>OX454526.1:254398936-255774292 GCA_949715645.1 Portevinia maculata
TGATGAGAAATAAGATTTCATACAGGTCAGTACCTCATTCGTACCAGTAGAACGCACCGCATATAACTTCGTGAACTTCGAAAATGCATCCACAACCAAAAAGACATACTTTTTCTTTGACGCTTTGAGGGTCACAGGACCGAAATGGTCATTGTGGACCGTATCGAATGGTACGTCGCCTTTAGGTATGTTGTGAAGAAACCCCTCATGCTTACCGGTTTTCGCCGAAAACACTATGCACTTCAAGCAATTGTTAATATGTTCATGAATCTTCTCTCTCATTTTTGGGAACCAATATGACCTCGTTATATTTTCTAACACTTTCTCACTACCTACATGTCCCATTTCATCATGGTACTTGTATAATATATTCTTTTCCATACTATTAGGGGCAAAAAATAACATGCTTTGTCCGATCTTTCTGTATATCAACCCATTTCGTAACTCATACCTACTGCCTTCCTCTCGTTGTAGTGTCTCTTTAATCTTCTGTATACACTCATCTTTATTTTGGCAAATCGATAAGGTTTGTTCGAAAGTGTTATCTTCAAGTACTAGTATATTGCAAATGCGACTGAGTGCGTCCACATGCTGCATTTTGCTACCATTCCTATGCTCCAGAACATAGTCGTGGTTTTGCAAGTCAAGTGCCCACCTCGCAATCCTTGGATTTATTTCCCTCTTGTTAAGAGTGAGCGTTAGCGAATTGCAATCAGTAACAATCTTAAATTTCAAACCGTGTAGATAAATCCTAAATCGTTTGAGTGCGTAGATGATAGCTAGAGTTTCTAACTCAAAACTGTGATACTTAGACTCACAGTCGGTCGTTCTTTTAGAAAAGTAAAATATCGGATGAAACAGTCCGTCTTTCTTCTTTTGCAAGAGTATGGCTCCAAATCCTAATGAACTCGCATCACAATGAAGCTCCGTTTCATCTCTTGGGTCGTAGATAGCCAATATTGGAGACTCAACCAGTCTGGCTTGCAAAGTCTCAAACGCTTTCATTTCATTTGCCTCAAATTTGAACTCTATGTTTTTCCTAATCAATTTATACAGAGGTTCGGCCAGTAACGAGAACCCCTTAACAAATCTCCTGAAATACGAGCATAACCCTAAAAAACTATGCACCTCTTTTACACTCTTTGGCAACGGGAAATTCTTCACGGACTCTATTCCTTTCTTGTCTGGCCTTTTGCCTTCTTTAGAGATTATGTATCCTAAATATTGAATTTCGGGTTTTAAAAATCTACACTTGTCTTGCCTCAGTTCTAATTTATTCCGCACTAATTTCTTAAAAACTTCCTTCAGTATTTCTAAATGCTCATCAACGGTTTCAGTGGCTATCATAATATCATCTAAGTAAATAGTGATCTTTCCTGACCGGATAAGATCTTCAAACACCTCGTTGATAAACCTCTGAAATGTTGAAGGAGCATTTCTGAGTCCAAATGGCATTTTCAGAAACTCATACTGCCCTAACGGAGTCACAAATGAGGTATATTTAATAGATTCTTCTTCCACGTGTACATGGTAGAAGGCACTCTTCAGATCCATCAGCGAAAAAACTTGTTTGTTGGCTAACCTATCCAAAAGGTCATCTATTAATGGCAACGGGTAGTTGTCCTTTAACGTTACTTTGTTAAGTGTACGATAATCGACACTAAGTCGTAAATCACCTGTCTTTTTCCTTACTAACACTATGGGAGATGCATACTCCGACTTGCTATTCCTAATTATTCCTGATTCTACTAACTTGTCTAAGATGGTCTGCACCTTCGTCTTTTCTAAATATGATAACCTTCTCGGTGGGCAATGGAAAGGCTTTTCACTCGTTAATCTGAGTTTAATTTTGTATTCAGTTTCAGGAAATTCGGGACGTTCACAGCACAAAAATTCTTTATACAATTTACAAAACATGTTTTTTTCTTCAGAAGACAAGTTTTTGTTTTCAGATAAATCTAACTCGTTTTTATCTTCATCAATCTCTATACTCATTAGGCAATTACTCTCATCTTCATCTTCATCAGTTTCTACACTCATCAGATACTTACTCTCGTTTACAATTTTACTTCTCGTTTGCATTGCTACTTCTTTAGATAGATAGATAGATAGACTCTTTATTTTTTCATCATAAAGTTTAAAAATTGGTATACTTAAGAATAAGGACATGGCAATACTGCCGTCTGCCTGAGATGACATTTCATAATATGATTTAAAAATAAAAGAAATAATAAAAAGCAAAAATTTTAAAATATAAAGAAAAGGAAAAAAGAAAAAATGTTTAACAAAAGATATGAAGAAATATTATTATATAAAACAATGCTATCAATTTTAACGTGATTTGAAACACAAAATATTATACAATTTGGTTAATTTGATTAGCTGTTTATACAAAATTTTATCAATTTTAACATGATTTGTATCACAAAATAATACACAATTTGGTTAGAAATAGCTGTTTATACAATATTATCAATTTTAACGTGATTTGAAACACAAAAGAGATATTATCAAATTTAGTATGATCAGCAACAAAACAATAAATAGTTAGGTATAAAATTTGGTCAAAACTGCAATAAGTGGGTAATCGACTAAGTTTAATATGTGAAACTGTTACGGTAAGAAAGAGCATGTTGGCAATATTTAAAGAGGCTGGGCCAGCCCATTGCTCCATTTAAAATTTCAAAAAGTTTGTCCAAAGATATAAAACTTTCCCGAAAATGCAACCGGCGAATTTCTTGTAGAATAGGACAAGCAGCAACGAAATGGTATATATCTTCATTCACTCTTCCGTTACATAGATCACATAGCTGGGGCAAGTCTGATCGATGAGGTATAAAGTTCAAATTTAAAATTTCAACTCTTGCTCTAAAAATAATACTTATAACCGAGGCTGAAAATTCATTACTAAAGTAAGAGACTTCCGAGGGCAGTTCATGGTTTAAATGGCTATAAATAGCTCTTGAAGTAGATGAAGATGCTCTGGAAAGGTTATCCAGAAACATTTTGTGATCCACCTTAGCAATCACATCAGAGAACTGAGCCTGCCAATCGGTCACATTAGTTTCTGTTAAGTTTAAACTTGTTTCGTAAGATAAAGCTAGTTCGTTCCAGTTTTTAAACGGGGAAGCATTCACTCGAAGTAATTTTCTTAAGATGATTTTGTGAAGACAAGTTTCACTTCTTTTCATCACTCTAGTAATGAAGTTCGCATTTGCCTTCAAATTTTGTATATATATAGGGACTATTCCTGACTCTACATATATGGCGTAGTTGGGTGTTGAGTTAGGCAAACGAAATATCCTCTTAAAAAAGTTCCTTTGTACAGTTTCAAAAGCTTCGAAGTGTGTGTATCCGACGGGTTGGACGCCATATGCCATGCATGCATTTACTGTCGCGTTGAAAACTTTGTACTTGGACGTTATATCAACATTTTGGTTCGAAAAAAACGTTGGCCACATTAAATTAAGAGCCAATTTAGCTTCATTGCTTTTTTCTTTGGAGTGCTTTAGATAGCATAAATTGTAGGTCAAGAGGACACCCAAATATTTAAACTCTTGTAAAACCTCAATGTGTGTATTGTTTAGAGACCATTTTTCTTCCACTCGCCTTCTTGATTGTCTCTTTTCAAATATAACAATCTTAGTTTTTCGAGTATTAATTTGCAAGCCCCACGACTCGCAAAATGAACTTAGACGGTTTATTTGCAATTGAAGCGTGAAAGGATTATCAGCAAGCATAACTAGATCGTCCGCGTACAACAGGACTTTGATTATAATGTTAGCAAAATTAACTCCACCCGGAAGAAGCTCGCAGACCTCATCTATGAACAGGGCAAATAATAATGGGCTGAGAATACAACCCTGAGGAACACCTGTAATTGTTTCAAATCGATTTGAAAATGTGAAACCCTCCCATACCCTTGCATTTGTTGACGAAATAAAACTTGCATACACTTCGAGAAACTTTCGTGACAAACCAATACAAGAAAGTTTGTATATTAAAGCTTGTCTATTGACTTTATCAAATGCAGCTTTAAAATCAACAAAGCCAGTGTATAGTTTCTTTTTTCTATCTATAAATTGTTGAGCAATGCTTGAAATGGCCAAGATATGATCCATGGTTGAGAAACCTGGGCGGAAACTGGCTTGAAAGATACTCAAAAGACTGTTATCCTCAATCCATTTTGTGAGCCTTTCATATAGGATTGCAGTGAAAGTTTTTCTTATTGAATTTAAAATTGAAATACCTCTATAATTTTCCGCAGCGTTAGCATCACCTTTTTTAAAAATGGCAAAAATTACAGATTCGTTGAAACTGTTAGGGACACATCCATCATTGTACAATTTGTTATAGAAAGACACGAGGTAGTTTTTAAAATCAATAGTGCTGTTTTTATAAAACTCTGTAATGCCGTCTAGGCCAGGAGCCTTGCTGTTTTTCAATTTTTGGAGCGTTACTTCCAATTCGGGCAATGAGAATTCTAAATCCAGCTCGTTGACTCTAGTATCAGGAAGCGCGTAATCAAAGGTATGAAGGTCTTCATCAGCTGAGAGTAGAGTTTTAAAATGAGCTGCTAACGTCTCAGCTTCTAAAGCGCACTTCATACCCTGATTGCGCCCACCAAGATTGAGCACTGTCTCCCAAAATATCTCTGAGTTTGTGCAGTTTTCCAATTTCTTAGCCACGTTTTTTAAATAGGTGATTTTCTTAACTGAGCACATTTTTTTAAAATCATTATTAACGCGAAGATAAATGTTTTTGAAAAATTGAGAATTGGTCGTTCTAAACAGTTTTAAGTAAACGAACGAAAGTTTACGGAGATTTCTGCAATCCTTATCAAACCATACATTTTTAGCTACAAAAGTGTGTGTACTCTTCAACGCAAAAGGGCCTGCGGTCTTTATAACCCGTTCTATACTTTCACATACCACTTCAGACGAGACTGCGGATTGTTGGGGCAGAGATAGTAAGTGCCGAGAAAGGAGGCTTCTATAGAGGGTTGCATTGTTCTCCGACCACTTCAGCTTATTAAAACTAGAAGGTGTAGCTTGCTGGTTTAACTCCTTTAGCTGAATTTTAATTACAATTGGAAAATGAGCCGAGTAGTTGACTAGTGCAACTTCAAAGTCATCGATAATGTTCAGCCAGTCCCCTGAAATCGCAGCAAAGTCAATCACGGATTGTCCCTGCCCGCTAACAAAAGTGAATTCGCCACATGCATCACTAATAGAAGACCGATTCAAAACAAATAGACCGAAAACTTCAAAAAATTCTGTTAAACTCCTCCCGTTGCGGTTATAAATTTTATCCTTAGAACTCTCGGCCAGTGCAACTCGTGCTCGTAAAATATTGGCGGAAGAATTTTGATATTCACCAATCCTAGCATTTATATCACGGACGATTAACACATGGTCAAGAGAAGTGTTATTCATAAATTCCACTAGTTCATCGAAGTCGCTAAGCCAATGATTGCAATTTAAATAAATAGGAATAATATAATAGTTTAGGTTGTTGCTAACCATATGAAAAATAATTTTAGATTCAATAATTTTAAAATTAATAAGATTACCCCATAAAGATTTTTTAATCCCATATAGAATACCCCCACTGGCTCTTCCATGCAAATTAGATCTTATCGCGGGTGTAAACATTACTTTAAAGTCTTTGAAATATTTTAGAAATTCATTTTGATTCTTTTCTTCAATAAAAGTTTCTATAAGAATTATAACATCAAATTGGTGTAAATATTTAAAAAAAATCGGAATGTAAAAGCTTACTTTTGAGACCAGTTATATTATACGAGCATATATTTAATTTTTGAAACTTCTTTATTTCTTACTAACTTTACATTTGCGGATCGCAGGAAATCTCTCCCTAGTATGGCTGCAATTTGCATCGTGCCATTTTCCACTACCAACATTTCAAAATTAATTTCTTCTCCTTCGTAAATAATTTGTACCTTAACACATCCAATTACTTTTAATATACTTTTATTAATACCAGTAATTTTGATTAAATTATTTTGAACATAAGGGTAAATGAATATTTTTGGTACGAATTCTTTTCGTATGACGCTTATAGGGCTGCCGGTGTCTAGGAGGGTACCTATTAAAATTTTATGTTCTAAATAATTAACCTTAAGATCAAAAATAATTTTTCTTACGTAATCGTCGTCATCGTTTTCTTCATACCGATCAAAGTGGTGTACCACGACAGCTTTTCTTTTGGGACATGCTGCAGCAAGATGACCCATTTCTGCACAGATGTGGCAAGCTCCTAATTGACGTCTTGGTTTGCGGCACTCCGTCGCCATATGCCCCAACGAGTTGCAGTTAAAGCACCTTATTGGCTTAACTTCCGGCTTCACTGTGGCCACTGCTCGACTTGATGATGTTGCGACGGCGATTTTGTTCGGCACAGTCTTCACCTTAGGCAATTGGATATTTCTGAATGCCTCTGGAAGTTCACTGATTGTATCGAAGCACTGCATGCGTGCCTGTATCTTCAGGTGTGTATCTGGGATACCCTCAATGAGATCATCGAGTAATTATTTCCTCCTCTATAGATAACTTGTTAGCACCAATAGTTTTATCATAGAGATATTGCTGGAACGACTCAGATGGCTGCCACTTTCTTCCTTCATACACTCTCTTCATGGTTAAACGGCTTTCTTTGGTCTGGAACATTTTTTTCATTTCGTTTATAATCTCCTCGGTTGTCATTTGTACTAAATCAGTCCTTGAGTGAAACCACTTTAATGCGTTGCCCTTTAATCGACAAGACACTAGAATTCTTGCATTTTTGTCATCCAAATTATAGGCCGCAATCAGATTTTTTAGTTGCACCACCCAATGCGAAAAACAATCACCGTCAAAGTCTGGTAACAGCTCTTTAACACTGCTCTTAAAATGTTCATTCTGTTGACTTAGTTTTGGCGAATCTTTCTTCAATATTTCGTTCTCTCTTCAGCATTTCGTTTTCTTTCTTTAAGAGGAAAACATGCCGTCGTCTGTAACTCTGTCTGTAACTCGATCTCTCTTCGTAATAAATTCTTCTGTCTCTTCGTGTATACCAACTCTCGTTCTATGTCTTTCATTTGTTTTTGGTTTTCGTCGTCATCCAAATTCGCCTCACCCTTATTAGCATTTCTCTCTTTATTTCCCCTCTCGTTTGGTTGCACATCATCTGCTATATTCGTGTTATCATCAGAGGATAGTTCATCGTCGTCGTCGTCGTTTGCTACATATCTCGTTTCTGTATGTGTTTTTTCCTCGACACATGGAAATCCACCCCGTTCTCCTTCTGGAACAGACAGCAGGCGCAATACCAACTCACTTTTGCTGCCTGTGGTTCGTTGGCCTAGCTGTTGTAACCATTTTTTCGACTGCGACGCAGTATATATAGTGCGTACCAAAACAGTTGGCCATTCTACTGCGCAGGTCTCTTAAAATGTGTTTTACAATCTCTTAAATTGCAAAAACAAACATAAAGAGACGAAAATGGGCGGAGCCATAATAAAAAACGACGTATACCCTGCCTTGTGTTCAAGATCGCTGTCGCGATCTCACTGAGGGTGGTTTCTTCATTTTCCTTCTTTTATACTGAAATTAGGAGCGGAGGAAAAATATAGACCATTATATGTCAACTTTACTTGGAGGCAAATATATTGTTTCGTTTTTTGTCTTGTCGGTTCTTTGTAGGAGTATGATGTGATCACGGTCGGATAGATTCAGCAAAACATTGCACATGAATTGATTGTGTGACTGTGTCTGTATGAAGGTGTACGGTTTTAGATTTAAACCCTATTTGCTCATTATGCTTTCGTTGATCATTATTAATTGTGTCGTGCATATTGATCATGTAGGTACTGATATTGGCACGCAAAGTAAAGTAAATTGCAGTGTCACACCAAATTTTTTTTGTTTATATCATTGAATTTGGGCGAGGTAGGTAAATTTAATAAAAAATTTACAATTTGGGAATTTTTTGGAAACGTAAACGATTTTATGCCCAATAACAATAGGCACGATTTTCTGTCACAAAAAAGAGGATGGGGTATTAAACGGTTCGTTAAAGACAAAATGGTGAACGTTCTTGATTCTTCAATAATTTTTTTTAAGAAATGCAGTTTTTAAAACTTATTGAACTACCCACCACTTTTAAATTTGTAACCTTGATTAAAAGTGTAAATTATAGCGAGATAAAATTGACGATGAATTGCAAATATAAAACAGATTTACAGCGAGCAGCAAAACAAAACACCAGTATACCAAATGGGTGGTTCGGTTTGGTTTGAATTAAGAAGTAAAAACACACACGTTTTAGTACTAAGATAAAAATATTTATTGATTTTGCTACCTATATATGAAATAGTTAATATTAATGTATATTAAATTGAATTCGAAGAACTGTCAGTTTCATAATCGGTTGAAGAATCATCTCCTGGATTGATAATTATTGCATCCGACATTGTGTCCCACATCTGCTCGTGTGAAAAGTATTCCTCCTCTGTCCTTATAAATTTTTCACAAACTTTGCGCCAATCTTCAACTGTTATTTTTGAAAATTCTTCTTCAGCTAGTTTCTGAACATCCGATAATCTAAACGTTGTATTTCGGCTTCCGACTCTTCCCTTGACTGTTGCCCAGATCTTTTCAATAGGGTTGAGATCTGGATGATAGGGTGGCAATCGTAGTACTTCGTGTCCCGCGCCGTGAATCATATCGTCAATCTTATGCTTGGGGTGGTGATTAGTCCGATCTCGCTTTATAAGGTCATAAAGTTCGACTTTGAGCATTTTTGAAGAATGCGGTATATTGTTGACGGAAAGCCATTCTAACATCTCCGATTTAACGGAAGCAGAAGTGATTTGCTTGTGTTCCCATTTGTTGTGATATGATGCGTTGTCCATTACAATAACCGATGGTTCCTCTAGGTTATTTAAAACTTGATCCTTCATCCATTTGGAGAAATTTTCAAAATTCATCTCATCGTGATAATCTCCTGTTTTCGACCCAGATTTAAATAAAAGCAAGGCATTATTCACGAAGCCCTTCGCTCCACCTGCATGCGCCATTATCAGCCTTTGGCCTTTTGAAATTGGCGCCTTTAAACCTTGACTGGTGCCGTCAGTCCATGCCCTTGGCCTTGTGTGAGAGCTGTGAATATAGCTCTCGTCCAAATAAATAATCTCATATCCTTCTGACCTGTACTCCCGCACCTTCCTCAGATATTTCACTCGTAAAAGTTTGATTTCATTTCTTTCGCAAAGAAATTTACGGTTGTTCTCCGTTTTCCTATAAGAAAATCCATTTCTTTTTAAAATCCTATGTAGCGACATATTGCTTAGGTTCAGCTCCAAATCTTCCTGCACTCGTTGTCTTAACATTTTTAATGTTATCATCATTTTTTCTTCAATGTGGAAGTTGTATATAATTCGCTGAACAGCTGTGATACCAAATTCGTCCAATCCAGTTTTCCATTTTGTATGTGGTACTCTATTAGTTGGAGATTCAATAGCGCCTTTCTTCTCATATTCTTTAATTATCCTTCTTATTGTTCGGGCCGAAATTCCCGTAAACTCCTCTGTCTGTGAATTTGCGTATGTGATGGGATTATCTATACATAAATTCCTAGCTTCTTCAATTTTTTTGTAATATATCCTAACAACGATCTTACGTCCTAGACTTCCTATTGGTTTTCCTTTTCTTGAAAGATCCATGACAATTTATTTTATTTTAATAAACTTATGTCCTAGCAATGCTTTTGTTTTCGTGAAAGTGAATTCCAAATAGGAAATCCATAATATATATGCGTTATCTTAAAATAAAAAACTCTAAAAACCAAGCAACAAATTTATTCCTTGCCCCTACAGGTAACCAAATGCAAACACTAATCATGTCGTAAAACTTTTACACTTAAGTCAAACAGGTAAAATCAAACATCATAAAATTAATGCTAACCAAGCACACCACCCATACAGGTACCTAGCGCTAAACCACGAAATGTTCAACCATAAAAAGGGTTGGGAACCCTTTCAAATATATAAAAGTCGACCTCATAATAAAAAATTAAGTTTATTTAGATATTCAACAGCATTTTAGTTCTAAGCACTGTAAAGTTGGGTTACGCATTGTAAATTACAGTCAAAAACGCTTAGTGATTAAATCTCTTTCGCGTCATTTTTGTTCTCTTAAATCCTCTCTCTGCGCAATCGACCGTTGACCAACTGTTTTGGTACGGACTATACCTTAAACTTTTCGATATCCATCGTCGTCAATGAACCGCTTGATGATATTTTTTGTATAGCACTCGCGCGTCGGTTAATTTCTTTTGTTTCGTTTGTTCGACTTATGCGCATTAACACTCGTATGTAGGTTTTATTGTTTTTTTCCTTCTTTTTTCGATAGGATAGGTTTACTATCCCACTTCTGATATTGTAAGCTATTTATTTCTTTTTAAACGCAATTTTATTTATTAAAACAACCGATCACAACCGATCACAACCGATCACAACCGATCACTTCCAGAGTACAATCGAGACTGACTGCTGGCGATGAACAGAACAGACAGCCGTAACATACATAACATCCGTTATATACATAACATAAATACCAACACAATTACATCTTAATAATAGTGGCCCCTTCTTTCACCGGCAGCTTAATGGATTTTTTTTTTTACATTAGGTGGCTACAATAAGAAAAAAAAGTGTCCAAAATGATTTTAAAAAAAATGGCATTCTTAACTTACCTCACTTTACAGAAACAATTACTACAAACGGAGCTCTACTGTACTAAATGGTACAATGGCTCCAACAATTTCAAATCAATGCTACTTTCGACAATTGTTGAAACACAACAGGATCATTATATTATGGGTGGAGGGCTTTTACCACTGTCACTGAATACATTTACTAAGGTTAGAAACCCTTTTAAATTTTTTGAGGGGATTGATTCTATAGATATTCATTAAAGGAGTTGCAGAAAGCGTATGCATTTTATGCATTTTTAACAAATGCGACACATTAAGATGGACGAGATTGTTATGGATAAAATATTTTGACTGTTCAGTTTTTATTCTGCACCTAGCTAGTTATAATTTTCTACACGGAGCATCCAGACTCAATACTGGTCCATTTTACTGTCAGGAAGACACACCACTTTTACCGAAATTTTCTCGTTTTTCTAAGAAAAACGAGTAGGCGCTTCAATGAAAAGGAGCTTAGGTTTACAGCACTCACCACATCAGCACCAAATACCTACCACCTGATACGAGCAAAAGCAGGACAATCACAGAGGAAATGTTCCGCAGTGTCATCGTTTTCTCCACAAGCTTCGCAGTTGGTGGTATCGCTTAGGCCTAGCACCTTAAGGTGTTTGGCAAAAGCGCAATGGCCGGTAAGGACGCCAGTAATTTTTCTGAAGTTTTTCTGTTGAGAGACAACAAGAATGCCGCAGATTTTTTACAGACGTCGGGAAAAAACCGTTTAGTCTGTCTGCACACTGGAGATTGCTGCCATCTGCGATTGTGTTCATATGAAACCGTCAATGGAAGCGTTGGCACTTCAGGACGCAGGCAGGCATAACGCCGGTTCACGTACTGAGAAGTCTTCCTCTGAGTCCTGTCTAGCAAGTTCATCGGAAATCTCATTTCCTGTGATCCCGTTATAACCGGGAGCAAGACAAGTCTAAGTGTACGGAGAGATCCTGCATTAACGAACTATTTTGGAGGTGGTAAAAGGGTTGATCAAGGCTTTAAGTGCAGTTTGGCTGTCGCTATAGACGCAAATACTACCCCCCTTATACCGCACTCATAACATAGTCCATAGCCATTAGCATAGCATAATTTCCCGTTCGGAAGACTAAAGCATGTTTGCCTAACGGGAAAAAAGTCTAATGTTGTCACTCTTCATGAAAACACCAGCACTAAATCCTTGATCGGTCTTGGAGCCATCCGTGAAGATTCGACTGCATTTCTGTCCAGGCTCAGAGTCTGGCTCGAGCCAGTACTGAACACGAGGAAAGTCGACTTTTTGAGCATCAGCCGAAGTTCAAGTTCATCAAAACTCCACTGCGAGCTATACCAAAAGCCTCCTCTTCTTAAACGAAGCTGTGCAACTCATTATGTAAATATCATGGTAACTTGCAAACTGTCACTAAGATATTTTATTAAAAATGCACTTATAAATACAACACGTAGGTATGCCCAAAATAAATGTGCAGAAGTTCTGTACGCGTCACTGCATATATCATTGGATGTATAGCACATGTCCAGAATTATTTTGCGTGGACTGCATAGGTTGCTGTAATACTTTTAAGTGAAGAACACAAGAGCGCACATAAGAAAGAAAAAAACTCTCCTGATTTGAACGAAATAAAAAACATAGGGACGGGCTACAGTCCGCTTGGGCGAACTGTTGGATACCCTATTTTTTATTCCTATCCCTCATAAGTGACAAAAGTCTAAGTATGGTTGAATTGTTAAGAACGCTCTACATATTTTGTTATATAACATTTAAAGGATTTTATCAAAAAAAACGCTCCCTAGCTCAAACTTGGGTGTTTCAATAAAATTGTTTTATTTAATTGTGGGCGTGTCAGTAGACGGATTTAAAAAAAATTAACATATGAGAATAAAGGGCCCCTAGAGAGTATATATTATAAATTTCAGCTCCCTAGCTCAAACTTTAAATTTTCAAAAAAAAAAAAAAAATAATTGTGGGCGGATTTTGAAAATATTTACACGAGCATAAAGTGCCCATAGAGAGTATACTCGTATAAAAGAAAGTGTCAGAAGCGATGTAACCGCATAACTCGAGATTGGCCGAACCGATTTTGATGATTCATACTTTGTTGGAAAGGTATTTTCTCAGCACGGGTTTTAGAGGAAAAAAAAATCTAAATTTCAAAATGGCTTATTTTGACCACCCAGCGTGTTACGACAGTTTTTTTTTCGATTTTTTTTAATTTTTTATTTTTTTTTTCATTTTATATTTATTTATTTTGGCAACAACCAAATAAAGAATCACATTTGAATGTAACATATCGTATCACAATTGAACTGTCAGATAGACACGCAACGTAACGCCATCTATTATCGATCAATGGAGAAGCCAATTTTGTTTCATGTTTGGTGGCGCTGTCGGATTCGGATTTCTTCATTGCGATTTTGTGAGTTTTTGTGAATTAAAATTGATATGAGAATATATCTATATCTATTTATATATATATGTATATAAAAATCAATCCATATTTGCGTTTGTTGCCGGTGTTTGGCCAAACGCGTTAACCGATTCCAATGAAATTTTTTTTTAAACAAAGGTGACGTCTATACGAAGGATGTTATGTATGTGCGATGTCTGTATCTGCATCGGTGTGTAAATTATGTGTTTCTTAAAAAAGAAAAAAAAATTGACAATGTATTTATACACTGTGTGTTTCATTAGTAGGTATCATGTGCTTTGAAAAAAAAAATAATTTAAGTGAAATAATAAAAAGTTTTTTTGTGTAATATTTTCTACGAGGGCGGGTCAATAAGTCCGTGACTTTTGGAATAAAACACAGATTTTTTGATAATTTTTTTTTTTTATTTTTAACGTAGTCTCCCTTGAGCTCTATACACTTTGTCCAACGCTTCTCCAATTTTTTTATCCCTCCCAAAAAAAAAATGATTTGTCGAGGTCCTCAAAATAGGCCTTTATTTGCGAGATGACTTCATTATTGGAGTCAAATCTTTTTCCACCAAGCCATTTCTTCAGGTTTGGGAACAAGAAGTAGTCGCTCGGAGCCAAATCTGGAGAATAGGGTGGATGAGTTAGCAATTCATAGCCCAATTCATGGTTTTTTGCCATGGCAACTGCACATGTGTGCACCCTTGCATTGTCTTGGTGGAAAAGAACTTTTTTCTTGGCCAAATGAGGTCGGTTTTTATTCAAATCGTCATTGAATCGGTCCAATAAGTTGGCATAATATTCCCTATTGATTGTTCTTCCCTTTTGAAGGTAGTCAATGTGGATTATCCCGCGTGCATCCCAAAAAACAGTCGCCATAACTTTATTGGCTGACAAACCCACCTTGGCCTTCTTTGGCGCCGATTCACCCTTAGAAACCCACTGTTTTGACTGTTGTTTGGTCTCTGGTGTGTTGTGATGGACCCATGTTTCGTCCACGGTTACAAAACGGGGCAAAAACTCCTCCATATTGCGATTAAACAACGCCAAACCTTCCTGTGAAGTTGTTACACGATTGCGTTTGTGGTCGACTGTGAGCAAACGCGGCACCCATCTTGCGGAAAGCTTTCTCATGCCCAAGTGATCATTCAAAATTGAAACCACTGAGCCATGCGAGATCCCTACGGCTTCCACAATCTCTCGCACTTTCAATCTTCGGTCGGCCAACACCATATCGTGAATTTTTTCGATTGTTTCGGGTGTAGAGACCTCAACTGGGCGTCCAGGACGTTCGGCAACTTCAGTGCTTGTACGGCCACAACGAAATTCAGTAAACCACTTTTTTACCATTGAAATCGATGGTGCAGAGTCCCCATAGTATTTTTCAAGCTTAGCCTTTGTCTCGGTAATGGTTTTTTTTCGCAAGAAATAATGCTTACTAAGCACACGAAATTCACTTTTTTCCATTTTCTCCTCAAATTAGTGAGTAGTCTGATAAAAATAGCTGTCAAACACAAACTAACTGACGCAGCAAGTTTAAATTTTGACAGGAGTCAACTGATAGATGCCTGTTGACAGGAGCAGTGTTGCCGTTTCAGTAAAGAGGTCAGAAATTCAAAAAGTCACGGACTTATTGACCCGCCCTCGTATATATAAAAATCAATCCATATTTGTGTTTGTTGCCGGTGTTTGGCCAAACGCGTTAACCGATTCCAATGAAATTTTTTTCCATGAAAGGCGACGTCTGCACGAAGGTTTTTTTTTTTTTTATAATTTGCTAAAGGGATTTTTTTTTCTGTTGTTACAGTACCCTTATAATGCTAAGAACACAGTGTAAGCTACTTGGTATTAGAAAGAATAGAGAGATAGGAAAGAAGTGTTTGGGTGCAGTTGTAGGGTTTTTCTCCACGGGTGGTGTCTAAGTTACTTAGGGAGATTACGATTTCATGTATTCGGTATAAAGTAATGGACTTGGCCGGGATGCGAACGCACGACCTTCCATTCCGTAAGCGAATACACTACTACTGCACCATTGCCACCCGCAGGTTGTTATGTTTGGCTATATCTGCATCGGTGTGTGAGATATGGGCATTTGAGTGAGTACACATGCATATGTGCGTATGCGTGTAAATTACGACGCAGATACAGAGACCGTACAGACGTCACTTATTTTGTTATCCGAACAAGCATATGAAAGAGGGAGACCACACGAACGTTTCAAGCTTATTGTGGAATTTGTGCGCACTTTCATTCTTGAGATATCGTGTGTTCAATATTTTATTCAAATAACTCTTATTGAAATTTTTTACATTTTTTTGTGAATCGGACATCGGAAAGTTGCTTTTCCAACATTGATAACAATCGGTGTGGAAGTGAATGAAAAGTGATTCAACCGAAGTTTTTTATTTTCGCTTTGTTGTTTGATTCGCAGAAGTAAGGTGACATAGGCGCCTGCCAGACAACAAGCACCTACCCTAAACGGAACAACGAAGTTGTGTGAGCGGCCTAAGCCATGCGGAGAAAAACGTGCAGTCCCTTTTACCGGTTGAGCTCAAATCAGGCAATCTTCGGTATTGGCCTGAGAGTGTTTCTGTGAACTTTGGTCAAAATCGGTCTTCTTTTTTTAGGCGCAGCAACATACGCCGGATACCCGCTATAGACAATTATAAGGAAGTCTACTCGAACATATTGGCCAATAGAATTCTCGGGCACGGGCAAAGCCGGGAAGGTGCAGCTAGTGTATTATAAATTTCAGCTCCCTAGCTCAAACTTTGGATTTTCAAAAAAAATGTTCTATTTATTTGTGGGCGTGTCAGTGCTCGGATTTTGAAATTTTTTTATCCCGAGCAGTCTTAGGAGTCATATATCATATATAACAAATTTCAGCTTTCTAGCTCAAAATTCGATTTTTTCCAAAATTTAGTTTTTTTGAGTTTGTGGGCGTGTCTGTGGGCGGATTTCAAAAATTCGTAAACTTGATTATTTCGGGACCCTAGAGAGTATATGGTTAAAATTTCAGCTCTCTAGGTCCAGTTTAAAGGCCTAATTTTTGACGGACGGACGGACGGACATGGCTAGATCGACATTACTATCGATGCTGATCATAAATATAGTAACTTTTAGGGGTCTACGGGCAATATTAAGGTATGTTACAAACTATGCGTCAAAATTAATATACCCTTAGAATAGGGTATAAAAAATGAATTTCAAGAGTAAAAAAAAACATAGGGACGGGCTACAGTCCGCTTGGACGAACTGTTGGATACCCTATTCTTATTCCTATCGCTCATAAGTGGGCGTGACAAAAGTCTAAGTATGGTTGAATTGTTAAGAACGCTCTACATATTTTGTTATATAACATTTAAAGGATTTTATCAAAAAAAACGCTCCCTAGCTCAAACTTGGGTGTTTCAATAAAATTGTTTTATTTAATTGTGGGCGTGTCAGTAGGCGGATTTAAAAAAAATTAACACACGAGAATAAAGGGCCCCTAGGGAAAAATAAATTTCAGCTCCCTAGCTCAAACTTTGAATTTTCAAAAAAAAAAAAAGTAATTGTGGGCGTGTCAGTGGGCGGATTTTGAAAATATTTACACATGAGCATAAAGTGCCCATAGAGAGTATATATTATAAATTTCAGCTCCCTAGCTCAAACTTTGGATTTTCAAAAATTAATATACCCTTAGAATAGGGTATAAAAAAATTATTTTATTTATTTGTGGGCGTGTCAGTGGGCGGATTTTGAAAAATTTTTATCCCGAGCAGTTTTAGGAGTCATAGATCATATATAAAAAATTTCAGCTTTCTAGCTCAAAATTCGATTTTTTCCAAAATTTTGTTTTTTTGAGTTTGTGGGCGTGTCTGTGGGCGGATTTCAAAAATTTATAAACTTGATTATTTCGGGACCCTAGAGAGTATATGGTTAAAATTTCAGCTCTCTAGGTCCAGTTTAAAGGCCTAATTTTTGCCGACAGACGGACGGACGGACGGACGGACGGACGGACATGGCTAGATCGACATTACTATCGATGCTGATCATAAATATAGTAACTTTTAGGGGTCTACGGACAATATTAAGGTATGTTACAAACTATGCGTCAAAATTAATATACCCTTAGAATAGGGTATAAACATGATACGAGTAAGTATGAATTAAAAATCAATTCCGTATAAATACTTAAAGTACACACTCTTCGACTCATACACCGCGCGACCAGGGCCTCACATGCAGCTGCTCAGGGCGCAGCTCTGTGGTATTGTGTTCAATTCCTAGACAATCACATGTCGAAGCGGCAACAAGGATTTGCTGTTTCGCAATCTAAATACAGGGTGTCCCAGATAAGCGGTATAATCCTTTAAGAGGAGATCCCTGAAGATCCGACAATCAAAAAATTGTCTGGCAGGGGGGCCTGTAGAGAATATACAGGGTATTCATTGTCTATAGGTGCGAAGTTACTTCACATTATAATTGGGTTTGTTTCCTTTTACAATTGGATTAAAACCCGCTAGAAAAAGCCGTTGTAGGAAGCAGCTTTTAAAGCCACTTCAAAGAAAAAATAAAGCCCGTTTGTGTTATTTACCTTTTCACGCAACTTAATTGCGCGGGGTTTGATACACTTTACCGGAGAATGATCAGAATGAAATAGCATGGCGTTGGGAGATCAAATAAATAACAGCTCTGACATTTGTTTGTATATTTCTCATCGTCTTTTCTCTATGGCTGCATCTTTATTTGCGAATCGAACACCGGAGAGTTGTTTTTCTCGGGCATTTCGATAACGGTTGGTGTTGTTGTGAAAGTGCATGAAAAGTAACTCCATCAAAATGTCTTCCTTTCGTGTTGCTGTTTAATTCGAAGTAAGTAAGCTGACATAGGCGCCTTCCAGAGAGCTAGCACTTACCGTTAGCGAAGAGCGAAGTTGCGTGAGCAGGCTAAGCCATGTGGAAGAATAGGTGCATGTGGATTCCACATATTTTAGGTCACTGCAACGCTTTGTGGTAAATAACGTTGTTGTTTTGTTGTCCGGTGCGAAAACAATCAATAGAGACGGGTTTCCGGCACGCGAATACGCAACGTACAATTGTCCGTGCGAAAAGCAAGGACATTTGAGATTAAAGCTTGCTGATTGTCATGGCGAATGCGAGTCGAGCGGGAAACTGAATGCGCTTAAACTCGAACGGCAAGTCGGTCGGTATCATCGGAATTCTTGTTATTAGAACTTCCTCGTCTTTGAACTTACCACTGAATATGGAGACTTGGAGTTTCTTCACTCTCAACCTGGTTCCATTGCACTCGGTTGCTTTGGATTGCGCAGCATTGTGATGACGGATTCGACAACATGGATCGTTCTGACACGCAACTTGCATTTCGTTGTCAACTGCAGCTTCCTTATGTATGGCCAGAGTCAGACATACGATACTTCCGGTTCCGGTGAACGTTGAATTCATAGGCAGGCATTGATCGCGGGATGACCGGTAATGTTTGACTCAAATCGACGGCCAGCAGTATCATTGCGCCTCCAAAGCGTCTCCCATTGTTCCGCAATGCTAGCTTGTGTGTTATTGTGTAGGTACTCATCCCAGATGATATTTTTTAAGTTTTCAACAACTGTGCAATCGCAAAGTTTCTCGCAATGTTGCATGTTGGTTCGTCATTCATCTGAAGTTTAAGTTTCAATTTTAACGCTGAATAAGCCATCGGACAGTCTTCCAACAACGTGGCCGCTTTTCCATAAGAGGCCACCGCAAGCGCGATATCGGATCTTGACCGAATCAAAGCCAACATCAACAAAATGAGGAACGTTTTGCCAGTTCCAAAAGGCGCAGCGACGCAGATTACCGCCGTTTTCGGCGTCAACCACCTTCATCAATATGTTGTACACGTTCTTTTGCTGGGGATTCAGCAGTGGGACATTTATTCGAACTGGTTCCGTCAAAGCGTCTCGATCGAAATCTCGCTCGTACTGCAATTCTCGAGCCATTGGGGCTGGCATTCTCAATTAACTTAACAGACTGCGCACTTTTCTACAAGTTGACCAGGCGGGGGATGCACAAACCTTTGCTATATATAATTTATAATATGCTTATGGGAAAGAAGTTCGTTGTCAAATGTGGCAACGTGACTTCGAGCAGAGTCTTTGAAATTAAAAACGGTTTACAGCAGGGGGCGGTCAATTCCCCGATCCTGTTTAACATTTACACGAGTGATCTGGTGGGTTCACTCAGACATGCTATAGCGTATGCCGACGATTTGGTGGCATACAGATCAGGTCCGAAAATCGAGGTCATTAATATCCTTTTGCAGCGTGACTTCGATCAAATTAAGCGATATTGCGACGACTGGAAGTTGAAAATCAACTTTCAGAAGACGGAAACAATCTTGTTCAGAACTCCATTGGCTGGGGCCTCTAGGGATACCAGAAAAAACTGGAAGAAATTGGCCATTATTGGACAAAATGGGCAGTCATTGGCGGTGAGAAGCGTAGTTAGATATCTGGGTATCTGGCTTGACCAGTATCTGTATTTCGATAGACATATAGTTGCTTGTCTTGCTGGGGCCAAGAAGGCTTATGCTCTGACAAGGAGACTGTTTCATAGCAGTCAACTTGACTCTAGGGTGAAGGTCATTTGCTACGTGGCCCTTATAAGGCCGATCATCGCTTATGGTTGTCCATTGTGGTTTAATATAGCGCCTAGTTATATGGAAAAGATTCGGGTTTTGGAGAGACAATGTCTTAGGACCTGTCTCCGGTTGTTCCGAACGCCCGAATCCAACTATATAAAATACTATCCCAACAAGGTCCTATACGATGGGGCTCAGTTGAATAGGATTGACAATTTCCTCATTAAGGTCACTCGAAGGCACGTTGCAAGGGCGATGGCCAGCGACAATAGTCTGATATTTGGGGCTTACTACCCCAATGAAATGTACATAGAGAGTACGCTCCGGTCTGGCTTTATCCCGCCAGAGGCATTTATCCATATTGATTCAAAAGGGCTGGTACAGACGAGGGATGGTATCCCGGTCTTATACCATCGCTACCGCAGCGCGAGAGATAAGCGGCTCCGCCATGACGGGGACGTCGCCAATGCTCATGAGCTCCTCCGTTTTAGTACCGCAATATCGGAGAGGGATATATTCGACACGGAAAAGCAATTCGCCGAATTTTGGTGGCTTGTTGAGGGGGGAGGGGTCAACATGCCCTCCCAGGACGGTGCGTTACTCTAGGTAACATCCTCTTAGCTTATAAGTTAGATTAAGTCAGCTAGGGCGTTTTTGGGAGAGGCCGGGCTCGCCAACGTGTGGTGGTGCTTCCGGGAGTTGACTGACGCTGTAAGGCTTCAGTCGGCTCACGGCGGCGCGTGTGCACGTTGACGACTGCCAGGCGCTCGGAAAGCAATTGGGATTTTGACCACTTGTTGCGCCAGGCAACGAGTGCTCAGAATCCTAATTATAGTTAGAATATGCTAAGTAGTTTAAGTAAGTAGAGTAGGTAGTTTGTAATTTGTTTTTTTATATAAAAATATAAAATTTGATAAAGATTCCGAGTTTTCTTAACAATTTTCTCGATGAAAACATAATTATGTAAGATTAGTTCGTAAAATAGTTTTTAGGCCGAAAGGCAATAATTATAAGATAGAGTTAAGTTTAGGGCGTCCGCATAAGGATCAATAATCTAGAATAAGTATCCTGTTAATTTTAAGTTAGATTTAATCATTTTTGTCTAGTATTTAAGTTGATATAAGCTAATAATTAATAAAAATGAATTTAAAAGTAAAAGTAAAGTAACAGACTGCCCACATTGCGGGTGGCAATGGTGCAGTAGTAGGGAATGGAAGGTCGTGTGGAAATCGTAATCTCCCTAAGCAACTTAGACACCACCCGTAGAGAAAAACCCTACAACTGCACCCAAACACTTCTTTCCTATCTCTCTATTCCTTCTAATAGCAAGTAGCACCGAAAAGCATGCAATGAAATACGATACTGCCAGCTGCTGCTTGCTGTTAAAACACAAATGCTTACGCTGTGTTATTAGCATTATAAGGGCACTGTAACAACAGAAAAAATCCATTTAGCGTAAGCAAATTATAAAAAATAAAACATGAGCTGACGCATTTCTTCCACCATTATCTGCTCCTCGTGGTGATCATCATTATATTTCAAGTTCGACATACGAGTACTATGTATGTCCTTCTTCGAATCCGATGCAAAATATTGTCAGTCAAGTCTTCCTTGGAATTGTCCTAAAAATTGATTGTGTTCGATGGAAAAGACGTCGATATGAATGTGGCTTACAGCGCACCATCAACAGTCCGCAGGTTCTCGAACGAAGTAGGACCACGTACATTGACTAAAAGCAATCGCAAATAGAAGCAGTCATCATTGTTCGGATGAACAGTATAGATGCGATCAAGTTCATCATTTGGATATACATTCGCGTATCCGCCAACAGCTTGCCCTTGATTTCGGCGTTGGAATAACTCTTGTTGACGTACTTGGAAATGGCCAATGTTCGCTTATGCGGCATCTTCATTCAATTGATGGCATCTCTCAAGTGAACGTTCTCTTCCAAACGGAATTTAAATTCATTAAATCGGGTGAAATTTAGGCGTTCTGGTTTTATCTTATCGTACAAGTCGACGCAATACCGTTGAAATAATCGGCGATATTTTAACAGATGACTGTCGATATTCTGGCGAATCATCAACCGATATGCATAGTATTCATGCTGCTGACCTTCTTATTTGTTCATGGCCTGAAAGATAATCTTATTGTTAGTTGGTGATAAGGATGATTCAGAAAACTTAGCCACTAGCCGGTAATTGGGGTTACCATTTTTATTTCAAAACAATTGCAATAATCGCCTTCCCAATATATTGCCGGATATTGTAATGAGTCGTATGACCGGTGTGTCTCCATGACGCGGTGAAACTGTCCGTTATCACGTCGCTTAAGGACTACGTCGCGTGATTGCGCATTTTTGCCAACAATCACCACTGCTTTTGCGTCAATTATTGTGAAAGCATTGACTTGTCGTGCATCGACACCACCTGGTATTTTGTCTGCGCAGATGATGATTTTGTAATGATCAGAAGGCATCGCTTCCAATGCAGTTTTGAGCTCTTAAACTAACGATATTTGAAATGTTTGCACTTGAGAATCACTCTTCCATTCATATAAATGTCTGGAATAGGTCGGAGTGTATCGGAGAACGGGCAGTACACGTATTCTGTTTTCTCCGGGCTAAAACGATACCCATGACCCCCAAAAACTTCCACCCATACATCAAGTGCTCGTTGCAGGGATTTTGGTCCTCACTAATGATAACCCCATCGTCAGCAAGGAATAACTGATGCACTTTTGGGTCCGTCACTTTCTCTTCGAGCAAATAATCAAGAACTGTAATAAATATCAGAGGACTTAAGACGCTTCCCTGGTGTACACCGACTTTGATTGCGAACTCCTCGGTGACGCAAACGGGGTATCTTACTCATGTCTTTACTCCGTCATACATGTTCATGATCATGACCATCTGTACGTAGATTTCCGGAACTCTTCGCTGTCTTAGCGCCACCCATAACAGACCCCTTTGTTGTCTATCAAAGTCCGTTTTAAAATCAACCAACACTAAATGCAAATCCTTTAAGGAATCACGATGTTTTTCCATCACGATCCTCATACTTTGGATTGCATCGTTGGTTGATTTACCTGCGACAAACCCGCACTGGTCTTCAGATAACCGTATTATTTTTCGGTTTCGGCTATCTAATACCCGCTCGACGATCTTCATGGTGTGGCTCAATTGAACGGTAATTGACACAGTCTCGAAAGATGAAAATCATGGGCCATTTGAACCCGATGTCTCCCATGTTTTTTCCAGAACTCAGAGGGTATTTCGTACGGTCCAACTGCTTTTTGCTTTTTGGAGTCGTTGACCGCTTTCCTAGCTTCTTTGACGGTAATGTCATGTACTTCTTCATTGCCACGATCGGCTCTCGGAAGATATATAAAGGCATTGGAAACCATTGACAGGAGCATTTTGGTAGCGAAACTACTAGGATATGAAGTAAAGGGCCAGGAACTGATTTTTTTTCCTTTTTTTTGGGTGCGAGACTTTTTACACTGGAGCACTCAGACTGAATACTGGTCCATTGTACTACCAGGAAGACACACCACTTTTAATGTGAAAATTTACTCGTTTTTCTAAGAAAATCGAGCAGGCGATTCAATGACAAGGAGCTTAGGTTTACAGCACTCAACATATCAGCACCAAATACCTGCCACCTGATACGAGCAAAAGCAGGACAGTCACAGAGGAAATGTTCCCCAGTGTCGTCGCTTACTCCACAGGCTTCGCAGTTGAAGGTGGCGCTTGGGTCTAGCACCTTAAGGTGTTTACCAAAAGCGTAGTGGCCCGTATGAACTGAATTGGTTTCGATCTTTCCTCACAGAAGACAAATATGAATGGAATGATGTAAAGTAGTGTCCAAATAACGCTTAGAGTTCCGCAGTGATCAATACTTGACGCTATTCGCTGTTGAGCTTATAAGGAGCAAGGCAAATCTATCCGTTTTATAGCCGGTAAGATTGGAAGAGGATCAACTCTGGTTCACAGCTATCTTAAGGATCCTAAGAACTATTGGAAAACCCGGTAAGAAGGAATAATGAGAGCAACAACAAGTCAGGATCTACGGGCGATACTGAGATCTACTTCAAATTCAACACTTTTCTAAGTAAAATCTACGCAGAAACTGGAGTTGAAGCTAGTAGGTCAACTGCTTATCGCGTGATACAGAGTCCAACCATATTAGATACAAAAAAAAGAAAAAGAAACCACCATTGAACGCAGCACGCATAAGTCAGCGAATTAATTTTGCAATAAGTCACATCAGATGGATTCGATAGTTGCATGCCGTTGTCTTTTCAGATGAAAAAAAGTTTAACTTGGAGTGACCTTATGGATATAATTATTATTTCCATTTTTTGAGGAAGGATGAAATAATCTTGAATAGAAGACGCAGCAAGCTTTTACGGAACTGCAAACCTGATTTTCTAAGCTCAAGAATGACCGCAATGACCCAGAAATCTACACTGGAAATAGCTTTCCCTCCTTTTTCAACCGCAATCTTTGACTTTCGGAAAACAAATTTTTAGAGGCTTTCTGATGAAATAAACAGCTTTAAATCTTAGTGTGTTTTCTAATATTGATGATGCAGTAGGTTCTTTTTACTCATTGATGGATAACTACATGAAAACAGTAATTCTTGTCAGATCATCTCGCAATGTGTATGCGCCCCATTCCTATAGCTGAAATCGATAAGAAATAGACGTAATAGGGTTTGGAAGAACTTTTTAAAAAATGGAATTAAAAGGAATGCTCTCTTAAAAATGACTTCCAACTTTTTTGGGGGTTTGTCAATTCTGAGAGAAAACCGATGGTTATCCATCTAAGTTTACTTACAATAGTTCTACAACTACTGATGAGCGAGCTGCAAGTAATATGTTTGCCGATCATTTTAGTAAGTCGTTTAGGGAATTATCCCCTCACATAGATGATCAATATTTAAGATAGGTATCTAACTAGCAGTTCCCAAATACGTTTTAGTAATTTCTCATTCGATTTGGAAACAATTTCTTCTCTTCTTTGAAGAACAATTTTTCATCAGGTAGGTACTAATGTCATTTCACCGATTGTTCTTAAAAAATATTAACATGCAATTGGTAAATATCTTAAGTATCGGTTTGAATTGTCCATTAATATTTGTAAATCCCCTAATCTATGGAAAAGTGCTTTTATCACACCTGTATTAAAGAAATACCAAGTGTAAGCTCTACAAAACACTGATACTGCCAGTTCTGCTTTACGGCGCCAAATGCTGGACGATAAGCAGGAAAAGCTAGCTAATTGTGGGTCCTTGTGAATAGAATTCTGCAGTGTCTCAGGCAGAGACTCTTAAGTAAAAGTAAGTAAGCATCCTCCAATTTGAGATGAGAAGATCATTTCAATTTCTGGCAGAATGTTTGTTCTAGAATTGTCTATGCCAGCATACGGAAATACAGCAATCTATAGAATGTTCTAAAAGCTTTAATAAGTTTTAGAAGATTTTTTGTGTTATCCCTTTCTTATACATATTATTTGAACTTTGCTCAGATTTTCATCCTTAAATCTAGAATGTTCTATAATGCTCTATACGTGACATCGCCCTTATCTATATAAATTGAACTTTGATCCCTGGAAATGTATCAATCTATAGAATGTTCTAGAAGGTTTTCATATATAGTACTTTAAAAATAGATATCGACGAGTTGTTTCATATTTATTAGTTCTCATTTTCAAAACATCCATGTTAGCATCCTTCCTCCAATTTTTGGTTAGAAGATCATTTCATACTTTTCAGAATGTTCTAGGAGGTTAGAGAATCTCAGCATCCAGAAATGTATTAATCTATAGAATGTTCTGTGTGTGATGTACTCCTTATCTATATATAAATTGAACTTTGATCAGAACCACCAGCATTTGCATCGTTAAACCAAAATTATTATCCTTGAAAGCCAAGATTTTCGTTGTTAAATTGTCAATAATATCATTTCATCATAAAAAAATGTTCTTAAATGTATAATAATATCATTGAGGTATACAAACGGCCCTCATTTTTTTAATAATATCCTATAATCATACAAAAGGTCCCTGACAACCTATCCAAATATCCTTTAAATTTTCAATAATGTCTTTGAATCATACAAAAGATCTTTGAAAACCCCCGTAAATGTCCATAAACTTCTTCAATTTTTAATAATATCCATGGACCTTAAAAAAAGGTCCTTTAAGTTTAAATAATATATAAAAGCATTTCTTTAAATTTTTAAAAAAATTTCCTTGAAAACCCCCCAAAAGATCCTTAATAAATACAAAAATATTTTTTAAAAATATGTCCTTGATTTCTCAATAATTTCCTTGAACACCCCCAAAATGTCCTTGAACTATAAACCTTGAAAAACTACCAAAATGTTCTCTTAGCATACAAAATTTCCTTGAAAACCAGCTAAAAAGTCCTTAATTCATAAAAGCATCTTTAAAAACCTTAAACTATCCTTAAAAACTTAAAAAAGGATAATCGTCCTTATCCGTTTTCAGTGTGCCAGAAGTGAGTCACTACTGATGTTCCGTAATACTAAATATATGATACGGGAAGGATTACCGAATTTCTTTACACAATCAATCACTTCTTTGCTCCAAGCGCTTTTCGTTGGACATACCAAACGAACTTAGTGATCCTACGGTGGTTAATATCGTAAGTTTGTTGGGGTTATCATACTTCTCAATAGGGCTAAGAAAACATTCTTATCTACCAGTTTTCCTTTTAGCAAGGATACATGGAATGCAATTTCTTATTGTTCGCTTTATTTTATTCTTTAGTTTTTATATCTCTTCTGCCTTAAAATTTCATTTTCCACAGACGCACGAACTAGCAGTGAATTTTGCTTTTACAATTTATAAATCAGGTAATTCTTCAAAAAAGGAAACTTCAAACGCACGCTCGTTTAGAACTAGCTGTAAAGCTTTCAAACATTCGTCATCGACTTGTGCTTCTCTTGTGCTTGGCTGAAACCGGAGATGTGTAGTGAGCTGTTCAAAATGAATAACTTTAAACTAATTCGCGCTGATAGGGTGGGCAGAACAGGAGGTGGTGTAGCGTTATACATTAAAAGTTCTTTCAAGTTCCGAATTTTCAAAAAGTCGACTGCAACCGATGTATTAGAATACGCCTTTGTTGAGGTAATGCACAATCTTGGCAAATTTTTTGTTGGATGCATATATATGGCTCCCCAGGTAGCAAACCACGTAGGTATTAATTAGAAATTTGATCGAACAATTTAATCCGCTTTATATATTGTGCTCGGTGGCGATCTTAATCTCAATATACTCGGCAATAAAAATAAAGAGCTTAAAGAAATGATAGATTCGCTGAATTTTGTATTGCCTAATAATAATCAGCCAACTCATTTTTTGCGAAACAAATCGCCGTCTCTTCTCGATCTTTTTCTCGTGTCACACCTCAATTTGATTAACCACTATGATCAACTTTTTGCACCTGCCTTTTCCCATCATGATATGATTATTCTTACACTTAATTTGTTTCCATCAAATACAGGAAAAGAAACAGTGACTTTCCATGATTTCTTTAATATTAATGTAGGAAACCTGTTCAGCGAATGCGCAAGTTTAAATTGGGCACCGTTATACACAACCAACGAAACATCTAGACAAGTTGATTTCTTCCACTCTAAACAAAAAAGACGCGAAATGGGAATATTCCATGGTTTACCGAAGAAGTCCGCGAACTTATTAGATCTAGAAATCTGTTATTCTCCAGGTGGAGAAGATATAAATGTTCTAGCATCTACGATGAATTTAAACGCACCCGTAATATGGTAACTGCTTTGATCCGTACGAACAAAAGGACCTTTTATGAAAATAAATTTAATGCTTGTGATTCCAGCAATCTTTTCTGGAAAAATATTCGCCAAATAGGCATTAATAAAGAAAAGCATATCCTACCGAATAATGTAAATCTCAATGATCTAAATGCACAATTTGTTCAACCAATTATTTCCACACCAGTTTTAAAAATTAATACTCCCATTATTCGAAGCATGAATTGTGGGTTTTCGTTGTCTTGTTTTGATGAGGTATGTGTAGGTTTAGCAATTCTGAAGATCAAATCCAAAGCTATAGGCTCGGATAATATAAACCCGGACTTTGTAAAAGTCTTACTACCAATCATCTTACCTCATACTCATATCACACATATATTTAATACAATATTAACAACAACAACATATAATAATAGCTGGAAAATTGGCAAAATTGTTCCACTCCCAATAGAAATGATTTTCGACCCATTACTATCCTTCCTTTCCTAAGCAAAGCTTTCGAGATTCTTATAAGTAGACAAATTAAGACTTATCTCAACGAGAAGAAGTTGATTACTAATTTACAATCGGGTTTCCGTGCAAATCATAATTGCACCACAGCTCTGCTTAAGGTATGCGAAGATATACGCGAGGGTCTAGACCTGAATATGATGGGTTGTATTGTCTTTTTAGATTTCTCCAAGGCATTTGATTGCGTTGAACATAGTATCTTGTTGCATAAGCTTAAGCTACAATTTGGTTTCGAGGATAGTTTTTGTCGGTTAGTAAAATCATATTTATCCGGTCGATATCAGTACGTAACACACCCAAATGAATGTTCCTCACTTCTACCTCTCCACTCCGGTGTTCCTCAAGGCTCCGTATTAGGGCCGCTATTATTTTCCTGTTTTATAAACGACATTGCGGCGAGTTTCTCCATATGTAATCATCATATATATGCAGACGATGTGCAACTTTATTTGATGTTTCCGGAGTCACATATAAATCGTTCCATAGCCACAGTAAATCAGGAGCTCGATAAAGTTTTTTCTTGGTCCAAAACAAACAGACTTCAACTTAACTCTTACAAAACGAAAGCTTTGATTATCAGCAGAACCTACCATAGGCGCGTGACGCCGCAACTTGTTCTCAACAATTATCCAATAGAGTGCGTTGAAAATATAAAAAACTTAGGAATCCATTTTACCCGAAACTTGACATGGAACTTACATATATCTAAAATCGTTGCGTAAATCTACGGTGCACTTCGAGGCCTTAGTCCAACAAAAAAGTATCTTCCGGTAGGTGCTAAACTTAAGCTAGTCAAGGCCTTTCTTCTGCCAATAATTCTTTACGGTTGTGAAATTGTCTCCAATATGGACTCCGAGTCCAAACGAAAACTAAATGTTGCCTACAATAGCTGTGCTAGGTACATCTTCGATATAAACAGACATGAGCACATCTCCGGCTACACCCAACGAATTACTGGCTGTTCCCTAACAGCCCTTTTAAAATATCGGACCATTCTATTCTTACACAAAATTATTACCACGAAAATACCAGAATACTTATACAATAATATTAGAAGGGGCGAACCCACAGAGCTATGCAATTAATCCCACCTAGTCATAAGTATTTAGTCACTTCACGGCAATTTTTTGTTCATGCCATTCAACTGTGGAATTCGTTACCCCTACACATCAAGCGATCTTATGGTAGCAACATTTTCACGACACACATTTTTCAATACTACTTTTGTATATAAATTTTATAGTATTATCACTTCGTGAATTCGACGATACGCCACCAAACGACGTAAGTTCGTCATTAAAAAAAGCTACATCTATACTAGCATATTGTAGAACCTTTTCTACACCTTGTTCCATTGTCTTCCATTCTCGTGACTGGGAATATGAGGATGGTGTGGCTGATGCTTTATGTAGCATGACGTTCTCATCGGGTAGATTTATCGTTTTTTATTTGTTGGCTCTGGTGAAAGTATCAGCAGAATATTTTTATTTGGTTTTGCGCAAACAACTAATTTTTTGTTCTTCTTCATGCTCGTGACTAGGTATATGAGAAGGAAGACGACAAATGTAGCGTTTGTGGTTGACGGTAGGGCGGAAAGGTGAAGGAATTATTATCGGGTAGACTTATGCCATATTATTTATTTGCTCTGATGGAAGTTTGGGGTAGGTTATGTTTTCTGGTATTTAATACAATTGGTATGGGATGAGAGTCGCATTCTGCGTTGAGGATTCTCAAATGATTTTTTTTATAATTCATATTTGCAAGTGAAAAATGGATATTCATATTTAATAATAAATTGATGGTATATTATTTGTTGGCTTCGATGGAAGTTTAGGGTAGGTTATGGCATATTGCAATTAGACCATCACAGTCACCTGTAACTTGTTTCTTTGTATTCAATACAATTGGTGTGTGTGTTCAGATCGCTTAAGGAAAATCGTATTTCAGCTAGTGTGTGTACGAGCGGGTGCTCGGCTTGTCATAATAGCTGCGGGTATTCATGAACAACTGAAATTGGTTTATTTATTAATTGGTTCATCAAATAAAAGCGGCATTCATTCATAATCGGTATTAAAAATCATATTAGGTACATATTTCGTTTGAATTAGGTTTAGGTAGGAACCTATTGACCCATAAGTGGTTGTGCAGCATGGCGCAATACTGACACAAAGTAACATAATTATTTCTTAATTAATTAGATTGAATATTTCTAAATCAATTAAAAAGAAATAATACAAATCGGAACATTTTTCGACAAGATATAGCCAAAATAGTGACAGTCTTAAAAGCGATAAACTCATAATTTCTTATTTGAGGAAAAAGACTAAAATCAAATTTTATTAAATTTTTCATTTCAAAACTATTCGTCCCTTCCATCATTCCCCTCTCAACAGTCATCATACATGCTATAGTCCGTACCAAAACAGTTGGCCAACGGTCGATTGCGCAGAGAGAGGATTTAAGAGAACAAAAATGACGCGAAAGAGATTTAATCACTAAGCGTTTTTGCCTGTAATTTACAATGCGTAACCCAACTTTACAGTGCTTAGAACTAAAATGCTGTTGAATATCTAAATAAACTTAATTTTTTATTATGAGGTCGACTTTTATATATTTGAAAGGGTTCCCAACCCTTTTTATGGTTGAACATTTCGTGGTTTAGCGCTAGGTACCTGTATGGGTGGTGTGCTTGGTTAGCATTAATTTTATGATGTTTGATTTTACCTGTTTGACTTAAGTGTAAAAGTTTTACGACATGATTAGTGTTTGCATTTGGTTACCTGTAGGGGCAAGGAATAAATTTGTTGCTTGGTTTTTAGAGTTTTTTATTTTAAGATAACGCATATATATTATGGATTTCCTATTTGGAATTCACTTTCACGAAAACAAAAACATTGCTAGGACATAAGTTTATTAAAATAAAATAAATTGTCATGGATCTTTCAAGAAAAGGAAAACCAATAGGAAGTCTAGGACGTAAGATCGTTGTTAGGATATATTACAAAAAAATTGAAGAAGCTAGGAATTTATGTATAGATAATCCCATCACATACGCAAATTCACAGACAGAGGAGTTTACGGGAATTTCGGCCCGAACAATAAGAAGGATAATTAAAGAATATGAGAAGAAAGGCGCTATTGAATCTCCAACTAATAGAGTACCACATACAAAATGGAAAACTGGATTGGACGAATTTGGTATCACAGCTGTTCAGCGAATTATATACAACTTCCACATTGAAGAAAAAATGATGATAACATTAAAAATGTTAAGACAACGAGTGCAGGAAGATTTGGAGCTGAACCTAAGCAATATGTCGCTACATAGGATTTTAAAAAGAAATGGATTTTCTTATAGGAAAACGGAGAACAACCGTAAATTTCTTTGCGAAAGAAATGAAATCAAACTTTTACGAGTGAAATATCTGAGGAAAGTGCGGGAGTACAGGTCAGAAGGATATGAGATTATTTATTTGGACGAGAGCTATATTCACAGCTCTCACACAAGGCCAAGGGCATGGACTGACGGCACCAGTCAAGGTTTAAAGGCGCCAATTTCAAAAGGCCAAAGGCTGATAATGGCGCATGCAGGTGGAGCGAAGGGCTTCGTGAATAATGCCTTGCTTTTATTTAAATCTGGGTCGAAAACAGGAGATTATCACGATGAGATGAATTTTGAAAATTTCTCCAAATGGATGAAGGATCAAGTTTTAAATAACCTAGAGGAACCATCGGTTATTGTAATGGACAACGCATCATATCACAACAAATGGGAACACAAGCAAATCACTTCTGCTTCCGTTAAATCGGAGATGTTAGAATGGCTTTCCGTCAACAATATACCGCATTCTTCAAAAATGCTCAAAGTCGAACTTTATGACCTTATAAAGCGAGATCGGACTAATCACCACCCCAAGCATAAGATTGACGATATGATTCACGGCGCGGGACACGAAGTACTACGATTGCCACCCTATCATCCAGATCTCAACCCTATTGAAAAGATCTGGGCAACAGTCAAGGGAAGAGTCGGAAGCCGAAATACAACGTTTAGATTATCGGATGTTCAGAAACTAGCTGAAGAAGAATTTTCAAAAATAACAGTTGAAGATTGGCGCAAAGTTTGTGAAAAAATTATAAGGACAGAGGAGGAATACTTTTCACACGAGCAGATGTGGGACACAATGTCGGATGCAATAATTATCAATTCAGGAGATGATTCTTCAACCGATTATGAAACTGACAGTTCTTCGAATTCAATTTAATATACATTAATATTAACTATTTCATATATAGGTAGCAAAATCAATAAATATTTTTATCTTAGTACTAAAACGTGTGTGTTTTTACTTCTTAATTCAAACCAAACCGAACCACCCATTTGGTATACTGGTGTTTTGTTTTGCTGCTCGCTGTAAATCTGTTTTATATTTGCAATTCATCGTCAATTTTATCTCGCTATAATTTACACTTTTAATCAAGGTTACAAATTTAAAAGTGGTGGGTAGTTCAAAAAGTTTTAAAAACTGCATTTCTTAAAAAAAATTATTGAAGAATCAAGAACGTTCACCATTTTGTCTTTAACGAACCGTTTAATACCCCATCCTCTTTTTTGTGACAGAAAATCGTGCCTATTGTTATTGGGCATAAAATCGTTTACGTTTCCAAAAAATTCCCAAATTGTAAATTTTTTATTAAATTTACCTACCTCGCCCAAATTCAATGATATAAACAAAAAAAATTTGGTGTGACACTGCAATTTACTTTACTTTGCGCGCCAATATCAGTACCTACATGATCAATATGCACGACACAATTAATAATGATCAACGAAAGCATAATGAGCAAATAGGGTTTAAATCTAAAACCGTACACCTTCATACAGACACAGTCACACAATCAATTCATGTGCAATGTTTTGCTTAATCTATCCGACCGTGATCACATCATACTCCTACAAAGAACCGACAAGACAAAAAACGAAACAATATATTTGCCTCCAAGTAAAGTTGACATATAATGGTCTATATTTTTCCTCCGCTCCTAATTTCAGTATAAAAGAAGGAAAATGAAGAAACCACCCTCAGTGAGATCGCGACAGCGATCTTGAACACAAGGCAGGGTATACGTCGTTTTTTATTATGGCTCCGCCCATTTTCGTCTCTTTATGCTTGTTTTTGCAATTTAAGAGATTGTAAAACACATTTTAAGAGACCTGCGCAGTAGAATGGCCAACTGTTTTGGTACGCACTATACTTATGTACATAATATCAAAATGATTCGATAAAGAGAAACAAACCAGTTTATTATTATTCTTTCTCCGTTTTCCTTTACCTGTATCCTCATACCATCATCAAATTTAAGACACAAACCACACAAAACCTTCAATCGCTACCCGTTTTGTTGCCATTTTCGTGGAGGTCGACGTCTTCAAATTCGTGTTGATGATATTACGAGTACTATAGAGTCTATATACAAAGATACTACGCAGAGATGTTCTAGTGCATCGACGTTACCTTTCCTGTCATCCCCCTCATACACTATTTTCCTCCTTTGCTAAGCTTTTTATCACACTGCGTGCGTTTCTATGCTTTTTCATTTCCTTTTCTTTTCTTTTTTCATTTTCTTTTTTTTTTCCTTTATTTATTTTGAATTATTTCATAGTTTCCCATAAAAAGCATGTACAATATTTTATGAGATTTTATCTTTTTGTAACATGAATTCAATGGATTAATAAATCTAAATCTAAACTGTAGTCCATAAGGCCCCAGTTATAGACATACGTAAAATGAAAAAGAAAAAGTTTTGACTTGATTTTGTGTTCCAGGTTAAATGAATAGATCGACCCAATCCACAAAATTGAAAAATTGAAAATGAAATTGCCTACAAAGCGAATATATTTATTTTTTCGTACGAAAACCTTTTTCTGTTCAACTTCTCAGTCAATTCAGAGAAATGATACAAATCTTTTCTATGATGTGTTCTTTTCAGAGTGTTTACTGTGCCATATTTTACGTACTGCTATAACTGTCGCCTTAGAACTTAGACTAAGATGTTTTTATTCATAGCATCAACGTGATGCGCTTTGGTACCGAAGCAATGCTGGATATTTGTACATTCTCATTGCCCAGCGTGCGACGGTACGCCACTTCTCTGGATTGTCAAGGCGAATGTATTACAGTTTGTAGCACTTCTAACTTTATGACCCAGAAGATATTGTCTCCATTTTTTAAATTTTCGCACATTAGTCAGAGCTTTTAATTCATAGGAATGAAACTTTTGTTCTGCTTCAGTTGTTTTTTGCTCATTTATTGGATGGGGTGAGGCTGATCATCAATACTACTTGTTCGTAACTTGACTGCAGCTTATCAATATTTGGATGCGTCTGCATGAACTTCCTGCTAGCTTTTTTGTTCTTTTTACGGTTCCGTAGCCAAATGGCAAAATATGGAACCCTTATGGATTCGTCATGTCTGTCTGTCTGTCTGTCTGTCTGTCCGGAAATGTCACAGCCACTTTTTTCCGAAACTATAAGAGCTATACTGTTGAAACTTCGTAAGTAGATGTATTCTGTGAACCGCATTAAGATGTTCACATAAAAATAGAAAAAAAACAATAAATTTTGGGGGTTCCCCATACTTAGAACTGAAACTCAAAAAAAAAATGTTCATCAAACCCATAAATCTATGGTTAGGATAGGTCTTCAAAAATGATATCGAGGTTTCTAATATCATTTTTTCTAAACTGAATAGTATGCGCGAGAGACACTTTCAAAGTGGTAAAAGGTTGGTCCCCCCCCCCCTCTAACTTCTAAAAGAAGGGAATGATAAAACTAAAAAAAAACATAGGGACGGGCTACAGTCCGCTTGGGCGAACTGTTGGATACCCTATTCTTATTCCTATCCCTCATAAGTGGGCGTGACAAAAGTCTAAGTATGGTTGAATTGTTAAGAACGCTCTACATATTTTGTTATATAACATTTAAAGGATTTTATCAAAAAAAAACGTGTTTTATTTAATTGTGGGCGTGTCAGTAGGCGAATTTAAAAAAAATTAACACATGAGCATAAAGGGCCCCTAGAGAGTATATATTATAAATTTCAGCTCCCTAGGTCACTTTGAATTTTCAAAAAAAAAAAAAAAAATAATTGTGGGCGTGCCAGTGGGCGGATTTTGAAAATATTTACACATGAGCATAAAGGGCCCATAGAGAGTATATATTATAAATTTCAGCTCCCTAGCTCAAACTTTCGATTTTCAAAAAAATTGTTTTATTTATTTGTGGGCGTGTCAGTGGGCGGATTTTGAAAATATTTATACATGAGCTTAAAGGGCCCCCAGAGAGTATATATTAAAAATTTAAGCTCCCTAGCTCAAATTTTGGTTTTTCAATAAAATTGTTTTATTTTTTTGTGGGCGTGGCAGTGGGCGGATTTTGAAAATTTTATATCCCGAGCAGTTTTAGGAGTCATAGATCATATATAAAAAATTTCAGCTTCCTAGCTCAAAATTCGATTTTTTCCAAAATTTGGTTTTTTTGAGTTTGTGGGCGTGTCTGTGGGCGGATTTCAAAAATTCGTAAACTTGATTATTTCGGGACCCTAGAGAGTATATGGTTAAAATTTCAGCTCTCTAGGTCCAGTTTAAAGGCCTAATTTTTGCCGACGGACGGACATGGCTAGATCGACATTACTATCGATGCTGAGTATCAGGTGGCAATGGTGCGATGGTAGTGTATTCACTAAAGTGATTGGCAGGTCGTGCGTTCGAATCCCGACCAGGGCCATGATTTTTATAAATTGAATACACACAACAAAAACTGATCTCCCTAAAACAATTTAGGCGCCACCTGTTGAGAAATAAAAAATCCCATCGCACCAAACTTCTTTCCTATCCTTCTATTCTTTCAGTAAGTAGCACCCAAAAATAGGCAATGAATTGCTGGGAGCTACTTGCGCAACAAACTAAATGCCTGCGCTGTGGTTTTACCATTATAAGGGTACTGTGTCACTGCAGAAAAAAGAAATCCCTTTAGCGCACGCAAATTATAAAAAAAAAAAAAAAAAAAAAAATAAATATAGTAACTTTTAGGGGTCTACGGGCAATATTAAGGTATGTTACAAACTATGCGTCAAAATTGATATACCCCTAGAATAGGGTATAAATATATGATGTACATTACCATGCAAACTTCCAAGGCAAATTGGTTTGAACAAGATCCAACAAGTAGTTTTTTTTAATACGTCATAAATCGTAAACCGCAATTTACCTTTCATTAAATCAACTCAAATATAAAAAAAAAAAAAAACATTTAATTTCATAAACATAAACCTTATGCGTAAACCGTGAACCATTATTTTCTAATAATAAATCCGACTCGCACTTGGCCGCTTTTTTTTTTACTTAACCTCTTACCGCTGAATTTTGCCTTACGAATATCGAATTCAAATTTCCTTTTGCAATTGAATGACTGTGTTCCCCATGGTCGTCTGCTTCTGTTTTGAAATTCTGTATCTACAACGGACCAAGGCAAACATTGTTTACTAAAGACTTAGAACAAAACTACGATTTTGTTTTGTGCTAGGCCGATGGTAAATCGATACGAAAATACTAGTCCTGTTAAATTATATTTATTGTTTTTGCACACAATCATTAATTTTACACTCACAGTTCTTGCATTAATTACAATCAAACCCAAAGCCGGGAATAACGCACAATTCTTCTTTGGAATGATCCCACGTATTCGCAAGGTCAATGTCACTTTGTTCAATTACCTTTGCTCCCAAGAGCCTCCGCAGAACGGTCGCCGACTGAGGGCAAAAGGTATTTCCAAACATTCTAAGGCATTTGAGTTCGTGTTGTTTCTTTAAGGCATTGAGCAGCTCATTTACTGCTTCACTTCCGATTTCATTGTGAGTTATGTCCAGTGACTGCAAATTTGTACTTGAAATATATCTAGCTATTGTGGATCCGCCTTGTGATCCTATATTGTTGCGACTCAAGTTCAAAATTTTTAGTGTTTTACTCTTAGCCAACGCTTTGAATAAAAATTCCGTTCCGTGTGATGCAATGTTATTTGACTGTAAATCCAGGCGCAACAATTTTGAACTCCTCGCAGATAAATATTCCGAAAATGGTTCCATGTCGTGTCCATTCAAGTTACAATGACGCAAATCGAGTTCAGTTAGTTTGTTTTGCCAAATCAGCTGATTCACTGTATTAATAAACTTGATGCTTTCGAAAACGCTTACAGTTGACATGGGAATAGTGCGATTTATACCAATACATCGGATGCTATTTGATTTATATACCCCATCGGCTAGGATTGGAAACAAATTCTCATTCATATGACAGCTTCCAATGGTCAAAGACGTTAGGAGATATGAGTGAATTAAAATGCCTCGCAATAAAAGTAAGTGGTCATAGGTCAAATCGTTTTCGCTTAGATCCAAATTATTTACTTTACTTGAAGCGACATTTTTACGGAAATCCTTTAAAAATGTCACCGGAAGTGAGACACTTTTCAACTGAACGGTTTTTGCATTAATTAAGTGCTTAATTAAGTTTTCTATCAACACGTTTTCTTCGAGTGTAGGTATTGGTATGTAGCATATGCTGACGCTTTTCAGTTGTCGCTTTCCCATAAAATCAATCAAAACAATCCAATCTTCAACGGAAAAAGGTCTTTTCATACGTTTTTCGAAAAACCTTTTGCTGATTTTGAAGTTTGAATATGGCTTTATGTCGTATTCTCGTTGCCAGCAGTCAAGGAGTTGAATGGTCAGCTTCACATATTGATGTGTTCTATGGAGATTGCAGTTGCATTTCGCATGTTCTAATGGTGGACAGATCATTCGAAAATTTGATGTTTTTCTTCTGCGAAATTTCGTTTATTTTTATTAAAAAGAACTTAGTTTACTTTGTTAATTGATTTTTTGTGATAAATATGAAGTCGTTCAGCCTAATTACCTAGTTTAAAAAAATAGTGTGAGTTAACCACTCACGTATTCACGTATTCACTCATGTATTCGTTAAATCACCATAAGGTTTTTTGTATAAACTTAAGACTAAAGCCTGAACTATATCCAAATTAAAGTGAACAAAAAAAGAAAACTGACTGACCGATCTAAATCGTCAGCACTGAAATGTTGGAATCAAATTACTGTGAAAGATAGCAGCGTATGAGGCAATGCTGCCGAGTGAAAACAACCACGCAAGAACAAGTCAGCACATGGAGTGGCAGAATCCGATATGTATCCTAATGGAGACTCTCAGAACTGGAAAGAGGCACTTGAGGAGGCAACAATCCGAGTTTAATGTAATTCATTGAACAACAATTATGAGTTTTTTAATGTTTTTTTATTATATTACCGCGTACATACTTGGTCTTTATGTACCCTCTTACATTGATACAATACTCAATCGTATTTACGTTTTAACAGTAAGTATTAAAATATATATGCTACCGAAAACTTAAGCACTGAACTTGAATACACTACGCACCTGGTGTACCTGATTGACTTCTGCTTTAATTTTAGCTTCTTAGTTCAAAATGATTTTTCGATAAAAAGTTTTTTTTTTTAAATTGTGGGCGTGTCAGTGGGTGGATTATACAAATCTTTAAACATTAGCTTTCAGGGCATCTAGAGAGTATATCGATACCTTCCCGTAAGAATATAGGTATAGGTACCTACTAAGCGACATTTTTAAAATTTGACAGGAGACAAAAAAACTTCCTGTGTAGGTAATTATTTGTATATTTCGTAGAGATAAACATAATTTTGATTGAGATTTGCGCCACAATTTTTTTTTAATTATTGCATGAATGAAATTTCAATCAGATAAAACGTTTTTGTCACTTATAACATTTTTATGGTCCAAAGATTGTCGCTTGATACGGAGGTTTTCTTCGCTTAGAATATGTTTATGGTCTAAAGATTGTCGCTTGTTACAGGAGTAAATGGCGCTTAAATCATTGATGTTAGGAAATAACACAGGATTCCAAGAAATAGTGTCGTTTAGTTCATTTGTATTTATTCAGTTTTTACTATCAACAAATTTTATTAATAATAACACACTTCTACCGCAAAAAATGCACAGAGGAAATTTCACAAAATTATTATGAAATACGTATTTGACTGCAGCAAGTGCAATTTACAGCTGTCTGTTCAATGATCTTCACTCAAAAGAATACGCAATAAACTGGCAAGGGGAATCGAAACCTAACGTAGACAAAAATGTATCAAGCGACAACAAATGGAACAACTTTTCGGTGGTATTATGTTCCAAGCGACAATATCGGTTGAACTAAGCGCCATGTGCACAATTTTTTTCTCGTATGATGTGTTGCATAGTACAATTTTCTTTAGTATCATGGCGCTTAGCATAATAGTTTTGGCGGTTACAACAATTTACTTTGAATAACAAACAGCTACCTATCAAATTTTTCGGATACTTCAATTTTTATTTCTATATAGTTTCTTTTGGTAGAAACCGCAAACCAAGCCCAAAACGTGGCGCTTGGCACAAATTATAAGGACATTTAAAAAAAGGGATTTTCTGAAAAATTGTCGCTTAGTACATTCTTACGGGAAGGTGTCGATATTATGTTGTAAATTTTAGCTTCCTCGCTCAAACTTTGACTTTTCGATAAAATTGTTTTATTTTTTTAAAATTGTGGTCGAGTCGTGGTAGGATTTTAAAAATCTTAAACACGATCATTGTGGGATGCTAAAGACAATATATGAAAAATGTCAGCTTTCTAACTTTCTAGCTCAAAATAAAATAAATTATCGATAAATTTGTTGTTTTTTTTTAAGATTGTGGGCATACTAGTGGGCAGATTTTAAGCATTCTTATATTGTTTATTTCGGGCTCTTAGGGAATATAATATGGTTCAAATTTTAGCTTTTTAGCTCAAGTTTTTTTTACACTTCTGGCTCGCCAAGGCAATTTAAGAGGGGGCACTTCGACCTAAAAGATCTTTTGTACAATATAGGACAGAAAAAGTTTAAACTAGTAGAAAGCGTGTAAAGCGGAGAATTTTACCAGTATAAGATTTCTTTATGTCTTCGGGGCTCATATGCTCCCTGAAAAAGCTCTTCTTCCTAATTTCAATAAGGGCTAGACATTCACATAAGATGTGTTCAGCTGACTCGTCCTCTTCAAGAGAAAGTCGGTACTGAGGAGAGTCTACTATTTTCATTTTGTTTAGGTGATATTTTAAACCTTGGTGACCAGTAAGGTAACCTACTTAATTTTTGATATCATGCCTGCTTAGATTTAGGCATTTGCTGGTATTATTATTGAAGGGCCGAATGGCTCGTTTGGCCTGTCTTAGACCTGGGATGCTTTCCCAATGATAGATACATTTTCTATTCGGGATCAATATTTATTTTTATATATTATGTATATAAAATAAATTAAAAATAAATTAAACATTAAAAACTACCTATTCTACTTACTTAAGCTATTTAACGTATTCTAACTATAATTAGGATTCTGAGCACTCGTCGAGAAGGCTCTTAAGTTCCGTATGGTCGTTAAGTCTTATCTCGTTTATCTGTATTTGACTTGTTATCATCACTGTGTAGATTCAGTGGGCGATCTTTGAAGACATTCCCCAGGTTCTGCCATAAGTGTGGCGACAGGCCCATAAAGCTCTATTAGCTTTAGTAATTTTGTTGTTAATGTGAGAGTTCTAGTTAAGTCTCTTGTTTAGGATTACTCAAAGATACTTGGAAAACCGTACGACCGTGTCGTTAATTGTGATTAGATCTAGGCCTAATTTCCTCCTTTTGATGACGGCTTTACTGGGATTTATGGTAAGATTTTCCTGATGCACCAGTCTATGGCTATCTTTAGAGCATTTTTCATTTTTGATGTGACTCCATGCTCAAGTTTTAGGGCCTTAATTTTTGCCGATAGACGTACGGATGAACATGGCTAAATCGACGTTAATATCGATGCTGATCACGAATATAGTAACCTTTATGCGTATACTTGAAATATTTAGGTATGTTACAACTTATGAGTCAAAATTAGTATACTTAGAATAGGGTACAAAAAACAAATATTTTAATTTTATTCCTCCAAAACGCAAAAACACGCAGAGGTGTTTTTAGTTCGGGTTAAGGACCATCACTCTTACGATGCTTAAAAAAATAACCTACTAACAAAATTATTATCTGATGAAAGTTTTTTTTTGTGCAGGAAGTAACATGTTCTCTAGCAATTTGGCACTTGACTCTTATTTTCAGCTAACACTTCAGGCGGTTTGAAGGCGTGGGATCGCAAAGAATGGGGGGCTGCAGTTTCTCAGAGAAGAGACTCTCTACCGGTCGGGAGCCCGTTTAGTAAGTTATTAAGAACTCTTACATAACTAATTGCTTTCATAGCCTAGCGGTTTTTTTCCATATTGCTATACACTTAACTTCACGGAAACTACGATCTCGGCATTCTTTTATATCTCAATGATTTTAATCACTGACTTATTACTTGTTTGTAGGGCATAAGCGGTATTGTTTTTGCTTTCTCAACACACTTATGTTTTTGGTGTAATATTGTTTACCTGCCGAAAGATTGCAGCGTAGACTAAAGACAACCGAATTCTTGAAAACAGTTACGCCTAAAGGTGGCAAATCGCTCCAAAAAAAATTAGAACTATTATTAGAATTATTAATCGCAAATCTCAACTACAATGTGAAAATGTTTTATCAACATCTCAAGTAACGGCTCCTAAAATACTACTTGACAGACGACCATGAATGCCTAAGAGTATGCAATATGCGGCAAACACCGTCACTGCCACAGTAATATTTTTCATTCCACATACTACATACATAGTACCTACATAACGTATGTTCCTATGCCAAGCTTTTTCCTTTACCTATCGAATACAAACACCAAAAAAAAGAAGCCTCCGAAGTTTGATGTGCTTGTTATTGTAGAGTTCCGTTTCCGTAATTGTCATAAAGATCGATTTAAACCATTATATTAGCTAATAATGTTAAAGATCAATAATTATTGATAACGACAAATTTATGAGAATTGTGAATAGAAATTTCATTTGCCGTTTAAAATATTAAATTCTTTTTTTCGTCGTTTGTTCCTTTTGCTTCAGTAAATATTTAATTTCAATTTATTTTTAAAATAATTAAAATTTGCGATTTCTTTCGTTCATATTTGTGGACTTTTTGATTTGGTTTTGTTTAAGCTCATGCATTAGTTTCGTTCCTGAGTTTTATGAAAATGAAATTCCCATGATTCCGATTCATCGATTTCATTTGCCATTGCCAATTATTGCCAAATATAGCATTTATAATTAACAGGCAATGATTGCAATATGTACAAGTATAATTAAAATCTCAAAAAATGTAAAGGGTAACTACATTCACTTAGTTACAAGAAGCATGTGATAATTTGTCACTATAGTTTTGCAGGGAGCTTTTTTTAGTGGCTAACTGCTTTAATGGTTTATTTTTGTGCCTATTTGCATAATTTCTTTCAATTTTCCTCGTGAGATAAATCGTATTGTAATGGTATTTCATATAAGACGTCAGATATAGCAATTTTGGCTTCCGTGATCATGTTAGTTATTTATTAAGTGTGTTGAAAGCGGTTGTTTTCCTGCCTATTTCTCTTCTTTCTACCTTTTCTAAGATCTTTGAAAAACTCCTGAAAGTTCGAATTTTGTCGTTTCTTGACAAGTTTTATTTCTTTTGTAGCAACCAGTTCGTGTTTAGAGCACAAATGTCCACCGAGGATGCTATTTTGAGAGTATGTAGTCAGCTGTTTGGTAGTTTAAACTGCAATAAATCTATCATGGGTCTATTTCTACACATGACAAAAGCATTCGATATGGTGGACCATGATTTGGTACTAAACAAACTTTATAGTGGTGGTTTATTGAGTTGAGGTAGATTTCTTAAATGGCTTCAGGCGTTTTTTTTAATAATAAAGGAAGCAGAGAGTCAAGGGTGTCATCAGTGAAAAAAACAAGTTGATGTCTTTCACGATAACTGGTAATAAGCTGTATGATTATAACCTCTGGTTTCACGCCTGCGACTGTAAACTGTTTCCCTTACCTGTTCATAAGTGTGGTAGAAGTAACTTCGCAACTGATAAGCAATGCTCCAAAAATTGTTTAAAATTGAATCAGTACAACGTTTTAAGTACTCAGCTTTAAAATCTATTAGCATACACCGAGTTTGGTATAGTGGCAAAGGCAAAGTTCAATTAAGCTGTCGAAGCGAATATCTGGGGAACATTTTCCGAATTCTATCAATTTGATTCGAAATGTTTTTGTGGGACTGAAACCAAGAACGCAACAAAACTACAAAACTGGACGAATGAAGCTCACGAAGAGAACCTTAAGCGTATGTGGGCACCTAAAGTCCTTTGAATTTCTAAATATTAAAAATCCTAACATAGAATTCCATCTAGAGATACTTCAAATCTAATTTTGAGTCAAATATAACTCCCAAATCTTTGTGATTGTAAACTCTATGAAGCGCCTTGTTTGATATCATCTTTTCAAAAATTGCCAGGTAAAACGATCTTGAAAACGAAAGAAACAGCATTTTTCAATATTTTAGAAAAAAAAAACTTTAAATAACGACATTCAGATGTATTGTCTTTCTCATTTTGAAGTTGATTGCAGTCCGTATGAGATTTTATCATTTTAAACATTTTCAAATCATCATCAAAAATTAAACATAACGAATAGCAAAACAAGCGGGTAAGTCATTTATAAACACAAGAACAAAAGTGGCTACCTTATGGAACTCCTGAGTCATAAGAAATGAGAGATGTAAGGATATCCGGTAAGTACCCGTTATCCGGCTATTTTCATTGGTAGTTGCCGGGCAGTACTGGTATCTATAAAATAAGTTGAGAAAAAGAAGAGAAGGAAAATCCAAAAATATAGTTTAAAAGTTTCGTTTTCCAAAATAAACAAGCAGTTTTTAAAAAAGTAAATTAGGCCATTTAGTATCTACTGAAAGTTTACTAATAATGGCGAATGAAAACAAGTTTTTCAGAATTGAAAGGTAATAAACGACTACGTTTATTTTCGTAAACGTTGCCTGGTTCTGAAAAAAGTCTATCGTTGCACAGGCTGCTACACGGAGATGAAAGATAAATCTTGACAAATTTAGACAAAATTGGGAGTTGTTGGATATTCAACACTATTCCGGTCAAGCTGAACTGTTAAACTAGAAGCCAAGCTCTTGGCAGCATTTTGACCATTGCCTTCCGCCACCTCGTAAAAATAGGCCCAAAAGTATCATGAGTATCATTTTCAACCATTTTACTTTTCTTGCTAGGTTTTGAATTTCCTAATTATTAACTGCTCAAGGATTCACTATCTTCTTCAAAACTCATTTTAATCTTTTCAATAAATTCTTTGACGGGCTTTCTTAGCTTTTGTCCTTCCCAGTGAGTTTACTTTTCACCTCGGGTCTAGAAGAGTTGCGATCTTATAATCTGAATCTTCGTCAAGGTCGACGAAACGAGTCATGTGCAATTAGGTGGTTGCTTTAATTGTTAATTGATAAATTAATAAATTTAATTAATACGAGTTAAATGTATGCGTCGCAGTATCCGGTTATCCCGCCTTATTACATGCCGAATATTCGGTATCCAGCTAAATTACTTTCCGTTACATCTCTATTGAAAATTCGTTCGGATAATACTGGGCCAATTTGTACATATTTCCCACGATAAGCCGAATAACTTTTTATCCAACGCAGCAATTGAAAGAGGAAACTCAAAGCTTTAAGGTGTCTAGTGAGTATACTGTGGTATAGGTTATCGAAAGTTTTTGTAAAATCTGTATAAATAGCATTGACTTGACTATTATTTTCAATAGAACTGACTTAAAATTGTTTAAACCGTGTCAAATTAGTTACGGAAGATTTACTACAAACAAATCCATGTTGAAAGGGGAGATATAATAACAGTTTCAAAACTTCAAAAGCTTTTATCGCTGAAGTATTGCGATGGGTCTATAGTTGACTACAGACCGCTTTGTACCAGATTTATATATTTTGGAGTTTTGTACTCTGCCAACAATCAAGTAAACACTCTTACTCAGGGATAAATTCAAAAGAAATATCAGCAGAAGATTTTAGGAAAGTCCATGGAAAGTGCCCGAATTTGCATCAACTCAGCGCCGGCTACTTTACCAAATAAATAAACATAATAAACAAATACATAGAACCAGTTCTCTTTATTTATATCAAAAATAACTTACATAGAAAATCAAACAAGGACTTTTTCGGCACGTTGTAGTTATTTCTCAGAACTTTGCATTTTTTTCAGCAACACTACCGCACCATAGAAGAACTCAAATACTCCTTTATTACTGCCATAATCGAATTCCACATATACCTATTATTCGACAATCAGTTAAAGTAATTGTTTGAATAGATACCTGGATTTTGGAGTCTCTTAACCGCCATGCCCCATGTTCGATAAATGTCTTTACCTCGGACCTAGAAACGTTATTCTTCTAGAATTAATTTGCAAAGGATTAAGAAGCCAAGTAAACAATTGAATGTATAAGATCGAAGAGCATGCATATAATTATGCATACGTATGCAGAATAGGTTACGTCGCGACGGTTTTCCATTACCAATGCTAATCGGATGTGTATGATGACAAGCTATTGTTCTTTTTTTGTTTTGGAGTTTCGTGCTGGTACTTGTAGTAACAATATTATTACAATTCGGAGATCGCGGGAGGGTAGTTATTAACACGTGAGTCTGATTGGAAAAAATGATTATTTTGCTGAATCTATGTCTTGCGAATAATTCAGTGACCTGTTTTTTGCAGACGTGATATAAAACTTAGGTCTAAATTAAAGCAATTGTGGAGAGCATTAAGGATTCGAAAGCGAAGTTGTAGCGATAACCCTGAGAATAAAATTTAAATACGTGCATTGATACCAAATTGTATGAAGTTTTTATTTTCCCTTTTTCGAACCTTCTGACCTTTTTTTATAATGTACGCGCACTAAAGGAATTTTTTAGTACCCTTATCATGTAATGGCTACACAGGGCGGGCGTTAAAGAAATCAGTATTAGAAGAAAAGGAGATATGCCAATGCATTGGTCTTAAATGTTTTTAGGTTATAATGTGAAGGAAAAATAGAGCGTGGAAAAGTATTCCATACTCGTGTGTAGAGCTGAGGAAAGATTCTTTGAACTAACTGTACGTATAAAAACAGGCTTGAGGGTGAACTGATGAGCATTCCTTGCATAGCGGGTTTTCCGGTTGAAATGTTCAAGGGGTGGAATGCAGCTGACTACTTCGTTTGAGCACTTATGGTGGAAATAACAAAAGACAGGAGGCATTACGACGATGACTAAAAGAGTTAATCGATCTCGCGATTTCTCGGTCGCTAATGAGTCTTATCGCGCATTTTTGGATCCTGTCATTTAGCACCGCATAAGTTATTGGTGCACCAGACCAGATATGAGCGTTGTACTCGAGTTTCGGGAGGAATAACGCCTTATAAATTTAAGCCAGAAAATGAAAGGGAAATAACTTCACAGGCAATAATTTCACCTTCAATCACAATACGGCCAATGTTTTAATCCGGAATTTAATTTAATTTGGCTGATATTTTACGTCCATAAGCAATTAGTCCACTACTGTTTGATTTACAAAAGCCTTAATCTGGATGGCAATTCTAATTTAAATGAGATGCGCTGTCTGATTCCATTACACGAATTGTAACCCTCCACCCTCGCAAGGAAATCGTCATAGCGCGCGATTACAATGAATATAATTCGAGTTGGCTTCGACATTCTGGACAGACAACATCCGAGGGAAGATTCTTTTTTTTTTATATAATTTGCGTGCGCTAAAGGGATTTCTTTTTTCTGTAGTGACACAGTACCCTTATAATGGTAAAACCACAGCGCAGGCATTTAGTTTATTGCGCAAGTAGCTCCCAGCAATTCATTGCCTATTTTTGGGTGCTACTTACTGAAAGAATAGAAGGATAGGAAAGAGGTTTGGTGCGATGGGATTTTTTTTTTCAACAGGTGGCACCTAAATTGCTTTAGGGAGATCAGTTTTTGTTGTGTGTATTCAATTTATAAAAATCATGGCCCTGGTCGGGATTCGAACGCACGACCTGCCAAATTTCTCGTACTCCAACCACAAAGTTTAAGAACAAACTCCAAAAAGAACCATATGGCAAATACCAGAAAGCCAAATGGGAATAATTAAACGGTTTTATAAGGAGTTTAACTGCTGCTGCATGATAACACACATAGTTCACCTTGGTATGGAATTTATACCTAATAGGATGAAGAGGAACAAACCTAAGGCAAACGTGTGGTGTGACTCGAGCTGCAAATATGCCATCAGGTTAAAAGACGTAAGCTTTTCGTTCATATAAGGCCAAACCATCTGAGGAAATCGTCCCAAATTCTCCTACCACCAAAAGTTGATGCGAAAAACAATACAAAGTCCCACGGGTAGTAAAAACTTTTTGTCGTTTGTAAAAAAAATCAAATTCGGCCTCGTCTTCTATCCTGACACTCATTTATAATGGCACTCCAGCTGTCAGCTCTTTAGATAAGCTTGCTACTCACTTTGCAGCTAGCTCGACGCTCCAGATTGTACTTTATCTCGTACAGTGACAAGAGTACTTCAAGGTTTTTACATACACAAATCCGCTTTTCCAGATGTGATTTCCCCAATCGTTCTTAAGAGGTGTTGTTCAACGCTGGCAAAACCACTGCGTAAGCTTTTCTATTTATATTATTATTCAGAGCTATTCCCGAGGAGATGGAAAACAGCATTTCTGCAGCACGTCCCTACAAATAGCGAATCTTCCTCCCCCTTCTCCTACCGACCATTGCACTTACGTCCCTTCTTTCCTAGGTCATGGAAACGCTGATTAACCGTCAGCTTATAAATTATCTTAAACCTCGAACACTTCTTAATGACCGGCAGTATGATTTTCGCAGCAACAGGTTCACTGGTGATTTGATGACATATCTAACCGAATAGTGGAACTTATCTCTTCACCATGGCATTTGATAGACTTTGGCATTAGACTCTTTTGTCGAAAATGCCTGCGTTTGGAATCGTTGATACTCTTCTTCAATGGATTAGATATTACCTATCAGAACGTGCAATTCAAGTCTGCAACGCAATAAATGCAAATCAATATCTAATATTTTTGTTTTACACTGGGAGGTCGTATTCTTAAAAAGACGAAACTGAGCCATACTCAGTACCAGTGTTGGACTTTTACTCACTAACCCGGAACGGAATTTGAACCGAGTTGTAAAGACCAGTAAATTATTTATTTTCTTGTAAGTAAAATTTACATGAACAGACTTGGCCTCGCCAAACCTTAGTTCATTAATTTACTCTATCCACAGGTTCTTGCAGTTTTTTCGTAGTCTCTTCTACCGTTCTACTGCCAAGATAGCAGTGTTGTCGGCAAATTTAGCTAGCTCAGTACCTTCTAGAGTGTATAATAAGTATAAAACTGGACCAAGGATGCTTCCTTGCGGCGCGGCACCCCAGCCATTTTTTCCTTAAAAACTGAATATTCGTTTCCACATTTGACGCGGAATAATCGATCAGTTAGGTGATTCTCCAAAATATTACATAGATGCTCCGGCAGAACTTGTGGCAATTTAAACTTTAAGCCTTCATGCCAGACCTTATCAAAGGCTTGAGAGACGTCAAGGAATACGCTTAAACAAATCCTTTTTTCTTCAAGAGATTTTTCGATGGCATGTGTTATTCTATGCACTTGTTCAACTGTAGCATGCTTGCTTCTGAAACCGAATTGATGATCCAGAATGAGATGCCTTTCTTCTATTATCGGGTGTATTCGCCTAATCAATATTCTCTCGAACACTTTGGATATAAAATTGGAAGAAGCGAAATTGTTTTATAAGATTTTTTTTATTCGTGCGGTTTTCTGGGCTTAAGAACCATTATGACTTCGGCGACTTTCCATTGTCTGGGAACTTTAAGTCTAAGCGGCGTTTATAATAAAAAGAAGCTTAATTAAAGCTTTTCTAGGTATAGCTTTAAGAACCTCTTCCGTGATTATTTCGTATCCAGGAGCTTTCTTAGGATTTTTTTATTTTTTTTTTAAGGTGCATAACACCAGCACCACCTCACATTCCGCCCCTAAATCTCAAAAGTCCTTCAGCGATGTCCTAAAGGAAATCGTGGTCGCGGTGATCGACCGCAGCGATCCGGAGGGTAGAATTTCCCCCGAACGATGGCACAAGATGAAGAATAAGCTACTTCGCCTCTATCTGGCCTTCATGAAGGATCATCCTGGACCAGCTCCAGTAATTGAAGATGCCGGACTACACCAAGGGCATATCCGGCTCGTCGCCTGTGACGATGTCAGATCTTTGGATCTATATAAGATCGCCATAGGCAAACTCGGTGAAGTTTGGCCTGGAGCGAAGCTTGAGGTTTTTGCGAAGGAGGATATCCCGAGCAGACCGAGGGCTCGCGCGTGGATCCCTGCTGAACCCCCCTCAGCAGAAGAAGTATTGGCGGTCATCAGACTGGGCAATCGCTCACTCCCAACCCATGACTGGAAGGTTGCGAAGCTGGAAGAGCATATGGGATCCTTCAGATCAGCTATAATAGTGATCAATCAGGAATCCCTGGCTCCTTTGGCGAAGACCAACGGCGCAATCCAGTTCGGTTGGGATAAGATCACACTTCGGGTGTACAAGAAGGATGACCCTGACGCTAACCAGCCTCCGCATCCCCCTGGCACAGGAATTAACACCCCTGATCCTGGAGCATCAATCTCCCTTCAATCAATGGAAGATGATGACACAATTAAGGCTGCTCCCACTCAGCCCTCCACGTCCACTGCTAACACCAACATTAGTATGGACACGGAAGACCCCCTCAGCAAAGTCCTTAGTGAGGACGAGCTTTTAGGCTCGTCCTCGGACTCAGACCTAAATAACACCGTGGTGGAGGTTCCTCTGCCTGATTGCGACGATCAATGTTGCGATTAGTACAGATCAACCTCCACCACTCCAAAAAGGCTTCGGCCTCCCTTCTTATCCGTCTTTCTAAAGATGGAGAAGATATGGTCCTGATCCAAGAGCCATGGATTGTTAACGACCTGGTTCGAGGACTCCGGACTCATGGATACAAATTGATGTATGCAACAGACCAAGGTAAACCTAGAACTTGCATACTGGCAAAAAGTAGCTTAAATGTATTTTTACTCCCTAATTTCAGCGACCGTGATGCAACCGTGGTGAGTCTAGAGACTGCTCGCGGCACCCATTGGATAGCCTCGGCTTATCTGGCCCATGACCACGTAGGGTCCTTACCTGGTGTCAACCTAGAGGGACTGATCGCGGCAGCTGAACATCAAAAAACTGGACTCATTATTGGATGTGATGCCAATGCGCGCCATTCAGTATGGGGTAGTTCCGACATCAACGACAGAGGTGAGTCTCTTTTTGATTATATTCTTTATACTAATCTCATTGTGTGCAACACTGGTAGTGAACCTACCTTCATTACAAAAGATAGACAGGAGGTTCTAGATATAACTCTGGCCTCCGACTCAATCCATCAGGAAATTATAAACTGGAAAGTCTCGGCGGAACACTCCTTTAGTGACCACCGTTACATTCAATTCAGTTTAGCTGATGACCCTCCTCGCCAACCAGTTTTTAGGAATTATAGGAAAACTGACTGGCTCAAGTATAGAGAAGTGCTGAAAAGTTCAATGAAATCTGAACTCCTACGTCCTCCCTGTAACACAATGGAGCTAGATAAGAGGGTCAGGGTACTCACCTCGGCCCTCAATAAGGCTCTGACTTCTGCCTGCCCGCTCATACGGCTTAGAGGCAAAAAGAAGCCGCATTGGTGGAGCCCAGCACTAGGACCTCCAAGAAGCAATTGCAGGAAACTGTTCAACCAAGCCAAGTTCACAAAAGCTGAAACCGACTGGGCTTTATACAAAGCATCTCTCAATGCTTACAAAAAGGAGCTGAGGAAAGCCAAACGCTCGTCTTGGAGACTCTTCTGTGGAAAAATAGAGGAATCTTCGGAGGAAGCTAGGCTAAGAAAAATCCTCTCAACCAACCTAGGCATGCCTAGTTGCCAATAAAAACATATCTAGGTCAATTGCACGTACCACTAACTTCAAAGGTCTGATTACTAGGGACAAGCTGCTTTGGGCGATACACAGCTTCAAACCATACAAATCCGCGGGACCAGATGGCATAATACCAGCTGAAATTCAAAACACCTCGGATATCATCTCGCCTTTGCTTGAAGTAATCCTGTAAAGCTGCATAGAAATGGCTTACATTCCGCTGTTATGGAGAGAAGTAAAAGTAGTTATCATACCCAAAGCCGGTAAATGTTCCCATGTTCATCCTAAGGATCTAAGACCCATAAGCCTATCGTCAGTCCTTCTAAAAACATTAGAAAGGCTGATTGATATCCATCTGCGTACTAACATTGATACAAGACTTCTGTCTACGGCTCAACATGCATATTGCAAAGGCAAATCTGTTGAAACAGCCTTACACACGTTAGTACGTTCAATCGAATACTCCCTTCACCATAAAGAGTACACTATGGTTGCATTCCTGGACATTGAGGGTGCTGTTAACAACGTCAATACATCCGCGATCGCAAATGCACTGTCAGATCTGAAGGTGGATGACTCGCTTAGTGAGCTTATTAATCTACTTCTCACAAGTCGGATTATAAACTCGAAACTGGGTATGACATCGGCCAGAAGATCTGTCAGTAGAGGTACGCCACAAGGTGGAGTCCTATCTCCCCTCCTTTGGAACTTAGTGGTGAACAAGCTGCTGATGTGCATAGAAAAGGAGGGCTGCAGGGTGATTGCCTATGCAGATGACGTTGCAATTGCCGCCTCAGGGAAGCACCTCAACACCCTGAAAGAACTTCTCCAAAACGCTCTTAACAAGCTAACTACATGGGCAGATCGTTGTGGGTTGGGTGTTAACCCCCACAAAACCGAACTTGTTCTATTCACTAGGAAACATAAAATTCCACACATAGATCCCCCCTCTATCAGGGGCACAAGTCTAGTCTTTTCGAACGAGGCAAAATACTTGGGTCTCATTCTGGATAGAAAGCTTAGCTGGAAACCTAACATTCAAGAAAGAGTTCGTAAAGCTACAGCAGCACTCTTCTCCTGCAAAAAAGCCATTGGTAATAAATGGGGGCTCCAACCCCGCATTACCAACTGGCGATACATCTCGGTAATAAGACCGATACTTATGTACGGGGTGGTTCTTTAGAGGACTGCCCTAGGCAAAGCAATAAATCGCTATAAGCTTGGCAAAGTCCAACGAACAGCTTGTCTCTGCATGAGTGGTGCACTGCGCATTACCCCCTCTGCTGCAATGGACATTCTGTTTCACCTGACACCCCTGGACATCCTTAGCAAGCATGTGGCTGCTAGTGCGGCTATCCGCCTCAAAACAACGTTCCAATGGTCCGAGAATGAAATCGGGCACGCATCTATTCTGAAAAAATTTAGAATCCTCCCTAGTAACATAGACTACACCACCCCTCAGACCCTTTTTGACAAAAACTTCAAGGTCAAGATCCCTCCCAGAACATTCTGGGAAGGGCCACCCGTCGAAAGTAAATCGATCCATTTTTATACTGATGAATCCAAAACCGACGAGGGGGTAGGAGGTGGTGTGTTCTCTTACAGGCTGAATCTCAGCCTCTGCTTTCGACTCCCTGATAACTGCAGTGTGTTTCAGGCAGAAATCTTGGCTATTAAAGAAGTCCTGTCGTGGCAGAAGAATAATGTGTTATCCGTCACGGATATCTGGATCTTCTCAGATAGTCAAGCTGCATTAAAATCCCTGGATTCTGGGTCCACAAACTCTATCGTAGTCCGTGATTGTCGATCATCTCTAGTGGAGATGGCGAAGCATTTCAACATCCACCTATGCTGGGTGCCAGGACATACGGACATTCCAGGGAACTGTAGGTCGGATGAACTCGCCAAAAAAGGAACCACACTACCCCTCCTACCTGATAAAGGTTCATTAGGCATCCCAATCGGTACATGCAAACTCATGTTTATGAGACAGACCATTGAGAATTGTAACCTTAGGCGGACAAGTGGCAACACGTCTCTCAAAGACGTAAACTCCAGTTAGGATCCTTCTTCTACAATGATTTTAACGATCTCATTGACACTGACATATGAAGTCTATCAAGCTTCATCAAAAGCTCCAACTGGTTCAACGAGTAGGAGGATGATACATCCGTGTGGTATCACAATGGGCCTGTCATTGGCCTAAGTGTGTCGGCCTCTGCCGACTGCCACTACAACCTAACCTAACCTAACCTTCTTAGGATTTAGTTTATGTCTTCCTTAAATTCGGTTAGTGTTGGTTTTTCGTATTGCATTATTGACCATTTATACGAAATGTTTAAAAGTTTCTTCCAGGTGGGTTGCAAAAACTTGCGCTTTCTCTTTACTATGCCTGGCCTTGATTATTCCTAATTGGTGTGGCTTGAATTTGAGTTTTCTTTATACCTTTTAACGCATTCGAAAGCGATAATTAAAATCTTTTTCTGCAGTTAAACTTTCTAGATAAGTTTTTATTTCATAAGTCTTAAGGCATTTAAGAGATGTTTTTAGTGAGTTGCACAAACGGTTGAGATGTGCTTTATGTTGCGGAGCCCGAGTTTGTTGCCATTATGTACGCGCTTTTCTCCTCTCCTTAATCATCTCTTGTATTTCCTCTGAATAAGTTTGAATGTAATTGATCGACGTTTTCTTTGTTTTGGGAGTATTCTTCCACACGGCATCCTGTAAGAAGCGAAGAACAAAGCGATCAACTTCAGCTACAAGTTCATGGATCGTTTTAAGTGATACGTTCAATTCAATATTTGTTTTAATATCGTTTTTGAACCCATACCCAAAAAAATCAATAAATGCTGATTTAATTAATATATGTTGATGAAGAAGCAAAGTTAATCCCCGAATTTCAAAACGGATTCAGGAAAGGACGTGGTTGTGTTGATAATCTCTTTATCCTACGCTCAATTATCGATATTACTCTAGCAAAAACGAAAGGAAGTTTCTTTGTTGACCTAAAAGGAGCATTCGATAATATCTATCATGGAAAGTTGTGGATGCACCTAAGATCTATTGGAGTAAGTGTGAAAATAATCTTTGCATTTCAATACATTTACTCAAAAACCAGGATTGCTATTAAAACAACAAATGGCCTAACTGAAAAGACAAACATCACAAGATTCGTTCTACAGGGTGACCCATCAAGTGCTCTGCTTTTTAATTTATACGTAAATGACCTTGAAGAATTTCTTATGAGCGAAGGTCTCACAGGAATGGAAATTTCAACGAGCGTGAATGTAATTTTGATAGCATACGCTGATGATATTGCTGTTTTTTCTAAATCTGATCTAGAGCTGAAAAAAGCATTACGAGCACTATATAAATACTTTGCAGAAAAGGATATGACATTAAATGCAAATAAATCAAAAATTATGAATTTTGCCAAGAGGAAAAACGCATCTTGTCCAGAAAGGTTCTCATATCAAGAAGATTGGATTGAAGTTGTTGATAATTTGGGAGTAAACTTAAATCGCACTGGTTCTTGGAATGAATCCATTAATATCTTCAAAACTAAGGCAAGAACAGCAACAGCGATGGCTGATAAAACTTTGAAGAGTTTTTACATGGAGAACTGGGATGGGCGAATAAAAGTCTGTGAATCAACTATTAAATCGACCGCACTACGTAATTCAAATGACAGTTTTGAAAAAACTACTTGGACTAGCCAACAACACGCAAAGCTACGTAGGTCGTGTAGAGACTGGAACTATCCCATTAACTTACGAAATAGCGAAATAGCGAAATGAATTTCTAGATGAAGCTGTTAAATGTCCCCGATGACCGCCTGATAAAGAAGTGTTATACTGGAGTTTTAAGAATCCATCTTACCACTCAGCGACCAAACTGGATATTACAAGTTAAGGAACTTTTAATGTATAATTTTACTGATGTCTGTTAACAACAAAATTTAGCATTCGTAAGACGATCTTACGAAAACATTTTGGAGGACAAGAAGAGAGCATTAATAGAACAAGATTTCAGGAAAGCAACTAGCTCAACTTCATGTTTATACTATGCTTCTTGCTTGGAAAATATACAGGAGGCTCACTATAAGCTGCCGCCATATTTGAATTTTGCCTCTAAATCATCCATCCATAGTCATTGCGCAAATAAGGTGTGCCAACAGGTATGCCCGTAGGATAATTCTGCACGTTGACAGACATAATTTCGATCCAACCAACATTTGTACGATTTGTAACACGCATGAAGATGACACTATTGAGCACTTTCTCCTAAGATACCCAATTTTTAATGCAGTGAGAAACCGTTTCCTGTTTTCTAATGGATTGACTAACCTAGGAAGCATAATAGAGGTTAGTGTGTTGGCTTGTGACCCGTGCGGTGCAGGTCCAATCCCCATGGGGAACAACAACATACGCCACCAAATCACATGCCTCTACACCAAAAAGAAGGATTTCTGCCTGGTAGTACAATGGACCGTTACCGAGTCTGAGTGCTCTGGGATTTGGATTTCCTTTTTTTTAATAAAAAATAAATAAAAAAAAAAAAATAATGGCTGTCGAAGACATAAACATTGCAACTAATATTTACAAATATGTTATAAACTCGCTTAAACTAAGAGCTTTTATATGTACAAGGTGGCGCAAAAGTCCTCCTATCAGAAAATGCTATAAATTTTGCGATTGGCCAATAATGTCAGTTCTGTTTTGACATTTGTGTAATAAACACATGCGAAATACACGTTAATAAACAATGTTACGCTACACTGCTCCAGAACGCGGAATATTGGTGACTATTTGTTTGAGCAATAATCGGTCGGTGACTTTGGCACAACGTGAATTTCGTCGCAGATTTTCTACCCGTCCAACGCCTACTAGTGAAACACTGCGACGTTTAGCCGCTCGCCTCGAAGAGACTGGCACAACACGAGATGCTGCCAGGCGTGGCAGACCCCGGAGTAGCCGTTCTGCAGAGAATATTGCTGCTGTAGCCGAAGATGTCATGGAAGCGCCGTCGACATCGACCAGACGACGTGCCACGCAAATGGGTATCAGTCGACGATCTTTACAGCGAATTTTGGTACAAGATTTGAAGATGTTTCCGTACAAAGTGCAGACGGTGCATCAGCTGTTAGCTGCTGACCGTCAATCGCGTCTAACATACGCTCAAGCCATCCTTAATCACCACCAAGAGGAAGATGATTTTTCATCAAAAATAATCATGAGTGATGAGGCCCATTTCCATCTTAGCGGGTACGTAAATAAGCAAAATTTACGCTTCTGGGGCACTGAAAATCCGCGTGTAACCCACGAAGAGCCATTACACCCGCTCAAAGTCACTGTATGGTGTGCTGTTTTCGCTGGAGGAGTCATCGGACCTTTTTTCTTCGAAGACGTCGCGGGCCAAACGGTTACTGTGAATGGTGAGCGCTACAGAGCAATGATCAACGAGTTCTTTTTGCCGCAACTTGATGAATTGGGATTGGAAAACATGTGGTTCCAACAGGACGGTGCAACGGCACACACTGCACGTGCCACAACCGATATGCTGAAGGATGCATTTCCCGGGCGCCTAGTCTCCCGTTTTGGCGATTTGCACTGGCCAGCAAGATCGCCTGATTTGACCGCTCCAGACTTCTTTTTGTGGGGCTTTTTGAAGTCGCGGGTTTATGTCAACAAGCCTCAGACTCTTGCAGCTCTTAAAGACAATATCCGTCAACAATGTGAGGACCTATCGCCGGAAGTTTTGGCCAAAGTGATGGAAAATGCCATAAAAAGGGCTCAAATGACAATCAACTCTGGCGGCGGACATTTACATGACATCATATTCTCGACTTGATGTAAAAAAAATTGAAAGACCAAATAAAAATAATCCACAAGAAGAATCAAAGTTTTTCATTTTTTTTTTAAATTACAGCCAAAAAACATCGGAAGGTTATTTTTGCGCCACCTTGTACTAAATGAATGATCCAGGTTACATATTAAGTCTCTTAATAAGTACTGAACATATATTGTTAATGTTTCTGGAAACTAATTACCAATCTTTGTGTAAAATATTATTCCTTATATTAACTCTATTTTATATAAAAAAAAAAAATCATTACCCATTTTGTGAAATTATGTATACATTATTAGCCGCGTGTTTTTGCACGCGGATATAGGGATAATTTGAAATTTGCATTTAAAATACAACAACAGCTTATATTATATACGCTAACTTTAGCGGGGATAGCTATCGCCGCTAAGTCCTTTAGCGGTGATAAACAGTTTTTTTTTTTTTTTTTATAATTTGCGTGCGCTAAAGGGATTTCTTTTTTTTCTGTAGTGACACAGTACCCTTATAATGGTAAAACCACAGCGCAGGCATTTAGTTTGTTGCGCAAGTAGCTCCCAGCAATTCATTGCCTATTTTTGGGTGCTACTTACTGAAAGAATAGAAGGATAGGAAAGAAGTTTGGTGCGATGGGCTTTTTTTTTCTCAACAGGTGGCGCCTAAATTGCTTTAGGGAGATCAGTTTTTGTTGTGTGTATTCAATTTTATAAAAATCATGGCCCTGGTCGGGATTCGAACACACGACCTGCCAATCACTTAGTGAATACACTTTACTTTTAAATTCATTTTTATTAATTATTAGCTTATATCAACTTACATACTAGACAAAAATGATTAAATCTAACTTAAAATTAACAGGATACTTATTCTAGATTATTGATCCTTATGCGGACGCCCTAAACTTAACTATATCTTATAATTATTGCCTTTCGGCCTAAAAACTATTTTACGAACTAATCTTACATAATTATGTTTTCATCGAGAAAATTGTTAAGAAAACTCGGAATCTTTAACAAATTTTATATTTTTATATAAAAAAACAAATTACAAACTACCTACTCTACTTACTTAAACTACTTAGCATATTCTAACTATAATTAGGCTTCTGAGCACTCGTTGCCTTGCGCAACAAGTGGTCAAAATCCCAATTGCTTTCCGAGCGCCTGGCAGTCGTCAACGTGCACACGCGCCGTCGTGAGCCGACTGAAGCCTTACAGCGTCAGTCAACTCCCGGAAGCACCACCACACGTTGGCGAGCCCGGCCTCTCCCAAAAACGCCCTAGCTGACTTAATCTAACTTATAAGCTAAGAGGATGTTACCTAGAGTAACGCACCGTCCTGGGAGGGCATGTTGACCCCTCCCCCCTCAACAAGCCACCAAAATTCGGCGAATTGCTTTTCCGTGTCGAATCTATCCCTCTCCGATATTGCGGTACTAAAACGGAGGAGCTCATGAGCATTGGCGACGTCCCCGTCATGGAGGAGCCGCTTATCTCTCGCGCTGCGGTAGCGATGGTATAAGACCGGGATACCATCCCTCGTCTGTACCAGCCCTTTTGAATCAATATGGATAAATGCCTCTGGCGGGATAAAGCCAGACCGGAGCGCACTCTCTATGTACATTTCATTGGGGTAGTAAGCCCCAAATATCAGACTATTGTCGCTGGCCATCGCCCTTGCAACGTGCCTTCGAGTGACCTTAATGAGGAAATTGTCAATCCTATTCAACTGAGCCCCATCGTATAGGACCTTGTTGGGATAGTATTTTATATAGTTGGATTCGGGCGTTCGGAACAACCGGAGACAGGTCCTAAGACATTGTCTCTCCAAAACCCGAATCTTTTCCATATAACTAGGCGCTATATTAAACCACAATGGACAACCATAAGCGATGATCGGCCTTATAAGGGCCACGTAGCAAATGACCTTCACTCTAGAGTCAAGTTGACTGCTATGAAACAGTCTCCTTGTTAGAGCATAAGCCTTCTTGGCCCCAGCAAGACAAGCAACTATATGTCTATCGAAATACAGATACTGGTCAAGCCAGATACCCAGATATCTAACTACGCTTCTCACCGCCAATGGCTGCCCATTTTGTCCAATAATGGCCAATTTCTTCCAGTTTTTTCTGGTATCCCTAGAGGCCCCAGCCAATGGAGTTCTGAACAAGATTGTTTCTGTCTTCTGAAAGTTGATTTTCAACTTCCAGTCGTCGCAATATCGCTTAATTTGATCGAAGTCACGCTGCAAAAGGATATTAATGACCTCGATTTTAGGACCTGATCTGTATGCCACCAAATCGTCGGCATACGCTATAGCATGTCTGAGTGAACCCACCAGATCACTCGTGTAAATGTTAAACAGGATCGGAGAATTGACCGCCCCCTGCTGTAAACCGTTTTTAATTTCAAAGGCTCTGCTCGAAGTCACGTTGCCACATTTGACAACGAACTTCTTTCCCATAAGCATATTATAAATTACATATAGCAAAGGTTTGTGCATCCCCCGCCTGGTCAACTTGTAGAAAAGTCCCTCTAACCATACGGTGTCGAAAGCCTTCTCAAAATCAACCAGACAAGCACCCGTGCATTGGCTCTTGCATTTATTCCACTGAATGTCGGAAACCAGTTTCGACGCGGCATGAATAGTGTCATGCCTCGCCCTGAAACCAAACTGGTTGTCCGGGATTATGTTATTGTCCTCGACCCACTTTAACAGGGCTCTATTGACAACCTTTTCAAAGACCTTGCTAATATTCGGAAGCAAGCTAATTGACCGGAGATTGGCAGGGTTCGTCCTATCTTTACATTTTTTCGGGATAGGGTGTACCACAGCTACCTTCCAATGCGCCGGATAATGTGCATTATTCAGCGCATTGTTAAACAGCGTGGTGAAAATATCTACAGCCTCCAAAGGCAGGTGTCTCAATACGACGTTTGGGACACCATCCATCCCCGCCGACTTTTTATTCTTTAGTGACTCGAAGATGCACAGAAGATCATCCTTCGACACGAACAAATGCGATGCATCTCGGCCATTGGCGACAACTGCATTAGCATGGTTTTCATCAGTGAATACGGTGAATCCGTTATTCTCAGATCGCCAATTCTCAAGTTCGGTGCGCAGATAGAAGTGGCTCACTAGAGCCCTATTCTCAATGTCGTGGTTACGGCGAACAGGATTGTTCACCGTATACACGGCCTCGAAACAAGCGCCCAGCAAATCCACTTTCTCCTGTGGGTCCTCGACCACGAAAAAATCGTCGTTTGAAGCGACACTTTCTGGACTTATTCCAGCAGTCAGTACTGTCTGTCTGTTCTCTGTTGTCTGGGGGATTCGAACGCAAGGAATATCATTGTGATCTTTCCTCCTGAACAACTTATTTATCTGTGGGAACATATTCGGACTACAGGTTTTAATAGCCCGAATTTTATTGCCCCAATACAGACTTACAGATTTTCTGTAATTTTCTTTTATCAGCTGTTTCAGGATTCGGATCTCTGACTTCAGCATCCTTACCTCCGGGTCGTCGCGATCAGTAAATTGCCTGTACAGCCGTTTAAGCCTCGAGAGCAGTCTACTTTTCTGTCGGTATAGTGCGTCGATTGTAGGGTTTCTGTACTTTTCTGTCTGGTCGTCGTTGGAACGTCCTACTCGAGGAATAGTTCGTTCCATAGTTCGTTTGATGGCGTCGTTCATTTGCAATAAATGCCGATCAATGTCATCATTTGTCATGTTACTGTTTGTCGGTGGGTCGATCCCACTCGAACGTATATCTCGCTTTAAAAATCTGGAGAAGCGCGACCATTGTGCCCTCCGATAATCGAATGAACACACTGCTTCGTACTCCTCCAGCAGCGTTTGCTCGTTCGGGATCCGTATTGCGGCGGCGAGTCCGTAGTGATCACTATCGTACTCAAACGCACGCAAACAGTTCCGCGTGTTTTGATCTATGTTCGTCAGTTGAAGTCTTGCGTCCGGTAAGGCCAAGTCCAGGAAAGCACCGCTTCTTGGGAAAGAAGGGATATCCGTCGCGTACAACTCGAGGTTGTACTCAATCATATTGAGGCGCCACCAGTCATGAAACTGGTTGCCCCTGGGATTTGCAGTAACATTTCCCCATGCCGCATGTTTGGCATTAATATCTCCGGCCAAGAAGTAATAATTCTCCTCCGAGTTCAGCTGCAGACCACGAAAAAGTGTCTCGAGCTCTGTCATAAATTGGTTTGGTGGAGGTGCAGCAGGTGCGTAAAGCGACACCACATACATTCTCCTCCGGCTATGGAGAGGAATGCATATGATGCATGCCTCCAACAACTGGAACCTACGCACGTCCCCGCTATATATAACCCTATGGCGCAGGCCTTTTCGAATTAAGATTCCAACCCCACCTCCTTGAGTGGAGTGAGGCCGGTCTCTTCTTATTACATGATAGTCTTTGTATCCCAATTTGTGCTTCTGATTTAGCTTAGTTTCGCTAACCAAAAGCACATCCGGGTTTTCGGTTTTCAACAAATTGGCAAGTGACGTTCTTTTCTCGATCCTGACTAGTGAATTAACATTCACAGCAAGGATCTTTAAGTTTCCCTCATCCAGCGCAGCCATTAGATTTATGGCACACCAGACCCCACAAACAGCTCCGAATAGATAAAGTCAATTCGGGCCGCTTGTTCATTTAATTGTTTCTGGAACTTATCGATCTTTCCGTGCAGAGACAGAAGTATCGATTTTAAGTCCAGATCCACCTCTGGTGCCTTTTGAGCTACCTTTGGTTGGTTTGATGTCATGTGGGCTTGACCCGGTCCAGCTGCCATTTGGGCAAAGGACACGTTGGGTGCCACAAAATTTGCGAACGAGCGACTCCTCTGACGCCTATCATCTTCAGACTGCTGTTTGCGGGCCTGGACTCTTTTTTTCAACTCCTGGTACTTTGGACAACCCCTGAAGTTGGCTGGATGCCCAGAGTTCCTGCAGAGCACACAGGAGAGTGCACTCCGGTCTTCGACTCTCTCCTTACCTAGAGAGCATTCACCATGTATGTGGTCCCTATCGCACTTGACACATCTAAACTGCATGTTGCAGTTAGCTGCGGCGTGCCCGAACCTTTGGCAGCGCATACATTGAAGTATGCGATCTGACCGTTTTATTTTCTCCCATCTTACAGCATGATAGTACAGGAAGCGGATATTTCGCAGCCTGTCAATTTTGCTGTCGGGAGTAAGCTGAACCAGGAAGAATGGTAAGTGACGGTTACCACCCCTTGCCACAGCAGAGGAAAACGGCTTGACCCCCACGAACTTGAGGTCGTCGCTTTCAAAATGTTTGAGCTCTTTTTCTAGCTCCTCCGTTTTAATTGAGGGATCGATACCTTTCAACACAACGGTTTTAAATTTTTGATCCCTTGGGGTGTACGTGAAGTACTCGGTTTTTACCTCTCCCAAGGCGGCGCGCACCCTCTGGTACTCCTCAATTTTCTCACATATAATTATGTGTTTGTTGGCAGAAAGCCTTTTCACATGGAAATTTTTCGTTATCAATTTACAGATTCTAATGCTATCTACAATATCGAAATTACTCACGTTGATGGGTGGTACTTTGTTCTTCCGTGGCTGTTTCGATTGCTGCTGATGCTGTTGCTGCGCCTCTATCTGATGCTTTGATTGCTGTTGTTGTTGTTGTTGTTGTTGTTGTTGTTGTTGTTGTTGTTGTTGTTGTTGTTGTTGTTGTTGATGTTGTTGTTGTTGTTGTTGTTGTTGTTGTTGTTGTTGTTGTTGTTGTTGTTGTTGTTGTTGTTGTTGTTGTTGTTGTTGTTGTTGTTGTTGTTGTTGTTGTTGTTGTTGTTGTTGTTGTTGTTGTTGTTGTTGTTGTTGTTGTTGTTGTTGTTGTTGTTGTTGTTGTTGTTGTTGTTGTTGTTGTTGTTGTTGTTGTTGTTGTTGTTGTTGTTGTTGTTGTTGTTGTTGTTGTTGTTGTTGTTGTTGTTGTTGTTGTTGTTGTTGTTGTTGTTGTTGTTGTTGTTGTTGTTGTTGTTGTTGTTGTTGTTGTTGTTGTTGTTGTTGTTGTTGTTGTTGTTGTTGTTGTTGTTGTTGGTGTTGTTGTTGTTGTTGTTGTTGTTGTTGTTGTTGTTGTTGTTGTTGTTGTTGTTGTTGTTGTTGTTGTTGTTGTTGTTGTTGTTGTTGTTGTTGTTGTTGTTGTTGTTGGTGTTCTGGTTGTTGTTGCCGTTGTTGCTGCTTCACCTGCAGTTGTTGCTGAACTTGCTGCTTGAGCACAGCTTGTTGTTGCTGTTGCTGCAGCTTCTTTCTGCGCAACTGGTCGCGCTTCTCGAGCAGCTCTTTTATGAGCTTGTCCAGCTGCGCCTCCTCATCATCCTCTTTTTCTTCGTCCATTTGTACGACTTCCTCGTCATCGACCGGTAAGTCCTTGAAGGAGTTTCCCTCTCCGACGTACCGGCCCTCTCCTCCATCATACTCATAAGAGCTGGAGTGTGCTCCGTCATCATCGGATGCAGCCACCGATGATGCCACACTATGGCCTGACAAGTTTAACCTTCTTTTGGCTGAAAGGTTCGGCTTCGGATTTAACTTCCGCCGCCGTTTTTCCACTGTCCTAAACTCCTCGCTTACAGTTACTGCTGGCGTTGTAGCGAGAGCTTTTATTGTTGGCGTTGTTGTTGTTGCTGTTGTTGTTGTTGTTGCTGTTGTTGTTGTTGATGTTTTTGTTGCTGGTGTTGCCTGCGAAGATCCCCGCCTGGGCAACGCGGAACACGCTGTTGGGCTTGGTGTCATGGCATTTAAAGCTGCCCTTGGCATACAAGCTGCCGCTGTTTTAGTGACTGCTGTTGCAGCTTTCGTTACTGCTGTTACTGCTGTTGTTGCTGCTGTTGTTGCTGCTGCTGTTGTTGCTACTGTTGTTGCTGCTAATTTTTTTGCCGGCTCACGTGTTCGCACCACACGTCGCAACGGCACACCCACACCCGTAAGCGGGACCACCGATTTTCCGGGGTCCATCGCCTGTTAATGCGGCACTTTTTTTTGTTTATTTCTGTGTCACTATATTTCCGATAAAAAAATAAAATTAAAAAATTGAAGACTGGCCGAGAATCGAACCCGAGTCTCCGGCGTCAAAGTCGGACGCCTAGCTTACTAAGCCAACTTTGGACTTAAAAACACTTGGCTAAATCGCTTTTATAATCGATACACTTTTCTTTTTTTCCCGCTGAACACTAACTAGCCGACCTATCTCGATGAGAGCTGCGGAACGACTCACTTAGTGAATACACTACCATCGCACCATTGCCACCTGCCACAATTTCTGATGAATCGTTCCGATGAATTTTTCAGGAAATGTCAAAGTTTCACAACCCACCGACCACTCACACATCCCGCCGAATATTTTATTCGTGATTTTATTATTGTTATTTTTCAAACCTCATTTTAAGGGTAATTGAATTTAGCAAATCTAATAATAATTTATCGCATTCGAAAGTTATAGAACATCGATTTATCACGTATTTCTAGGAGTTTCATTTCACAATGTTCCATGTGGTATAGTTTTCGCATCGCATAGTTACAGAACACGGAAATGTGATATAATGAAATTTTGTTTCGATTCACATCGTTCATGTGATAAATATAACGATGCGATAGTTACAGAACACGGGCACTGTTAATGTCAAATTGTTTTTCATAATTTTAGAATCAATTTCAATTGGCGGAAGTAAATATTTTTCAATTTCAGGATTTTCAATACAAATTTCTTAACTACAACTATCAGCTGTGTCACGGTGCATGTCATAGGTGCATGTGTGCTGCCAAGTTTTTTTTGATGAATTCTTAAGCGGCGATAGTCGTTTTCTGATGCCATCCCTATATCCGCGTGCAAAGAAACACGGCTAATGTCAATCAATTTCTAAAAGCAAAGCTTATAGCAAATAAATATATCTATCTATCTATCTATCTAAATATGTTGATTTACATATTTATGCATCAAATTTTCTGCGAAAAATAATTTCTATGTTAATCAATTTTTGTCATATACATTATATATATTTTTTTAGTTTTTTGAATTTATTTATTTCTTTGTTTAATATAATGTTTTAACCTGTTAAATTATTTCTATTTCGTAGGCATATTTTATGCGTACATTTAATTGCCCCGCGCGCCGACCGGGGCTTCTTTTTTCCCGGGTAACAGCCTGCATCCCTTTACAAATTACTACTACTACTTACTACTTAATTAACGGGCTCCCGACCAGTGAAGAGTCGCTGCCTGAGACCCTGCAGCCTTCCGATTAGCCTACAAATAACCTACTGTTAAAATATTTTCATATTTTCCGAACAAATACTGCAGTGTGTGCCTACTACCAATATTAAGGCATAATACAAACTATTCGTCCTGGGTCCCGTGTTGTTAAATGTGTATAGGTCTGATTTTCCACACCTTCCCAACAGTGAGCCTGCAATGTTTGCAGACGACACATGTACTTATTCGTCCGATGTTCTTGGTTTTGCAATCCAAACCAACCTTCAATCGGCACTAAATACTCTTATGACCTACTTCAACAAATGGAAGATAACAATTAATGCTTCACATGACCCAAGCTATCTTATTTACTAAAAAAAAGAAAAGTTTATTTTTGCCCAGCAATAACTTAATTATTAATAGTGCTTACTCTACCTGAACGGACACTGTCAAGTACTTAGGCACTACATTGGGTAAGAAGCTTACTTACAATAACCAAATACCATAGACAAAATAAATAAAACTTTACTAATATTGTATCCTCTTATAAACAGAAAATAAGTGCATTTAAGTGAAAATAAGTCATTTTTCGGGCCCTGATATTTTATGATTGTCCAGTTTGGGAAAAGTCTGCAATAACACACATCAAAAACTACAAATTAATAGCGCAAAATAAGCTATTGAAACTAATGCTTAAGCTTCCTTGGCACTTTTGAACACTTGAACTCCACGAAATGGCCAATGTCGATTTGGTTTCTTCTAGAATAGAAAGACTTACTGCTAGATACACATCATTAGCCGTGTTTTTTGCAATCCTATATGGGCTTAGAAAGTTTTCCATACAAATACGCAATCCTATATAGGATTCCATTTCATCGAAATTGCTATCGATTGTGCATTAATCTGACAACCAAAATTAGTTAAAAAAAAATTACACAATAGAGTACCTCACAACAACATGGCGAATATTTATTAAAAAAGTTTATAACGAAGCCAATTTTTTCAAACAAAAAAGTTCCGGAACTAAGAAGGAGTATCCAAACCACGTTTTGGAATATTAAAAACTTAATATTATAATGTGATTGTGTACAAAAAATAAAACTGAAAAAGTGAGAATCGCGTAGTTGTGGCAAAAAATGTTTTCGTTGCGAATATCTCGTAATAATTTTATATCAAAGTGAATTTTAACAAAAACAAATTTACAGAAGTATCCAAACACTATTTTGGAATACTAAAAAGTTAACAATATATTGAGATTCTGTAAAAAAATAAAAGTGAAACCGTAACAGTCTCGTTGTGGCAAAAAAAATATGTTTGTTTGGAAGCAAATAAGTTGAAAAGTTTTCTAAACATACATTTTATACATCTAAATACAACATTCCTCAAATTAGAATGAAAAGCCCTAAACTTAAAACTCTGTCTGAGGAAAGACACAGGAAATGGTTAAAAGCTATAAACAGAAATGAACTCAACACTATATATATCTTGTCTGTTGTATTTGTAAGCATTTTATTTCAGGTATGTTTGTACATTTAAAATAAAAAAAAAACCATAGCAGTTGCAAAATAACTACTGTTTAGGAAATGTGCGAATCTCTGTGATCATTTGAACCCGAACTGGGTTCCTAGTTTGCACCTGGGATACGCCAGTAAAGCGAACCCAACGCTTGCAGCTATAGTCAATTTAATCGGTACCGTCAACGTGTGACTGAAAGAGCGCTAAGAGAAATACAAATTTACGCTATGGAACCTAATGATATGTACAGTGTACACACATATATGTATTTATCTATTTTACTCACCCATAACAATAAAAATGCACTTGTTACTTATTTATTAGAATAAAAGAGGTTGTATGCTCCCTGCAAGCCGAAGAAGTTTTAACTGAACCGAATTTTCGGAGAAGGAGTATTTACAGGAAGATATGGACGCAATTAATACTATGCAAGATACTTCTCACAAATCAATTGGTAATAGATGTTTACTCCTTCTTGATAACAATTGTGAATAATTTTGTTAAATTTATTTGCAGGAACGCTTATGAAACTTCTACCCGTTCTTCCTTTTAGATATATATCCCAATCCCAACAGATATATGTATGGAGTATCTACTCATACTATGAAGCAAATTGCAGAAATTTGCACAAATCGTATGGACTAATCATTGTGATTGTTAATGAAGTGAATATGAAAGTGAAAACAGCAGCTATTAAAGGGTAAAAAGTAACAAATTATAGAGAAAAAACCTGAAGAGGTATGTTAAAGCAATAAAAACAGTGAACATGTTGACCAAAAATTGAAAAACAAATGATTGTTTATGTTATATATTATACATGCGTGTTCGTGAGTATTAAATACCTTTGCCGCAACGTACCAATGACCCTCTTCACATGAACTCGTAGGTGAGCTAAGTTTTTAGACTAGAGCTGGAGCTTATCTTGGAGAGATGCTGGCATCTTTAGTTAAGAGATATTTTATTGTCTCGGTGCTTTTATATGAGGAATATGTAGCTGCTCTTGCAACAGGTTGACCTGAAATGAAAATAATGAATTAACTCTTAGTGTCAAGCGACGTAGTCGATAGGAACTTCGTTCTATTATCCATATATAAGGTGATATTTACGTTAGTTAATACAGTCAAAATCGGTTATAACGACTTTCAAGGGACTGACGAATTTGGTCGTTATAAGCGATAGGTCGCTATAACCAATATCAAGCTATGTATATACATTCTTTTTTTCCCTAATTTTTCTTTGATTTTGAGCCATAAAATAATAAGAATACACATTTACAAATATACATTTACTGTTTATTAAAAAAAGTGGTAATATCTAATTGCTTAGTACAGATTTTTCTTTTTTGACTCATTTTCCGATAAGAAGGTACAACTTTTCGCCTCACAAAATTTACTTAAACTTCTAGCTACAACCACTTGTCACACTGAAAAATTTGCACTGAGTAAAACTTCCCCAACGTAGAACAAACTCAATAAACGCAAAAGCAAAAACATAGGGACGGGCTACAGTCCGCTTGGGCGAACTGTTGGATACCCTATTCTTATTCCTATCCCTCATAAGTGGGCGTGACAAAGGTCTAAGTATGGTTGAATTGTTAAGAACGCTCTGCATATTTTGTTATATAACATTTAAAGGATTTTATCGAAAAAAACGCTCCATCGCTCAAACTTGGGTGTTTCAATAACATTGTTTTATTTAATTGTGGGCGTGTCAGAAGGCGGATTTAAAAAAAATTTAACACATGAGCATAAAGGGCCCCTAGAGAGCATATATTATAAATTTCAGCTCCCTAGCTCAAATTTTTTTTTCAATAAAATTGTTTTATTTATTTGTGGGCGTGTCAGTGGGCGGATTTTGAAAATTTTAAATCCCGAGCAGTTTTAGGAGTCATAGATCATATAAACAAAATTTCAGCTTTCTAGCTCAAAATTCGATTTTTTCCAAAATTGTGTTGTTCGAGCTTGTGGGCGTGTGGGCGGATTTCAAAAATTCGTAAACTTGATTATTTCGGGACCCTAGAGAGTATATGGTTAAAATTTCAGCTCTCTAGGCCCAGTATAAAGGCCTAATTTTTGCCGACGGACTGACGGACATGGCTAGATCGACATTACTATCGATGCTGATCATAAATATAGTAACTTTTAGGGGTCTACGGGCAATATTAAGGTATGTTACAAACTATGCGTCAAAATTAATATACCCTTAGAATAGGGTATAAACACGCCTATTGATGAGTATTATTTTTGTAACTATTTATTCTGTGGGTATTTATTATAAACGTTGTTTTTTGTAGAATTTATTTATTTCTGTACTATATCTAATCTACTGTAATTTATGTGTTATTTACTTATTAAATTATTAAATATTTATTTATTATACTATATTATTACATTTATATTATTATTTGCCTATTTTTTACACTACTTATTTGTTTTATACATATTTGTTATTTATTTATTAGGTAATATCTATTTGTTGTCGAAAAGAGTTGAGACAAGGCGACGCGCTATCATGCACTTTCTTTAACATCATTCTTAAAGCAATTGTACGAAACTTGTAAGCCAACACAAGAGGTACAATTTTTCAAAAGTCCGTCCAACTACTTGCTTATGCTGATGATGTTAAAATTATCGGGAGAACGCGGCGAGCTGTCATTGGCGCTTTTGCAGGTATCGAAACGAAGGCGGCGAAGATGGGCCTGACTATTAATGAGGACAAAACGAAGTATGGGCTGTCAACGAGAAAGGACTCTCAACATCGGCGACTCGGACAAAACGCCACAATGGACAGATACAACTTCGAAGTATTTAAAGACTTTGTCTACCTGGAATTTACTATCACTTCGCAAAATGACATCACTCTTGCCAATCGCTGTTTCAGTAAAGCCCTCTCTCACAGAACCAAGGAGATATTGGGCCCTAGCGAGGTAACCGTCGGAACGGAAAATTCTCCGAAATCGTCCGAATCGGAGAATATTTTGCTTAAAGTTAATTCCGTTCCGACGGATCGGAACATTTTTCCGCCAAAATCTAACGCACACTGGCGGTATGCGTTGTAGTACGATGAAGTGCATTTTTTCCTGTTTTTGACATTTTGACACACAAGTTTTTTTCCGAAATCGTCCGCCAACATTTTGTTGCGGAATTTGTTGTTTTTTTATGTAAACACCTTGTAAATTGGATTTTCGATGCGCGAATTTTTTGAATAAAAATTTAATTTTGCTATAGGTAATGGTGATAATTTATTAGGATTTATTATGCAAATAAAAATTGATTGAATGTCCCTTTTATTTTACATCAGGTTATTCTACAAAGAGGTCCTTCGAGCCACAATAAAGGTCCTTTAAACCCGAAAAAGGTTGTTTTCCAAAAATGTCTTTAGAAACAGCACGGTATATATGAGTTCAATGGTTTTTGAATAAATGATCCTAGGAACAACAAACATTTTGGAAAAATATCCTGGTTTCGACTATTAAGGACCTTTTTTGTTGTTGCAATGACCTCTTAGTCAAATAACACTGAACACACATATACCGTGTGGATTCTAACGGCATTTTGGAAAAATATCCTTTTTTCTACTTTTAAGGATCTTTTTTGTTGTTCCAAGGATCTGTTAGTCAAATAACATTGAACATAATATACTGCCCGGTTTTGTAGGAGTTTTTGAAAAAAAAAATTTTCGGGCTTAAGGACCTTATTTAGTGCTCCAAGGACCTAATTATTAGTAACACTCTGGCAACTATTTTTTCACAACTAAACACGCTTACATAGTTGCACTTCGCAACTAATAACTAATTTAAATTTCCAAAATTTGTTTAGTTATGTACATTCAAAGAAACTACAGCTAATTTAGTTGTAGCTTTTTAGTTAAACTAACTTTTGTGCAACTCTGCTATTGACTTACCAAGTTGAGCGGTTCCAATTCACTAACTTCAATGATTTTTACATGTTCATTTTGATGAATATATATTTTATTTACCGTTAGAAAGTAAAAAACGAAATAAATAAATTCAAATGCAACTAACAATAAGCTTTAGTATCTATTTCTGCCACTCCCTGATCGTCCTCAACCGAATCCCCCTCCTCCGTAGCCAAAATCACGACTACCGCCACCGCGGAAACCAAACTGTTCCATTTCATTTGCACGCTTGTCTTTCTTTACCTGGAAACGGCGAGCCATATCCCTTAGTTCTTCAGGTACATCTTGGTCAGCTTCTAAGATCTTAATCAACTCTTTCGACGATCCCCAATCAGAACGTGTGAAGAAACTCGACGACGTACCAAGGCGACCCGCACGACCTGTACGACCAACACGATGCAAGTACTTCTCGATGTTGCAGGGGAAATCACAGTTGATAACATATCTATGGAATGATGAATTTATTAATCTGCAAGTCAACATTTATGAATTACTTACGTCATATCCTCGATATCAAGTCCTCTGTTTGCTTTACATCGGTTGCAATGAGAATCCTCACCTTGCCAATTCTGCTACACCCCAGTTCTACGCTCGTTTTTATCGTCTTCTTCTTATCAGGAAACTTTCCACACTGTTTATTCCACGAATCGTTGCGGTCGAGAAGAACACTTCAAAGTGCGCCTCCAGACCGTCACACATCAGCCGTAGGTTGACACTTTTCACTCAGAATTCACTTTACAAAATCTACCATAACAAATTAAAGTACAAATAAATGTAAATAAACGTAATGCTACAATCACACAACACAAAATGAAGACCGCCGATTGATGTCTCAAATTAAAGACGGAAAAAACAAATGCATATTGAGGACTATCAAAACACACTGCTTTTTTTGACTTTTAAATAGAATTGTTTTCATCTTTTGACAACTCGGTAATTACATTTGTTTGAATTATAGAGATGGTAGTTTCGAAAATATATCGATATTTGAGTTAATCGATATATTTTAAATAAAAATTGATTTATGTTCTAGTTAACGCTAGCGTACAATTTATTGGCAAAGTGACATCCTTCCTTGTAAAGAACTATGAAATCAAACTCCTTTTATTGATATATGATAATTTAAAGCTCTTTTAAGTCTTCATTATATATAAGTATCGAAAGACATATTGACTTATCGATATTTAAATGTACTTTGCACATCTTTTTCAGAACTTTAAGTCTGTCGCATGTCGAATCAATGCGACGCGGTGCGCCATCGCAATTATATATAATTTTTCTCCGATGACAGACACCTCGAAGGCAATTTGAGTCTCCGAAGGAGTATGCGTTGCGGAGAATTTTCCGTTCCGACGGTTACCTCGCTAGGGCAGATTGTATAAGGACGTAATCATCCCGGTACTACTGTATGTCGCAGAAACATGGACCCTGTCAAAAGCAGATGAGAAACTCCTGGGATGCTTTGAGAGAAAGATTCTTCGGGTGATATTTGGTCCAGTTTGTATCGACGGGTAGTGGAGGAGAATAGTCAACGACGAACTCTACGGGCTGGAGGCAGCTAGCTAGGGACTGGCTGGAAGGACTTGCTGGTTGAGGCCATGGTCCATCCCTACCTGTCAGCGCCACCCAAAGTAAAGTAAAGTAAGTATCTATTTACTACATAACCAAACCATCCTACTGTGATATTAGTTTAGAGGATTAATATACCTGCTGGCTAACACATATTCGTATTTCTTATTCATGTTATTTATTTATTTATTATTCTGTAATATTATTGTTATTATTTTATTTATTTTTTCCTGGCGATAGGTTTTTCTAATCTCCTTCCTTTCAACTATATTATTTTCTAACCAAGCTGTTTTCCTTGTGACATCATAATATAACATTATTCAGAAGTAAGATTACACTGAAATGTAACAAAATATAAAAAATTGTGTTAGATTTAAAATAATAAAATTAAAGATAAAGTGATTCTATCGATGTTTCTTTCTTCGTGTTTCTCTTTGATTCGAAAAAGTAAGCTGACAAAGGCGTTTGCTAGACAGCTAGCACCTAGCCTTAGCTGAGCAAAAAATTTGCGTGAGCGGGCTAAGCCATCCTTTTAATAACCGAGCCGATTGAGCTTAAATTGGGCAATCTCTGATATTGACCTGAGAGTATTTCCGCGAAGCTTGTCAAAATCGCTCCGCCCTGTCATTTTTTTTGTTACTAAGAAAACATGTTCTTCTTCATTTAACGCAGCAAGGCACACAGGGTACCCGCTATAGACATTATCTAGTCTACTCCAACATATATTTGGACACGGGCAAAGCCGGTCGGGTGCAGGTAGTGAATTGAAAAGTCAAACAAAGTTGGTGCTCTACGAACAATATCAACACACTATTTATCAACATTAATATTGCCTTAAGAAAAGGTATAAAAATATTATTCTTGGTATTATTTCTTTGCACATATACCCATACAATATATTCGCATAGTTCCCGCTACAACTTCAGTTTTAAAACATTTATGAGCACTGCTTTAATTTGATGCAGAGTATCATATCAAACCTCACTGCTTTAATTTGATGCAGAGTATCATATCAAACACACACCAAAAAAGAGGAATCTGTATAAAACAGGTCACTTAATTCTTAAGACGTCAATAAATTCAGCAAAATAATCATTTTCAATTTCAATGTATCGCCGCCGGTTGAAACCTACGCATATTATGAGTCTCCAAGCAGACTGTCGTGAAAATAAATACCCCCGCTCCGCATCGCCGAACTGTATTATTATTAATACTACTCGTACTATCAGTGAAGAATAAAACAAGTGGGGTAGGTGCGACCCAGGAGGTCCACACGACCAACTTCCCAGCTTGATTATGAATATGATATCAATAATAAAAATTAGGAGGGAAGGGATGAATAGGTTTGGCATCGAAAATATGCATGTATTTTTTTCAGCGGGTCTACTTGTAATTATATATGAAAAATAATATCTGAAATTTTCAGGTATCATTAAAACAAATTAGATTGGATAAATCTTTCTCAAGAATTTCTCACATGTACCCATTTTGTTCAGTCATTTTGTTTAAACAAAAAACGTCTGGGCCGAATTCGGTGTATTTTCTTTCAGATCATATTTACGTCAATACGCGTCCAATTGGAATCAGAACCAAGTCCATACCACTTTTTATAAGCGAGGTACCGTGAACTATAAATTATTATTTATGAACATACGTGTACACATACCCACATATATATACACACACATACATCTTCTAAGAACATTTGAAAACCATATTGCAGACCTTCAAACTTTCAAATATGTTGTTAATCACGATTTTTACTTTCGGACCAATTACAATAACTTACCTAGTATTCAGAAGTAAAAAAAAATATATTAAACCAGAAGCCAGAACACATCCCATTAGCATTGGTAATGGCGAACAGTCTCGACACGTAACTTATTCTACATACATAATTGAATGCATGCTGTAACTGCCAAAATATTCTTCGGTCTTACATTCAATCAAAACACGCTACCGCTACCGCTAAAAGCCTTCTTTTTAATACTTTGCAAATTAATTCTAGAAGACTAACGCGCCCTGCTCTGAGCTAAAGAAATTCATAGAGCATGCGGCGTGGAGGTGGGTAGCCTCCGGACTCCAGACGTCTAGGCAAATAATGATTTTAAATAAGTGTCGAATAATAGATATGCGTGGAACTCAATTGGCGCTGATAGACGGTATGACCTCGTCTGGGATTCGTTTTGGGGCGGAGGGGCAGTTGACCTTTTCTATGGTAGGGTTGCTACTTAAGGATTCTACTTTATGGGAACAAACCTTGATCGGTAGCCGATCTATATCAATAAATTTAAGATGAGGTGATAGTTGGATATTTATAAGCTGCATATATGAGCATAATGGGTTTGTGAAATTGTAAACAAAATGTTGGTAGTACTGATATGTATAAATTTCTACACTTCCTTGTCTTTTTGTCTAACTGTCCGTATGATGAAATTTCAGAGTTCAACTTGTAGCAGCCCTACGAAAGCTGAAATGTAAAAATATGATTATGTTTGAAACACCGATAAAGATGTGAGAAATGTGTACAAAGCTGCACAAAACTCTTAACTTGATTTCCTAAGACAGTAATTTTGCAGATAAAAAGAACTAGTTTTTGTTTGCTGATTTGATTATGTTTCTTTAAACGTTTAAAATTGTTGACATTAAGGTGGGAGGATAATATCGTTCGATAATTATCCATGACTTTTCTGCGATCTTTTTGGATATTATCCTTTGGGCCGCCAACATCTGTGGCTCATTCGTATAGATCCGAGACTTGAAAAAAACACAATAAAAGAAATATGGTTGTTCATTCAAAACAATGTAAAGGAAATTGACGGAAAAAAAACAAAAACCGAAAAGGCCAGCGCAAAATTCCAAAACGAGAAATAAAGTGGACTCAATACATTTGCCGTAAAATTTCCACTGTCGCTCGTGTTATATGTGCGGTTGCATCTCTTAGCTATACTATGTCCTCTAAGCCCAAGCCATCAATTTGCGTCGGCGGTAAACAGGGCTGCCAACGTATTCCTCAAAAAAAATTGCCACGAAACTTTCTCAAAGCTTTCTCGCTTTCATCAGAATTATTTTCGAATGTGGGCGCAAAGTAGCTTAGGTTAGGTTAAGTAATGTGCCTGGGACGAGCTCAAACTCACTAAGACAGTTATGTCGGACCATTGTGATACCACAGGGGAGGGGGGGGGGGGGGGGGGGGGGTGCTCTGCGTTAGCTCCGCTTGCTTGGAGACTCTGTTTGCCTTCTGTGAGGTGATTATGAGGATATAATTCTGAGAAGAGAAGTTGGAAAATGCAGAGTAGAAGCAGTGCACACACGATTCCAATGTCCCTGGAGAGGTCCCATTGTTCTGCTCGACATAACATACCGAGGGTGTCTGCTTCAGTCCAATCTTAGTTCATCCCGGCTCCAGAACCATGTGCTATGACCTAAGTGGGGTGACTGTTATCAGTTCAAACCCCAGACTCATCTCGATGCACCGCGCAGCGTAGGGAGAGCTTCATGGGTTAACTGCATCAGCACGAACCCATTTTGCTTTCAATCCGCGGAAAGGAGATTGTTTTGAGGTGACTGTTTCAGTCGAACTAATAAACAACCCTCTATTCTCTTGCAGGTAATACCGAGTCGGGTGACTGCTTCAGTCGAACGCTGACAACGATATCTGAAACAATGGAAGGGACGCCGGAATGGGACGGCTGCTCAGTCGAATTTCAGTTCTTGAGGATAGTGGCTCTTGTATTACGAACTTCAAGCCATACATGGTCCACGGAAAGGCGGCATGGAGGGGTGGTTGCCACAATCGTAACGGGGTTTAACCTTAAGTTAGTTTAACAATTTGGATTTTGTGACGAATTTGCTTATGCAGCAAACATATGTCGCGCTTAGATCGCTTAGATCTTCAAAGAAATAGTTGTCAAGAATTTGTTTCCTAGTATTGGCTAGTGCAGGGCAGTTACACAGGAGGCGTGTGATGGTTCCCTCTTCCTCATTGTCTCTGCAGCTTCTGCATAAGTCATTGGAGGTTTTTACCATTCTGGTGGTGTGTCTGCCTATACGGCAATGGCCAGTTAATTTTCTGAGAGTTTGGACTTTAAAGATTAAATGGACACACGGTGGCTTTCTGATTCTGTTATCAGAGAGGTCTTGTGCGGTTTCTTTTCTTGCTAACTGGTCCGCCTTGCAGTTGCTTGTGATGTCAATTTGTCCGGGAACCCAGCACAGTGAAATATTGCAATAGTTCTGCCATCTATCGGGCTCATAGAGAGTCTGTATGCTGCTTCGCGAATTGACTTTAATTCCGCCTGGAATAAACTGCAGCGGTGAGGAAGTCGTAGCGCGACATTGAGTACAGGGTCATCTGAGATACCCGTTGGTGTATTTTTCAATGGCGTTTTTGTTTAAGATTTGACCTTAATCCCACCCGGCTCGGTCCGGATGACTGTCTTATATTTCTTTTTGAAATCGATTATTGGGACTATGTAGGAAAGTATAGGAAATCTTGTGTGAGCTTTGTCACATATGTTAGCTTTGCCATATATGCGATTCTCTAAGTCTGAGGGCTGCCTTAGAAGCTACCAGCTTCCTAAAGATATCAACAGGCCGGAAGTTAAGCATAGTTCCTAATGCAGAATGGACTCTTTCCAAGGCGCTCACGTGGCATTTATTTAATACCGCAGGCCACCAAGTTACCATACCATAGGGAAGGGATTGGTCTGATAACCGCCAAGTACATCCAATAGACTATCCTAGGCTGCAAACCCCATCTGGAGCCTAGCGATTTCTTGCAGGGGTATATGGCTATCGTCACCTTCCTTATTCAGTCTTGTACATTCAGTTTCCAACTGAGTTTGCTGTCTAGGTTTATTTCAAGAAATCTAGCTTGGTTTGAAATTATAAGTCGCTCGTTGTTAAGCGTAGGTGGCGTTGTTGCCGGGATCTTTTTTTTAGCAAATAAAACCAGCTCCATTTTTGGGGTTTTAACATGAGACCGATCATCTTGGACCATGAGGATAATGTTCTGAAGTCCGATTCCATGAGGTCTCTGAAAGTGTGGGGAAATGGGCCCGATATTGCTATGGCAATGTCGTCCACATAGGCCGTCACTTTGCACCCGATCTACTTAAGGTCGGAAATGATCTCGTTCACTACTAAGATCCAGAGTAGTGCTGAGAACACTCCCCCTTGGGGTGTGCCGCTGCACACTGGTCAAATAGCTGCCGAGCTCGGCCTGAACCAGCCTACCGTCCAGCATGTTCTTGATCCAAGCGCAGAGACAGTTGTCCACATTCAGTTTGATGAGTGCGCTTGGGATGACTTCTGTACCAACACTGCTCAAAGCTCCTTCTATATCTAGAAACGATATCATCGTATATTCTTTGTAACACCTCGATTTTTCGATAGTACTTTTACCGAGTGCAGTGCTTTTTCCGAAGAAAACCCCTCTCGGTATGCGTTCTGATGATTGCAGGGAAATAAGTCTACGGGAACTAAGTCCACTGAGGGACTTAGTTCCCACTTAGTGGGAAATAAAACCACTTTCGCGAAGTGGACTTAGTTCCCATGTAAGGTGGGAAATAAATTCCCAAAACTCTGAGTGGTTTTAGTTCCCTTTTAATGTGAAGTAAATTGTCACTGTCGACTAAGAACAAAATAAAATTAAAGAGGCAAGTAGGTACTTTGCAATTTTTATTAACAAAATAGAAATTAACTTCTAACTGAGACAGAGTAATATAGGTACCGTTGCAGGGGGGCAGCATGCCCCCCCATATGCATTGCACTGTTTATGAGATTAGTTACGAAATCGCAAATAGATTCCATAAATAGTGTAATGCATATGGGGGGGCATGCTGCCCCCCTGCAACCCCCCTGCTTGGGGTCACTGTTTGATTTGGAGTAGGTGCGAGGTACGGTTTTGAAACTTTGGCTTTATGTCACCATGATAACCTTAAGACTTTGCTTAAAGAGTGTGATAACTAACTGCACTTTGCACAGTTTTTTGTTTAATTCTAAATGTTGGATGTTAGTTCCCTCTTCCTATATTTGAATGTGGACTAAGTTCCCATAAAAAAATGGACTGAGTTCCCACTTAACATGGGAACTAAGTCCACTTCGCGAAAGTGGTTTTATTTCCCACTAAGTGGGAACTAAGTCCCTCAGTTTTCAGGTAAGAGCGAATGTAGTTTTGCACAAGTCTCCCCAATGTTTTTAGGAGAAATGAGGTTAGCCTGATTGGTCTGGAATCCTATTGAGAGCAGTGTGATGCTTTAGCGCATTTCGGTATAACGATCCCTTTAACTCATTTCCAATTTGTGTGAGTAAAGCTGAATTTAAGGCAGTTTCTGATCACCAAGAGCCAGGGCGCCAAAGTTTCGATAAACTTCTGTAGCTCTATCGGTGCCACTCCATCTAGTTGCGGATGTCAACGATGTTTTCCGGTACTTTTGGGGCCCTGCGAAGTGGTATCCAGCAGGGTCTCCTCGTTGGTTGAAGTCTACACCCCGTCTTGGCTTTGTATAAAATCGGGCATTTGTGGAGATTTTGATAGGGTTTTAAGCAGCCTGCATAGTGGTCAGTGTGTTGGACTAATTATTGAAAGGTCCCCGGTTTATATCCCGCCGAGGCCAAATAACATCTAGAAATTCCAGTAGAAAAGTTCGGGTGAAAAACAAACCAAACACACTCAACTGTCGTTGAAAGCTGTATAAATTTGCGCCAGTACTTTTATTAAAGAACTAAATTTGTTGTTAAATTTTTTTGACTAGGGTAACTTGTGAATTCTAAAGTTAATCGCAAAAGTACTTAAATGTTGCTTCTGTATTATCTCTCTATGACGAAGATGATGAATAAGGGAAGATGCAGCAATATTCCTAAATATGTACCTGTTCATAATAAATAAAAGACTGTTCGTGATTTTAGTACGTGCGAAAGTCCGGAGCAAGGAAATGCAGTCGAACCTTTTTAAGTATAATCCCTTGGGATATTTATTTGAGTCTCACTTAAAAGGTATTAGTCAAAAAAGATTTTTAAAATCCGCCCACAGCTTATAAGGAAAAACTGTTCTATTGAAAAATCCATTTGAGCTAGAAGCTGAAATTTGGAATGAGTATATATTCCAAATTTCAGCTTTATTCTAGGTGACCGACATGCATAAGTTCAAATCCGACCACTGACAATCCCGCTGTTTAAAAAAAACCGGTTAATTACAAAAATTATTAATAATTAAAGAAATATTTTTCGCAAAGTATGTAGACAAAGTAATTTTTAATAATTCATTCACATAAAGTTGTGTGCCATGCCCAGTTTTTGGGGCGTTTTTTTGCTAAAATATTGTATTTTCCAATAAAATTCTTTAAAAAAATCTACAAAATAGTTGTGCATAACAAAATATGTAGACCATATTTAGTCCGGTCAAATAAGACCAAAAAATAGGGGTGAGGATACAAAAATTCGCACCCAGCTGAAAATTGGCAGGATTGTTCAAAAAACTATCATAAATGAAATCTAAAAAGTCCTCATCGATCCGACACCTGGAAAAAAATTTACTCGGGGTCAAAGGTCACAAAAACGAGTTTTTTCGCGATTTTCAGCAAAACGATAAGTTTTATCATAAAATTAGCCCAGACAAAAATTATAGATCAGATAATTATTTATAAAAAAATACTTTTTTTCCTAAGAGCCACCGTTATTGACATATAACGATTCAGAAAGTTGAAAGAATTGTAATCGTACACTACGCATTTACATCACTGAAGCTGTAATACAAGTAAAAATATTATTCTATCGGTCAGTGTAACTTTATGTGTAAGTAAGCTTTATCTTAGAACACCCAATACATTTAATAATATTAGACTTGAGTGCCACTCCGGAAAAAACTATATTTTTGTTGTTAAAATCTGGAAAAGCTCAACATCAATCGGTAATATATTCATCGAAAATACACGCAATAACAGGCTGTGATACGACATCTGCATTTTTCAGGAGGGGTAAAAATACTGTTTTTGAAATGTTTGACAACAATATTTAGTTCAATGTACTGAAGTTTTTAAACAGAGAAATTCAACTCCACAAGAAGTTATCACTTATCACCAACGGATTTCGCTTTATTCTCTCTATGTATGGAGCTCCTAAAAAAACTACCATATGCATGTTTCGTCAAAAATACCCTAAATGAAAAACAAGTGCAGTTAGCTTGTCTTCCTCCAACCTCAGCAGCTGCCCATCAACATCTTTTTCGGGTATATTACCAAGTTCAAGTGTGGCTTGGTTATCAGCTAGAACCAAGAGACTGGGGTTGAAAGTTGGTCGACAATACATTAGAACCAGTTCAAACTTTATTCCCACCTGCGCCGGAAAAACTGCTAAACAACATTTTTTGCAACTGTAAAAGGGATATAGTGCTAAATGTGGTTGCAAAAAAGTTAGGCTGTTTTGTTCTGTAACATGTACAAATTGTCTAGACCGCTCAAGTAGCACAAACGTCCAAAATACACCAATATATTTGATGTATTTTTTGCACTTTCGTGATATACGAGTAGGGGAAGGTCGTGTACCTCGGTCCGGATTTCAGTTTTTTGCCAATATTTTATGTGTCGTTTTTTCTTTAGTTTTTCTTTTTTTTTGTGTTACTACCTGAAGTCTTTTCTATGATATGGCGAAACTACCAAAAGGATATTGCTTACCATTCCTTAGAAAACTTAACTTTTATATGCTAACCTCAAACGGTCCAAGGTACAAGACGTGGTTGTACCTTGGTCCACGGAGTATTGTACCTTGAACCGAAAATATTATTAAACGTTTTTCTTTAGTTTAAAGGTGAAAACTTTAATTTATTCCAATAAAAAGTAAAAATGGTACCATTTTTAATTTTTTTCAAAAAAAAACAGCAAAAAACAAACCATTATCTTAAAGTTTTTGGCTTGATTAAAAAAAAAATATTTCAAATAATAGTATTAAATAAAGAAAACTCTTTTACTAAAAAAAACTTAACAAAGGACTTCAATATTATTTAAAAACTTACTTTAAGGGAACAACATAAAAGAAAAACAAATTTATCACTTCAATATTATTTAAAAATTTTCATTAAAGGGCAAACCAATGGTCCAAGGTACACGCGCTATGATAGGTCCAAGGTACACTTACACCACTTTAGCCAAACAAATTCGATTTTAACGTAGTATTCAAACCACATACGAACGACAATGTGTTCCTACCAAAAGATTATTAATACACTTTCCGAAATCGATTAAAGTAGCGGAAAAATACAGAAAACTAAGCACTACATAACTTCAGAAAAGAGATAAAAAAAATACTTTTTTCATTGAAAACTATGTTTGTTTGTTTTTCTGCCGACTCGTTGCAGCTGTGCCTTCAAAAAGAAACTAAGAAGACAAATGAACAGAATATCAACATTTCACAGAAGGGCCGGTTTTTGCGTGCTTTGTATTTTTCTGGATATTGGCACTCGGACCAAGGTACAATCGGACCAAGGTACACAACCTTCCCCTACATTTTAAATACAAAAAATATGCCACTTTTGAGTGCAGTTTTTGTACAATTAATTTCAATTCGGTGTATATAATACCGCGTTGTCGTTTATAATTTACACCGGATGTTCACAAATTATGCCGATTTTCGGTACATAAATTGTGCTAGTGGTATACAAATTATTCTAGTTACTAGAACATAATATACCCCGGAAGTGTAAATAATATAGTAATAATTGGTTTAAATCATACACCTCGATGGTAAATAATTTACACTAGATTTTGGTGTAAAATTATTCCCATGAGTGTGAAAAATACACTATTAGCGTACCAAAATCTGAAACATAGAATTTATTTTGAAATAAAATTTACACCGAAGTTTATTTTTTTAAATTGGAAAGGATTAAATTTTACACCGAAGTTTACTTTCTGATCGGAATTGTATCTGAATGATTGATTTGTAATTGTTTCTATGATTCTAATTATTCACTCGCATTATATGGACGCAAGAAAAGCATGAATTAGTATGAATGCGAGTGCCTAATTTAAAAACGAAACATATTCTGCCGAATGATTTTTGGTCCTACCCCGTCTAAAAATTGAGCGCTTCGTAAATATCCATTAATTAATAATTTCTAAAACGATTCGTGAAAATTATTTATTCGAAACCTAAAATTTGTTGGTTGTTTTTTAATTTTTTTTAGAGACGTTATGTTAATAACGAAAATACCAAATGCGGTATATAATTAAGTCGCTATAAAATTAAAATACTTAATCATTGTTTTCATTTAATATTTAATTTTTTTAATATTTCTTGAAAAATATGGCCGTCGTCCAAAATACAGGGTGTCTCAAAGTAACATCCGCAACTTATGAAGTAATTTATTCGGTTTTACTTCCTTTATGACTTAAAATAATTTTTATGATTTTTAGAATTATTTCTCTTAAACCCATTTTTCCAATTTTTAGGTTGTAGCTTACAAGGAATTCATTTCAATTTAGCAATTTATGTATAATACATTTGATAGTAAATTGTAGGAAAATCTTTAATCGCATAGAAATATTTACATTGAAAAGGCAACAGATTACATTGAGTAGGTACCTATAAACTGAAGATGGTAAATGATACGACAAAGCAGTTCGCAAAAAAAACGCATATCTTAAGTCGATGTTCATTGCCGATTCCCCGTTAAGGACGTGCTCCTGGAAAATACCTAACTGGTGAGAAAAAATCATACAAATATTTGCAGGTTAATGCTCTATTTAAAAATGTCGTACATTTTTGAGATCGATATTTTAACTGGCTTTAACTTGGCAAAACTGAAGCCGACTAATCTTGATTTTTTTTTCTTTTTTATTAAAACTGTTGTAAATCTTTATCGATCGTAGGCACAAAAATAAAACACATCTGTTCGCGCTTGCAGTTTTATTAAGAGTAAAGAAAAGAATGGTATCTATGTACATACAAAGAAGAAATAAGTGTGTGAGAGGGATGACACAGAAACAAAACAAAAGGACAATGCAAACACAAATATGTTGTGTTGCCAACTAATATTTTTCGCTTATATATTAACACTCCTTCTCAACACAATATATTTATGAGTAATAGAATTAATAAAAAATGTAACTCTCAGTACAATCCCATTTCTCTAGTGAATTTGGAATGTTTAACTTTCGGCAAATTTTTCGTTAGGATGTCTGAGATCATGTCTTTAGTATTAACATAGTTCAATCTTATTTTATTATTTTTATATAAGTCACGAATATGATGATACTTTATGTCAATATGTTTGCTTCGAGGATGGTAAACAGGATTCTTGGTCAACTCTTGGGCGCTCTGGTTATCGCTGTTCAGGACTATTGGTGTGGTGCTGAGAAAACCCATTTCATTCAACAACTTTTTGATATACACTGCTTCCTTTGCTGCGGTTGAAAGAGCTACATACTCAGCTTCCGTGCTGCTGAGTGCGACCATCGTTTGTTTTTTCGATTCCCATGAAAACACGCTCCCTGCTGCCACGAATGAACATCCAGTATATGACTTCCTGTCGCTAGAGTCTCCACCCCAATCAGCGTCAACATAACAAGCAATGGGCTGCCCAGTCTTGTAGTAGTGAAGCTTCAAATCGATCGAACCTTTCAGGTAACGCAAAATACGCTTTGCAGCTGCTTCATGCTCTGAGTGAGGATTGGTGTTGCGCTGAGATAATTTACAGACCGAATGGAGGATATCCGGCCTAGTTGAAATCGCCAAATACATAAGGGCACCAATTATCGACTGATACTTCGTTTCATTTATCTTTCTGCATTTGTCATTAGAGCAACTGACTTGAAACCCTGCGTCCAGTGGTGTTGCTACAGGATTGCAATTCTCCATACGATACTGCTTGAGGAGATTAGTGATGTATTGTCGCTGACAAACAGTAATAGCGCCCGTTGCGCCTTCACGTTCTATCTCCATGCCCAGGAAATACCTCAGCTGGCCTCCGTCTACAACGCTGAATTCATTTGCAATTTCAGCCTTAATTTTGATGAGGTCATTTAAACTGGAGCTGCCTACAATGAGATCATCCACATATACAGCAATTAAATGGAAATTACCTTCTTCTTTTTGTGTGTAAACACACGGCTCACTGACACTCTGTGTAAACCCAATCTTCTTCAGAAATGAATCAAGCTGATCATTCCATTCGCGTCCGCTTTGCTTCAACCCATAAAGCGCTTTATTTAATTTTAGGACGCGATTCGGAAATTTTCGGTTGACGAAGTACTCAGGCTGCTTCATGTAAACAGTATCGTGAAGATCACTGTTAAGGTACGCCGATGATACGTCCATTTGATGAAGGTGGAATTTATGTTCACATGCCAAGGCAAGCAGCATTCTAATAGTGGCATATCTTACAACCGGTGAGAACGTTTCGTTGTAATTGATACCAAATTGCTGGCTACAGCCTTTCGCGACCAAACGCGACTTGAAACGTTGAATACTGCCGTCCGCATTCCGTTTGATGTTGTATACCCATTTACATCCGATGAGCTTCTGTCCAGGTGGTAAATCAACTAATGACCAGGTATTGTTCTGAACCAGAGAATTATACTCCTTCTGCATCGAGTCCTTCCATTCTTCCGACTGTGTACTGCTTAAGGCTTCTTCAACTCTTTGTGGGATTTGGATTTCGTCTTCCTTCAGTACATGCAGTACATGACGTTCTTTACGGGGACGGCCAGGTCTTCCGGTACGAATCAATTTAGGTCTGCCTCGACTAAAATGAATTGGTTCTACTACATCGTCGTCTAAATTCTCGTTTTCATCGTCGTCCAAATTCTCGTTCTCATTGTCGTCCAAATTCTCGTTCTCATCGTCGTCCAAATTCTCGTTCTCATTGTCGTCCAAATTCTCGTTCTCATCGTCGTCCACGTGCTCGTCTGGATTGTCGTTTACATTTTCAGCCACAACTTCCACATCTCGATCGAACGTAACGGCGTCGCTTGTTCTTCCTTCTGAACTGGAGAATTTATTTTCAATGAAAATTACGTCTCTGCTTACTATCACTTTCTTTGATTCTGGATTATATAATCGATATGCTTTCGATGTTTCAGAGTAACCTACCATTATCATTTCATTACCCTTTGGCTTAAATTTTCTCTTTTGCGTTTTATTCATTGCAATCGCCAAAGATCCAAATACCTTTAGATGTGATGCTGTCGGCTTCCTACTGGTCCACACTTCGAACGGAGTTTTGTCAACGAGTGTTTTTGTCCCTGCTCTGTTGCGTAAATAAACCGCTGTTGCAACTGCCTCTGCCCAAAAAGACTCGTCCAGACCGCTGTGAGTTAGCATAGTCCTCGCCATCTCCACCAACGTCCTATTAGCGCGCTCCGCTACACCATTCTGCTGTGGTGAATGTGGGACAGTTAGTTGACGGCTTATACCATTTTCATCCAAAAAATCACTGAACTGTTTGGACACATATTCGCCTCCATTATCGCTACGTAATATTTTTACGACCTTTCCGGTTTGCTTCTCCGCCATCATTTTAAAGGATTTGAAGGCCTCAAGCACTTCGTCTTTTGATTTAAGGAAAAATATACTAACATACCGTGACTTGTCATCAATAAATGTGGCGAAATACCGAGATCCACCGATGGAAGTTTTGTTAATTGGACCGCATATATCGCTGTGCACAATTCCTAACAGTTGTTTTGAACGATTTTTGGAAGCATTAGGGAATGGTTTTACACAAATTTTGCTTTTAGCGCAAGTAACGCATTCGTTTCTAATAGGCACTTGTTTCAATCTAAGTCCGTGTACTAAATTTTTGTTTGTCATTTCCTTAAGGCTTTGAAAATTCAGATGTCCATAGCGATTATGCCATAGCATTGCATCATCGATCGCGCACTTTGCATACAAGCACATATGTTTGTTTTCAATCGTAAATAATCCACCCCTTTTTGGTGCTTCCAGGATAACGCTACCACTTTGGTTGCTAATAACTGCGCAATCGTTTTCAAACAACACTGAAAGACCGTTTTCCACTGCTCTGCTCACTGAAATAAAATTACTCTGCAATTCAGGTACATACAGCACGTTTTTTAATTTCACAACAACACCACCACATTCAATTTTAACCTCTCCTCTTCCATACGCCTCTAGAAAATTGTTGCCTGCTAACGAAATTTTTTCCTTTCCTTCTTTGTATGTGAAGAACAAATTTCGCTCACAACACATATGCGACGTCGCGCCACTGTCTAAGCACCAGGCGTCTCTTGTCAGCTTATGTGTGGAAGAGGTAGCGAGGATGGAAAAGGATTGCTCGGTTGTGTGTTCCTTTTGTTTTGCTTTCTTTGGGTCTCTACATTTTGCAGCAAAATGACCTCTTCGCCCGCAATTGTAACATTTTGAATTGTCCTTTTTGCTGCTACCTGAACTGTAGTTTTTGTTGTCGTTGCCGCTACTGCTAGTTTTTCTGGTGGCCGAATATTTGTGTGTGTTTGTGCGAACCAAAAATGCTTGATTGCCGTCGCCACTCTCTGACTTATCTCCTTTTTCTTGTCGTCTCGCTCCTTCTTCAAGTAGCTTAACCTTAAGCATTTTTAAAGGCGGTAAGGCATCGCGTGTTTCTATAGCCACAACGAAATTTTCAAATGACTGTGGCAGACTTGATAACAAAATTATAACTGCCATCTCTTCCGGCAATTCAATTTCGATTTCACTAAGTTTCTCGAGAAAATCACTAAAAATGTTCACATGCTCTGTCACGTTGGCATCCTCATACAATTTAAGTGCCAAGAGCTTCTTAAATAAAGTAATTTTCCGAGCTGGCCCACGCGGCTGATATATCTCTCGTAATTTGTTCCAGGCCATCGACGACGTTTCACAGTGCCTTACGTGATTTATTTGCGATGGTTTAATGCAAAGCATTATACTTGCCAACGCCTTCTCGTCCTTTGCGACAAACGCTGCCGTCTCCGCTGCCGTTCCGTCTTCAGCTTTTACAAGCTTTCCGCTAACTATCGGCCACGACTCGGAGTGGACAAGGACACTTTTCATTAACACTGACCACGACGCGTAATTTGTATCGTCCAGCTTCTCTATGCTGTACAAACCCGAGGCACTCATTTTCACAAAAAAATTTTTACTAAAAAAAAACCGAACCGATTAAATAAATTTTAGACTCTTTGTTTTTTCTTTCTTAAACTCTTATTCAGTGACCTGGGCCCATAACCTGTTGTAAATCTTTATCGATCGTAGGCACAAAAATAAAACACATCTGTTCGCGCTTGCAGTTTTATTAAGAGTAAAGAAAAGAATGGTATCTATGTACATACAAAGAAGAAATAAGTGTGTGAGAGGGATGACACAGAAACAAAACAAAAGGACAATGCAAACACAAATATGTTGTGTTGCCAACTAATATTTTTCGCTTATATATTAACAAAAACAAGAACAGGTAAGATTTTCTTTCCGCCATACATCTTTTTTCTATGCGATTAACGATTTTCCAACAATTAACTATCGAACGTATTATTTTGCTAAATTAAAATGGCATTTGTCTGCGGCGGTCACTGTGGGACACCCTGTATACGTATACTCTAACTCCTGAATTAGGAAAAAAATGCACCCGTTTTAAAGAACAAGAATTGTACAAAATATATCCAAAATTCCGCTTTCGGTACATTTATTATGCGGGAAAATGTGCAAAATATTCCACCAATTTCAAAGAACAAGAAAAAAAATACACCATTGTACAAAATATAACTAATATTCTGCTTTCGGTAAATTTATTATGCGGGAAACTGTGCAAAATATACCCCAAGCAATAAAAAAAATGCACCATTGTGAAAAACATATCCAGTAATTTGTTGCAGTATGTTTATAATTTGCTGTAAATAGTGTAAGAAATGTTCAAAACAGAAACTAAATTATAATTAACATTGGAATTCAAGAAAATAAATATATTTTGGTACTAATATTCAATAAATAAAGTGTATTAAGTACACCAAACTGAGCGCGTGGTGTATAGAATGGCGCATATTCATATAAACTTATATTTTAAAAAAAAAAATTAATAAACAAAACAAACTGGGGAAGTTTTTTATCGTGTCTATGCCTTGAATTTCCTTAGAGGGGTGTAGTAGAATAGCCTCGTTCTGGGATTGAATAAATGATGGTCCTCATCGGTTTTGCTTATAAAATCAGAATGAGTTCTTCGTCGACAATCTAATCTAGGAAAGCTCATATGGTTTCCTGATCGGTCAAATTCTCTAATGACATTACATTTTGTACAACTATTGACCTTGATCAATATTTTTGACCCGTTTGCTAAATCGATTCCATTCGAAATTAGAGCATTAATTTCATTAACATGTTGTCTGAAAAACTCCTGGCTAGATGGTGGCTTCGCATCATCGAAATAAATTTGCATTAGCCATTGATCTAATTTCGGACATATTGGCTATGTTCATTAAAATTGGCCAAAAATGGAATTTGCTACTTCGGAACAGAGGTAATCCGTCAACATTGAAATTAAGAAGAACTTCCATATTTTGATTTAATTGACGAAATGCAATGCGTAAACAGTTTTCGATGCCATAGTACCAAAATGAAGCAGATCCCATTGTTTGTAAATCAACACTCCGTGGTTTATGGAGCAACATACGTGCATCTTTCGGCAGTTCAGCTTTTCCTTCACTTCGCAATAAAAGAAATAGCTCAGACAAAGCACAATATGTTATTTTATAATTAACAGCCCAATCAGCCAATTTAGACATAAAATCAATGTGTTCGTCCAAATCATCAATGACGCAATCTTCCGAAGACGGTTCCACTTCCCGATTTATATTTTCCACAACTTCATCATTATCATCCAAATCGTTGTTCGAAATTGAGTCTAATAATATTTCATTTGGCTCTACTTTAATATTAGGTTCATTTAAATTTTCTCGCGATATTGAACAATTTGTATAGTTTTTGTCCGGAATATAAAAGTTGATATTCGTCGTTTCAAGCAAATTTTGACTATTTTGCTGAAGGATCGGTTTCACACTGTTCTTTAATTTTTTTAAAAAAAAATTTTTCCTACGATACTACTTCAAATAATTATTAAACTTCGAGTTACCAATTTTTTTATTTGCTAAAGAAAAAAACGCGCGGTGACTGTAAGCAAATGGCAGCTGAACTGAATAAAACATTTTGTTGACATATGATTTGACATTGGTATAGTTTAGTGTATTTAATCTCCACAGGATTTAAATCTTACACCGAAAAATGGTTGCTCATTTAAAATAGTGTATTTTATCTACACAATTTGGTGTACAAAATATCTCATGTTGGTTGATTTCAAAATTGGATTTTTTATGCGCCAATAATGGTATATTAAAAAAACAGCTGCTAATCGGTTTATTTCTTGCACCCATTTGGAACAGAAATGTTGAAATTTTGCACAGAAAAGGCAATGTTGTAATTTTTATACCGGTATATTTTATCAAATACACCAAAATATTAAAATTTTCTTCAGTTTTCTCAATTTTACACCAAAATTCAAGAGTATATACCAAATTATACACCAGTGTGCTACTTGAGCGGTCGTGGTCCAATGTTGAATCACCAACAATTGAGGATTCATTTCATACTAACAAGGAGATATGTGATGTGTCATTATTGTGATAATTTACTTGCATCCAGGAAGAAGAAGTAGAACAATGAGATGAAGAACAAGAAGAACAAGGAGAAGAGGAAGCAGAAGTATTAGAGAATTATGAATCAGATAGATAAATTTCCCTATTTTTTTTTTTTAATTTTCATCGCTCTTATCACATTTATCATTTTCAACACTTGCAAATATCTTTTCAAATTAAATAGAACCACAACAGATCCGTAAAATAGGCCTACCGGGGAAACCGCATAAAAAATGCGCTTAGTACACTACCTCAAATGTGGCATGGAAACGTGTGCATGTGCTGTGCATATAATGACGATTACAACTATTTCAACTTTTTGAATCGTTATATCTCAAAAACGGTGGCTCTTAGGAAAAAAAAGTATTGACATTTCTGATCTACAACTTTTGACTGGGCTAATTTTATGATAAAACTTGCCGTTTTGCTGAAAATCGCGAAAAAAAACTTTGACCCCGAGTAAATTTTTTCCAGGTGTCGGATCGATGAGGATTTTTTAGATTTTATTTATGATGGTGTTTTGAACAATCCTACCAATTTTTAGATGGGTGCGAATGTTTGTACCCTCGGATGTCTAAATTGACCGGACTTATTCTTCATAACAGTTCACCCACACATGAAATTTTGGCACGCCCAATTTTTGGAGGACAAGATTAGGAACAGGGTGTCCAACAGTTCGCTAAAGCTGCATGTAGCCTTTCCTTATGGTTTTATTTGGGTTTCTAACAAAATTACTACAAATGTATTTATAAGTCCAAAGTATATGATTTATTTTTGCTCTTTAAGGAATTAGTTGAAAAACAACCTTTTCGTCAAAAAAAACCCGCAAAATATTGGTATTGGCGAATTGTTAAGAAAAACCTTATCTACACAAATATAGGCACCATTAGGACAGGGTATAAGAAGACATCCATTTATGTGCGTATCGCGACTGGGCGATACAAATTTGACACCGTGACAGTCAACAAGCAAAATGGAGAAATTTCCAACAAAAAAAAAAATCATCAAAAAAATAACCTATAATTATAAAAGTGTTTAATCAAACTTTGTTGAATTTTCATCATTTCATCTATATTTCACCCAGGCAGACGGCAGTATTGCCATGTCCTTATTCTTAAGTATACCAATTTGTAAACTGAAAAAATAAAGAATCTATCTATCTATCTATCTATCTCTTATAAAAGTGAAAAAGTTTCACCAAGAATGTTTTTGAAAAAATGACGATGCAGTACAATTTGGATTTTGTTCTCGTTATACAACGAGTATAAGGCAATTTGGATTTGGCCCACTAAAGTATTCCACTTAGCCAGTTCCACTCCATTTACAGCTTAAACATGCAGCATGTTTGTTGCACTATTTTAAAATTATACAGGCAACGTAAACAAAGGGATCTCCCATCAATTTCAGAAAAGGAATCCCGCAGCAATCAAATGCAAAATTATAGCTGGCCTTCGATAATACGCCCCATACGACAAAATAAATCGTTACTATCATTAAAAAAAAATGTCATGCCCAATTATCTCTCTTGCGATAAGGTCTTTCATTAATGCCATATCCTTGGTTCCCACTCACTATGTTGCTGCTGCCATTTTGTAGCTGTTAGTAATTTTATAAAACAAAAAATGTAGACTTTATTAGTTTCGGTTAGTCTACTGGAAGCACCGCAACTGCGAAATGGAAAATAAAAACGCAAAACATTTCACCAGCTGCCCTATTAACTATTTGCACAAAATCGGATTTGAATTTGAAAACAAAAACATCTGGGTGAAATTTTATCTAATAGCAGGAATCTGCAACATGTTGATGATAATTCTCGGTCTAGTGATGTTTTTGGCCTTGGCCGATGTTGATTTCGCAGAAAAATCCTTAAATTTTATTTACTTAAATTACTTTTCCGTATCGGTGGGGAAAATGGTTGCATTGCTTTACAACCGAAAAGTTCTTCATGAAACTTTGATTGAATTTCATGAGATTTACCCCTCAGTGGCATTAGAAAAGGCTTATAACAGCAACATATATTTAAAGCAGTACTTAATAATTGAAAATGTCCTTTTGGGTTTTTTCCACACCATTAGTCTGTTTTTCAACTTTTTCCCTGCAGTATTCTCCGTGGTAGAGTTTTTCATGTCAGGCATATTCATCTTTGGGACTCATCTGTCCTTGTGGTATCCATTTGATAATTGGAGCTGGCTTTCCTATTTAATAATATATCTGCTGCAAGTTCATTCCTGCTATATGTCGGCCATAATCATTTTGGGATTGGATTTATGCCTTTTTAGTTCGTTGCAGCAGTTGTGTATGCATTTTGACATTATCAACCGAAATATTCTATATATCGTTCCAGATGAGAGCCAGAATGCCGAGAAAAAGCTGATAGAACAAATAGTTTACCATCAAAAGGTTTTGCTGTAAGTTATTTGATATTTTTGAAAAATTTATAACGAAATTAAATATTCACAGGCTTGCAGAAAAAGTTAACGACATGTTTACACCGTCCGTCCTATTTAGCCTGCTATCATCGTCGATTATTATCTGCTTTACCGGATTTCAGTTATTGGGAGAAATATCGTTCATCCTTCTTATAAAAATATTTTTTTTGCTCGGCTATGAAATGAAACAAGTTGTTATCACGTGCTTTTTGGGAGACAAACTAATCGATATTGTGAGTTTTTTTTTATTGAAGAGCTCGAATTGTGTAATTATGATATTTTTTTAGAGTCAAAAAATATCGGATTCAGTTTACGAACATAAATGGTACAAAGGTACATCGAAATACAAACGCTTGGTTCTGATAATTTTGATGCGCTCGCAGCAAAGTGTAGCTCTTAATATTGCTGGAATATCAGATGTTTCATTACCAACATTACGTAAGGTATGATCATAGTTACAATTAAACATTTCAAAATGCGTTATATAATATTAAATAATTATTACAGGTTATGAGTATGTCATACCAGATATTCACCGTCCTAAAAAGTGGATAGATATCTAGAATCTTATTTGATCCTCAATACAGAAACACATAACTATACATATACATACGAGTATATTAAATTTGTTTGCTTGTAGACAAAGATAATCACCTTTTAGAGTGTCTCGCAATTACATTAAAATGCAAACTTTATTGGTTTTATTATAATCAATATATAAAAGAGTTTATCCTGGCTGAATGACACAGTCAACACCGCACACCCGCTAATCCTAGAGTTTTAAATGTTGCATGATGTATTTCTGTAGCTGAGTAGGCACTATGAAGAGATTTTTTGGCCTTACCATACCAACAACAGATATAATAGTAAATAATTGCTACTACTACTACTCAAAGTGGGCATGGCATTTTGTTGAGAGTTCTTGACCAATTTGGAACATTTCTGTTTCTAACAAAATAAACAAAATTTTAAATTTTGCCAAAACGCCATAAGAGACGGGCGTGGAAAAAAAGTGGGAATTCATTTTTATGAGCAAATTGTTAAATAAGATATACATGTAGTGTTTGAACTGTTATTTTACGTTTTTTTTAAGGAATTTATTGATATAACATTTTGTGCAGGAATAGAAGGCACATAACCACTTCAAGTGGAGCCGGAAGACTTACCTGAAAGAATAAAGGAAGGAAGGTATGCTACAGAAACTTAAACTGACATGTGCAGTAAGAAATTGCCTTCAAATACTCACCTTTTTGCCTGACCTAAATACAAGGTGGCGCAAAAGTCATCACTCAGTGGCGTTCACCAATCCGACTGAAAACTACATAGGATAGTTGTCAAACGTCGTGGATCATTTAGAACATTGGCACACTGAATTGCCTAAGGCACACCCAAGGGCTGAAACCTATCGGAAGATGCTATAATTTTTGCAAATGACGGCAAATGCCAATTTTACTTTGACATTTGTGAAGTAAACAGATGACAACTTTTGCGCCACCTTGTATCACTGAACGACCAAACAGTCTAAGATGTTAGGTATTGTCATAGAATTTGACAGCACTAAACGTCAAAAAGAAAAAGTTATACAAAATTGTGCTGTTCTACTATAATCGGTGCATCCAGATAAGAAATAGAGACAACTTGCATCAAGAATTGATATGCAGTAATCAATGTGTCATTTTATATACAAAATCATCTTGCTCCAAGGCTCTTGCTGCACATGTGTTTCAGCCATAAGTCAGGTGTAAAATGGACCAGCAATCTTTCTATTCTCAAATGCGAGTGTTACCAAAATTGCAATGGAAGGAAAACCGTGCAAATGTATGTCAAGCAACCCTAAACGCTAATCTAAGTACTGTATCCGAATATTCCGAAAGCGAAGTCCTTTCCATATCCGGAGTCGACAAACTGCATTCCGAATGCTGCAACATTTTAACAATCTGCGGGAATGGTAAAAAAATGCAACTGTGGATTGACTGTGATTGCGTGGCAGCTGCATTCGCCTATTTGAGATTAGTAAAAGAACGCGCAACAATTTTGCAAAACCTATGTATAAACGTGGGTGAAGTGCCAAAGTGTTTCCGAAGAAATATAATTTTCCCTCCATTTAAAAAAGGAGACTATAATGATCCTGCCAACTACAGAGGCATATCCTTCTTGAATTTAATAATGAATATTTTTTCGGTGATTATTCTGGAACGGCTCACATTTTGGATAGATACAAACGGCTTACTTAGCGAATTTCAATCTGGATTCAGGAAGAACAAAGGCCGCGTTTAACTCCATTGGCAGAAGGCCTTTTTTTCATAAACTAAGCAATCTTGGAGTATCAACAAAATGGCTGAAAGCCATAGGTAATGGTCTTCCGAAATGGTTCGGTTCGCTATACAAAGGATGAAAACTGATTCTGGGAAAATAAAAAATAACACCTAAGTGGATTTCGAAAAACATCTACAGGAAAACTTGATGGAGGCAAAAGAGCAATAAATAGCCATGGAGTATTCTGCTCGGCAAAATGGACATTACATCAAGCGCAAAATACAAAGAATACGAAGCGGTAGTAAGGTCCATTATGTGGTATGCGGTGCAGGTTTGTGGTTTTTGTCACTACGATGAAGTTGAAAAGTTCATGAGATACTTTATCAAAAAAATCTTCAGGTTACCAGAAAATGAATCAACTATAAGCTACACCTCGAAACAGGACTCCCGCATTTATTCTTGTACAATTTTCGGCCGTAACTCTCGTCCCAGTAGACAAGCAATTCATAGTCTAGTGAAAAAATTTGAGTCAGAATATTCGCTGGTTGATGTTGCCGTTCCAGTGAGACTACGTTTTGCCCGAAGTGTGGGGAATATTACTGCCGCAGAGGCGTCCGGCGCAAACCAGTCAAATCAGTCAATTTCACGGCGTTCTCAAGAATTGGGCCTCTCCCAGACCACATTATGGCGAAGGATCTTGGCCTACACCCTTACAAGATCAAACTCACTCAGCAAGTAAAGCCACTTGAGCATATGAAGCGACGTACGTTCTCGAATTCGGCTCTGGACATGATGGAAGAAAATGAAGAATTTCATAATAAAATCACCTTCAGCGATGAAGCGCATTTCATTTTTGGTTAAATGTTGTCAAGCGCGCCCTCAATTTTACCTATGTACAAGGTGGTCCAATAGAAGTCATCCGATGTTGTTTGGCTGTCATTTTTTTTCTAAGTGAAAAACTTCTATTCTGTTTCTTGATTATGTTTATTTGAACCTTTAGTATTTTATTGGTCAAGTCGAGAAGAAGATATCGACCAAATGGGCGCCGTCACAATTGATTGCCATACGGGCTCGTTTTATGGCATTTTTCATCACTTCGGCGAGAACTTCGGGCGACAGATTCTCGCACTCGTGTCGAATGTTGTCCTTGAGGGCGTCTAGGGTCTCGGGCTTGTTCACGTAAACACGGGACTTCAAAAAAACCCCACAAAAAAAAGTCTGCAACTGTTAAATCGGGCGATCTTGTGGCTGGCGCAGTGTGTGCCGTAGCTCTGTGCTGTTGGAACCACATGTCCTCCAGTCCTAATTCGTCCAATTGCAGCAGAAAAACCTGGGTTAACATGGCCCTATAGCGCGCACCGTCCATTGTTGTCGTTTTGACCAGCGGAGTTCTCGAAAAAAAATGGCCCGATGACTCCTCCAGCGTGAACAGCGCACCATGCAGTAACTTTGAGCGGGTGTAATGGCTCCTCGTGCATTACTCGTGGATTTTCGATGCCCCAGAAGCAATAGTATTGCTTGTTCACGTACCCTCTGAGGTGGAAACGAGCTTCATCGCTCATTATGATTTTGGTCGAAAAATCGTCCACTTCGTCCTCGAGATTGAGGATGGCTTTGGCGTAGGTTACATGCGTTTGGCGGTCGACAGGCAGCAGCTGATGCACGGACAGGACTTTGTACGGGAACATGCGCAAGTCTTTGACCAAAATTCGCCTTAGGGACGACCGGCTGATGGCTAATTGCGAGGCACGGCGTCTGGTCGATGTTTCCGGCGACAGCTCGACATCCTCGTCAACAGCGGCGATATTCTCGGCACAACGGGCGCTCCGGGGCCGGACACTCTTGGCAATGTCTCATGTGGTCCCATTATCTTCAAGGTTGGTGGCCAAACGGCGCAGTATTTGCGCAGTCGGTGTAGGACGGGCGTGGAATCGGCGACGGAATTCGCGCAGCGCCAACACTACAAAATAGACACGCAAAAAAATAGACACGATTATTACGCGTTTTTGGGGAGTATATCGCTCGATGGCTTGTTCACTTGTATTCTACATCTGTCTAGTCCACAAATATCAAAACAGATTTGACATTGGCAGCCATTTGCAAAAATAAGAGCATCTTCCAATAGGGTGATCTCTTTTGGCCCACCTTGTATATATACTTTGTATATTACTTAAAGTCTATATACAACGATTCTACCAAAAAGATTTTAGAGCGCAATCTCGCAAGATTTTCCGTGTTGATAGACATGTTGCATCTGAATTAGGTTGTGCAATCGCAAAGCAGTTTTGCGCACATGAAGCTCAATCAGTCTTTCCATACTTTTCAGTAAGAAGGAAGTCAGACTGATTGGTCTAAATTTCTTGGGGAATGAGTAGTCATTTCTGGCAATTTTTGGTACAACCGCCACAACTGTACGAGTAGTGAAGTTTCTCTTCACAGTCGATAGCAACTGGTTTGTACATTTTCGCAGCAAATGACGCAAAAACGTATTTGATAGCCTCGTCCGTTGCCACATCCTTCGCAATACACCAGCCGAGTTCTTTGTCTCAGGTCACTCCAAGTCTCGGTAATCGGGGATGGTTTTCAATCCGTAGAGATTCCAGTCTTACTCCAAATTAGTCTTGAGTGACCTAGAAAAAAGTTTTCTCGCTTCTCTTCGGATTAATTGCAGTTTCGAGCTCCGCCGGTGAGCTGGCATTCTGTTCAGTTCGAAACAGCTGGTAATGGCATTGTTCAGGTTTTGAACAGGTTAACCTTTTGTCTCGTCCGGAGTTGGATCTAAGTTTTGAGAGTATTTATTAACTCTTCCCTAAGTTGGTTATCCATTCGTTTCGTAGCTTATAGCTGTAGTTTCCAAATTTTGGGCACGAAGCTTTCCAAGCTTGGTCGCTAAGAGAAGGTAGACCACAGCAAGACAAGCGCTTTGCCTTTCGGACCGCTCGTCGCAAAGCATTGTGGTGTCACGATCGCCTTCTAGGCCACAGATGCAATTTTTCCACACCCATGGATCCTTTTTGGATTATACATATGTGGAGAGCAGAAGCAGCTTTGGAATGTTGAAGGTTTATCTGAGTAAACATAGTTATCGTCCTTCCCTTTGAGATAGATGTTTCTGCAACAGCTAATTTCTGTCGGCTGGTGCTGCAAGCATTGCGTCATTGTGAGCTCAAACAGCTGGAGGTATTTCAGTGGAAGGACAGGCTAAGGTGCGCACGCAGTTCCACCGACAGAAGTGCTCGAAGTATTCAACCTCCGTTTATTCCTGTTTGAGCTATGGAAGGGGAAGCAGCGTTGGTTTCAATCAAATCAAAGCTGGTGGGTTTCGGTTGGGGCAAATTCTTCCGACCGGCATCTCTTAACCACCAACGTAGTGCAGGTCTCAGCGCTTGCGCCTTCAATGGTACAGTTTCTTTGCTCCGCGCGATTGTCACCTTCCTCTGGCTCGTAGACAGAAGCCAACCGGTGCGTGCTTCTTCTGGAGCCCGTTCAGCCCGTCCGGTTTCCTGAGCTTCATCAGCAACATAGCAACTATCAGCTGCCTGTCTATCGAAATGAAGATAAAGCGTATCAAACTGAGCTTCTCCGCTACTTTCTCCATTTTTCCAGAAGCCTGCCCTCTTACAAATCCCAAGCCAACGCCTCTACCGGAGGGGGTATTGGTAGTATATTGGTTGTGGCCTCCAGAAACCTTGGCGCGGCCGCGGACCATGGAACTTTGCTGTTGCTGGTGCCACCTGGATTAACTTTATTCCATGGTTGCTCCTTCATATTATTGTTTTGGTTTGGCTCACGGTAGGGCATTGCATGGACGCAGACAGTAGTCGTTGCACATACTGACATCACTTCTATCTCTTCTATAATCCTACGGCCTCTGATCGCGAACATATTGTACTGAGGCTCCCCTTTCCACCAGTTGGGGTCGCAACCAATCCCCAGTTGGAATTTTAGTCGCCTTTTACCGATCACCATGTATAGCTCAGGTAAATTCTGACAGCTATCCCTATCTGACTGTTCTGACACTGTGAGATTTAAAGATCCGGTTTGACCCACTAGCAAAACAGACTCTGGCTGTTGGTAGAGAAGAAGGGTTGTCTTCTGTTGTTGCCGTTTGGAAGTTGCTCCTCTCCGTCTTCAGCTGCTGCTTCATCGTTTGCCCAGTAGGTGACGTGCAATGAGCTCAAACGTAAAAAAGTCAAATTAACCAAATTTTACATCATTTCGTTTTCAAAAGCGACATAATATGTTTTTGGTTTACAAGTAGGTACCTATTTGTTTTCATTTGCATTAGTGTTTTGGCATGATATCGTTTTGCGTAAAGCCGACGCGATATTTACATTTGCTCAATTTCATAAATTAACTGTTATTCATTTCATATATACTACTTTGTTGATTTGTTTATAAACTGTTTATTCAAAAACAACAAATTCCCCCAAGAAGCAGTACAAAAACAAAAAAAATCACATCAATTGAATTTAATAGTCGTTACTTTTTCAAACTTAATTTCCTTAACTTAATTCAGAGCAATCTGAATATTTCCTGGTGATTTCTCTTCATTTGTTTTCTAAACACGATTTCTAATTCAAACAACAAACCATAGTGTCTCTGGCGTCTCAAAGGTCTCCCCTCATGCTCCAGCTCAAAATTGAATAAACCGAAGAAATAATGCAAATAAATGATGCGCTGAAGTGGACAGCCAGACTCCCCATTTCATATGCGGAAATCCATAGGCGAGACTTCAAGGACACATCTCCTAATCATCTCATCAGCAGAATAAAAGCAAATACTTTTGGTGTCTGCACTAAATTTGAATACAGCTAAAAGTGTACCCTCAATCTGTGAGCTTAACCACATAAATCATCACAACAAAACACAGACCAAAATGGAGCAAAAGACTGATAAACACAGAATTTGATAGCGTGTACCAACGATAAAACCAGCGACACAATCGCCAAGAAACAGATAGCCAAAGTGAAATGCACAACGACGAGGACGCAGACGACGCGACGCAAGCAACATACTCAGTCATCATGACGAAGTAGCACCAATTATATGCGATTTGAACTTAAATGATTTGGAATTTGTCCCAGTTAACATTGCACCTATGAGTATGAAAGTTCCGTCACACTCGCAGGTCTTAATACAAGTCGTTCGAAAGTTTCAGATGACGGCACTACATGCATTACGAAAATAGATTGGAATTCAATTGCATAAAGAAATGGGAAAATGCTGAAGTCACTCAGACATCGATTATGAAATGCCCTATTCTTGTTATAGTGGGTGAAGTGGCGCAGAGGTTAGTGTGTTGTGTTGGACTACTTATCTAAAGGTCTCAGGTTCAAAACCCGCCGGGGCCAAATAACATCTAAAAAGGTTTTTTCCACTGCCCACCTCTTGCGAACGTCTGACATACATACAAGAGTATCACTTCGGCAGCTTCACAAATTTGCCTTTCGGATTCGGCTTAAAATTGTAGGTCGCTTCCACTTCGCACAAGCAAATTGTTGGAGAAGCCAGGTTTAAGACCCTGTATGTGGGCCGTTAATGCCTCGTATTTATTTTTGTTTCCATCTGTAGGGTTCGCCGAATCCTTTCCTTAAGGCGAAATAAGGAGCTAAAATGTGTTAGTTGGAAGTGCCTCGTTTAAACTTACTTTACCATGTAAATATTATAGTTGCATGGGTTCTCTATGTCACGCAATGTGGAATCAATTGAATGCACCCTAGTAGAACAAGGTTCGGTGTATAAAAGAAAAATGTCTCAAGGCCTTAGTGTAGTTCGTATCTGATTAGCGTAGTCTGAGGGGTGTTCAAATATTTTACGATGATTAAGATACGCGACGGAAGATTGGATTAAATTAGAATTTACTTTCTGACACGTGAATCATTTTATTGCAGCCACTTACGAGTAAGGTTGTCAGCCGTGACGAAAGCAGAAATGCAAATTTTATTGCAAATTCTGTTTTAAAGCGTTGAAAAAACAGAAAAATACAGTAACAATTATATATCAAGTCACTGGTACAGTCTTAAGCCCGTTGGACTAGGTAGGTAGGTAGGTGTGGCGGTTTGATAAGACAACCCCAATTAGCACTGAGTGCCGCTTTGTTACCACAAACTCACGTAAACCTGGGTATTATCGATTGATGGGGGTGGCTAAATCCACCCTGCGGAGTTCAGGAAAGTTATCAGTTCCTTGATACTTTTCTCGGAGACTTCCTCAAGTGTATTGAAGAAAGGGCTTCCCAATGTACGTAGTCTGGTCCTAGCTAAAGCCGGACAGGTACATAAAAAGTGAATTAGGGTTTCTTTTTCAGTTGTCACTTTGCAACTGCGGCAGTGTGTATTGTATGGGATGCCCAGCTTGGACGCATGGTCACCTATAGGCCAGTGTCCCGTGAAGATCGCTGTAAGTCTTGCGATGTCTTTTCGGGTTCTACCTAGAAGGTCGGTTGTTTTTGCCTTGTTGTAGTTTGGCCACGTTTTTCTGGATATGACGCATGCAGTCAGCCTGCTCCATCTGAGGTTGGCTTTCTTAAGGTATTCGGCGGTGATGTTTGCCTTAACTGCTCCGAGCGGAATGTGGACTAGTTCTGCCAGAGAGCAGTGGAGAGCTGAGCCTTGCCTGGCCAGTTCGTCGGCATGTTCGTTTCCATAAACGTTACTGTGCCCTGGAACCCAGATCAGGGTAACCTTGAACTTATCAAGCAGGGCCAGCTCATTACGGCATTCTAGTACTAACTTAGAGGATATAGTGACCGAAGCGATCGCTTTAATGGCAGCCTGGCTGTCAATAAGTATGGCAATCCTTTGCCTCGGTGTTATATTTGAGTGAAGTTTGATCTGGCGACAGGCTTCACGGATAGCCAGTAGCTCCGACTGGAAGACGCTTGCAGTATCCGGAAGTCTGTACGATTTTGCGATGTTTAAGGATTCCGAAAAAACTCCCGCACCCACGCCGCAGTCCATTTTTGAACCGTCGGTGTAGATTGTTTGATCGAAATCCCTTGTCACTTGTCCATTTTGCCATTCTGATCTAGTAGGGATTTGAACGACGAAATGTTTTGTAAAAGACATTCTGGGAATGATGTAGTCTGTTGAAGGCGGAACTAGTTTTCTACGTAGAGAATCTAGAATACTACTGTGGCCGTAGGGTTTTGCAGTCCAGCATCCAGACTCTCTGAGTCTGATCGCGCTGTGTGCTGTGATGTTTGTTATATGTAGATCAAGAGGTAAAAGATGCAGTAAGACTGTGAGTCCGTCTGACGGTGTTGACCGTAGAGCTCCCGTTGTTCCTATGCATGCCGTTCTTTGTACCTTATTAAGTTTGGTAATATTGTACTTTTTCTTTAGAGCCGGCCACCATACTATTGACCCATACGTGAGGATTGGTCGTACCACGGCTGTGTACATCCACAGGGTCAATTTGGTTGCAGGCCCCACTTTTTTCCGAAGGTTCTGCTGCAGGCATAGAAGGCTATACTATACATGCCTTCTTTACCCGTTGTTCTATGTTTATTTTCCAGTTGAGTTTAGGATCTAGGATAACTCCTAAATACCTGGCACTGGTTGAAAGGGGTATGGGTGTGCCATTTAGGCGAGGAAGCGTAAAGTCAGGTATGTTGGTTTTGGTGGTGAAGAGCATCAGCACAGTTTTTCCCGGGTTGACTCCCAGACCGCACTTTTTTGCCCAAGTGCTAACTTTGCTTAGAGCATTCTCCATGATTTCACTAATCACGGAGGGAAACATTCCTGACACCAATATCACCATATCGTCCGCATACCCGACTACTTTGATTCCTACTCTGTCTAAACTTATGAGGATTTTGTTCGTTACTAGGAGCCAGAGTAGGGGTGAGATGACTCCTCCTTGAGGTGTTCCCCTCCTGGCATATTTGGTTATATTGCTATTTCCTAAAGCTGCTTGAATGATTCTAGTGCTGAGCATGGAAACAATCCATTGACTTAGATGGTTTGCTATTCCCAGCTCCCTCAGGGACTCTAGAATTGCTTCAGTGTGTACATTGTTGAAGGCTCCTTCTATGTCTAGGAAGGTAGCCAAGGTGTATTCTTTGTTGTGTAGGAATTTTTCTATCGTACGCACTACCTCGTGAAGAGCTGTTTATGTAGAGCTTCCCTTGAGGTAGGCGTGTTGAGATTTGGAGAGGAGTGAAGCTTCTATTGCCCCTCTCAGGTGGTTGTCTAGGAGACGTTCGAGCGTCTTCAGTACGAAGGAGGTCAAACTATATGGTCTGCAATCTTTCGCAGTTTCATGACCGCGTCTACCCGCTTTTGGAATGAAAACAACTCGCACTCATCTCCATGAATAGGGTACATGATTGTAGAGTATACAGTTCCTGTAAATCGATGTGAGCCATGGAATTGCCAGTTCCAGAGATTTCTGCAGCATGATGGGCAGAATGACGTCCAGGCCAGGCGATTTAAAGGGAGCGAAGCTGTTTATTGCCCAAGAAATTTTTTCCTAGGTAATAATGGATGTTATATTTTCCCAGGCGTCGGGTTGTGTGCGTTGTGAGCTGGATGGCTCTGCACCGTAATCATTGCATCCGGAAAAATGGGTGTTTATTAATAGTTCTAGGGATTCTGCAGTTGACTCAGCCCATTCTCCGTCCTCCTTTCTCAGAAGAGATGGGTTGGAGTGTTCTTTGGACAATATTTTGCTGAGTCTTGCGGAGTCCTTGAGGGTTTCGATGGATTGGCAGTACTCTATCCACGACTCTGTCTTGGCCGTTCTAATAGAGTTCTTGTAGATTTTAAGGCAATCTCGGTAGGGTTGCCAGTAGTTGCATTTATGGCAGATGTTAAAGGTTTCTCTAGTCAATTTTCTGAGAGCAGAGAGTTCCTTGTTCCACCAAGGGGGGAATGATTTTTTGCTACATTTGATCGGACACGAGACTTTGTACGCTACGTTGAAAGCTTTTTCAAAAGTCTCAACCTTTGTGTCGAGTTCTGAAGTGGAGGTAAATTTTTGATTGGGGGTTTTGTGTAACTTAGTCTTAATGACTTGGTTAAACTTTGCCCAATCGGTTCTTTTGGGGTTTCGGAAAGGTTTCGGGCTCTCTACAGCGAGATCTATGTCGAATAGTATCCAGTTGTGGTCTGAGAAAGATTTTTTACTGGATACCCTCCAATTTTCAACCTTCATAATATTGTTATTATTACAGAGAGTAACATCTATAACGTGTTCCCAGCCGTTAAAACTGTCCGTACTCGGAAAGATGAAGGTCGGGGTGTTACCTTTGTTACATATTATTAGGTTATTTTCAATAATGTAATCAAAAAGAGACTCACCGAGTTCGTTTGACTCCGAGCTGCCCCATAGCACATGGCTGGAGTTTGCATCGCAGCCCAGCAGCGGGTTGGTCCTTGTTGTTGTTATGGCGGTTATCATTGCCTGGACTTCTTCCGGCGGTACTTGCCGGTCGTGTGCCATGTAGGCGGATGCGATTAGCAGGTCGCCTCCTGCTTTCTCCATCTTAACAACTTTTAGATCGGCCGAGCTAAAATTTGGGCATAGAAAAACTTTAATATGCTTTTTAGCTAGAATGCAGGTTCTTGGCTTACCATGGTTATTATTGCTGCGGTTATAGTAGAGGATATATCCGGTGTCGTTAAGGCCTCTTATATTGGGCCCGTTCACCCAAGGTTCTTGGACAATGCCGATGTCGATGTTTTCCTCTTTGAGAAAAATCATCAGGTTATCTGACGCACAGACTGAGTGCTTCAGATTAATCTGTACGACTTTCAGCATTAATTGGTTTCGGGTGTTTGTTCGGTTAGGGTGGTAGTACGGTTCGCCTCGATCCTCGAGTGGACCGTAAACGGCCAGTTCTCTTTAATCACTATATGACCATGCAGCCCTCGGCACGGGTCGACACCTTGGCTTAAAAGTGGGATTTAGCTAGGGTTTACTCCCTTCCAACACTCTGACCCAGAGTTGGTTTTGGTCCACGATGGGTTTTACAGTGGAATTTTTTGTCGTCTACACTGCTATGACCTCATTACCCCGGATCACGAATCAAAGTGGAACTTACATTGAATCGTACCGGGGCATCCCCATATCCGCCACCCAAGGGACGCGCCTCGTAGAGGACCTACCCCCGCAGGGCCCGTTGGACTACTTGACTTGAAAAAATCTCATCTTCGATATCGAATCTGTTAAGACATTAAAATAGATATTTGTTCCTTATTACCTGTACATTTTACTGAAAAGTAAAGTTTTAATAGTCGCTTCCGGAAAATTAATTCTTTGACCTTTCACCATTTTTTGACAGCATCGGTAGGTAATGAGGTGAACACGTTTAAGGTTTGTTGCACCGTGGAAGGAAATATCTTTGAAGGACATTGGCGAGGCATGACGCAAAGAAACCTGCAACCTGAATTTAACCTGAAATTAAGATAAGGGATGGAGGCAGATCGATGAAACTTAACTGCGCGTTCATTCGCAGATAAACTGTTAACTCTACTAGGTAGAGAGACCTTGGGGTATGTGGCGTTATCGTTTGTAACATGTATGGACGAAGCTAGGAAGTGAACCTGAAGTAATGTGTATCTTCGCTATACGTCGTGTAGGTACCATTTGTCTTCTTTAGCAATACTACACAGTTTGTATGATCGTTACCCAGAGCTTTGCGAATATGCGCTGAAACTGGCATGAGTGCTATGTCTTCACAGCACTTTCTCCATGTAGCTCGTTTCGCTCTTCTCAATTTTGAGTTGCATTCTGTAAGAGCGATCCTGTAATCGTCCTACAGTTTTGTCTATTTATCTCGATTGACCTCTTCCTGATTCAAGCAAGTTTGTCATTCCACCAGCGAAGCTTACGTTTCTTACGAGTTTTACTGGCAGTAAATGTGCTGCTGGACTAAAAGCTAGGCTTCATCTGACACATGCCAATTTTCAATAAAATGTGCTATAATTGGACTAGCGAGTGTAAGGTCAAGTAGTACGTCCTTGCGAATCTCATTTATAAAAGTTGGTTTTGAACCTTTATTCAGAATATCTACATTACTACTGACTAGACTAGAAAATCTAGCAAACACTCACCTCTTTTGTTGTTGTCGCTACTTCCTTATATCGTGTTGTACGAGTTGGCATCGATGACATAGTGCTGGGACTGCCGAATGAGTGTCTGGACATCAAACGGCGGTATGTTGTTGTCACCACCAGGAAAAAAAGAAAAGGACCATAAGGAGATGACAAAACATAAGTTATAACTAAGAATTTAAAAAAAAAAACAAAATGTCTTGGGCAGTAAAACCCAATAGGAGGATTTATTCAAATATGACATCACCTCATCAGATACCTGTGTGTCGGATACACTAACTGCTATAGAGGGTTTTCTTTAAAGTTTTAACCTAGACGCTGTGCAAAAAATTTGTATTCTCAGGATATACCAGAAGAACCATTTCCATACAAGGCAATGAAATAAAATTACAAAAATATTGCAAGCCATTAAGATGTGATAGCTTATCAAACAGGAATGGAGGTGTTGTTATATACATAAGGGAAAATCTTAATTGGGTAAGATTAAAAGACATACGAATTAATTTATAAATGTAGTCTTTAGCAGTTGAAATTGCTATCGAAGGACTAAAAATAATAGAGGTAGCAATATATCGATCGCCTAGTTCGTCTATACGACATTTCTGTGATATTTTTAATCAATTAATGGATGAATTAAAGGGTAAGAAGAATGTTTTAACATAAAATGGTTAAATAATAGTATTTACAAAAATGAAATTAAACAAACGCTGTCTGAGAATATCTGCAAACAAATTGTTAATGACTACACAAGAATAACAAAAGATACAAAACCTATTATTGACTATGTTATAACGAATATAAATAGCTGCGAGGCTTATGTCGATAACAATTTAAAAATTAGTGATTATGAAACTCTGGTGACAAAAACGAACATAAGAACGATCTGTGATAATTATAGCTGTGATATTAAATTATTTAAATACAATAAATACAGATTTTTAAAAGTTTTACAAAATAATGCAATAGTTGGGTTAAATTATTTATTAAATAAAGATCAAATTCATAATAAATTCGAAGAGACATTTACTAGGACTATTAATCAGTTTGTAAAACGTAAACTAATAAATGTTGACACTAGAAACAATTGATTTAATCTATATCTAAAACACCTGAAACAAAGTAAAATAAACAGTTATTTCAAAGCTTTATACTCAGGTCGACATGAAGATTGGCATAGCTACAGTGCAATTAGAATGGAGTATAAGGGTGCATTAAATAAAGCAACATCTGATTATATTAAAAATAAAATTGACAGTGCAAATAATCAGAAATCAATGTGGAAAGTGTTAAAATCCCTTGTCCTCAGGGAAGACAGTATGAAAACAAGAATGGTTGAATTTAATCAAAAGGTTGTTGTAAATGACAAATATATAGCTAATCAGTTTAATACTTTTTTTATAAATAGCGTCAAAAATATAAACAGTGCATGAATTTGAATGAATGTGACCGGATACCTGTTAATTTTAAATTTAAGCTTTAAGACAACTTAAATGAACTATGGAAAGTGATAAATCTGCTCCCCAATAAAAGTGATTGTAACTATGTTAAATAAAAACATTATAAAAGACTGCTTTACGCTAGTAGGCACTATACTTTTAAAAATAGTTAACTTCTCCAGTAGTAGCGGTAAATTTCCGAATGTATGGAAAACTTCGTTAATTGTCCCAGTGCAAAAAATTAATAACTCCATTAAATGTGAAGCCTATAGACCAATTATTTCAATATTTGAAAAAATAATAGAAAAAGTGGTACACATTCAATTGGAAAATTTTCTGAAAGCCAATCTGGTTTAATCTGGTTTAATCTCGTGATTGCCAAATGGAAAGAAACAATGCAAGACAAACACAACATCGCTGCAGTGTTCCTAGATCTTCAAAGAGGTTTTGAAACGGTTGATAGAAGTATCTTACTGCAGAAGTTGGAGACCTATGGCATAGGTTCAGCTCATATCTTACTGGACAAAAACAACAAGTAAAATTTAATAATGTAGTATCGGAGTCAATAGATGTTGACTTGGGAGTGCCACAAGGTATTATTCTATGACCTTTACTGTTCCTATTATACATAAATGACATGCAAAAATGCGTAAAAAATGGTGAACTTACTCGTATATTATTTTCTGACGATGGATTGTTATTTGTTAGGGACTTAAATGTTGATATTATGTAAACTAAAATTAGCTGAAGACGTTAGAAATATTAAAGCATTTCTTGAGATGAAGAAACTAAAATTAAACAAAAAGAAAACCAAAGTTATGTTTTTAAACTTTATTACTAACACTGAGCAGTTTGAAAACTTTGAAGTAGTTAATGAAATATGTATATAATGAAAATTGTCAATAAACCTAGCTTTAAGTCCCACTTCGACTACTTAATAAGTAAAAATGCAAACAAACTAGGATTTTTAAAAAGAATCAGAAAAATTTTTTCTATATTATGTAACAGCTATACAAATATACAATGTTATAATATAATACGTCCATATTTTGAATAATGTCCCAGCATTCTAATGTTATGTAATGAAGGTTTCAAAGACAAATTACAAAAGTTACAGAATAAGGTAATGAGGTGCATTTTAAAATGTGATAGATATACACATATTAACTACATGTTAGAAACTTTAAAATGACTAAGTGTTAACCAAAGAAATGTAATGTTAGTCCTTGTTTATATTTTTAAAATTAAAAAAAATCTATTGCCTATTTTTTAGAATAAATTATCAATTAGAGCAGATATTCAGCCATACGGCCTTAGAACTAACAGTAATTTCAATTTACAAATTGTATATGTTATTTTATAAGGGATTAAAAATGTTCAATGATCTACCAAATAACATAAAGTTTGAAAATAATCTATATAAATTTAAGTCACTAGTAATAGAGTATGTAAAAAATAATTTTTGAATTTTAATTTCTTTTAAACTTGTAATTTCATTTAAAAATAATGTTAAAAATAGCGATAAAAACTAGCTAAATTAATGTAAATCAATCAATCAATCAATCAAAAACCTTCCTATATCCGCGCGTTGGTCTGTCAGACCGAAAATTTACATTTTTGATTTTTTTTTCAGTGAAGGCGAATGCTAGCGCAATATGCTTATTGGTAGCTTTATGATTCGTCTCGAACTTCAACTCAGCGTGCGCGAGCGCTTATGCCGAAATCGCGTGTGTCAGTAGGTGCATGGCATCAATCCGTCTGTTTCGTTTGGAAAATCTAATTACGGAATGCTCCGACCGCTGTTGTGAGACGTCTGTGGATAATTAGTTAACATTACTTTTTGTCTTATACATATTGTAATCTTTAAGATTATTGAAATTTTTTAAGTTTGTTTGTTGTGAAAAATATAGATGAATTCGCATTACTTGACAGAAAAAGTGCCTATTTTTAGAGGCTTTAATAAAAGGCTGTTAGTCACAAATAAAAGCAAACCTTTTCCTTAATTTTGAATCATTACTTTAAACACATTGTTTAGTTTATAAAAAAGAATTATTTTGACTGAGGCTTTCGCAAAATATATAAAAATACTATCTATATCTTTCGGTTCCAGGGACATTGTGTGGGTATATGTCATATTTTTTTGTTTGGCGCGGGTATTAGAAGTACATATATATTTATGATCACCATCAAAAGTTATGTCGATCTAGACATGCCCGTCACCTATTTTGAGACATCTTAATTTGAGCTAGACTCCTGAAATGCCTAACCCAGGTGCCAGTAATGCGTAAAGTTGTTCTACTCTCCTACATGCGAAAGTCTCACATCATCTGATATCAAAGTGTATCAATTATCATTATACTCAGTTGGTACTGTCATGTTCAAAGGAAAGATCCTACAAACCCTGCCAACCCCGTATCGTCATATCAATCAACGTTTATTTATTTTTATTATATTTATTATTACTTATTCACTATTCTTGATTTGTATTTACTTAATCTACAATAACAATATTGAAAATAAGAATAGGTAGTAACATTAGTATTTATACAGTAACAAATTGTGATAATGATACTTCAGGAAAAATAGCTTTAAAGTGTGGGGTTTAAATTAAATTATGAAGGATGAGTTTATACAGAATCTTACATTAAATTAATTTGCAAATCAGTGAATGGTTTAATCTTTGTTTGTTAAGCCCCACCCAGCTTTCATTAAAATATACCATAATATAATGTTTTAAAAGTTTTTTTGTCACAAAATTGTTTAGGGCGATGAAAGCTGCGTACGGAAGATGGTAAATATTGGTTCAGAAATGAAATATGTTTGGTCGTAAGTAATGCCTAAATATTTAAACTCATTAGTCGTTTCAATTTTAAAACAGCGTGTGTTACAAAATGCCTGCTGAAACAACATTGTCCTTGTGGCTTCCTCAGTACAAACACAATTTGACACATTTGACCATTCGCAATTGTTTGCATGAAAAGGAAATTTCAAAGCTAAGGGACTCGTGCATATTAAGATAAGACTGAAGTGCATTAATTTAGTTTTATTGCTAACAACTAGTTTGCGTTCCGAAAACCACAATCCCAGGAGGTGAAGATCATGATTTATGTTCGCGCTTAAGTTTGGAGGAGTATCCGAGCGGTACGCAAAGCAAAGATCATCTGCAAAGGCTGTTACTTTCTCTTTGAACAGTTGAGTAAATAAGGAGTTGATGTAAATAAGGAACAGTTTTAGACCAAGGACTGATCCATTTTTTTACGTTATCATCGCGAAAAAAAAGGAGGCCTGTGAACTTTCGGGTCAAACAAATGCAACAACAGTATTTGTCGAAGTGATTCGAATAGTGATTAAGTGAAGTGGAAGGGTTATGGGAGGCGCTTATTTCAGCTCTGTCAAGGACAACTACAATTTTCCTTTGCGCACACTAGAGGCGGCATAGGTGCCAGCCAGATAACTAGCACCTTCTCTTAGCAGAGCAACGAAGTTGCATGCGCGAGCTTAACCATGCGGAGAACTTGCGAAGGCCATTTCCTGGCCAGGCAACATTTGTTAAGTTTTTTTTTGGCGATCATTCATTTTCGGAGTTCGGCAATTGTGCTTTCGGCGATTATTTGCACAATCTCTCAATTGTATTATTGTTGCTTTGCTTTTTGTTATATATATATGTTATATCAGAGCACACTTGTGCACAAACGCTTGACTTTAAATTCAATTAACCACAGTATCATGTAAATACAATGTAACAAAAAATCGTTAATACAATGATGCAAAGAATCAATAAAAAATTATAGCGCAGTCATTAAAATACCAAAAACTGCGTATCAGAACTTCTTGCCTTCAGCATATGAATCAATTCATAAACAAACTAACACTTCTTGCCTTCAGCATATGAATTAATTGCATAAACAAAGTATGCCTTCGGCACATGAAAATAAACACACATAAAATATCTTGCACCATCCCCAGTCAATCACATAACATGTAATCCATATAAAAAGAGCCCAATCGATCTCATTTCTTTAGTCTTAAGAATATTGTCACCACTTATAGCTGAAGATTTCCCCCGACCAACGGCTGCTTAAGCTCAAAAAATAAAGGATTTAAAAAACATAAAATTGTTCTTTTTTACGAGTATGTTACATAAATTCCTTTAACAAAAATGGCGCAGTCGGTAGGATTCCAGTCAGATATATAAGTGAAAGTTATAAGAGACATGGCAACCCAGTGATCGAACCGAAAAAAAAATTGTTTTCTCCCGATCAAAAAATGTTTTTTTGTGAAACTAATAAACACCTCTCTTTTCTTTTCTTTTCTGCTTTTTTTTCTCTTTACTTATTACACCCTGTAAATTAAATTAATTTATTAGCAATAAGTAATTAATTGAATAATTGATTTAATTTGAATTTGGATTTAACTATTTTTTTTTTATTTTTTTTTATATATTGGTGTACTAGCATTTGATCTTGTAAATTATACTGTACCTACTCGTGTCGTAACACTTAAAATTAAGTACATATAGCACTTTGCTGAAGCATGCACTACCAAATAAGATATTGTACTCGTATCTTACTGTGTATGACTATTAAATAAAGATTTGAAAGATTTGAAAGATTTGAAGATTTGAATGAATATCGATACGGTTCACAAATAAAACATAAAAAGTGTAAAGCATAATCGAATGAATATCGATTTTGACACTTAACTAGGAAATTATTTAGTAATTCAGTCAATGCATATGACTCATTACAAAATCCGTAAAGGAAAAAAAATTTCAATTCAAACAAAAAGAAGAAGTGAAAAATTAAAATAAAAATAAAAATACGAAGATTTTTATGGTTCATTTCAAAAAACGTGGAACCCAACGACAAGTGGCAAGTGTTTCGAAAGCCTCAACGTGCTCAATAAACGAGGAAAAACAATAGCCGAATGAGACGAAATTCGCAACGTGCCGAGCTGAGACAACAAAATTTTAATCAACAAAGGGACATTCAACAAATCAACATGGATTCCGCAGTAGCAGCACAAATTCAACAACAACCACCAGAAGCGGGCTGCTTAAGCTCAAAAAATAAAGGTTTTAAAAAAACATAAAATTGTTCTTTTTTATGTAAAGTAAATTCATTTAACAAAAATTATATATATACATAATTGTTTATGGTAACATGGTGGCTTATCATCGAAAAAACAAAATTAAGCAAACGATTACCAGAATACGAGTTATAACTAATTGAAAGCACCTACCTCACAATGTCTTATTCCTCCTCCTTCCAGGTGGAATGGGACAGATATGTGGTGGAATGAAACATTATGAAAATCCATTATTCTACAACAAAAAACGACAGAAGAAGACTTAATTTTCAATCGGCTTATTAATCAAACCAATAATAATTGAGTTTTAAGAAAAAATGATGAAGAACAAAGAATTAACTTGTACAACAAGAATAATTCGTTGTTTATTCTTGTTGTACAAGAACAGAAAAACAACATGACATGCATTTCACCTAATTCAGATGAACCCTATACACCTTGAGCGAAGCAAGTGAAAAAAAACATAAGGAAAAGCTACGTATTTTTAAGGATTTATTCGAAAAAACAAAGTTTCTGTAAAAAAAATGCCTCTAAAAAGTGTCAGAAAACTTAGTATGGAGGAATTGGGGACGAGTACGATAACTAGGGCGCCAAGAATTGATAACGGTTTATTGTATAAGGGTCAAAAACAAGCATTTATTACTATGGGAGAGGGGGGGGGGGGTCTATATTGCCCCGTTTAGGAGGTGGGAGCAATTTCAGAAAAATTACTTAAATTGAAGAAAAAAATCTCATAAAAACATAGTTTAAGTAATTTTCAATTTTCTCAAAAACTAGAAGACATAAAACCATTCGGATTTTTGTGTTCGATTCAGAATTGATAGTAACATTTACCACAAAAAGCCAATTTCGCATTTCATTTCACAATTTTGAAAAAAAAATCGTCAAAACTTTATTTTTTATTTTTTTTATCAAAATTTCGAGTTTGCATGTGAATTTTTCAAAAACTATTGACATACATAATTTAATTTAAATTTAAGTTTATAGAACTGATTTCTGGCTTTCAAAACCGATATACAACTTTACTGTAAGTGTTGCAGTTGTTTTTTAATTGTTTTTTTTTTTTTCAATTTAAGTCATTTTTTCTAAAATTGTCCCTAATTCCTAAAAGAGGCGAGATAGACCACCCCCTCTCAAAGTAAAAAATTCTTGTTTTTGACCCTTCTATAAAAAAAACGGCCGAAGAAAGGGGTTTTGATTGAAAATTAGCATTCCAGAACGCAAAAGAGAATATATTCCGAATTTCAGCTTCCTATCTGTGAGCGTGTCAGTGGGCAGACTTCAAAACTCTTTACAAATGAGCAGTGGGCGGATTTTAAAAAGTCTTACACTTGATTATTTCTGGCCTTAGAGAGTACATATATGTTCCAAATTTCAGCTTGCTTGTTCGAGTCTTAGGGCCTGATAATTGACGACGGCCAGCCGGGCGGACGGACATGACATCGAAGTTACTGTCGATGCTAATCACGAATATAGTAACTTTTATGATTCTAAGAGCAATATTAAGGTATGTTACAAACTGTGAGTCATAATTTCAATACCCTTCGAATATACACACTGTCGATCACAAGGATGAGGGTATACATTTGCAACCGATTACCTGTTGGAAATTGTATACCCACAAACTTTTACTACCTTTGAACAGGTACATATTTTTTCAAGTAAGTCATAAAATTTAAGGGTAAATAAAAGACGACCGCTGGAATTTCCCAAGATCAAACAATGAACTAGTTGAAGAGCGTGATGATGCCACATGCAAAATCTTCGAAAGAAAGGAAAAAATTAACAAAATGTTTACATTTTATGGTTTTAAAACATTTATTTATTATGTTTTTTTATATTAATAATGAGTATGCCCGCCATTTTTCGTTATGCCCTCTATAAGACGGTTTGGAATTGCATCATACCTACAGTTTTTCTTAAATAATTAAGAGAAATTTGGGCCCAGGCATCACGAATAGCTTCGATTAAAATATCCTTGTCTATATCTGCCGCCTTCATACACTTTACGAGATAACCATGCCCAAACAATTTCGATTATTTTTAAGTCCGGTGAATAGGGAGGCCATGGCAAAAGTTCCACGTCTTCTGATTGAATCAACTTCTAACAACCCTGGAAGTGTGGATAGGGACATTGTCTTGTTGGAATATCCAAGACAGGGGTCCGAAAATGTTGTTAACTTTTGGAAATGACCGTTCCAGCAAATATTTGTAGTTGTTTCCGGTCATTGTTGTGGAAATGAACTCCAACTCGCCTTTAGCAGGTGGCAATGGTAGTGTATTCACTAAAGTGATTGGTAGGTCGTGCGTTCGAATCCCGACCAAGGCCATGATTTTTATAAAATTGAATACACACAACAAAAACTGATCTCCCTAAAGCAATTTAGGCGCCACCTGTTGAGAAAAAAAAATCCCATCGCACCAAACTTCTTTCCTATCCTTCTATTCTTTCAGTAAGTAGCACCCAAAAATAGGCAATGAATTGCTGGGAGCTACTTGCGCAACAAACTAAATGTCTGCGCTGTGGTTTTACCATTATAAGGGTACTGTGTCACTACAGAATAAAGAAATCCCTTTAGCACACGCAAATTATAAAAAAAAAAAAAAAAAAAAAAAAACTCGATTGTGCCATAGTGGGTAATATCGGGGCTGTCAAGGTTACACTTTATGTCATCCGAGAAGACAACGCTCCAAGCGACATGTTCTCTTGCAAAATTCATTCGATGCTATTTGTGTACTTGCCTCAAAACAGATTTCGTTTTCAGTTTTCTTCTCTGTAAAGTACTACTTTTTCGTATTATCCTTCGAACCGTTGCTATGCTGGCTGATACTCCGTTGTTAGTCACTGGAAGAGTAGAATTTGAGCAAAGCCGTAGAATAACTCGCTTTTCTCGCAATGTTGTTGATTCTGCCGTGCATCCTTTTTGATTTTTCCCATAGTGTTGTGGATCCGCAAGATAACTGTTTACAACAGTCTTATTTTTACTTAGCCTCCTTGCAATCTCTCGGCCTGAGAGTCTCAACTCCTTGAAAGCATCTATTTTTTCTCTTTCTGTCGCTGTACAAGTCTTTTCGGAACCCATTTTTTTTAACTAAATAAAAACAGTTCTTTTCAACGCATTTTTAATATTCTTAACAAAATTTTTAAAAAATCGCTAATGTGAATTCCTGCAACGAAATATTCGCAATGGCCTCATCCTAGTGGCGCATCTTTTTATACGCTTTTCAAGTATTTACCCTATATTTTTATGACTTACTGTTGGGAAAATAAGTATCTGTTCACATGTAGTAAAAGTTTTCGGGTATAAAATTTTAAACAAGCATAAAGACTGAAAATCGATTGCAAAATGTATGGCCTCATCCTTGTGATCGCCAGTGTATATATATGTATATATATTAAAAACCTTTATTCCCCAGTTTTAGAGTCCAATTCATCTTGCGTGGATGATTGGGTCAGTAATTAGTCATCCTGTATGGCATTTTAAAAAGTTAATACAAAATGTCTCCTGAATTATTGCACACTCTTTACGAAATTGGACTCTCACAATTGATTCAAGGATTTCACTTTTTTGCAATACCTTTTTACACTCGAGTGTGGAACTTTCACCGCCCATACGAACTGCTTTGTTGGCCGATGAATTCAGCCCAAAAATTATTTTGTGTTCAACAGAAAATTTATAAAGCAGATGTTGTTGGGAAAAAGGCTAGTGTCCGATTCCTCCTGTGTCCCATACATACCCACTCTCCCCTATCTATGTGCATAACTGGTTGACAAATCGGCTGATTTGAAAATCTGTATCCAAACACATACTTATGTCAGCCGATCGCAGAATCGATCTTGCGCGCCAAGCATAAATAGTTTTAAAAAAAATGTAAATAACATATACATTGTCTTACACGTTTCAACAAATCCTTACTGAGCTATTATCTGTGCAACTCATAAAATATACAATGTAGGTACATAATTACAGCGACATTCAACAAGTAAGTGCCTTTGAATACTTTTCGAACTTAAAATTGCTCAATGAAAAAAACGCTCAAATCATTTTATGTTCATTAACATTACGTATATTCACATTCACACAGAACTGGTCCAACACCTTCAACTGCTCCACCAATAAAAAGGGTTTATTCTTCTAACCAACACCGGACATGATAACTCTATCTACACCTGGAGTGGACATTGCTGATCTTGAATCACAGTTGGCTACAATTATGAATTAAACTACTTCATTTCAAGCCAATTTGCCCATTTCAGGATAGCGCTGGAGAAGAATCGAATTAATTCTTGTCCATAAATAGAATAGAATTTCGCCCGGTCATTTTTATGCACGCGTGTGCTGTGCTATTTTTAGCCAAATTATTCCCCTCTTTGTGCAGAGGCAGGAATTCGCGCACTACATTCATCAGCAAGTGCTTTGCTAAATGAGATATATTTTCCATGTTTGACAAACAAGACAACGTGACTACAGACAGAGCAGACAGTATGGCACGTTTTCTAAATCTGGACTGTTGACTTGCTCTAGTCGTTGCAATTGGCAAATACCATTCTTTCACCATTATCGGCGAATACTTGTCGTTATGCGGTAAAGGTTTCTTGTATGGCTCGTGCCATGATGGAAACACATAGTCGTTGAAGAAATATATATTAAATTGAATTGAATTGAAATGAAGGCAACAACATATCGTAACAACTGAGTCAATTAAATGTCTAAAAATAAAAGCTTAAATTTAGATTGGGATTGTTTCTGGTATTCCTAATCAGAATACCTCAAGAAGATTCTCACAGAAGTGTAGGCTTTATGTTGCTAATAGATTTCTGTCGCATAGTAATTGCTCCATAACATATATGCATGTATATATGTATGTATAATATTTATGAATTTTAAAAAATAAAACCTACACTTTTGAACATGCATATATCTAAGTCCGTGGGTTGACACGACTGGAGATCACCGGTGTCGTAAATGATCGATTAAACAAAAAATATAACAGTTGCATGTACGAGTTACATACACGTGCCTCAACCCCAGTCATCGACACCAGCAGCCAGCATAATAATCAGCACTTAGATCCTATTTCAATTAATTCTTTTTATTCATAACAATCAGCAATTTAATTTCAAATTCCAATTCTTTTTATTTTTGTCAATCAACACTTAGTCAGCAAATAAATTATATAAAAATGTAAAGGTGTAGATTAAGTTTCGAGTTTAGTCAATAAAGCAGCACTGAGCTGGTCGAAAAGGGAAAAATTGTTTTTTTTTTACATTTCCGCGATACTTGCAACTATAACTGGCGCAGTCGTACGGAGCGAGTTTTAGTTTATCGAAGGTTTATCGAATACAACTCGGGAAAAGAACTTTAAGAATACAATTGTAACGTGGAAGGTCGGTAATAGTTTCGAAGGTTTATCGAAAAAAACGGCTATCAAGAAAAATCAACCTGTCACAGTTCAGTGCAATTGATAAAATCATTTTCGAAGGCAAATCGAAATAAATAGACATCAGTTTACGGGATAAAAGAATTTATTTTTTCGAGAGCAAATCGAATATCGTAAAATTAATAAAAATTATTGCCAAGGTATAAAAGATAGTTTATTTTTTCGAGAGCAAATCAAACATCGTAAAATTAATAAATATCAGTGCCACAGACATTTATCGAGATATCTAAGTGCAAGGTACGTGTCCTAATCAGAACCAGCAACAGCCTGAAGGAGACCATCTCAACACATCTCAAAAGCATAAGAAAATAGCGAAATAGCGAATTTCATCCTATGTTTAAAATCCCAAAAATTAAGAATAACCCCTATCCAATCCAAAAGAGGAAACCGGACAGCTCCAATAATTTAAGTTTAAAAATAAGTGCAGCAAATAATATTGAGAAAATAAATTTAAATATTGAAAAATCCGAAAGTTTAACTGAAAATAATAACAATCCCTTAGATAGCGATATTAATTTAAATAGTGAAACTTATTTAGATAGTAAAATTAATAAAACTAGAATAATGAACGGTCAAGAAATTGATGCAACAGCATCATCCGCCGCTGCTTCAGCGTCAATCAATCTTCTGAACTCACTCAGAGTCGCAGATATAGTCAGGGATATTCCAACTTTCGATGGAAATCCAAGACTTCTATTTGAATTCATAAAAAACGTTGAAGAGATATTATCTCTTCTCAATGGAATTGATGGCACGAACTTATGCAGAGTCATACTCCGAGCCATAAGAAATAAAGTTGTCCTAAACGCCAACGAAGTCCTAAACGTATATGGAACCACGTTATCTTGGGTCTCTATTAAGGAGAACCTCATAAGTCACTACTCGGACAAACGAAACGAGACGTCCCTCATTCGCGACATCCACAACTTAAGACAATATAACAAATCTTTGGAAAAATTCTATAGTGAAGTTATAGAAATTCAAGCAGCTATGAATAATCATGTACAGATACACAAAAAAGACGTTAACGTAATAATCGCAAACAATAATTTATACCAGGAAATGTGCTTAAATACCTTCTTTACAGGACTTAGGGAACCTCTTGGTTCCACAGTGAGGGCAATGAAGCCTTCAACCCTATCAGAAGCCTTTGCCTACTGCACAAAGGAACAAAACATCTCATATATGAAACACGAACCGTTATATTTTCAACAACAAAGAAAACTGTTGTCTCCTCTTTACCAATCTAATTCACAACCTCAGGTCTTCCCTAGGAACTCACAGCAAAACCAAAACCAAACATATTACCCTTTTAGCAATCAACTAAGGCAGAATTCCCCAATACCAAACCACAACTTTAACTCTGGACCAGGGCAACAAATCTATAACTCTACTAACTTTTTCAACCCACAAGCAAGTCAAAACCAACAAATCCCTTTCAAACATTTAGGCCCCATGACAGGACAAGGTAGTCCCTATTTCAACAGACCCTTTAAAACAAACCCCGGTTCCGGCCAATTCTTGAATAGACCCCCGCCCGAACCTATGGAGGCAAGTACCACGTACTCCAAACTTCAATCCCCAACACAACACAATTTTAGGCAACAAAACACCAGAACACCCAGCAACTTGTTCGAGCAAGCAGGTCCTTCCAGAGAACCTCGTAATATCAACGTCGAACACCCAGGAACCTCAATACATCCCGAATATGAATACACAAATGAACACGTTTACAACCCGGACCTTGAGAGCAAAAACCCGTATCAGAATCTAGACCAGTACTATAGGGTGATTTTTTTAAGGTTAGGATTTTCATGCATTAGTATTTGACAGATCACGCGGGATTTCAGACATGGTGTCAAAGAGAAAGATGCTCAGTATGCTTTGACATTTCATCATGAATAGACTTACTAACGAGCAACGCTTGCAAGTCATAGAATTTTATTACCAAAATCAGTGTTCGGTTCGAAATGTGTTTCGCGCTTTACGTCCGATTTATGGTCTACATAATCGACCAAGTGAGCAAACAATTAATGCGATTGTGACCAAGTTTCGCACTCAGTTTACTTTATTGGACATTAAACCAACCACACGAATGCGTACAGTGCGTACAGAAGAGAATATTGCGTCTGTTTCTGAGAGTGTTGCTGAAGACCGTGAAATGTCGATTCGTCGCCGTTCGCAGCAATTGGGTTTGTGTTATTCGACCACATGGAAGATTTTACGCAAAGATCTTGGTGTAAAACCGTATAAAATACAGCTCGTGCAAGAACTGAAGCCGAACGATCTGCCACAACGTCGAATTTTCAGTGAATGGGCCCTAGAAAAGTTGGCAGAAAATCCGCTTTTTTATCGACAAATTTTGTTCAGCGATGAGGCTCATTTCTGGTTGAATGGCTACGTAAATAAGCACAATTGCCGCATTTGGAGTGAAGAGCAACCAGAAGCCGTTCAAGAACTGCCCATGCATCCCAAAAAATGTACTGTTTGGTGTGGTTTGTACGCTGGTGGAATCATTGGACCGTATTTTTTCAAAGATGCTGTTGGACGCAACGTTACGGTGAATGGCGATCGCTATCGTTCAATGCTAACAAACTTTTTGTTGCCAAAAATGGAAGAACTGAACTTGGTTGACATGTGGTTTCAACAAGATGGCGCTACATGCCACACAGCTCGCGATTCTATGGCCATTTTGAGGGAAAACTTCGGAGAACAATTCATCTCAAGGAATGGACCGGTAAGTTGGCCACCAAGATCATGCGATTTGACGCCTTTAGACTATTTTTTGTGGGGCTACGTCAAGTCTAAAGTCTACACAAATAAGCCAGCAACTATTCCAGCTTTGGAAGACAACATTTCCGAAGAAATTCGGGCTATTCCGGCCGAAATGCTCGAAAAAGTTACCCAAAATTGGACGGACTTTCCGAATGGACCACCTAAGACGCAGCCGCGGTCAACATTTAAATGAAATTATCTTCAAAAAGTAAATGTCATGGACCAATCTAACGTTTCAAATAAAGAATCGATGAGATTTTGCAAATTTTATGCGTTTTTTTTTTAAAAAAAGTTCTCAAGCTCTTAAAAAATCACCCTTTATAATGAAAAATTTCAACAAGACCCCGAGACGTCCCTAGAAACGAACCATCCAGAGGACATCGGAAATTTTCACGATCCAGCCTCTGGGAGTCAATCGGATATAAAAATGTCAATAAGCATGGAAATATTCTGCCATACGTAAATATTTCATCACCATTTGGTAGACCACTCAGATTCTTAATAGACACTGGTGCATCTTCATCCTTCATTAATCCCGAGTTTGCTGATCCCCAATTTCAAACTCCCATTAATAATACAGTTATAAAGACAATTTTTAAAGAACATACAGTTAATAGAGCGATAATTTTTCCCTCCTTTTCAGAATTCCAAACACATGGTACATTTAGATTCTTAGTATTTAGATTCCACGGATACTTTGATGGTCTTATCGGCTTAGATATTTTGACCCAAATTAAAGCAATGATAGACTTAGAGAAACAAAAATTGAATACAGAAAATTCTACTATTCCCTTACTTTTCAAGCGAAATTCCACATCATCACAGTATATTATTCCCCCATACTCAAAAATGATCTGTCGCCTCCCCGTAAGCATACGAAATGGTGATATTTTTATAAGACCAACTGAAATTAAACCATGCGTTTCCGTCTCAGAGGGAATATACACCGCCAAAGATTGGTATAGCATCCTTGAAGTACCTAACTAATACTTCAAACAAAGAACAAACAATTTTTTTTGGAGCTACCTATGAAAGTGTGTCCGTATTCAAATACCGAATTTTGTGAAGTCAATATAACGGAAACTTGTTTACAACCGCATGACGACAAAACCCCCGATAACGACTTGGTTAACTCATTGAAACTCAACCACGTGAACTCCGAAGAAAAGAGATCAATAATTAAATTGTGCAATCAGTTCGAATATATTTTTTTTTTCAAAAAACCCAACCTCTTACTTTCACTACCGCTGTTAAACATAAAATACCAACCAATGACGACGTTCCTATATATACCAGGTCATACAGATACCCATACGTACATAAATTGGAAGTTCAAAGACAGATAAAAGAGCTACTCAGACAAGGAATAATTCGTCCAAGCCACTCACCCTGGAGTTCCCCTGTATGGGTAGTCCCGAAAGGAAAGGACATACCCACGAAAAAGTGGCGACTTGTTATTGATTTTCGTCGCTTAAATGAAAAATCAATAAGCGACAAATATTCACTCCCGAACATAACGGAGATCCTGGATACGCTGGGGAAATGCATGTATTTCTCCACGCTAGATTTAGCAAGTGGGTTCCACCAAATAGAGATGGACCCAAAAGATATACCTAAAACGGCATTTACAGTAGAAGGGAGTCACTTCGAGTTAGTGCGAATGCCGTTCGGTCTCAAAAATGTTCCAACAACCTTTCAACGAGTGATGGACCATGTACTAAGTGGTCTTGTGGAAAAAGTCTGTTTGGTATATTTACGAGTAGATGACATAGTCATCTTTTCAATTTCCCTCATTCATCTTGAAAACCTGAAGAAAGTTTTCTCGAGACTGCAAGAATTTAATTTCAAAGTACAACTAGATAAAACTGAATTCCTTCACAAGGAAACAGCATTTCTTGGACATATAATCTCCAGGGACGGAGTAAAACCTAATCCCGACAAGATTAAAGCTGTCAAAAATTTCCCAATTATAAAGACGCAAAAAGAAATAAAATCGTTTCTGGGCCTCCTTGGATATTACCGCAAGTTCATTAAAGACTTTGCAAATCTAACAAAACTACTGACAGAATGCCTGAAGAAAGGGAAATCAATAACGCTTGGCAAAAAATACGTCACAGCTACTTTTTTACGGTAGAACCTACAAATTCAAGAATATAAAATATAGTAACGTGCACGACTATCTCAACAGGTTAAATGAGTTTCAAGCAGGATTATTCCCATCCATTAAAGACAAGACAGGAAACAAGATAGAGAAAAATTTGAACAAACTAAATGAGAACAGGGAAAAACCATGTAGTATAAAGCCGGGATCATTTATTTATAGAAAAGAAAATAGAAGAAACAAATTAACCCCAAGATTCAGTAAACACAAAATTAAAAATAATAGAAAATTTATGGTCCTTACTACAAGGTGGCGCAAAAGTAATCCTCCTATCAGAAAATGCTATAAATTTTTATGATTGGCCCCTAATGTCAGTTCTGTTTTGACATTTGTGTAGTAAACACATGCGAAATACACGTTAATAAACAATGTTACGCTACACTGCTCCAGAACGCGGAATATTGGTGACTATTTATTTGAGCAAATTTTTAAATTACAGCCAAAAAACATCGGAAGGTTATTTTTGCGCCACCTTGTACTAACAATCAAAAACTTCATAAATCAAAAGTTAAAAGAAGACGTAAATTTCAGATGACCATGGAACGGAACAGACAATCGAAGTACACGACCTGACGAACAATCACGGACTTCTGGCATTTATACTAGGAACGGGCAGGATAATTAAAACATACAAATCCACATCATAAGACTAGAAAAATACCAGGAAAATGTGAACGCTATAGGCAACTCTTTGACAATATTCAATAAAATTGACGGCTTTAACGACTCCCTTAAATTCATTAAGATTAAATATGAACAGTTGCAAGACAAACTCCAAACACTAACACCTAACTTCAGACAAAAAAGAGGACTTATTAACGGTTTAGGAACACTCATAAAGAGTATAACAGGAAATTTGATCGCTGACGACATAAACAAAAAAATAGAAGTGCTATCGCAAAGACAAAATGATATCGAGACCCAGGAAGGTGACCAGGTTAGGCTTAACAAACAAATGATAGAAAGATTTGATAATATAACAAATCACATAAACGTACAACAGAAGATCATTGAAAACTATTTAATTAATACCGAAAAAGCACTAGGAAACAGGATCAGATCAGGAGAAAACTCAATCAGATTTATTCAATATTTAAATCAAATAAACTTCAATATAGAACTTCTAAATAACCATTTGACCAATATCGCGGAATCTATAATTCTTGTAAAATTAAATATCATTTCAAAACATATTTTAAACCCTGACGAATTGACATTCATCTACAGTTCCTTAAAGAATCAACTCAAACCAAAACATATACGAGTTATTGGAGCTTCACGCGTACTATAATATTTCAAGTATAATATTTAATATACAAATTCCTTCCTTAAAAAATGAATCATTTTCCTTTTTCCATTTATTACCCATCCCAGTTAAAAATAAATTACTTCATATTAAACCCTTCTGTATCCTTAACCAAAATGAAATTCAATGTTTTGACAATAAATGTGAACAAATAAAAACATAGGGACGGGCTACAGTCCGCTTGGGCGAACTGTTGGATACCCTATTCTTATTCCTATCCCTCATAAGTGGGTGTGACAAAAGTCTTAGTATGGTTGAATTGTTAAGAACGCTCTACATACGAGTATAATTATAATTATAATTAGAGTATCATTTAAAGGATTTTATAAAAAAAAAACGAAGCTTTTGTAAAAAAAACGCTCTCTAGCTCAAACTTTGGTTTTTCAATAAAATGTTTTATTTAATTGTGGGCGTGGCAGTAGGCGGATTTAAAAAAAAATAGCATAAAGGGCCCGTAGAGAATATATATTATAAATTTCAGCTCCCTAGCTCAAACTTTGAATTTTCCAAAAAAAAAAAAAAAAATTGTGGGCGTGTCAGTAGGCGGATTTTGAAAATATTAACACATGAGCATAAAGGGCCCCCTAGAGAGTATATATTATGAATTTCAGCTCCCTAGCTCAAACTTTGGATTTGCAAAAAAAGTTGATTTTAAATTGTGGGCGTGTCAGTTTGCGGATTTTGAAAATATTTACACATGAGCTTAAAGGGCACCTAGGGAGTATATATTATAAATTTCAGCTCCCTAGCTCAAATTTTGGTTTTTCAATAAAATTGTTTCATTTAATTGTGGGCGTGTCAGTGGGCGGATTTTGAAAATTTTATATCCCGAGCAGTTTTAGGAGTCATGGATCATATAAAAAAAATCCAGCTTTCTAGCTGAAAATTCGTTTTTTTCCAAAATTTTGTTTTTTTTTAGTTTGTGGGCGTGTCTGTGGGCGGATTTCAAAACTTCGTAAACTTAATTATTTCGGGACCCTAGACAGTACATGGTTAAAATTTCAGCTCTCTAGGCCCAGTTTAAAGGCCTAATTTTTGCCGACGGACGGACGGACGGACATGGCTAGATCGACATTACTATCGATGCTGATCATAAATATAGTAACTTATAGGGGTCTACGGGCAATATTAAGGTATGTTACAAACTATGCGTCAAAATTAATATACCTACCCTTAGAATAGGGTATAAAAAATGTTCTACTGTAAAGATGGAACGAGCCGAATCTCCAGCACGGAAACAAGCTGCATTGCCAGCTTAATGAACAACGAACCGGCACGATGTAAAACTTCAGATGTAAACCAGGAACAACAAATATACCAGCCAGAACCTAACTACATTCTGTTCATAAACAGCCCGGAGACAGAAATAACATTAACATGCGGCCCCAAAGATCAAAGTCATCATTCACTTCTCAAACTGCAGTGTCAATGTCAACCAAGTGGCATACGAAAGCACGAACAGAGTTTACTTTGAAGACATTCACATTTATCCCACTTCGATCAACAAATTGAACATATCTTCCATTCAAACAGTCAACCTCCAGTCGTTACAAAACTTCCACTTCGAAAACAAAGAAGCAATACGTCATCTGGAAGGACACACCCACAAACATATAATCCTGAACTACACCATCATCTCGACAATATCAACGCTAATCGGACTCGTCTTTATAATACACCGCATACAACAATATAAAAAGGTCAAGAAACCCTCAGCACCAGCACCCGACAACAACGGGGGGGGGGGGGTAGGAGTTACATACCCCACGGCACACGTGCCTCAACCCCGGTCATCAACACCAGCAGCCAGCATAATAGTCAGCACTTAGATCCTATTTCAATTAATTCTTTTTATACCCTATTCTAAGGGTATATTAATTTTGACGCATAGTTTGTAACATACCTTAATATTGCCCGTAGACCCCTAAAAGTTACTATATTTATGATCAGCATCGATAGTAATGTCGATCTAGCCATGTCCGTCCGTCCGTCCGTCCGTCCGTCTGTAGCCAAAAATTAGGCCTTTAAACTGGACCTAGAGAGCTGAAATTTTAACCATATACTCTCTAGGGTCCCGAAATAATCAAGTTTACGAATTTTTGAAATCCGCCCACAGACACGCCCACAAACTCAAAAAAACAAAATTTTGGAAAAAATCGAATTTTGAGCTAGAAAGCTGAAATTTTGTAAATATGATCTATGACTCCTAAAACTGCTCGGGATAAAAAATTTTCAAAATCCGCCCACTGACACGCCCACAAATAAATAAAACAATTTTTTTATACCCTATTCTAAGGGTATATTAATTTTTGAAAATCCAAAGTTGCTGCTAGGGAGCTGAAATTTATAATATATACTCTCTATGGGCCCTTTATGCTCATGTGTAAATATTTTTAAAATCCGCCCACTGACACGCCCACAATTTTTTTTTTTTAAATTCAAAGTTTGAGCTAGGGAACTGAAATTTATAATATATACTCTCTAGGGGCCCTTTATTCTCATGTGTTTTTTTTTTTTAAATCCGACTACTGACACGCCCACAATTTTATTGAAACACCTAAGTTTGAGCTAGGGAGCGTTTTTTTTTATAAAATCCTTTAAATGTTATATAACAAAATATGTAGAGCGTTCTTAACAATTCAACCATACTTAGACTTTTGTCACGCCCACTTATGAGGGATAGGAATAGGAATAGGGTATCCAACAGTTCGCCTAAGCGGACTGTAGCCCGTCCCTATGTTTATTCATAACAATCAGCAATTTAATTTCAAATTCCAATTCTTTTTATTTTTGTCAATCAACACTTAGTCAGCAAATAAATTATATAAAAATGTAAAGATGTAGATTAAGTTTCGAGTTTAGTCAATAAAGCAGCACTGAGCTGGTCGAAAAGGTAAAAATGGTTTTTTTTTTACATCTCCGCGATACGTGCAACTATAACTCTAAATCGTTAAAAAGAGATAGGCCTTAAAAGTCTTGGATCGCACAATTTCATTGGCCTTAATAAAAAGTGATCCGAAACCACTTGGCCTGCCGAAACTTATAGAGGTCAAACCGGGTTGGGCGAAATGTTGAATACCCTATTCACCAAAAAAGTGGGCGTGGCAAAAATCTGAATATGGGTGAAATGTTAAGAAGGATATTGTCTACATTATATATAACTGTTATACATAAATGTTTTTTTTTTTAATTTTTGAAAGAATTTTATCAAAACAATTTTTTTAGGTTCGGTTCAAAACGCTCCTTTAAAGTGGGCGTGGCATAAAAAGAATAAATAGAAGAAAATAACTTTCAAAATATATAACACTTCTCATAAAACAAAAAAAGTAATATTTTCATACACAATTTAATGCTGGCAATGTCGCCACTTCATTATAGCATTCCATAAAAGCTCTTCTAAAAATACTAAAAAAAGCTCTTCTAGCTAAATAAAAGAATGGCTCTTATAGGAAAACAAGAGTAGTAGTATTAAAGAAGCTCCTGGAAAATGAATGATATCTCAGCCTCTATGTAACCTAAAAAGGAGTATTTCTTATGAAAATTGCTCTGCATCCGCTGTTTAACTTACACTTACGGCGTTACTATTTCCTCGTTCACTACATTAGCTCGTTGTCGTCATTCATCTCTTAAACCGCTGATTTTTATTAATCACGGTAGAAGTAACTCAGCCTCTAGACAAAAAAGCCGTCGAGTTCATAGACGACGAACGCACACTTTGACATCATCATCATCATACATGCCTAGTCACCGCAGTATTGGAAAGCACGAACGAATTAGGAAAATCATCTGCGTAACAAGGACGACCGTCTATTGGTAAATTTAGTATTCTCAACACACAACTGTAATACGGAGGATCTACATCAGCATCTGCATTGTCGGGAGGGAGACAGACTTTCAATTGGTCGTCAGTACCCTGCTCTCAATTCCATTGTCTTAACATTAGGTCCGTTCGCGAACTAATATGCAAACGTAAATTTATATAAACTTTCGCGCAAAACTACACAAACGCGTTCGCGTACTGAGAAAATGGTAAAAAGATGAACGAAGGAAACATGTACTTTCGTTCATTTTTCTTCGCACAGAATTTCAGCTGGCAAGAAAATGAAAACTGTCAAATGATGAAATCCTATGAGTTTGCCAGCAAAAAAAAACAGCTGTTGCTTCTTTTCAAGCCAAACTAAGATGTTTTTTCAACTTTTTACACAAAAGCGTTCGCGTACTTTTCTTAGAAATGAGAGGATTCTCTCTCGATTTTGGAGATTTGACACTTTTCATTTTCCTACACATAAAGTACGCGAACGCACCTATTGACTCAATAAAACAATTCGGTTTAAATAGTGGGCGTGTCAGTAGACGGATTTTAAAATGCTTACATCTGATCACTGCTAGCATATACCTTCACCTGTAGTTTCCATGCGTAATTTGTGAAAAGAGTGCCAAAATAAGTGATTATTCTTTCGGACACAGGTAGTTTATCTCTCTATTATAAATGGTCGTTCATTCTGAAGAAAATTAAATAGCGATCTGCAACGAATATTCGGAATATTCGCTATAAAGTTATAGTAGAATGCAAATATTATTTAACAAAGGCATTAAAATGTAACTTAATATTTCTGTTCCTTACAAATTAAACTTTAAAATTTGGTGAGGCCATTTGATTTATGGGAAGCCTAGTGGTCAGCAAAGGAGCCAAAAGTTTCTGGCGTAGCCATTCCGACAGTGTCAAATGAAAAAAAAAAAAAAACATCTGAAATATGTAATTGTATTATTAATCAATGAATTTCTAATGCCGGGAGACGAGTTTTCCGTGAATATTACGTAAAAATTTTATAATAAAATGATTTATAACAAACAAAAAAACAAAGTATTATGAAGGAGTATCCAAAAACTGTTTTTGAACACTAAAAAGTAATTAACATAATAGGATTGTATCCAAAAAAATAAAAGTGAAACCGTGAGAATCGCGTTGTTGGAAACAAATATTTTTGTTTGGAAACAAATTAAGTTGAACAATTTTTTTACATAGATTTTATACTACTAAATACAAAAGAAAAACATAGGGACGGGCTACAGTCCGCTTGGGCGAACTGTTGGATACCCTATTCTTATTCCTATCCCTCATAAGTGGGCGTGACAAAAGTCTAAGTATGGTTGAATTGTTAAGAACGCTCTACATATTTTGTTATATAACATTTAAAGGATTTTATCAAAAAAAAAAACGCTCCCTAACTCAAACTTGGGTGTTTCAATAAAATTGTTTTAATTAATTGTGGGCGTGTCAGTAGGCGGATTTACAAAAAATTAACACATGAGAATAAAGGGCCCCTAGAGAGTACATATTATAAATTTCAGCTCCCTAGCTCAAACTTTGAATTTTCAAAAAAAAAAAATTGATTGTGGGCGTGTCAGTGGGCGGATTTTGAAAATATTTACACATGAGCATTAAGGGCCCATAGAGAGTATATATTATAAATTGCAGCTCCCTAGCTCAACCTTTGGTTTTTCAAAAATTAATATACCCTTAGAATAGGGTATAAAAAAATTATTGTATTTATTTGTGGGCGTGTCAGTGGGCGGATTTTGAATTTTTTTTATTCCGAGCAGTTTTAGGAGTCATAGATCATATATAAAAAATTTCAGCTTTCTAGCTCAAAATTCGATTTTTTCCAAAATTTTGTTTTTTTTGAGATTGTGGGCGTGTCTGTGGGCGGATTTCAAAAATTCGTAAACTTGATTATTTCGGGACCCTAGAGAGTATATGATTAAAATTTCAGCTCTCTAGATCCAGTTTAAAGGCCTAATTTTTGCCGACGGACGGACGGACGGACGGTCGGACGGACGGACATGGCTAGATCGACATTACTATCGATGCTGATCATAAATATAGTAACTTTTAGGGGTATACGGGCAATATTAAGGTATGTTACAAACTATGCGTCAAAATTAATATACCCTTAGAATAGGGTATAAAAAACAAATAGTTAATAACATCAAGAGCTGCATTAGGTTTCGGATTTTCATGCACTTAAAATCAGAAAATATGCGCATAAAATATGGGCTTAAAAAGGCAAAATATGCATTCAAAATATGCACTTAAAACCAATTTAACTTAATTTCGGTTCAATTTAAAAATACATTTTCTTCAGTCTTTAACAATAAGTTCAATTTTATATTTTTAATATGAAATAAAATAATAACTTACAACGAAATTAACATTTAATAAAACAGTTAACGTAAACATAACATCTTCATTTGTTTAATTAAAATAAATAATTCAAAATAACATTAAATCATGTTTCCTTAATTGTTCTGATTTTGAAAAGTTTTATTTGCATAGATCATACAATTTTTCCTAAGGTTTCTCGTAATCAATACGTTGCCGATTTGGTCTTAAGAATACCTTATACAACGAACAAGATCGCTCGACGTCAACTGAAGTTAGTTGAGCATTTTTTAACGAACAAATCTCATCGACGGTAAAGTTCTTTGGGTAATTTTCGTCATTGCCAATGTGAAAGTCTTACTTACATTTTGCATTATTGAAAATCCTTCATTTTTTGCCAGAACGCACTGAAATTTTTTTTAATGACCGTAAAACAATTTTTGAACAGAATACTCTAAATGTGTGTCCACATCAAAGAAACATTTCAGGAAACATTGTTTAAAAAACATTTCTGAAATGTTTCCCATTTGTTTAAAAAACATTTCAGAAACATTTCATAAACATTTCAGAAATGTTTCGCGAATCGTCCCGACCAAAATAATCACACACCTTAAGAATATGAATTTATTATAAAAATATGCAAAACTATGGAAAATATGCATTTACGAGTATAGTAAAATATGCAAGATTATGCACTAACGATTGAATGATATCTTAAAGGAAATTTCCTGATTCGTATACATAACTCGTTGCCTTGCTTCCAAGGTGTTCCCAAAAAAAATATGCATTTGCATGGAAATCCGATCCCTATGCATTAACAACATTTTATTGTTGTTTTTTGCTTTAACATACTTTCTCAGGTTTTTGATAGTTTTTACTCATAGTTTTTGTTTTCACTTAAATATACAATTTACAAACAATCACAATGATTTTTCAGTACGATTTATGCAAACTACTGCAATTGTATCATACAATTAATGTTTGACGTTTAAGGAAGAGATTCTGCACTTCAGAACGAGATAGCTTCACGAAGTGTCCTATTGTTTTCAATTTAGAAATGTTCGATTTTGGTTCAACAATTGTAGCGTCATTTCCGGCAAATTTAGTAGATTTTACCTCATTTCGAAATGTAAATCTGTATACAAACGATATAATTTCAAATCGATTTTCTAAAAGTGCAACAAATGCATTTGCCTTGATGAAAATGTAGTTTAACATTCAATTTTTTAAAGTGAAGTATTACGCTTTACATGCCATATGCATTTGTATAGAAAATAATTGTATTTTCCAATTAATTCTTATTATAACATTTTATATACATTTTTAAAGGAAAGTAATTTATTTGTCGTTTCATTTTTTTATAGAATTCATTTTTAAAACCTATCGTTTTGCCATTGCCAAGCTTAGAGGTGGAACAAACAAATTAATCAATTTCTTCAAGCATTGGTTTTTTGAATGTTTTATCTTGCCCAGAGTGAGCCAACACTGTAAAACATCTGAATCACCATTATTAATTTTAAATTATCATTTCTTTGGAATAAACAAAAGTAGCCACCATAGCGAATTAAAAACTTCGATCTCAACATCATTGTAAAAAGGAAATGCATTTACAAGCATAAAGATTATCTGCAATTCATTTCTGAATTATAAATCAAATCGATTTTTCAACTCATAACATATATATTGCTGGTGGCAAAGGTGCGATGGTAGTGTATTTACTAAGTGATTGGCACGTCGTGCGTTCGAACCCCATCCAGGGCCATGATTTTTATAAATTGAATAAACACAACAAAAACAGATCTCCCTAAAGCAATTTAGGCGCCACCTGTGGAGAAAAAAAATCCCATCGCACCAAACTTCTTTCCTATCCAAAAAAAAACGAATCATTTGCTGGGAGCTACTTACAGCAACAAACAAAAATGCCTGCGCAGTGGTTTCCACTATAAGGGTGCTATAAAGAAATCCCTTTAGCGCACGCAAATTATATAAAAAAAAAATATATGAAAGTATAAAACTGCAAAAACTTTCGTTAAATATCTGTAATTCTAAAGAAAAACATAGGGACGGGCTACAGTCCGCTTGGGCGAACTGTTGGATACCCTATTCTTATTCCTATCCCTCATAAGTGGGCGTGACAAAAGTCTAAGTATGGTTGAATTGTTAAGAACGCTCTACATATTTTGTTATATAACATTTAAAGGATTTTATCAAAAAAAACGCTCCCTAGCTCAAACTTAGGTGTTTCAATAAAAATGTTTTATTTAATTGTGGGCGTGTCAGTAGGCGGATTTAAAAAAAATTAACACATGAGAATAAAGGGCCTCTAGAGAGTATATATTATAAATTTCAGCTCCCTAGCTCAAACTTTGAACTTTAAAAAAAAAAAAATTAATTGTGGGCGTGTCAGTGGGCGGATTTTGAAATTTGTTTATCCCGAGCAGTTTTAGGAGTCATAGATCATATATAAAAAATTTCAGCTTTCTAGCTCAAAATTCGATTTTTTCCAAAATTTGTTTTTTTTTGATTTTGTGGTGTCTGTGGGCGGATTTCAAAAATTCGTAAACTTGATTATTTCGGGACCCTACAGAGTATATGGTTAAAATTTCAGCTCTCTAGGTCCAGTTTAAAGGCCTAATTTTTGGCTACAGACGGACGGACGGACGGACGGACATGGCTAGATCGACATTACTATCGATGCTGATCATAAATATAGTAACTTTTAGGGGTCTACGGGCAATATTAAGGTATGTTACAAACTATGCGTCAAAATTAATATACCCTTAGAATAGGGTATAAAAATAAAGAAAAATTGAGCGAAATAAAGAAACGGGATAAAATTTTCAAATTATAGTTGAAAATACGAAATTACAAATAAGTGAAGTAGAAGAGAGAGAAGACTGTGAAACTACGTGCATTTTGTACAAAAAATATCAACTGTTCTGTACACTGGCTCGTGATATTGTTAAGCGATTTTAATAAAATTCTGCACATATTTTGTTGTGCATATTTAGTTATCAAGATCACTTTCAAAGAGATAGAAACGTTCGAAAGTAATTCAAACATTTCCTAAACAATCGCCACCGTAATTATATCTATAGTAACACTGTTTAAAACGTTACTTAAGGTAAGATTTTTTTGCGGTTGGCGACGGTGTAGAGGTTAGTGAGTTTGCTTGCGACCCGTGCGGTGCAGGTTCAATCCCCAAAAGATTAGATTTCTGCTCGGTAGTACAATGGACCGTTACCGAGTCTGAGTGGTCTGGGATTTGGGTTTCCTTTTTTTTTTAAAAAAAAAAGTAAGATTTTCAAATACATACCAGAGTTGCACAAAAGTTCGCTTAACTAATAACTAAAAAGCTACAACTAAATTAGCTGTAGTTTCTTTGAACGTACATAGCATAAACCATAGTTGCAGTTGCCAAAAATTTTGGAACCAAATTAGTTATTAGTTGCGATGTGTAACTAAGCGTGTTTAGTTGTGAAAAATTAGTTGCCAGAATGTAACTAACAATAATTAGCTTTAGTTTTAGCTTTTTAGCTATCGAATAAACATAACTAATAATTTTTTTCCAACAATTTAACGAAAAAAGGCACAGGAGCAATTCTTTTATTTCGTTATACATTTTCCAGTTTTAATTATGTATGTTCAATTTTAGAGACTATTATGTCCTTACGAAACACCGGGAAATTGTGTGGAAGTAGATTTGTTTTGAATAGTTGAGGTTTGTTGTACATCAGTTGAAGGTAAGAGGAAAAATATCGATTTGTACTTCGCTAACCGACGGCCGATTTAAGAATGGCACTTTTAGTTGTCATAAAGTTTTTTACCAAGTGGTCCTTGGGGCACCAAATAAGGTCCTTAGGCCCGAAAAAAAACATTTTTTTTCAATAACTCCTAGGAAACCGCTCATTATATTGTGTTCAATGTTATTTGACTAACAGATCCTTGGAACAACAGAAAAGGTCATTAAAAGTAGAAAAAGGATATTTTTCCAAAATATCATTTGAATCCACACGGTATATCTGTGTTCAATGTTATTTGCCTAAGAGGTCCTTGCAACAACAAAAAATGTCCTTAAAAGTCGAAAAAAGGATATTTTTCCAAAATGTCATTAGAACCCGCACGGTATATCTGTGTTCAATGTTATTTGCCTAAGAGGTCCTTGCAACAACAAAAAAGGTCCTTAAAAGTCGAAAAAAGGATATTTTTCCAAAATGTTTGTTGTTTCTAGGACCCCTTATTCAAATAACATTGAACTCATGTATACCGTGCCGTTTCTAAAGACATTTTGGGAAAATATCCTTTTACGGGATTAAAGGACCTTTATTGTGGCTCCAAGGACCTCTTTGTAAAATACCATAATGTAAAATAAATGGGACATTCAATCAATTTTTATTTTAAACGCAATATGCATAATACGAGTAAATCCCAATAAATTATCGCCATTATAGCAAAACAATAAATTTTGATTTAGTTATTAGTTATTACCTAGACAGCTAAAAAGCTACAGCTAAAATGCTAACCAACTTTTAGTGGTCATCCGCAACTAACTTTGGCAACCTAACGAGCTTAGTTACACAACCTGCAACTAATAGCTAATAGCTAAAATTAGTTGTCATTATGATAGCTAACCACCAAATCGATTGCATTTTTAGCGCAGCTAATTTAACTATGTTAGTTACTTAGTTGTGGCGTTAGCTAGATAACAAATTAGGTAGCTAACGTGCAACTGAGTCAAATACCCCACCCACCCTTGATCAATATCCTGCGTGCGGCCTTGACCATCGGGCTTAACACGTAACACGTTTTCTAAGCGCATCGTTGGCAATACTTAAATATTATTTGCAAGTAATCACTACAAATGCCACTTTAATCGCTGAAACCGAAAGTGTGGTACTGACAAAATTTATTGGAAAGACCACATATTCGATGTTGCCAAGAACGCTGCGAAATGTCTAGGTTTCCTTAAGCGATGCAAGAAATAGTTTACCCCTTTCGATCTGGCTACAATTTATTGTTTGCGTTTATCCTCCCGAAACTCGAGTACGACGCTCATATCTGATCTGGTGCACCAATAACTTATTTGGAGCTATTTAACAGGATTCAAACACGCGCGATAAAACTCGATGGCGACCGAGACATTGCGAGATCGATTGACCATCTTAGTCATCGTCACAATGTCTCCTGTCTCTCGTTATTTTATCATTATTTCCACCACAAGTGCTCAAACGAAATAACCAGTTACATTCCACCACTAGAATATTTCAACCACTACACCTGCCGTGCAAGGAATGCTCATTAGTCAACCCTGAAGCCTGTGTTGGGACGTACAGTGAAGTTCAAAGAATCTTTCCTTAGCCGTCCAATACGAATGTGAAATACTCATCCACGCTCTGTTTTTCCTTCACATTATAACCTACAAACATTCAAAACCAATGTGCATCGGGATCTCTCCTTTTATTCTAATTCTAAGTCCCTTAACGCCCGCGCTGTGTAACTATTACATTATAAGAGGGTACTAAAAAATCTTAACACTTAGGTTTCATTTTACTTATATATACTGGTTCTTCTATGAAAACTAGATACATAAATTATTTCTGATTAAGTTAGCACAAAATCAATTAGTACATTTTTTTTTTTTTTATTTCTCAATAAAGAATTATATGTTCCCTAATAAATTTGTTTGGATATTTACTGATAAAAATGCAATTACCGCGATTTTGATTTCTATCGCACGACTCTACTGAACTTGACTAATAAATAGAATATGTACTCAAGTGAAAAAAAATGAGCGTATGTATTATGTAAAATGTATGTATTGTGAGAGAGTGAGTTTGCTTGTGGTCAGCAAAAACCGAATCCGAAAAAAAGTTACAAATCGAGGCTGGATGAGAATCGAATATCGGTTGGAAGCAAAATAAAAATCAAAAATGTTTGTTCATGTTTATTTTATTTCTTAGAACAATACATATTTTTATTAGGTATATACCTACCAGTGGCGTGGCGTCCATATAACACGATTCCTACCGTCTTCCCTTTTAAAAATCCACCAAAAGTAAGCACTATCTGCCAAATAAATATATGAAAAATGAAACCCGTCCCGTTATTAATTATAAAATAAAATCTACACACACACTCACACATAAGCTATCGAATAAGTTTAATATTTTCATTCTACCTCTCGTCTGTATCTTCATACCTCATTCAAGAATCAAGATTCAACCACATTCCACAATCCACAAATCACAAACAACAAACCAACGAAGAGTCACAAAAATACTCTTAGTAAAAAGTTTTCAACTACCGCTGCTCTCTATAATAGAATAAAAAATATTTTTTCGTCTTATTTACTTGTTTTATATCTCTTTCTTCTACAAGCATTGCGGTTCCGATCCTCTTTGTTCAACACCCGCTTTTATATTCAAAGAAAAAGACGCTACATTTCGTCTTATAAACCAAATCTCACGCTGAATACTTGGAATTGTTTCATTTCATTCTCCCTTTTGCGATTAGCATTGCGTTTCAATCGGAAGATATCAACATGTTGCAGGAATGCAGGTGCTACGTTTGACTCGTTTTTTTTGCAACATTGTGTCTAATAACACGGTGTTCTTTGACTTATTTCTTTTTTCTTATGACATAATATCTGAATGTGTTATGTGGGTTGATTCTTGATTTTGAATTTGATGTTGATATTGATATGCGTGTTGATGTAAGAAGTTGAGCTTTCATTTTTCTCTCTTGTGATAGTTAATGCTTCGATGTTTTTACAAATTTATTGTTATACTTTTGTCTTATGAAATAAAATATGGTAGAATATTATGGCAATTTGTCAGCAGAGTAAATTCAGCATATCGCTTAAGAGAAGTTCATGTCAAATAAAATACCGACACTTGTTTTTTTTTAAAGCAGGAATTCAAATTTTAATTTAGAATCAGTTGGAATTTATTGACAGACTGCGTTGCACAAGTGCAATAACTTGAAAAAATCTAGTGTTTTGTAAAGCCAATTTGATAAAATCTTAAATTAAAATAGTGAAAAGTTACATGTGAAAGTGAAAGTGAAGGTTAATGTGTAATTTTTTAGTTTCTTTTATTACCAACTTACTGATAAAAACATTTTAGCTTCTTAATTTTAGTGCAGTTTTAGATTTTTTTTTGGAAATGTCTTTGATTAGTGTAGATTGCTGTTTAACTGATTTCCTCCTGGAGGATTCAAATAGTTTTAGTAAGCTATCTTTTCTTGATAAAAAAAAGTTATAGACGTAGGGCGCTCTATGCCTTTTATAAATATTAATTACCAAAGGAGAGATGGTTTTGTGACACATTTTAATGTTTCCTTATACCAAAAATATAAGTGGCTAACTGGGAGTTGCAAGCTTAATAAAATGTTTTGTTTTCCTTGTCTTCTTTTTTCAAACTCCGCCAGTGTTTGGAGCCGAACGGGTTTCACTGATATAAATAATTTAGTTAATTCTTCGAAAAAACATATTAAGACAGAAAAACATATTCGTTGTTGTTTATCCCTACACGAATTCGGCACGAATCGCATTGAAACTTCTTTAGGAAATTCTTTCGTTGTTCATAATAAAAAAGTAGATAAAAATCGGAAACTAATGGAACGTTTTATTGACACGGTCATTTTATTAGGCAGACAGGAGTTAGCATTTCGCGGTCATGATGAAAGGTCTAGTTCAGATAATCATGGCAATTATGTCGAAGCGGTTTATTTTTTATCTAAATATGACACTTTATTGGAATCCCATTTAGAGCAGTGTTCAAGTACACACAATCCAATTTTTTCAGGTTTATCCAACGATATTCAAAACGATTTGATACATAGTATCGCGGCGGTTATTAAATCCGAAATTAAAACGGAAATCAAGGATGCTCGGTTCGTGTCGATTATGATCGACGAAACACCAGATTTGAGTCATAGGGAACAACTGAGTGCCATATTTCGGTACTTGTCAGAGGATGGTATACAAGAAAGATTTCTTGGATTTTTTGACGTTAGCGCAAGTCGTAATGCAAATGAGTTATCCAATCATATATTTAAAATTCTTGAAACATACGACTGCAAGGAAAAGTTAATAGGACAATCCTACGATGGTGCCGCAGTTATGTCCGGCGAGGGGGGTGGTGTTCAAAAGAAGGTCCTTGATGAATGCCCGATGGCAAATTTTATTCCTTGTTATGCACATGTTTTAAATTTAGTACTATCCCGATCTCTAGAAAACATAGCAGAACTTAAACTATTTTTTGGCTATACTAATAGCATCGTTCGATTTTTTAATAAATCCACAAAGCGGTCCAATCTTTTAAAACAAATTTCCAATCGACTCATGCCAGGAGTATCGGAAACTCGATGGCATTATCATTCAAGAATAATAAACGTAATCTTTAACTGTAGAATAGATATAATTGAAACTTTTAGTAAAATAATTAATGACTCTAGGGAATGGGATACTGACACACTTTCGATGGCATAAAGTTTATTAAATAAATTAGAGAGCAAGGAATTCTGTATTTTGCTTCATACCCTTTCTGAAATATTTGCAAAGACTGATGTATTATTTAATTTAATTCAAAAAAAAACAAACAGACGTTAGTTATGCCAAGCAAGAAATCGAACGTTTTGAGTCATGGATAAGCTCTGACTTTTTAAATATGTTTGAAGTTATTTATGACAGCGTAAATGATTGCATCGAACCTCCACGTAAACGCAGGTTGCTTGACTTCGATTTGAAGACGAATTATAAGCGCCTTTTTGTTGAAATTAAAGACAATATAGTTAGCCAAATAAATGCAAGATATAAATCATTTAGTAATCTTACATTTTTGGATTTACTTAATAATTTGAAGTATGACACTTTTTCTCGTTCCAGTCCAGATGTAAAAATATCTTCCCTAATTAAGTTTTTTCCTAGAATTTTTGACTTCACGGCATTAAAAAATGAACTTAATGTTTTATATTCTTCGTCGTCACTTCGGCAGTTTGAGGTTCTCGACCTCCACAACCATTTGAATAGTGAAACATTGAAAGAAGTGTTCCCTCAAGTCTTAAACTTAAGTAGTTTACTTTTAACACTTCCCATTTCCGTCGCCTCCGTTGAGAGGTCTTTTTCTGCTTTAAAAAGAATTCATACTTATTTAAGAAACTCACAGGGCGAGGATAGGCTCTCTGATTTAGCCCTCATATCGATAGAAAGAAGACTTCTTCTTAAAATTAAAAATAGACCAAACTTCTATGAAAGGGTATTGGCAGAGTTTATCAAAAAAGATCGTCGAATAGCATTAGAATACAAATAATTATAAAGAACTAATATTTTAACAAAACTTTTCACTTTTTTTTTTAAGTGTGTGAATTTTAGCTGTTTTTAATTTTGATTTATTTTTATTGCTGACATTATTATTTGTATCGTTTTTATATTTTAACAAATATAAAGAATTATCCATATAATTCTTCTGAATTTTCTTATTTTAAAATTACTATCCACATTATGCTGAATTTTTTTAAGTTATTGTATCATGCGTCTGTCAAGACCGGCTTCTTTTGAAGCCACTTTTGTTATTAAAGCATAACAAAAGTGGCTCATTGTTGATTGAAATATTAATGTCTTGAAGTATAAAAAATGTGGCTAGAATATTTTTGCTAAGTCAATGTGGAATGCATATTATGTAGATACAATATCCCCATTAAAAATTATTTTATTTCAGGTTTTAAAGATTTTTATTTTTATAGGTGACTAAATTTTTCAACGTCTTCCCTTTTAAAATTATCCACGCCACGCCACTGATACCTACAACCATTTCTGCAACAAAATCTAATGCGAAAAAAAGAAGCAATGTATGTTACTTTCTTTAAGCATAAATTTGTTCCGGTAGCAAGCAAATCATCGAATTTCGGTCCACTGTTGGTAAATTCGCCTTCTTCGGTTGTCATTTTTGTGATTTTGATAAATCTAAATTCACAAAAGTTTAATTAAACAATTTATTATGCGGAATAATAAATTCAATTTTAGTTTACTTTTCAAAGAAAATGATATCTGCAGCCAGAGACAGTGTCAGGGACAGATGAACTAATCCGCCATAACAAAAAAAAAACTCTCGACTCTCGCTCTTCTTGCGATCCTATTGGTAATGTAGTGACAGTTAATTTTCAAATGTGTGCGTATAACGCCTCATATATCACGGGTCCAAAAATGACGGGAAAAGTTGGGTCAGCGTTTTTGCTTGAAGGGTAGGCTATAACAAACGTCAAACCGAGAGATTACTACCAATAGACAAAAAACCTTTCCCTCTCTTGTGGCTGCTATCGCCGGGCATAATATGCTGAAATGTCACAGCAAAATAATGGAAATCAACACGAATGCCATATACAGAGGTTGTGGCGATAAGGAAGTGCAGGAGGATACTATTCACTTTCTTTGCCACCGACCAGCACTCTGCCACATCAGTTCCCCTTAGTCCTGATCATAACCTCGCCGTAAAGGAAAAATGAAATAGCCAGTTTCGATCCACCATCAGTGTACCTTTAAGCCTGTATTCGGACGTACATTGAAATACAAGGAATCATTCCTTAGCCGTATAACACGAACGTGGAATGCTCTTCCCCCGCTCCATTTTTCAACACATTACAATCTACAAACATTTAAAACCAATGTGCATCGGCATCTCTCCCTATTTTCTTACCCTAATTTCCCCACCGTCCGCGCTGTGTAGCTTTGTAGCATTATACCTAAGGGTATTCAAAAATCCCTTTAGTGCGAGTACATTATAAAAAAAAACAAAAAAAAAACCAAGAAGAATACTACTAAAACATTGTAATTTTTCTTTTTCAATTGGTATCGGATACCACACTTTTCCTTGTTTTATATTCACCCTTTACTGTCTCATCAATTTTCCCTTAAACAAGAACCAAATTACCAGTCAATTGATTGATGTGCATTTAATTGACCTGAGTAGTAGGTACCTAACGCAAATCTGGTACTACAAAAAGAAAAACAAGTAATATATTCTTCTTATCGGTATTTTTATCATTTTTGCTTAACAAAATGTTGCAAGTTGCGAATATGCAACTAATTAATTTGTTATATTTTCTCCAGAGGAGACAATTAGGAGCCAGCCATCAATCATCATCATGTTCTCAGGCAAAATGTCCAGACGAGAAAGTCTGACTCATAGAAGACAAATAAGCCAGCTCAAAATCAAATGCAAAAGTATCCGGAGGGCAATCACTTCCCTTTCCAGTCTCAGTGCAAATTATCCGCAGGCACACTAACATCTTTGCAATACATTTAAGGCAGACCAGCAGCAGAAGCAGTAGCAGCCAATCATCAGACTGTCAACTTGGGGAACATTTTAAGAAACACCTCATAAATGTTTCAAAGTCTTATAATCAAACCCTGACTTCTGCGCCCCGTTCCCAAAGCATGTGCAACGTGAATAATTTGCGCAGTGGCTTCATTTTTTTTAAGTCAGCAATAAATTAACAACCAGCTTAACATGGCAACTTTAATAGCCCCCAGAATCCAGTTTGAATTCTGTCTGTATAGAGAAATGGCCAGAATCGAATACCCATCGAGTAATTTGGTAGCAACTTAAGACCACGTTTAAACCATGAAATTCAAATTGGCGTCTGTTTGGTGTTCTTTTTTGTGCACTTCTTCTTCTGTCTACTTGACAGACTGCATAAGGAGGAGACCTGTAATTATATGGAATCTCCACAGCATCCACGTGATAGCTGTAGACACATCTGGTATGGGCGCATGCTCAAAACCAGGAGTTAAGCTGTCTTACCATTTTGATGTGTCCAATCTCAGTCAAAACAACCTGTAATTTGCAAAATTTTCGGGGGCATAACCATATGTCCAATCCAGCCTCGACAGGATCAACCATCCCGACTTATTGGTCTGTCTTCTGTCTGAGTTATTTTATGCGGTGCAGTCGCAAGTCTCGTTTTCTTTAATTCTTAACCCATACGCCATGGACCAATTGTTTTTCTGGGCAGAGACTGCATTTACAGAATGCAAGCCGTATCATAACTCAGCTTGTATGCACTTGATATCGTGCCGTGAAGCTTTTGTGCAGCTGAAGATTACCCAAAAATCTCTTGGCTTCAAATTAATCATGTGTCTCGCCAGAAGACACGGAGACGTCTGCAACGACATAGATGGACCTCTTATACCATCTCGAGTTGATGGAGGCAATGGATGCTGCATCCCCCCACTTTGCAACACTGCTTCTGATATATTCCCCAGCCAGAAGATGGGAAAAATAGTACATGCGTTCATATGCCTCTGTTATGAATTTATTCGTTTTAAATCAGCACGCTTTCGTGTTTTTTTTTTCTTCTTATAGCTATACATTGTTTCCTTTAATTTCTTATTTTATTGAATGAACTTTTTGTGTCTTGACGGTGTTCCTCGTTGGAGTTACAATTCACCTGTTGCGGGAGGCTGTATGCCATAATAAAAAACGTCAACATGATCTTTTCCGACCAAATGGACAATGAGGGGTAGGTTTTAAGACGGAGGGGTGTCACAATCAAATTGTTGACGATGTTCAGTGGCGTAGATAAAATCAGACTTAAAACTATTTCTTGCCAAAAGCAATTAACTCACCACTGCTTTAATAATGGAAGTCCAAAACTGGTTAAAAGCAAAATAATTGTATAAAGAGTTTGATGCTCTGAGCGAATCCATTACTAGAATTATATCCCTTTTTTCTCGGACTGAAATCTTCGATGCAGGCGGATTTCAATATACACAATTCACATTCTCCTTGACATCCTGGACAGACAACTCCCGAAGGAAGGTATGTTGGGATCTGTGCTGAGGTTAATAACCTGACTCAGCTTGTAAATGAGCCAACACATTAGCAATCAAACCGCCAACATACTAAACTTGTTTATACCATCTCACCCTGAAAAATATGCTTAAAACGTATAATCGCTTCTACGTTCGTCGGAACCACAAAGGCAAGAACAAGCTCCAAAAAGAACCGTCTGGCAATACGATAAAGCCAAACGAGAAGAATTAAACGTATAAACGTGTCCACGGCGGGGAGATGTTGATATATAACAAACATAATTCAACTGGGCACGAAAACGGTTATCTTTATTGGGATGAAAAGTATCAAACCCAAGATAAACGAGTTGTGTGACTCGAGCTGCAAAAAGGCTAAAAGTTAAAATAGGTAATCTCTCGGTCATATTAGGCAAACCCATCTGGTGAAAATTAAAAAAGTTCAAACGAGCCAAAAATGACTGCAATGCCTTCAATAATCGTGTTAAATTCTTCTACGACCAAAAGCTGAGGCAAAAAATACTATAAAGTCCCACGAGTGTGCAAGCTATTGGTTGTTTGCTAATAACATCTAGAATTCGACCTCGTCATCCATCCCGACATTCATTTACAATGACATTCCAGCTGTCAGGTCTTTAGATAAAGCCAGTCTGCTAGCTGCTCATTTTGCACCTTTCTCAAATTTTTATTTATATTTATTTATTTTATTTAGCAGCACCCTGCTATTTAGAAATACTTTACAATATTAAATTTAATTAAATCTATTTTTTATATGATTTACAGTAAGTCTTTTAAATCTCCCTATATTGCTCTTAGACTTTATTTTATTTGGTAAACTATTAAAAAAAGGTTGAACCTCATTTACATATATCAAACTGTCACTTAAATAATTAGGTAATAAATTAAATTTCATTTTGTAGACAAAAACAAGAACATTAAACATAACTATTTGTTTTACGCTCATCCAACCTAAATGTTCAAGCATATTAACTACTCGTATATGTGTCAGTCTATTACATTTTAAAATTATTCGCATTCCTTTGTTCTGAAGCTTTTGTAAACGACTAAGTATTTCATTGTTACACATAAATAAAATACTTGAGCAATATTCAAAATGCGGTTTTATAATTGTGTTATATACTCTTATTGCACTCATTTTCGAAAGTCTGTTTCTTATTTTTGCAAAGAAATAAATTTTTTTACATAAGTAATCAATATGATAGTTAAATAATAGTCCGTTATCAATCAGGATCCCTAAGTATTTAATTTCAGAAACGTTTTATTTATGTTAAGTTTTAATTTGTTCATATCGAACCATGCTTGCAGTTTTTCCAGATCATGGTTGATTTTATCAACACATGCATCAGCAGAATAATCAGATATAAACAACAAGGCATCATTGGTAAATACAACTAGTTTGCAGAATATAATGCTGTTTTCCATGTCATTTATACACACTAAAAATAATAGTACCCCAAGTAAAGGTCAAAAGAAAATACAACGTTATCATATTAACTGGTCTAAACTCTTCAGCTTTATTAGTGTTTGTAATTTTAGGTGTAGGTACAATAATTGATTATTTCCAACAGTCAGGAAATATTCCCTCTGTAAGAGATTTATTTATAATTTTTGGTAACGTTTTACAACAGATATCAAACGAATTTAAATACATTTTTGCACTAGCATAATTTTTATCTTTTTTGTTATTCATTGACTTTAATACTTCTACTAGAACATTCTCATTTATTAAATCAAATTTAAAATTGAGGTAATAGAAATCTTGAATCGAATCTACATACGTAACATCTCGAATTTGTTTTCTTACTTCAGAAATACTACATATAAAGAAATTATTTTCATATAAATTCATATTCTCTGGGACCAATGCACTTCAAGATCTTGATAATCACGAATCCGCTGGTCCAAATTGTATTTCTCCTATCGTTCTGAAGCGGAGTTCTTCCACGCTTTTCTATCTATCCTATTCTTCAGGGCTCTTTCCGAAGCCATGGAAAACTTTGTTTGTCCAGCCGTCTTCAAAAAAAGCGAATCTTCTTCTACCTAATTCTACCGACCAATTGCATTTACTTTCGTCCCATTTCCTAATACCATGGCAGCGCTGATAAACCATCAGCGTATAACCTCGAATCCCAAAAACTTTTAATGACCGACGATACGGTTTTCGCAGAAACAGGTCCACTCTTGATTTGATGACATATCTAATTGAAACGTGGAACCATGATGGTAATCGTTGCGTTTGAAATTTCAAAGGGATTTTAGATAGTTTTGATATTCCCTTAATACAGACCAATATCAACTATAAAAACTGCATCTGAAAAGGCTAAGCAAAATAAAAGAAGAACGCGCACTAGTCCCAAACCATCAAATTAGTTTTAGAAATAAACATTCCACGAACGACCAAGTGCATCGAATTACGGATGCTGTTGAAAAGGCACTTGAAGAAAAACAAGTATGTTCCGCTCTATTCATCATTGGCATATGGACTTGGGTAAAAACGGCATAGGGACCTTCCCAGGCAGTTCTATGATATACTGCCATCTTATATAATCGACCGACTCTTTAGCAAAGGTATGAGCAATAGTATTCGAAACTTATGAAAATCGAAGCTGGCGTACCACAAGGAAGTGTCCTAAGACCAACCCTGTATCTGTTATATACTATGGATGTTCCAGTGGACAGCAATGCTATCATGGCCACATTTACAGATGATACTGCGATATTAGTGTAAAAAATACAATGCTAAGGCAACAGATAAATTGCCAGTCGACAAATTAAGAGTCTGGATGCAACTATGGCGTGTCAAACTAAATAAGACAAAATCAAGCAATATAAACTTTACAATCAAAAAAGATTAATAATGTTCCAATTTTTATTAACAGCTAAGCTGAACCTTACACAAGTACTGTCAAATACCCCGAAATGACTTTGGATGAAAAGCTAAAATGGAAAGAACACATCAAGAAGAAAAGAGACGAACTAAATTGGAAATTTAGAAAAATGTATTGTCTACTGTGAAAGAACTCTGACCTTTATATCCAGAACGAAAAAATATAATACGAGTACAATGGTTAGGTTACACTAGAAGTGGCTACAGGAGAGGTTAGAAAATAAGCTGTATCACACAAACAGAAACTGCAAAGTCATACTAACTCCGAAATGGAGACAGTCGAAAAGGAAACAAGACAATGCTCGAAGGCTAAGAAGAACCAAGCCTCATGAGCTGATGGGGTAAGAGCGATGGAAAAGTGTTGAAAGTTTAAACTTCCTCCAATGCAATTTTGGATTAAGAAAGAAAAATCATTTGTCATCTTTCATAGATGGGTGAATTTAGTGGGTAAAAATCCCACACCGAATATTATCAAGTATTTTTTGAAGATTTCATACCCGTAGAGAAAAAAAAGAGAGTTTGGCTCAAGTTATCTTGTCGAAAATGCATAAATTTGAAATCGAAGATACTCCTCTTCAATGGATTAGAAATGACATATTAGAACGCTCAGCTCAAGTTGTTTTGGACGGTTTCAAGTCTGAAAATTGCCAAATAAATCCTGGTGTTCCCCAAGAGCTCTATTTTGTCTCCGACTCTCTTTCTCATCTATATATTAATACGGAGTTCCCTATAACGTGTTTCCCCCCTTTTTTTCTATTATACGTCACATAGATATGCCAACACTATATATATTTGGGTAGGGGGCAATACATAGAAGTGCACAATACAAAAATTATCCACATATAAAGGGTTTTCAATAAGAGCGCTACAAAAGTTGAAATTCTTTATTCCTGTGAAAGTACGTTCGATGCCATTATGTATGAAACTCGATTTCTTTTGCATGGCCACCACGGGCACGCTTGCAGAAGTCCAGACGCTGAACCCAATTTTCGACGGTTTTCAAGCATAATTTGTCCGATACTGCTGCAATTTCACGTTCGATATTCGTACGAAGTTCATCAATCGTCGCTGGCTTGTTGGCATAGACCATAGACTTGACGTAGCCCCATAGGTAATAGTCTAACGGCGTCAAATCGCACGACCGAGGCGGCCAAGCGACTGGACCATTTCGTGAGATAACACGGTTTCGAAACTTGGTTTCCAATAAATTGATTGTGGCATTCGCTGTGTGGCTTGTGGCGCTGTCCTGTTGGAACCACATATCCTCCAAGTCCATATCATCCAATTGGGGACAAAAATATTCGCTTATCATTGAACGGTAGTGATTCCCATTCACAGTAACGTGCCGGTCTTGATCATCACGGAAGAAGTACGGCCCAATGACGACGCCGGCCCATAAACCACACCAAACCGTAATTTTGTCGGGATGCAATGATGACTCATGGAGTACGTGTGGATTGCTGCCTGACCAATACCGCATATTGTGTTTATTGACGAAGCCATTCAGCCAGAAATGAGCCTCATCGCTGAAGATGATTTTTCGAAAATGTGCTTGAAAACCGTCGAAAATTGGGTTCAGCGTCTGGACTTCTGCAAGCGTGCCCGTGGGCCATGCTAAAGAAATCGAGTTCCATACATAAAGGCATCGAACGTACTTTCACAGGAATAAAGAATTTCATTCATATCTAAAACCGTTTTTGTTTTATTTAAAAAAAACTTTTGTAGCGCTCTGCTCTTATTGAAAAACCCTTTATAACACGCATTATGAATTACAGCAGGTAAAATGAAGCGAGTTGGATGAAATTACAACAACAACAACATTGCTGTGTGAGGCAATAATCTGCCAATCGGAACGAAAAAATTTTATATCAGGAAGTTACTTGAAAATGCTTAAAGTTACTTGAAAATGCTTGATAATACTTGAATTTACTTGAAGTTACCAACAACAACATTGCTGTGCATGTTATGCATTTTATAATGTTGGAAGATACTTGAAGTTACTTTGCATGCTTGAAGTCACTTGAAAATGCTTGAAGTTACTTGAAGTTACCTGAAAATGCTTGAAGTTACTTTAAGTTACTTGAAAATGCTTGAAGTTACTTGAAAATGCTTGAAAACTTGAAGTTACTTGATAATGATGGAACATACTTGAAGTCACTTGAAAATGCTTGAAGTTACTTGAAAATGCTTAAAGTTACTTGAAAATGCGGGAAAAATTTTATACCATGTGACATCATGGAATAGTTTTTATAAATGATCTCCTGTCTTTTACTTATAAGCCAATCCACTTCTTCGCTGATGAACCCTCAGCTTCTTATATTCGTTTTCTGAGTCACAACTCAAGAGCCTCACTTTCCACATCCACGAAACGTATGCTCAGGTCATTAAATTGCTACCTTGACAGTATTACTCAGTGGGGTGCAAACAATAGAGTACCTACAATTGATTTAGAAAATTTCAGCCGCAATACCTTCCATACCTGCCTTTGGACGTATAGTGAAATATTTATAACCAATCCTTCGTCAGTCGTTCAACACGAATATGGACTCCCCTTCGCCGCTGTTTTTCCTACCCATTATAATTTACAAACATTCAATTTATACGCTCTCACCCGTATCCCCATTTCTTTTAAGCCCGTAATTTGTAACTATTATTGTAAATATATCTACACTATAAGGGTACTAAAAATTCCTCTAATGTAAATTATAAAAAAAAAAATAGGGACAGGCTACAGTCCGCTTGGGCGAACTGTTGGATACCCTATTCTTATTCCTATCCATCATAGGTGGGCGTGACAAAAGTTTAAGTATGGTTATGGTTAACATTTAAAGGATTTTATCAAAAAAAACCAAGCTTTTGTAAAAAAAAAACGCTCCCTAGCTCAAACTTTGGTTTTTGAATAAAATTATTTTATTTAATTGTGGGCGGATTTAAAAAAAAAATTAACACATGAGCATAAAGGGCCCCTAGAAAGTATATATTATAAATTTCAGCTCCCTAGCTCAAACTTTGGATTTTCAGAAAAAGTTTTTTTTTTTAAATTCTGGGCGTGTCAGTAGGCGGATATTGAAAATATTTACACATGAGCATACAGCGCCCCTAGAGAGTGTATATTATAAATTGCAGCTTCCTAGCTCAAATTTTGGATTTTCAAAAAAAGTTTTTTTTTAAATTGTGGGCGTGTCAGTAGGCGGATTTTGAAAATATTTACACATGAGCTTAAAGGGCCCCTATAGAGTATATATTATAAATTTGAGCTCGCTAGCTCAAATTTTGGTTTTTCCAAAAAAATGTTTTATTTAATTGTGGGCGTGTCAGTGGGCGGATTTTGAAAGTTTTATCTCGCGAGCAGTTTTAGGAGTCATACATCATATATAAAAATTTCAGCTTCCTAGCTCAAAATTCGATTTTTTCCAAAATTTTGTTTTTTGAGTTTGTGGGCGTGTCTGTGGGCGGATTTCAAAAATTCGTAAACTTGATTATTTTTGGACCCTAGTGAGTATATGGTTAAAATTTCAGCTCTCTATGTCCTATTTAAAGGCCTAATTTTTGCCGACAGACGGACGGAAGGATGGACGGCGGGGCTAGATCGACATTACTATCGATGCTGATCATAAATATAGTAACTTTTAGGGGTCTATGGGCAATATTAAGGTATGTTACTATGCGTCAAAATTAATATACCCTTAGAATAGGGTTTAATGAATGGATTATTAGCATATTTATATCTGTTTCCGTATAATTCGCAGAATTTTGTTCGCAAAGCATGCAAATCCATGGGTTGGAACGATTACAGATGACCGCTGTTCTAAAAAGACGAAATAATCAATAACAGAAGCATGCACTTTACAAAAAGGCAGCCCTAGAAACTGCTAAGAACACAAATACAATAACACGAGCATTTGATTGACCTCAGTAAAAAAGGGATCCGAAACCAATAGGCCTGCCAATGCTTATTGAGCCAAACCGGCTGATTCCATTGAACAGTGTGACGAATCACTGATTTAGCGGAATTAAATTAATAGCGTTCACAAATAAATGTTTTTGTTCAGGTTTTTTGTTGTTTTTTTAATTGAAATTGTTCACAGAATAGAATATAACAAATTTTTTTAACATATGACTACAAATTTCAAAACAAAAGAATACATAAAAACCTTTGGTACATCTAAAAGTTGCAAGACTTCATATTCTATGATACTTTTCTTTCTTCTCTGAAATCATCTTAGACTTGCTAAGAAAGGATCTGAGGTTATAACCAATCGATTAAAGAGGTCAGTATTTGTATCTACACGTGATATTTTTCTAGTAAACAGTCCCCTAAACCTTATATTTTCCTTGTTTCTTGCCTCTTGTGCTTCTTCTGAAAGTTGTCCGATTAGAACTATACAAGTAGAAATTATTTGTTTTGCATGAAACAAGACCTTATGCACACTTACTGGCATAAAATACCAGGCATAATTTTTAAGATATAGTTCCCTTGTTTCCTTTGCAAACTTCTCAAAAGCATCTGCATCTATTGGGAACCCAGACCCAAGAGCTTAAAAGATGATATGAAACTTTTTGATAATTTCTTTATCTATCCCTGTAATTTGGGCAGTCTTTTCCTCATCTCTAAAAAATCTTCTAGCCGTGTTTCCGTCATTAGTATTGCAAGACTGTTGAGTTGGCATATCTACCAATAACCCTGTTTCTCTTCTAAATTCTCCTTGGATTAGTTTTTTTCTGGCTTTGACTTTTTCTTTACTGCCTTGGTCTCTTACCTGACACACCTTGACATCTAATCTATACGCTATGTGAAGGATGTATTCCATAAATCATATCCATGAGTAAAGGGGGCTTAATCCAAAGGACATTGCTTCTTGGTTCATATGTCTAGTTGACAGATTAGTCAAATTGTTCATTTCGGGGGGTTTGGCACCGCAAATGTAACACGTTTGGGATGAAGATGTTGTAGATGATAAAGCAGTACAAATTTTTCCGTCAATCATAGTTAACAAAAAGACCGGTTTAATTATGATATTCAAACTGTCAATGTATAATTCTATAGGAAGTAGGGTTTTAATTTGATCTTGAATTGATTCTACCTTTGACTTGATCAGTTCTGTGGTTTCCTTAGCAAAATTTAAATTTATTGATCGACAATATCGGGTTGAAAATTAAAACGTCTTTTTGAGCTAAACATAAACGCTCAACGCTGTGGTTTACTAAACTTTGCAATCCACATTCTGCAGAAGTTTCGCTCACAGTTGTATCATTTGGGTCTTAGCTTCTTTAATTTTGTAGTATGATTATAATAAATTGGGAAGTTTGTTGTTAATTTTTAGGCGTAGTATTTCGTACTGTTTAGTTGAAAGCTGAATGTCCGGGATTAATGCTATTGCATCATCTGCAGTTATTGTTAAAAATCCAGCTGGAGGTGTTTTTAGAACTTTCAGACAATTTTTTTCACTGCAACAGCAGTTTTTCTTTTTCCATCTTTTCTAATCCTTTTTTCATGGGCCATTGCAATTTCTTCAGCGCTAAAAGAATATAAAATGGTTTTAGCTTTTTTCTTCTTGCTTTTCTCACAGCACTCGTCAAAGCTTTTTCTCAGTCTTCCTACTCTAGATGAAGAAGGTATTTCATCTAAGATATCTTGGGGTAATGTTAGATTTTCATTTAGCCAGAGAGAATTTGAAATTCCGAAGAGCTCTCTATGCCGACCACTTTTGGCCCATCTCTCGTCAAGTCTTAAACATAAAGTTTTCAAGGTTAAATTGAGTGACTGTTGCAGTCTCAGAAAATAGTATATGGCTAAAGTAACCCAAAACAAAAGCAAAAACAGCATCTAAGCACTTAATTTCGACTATAGAAACCCAAACATCAAAAATTTGCTTTTTCGTGATTTCGATGGGTATCCTAAAAAACGAAAAATTTAGTATGAGTGTCGCACCTGTGCGCAGGAAGTTGAAACACATTTTAGCAGTGCATATGCAAGGCTTTAGAACAAACACGGTCTCCAACTTGAACAACTATACTTTTCGTCTAATGAGTACAAAAAACACATATTTTATCTATTAATTTTACTTTCATTTACCCCCCTATATTAAACAAAATCTCCAATTATTTAAGAAAAACTTACTTTTATATCAATTGATTGTTCACTTATTGAGAAAAAAACAAAAAAAAAGCTATAAAATGTACGTGACCTTCTTATAAAAAAATTATACACAATTTGAAGTTTGAGATGATTTTTTTTTTTTGTTGCACTAAGCTACAACAAAAAAAAATTATGGTAGGGGGTTTACTCTCCTCTCTGAGAGAAACCGATTTTTGTTTAATTTTGTGCATGCCATTTTCTTAATTAAATCAAGCTAAACTAAATCAGGCACTCGTCATCGTCACACTGTGCACTGGCGGACCAGTAGGAAAGCAGTTAAAGCGGCCCTTACACGGTCAATAGGTTCACATCATGCATCGTATATGTGTGGATTGACGCTGCCCCTTACACAGTTCAATCGATTGACGTGAAATTTTTAGTTTTTGTGAGTTTTCGTTATGTACGGATGTGCGATGAGGACGATTGTATTGCATATATTGCTCTTGCACATTGCATAGAGGAAAAAGAAAAAAAATCGAGAAAAAAAGTGTTTTTTTTTTGCATCAGTGTGCTTTTATTTATACTTTTGCAGTAAAACTTCATATTTTTGCATTTTTTTTCCGGTCGCTATAATCTTTCCCTTTGACATCCCATAAACTCGGCAATAGCCGATACGTTGCAATTAATTCCGATATAAATGCTCGCTCTTCATCGTCCTTCAATTTTCCGCTGCCACCAGACAGGTTTTCGCTTCCGAGACACGAGACAGAATGAAGTAATTACTTCAATCCAACCCTTACACATATCAATCAGCATGACCTTCATCATGCAAAATCAAACTTGCTTTGATAATGATTTCGTCAATCAGACTTCACCAAATGTGTGTGACTCATACAGATACATTTTCACAAACACATGCTAGTGATTGAGTCCATTTAATTCTGATCATAACTTTGCCGTCAAGGAAGAAGAATATCCTCTGCTAAAATTACAACACTGCTGGCCAAGGGGTTCCAGGTCCATGCCCCGATAGTATTGTTTAAAGTTTTTTTTCAGTGTTCCCCCTGCTGCAAAACTTTGACAAATCCCAAAGAGTTTACATTTGCCGTTTGGAACCGACCGGCGGCGTAAGACTGTAGCTCTCTCTCATCCGATCCCAATATATAACTTCTCAAACACGATTGCCGATAAAAACTATGCGGAAACTAATAACAACAAATTTTACGGAAATGTGTCGACAAAACTAATAAACACTGCCATATACGATATCTAAGAATAGTGGCAACACTTCATAGGTACCTAATATGCTTTGTGATGACTTCAACGCCACAACTATTGCAGCGCTTTGTTCAAATGTACAGATTTAGGAATAATTATGTTTATTGAAGTCCACATACCTATCGGTATATACCTACGTGTACAAATTGCAATAGGTACATAAAGTAAACTATTATAGTGTCGCGTCGTCTAAGGTACTGTCTACAGTATTTTTCTCAGCATCATACACATTCTTATTTTCTTACTAAACCAACCACCTGCAGGTAAGCACTTAACTGAATTGCTTACTTAAGGTCTGAGAACTGAGAAGAGGATTCCAACAGAATAAAATAAATATACAAACTCAGTACAGCCTAGACTGCGACTTCAGTCCACTTCTAATCCAAGACTATCTTCAGATAATAATCAAGGCTATAAAGATTTTATTACATATTACAAAGCACGCCACTGTATTTCAGCCTATGAAAGAGGCTCAGATGAAGAATTAACAAAATAAAGGAAATAAAGTTATCCACTGCACTGGTGGGAATGATACTTAGAGCTATAGACGACAAAAGTTACGTGCGTGCATCATTAATTCGTCTAGTAAATCTCAGATTCGCCAGACGTGTTTAAAATGCTTATTTAATCGACTCGACCATGATGTTCCTTCACATCCTATACCACCTCACTAGACAACGGCGACGAAATGTGTGTCTGGCTTTCAATCCTCAGTCTACTCTTGGACAAACATACACACACACACTCACTTTACACCACTATTTGCATAGAACACTATTCGTGGTATGTGATATATGTAGTTCGGCCTGTGACGGAGGCCTAAACAGTCATTTCTTCACCTTTGAGGGCATTCTTCTGCTGCTTGTTCCTTTTCGTCTTCTTCGAAGCCAGGCCAGACAATCAGACGCATAAATATCGAATCCTTTCATACAGAGTGGGGCAGAGCAAAAAAGAACACAAAAAGCGAGTGGAAACTAAAAAATGATAACAGCAGCACCCCCAATGAGGTGAACCAAGAGTCGGTCAAATCTTTCTCTTTTCAGTCGAAGACATTGTAGGTACTCGTACGTTGCAGATTGCATCCGCCGAGGCTGCGTCATCTTCTTGTGCAGTAGCAATCAGCGTTACCTATTTATTGACTACTAGGTACCAGAACATCAAGCCTGAGATAGTTCCAACTACCACTTTGGGATCGGATTATTAATTTAACGCTTCCTCCACCTCCCATTAGTGGAGGTGAGTCACCCCACCAGTCAGTCTCATGGCAATAGTGTTAATGATGTTCATGATAACGATGTCGACGATGACGATTTGCAATGTGCATTGTGCATGTGATATGTGCCACAATATAGGTGCTCGTTGCACTCGGGAAATACATCCAAATGACTAGAGTATATGGCTGCACTCGCGCCAGACAGCAGACCAGACGATTGCTTACTTAACTCTTCTGCTGTACCTACCTTTGGTGCACTTTAGCACCCGGTTTTATTGCCCGCTCTCTCCTCTTCCCTCTTGCTTATTTAGTGGTAATAATTCTCACACGGGAGAGCGATAGTTTATCTGCCCGAAAGCATTTTTATTTTTTTTTTTGCATCTGTGATTTTTGTCTGGCTGGGGTGTGAGTCCATGTCGTTGTGTGTTTGTGGACAGACGTCGTCGTGTCTTTCATTAAAACTTCAACGTTATCGGTGGTAGACAGTGAGTAATCACAGTTATTGGGCGAAGATGATGAGGAGTGCAACAGTGAATCGGGTTGCACTCAGTTGCCTCCCAGACGTGAATAAATTGGCACTTGGTCATCACGATGGCTTGATTGGAAAAAGGTTTGTTTCAAGGAAAAGAGCTGCAACAATTTAAGTTTGACTTGCATGGGAAATTTGTTATGTGAATACTGTTACATATACAGTTAGTTTACTACCTATCTGCTTGCTATGTTATTGACAAGTTTACAGTTACGAAGCAATTAAAAGGCGGGGACTGATTATAGGTGCTCATAGGTTGGATCGTGTAGGTATAGGTATCTATTTTATAATCATTTGGCACTGTTAAAGAGGATTTTGAAGGTGGTCTAATGCCATCAAGTCGCGGTATAATTTAACTTTGGAAATTCGATTGCCACGGCAGTTGGCAACAAAATGTGTTCTTTGATAGATTGGATTACAGTTGGTACTCCCCGGATAATGCAACAGCGCACATGGGTATAAAATTGTATTGCTTATACCTAAGCGGGTTTTCAATTAAATTCCTATTAAGCGGGGACCCTTGTAATAGCACATAAATGTGTTTTTAGAAGGGTGTTTCCTCAAATTTATATATAATTAGATTATCCTACTTTTTTTTTAATAAATAATTAATGCAAGAAATCAAAAATAAAGTAAAATGTACCTACATAATTATAAGAATTCACAAAATAACAAAACACAAAAATATTGTATTAGACAATATGAACGTACTTATCTCAGTCTTAAAAAAACAAAAATGTTACTAAATTCAAGTAAATTAAATTGTTAATATATTTAATGAAAAAAATCTGAAATTTTCCTTTGAATCATTGATTTAATTCTATCACTCCCCACATCCTTATAACTGTGCAAAAGGTGGGGCCGCAGTGTTAATAAAGAATACAATAAAGCACCATATAGAAGCAAAATTCCAATCATGTGCCATCCAAGGAATTTCCATATGTGTAGAAACGAGCAGTGGACAAATATCTGTTGCAGCAGTATACTGCTCTCCTAGCTATAATCTAAAAAAAGAGGATTTTAAAAGTCTTTTCCGCATACTTCACAATAGATTAATTGCTGGAAGGGATTTTAACGCCAAAAATAAGTATTGGGGATCTAGATTAACTAATACTAGAGTCAGAGAACTATAAGAAGCAATTAAAGAAGATGGCACCAACTATCACTCAACGGGAAAACCTACCTATTGGCCAACAGATAGAAATAAAACTCCAGATCTTGTCGACTTCTTTCTATCCAAAAATATATCTTCAAATAAAATAAGCATAGAGGAAGGATCTGATCTTCAATCAGAACATTCCTCTATACTCTTAACCCGCCAATGGTGACCTATTGGTCTGTGAGACCGGGTGTGTTAAAAAATCGAATAACTTTATTCTCCTTTAATGTTTTTTGTTGCAATTTCGAGTAGCTGCCGCATTGCACGTCCCCCACCATCAGTTCACGTCGAACCTGCTTAGTGAGCACACGTTGTGTATTTTTTTTTACTATCCGGTCCGTGAGACCGTGTGTCACCGTTTATGTAGGTTGACATGGTCATAGATGCACCACCCCTTTTTCAAACGATCATAAGTCTTTTGAAATAAACTCTTGGTGCTCGGTTTTTTTATATTCATTCGATGGGTTATTTAAGTAGAAACGTACAAAATTAAATTTTTGATAGCGCCTGTCTTTTCAAAGTTAGCATATATTTTTTGGAAAATGTGAAATGGTGCATGGTGCACTATGGTATTTACGGAATGCACCAACCGCGTGTGCAGAATGCACCAGGAGGGTGCTTATTGCACCACGGATTGATTTTAATAATTAAAAACACATAATTTCAATTAATATATCGAGTTTTATTGGAACAAAAACAACATATAGGATAACTAAAACACAGTAAATAGAAAAATTGAAGTTTAATTAACATTAAGAAAATTAACAAAAATAAATTATTACCTAAAAAAAAAACATATCATATAGAAAAAAATAACAAAAACAAGTTGTTCGGACATAAAAATGTTTTAAAATATATAGAATTAACGAATATTTAAATTGCCGAAATATTCGGCAAATTTGTACGATGATTGCTGCCGTTTAGTTAGCCCCAACACATCAGGATCTTTCAAGACGTATCTTATATCATCCTCTTTACCCACTTCTTTTTGATTTGAGCCGCAAAATTGAAATTAACTATTCATTACAGCTGTTCTTGAAGGATTTTAAATAGGTTGTCAAAAAACTTTTCAACTGAATATTTGTTGAATGATGTCGCTCGTGCTAAGCTGCATGCTTCAGGTTTTTTTTTAACGACAATTCTGGGTGCCTTCCCCGGAAGCCCCGAAGCCAATCTAGTCCAGCAATTGAATTAGTTTTCCAGCTGGCTGGTACCTATATTTTGCATCTGATTAATGGATGCTAGTTTTTTTTCGGTTGCTGTAATTCCATAAAAAAAATTGGCGCAATAAGTAATATAGGATTTTAGAGATTCTCTTGCCGGTAAGAAAAAAACTTTCGTATATTTTGCAGTCAATGATATTGTTGAAGCTGGACAACTCTTACATTTTTTGTAATATCGTCGAACAGTATGGTACGACAGACCAACTTCTTTTGCAGCTCCTCGGAGAGACATTCCGCCATCGATTTTTGTGAGTGCTGCTCTCATCTGGTCTTTCGTATGAAAGCCTTTTTTGCGTAGTAACACTGGTTTTCGGGGCATCCTAAAAAAAGTTTGCTCTTAAAGAAAGTTATTACCATGGTGCATTTAGCACTACGCTTATGTGGAGCATTGTGCACCAACATGTATTTTTTGATAAAAATTTGAATATTGAGAAAAAAACACAACAAAACTAATAACTTCTTATTTAAAATATAAACGAAATGTCCCAATTAAGCGATTTAATAATTTAAGTGAAGAAAAATTCGATTTACAAGCAAATATTAAAAAAGTAAACTCACCTCGATTTTTTTGGTTTTCACTTGAATTTCACAAACCACTTTGCACACTTGCGCCAACAAGCACGGACACGACCAGACTGAATCCTAACGGAGTTGCTTAATGTAACGGGCACATATACTCGTAAATGAGGTAGACACCAATACAGCTACCACTGGTGCATTTATAACCACCTCACCCTAAGTAAAATATTTTTTTATTATTCGCGTATTTTACATATATGTAGATGATGTACCTGGGACATCGGGTCCTTCAAGAATTGGTCGGTGCTATGAGTGTGGATGGGAAAAAACAGATAAACTAAGTAGTCTTGCCAAAAATGTCAAAAATATTTGTGTCTTGAACACGTAGTGCCGTATTGCAGCAGCTATTTACCTGCAGAAATTTAGTTTTTGAGATGTTATTTTTTGTTTGGAAGGATATCAATTTTTGTTTTTTTCTGTAATAGTTCCTAATGTCGAAAGACTAAAAAAAGTTATTTTCCTTAATGGACATGTGATCTTTTATTTTTTTCTTAATTTTAAAAAAATGTATTAATCAAAGTCAAATTTGCGTCACCATTGGCGGGTTGACACTTAGCGATCAAATAATAATAAAAGACCATATCCCAAAACTAGTTAATAAACTGGCTGATTGGAACTACTTCAGACAGAAGTTGGAAGAAAGTATCCAACTATCACCAGCTATTCAAACAGAAGATCAATCAATCAAATTATAAGTTTAGAAAATCTGTAAGAGAATTCAATAATGAGTCTTTGAAAACTTACCTCACAAGTCTTACAAATGATGGTAGTACCGACTACTCGCTCTACTCTACTAGAGAAAGCAAACACTTTCGCTGAGTATCTTGAAGACGTATTCAAACCTTATGAAGATAAAGGTTATCAAGGACTCGAAATAAGGTGCGAAGCAGATAGACCTATTCGGCCGGTAACAGCTTAAGAACTTGCCTAAGAAATTAAAGAAAGCATAAATATAAAAAAGGCCCCGGGGTTTGAGAAATTTTGAAGCAATTTCCACGTAAATGTTTAAAAAAAACTAACGCAAATTATAAATGCTGCATTTAAATTGAGATATGTGCCAAGCATGTGGAAAGTCGCGGATGTAATAATGATACCTATACCAGGCAAACCACCTAACGAAGTTACCTCATATCGCCCAATATCCAATGTTGTCCAAGTTATCCGAAAAAGTGCTGGTAAAACGTCTACAGCAAATAATAGATGAAAAATCGCTAGTCCCAATTCACCAATTTGGATTTAGAAATAAGCACTCTACCATTGATCACAGAAGGAATCGAAAAAGGATTTGAAGCGGAAAATGTGTGCTCTACAGTATTTCTTGATAAAGCACAAGTTTTCGATAAAGTCTGGCATAAAGGACTGATACACAAATTACAAAAGCAACTGCCGAAGCAGTATGCGACCATTCTGGAGTCTTATATATCAGATAGATTCTTCAGAATTAAACAAGATGCAGAGTACTCAACATTAAGAGAGATTAAAGGTGATGTAACGCAAGGCAGTGTGCTAGGTCCAGTTCTATACCTACTTTTCACTAGCGATCTGCCGAAAGTGAAGAAACCACCATAGCTACTTTTGCAGATGACACAGCTGTCCTTGCTGTGGGAGCAACTGTCGAAAAAGCAACAAAAAAGCTTCAAACAGCAATAAACAATATTTCAGAATGGACTAAGAAATGGCAGATTAGATTAAATGACCTTAAGTCAGTCCATATTAATTTTACGTATAAAAGCGTACCACACATTCCAGTCTACATTTACAACAATGTAGTGGAATATTCAAACACAGCCAAATATCTAGGCATGACTCCAGAAGCTAAACTGCGTTGGAAAGCGCAAGTAAAGAAAAAAAAAAAGATGAGTTGAACATGCGATACAGTAAAATGTATTGGCTTATTGGGAGATACTCATCCCTGTCTAACTACAATATGTTATTGCTATACACGCAAGTTCTGAAACCAGTATGGACCTACGGGCTCCAGTTGTGGGCATGCACATGCCTAACAAATTTACAAACAATTCAGGTTTTCCAAAATAAAATACTAAGGAAGATAGTTAATGCACCTTGGTACATACGAGTACGCAATGCCAATCTGCATAAAGATCTAAATGTTGAAATGGTTGAAGATGAAGTTAAGAAAATTGCTCAACGGCATAGAAGTAGGCTTCTCAACCACGTAAACACAGAAATAACAGAACTATTAAATAATGACAATGCAATCGGGAGATTGAGACGGGTAAAACCTCTTGATCTATAAGAGTTAGCTAGGGCTAAGAAACCAGGTATTGATGTCAAACAAGAAAAAAGTTTAGAAATCCGCCAAACGACGGATTTATCTGTTAAATTCAACAAATATGTAGTTCAAAAACAAATTGCCGATAAGTCGTCGACTAGGTGCAATCTCATTCGGGATGGCGAATGTCAGTCCGCCGGGAGTTTTTTTAGATGAGTTAAAGTCTCTCACTATTGCAGAAGCATCCTTCGCGTACTAGCTCTGTAATGTCTTTCGATGATTTTTTACTTCCAACGAATAAAAAAAAATAGATTTTTCAGTGGTTTCCACAAAAGGATCCTCTATTTCATCTAAAGTTTTGATAGTATGGTTGTTTCCATCCAGGTACGTTACTAAAGTAGCATGAGCCTTAAGTGCATCTTTCCTTTCCTGGAATTTCAACCGCATTCTCGACTACTGGAACTTCCATCTCCAAATCTTCACCATCGGTTACTGAACCATCTTCAAATGAAAACACATCATCACAAATTTCTTGATCGGTTAAACATCGGAAACATTCTAATTCATCATCGCAATTCAGTAGCTCGTCAAAATCTTCTTCTATTGAGAACAAATCAATCTCGTCCAATACTTCTTCATCCCCAACGACTCCATCTTTTACAAACCCAGCTTTCTTAAAACATTTTTTTTATAGTCTGAGAAGTAACAAGTCACCAGGAACGCTTATTCATTTTTAATGCCTCTAAAACATTAATAAATTGATCTGGCGAAATCTGGCAAAGTTTGTTCATTTTCGAGTGCCAATAATTGTTTTCGTATAAGATTCCTCCTATAATATGCTATACAACACCTGATTATGCCCTGATCTAGTGACTGTATAATGCTGGTAGTATTTGGGGGCTGCATACGAATTTTCACATGTTGAAGTTTTACGCCAGGAAGCAATTTATGGCAACCTGCATTGTCGACAAAAAATATTATTTGTCTTATATTTTTTTTGCTGAAAGTACGAAATGGGAATCGTTTTACCTCGAAAGCAATGAGGATTTTTTGCTTTCCTATGGCATAGACAATTTTTTCTGATCCATCCATATAACAAATAAACAATAAAGTTATACGATCTTTGCTCAATTTTGCATCAAAGTTATAGAAAGTAGTATTTTGTAATAAAGCCCACTTTCGTCCCCATTAAAAATATCTTTTTCAGAATGCCCGTTTAATAAAGTTGGTAAAATATTTGTGATCCATTGCGATGCAGCTGGACTATCAGCATCATTTCTTTCAGCGGGCGCGGCACCCTGGCGACCGACTCAAATGTAGCTGCTACTGTTGCAATTGGATACACACAAAACATGTACGTTTGTGAAATTGAAAGGCAAAAAAACTCAATGTGCTAATAAAAGGGTAAAATACCAGGTAACGGACAATTTTTGTTCAGATTTTTATTTGATAATAAGATGGGGTTGCTTAAAACCTGGTTGTTATAAAGTGGGTGCAATTGCATAGGATGGCGTTTGTAAATCTCAACTCTCAATAATTTGTTGCTATTAAAAGGGTTTTGCTATTAAAGGGGTTACTTATATCCGGGGAGTACTGTACTTACAAATAAACTTCGTCAATATTCCTTTTATAGTTACCTATATTAATTTTAATACATAATCTGCAAAATGCTTTGATATAGGTAATAGAATTGTAAAATATACGAGAGATTTTTTTGGACAAGCATTGAAAGTCATGACTCATGATCTAGCAATGTCCGTCTATCAGTCACCAATGCGAGTTACACAGCGGCAATTCAGATCAAAATGTCTTAAGAGGCCGACTAACACGGCCTGAAGTGCGTAAACAATGTCATTCTTAAATATTCGTCCAATGAAAGGTTTTCTCCACGCCCACTTTTTAATGGCTCTTTTCGATAAATTCCTTAAAAAACAAATAAAAAAAGCATAACAAAATATGCAGACGATATTCTTAACAAATCGCCCATATAAAGTCTTTTGGCACGCCCACTTTTTGGAGGTGTTTGCCAAGATTTTCAATACTTCGTCATTCTCCCTATTCTAAGGGAACATCTTATAGTTTTGACTCATTGTTTGTAACATACCTACCTTAATATTGCTCGTAGACCACTACAAGGACTTAGTGGTGAATGAGGGCAAAACCAAGTATAGGTATGCTGTCAACAAGAAGGGACACACAACATCGACGAATCGGACAGAACATCTCGATGGACAGCTACAACTTTGAGGTAGTTTGAGACTATCTACGTTGACTCCGCTATAAATTCTGAAAACGACATCAGAAATCAAACGAAGAATTAGACTTGCCAACCGCTGTTTCTTTGGCCTAAGAAGGCAATTGACTAGTAAGGCCTTGTCAAGAAAAACTAAGGAGACTTTGTATAAGACCCCCATCATCCCAGTCCTGCTATATGGCGCGGAAGCGTGGACGTTAACAAAGGCGAATGAAAATCTTCTTGGTCGTTTCGAATGCAAAATTCCTCGAGTGATTTTCGGTCCTGTTTGCGTTGACGGGCTTTGGAGTTGGAGATTAAACAGCGAAATCTACGAGCTGTACAGCAACATCGACCTGGTCAGAAAAGTACGAATCAGTCGACAAAGATGGCTAGGTCATGTAGAGCGAATGGACATCAACGCTCCGGCCCGAGGAGTCTTCGATTCCAACGCGGAGGGACAACGCAGTAGAGGAAGACCCCGCCTTAGGTGGAAGGGGATCTGAACCAATTAGTTTTTTTTTTTTATAATTTGCGTGCGCTAAAGGGATTTCTTTTTTCTGTAGTGACACAGTACCCTTATAATGGTAAAACCACAGCGCAGGCATTTAGTTTGTTGCGCAAGTAGCTCCCAGCAATTCATTGCCTATTTTTGGGTGCTACTTACTGAAAGAATAGAAGGATAGGAAAGAGGTTTGGTGCGATGGGATTTTTTTTTCGCAACAGGTGGCACCTAAATTGCTTTAGGGAGATCAGTTTTTGTTGTGTGTATTCAATTTATAAAAATCATGGCCCTGGTCGGGATTCGAACACACGACCTGACAATCACTTTAGTGTATACACTACCATCGCACCATTGCCACCTGCAAAAACATTAGTGTTGTTTCTTAAATGTGTAGGTTTGAAGATTTAGTAAACAATCGAAATACCTCATTTAATATTATCTCCGTTAAACAATCAAATCTCTTATTTAGTTTTTCCTCATTTTCTCCATAATTTTCACTACTGTTATCTATTTATCGCTTGAAATCGCACTACTTCGTCGCTGTTTAAAAGTACCATCTCTTGGGTGCTCCTGACACACCTATTTGTATATCCAGTAACCTTACTTCTTGAGCTTCTCAATATAGTAATTGCTCAAAGTGTCATAATATGGGCCGGAACACTTTTGAATACTTTTTTCTTAAAAAAAAAAGAATTTTTTTTAAGAGAAAAGTTGCATTTTGATACTTTTACCAAATCAATTAAGTAACCACCAAAATCTAATTTTATAGGGGGAAATATTCTTATTCTCGAACTTTCTCTAATACACGAACCGTCGAAAATATTCTGGGACTTTCGAAGTAGTTCTGAATTCTGATAGATAGGCACTCCTGAGTCCTGCGACACCTATTTATATCCCAGTGAGTAGGTACTCATCGAAAGTGCCAGAATATTCCCGGTGCTTTGTATGTTAGAAGAAAGTTCGAGAATAAGAGAATTTCCCCCTATTTGGATATTCGGATTTCCATGGAATTCAAACTGCGACAAAAATAGCTACGTCATTTCATTATGAAAATATATGTTGTTAGTGTTTTGTTTGAGAATAGATAAACATTAATTGGAAGTTTTGCAACTTATCCGCCAGTGGGGAGGCTAGCAGTAAGTAGGGGGTGAAAGGGTAAAAAAAACATTAAAACAAAAATGTGATTTCATTGAAGCTAATTTTTATTTTGATGACGCTGAATAATATTTTATGTAACATATTTAAAAGGCAGATAGTTTGGGTAGTGGGATGATGGCCAGACTGCGGAGAAGGTCAATATCGTCGGTTAATGGTGAAAACCTCGTAAATCCACTTTTTGCCGAAAATTAGATTTGTGAAAATATATGAAGCTGGATCGAAATGTATGACTGCAATCAAAAAAAGATGCAAAACTGTTTTATTAAAAGACAAAAAAGAAAACATCTTACATCCAACTAGGCTTTTTTAACCTCGCAAATAAAAAGTCATATTTATCGGTAAAAAATTGTTTTTATTGAAATTGTTGTGTTAAATTCAAAGAAGGTTAATGAAATTAATTGAAATCTTTTAAATGTATCAAAATGAAGATAATATTCTTAAAGTAAAAGAGGTTTTTCATGAGCAAGTGGATATAATTGGTTTTCTTTCTTAAGCAATGTATGTAATCAAAAAAGGATTCACGGGATTTTCTTATTTTCTCTAATATTGCTTCCGCCTAGCCGTATAGCTATTTGCTTTAGTATTCAGATTAAGAAAATTGTTTATTTATTCATCTATTCATTTATTTATATATATCATTATTTATTGCATTTATTTATTTATAACTTTTATCATGCTTTTTTTTCAACTGTGATATAGTTTTTAATTTCCTTATTATACAAAATCTAGTTTCTTCAAATGGAGTTTTTTTCTATAGTTTTTCCTCCAAAGTTATTTCTTAAAACATTAAAAAATAAATTGTATCTTTCAGTAGTAAGATATCAAGTATCATATCTCTGTTCAAGCTGTGCCACCCAACAAATGTAAATATTTAACTATAAAGCGAAAAATAAATATCTATCTATCTATCTATAATCAGCTCACGTTACATCCGCCAGTTCTATAATATCTTTTTTGGACTTTCTTACGTTTCTGCGAAGTTTTCTGTTTGATGATTCTCTTATTTTACTGCTTTGAAGTGGAAAAAAAGTCCAATACTATCCATACCTCTTTTTTAATTTTTTTTAATTTGATTGAAAATAATTAACCAAAATAATATATCCAACTTTCCAAAGATTTTCGTAAACAGAGATCAAATCGATTACATTAATTTCAATTTGCAAACATTAAACCTCTTACGATTTTCAGAAGAACAACTGTTAACTTCAATGTGCAGGGAGGCAGCATGACCCCCATAGGTATTGCACTGTTTATGGGATGAGTTGCGAAATCCCAAGTAGAATAAAGTCGATCTCCGAAATCTTATTCGATATTATTACTCTTTTGTACTACTACATAATTGGAAATAAAGTCGAGAATAGAAAATGGTGAATTTCGACATTACTTCCGATTTCTTATGGAAATAAAGTCAATCGACATTATTTCCATCTACTTTATTTCACGGCACTGGTAAATAAATCCATCGATTTCGATTTTAATATTTCCTTTGTTTGTAATGATTTCATTTACTTTAATTTTAATTGTTTTTATTTGAACTCACGTTGCGATAACACACGATCCCAAACAACACTAATTTCAGGTACCTTTTTTTACAGTTTGCTAGCCAAAAGTGGATGTTAAAGAGTAGTAAATAATCTCGAATGAATATATTAATTTTTGAGACAATTCACGCGAATTCCAACCATTGTCTCCAAAATTAATATATTCATTCGAGATTTTTTTTTCTAAATTTTTGTATTTCGAGATTTTTTTTTTTGAGATTTTTTTTATTCTAGATTTTTGTTTTCCAGATTTTTACTTTCGAAATTTTCGCTTTCTGGATTATTGCTTTCTAGATATCGTGGTAAAATCACCTCCTTTGAGGTTTGAGCACATGTTCTTTGATTTATTCATATATGTACCCCTGATATTTATTTCCAAACACGAGGAATTCGTCATCCCGAATTCGAAGTGATTTTTTCCCCCAAAGATGGCAAATAATGAATTGATCCACACAATTTCCGTAGCACAATATAGTACGGAAAGTATGATCCTTTTAATTTGTAAAGTAATTGTAGACATTTTTTTTATATCCTCCTCTCAGAAAAGAGACGCTTAAGCTAACGTCCCGAGCTGTTTTGAGATAAGTGTTTCTTATACTCGTATACTTAAATTGTTGTAAATTGTATTCTTCCAAAAATATATTTATCATAGATGTTTTTTTATAGCTTCGTAACAAAGTTTTTTTCTTGTATATAAACATCCTGGTATTGACAAGAGCACCATCAGATAGTTCGTTCCCAGTAATTATTTCGTTTAAATATTCACATTATCTCCCTGGTAGTATCCATTTAGAAAACACATAAGGCAGCAACGAGTCTTCTTTGAGCCAGTGGTTGGAGATTGAATTTAAATTCTGTGTGTCATATAAAGAGCCCGTGGTTTGATGATGTGTGCGCTCACCGAAAAATGGTGACAGGACGTGCACATGTGCAAACGCCGCATCGCAAAACTAGAGCAGCAAGGGAGGAATGTCGACCTGGTAGAAGGGAGGAGAAGAAGATCCTGCGGAGACAGAAGAGGACATACGCAATCTCCCAGCTCAAGAAGATCGAGGTGTCTCGCGATCGAAACAACATCCGGAGGTTTTATAAAAAGGCTAAGGAACCGGCTGCTCGCCTTAAGACCGGAACGCAGGCTCTTTGAAACAGAGAAGGAAACCAAGTAACCGAAGAACAGAGAACAGTTGATGTGCATTTCCAGCTGCTGATAAATCTACGGCATCATATAGAGACAGTGAAAGGGCAAGAAGAGAACACACAGAGGTTAGCATACCGATAAAAAAGCTTAAGAACAACAATGATGGCTTACCAGCTAAGTTTTTTAAATACGGAGATGATGTTTTTGTAGGTATGGATGAAAGAAAGCATACCCGATGACTGGTATATCAGCTCCATATGCCCGATTTACAAGAAAGGCGATCCTATGTCTTGCAAGAACTATCAAGGCATATCCATGCTTAATGTTGCATCCAGAGTACTTCGAGTTATTGGTTGAAATAACAGATTTAGAAGAGTCTTGCTACATAGTAGGACAAAAATGAGGAATCAACTTTAAGAATCTTTGTACCAAAACTTATTTGATGTTGTCGCTCAAGTAATGACATTTTCAAAACCGGCTTTTTTAAAGTCTCTGGCTCGCCAAGATGATGGTTCTAAACAGCAGCTCTCCGACTCCATTTCCAGTGAGATATTTTATAACCCGACATATTTTGACTTTTGGGTTGCATTTACTTTGCTTTGCTTTTAAATTCATTATACCCTATTCTAAGGGTATATTAATTTTGACGCATAGTTTGTAACATACCTTAATATTGCCCGTAGACCCCTAAAAGTTACTATATTTATGATCAGCATCGATAGTAATGTCGATCTAGCCATTTCCGTCCGTCCGTCCGTCCTTCCGTCTGTCGGCAAAAATTAGGCCTTTAAACTGGGCCAAGAGAGCTGAAATTTTAACCACTCTCTAGGGTCCCGAAATAATCAAGTTTACGAATTTTTGAAATGAGCCCACAGACCACTAATTCAAAAAAAACTATTTTTTCGAAAAAATCGAATTTTGAGCTAGAAAGCTGAAATTTTTTCCATATGATCTATGACTCCTAAAGTTGCTCGGGAGATCCAATTTTCAAAATCCGCCCACTGACACGCCCACAATTAAATAAAACAATTTTTTTGAAAAACCAAAATTTGAGCTAGGGAGCTGAAATTTATAATATATACTCTCTAGGGGCCCTTTAACCTCATGTGTAAATATTTTTAAAATCCGCCTATTGACACGCCCACAATTTAAAAAAAAACTTTTTTTGAAAATACAAAGTTTGAGCTAGGGAGCTAAAATATATAATATATACCGTTTAGGGGGCCCTCTATGCTCATGTGTTAATATTTTCAATATCCGCCTACTGACACGCCCACAATTTAAAAAAAATAAAAAAAATTTGAAAATCCAAAGTTTGAACTAGGGAGCTGAAATTTATAATACAAGGTGGCGCAAAAGTTGTCAGGTGGCGCAAAAGTTGTCACCCAATGTTCTTTCGCTGTAATTTTTTTTATGAATGAAAAACTTTGGTTCTGCTTTTGGATTATGTTAATTGGTGTCTTAAGTTTTTTCTGTATCAGTTAACTTCACAAATATCAAAGTAGAATTTACATTTGCCGCCATTTACTAAAATTATGCTTCTTCCGATAGGAAGATGACTTTTGCGCCACCTTGTATATACTCTCTAGGGGCCCTTTATGCTCATGTGTTAATTTTTTTTAAATCCGCTTACTGACACGCTCACAATTAAATAAAATAATTTTATCGAAAAACCAGTTTGAGCTAGGAAGCGTTTTTTTACAAAAGCTTCGTTTTTTTGATAAAATCCTTTAAATGTTATATAACAAAATATGTAGAGCGTTCTTAACAATTCAACCATACTTAGACTTTTGTCACGCCCACTTATGAGGGATAGGAATAAGAATAGGGTATCCAACAGTTCGCCCAAGCGGACTGTAGCCCGTCCCTATGTTTTTTATTATTTTTAACCTCAGTGAAGTATTTTTAAATGTACATCTTGCAGCCTCGGGCATACTGAGCCCTTTCTTGATAGTAGTTTTTTTTACGAACCAATAACTCCTTTGGAAATATTACATACTACAGGGTCATTAAAATTTTCTAATTCCTCTGGTTTTGATGGGATTTCCAGTAAACTATTAAAAAATATATTTAATAATATAAATTTTTCCAGATGCACTCAAATGTGCTGATGTTTTACCGCTTTATAAAAAAGGTCAACCAGACAGCGTAAGTAATTATAGACCTATTTCGCTCCTTTCATCAGTCAGCAACATCTCTGAAAAAGTGATGAAGAAAAGATTTGTGAAGTTCCTAAAAAAAGAAATTACTTAATCTCAGTGCAGTTTGGTTTTCACTTTTGGATTTCTGTTCTCAGCTTTATTCGAGTTTAGATAAAACATTAAATACAGCCGGCCTTTCCGTGGATATAGCAGAAGCTTTTGATATGGTTAACCATGCTCTGTTGTTGGAAAAGCTCTACAAGGCTGGCTTCAGAGGTTTTGTGCCCGACTGGCTTAAATCATATCTTAAGGATAGGACTCAACGAGTTAAAGTAGATGAAATGAGGAGTAGTATTCAATATATAAATATAGGTGTACCACAAGGGTCTGTTTTGGGACCTATACTTTTCCTTGTCTATACAAATTCTCTCTTCAGTTATAAATTTAAAGGTGTATTAAAGGCTTTTGCTGACGATATACGAGGGGCGTTCAATATATTCTCGGTATCGATATGAAGGAAAATGCGATTTCAATTTAAATTGTCTTTATTTTTCAATATAATTTCCCCTAACATCAATGCATTTGTTACATCTTGAGATAAGCTTTTTTAAACCCTCAAAAAAATAAATTTCCTCTTTCTCTGCAAAATGCCCATTTATTGCCGACTTGAGTTCTTCATCATCCGAAAACCTTTTTCCACAAAGACATTTTTTCAAATCCGGAAACAGGAAATAATCACTAGGGGCAAGGTCTGGACTATAGGGTGGGTGTTGGATTTCTTCGAAACCACAATCTCGCGCAGCAGCCTTGGAAACTCGCGCCGTGTGAACAGGAGCGTTGTCATGAAGAAGCAATACACCCGCTGCGAGTTTACCAAGTCTTTTCTTTTTAATTTCCTTCCGCAAATTATGCAAAGTGGAAGCGTAGGATGTGGCGTTGATTGTTTCACCTTTTTTTTGTACTCAATGAGCAAGATTCCCTTTGAGTCCCAAAAAACTGTGGCCACGAGCTTCCCGGCAGACGGAGTGACTTTGAACTTCTTCGGGTGGTCCGTTCCTTTTTTATGCCACTGCATGGACTCTTGTTTGCTTTCAGGGTCATAGTGGTGGACCCATGTTTCGTCCCCAGTAAAAATTCGATCCATAACACCGTCCGCGTTCTCACTACACATCTCCAAAAGCTCTCTACAGCATGCGATTCTCACTTTTTTCTGAGGCGCTGTGAGCATTCGTGGCACCCACCTTGCACTGACCTTTGAAAGGTTAAGATGGTCATGAAGAATGGTGTGAATGGTACCAATTGAAAGCTTGGTGATCTCTGCCATCATTTTCACCTTTATTCGGGCATCCTCAAGAACAAGTTTTTCGACTTCTTTGATGCTTTCTCCCGTACAAGCAGTAGCCGGGGCGCCGGAGCGGGAGTCGTCTTCAATGCTCTCTCTGGCTCTCTTGAACTCACTTGACCACTTTTGCACAGTTGATAATGAAGGTGCGGAACCCTGGTAAACAGCCACCATCTCTTCATGAATAGTTTTTTGACTTTTTCCTTGCTTAGTGAGTTTAATTACAGCGCGATGCTCAATTTTCACCATCATCGTCTCAGTTACCATTATGATTCTGTTTAACTAGAGATAAAACGCGAATTAATAATCACATTTATATGAAATTTTACATGAATGCACTAAAATAATAGTATTACTTGATAAATAAGTCAATTTATATATACAACCACGGCTTCACCCCGATACCGAGAATATATTGAACGCCCCTCGTAGGATGTGCTTATGGCTCAGTAAGTCTCTTAGAGCTTGTTTCAGATATAAACTGGGACCTTCATTTATTAAGAGTATGGTTTGCTGAGCATAAACTTGTCATAAGCTCTAAGACCAAAATAATAGTATTTTATAGGTACATAATTATTGTATTTTTAATTGTTTTGTCCTTACTAACACCTGCACTAAATGATGAGCCTGTGAGAGCACTTTTAGTGCCGGCAAATTTCTGCTCGTGATAGTTGCTTCCTTTAAGCACTCCACGACATAGAGCTGATAGTGTTAAATTAAAAAAAAAAAATGTTTTTTAGCCTATCAAATAAAAATGCTCCTGATGTAGATATCTTTTATCATGCACCAGAGTGTCAAAAATTTAAGCTTACCACATGTGCCTGTTACTACTTGGAAATTTTCTCTAGCGGAATTAACTGCAATGCCAATTGCTTCTTGATTGAAAAAGTTGATGAGTTCAAGTACTTGGGGTTAATCATTGACTCAAGTTTGTCCTTCTTAAAATATACTGAGGCTTTAAGAAAATAATTTCGTCTTGCGTTGAGACATTTTTTCTATTTGAGAAGTGTTTGCTCTTCAAAATTATTAGAAACTGTATATTATGGCATTTCGCATTCCAAACTTCAATATGGTATAAGCTGCTGGGGAGGAACACACTTTCACAAAATTCAACCAATATTAACTCTCCAAACATATACAGTGAGAAAAGTATGCCTAAAAAATCGTCTGCATCACAGTTTTCCGCCATTCAAAAATTTGAATATTCTTCGAGGCAACCTTCTGAATCTAGTATCTGTACCACATTTTCGCACCACAGCGTTTAGAAACTTTTTCACTGTATCTTCTTGTCGTTTATTTAACAAACTTCCACTTTTGTTAAGAACTACCAGCTCAGATGTTAAATTTCTAAAAGAACTGAAAACTTGGTTAATGAGCTTAGAATTTAGTGATGTCGAAACTCTCTGTCGGGACTAAATAATTAATTATTTTTATAAAAACTGTATATATCTCAAACACCAGTAGGTCTTAGTTTAAGTAGTATTAGTATCTATTTTATATGCCTATCTCTTTTCTTTTTTAAAATTACCTGTAATCTGCTTATCTGCTTATTCAATTTTGTTGTCCTTCTAATTTTTTCATTTTTTTTTTGTTTTTTCAAGGGTCACCCCACCCACAGTTTGCTTAATTTAATTATTTATTTTTTATAATAGGCATTTAACACTATTTTATTTTAAAATATAAAATGTCTCATGTTTCTCATTTTAAATTAAAATTTTGTATTAATCATGTCTCCGAAATATTGTAAATGTAACCTTAATTATTACTCGTATTTGAACTGAGAAATAAACTGAACTAAACTGAAAAAAAAAACTTTAAGCTCACATATATATCAATAAAACTTATTGTCAGTCTATCTAACGTACTAAGCTTATATAATATTAACTCACAAAGAAAACAAAAGAAAAACTTGATCTATATTATGATTTTTATTCTATAAAAAGCGCTTAAAATAGTTATAACTACCGAATCAAGACTAACTACAATCAGGATGGTGAGCCATCGATACATTATGCGCCGATTGGTCGCCATCCTAATAGCATTCCGGGCACTTGGCCAGCATTCTGCACTCGCGCCGACGGGAAGGGAGCGAGGCTGTTAAGCGTCCGTCGGTTACCCATTGGAAACACCATTTCATGTTGGCGAGCCCGGCCTCTCCCGAAAACCCCCTAACTCGACCTAGCTAACTTAAAATTTACTTAAAACTTAGAAGATATTAATCCCTGAAAAGCAAAACGATACCAATCACACGTTCAATGAACATTCGAAAACAATTCACTTAAAACTGAAGATAAGGAGCAAATTAAATTAACATCCGCATTTTATCGACACCCAACCATCTAAATATCATGGGCTCTATTTAAAACAGTTTATTAATGATGACAGCTCTGTCTTAGTCTTTAATAAATCAAAATTAATGTCAATGAATAATTGATTAGTTCGATTTATACAGTTTTGATGAACCAGAGATGGGATGTCTCCATGGTGTTTCTCATTATTGAAGATCTAGTATATCTCATTAAAATCATAGATAGATTCCTACATCCTACACATAAATTGACTGCCGCCTACAGACATGAATTTTTGTTTGCAGCTATTGTCAAAGGCGTTTTTAACCTTGAACAAAACAACAAACAAGCTGTATCTTTGATGAACTTTGTGCGTAAAGGTCATAAAAAGTGCGTGCGCTAATCCGCCTCAATCATTTTTTGTTGACGTGAAGCAATGGACAAAGTAATTCAATTTCAGAGATGATGGAGCATTCTTATGAACCCATGTAGACCTATTTTCTCTCGACCAAGTTCGTTTGTGCTCATTTGTATGATAGGCGACTTTTGGGAAGGATATCCTCCATTATTTTCAATTGGTGCTTTAAATTGCCATTAATGACTAAGATGTGGAATTTTTAATACAATTCTCAAGCATTTTTTAAACAGATAAGCACGCATGAACAGAAATTTAATAAAAACAGATTATGGGGTGTATTTAAGATGCCTTGGTATAGGTAGAACTGCCTGTCCTACTTTAATCATTTTTGATTTTCAGCTTTTGTTCGCTTTGTGTAAAGTGAAAACAAATATTTCGGTAGCTTTAGCTCATTGCGCTGTTCTTCACACAGAAATTTGTACCTACATTAATACTGTAAATAGTACATTAGTTAAAGGTGTCACTCAAAATCTATATTAAAAATGCGGCAATTAGGGCCGTAGCCAGGATCTTGTTTCTGAGGGGGATACCCTATTCCTATCCCCCAAAAAGTGAGCATGGCAAAGAATTTAGTACATATCGGTCAATTTATAAAAAACGATATTGTCTACATATTTTCTAATACATAAATGATTTTTAAAATGGGCTTAAGGATTTTATCGAACAACAATGTTTTTGTAAAAAAAAACGTCACCTAAAAGTGGTCATGCCAAACATTTTTGTATTTAGAAATTGTTAAGAACGACTTTATCATACATACTTTGCGAAGAAAAGGACGTACATTTCCATTGATTTCTTCACTAAAAATGTTTTTTGAAATAGTGGACGAGTCAGTAAGCGAATTATAAAATTCTTAACAATTGAGCATTTTGGGCCCTACAGAGTATATTTTCCGAATTTCAACTTTCTAGCTCGAATATGTGGTAAGAAATAACTCGCAAATGTGCCGCAAATTCCATACTACGGCAGTGCTCGCAAACTTGCATATAGGCGTGTTCACACGATATGCAACTTTTGTCCCAAAAATCGCAAATACATTTGCGATCAAGGTGCTCGCATATGATATGTCCGCAAATGTCCGTTTCACCTGTTCGGCTTCACAGGCCTCGTCGGCAGCATCGCACCTATCGGCTGTCTGTCTATTGGTCGCCACTTTGTCCGTTTTTCCAGCAAAGTCTACCGAACGTGTCGGAGATAGAGATCCAGGAGTCTTCGGAAGCAAGCCTTTCGCAACTCGAAGGTCAACGCCTGTACAGGCGGGGGTAGTAGTATGTCGATTGGGGCCTCCAGAATCCGTGCCCCGACCGTGGTCGAATAGACCACGGGTCGATTTTCCCCCATGCTTGTACCACCTGGAGTAACAAAATCTTTAAGTTGTTCCTGCATACTTTGTTTTTGGTTTGGTTCGCGATAGAGCTTTGACGGTGTATAAAACGCCGCTATAACCCTAAAACCTCTAATCACGAGCGTATCGTACCGAGGTCCCCCTATCAACCACCCGGGGACGCGCCTGGTAGGTAACCAACCCGCAGGACATAAGAAAGTAGAAACATAGCGACGGGCTACAGTCCGCTTGGGCGAACTGTTGGATACCCTATTCTTATTCCTATCGCTCAGAGACTATATATTATAAATTTCAGCTCCATAGCTCAAACTTTGATTTTTCAAAAAAAAAAAAAAATTGTGGGCGTGTCAGTGGGCGGATTTTGAAAATATTTACACATGAGCATAAAGGGCCCCCTAGAGAGTATATACTCGTATTATAAATTTCAGCTCCCTAGCTCAAACTTTTGATTTTCAAAAAAAGTTTTTTTTTTAATTGTGGGCGTGGCAGTAGGCGGATTTTGAAAATATTTACACATGCTTAAAGGGCCCCTAAAGAGTATAAATTATAAATTTCGGCTCCCTAGCTCAAATTTTGGTTTTTCAACAAAATTGTTTTATTTATTTGTGGGCGTGTCAGTGGGCGGATTTTAAAAATTCGTAAACTTGATTATTTCGGGGCCCTAGAGAGTATATGGTTAAAATTTCAGCTCTCTAGGCCCAGTTTAAAGGCCTAATTTTTGCCGACAGACGGACGGACGGACGGACATTGCTACATCGACATTACTATCGATGCTGATCATAAATATAGTCACTTTTAGGGGTCTACGGGCAATATTAAGGTATGTTACAAACTATGCGTCAAAATTAATATACCCTTAGAATAGGGTATAAAAAGTATGTATGTATAAAAGTATGAACAAGTAGAAAAGTAGAACCCATAAACATTAATATGTATGGTGGGAATGCTGCCCCCTGCTTGGGCTTGCTGTTGGATTTGGAGTAGGTGCGAGGTTGGATAGATTATGCAAAGTTGGAGAACGACAATTTTTTTTCCATTTTTGGGGTTTATTTGTAATAACAACACGACTTTGAATAATTTTTTTTAAATGGTGCCCGTGAATGAATAAATAGCATTGTAATTTATATACTACTACTTTATACAATAGTTACAACAAATGGAGCAGTCTTACTTTTTCATATGTTGTTATCACTTTGGTGATAAGCTGAAACGGCGCAGGGACATAAGTCCCGAGGAAATAAGTCTCGAATTCGTCCCGAATTTTTATCGTTGAAAATGGGACGCAAGTCCCGAATAAAAAAAAACAGTTGGAAATATTTTATATTTTATTAACGTTCATAAATTGATAGGTAAAACATAATTAACAAGAAAAAATTTAAGGACTGTACCTCGCACTTTTTTTTTCTTTTTTTTTAAAGGAAATCCAAATCCCAGAGCACTCAGACTCGGTAACGGTCCATTGTACTACCAGGCACAAATCCTTCTTTTGGTGTAGAGGCATGTGAATCGTTGGCGTATGTTGTTGTTCCCAATGGGGATTGAACCTGCATCGCACGGGTCACAAGCCAACACACCAACCTCTTCACCGTCGCCACCCATGTACCTCGCACCTACTCCAAATCAAACAGTGACCCCAAGCAGGGGGGTTGCAGGGGGCAGCATGCCCTCCCATATGCATTACACTGTTTATGGGATTAGTTGCGAAATCGCAAGTAGATTCAATAAACAGTGCAATGCCCCTGCAGCCCTCCTGCTTGGGGTCACTGTTTGATTTGGATTAGGTGCAAGGGCAAATTGTTGAAAACAGCACCAATGGAAAGAGAAATAATGCCAAATTGGCCTTATTGCGTAAGGCCTTATTTCATGGCACCGGTATAGTGGGACATAAGTCCCGAATTCATTTTTCGAAAAATGAATTCGGGACTTATGTCTTCGGGACTTTTGTCCTCCGGACTTATGTCTTCGGGACTTATGTCTTCGGGAATTATGTCTCTGCGCCTAATTTTACAGAGTTTTTTTTGGAGAGGCTTACGTTTAATGGTTTTTCTTAGCATTTTCAAGCTCAGGTCGCCCTAGAGTAACTTCTGACCGATATTTGGGGCTTGAAAGCCTTCGGAATCGTCATCACGTTATAGCTCATCACCTAATAGCTCAACTTACCTACTTCGAACCGCCTTCGGAGCGTCAGCTGCAAATACTCAAAGATTAAAGCGGCGATTAATCGAAAGTGGCCTGAGAGCAAGAAGACCTGCTCGTGTAACGAGAATCACGGTTCAGCCTAAGCGACGTCGAATGGAATTTGCTCGCCTTTACCAGGATGACAGCGGCCGACTGGAGCAGAGTCCTTTTCACTAATGTATCCAGGTTTTGTCTGCGCTCGCCACATGGACGTTGCAGAGTGTGGAGACGGTCAGGAGAGAGAAACTATTCGGCAACAGTTGGCCAGTGTGAACATTTTTGATGAGGTATGGCAGAAGTGAAAAATTTAAAATGGGGAGTCAAAAAACTGCAAACGAAAAAAAAGTGAACAAACGTGTGAAAGTGAGAAAAAAAAGTAAGAAAAAAAAAGTGTGAAAAAAAAGTGTGGAACAAACGCATTTCTGTAGCTTGTTTTTTTTATATCAGCTCCTACTAAAACGATTTGCTTCCTTCTTCACAATTGACGTGGGCAGCACAGTATTCTACAGAAAGTTCCCTATTCACAGTCATGCATAATAAATAAGTCGAAGAAAAACGTGTTATTTGTCTGATTACAAAGATGGTGTTGATCGTAGAGGAATCAAACAGAGAGCTAAGGGAGAAAAAGGTATTGATGCAAACTTTGTTCTCAACAGCAAGTCTTCAGTGATGGATTTTGTAGCCCGACATATTTCGTGTTGCCCTTGCGGCTTTGATGGATACAATTATAAGTTTGCGCAGTATGTATGAATATCAGGTTCATTTGGTAGGTTTTTTTGAGTATTTGGTTTTCCTGTGCATGTGGTAAATAGTGATGTCTGGTCAAAATTTTAAAACGGAAGTTGATAGGAATCGATTAATATGGGCGCCACGCCACTTGTGTGCAGAGATTTCCATACGCTGAAAAATCGAACCTTTAATCATGTTCGGAAGAAAATACCCACTAGTAAAGGAACGATGACTCATTAAATAAAAAAAAATAAAACATTGACTCATGACTATAGTTTGTCCATTTTCCTTTATATATGTTTTATTGCTAACTCCTTCCTTTCTTTTTTTTTTTTTAAATGAATTACTTCTTTTCATATATTTAATACAAAAAAAAAATTTAACAACTTTCTTGAAAATTACTTACAGTTTGTAAAATGCCTTAATCGAACACTTCTAACAGTTACTTGTATACGTGATCAGCCTCGAATTGATCTAGCCATGTTCGTCCGCCCGTGATATCCCCAAGAATGATGCGAAATGTCTATGCTTCTTTAAGCGATGTAAGAAATATTTCATCCCTTCTGATCTGGCTGTAATTTATAAGGCGTACAACGCTCATTTCTGGTTTGCTGCCCCAATAACTAATTTGGTCGCTAGATCAATTGACTCCCTTAGTCATCGTCGTTATGTCTGCTGTCTTTCAGTATTTTATAGTTATTTCCACCATAAGTGTTCTAATGAAATAGCTAGTTGCATTCTACCCCTTGAATATTTCAACAGCAATACTCGTCATGCAAGGAATGCTCATCAGTTCACCCTCTAGCCTATATTCGGACGTACAGTGAAGTTCAAAGAATCCAAAACGTACAAGACGAATGTGGAATACTCTTTCACGATATATTTTGCCTTCGCATTATAACCTACAAATATTCAAAACCACTGTGCATCGGCATCTCTTACTATATTACTCGTATAATCCTTATTTCCTTAACGCCCTTGCTTTGTGGCTACTATATGATATGGGTACTCAAAAATCCCTTTAGTGCGAGCACATTATAAAAAAAAAAACATATTAAAATTATTACTTTTAAACATGTCCCTTATAATTTTTTTCACAGCAGAAATAGCAAAATATGAAATTCATTTCGGGTGGGGATTCAGCAGTTTCGCAAATTTTCATGACATATTGAACTTACAGTGGGTTGCCAAATTAATAGGGACAGTCATGGATTTTAAGAAAATTATATGTTTCCGTACCAAATTAATGAAAATCGTATGTGTATATTGGTAAATATGAATTTTATTATTAATATTGGTTATTATAACATAAAATAATAAGTTAAATAGTATTTTTTAAATGAATATCCTGTAAAAATAGCTCTTAATCAAAAGTAACTAAAAAATTACAAATAATCAATATTTTGTAACGTTTCCTTTTGCCTCAGTAACTGATTGAATACGTCTCGGCATGCTATCAATGTACTTTTTAGCGCATTCTTTAATTGCAGGGCAGTGGTGCCAGACCTCTATTAGCTTTTCTATAAGTTTTACATTGGTTGTAATAACTTCTTTGGCAATTTCCCTTTTAGTGATCTCCCATAGGTTTTCTATGGGGTTCATGTCAGGGGAATTGCCTGGCCAGGATAAAAGTGGTGTTTTGAGCATTCAGATACTTCTTCACACTTTTAGCTTTATGGCACGGGGCTGAGTCATGCATGAAAAGATATGGTTCCTTGTTGGGGAACCATTCTCTTAGCTGGGGTATGAGACGAGTTCACAGAATGTCCTTATATTGGTCCTGTCTCATGGTTCCCTGCACAATTTGGAGACGTCCAACTCCTCTTGTGCTAATAGCTGACCATACCACAACTTTTACAGGATGTTTTGCCCTTTCTACGATGCATGTCAGGATTGTAGGTACTTCTCATTGGGACACCGCCGAACAAAACTGCTTTTATCAGCCAAAATTGCAATTGATGACTCATCGGAGAAGCACGCCTGTAAAAAAGGAAACAACATTAATAATTTAAAAAAAAAAATACATTTTCAATAAATTTTTATTTCTTTAGATAATTCCATTAGTTACCTACCTTACTCCAGTCATCAATTGTCATGTGACGATGATCCCGAGCCCAAGACAAACGTTTTTTGATCATTGCCTCTGTGAGACGTGGTTTCTTAGCAGAACGACGACCCGAAAGTTCTTCCTCTGCCAAACGTCGCTGCAAAGTTCTTTTGGAAACCAATATTCCCGAATCATGCATCACGTTCATAAGAACTGACGCACTTTTCTTGCGATTCTGAACGCAGATGTCTCGAATTTGTCTGTCCGTTCGGGGTGTTGTTACTCGCTTCCTTCCACATTTACCGGCTTTGTTGGGAGTAATTGGAATATTTTGGTCCAGATTTAATTTTATACTGTTAACAACAGATTTTGAAACACCCGTAATAGCAGCTACTTGTCTTTGGGAATGACTCGAATGAATCAATAATATTTTTATTTCCGTTTTTTTTCTTGGAGTGATATCCATTCCTCGATCCATTCTGTTCCCAAAAAATGCATAAAATCATTAAAAAATGATTTTTGTTTTTGTCCTTACGTTGTTTTGTACTTACGTTTCAATTAAAAGAAGTTCAAAAAATGTCCACAAACAATTTTCAAAAAATAAACACTTTTTTTTGGCTCCAGCCTTTGAATGCACTTCAAGAATAAAACCGGTTTTCGCCGAATAAAACCATTTTGAATACGCGCCGAAAATGAAAAATAACCGCTAAGCACGTAGGCTGTGAATTAAAAGTCACCAGGTACACTTAGAACCAAAACAAAAGCTCAAAAGAAGACTAAAACATGAAAATTGATAAAAAATGTCAATGTGCTATTAATTTGGCAACCCACTGTAGTTTTGTTTATCTGTTATGAAAAAAAAGGCCGCAAAGAAACTATCTTACTTGTTTATTTCTATCTTTCAATTCATGTAAGAATATCTTCTCAGATACCTATTCGCAAAAGACTTGAATAACACAGATTAGAAAAACGGATACATCTTAAATCCGAAGACCTGATTTCAAATCAATTTTATATTTTAGCTAGTACTACAAATTTACATACTCAGATGCCTACTGAAAAAGAAACAAATAATAATAATAGATAATTATCTCTACAAAAGAGCGATTACTTTCTTCCTCTTGCGTAACGAAGAAATTACTGATTACATAGCATAAATAAGTTAAATCGAAACCAATATATTTTCCAGTGTGATCCTAGACATTCTATAAGCCCAGATGTAACATTTTAATCTGCATTATTACGATTCTTTTTTCCCAAATTTCAATGAGGGAATTTGTTTCAAACCCAATTCCTATAAAGCGAGAAAGTTTCGACCCAGTCGTGCACTTATTTTTTTACCAATTTCAACACTTTCTCGTTAAATTTTCTTATTTTTGCTAGAAATCTGTGTCTCTCTTCAATCAAGATACGAGTTTTGAGATCGTTCGATTTTTTCTTTTTACGACATTTGTTGTATTATGGCAGCCATGAGCCTATCAGTCGCATGAGAAGAACCTTTAATCTTAATAATTGTGTGATTGACTTGCATGTTAGTCAAATAAATCTTCAAAATGTTTTGCGTACTAATGCCTTATTGTCTTAAATTTGTGCAGACATATCCCACTCCGTTATGGAATTATGATCCACGCATGTGTGTTTCACTACGCCGTCGTATAACATGTCGAGAGTCTAGTATATCAGTTCAGCTTAGTGGCGCAGCAGATTCAATTTCTTTCAAAGTCACAGTAGAACTACTGAAATTGCATTTAAGTCAGTACACCCTGTTACGACGTTGAATTCAGCTAATATTGGATGCTGCCAAAGTCTACAACTTTAAGAACCTGCATTGTGTGCTCGAACCTATGTAAATATTTATCCAACAGCATCATCAGGTTCTTCTGATAAAGTTCCATTCAGCCATTGATTGAAATTATATTAAAATCTAATGTTTGGCACTACTTGGCATTGTACTATGTAGGTACCCAAGTACTTAATTTCTGGGCTAATATTATGAATTCTTTAGATAGATTACTACCTTCAATCATCACCTCATAAAAAGTGGATTTAAAATCGTAACTAACATTATTCACAAATTGCGTAGGTATCTTTTGAATAAACTCGACGCCATATACCAAAACCTAAATCCAACCAATCACGTGTAAAGCCAACGATCATATTCTAACAATCTTCCCTTGATAGATTTTGTATACCTTCGCATTTCACTACACACTCGTCCTTCCCCAATTCTGAAGGTGCATATTACCAGTCGGCACTCAACTCGTTCATACTCTAATCATATTCCATGCACGCATGTCAAAAATTCCATTCCCAGTCAGCATTTCTTCAATTTCACCTTGCATCACTTAAAGAAGTCGCTCAACCAACCACTTTTCCAAAGAAGCACTATGTAATGCCGTGTAAAATCAGCATGCAACCGCGCAACTTAATTGAACAAATTGACATTAATCGGCCAGCCACTGACGACTATTCCCCGACATCTGTAATTGTATTTAAAGTCAACAGTGGCAGCACGCACAGCACACCTGAGTACCGACTTCCCACGCCTGCTATATTCGCTCTCCGACGCAGCCACACTCATGCAGATCCTCATCCTCACGAAGTAAAATCTCTTGCAGTAGTCACAGTCACCAGCCGATTGCTGACCAAACAAAATCGTTTCCCATTTTCCATTTTCTCATCGCTTTCAGATTCAAATAGTTGTATCGCCGAGTAATACAACTGAAAATAGCGAGAATAATTTGAATGCATTGCCACGAAGAACTTTTGCAGAATCATTTCTAAATTAGCAAGGCACGTAAGCTTGCCGCAGCCACCAACACAATATACCCATACCATGTGTTTCTCTATTTGCCGGTAAAACAAATGAATCCATAAGAAAACGAATTTTGTAATAATATATGAAAAAATATGACTTCGCTATTAGAATTTTCCTCATTCGGAATCATAGAGACGCACAGTGCAGAGTGTTGACCGGGTGGTGACAGAGAGTGTGAAGGAGAGGACAGTCGGATATAATTCATGTATCTAGATACATTATTAATATGATTTCTTTTATTTAATTTTTGTTTTGTTTTTTTTTGTATTTAATTCGTTTGTTGTTGTTGTTCCTTATTTTGCAAAGCAACAACAACCAAATTCGTGTACATGTGCACCGCAAGGTGCGCGGATGGACAAGAACGAAGATTAGCATGTGTGTGAGTATCTCTCTATCTACAGTGTAGGTACCTACATCAGTTCGATATAGTACCAGCAATATCAGAAGTGAAATGTTATTTAAGTCTTAAAAAGTGCTCCGCGCAAATCATTTTATACTTGGTGTTCTTAGAGTAAAGACCCATCAGCCGAAATATCCTCCTTGTGAGATTCTTGCCTTGTGTTTAAATTAACGTAACTTGTTCGTTTACTACTATAAAAATAAAACTATATCTTGACCGTTATCAGTGCATGCCATTTGTTGGTGACAACAATTTTAGTTTTTAAAGCCATAGCAGCTTGCATAAAAGTTATCCAAAGCTTGAATAGAACATTTTACTTTTCTTTTTTTTTGTGAAAATGTGTCGGATTCTTAAGCTAATTGTTGCCTTGTGTGTTATATGTGCGGCATGCTTGAAAAGCGTAAGCGGCGTCCGATCGAGAAGGACCTCTATCGAAGACCAAACAGTCGAATCCGTTCGAGTCGATATGAATAATCAACGTATCCTGGGAATGTTCAATCTCACCCCCGAGACAGTCAAGCGACTCAAACAGGAAAGAGTTGCTGCAACAAAAGCTGAATCTACAGCAGCCCCAAAGGACAGTCAGAGGTTTAACAATATCAAAGAGCACAGGTGAGCGATTTTTTTTAAACTTATAAATGAATCAAGGCACTTTTTAAAAAAAGGCTTTCAAGCAGTTCGTGTCCTATTATAATGCAGCTTTAATTTTTCGGAGAGGAATGTTAAAAAAAAAGTTCGTTGTTTGACTCGATCTCTAAAACTTGTGATTTAGAACAATTTGCAAAATTGTCTTCTTTTGACTTAAGATCCTTCGTGGCATTTTCGCTTAATGCTTTTTGACGCAATCCAAATTTTATCAGCGATTTTCACGCATGTTCAAGGAAACCTCTATTCAAAAGTAATAGTGCTGTCAATGCTGCTTTTACTCTTGGTCTTTTAGTTCTTTGCTAAGATTAGTAGAAACCTAGGGTGAAGAGGAGAATATATTATTTTACCAATAATTTATAAGCACAGCTATTCGTTAACTGTTCACAAAAAATCACAATTATGCAAATGCAATAGAAACTAGGCTTCCAAAATGCACAAGGAGCCTCAACCCGATGCCACGCCCACTTTTGTGGAAAGGAAATGAATAGGATATCCAACATTTCGCCCAAGCGAACTTTCCTTATATATTTATATACATACTCGTATATATATTTTCTGCCTTCAAAATGCACATTATTTCCTATTTAAAAAGTTAAGTTGTACTCAAAAGGTTTTTAGGGCTTAAAAACAGGAACTTGATGTATCACTAGTCTATAAGAATCGTACAGTCGGTAATATCACTTTTTTTCAAAATTTTAACAACTGCAAAACAAATCTTCAATGTTTACAATATTTACTACCTATGGCATAATGTGAAATATGGAGAAATCAGTGTGACATACTTTTTAACTCTTTAAACTGAACCACCCCCGTTTGCTTGAAAGGCAGAAGTGCTGATCAGTAGACTATAGAAACTTGTACCTTCCTAGGTAATGTCTGGTTTCTAGGCTTCCTGCAAAGTGAACACGCAATTAGGGCTTGAGCATCATTTTAAGAACTCCTACTCAAGCGACTTAGCTTCAAACGGTAGCGGAGGAAGTCAATGATGTCATTGAACCAACTGTCCAATATGTCTGAGAGGTCATCGTGGGACGGATTTCCTAGTGCAGATTTCTAGCTTATGTTAATACTGGGTACTCTAGCTACACGACTGCACCTGTTCTGTATATGAGGTTCCGTGTTCTTTATTTGTTGTACGCAGCCACGTCTTTCTAGAATAGAATCAAACTCTGCCTTTAAAATACAGTGCGATCGGATAGTTCCCTTCTCGGATCCGAGAGGGCGATCGCGTTGATAGAGTATGGCCAGTTTTTTAGTTTTTTGACTCCCCTCTATACCCCTGTATCCGGAAACCCAGCGGAGAGCGATCTACAAACCTCACCATTTATTTTAACGAGAGTCTTCATTGCAAACTGACTGTCGACGAAGATAGAGATCCTTTCTTTATTTATTTAAAAGTTACTTATACGCTTTCCCAACTGGCAGGACTTCCGCCTGGAAGATGTTGGATAAATTTCGAGGGGAAAATATTTGGATGTATGCGATTCTACTCCACAGTTCATTTAAAGAATCATCTGTGAAAAAAAAAATCCGTTTTCGAAAATTAAGTTTAAGTTAAGTCATTGAATGGAATTAATATGCTGAGCAAGGAGTAGAATATTAAGAATCAAGTTGGACGCTTTGATCAGGCATGACCATAGTAGCACGTAGACATACGGTACAAAACGTGGCACTTGTTCTTTTGCTGTCGCTAGCAAATTAATCCAATTGAACAACATGGCGAATCAATGGGTGTAGCTTTGAACATTTTAAAAGCGAAATTATTCCTGTGAACGCATAGTTTCTTTCACCTACTAGGCAGACAGGTAATGGTGACCATATAACGGTGCGCTTGTAAACTGCCATTACATTTGTATACCAACAAATTGTTTTAAAACAAGCTAATATTGAAAGGAGCTTCCGAAAATTATTTTTATTAAAAGAAGCATCAGTTACTTGATCCTATTTCGGGGCGCTGGTTTAGCGCAATAAGGTTTGCCTTTCCTAACGGAAAAATCAAAAGAACTCCTTCTTTGGTAAGGCTAACTTTTCTTAAGTTATTTAATGATTATTTTTATATCTACTTGTATCTGAGTATATAGAGCTTTTTGATTATTTAAAAAAGTTTCTCATGCATTGCAATCTGATTGTATAGTATTACAACAATGAAGCTTCTCAACGATGCAGGCAGGCCACATTACAAACCTATGTTCATTTTACTGCAAAAGAAGATCAAGCTTTGTCTGTTCTCAGAAAATATAGCCCATCTCAAAAAAAGAAAATATTTGACTTCACATTCATTTCTTAATAACTTTTAACTTCCGAGTATATTTGCTTACAAACTAGACAAAAATAATGAAATCTAACATAAACATAACAGGATACTTATTCTTGATCAGTTGTCGTTATGCGGACGCTCTCCACCTAATAAATATTGCCCTTCGGCCTAAAAAAGAAGAGTTGTAACGAACTTATCTTACATAACAAATGTATATGTCTTCTTCCAGAGAATTTGTTAAAAACTCAGCATTTGCATTTTATATAAAAACAAACTAAAAGCTACCTACGCTACTTAATTTCCTTGAGCTACTTAACTTTTACTTACCGTAATTAGGGTTCTGAGCAATTTTTGCCTTACACAACAAGTGGTTAAAATCCCAATTGTTTTCCGAGCGCCTGGCAGTCGTCGACTTACGCACGGGCTGCCGTCGGGAGACGACTGAAACTGACAGCGTCAGTCACCTCTCCTCTCCCTAGCTAACCAATATAGCTTAAATATAAGATCATTTTCAACGTATTTGATAAAAGTCTCAAGCCGTTCTGCAACACAAGAATCGGCAACATAGGTTGCATCCGGCACGGCAGATTGTTGACCAAATTTTCTGGCAAACACCACCGAATTTCTGACCGAGACTGACTATATTTTCATCGAGTTTAAAATCTCAGATTATAGTATCCCAGGTTCAAGATGACAACAAATACTGAACCTACAACTGAAAGCACCTCTAATAGCCAGAGTAAACTAACTTAACGATCTTTTAACACACATAAAATGACACTTTGCAATCGCAATTTGCTATTACCCAGTGTATAATAATTTATCGTGTTAACTGCTAATTTGGCCCCGTTCTTCGATGAATGTAAACAAAATACCAGATCTAGAGATTTAAAAATATTCTGTTATTATCTTAATTTCAATATAAACAATATTTCACGTGCTCCATAGTACGAGTAGTGATATTCTTCGTACAAACATATATCCAAAAATATAAAATATTTTTTCCAATAAAGATATAAAACAAATTGAAACTGCACTCTATGATTAATAATCCCCCAACTTGTTTGAATTTATTAGCCTTTGCACATTTTAATTACCGAGCTTGGTCTATTTATAGGGTTTTGTTTGACATTTAAGGTATGTGTGTTCGTAGCTCCACAGGATCAAATGAAGAGGGCGTACAAATTCTTTAAAAGTTTTCACATCATTTCCTCGTATCTTTGTGTTTTTGAAATTAGTTGAAATTAAATATGCGTGGGATTTTTTGGTTCTCTTTTATTTTTTGCGCTGGCATTTGTTCGCGTCACAAATCTGTATTTACATTGGTGGTCGATCAAAAGATTTTGCTTTTTAGAAATATCAGATTTTATATTCTCAAATAGAAGCAATCGAACGACATAATCTCGACGAAAGCGACAGCTCGGTATTCTAAGAAATGCAAAACATTTATAGTTTGTATTGTTAGATAAATTGAGAATTGTATTTAGCCACGGAGGCGACATTTGATGACAAGCAATCAGATTAGCAAAGTACATGAAACTAGGCAAGTGTTTCCCTAACTGTGGGCCGCGGTGCACTTGGGCAACACAGAATGGTAGCAGGGGCACCAAAAGATATAAATGTTCCCCCATATTAATAAACACCAAATATCATGTTTGAATTGTGTATACTGAAAGCACAGTTCTGATCTGCCTCCCGACGCGAAGACACGCATTTCTTCATCGCTCCGCGATATGTTAAAAATACACAAAAAGAAAAATACCCCGTAGCCGCGTGTGCCTGTGCAGTGCTAGTGTAGAGAAAAATTGGCAAACGTTAGGGAAATCCCTCGTTTCCCACCCTTTTTGTATTTGCTGCCGCTTTTCTTAACTATAGCAAGTGTCGTATGTTCATGCGTGCACTTGTTATGGTAGGGTAGAGACAGCATCTGGCGGATAGCGGGTCATGTTGCTGTTGATTTTGAGTATGGACCACAACAACTATCGTATGGGCGGTAATTTATTTTGGAAAACTGTGGGGATCTTTGCCTTACGGCTTCGCTTAGGCAGCGTCGTGGTTTGTACCTTTGTTACATTTTTTGTCTTTTGTGATGTTGAGGAATTTAAGAGTGGATGTGAGCAACATCCGTGGGTGAAGGAAGCATTTCTTTGTACACCCATGTGTTCCATACAAAACCAGCTATTTTGGCACTGAGAAAAACGCAGATAATCGCCAGCTCCGATTTAAAAAAGTTAATCCTACCGGCGAACAACTTAGTGCCTTTATTCTTTCCCCACCGCGGGCTCTCCGTCTATATACGTAGTGATGTAGCCTACCAACTTCAACTACAATACGGCCAATGTTCCAATCAGGAATAGGATTACATTTGGCTAAAATTGTGCAGTTACTGTTCAGTTACTGATTGGAAGGTCGCGCGTTTAAATCCCGGTCAAGTCCATGATTTAAATTGAATACAACACAACTTGGTCTGCCAATTAAGAAGGCGACCCATACAATTGCACCAAAAACTTCTGTCCTTTCTCTCTATCCTTTCGAAAAGTAGTTATCGCCCAAAAGCATGCAATGAAATACTTCATTGCTAGGTGCCGCTTAGTGTTCAACAAACGATTCCTACGCTGTGTTCCAAAATTATAAGAGTGCTGTAACAATAATACAGCAAAATTAGCCCCTTTAGCGAAAGCAAGTTATAAGCAAAAAAAACATAGGGGCGGGCTACAGTCCGCTTGGGCGAACTGTTGAATACCCTATTCTTATTCCTATCCCTCATAAGTGGGCGTGACAAAAGTCTAAGTATGGTTGAATTGTTAAGAACGCTCTACATATTTTGTTATATAATATTTAAAGAGTATATATTATAAATTTCAGTTCCATAGCTCAAATTTTGGTTTTTCAATAAAATTGTTTTATTTAATTGTGGGCGTGTCAGTGGGCGGATTTTGAAAATTTTATCTCCCTAGCAGTTTTATGAGATCATTATATAAAAAATTTCACCTTTCTAGCTCAAAATTCGATTTTTTCGAAAATTTTGTTTTTTTGAGTTTGTGGGCGTGTCTGTGGGCGGATTTCAAAAATTCGTAAACTTGATTATTTCGGGACCCTAGAGAGTATATGGTTAAAATTTCAGCTCTCTAGGCCTAATTTTTGCCGACGGACGGACGGACGGACATGGCTAGATCGACATTAGGTACTATCGATGCTGATCATAAATATAGTACTCGTAACTTTAAGGGGTCTATGGGCAATTTTAAGGTATGTTACAAACTATGCGTCAAAATTAATATACCCCTAGAATAGGGTATAATTATTCACTACTGCTTTATTTATAGGAGCCCAAATCTGGACAGAAACTCATCTTATAATGAGTTTGATCCTCTGTCCCACTCCATTACTAGAATTGTGACCCCTTATCCTCGTCCTGAATAGTCATTGCGGACGAGTTCAATATACAAAATTCAAATTCGATTCAACATTCTGGACAGACAACAACCGAAGAAGGATGCGTCGAGATCTTGGCTGAGTTAAATAATCCGTCTCAGATTGTAAATGAGCCGACACGAATACCGGGCATTAGCTAGCAGTCAAACTGCCAATACATTGAACTTGTTTCTTACATCTCATGCCGATAAATATACTATAAACATATGTATTATCGCATCTAGGTTCGTGTCCCATTGTGTCATATAAGCAAATTTTTCGTACTCCAACTACATTGTTAAAAACAAACTTCCAAAAGAATCGGATGGCAATACGATGAAGCCAAATCGAAACAATCAAACGGTTTCCCTAGGAGTTTTAACTGGTCGCTATGTTTACTCGATGGCGACGTGGATGCTGCTGCTGATATGATCACAAATATAATTCACCTAGGAATGTAATAGGTACTTTATCCCTTACACTTACACGACAAAACGCATTAAACCGAAGGTAAAAGCGTGGTTTGACTCGAGCTGTAAAGAAGCTATCAGGGCAAAATAGGTAAGTTTGCGGTGATATAAGGCCAACTCATCTGAGGAAAACCGAAAAAAATCAAACGAGCCAGAAATTACTGCAATTGCCCACATTAATAGTGTCAAATTCTTTTACCAAAAGTTGAGGCAAAAATCCTACAAAGTCCCACGGCTATTAAAACTCTTAATCGTTTGTTTAAAACATTAAGAATTCGGCCTCGTCATCAATACCGACACTGATTTCACATTCCAGCTTTAAGCTCTTTAGATAAAGCCAACTTACTTGCTGCTCATTATGTAGGCAGCTCCCAGATTGTGCTTTATCTCCCCCTGTATTCGGGCGTTTAGCATTTACCATGCGACCAATTCACTTTCGCACTCGTACAGTGGCAAGAGTACTTTAAGATCTTGATGTACACAAGTCCGCTGGTCCAGATCCACTTACGTCCCTACTTTCCAAGGGCATGAAAAACGCCGATCAGCAAATGAAATATTGTATGCTCTTTGCATTCAAATGTTCTCAGTGTCTTCATCTTCACTCAAGTCAAGACCCGCCCGCCTCGAAACTGCGTTTAAAAGTAAAATATTATGCACAGACATTAGGGCATTCGCCGTGTGCTTTTTTGTACCACATCCTGCCCACGAGCCATGTGAATAGACCGTGTGAAAATGCCTTAAATAAATAAAAACCATCCAACCCAACACCAAGTGGCGCACAACAGAACACAGCGTCATCATTTCTCATAGGAAAGCTCCACAAAGTGCCTCAGTTCCTTTATCTATGGCAGGCTGTCCCATTCCCGGGCTGAAAAATTAAATGCTCCTACGAGTATGTGGGAATAATTCGTCAAATTCACCGACGGTGCGACGATATGCCACCGCACGCCTACCCGACATCGGAATCATTATCTTTGCTCGTTGGATGCGACTGGCTGGCTGATTTCATACCAAAGGTGGTAGATCAACCAACGGCTGGATGAATGCATAAATGCTTCATGGTTACGCTTTGTGTTAACTGGTGCTGGTTGGTTATGTATACTTACATCTGATTGATGTCATTCTTCGACAACTGTCTAGCCTATGAGAAAGAATTCGATTGCAATCCGGCTAGACGCCCGGGCTGCTGGAGGAGCATTAATAGAGCGATACCTTGGACAGAAATAAACCCACAGCAGCCGCAATTGTCTCTTGGTACTCGGTCTCGTCGTAAAGCATATACGGCCAGCGGCCGTCTGTTAAGTCTTTTTTTTGCTATCGCTGTCTTCTATAGGTTTCATCTTTGGTTCGCTCCTTTTCTGTTGCCATCTGTTTGCAGTGCTTGCCTTTTTGCCTTTTCAAGTGGCAAGTTCGGCTAGACACCCTCGCAGACAGGATGAATGGATATATGTGTATTTTTATTCACGCACACACGGTACGGACGCAGCCATTACGAACTCGTGCAAGCATCACAACAGATACGTTTCATGCAGAAATACCATATACAGATACCTTGCGACTTGCGAACGATTAAATTCTCTGAATGAAGAGAGAATATTTGTATCTTGCGGTTGCTGAACGGCGTGGTTTGATATATGTGTGTGTGTGAGGGGGGGTCGGTGGCATGGATGCAAATGCTGTTAAGATCTAGATTACCAAAACAAGTGTAGCAGATTGTCAAAAAGTGTAGTAGAATTGATGAATTGCCATGAAAATTGAAAAAAAAACTGATATATTGTTTTGTAGGCGTATTTTATATGGAGAATGACTAGAATTATATATGTAGCTGTGATTTGGAGAAACAATTTTCAATACTCATCGGAAAAGTTGTTTTTCTCACCAGGAATCGGTAATTTCCATGATAACAATTGGTGTTCAAGTGAAAGAAAATTGGTTGTATCGAAGGTTCTTTATCTCGCTCTGCTGTTTGATTCAAAAAATAAAGCTGACAAAGTCCCCTACCAGACAACTAGCAGCTACCCTTAGCCGAGCAACTAAGTTGCGTGAGCGGGAAAAGCCACGAGCTCAAATCAGACAATCTTTGGTATTGGCCTTAAATTATGTAGTCTATTCAAACATATTGGCCAAAACAATTCTTGGGCACGGACAAAACCCAAAGTTTAATATAAAAAGGCTTATAAATACGTCTCGGAATTAATATTAGTCAGTTTTAACTTAACAAAGCCTTCCTGAACATCTTTAAATTTGCAAAATATTCTTATAGCTCTTTGAAAGGTTCAAGCTCTCCAATAACAAATTCTTTATCAAGCAAAAGTGCTGAAGCAGTATGTAGTTATGTCCACTTTGTACCTAGTTTTATTTTTTAAACTGATAAATTCTGAAAAACGCGGCTGCGCTGCTTTGTGGAAGACAAGCCTAAGTAAGCATGCATTTCGACAAAATTTGGAAGACATTTTCTTCTTAAAAAGTAGTTCCGGATAACAAATGCGCCAAAATTCAACAACGTCCTCATTCTTTCGAATTTTTATAAGTTTTGCGGAGATCAACATCCTATATTCTGACTTCAACAACTGAAGTTTTTTTGCATCAACAATTGGCAAGCTTTTCATTTGGATATCTTTGCGAGTTTTTGGTTCGTAATCAAGCATCTAAGTCATCTTCGTACTAAACACACTTTATGAAAAAAACATATCTTTTTGATTTATCCAGTTAATCTCATATGAATATCACAGCAAGGTTTTCCATCGGTTGACACGACTGGAGATCGCCCGTAAAAGGTCCATCAAACAATCAATAACAGGATCATGCACATGTCGAAATCGTATAAAAGAGCCAGTCCTGAAGGGTAGACCACGTAAAATAAAAAATATTGAACGACATAATTTCGACTCTGTAAATATGATAGAGACAGCTATCGTTAAAACGATATTGTCAAACAATCATTGTCTTTTGTGATCTGGCCCCTGGGTCGCAAAAATACAACACAAGCTTTTGGATGGCCTCAGTAAAAAGTGATCCGAAACCAAGAGGCCTGCTGAAGAAGCTAAGTAGGGAAGCAGTTAAGTGAGAGAGTAATGGTCCCTTTCATTCTGATCATAGCATCACTGATAAGGAAGAAGACGAAGTTAGTTTAAATACTTACTTTCCCTTTTTGCTCAAAAACCATGAGGGTACGTACTGTTTATTTACGTACTGTTTTCGAATGCTGTTTCACAAGAAATGATCAGAAATAGAAAAACAGAACCAACATAAAATCGCGTGTAGCTGCTAGCGTTTACTTCGTAGTAGGAACCAAATGCTCAGCAAATGTAGTAGATCTGCTACATATGTAGCACATTTGCATCCCTGGTTGGTGGAGGTCTGGTGTTAGCTGTGTACTCTCATCTTATTCCCATTTTACTCGAACGTATGTCGACCTACAAAAAGTTCATTAACGGAACCGATAGACATGGCCCAGACAGTGGTGTCGTACGATACCTATCTCGCATTTTTACCTCCACGGTATGGTCGAGTTGTATCATGATTCTCATTTTTCCTTTGCTCCATCATTGTCGTCAGTATGGCTCTCTGGATTGTGTGTAGCCTTGTTCTCTTAACTTTGTCGCTTTGATGTCTCGTCGACTGTTGCGTTTATTATGTATGTATGTAGATTCGCCTTATTGTTTTGCTTTTAATGGCAAAGAGGCACGACTTGATTTTGCCTCTATTTACGGCTACCACCTATGCTTGCAGCTAACACACAGCACACACGCCTTCGGGCGATTTGACTGGCTCATTTCATAGCAATGCGTTTGTTTTAAGAATTAAGGTCCCGAAGTCTAGACAATTTTTGTAGGAGAGCAAGAATGTGTATGCAGTGTGTATTTTGTCAGTCTAGGAATAGTCACTCTTTTTGTTCTTATGCTCTGCCTCTGCAAATATTTAATAAAGTTAAGTTGTCACTTATTTGCTACTTGATTGCTCTGGGACAATATTCCTGAAGGACGAGAGGCGCAGTCCATTCCTGGAGTGTCTGATAACTTGATAAGATTAAGCATTGACTTTTCTTAATGGGCCATTCATGTGTGAAAATCGCTCAGAAGTTCCGATGAGGGGGTAGGTACCTAAGAATTACACAGATGTACGTCCTGGGAACTTTAACTCCTGAAGTGTCTTTGTGCTACGTTCAACCAAGCATACGATGAGTTTTTACATATTTATTGGATACAATTATGTATGTTGCAATCTTACAATGCTGATAAATGGAATAATGCGTGACGATGTCGACTGGTTAGCTGAATAGATAGGTAGGAGGAGTAATATCATAGCTATGCGTTGATTTATGGGGATGACAAGAAAGTAAACTTGTTGGGGCAAAAGTTTTGTAGGTAGGTATAGACGTTTTTATTTTTCTCCGTGCGTTTCGGTCTCGAAATTGATTTTGTAGTCTTGATTTGGCGTCTTCCTTTTGTGTACATCTTAGACAAATTGTGCCGTGCATATTGTTAGTTTTTTGTTTTATATTATGATTTCAGCAGTCTAGATTTCACAGAACAGCCAGTATTGTCATGAAATCATTTTATGAAATCTGCAATGATGACGAAAATAGATTTCTAAGAGCTATGTAAAATAAATAAAGGTTTAAAATGTTCCCTTTTTGCAAAATTCGTTTCACAATATACGAATTCGCAGTCACAAGTACCTACGTTTTTGCAAAGCGCGAAGATTTGTCAGTTTTTGCAAAGAATTCTTCCATTTATAATAAAAGCAGATGACAAACCCTAAATTTATTTTTGAAAGCACGACGCAACGAAGCGATCGCAACTCCATTGTGCTCCATTAACGCTTTTTGAAAACATGTCATACCTAGTATATATTTACAATTTTAGTTTTTTGAATGTTGGGAAACTCGAAAGCCTTTAGCGGTTTTTTTGTTGAGTCGTTGCTAAAAAAGTTTCGCCTGATCTCAGCTGCATGTTAGCTACATATATATTAAGCAGTAATTACCTATTTTAATGTAAGCCCTATAAGATAAATACAAACGATTTTTACAAAGAGCAAAAAACCAGCTAAATCGTGATTTCGTCAACATACAATCGACAGGCACTAACGCATCTCAAAAAATCGAATCGAATGGCTCCTTTGAATTTTCGAGAGTTGAGCAAGCAGATGTTGGCAGAGTTGTCCTTAAAATTAAATCTAAAGCTGTTGGTGTTAAGGGAATCCATCCTTACTTCATAAAAATGATTCTGTCATATATTCTTCCACTAGTGACCCATATATTCAATACTATTCCAATGTCATTAAAAGCTGCTAAGAATATTCCAATCCTCGACGAAACAATCTACTCTACGTATATCAATCGGGCTTTCGGCCTTCAGCACTGCTTAAAGTAAGAGATGATAATTCGGGTAGCTATGGATAAAAACTACTTTACTTTTCTGACTCTACTTAACTTTTCTAAGGCATTTGACACAGTTCACCACGGGCTTCTTATTGAAAAACTTATGACACTATTCGTGCTTCCGTCTTCGGCAGCGAATTTTATTCAGTCATATCTTACGTAAGCCGTCCTTAACAATGATGTCCCATCCGAGTTTTTAGCAACTTCAAATGGTGTCCCTCAAGGATCCATCTTCGGCCCACTGCTCTTCTTAATTTGTTTCTATGACCTCAGAACTGTTGTCAACAACTCGTCAGCGCTATTGTTTAAGGCTATGTAAATCCTGACAAATCCAAATGCATAGTAATTATCAGAAATTATCCGGATATACAGTGACCGAAATAAGTATAAAGACACACTCAACTTCAATGCTCGGTTGGATTTAAGTACAAAAATAATAGAAATTATAAGTTTATTTTATCGTAGATAGTAAGTTTATTTTATTCAGTAAATAATGAAACGAAAAAAGAAAATATTTATCACCACAAAGGCTAGTTTTTGAGGTTCACCTTTAGGGAATTCCAAAAACGTTTAATTTTCCTGCGAAATAAGTATAAAGACAGTCAATATTTAAAAGCATTTAAACACCGAATTTTTTGGTTGTACCTATCAACCTGAAAGTTAGTACTTTGTACAACCTCCTTGATTTTCAATAACTTGGAAAATTCTATTAGGCATAGAATTTATCAAGTTTTGTAGGACTTCTTCGGTGATCTCAGACCATGTCTGTGTTATTCCTCTTTTAAGCTCTTCCAGATTTCTGTACTGCTTCCCATTTGAATAAAGGTTTCTTGCCATAATACCCCACAAATTTTCGATTGGGTTAAGGTCAGGACTACACGAAGGCCATGGTAAACACTGAATTTGACTCCTTTCAAACCATTCGCGGACCGTACTGGCATTATGAATAGGAGCATTGTCCTGTTGAAAAATAAAATTTTCACCCGCTGGAATGTCTCCAAATGCATCCAAAGCATATTCCAACATCTCCCTGTATTTTTCACCATTCATTCTAGGTTGAACGAACATCAAGGGGATTTTACCATGAAAACCAAAGGCACCCCAAACCATCAAACTTCCGCCTCCAGAGTGCCGACTCATTTTTATTGCTTTTTCGTCCCTCAAATCACGCCAATAAAAGCTAAAACCGTCCGGACCATCCAAATTAAATTTCTTTTCATCACTAAAAATAACGGATTCCCACTCCCTGGTCCAAGCCATGTGACTTCTTGCAAATCTTAACCTTGCTTCTTTATGATGCTGTTGCAGGTTGGGTTTTTTCGTCATTTTCGTGTAACGAAGGTTATGATTTGCCTTCAACACTTGCTCCACTCTTCTTACCGTCACTGGGAGATCCAACTTGCGCTTTATCTGGCCAGCATTCAGCTTATTACGCCTTGCTTCGTGGTAAATCGTTTTTTTGTTGCGTGAGGTCAAGAGGCTTGGTCGACCAGATCTTCTTGCAGTGCTATAATTTTGGCCCAAATTTAAAAAATTACATACGACGGAAAGAGATCGTCCAATTTTCCTGGCAATGGATCGGTTGGATAAGCCGTGCTCCTTATGAGTCGTAATAATTGCCCTTTCTACTGTCGTCAAATGAGTTCCGCGAGGCATGGCTTAATAGTTTAATGATAACAATTTATTGATAACAATTTTTGTGCCAACAAGCGAAACAATTTACCTTTTATTGTTTTTCACTCTTTTTATTTAAAAAAAATTGCTATAAAATTGGAATACTTTTGGATAACCGAAGTGTCTTTATACTTATTTCGCAACTTTTTCACAATTTTTTTATTAGAAAAGACAAATCAGTCTCTTTCTAACACGATATGACCGATAACGGTACAATTTTTTTTTGGAGTTAAGAGAAAATTAATTCTCCAAACATTTATTGAACAATTTTGTTGCATATATTTAGGCGCTAAGCCTACAAGCCAAATTGAAGAGTTTGAGAATTACTGTCTTTATACTTATTTCGGCCACTGTATGTATCTTGCGTTCCTAGCATCTATCTTAGAAATTTTCCAATTCAATTTGTGAAGAAAGTAAAAAATCAATTTTTGTATTTCGGCACAACATTGTGTTGGGACAACCATATTCTGACCGTTTTTGCGAATATCTACGGCTGTTCCAGAAACCTGTCCCTTTCGCAAAATTTCACACCGACAAATACAAGGTTGATGCTGGCTAGAACCCTGCTGGTGCCACTTGTGCTGCTCTACTGCTGTGAAATCTTATGTTGTAACAACGCCTTCATAACGCGTAAACTTCAAGTTGCATTTAACAATATATCTCGAAATGTTTTTGGATTATAAAGATACGATCATGTTTCCGCTTATGCTAAAAAGATTCTTGGTTGTACACTAAACAAGTTCCTTGAGTACTGCACTATCAAGCATCTACATAATATCGTAACCACCAAACAGCCTCCCTATCTATATGATTAACTTCAATTCGCACAATCCCAACGCTCCTCCAATTTGATTCCACCCCGGGTAGCATATCAGCTCACGGAACGCCATTGTTTTTGTGCAAGCCATTCGCCTCTGGAATGCACTTCCCCTCAGTTTAAGAAGGCCACAGGACGCAAACAATTTTAGTGATACTCTCACATAAATACAGAAAGTACTACCTAAGTTAATATAAATAGTTTTTTTTTTTTACTTCTTTTAAATTGTTTTTTTTTTTTCTTTGAATTTTAATACATTGTTTATTTTAGTTTACCTTAGTCATATTTTTTTTTCTTTTCTTTACAGAAATATATGTATTTTCAGCTAATACGAAGTATCATAATCGAAAGGCTTTTTTTTACAAAATTTACATTTATAACTTAAATGATGTTAAAAGTCTTTTATAAATGTTGTTACTGATGAATAAAATATAAATAGATTTTTCGGCTCAAGTCTTGAACTGTGACAAGTAAAACAATAAAACCCATTCTGATTTTCAATTAATTTAATTTTTATTACATTAAAGGTATGATTAATAAACCAATTTTTTTTTATATATATTTTTGTATACACAAGAAATAGTTAAAACAATGAATAGAAATTTAATAAAAGGTTAAGCATTAAAAAATCGCCCTCCAGAAAATGGCCCAACCCGTTCGCACTTTTTAAGAAAAACTAATTATTTACCTACTTTAGTCGGGAAGTTGATAACATAATTTTGCACTGGTATTAGCAAAAACGAATATTAACCCTTTCATTCACCCTTAAATATACACTGATATCAAATTCAAAGTTCTATGTTCCCAGGTTTAACCGTTATGAGGCCATTGAGGCAAATTGCAATACCCATATGTATATAGATACTCGTACTTTAAATTCTTTTTATTAATTTTGTCACAAATTAAGTGTGAAACAACTTTTCTGTGTATTGAAGCATAAAAACTTTACATTTATTGCACTTTGGGCGCAAAAAACAAGTGTGGCATAGCCCACTTTCTGTTTACTCTCATTTGAATCCAGTGATTAGTTTGGTCGAGACTCAGGGATTTTGCATTTTGGATCGTTTACCCGAATGAAGAGGGTAATAATGGAGCTGATAAAACATCAGGTGATGGAGTTTAAGATAAAGACGCTGCTGATGATGGACCTGATTGCTAGGTTGTAAGAAGTGACGATGGACGACATATTTTACGTGAATTTGTTGGTACACACTTAGATGCGTTTAGTAGATAGTTTAGTACCTATATCCTTAAAAAAATATATTAATGGCATGTGTTTCTTTTCTACGGTTGTGTTTTGTTTGTTCCTTCGGTACAACAGCCTATGCATAAGAGAATAAGAGAAATATTTGTTTTTCTTCTTTTCCCTTACTGCGAGGTTATGATCAGAATTAAATAACTCGAGACTCTTCCTCTTTATGGCATCGCTACGTGTTTGCCTGTGGGGTTCAACCTCAAAAAACACCTGTCGGGCTTCCTGGATTCGGATCACTCTTTTTGAAAAAGTCGGTAGCACAGCAAATTAAAATAACGGGACTAAAGCGGTCCCAGACGCTCAATATTATTGTGCAAAATATTGCACAATATTATTGGCTAGGCCCCCAGACGGTTCAATATTTTATACAATAATTTAGTTGGCAGCTGATACTTGTGTAGGCAACATGTTGAGTGATACTGAAATTTATTGTGTGGCCATTGCCCTTGCTGTTTGATTAAAAAAGAAGGAAAAAAAAGCAGATGGATGAAAGATTGGTACCAAAAAAGAAATGTGTTTACTCATGAAAATTTATTGAATGAGCTAGCACTGAGTGAACCCAACGATTTTCGAAATTCTCTGCGACTAGACGGTACATTATTTAATAAACTGCTGGAAATAATTATGCCTGCAATTAGTAAAAGTAATACAGTTATGCAAGATGCCATTCCTCCTTCCCAGCGTTTGTCAATCACGCTACGATTCCTCGCTACTGTAAATTCTTTCGAGGATTTAAAATTTACCAGTGCCAGTTACAAGTTTATGGATGCTGCTTTGCGACGTGCACGGTTCCTCTCAGTTTCTAAGAAACTGCATAGCGTCAAAGTACCACAACGTTGGTTCCACTACGTCGTCTATAACTGCGCCACTTTTTTCAGAGTCAGAAAGTTTTTTTAATTCTTTTCTATAATTAGTTCGCAAAGAATTGAATTTTTGGATTAATTGCTGTTTATCAGCTTCCGGATATCTTTGTCTGTATTTGGAAAGCAATTTTTCATATTGTTCATTTTTTTTATTTCGGTTACTATAGTCCTTGCTCTTTATATCCCACAAAGCCGGTAGAGTTTCAAACACTTAGATACACTCTAAAATAAATTTTCTCTCATCCTCTTTTGCTGGTGACATTTTCACTGAAATCACTCGCGGAGGTGTTTACTCTTCGACCCTTGAAAATTAAATAAACAAATATTGTGCAATTGTACCCACAGACGATACAATATTTTATATTGTGCAATAAATACCTATCAAAAGGGTTTTGATTTTCCTCAATATATTGCACAACCTTGCAATATTATCCATAGACGGACAATAATATTGAGCGTCTAGGGACCGCTTTAGAAGCTATAACAAACAAAGTTGCCTATGGGCAACATCGGCCATAAAAGAATTAACATAAAAAGATAACGAATAGTTTTTGTACTTACCGAATGGCAGACCAATTTTAACAAAGCAATCAAAAAAAATCCATTTTCACCAACAAAAAACGTATTTCTCCGTCTAGCAATCCAAGTTAGTTGACCATTACAAATTCCTTTTGTGTGCAGAAAACGGGTCACTGATTGCATTGTATGCACTTATATGTTATATCTACTTGCCGAATTTTAGTGTAATTTGAGTAAAATATAGCAAGTACATAGTTTATGTCTCCCATATATAGTTTTTTGGGGATACGTAATGTTTGATCGTGTGTTGTTGATTCACAAAAAAAAAATTCTCTTTAAAAAAATCTTTAAATTACTTTATAGCACATTCAGGTGGATACAAAAGAAAAAGTAAAACTGAACTTAACTAATCGTTGTGGCGGCATCGGTTTTATATCGAATAAAAAGGTTTAAACACGTAAATTCGATAATCTACGCTGACAAACCAACAAAAATTGACGCATTGGAAGCCAACCATATTCGTGTTATTGAGGAAATACGGCCAAAATTTCTGGAAAAAGTGTTCGGCAACTTTGTCCCTCTGATGACATTCACCAGATCCTGCCATGGTGAGCATAACCTATGCCCGAAGTTGTGTTGAAAAACTAAACACACGTTTTTAGTTTAAAAAAAAAACAAATATTGCATCAATCCACCAGATTATGCCTGAAAATTTGGATTTTAAAAATCTTATAACTCTGAAACTATATCAGAGCGCCACCAAATTTTGTAGGTATCACTTTTATGCTTGTTTAATGCTTTTTCAACAATAAATAAATGATTTTTTTTTTAAATGGTGCCCGCAAATACATAGGTATTGTGCCTATACATCGACCGTTGAACTGAAACCGAATCTTATAGACAGACATCAACAATGTCCATTTAATATTTTTTTCACACGCATATGTCAATATATTGAGTACCTAATACCTATACTACAATTTCTCTAATTTCCTAATATCAACAACGTCGCACTAGAAAAGAATTGACTTTCCCCTCTGTCGCCCTGTCACTGAAAGCCATGCGACATTCTACCCACATTCCAATTTAGTCTGTCAATGAAACATTCCAGTCTGTTTCGACCTATGATACTTAACAAGCAAGCGCCCAATTATGCCGGCAATTTATCTTGCTCTGGCGTTAGATCATAGTCTGACATAACACACAATCACGTTTCTTCATTGCGAATTGCCAGACTTCTAGCAGCACAGCGCGGTAGCATGCGGCATGTCCGGAATCCCCTGCGCCGCGACGGCCGGCGGCGGTGTTAGCGGCAATACAGCATGATTATCAACAACAGCTCTTCGAAAGCATTAAAGTAATGAAAACATGAGTGTTGCTACTCTGCCTCTGTCTAAACCGCAGACCGGGTGTTTGCTAGAACAAGTAACATGATACTTGTCCAATTATATTGTTTTGATTTAGATTGTTTTCAATTCTCTTTTTTATTTGTGTTCGTTTTACGCTCCAGACTCTGACTAGACAGACATCGTTGGTTTGACGGGCAATTAATTTGTCTGCCTCATTAAAGTTTTCAACACCTCCGCGAAGGAGCATTCCCATTCACATACAGATGATCTGATGATCAGTGAAATTATAATAATCTGATCGTCTGAGTGAGAGGCCGGGCGGACGGCGGTCGATAGAGCAGACACTGTAATGAAATGCGTGAAGATATCTCACCTATAAGAAGATGACACTAGATATTTTAATCGTTACATTGCTATGAGGCCAGCACCAGACCAACAGGAACGCCGCTGGCGCTGCTGACGATGACGATGACGATGACGATGACGATGACGATGACGATGATGATGATGATGATGATGATGATGATGATGATGATGATGATGATGATGATGATGATGATGATGATGATGATGATGATGATGATGATGATGATGATGATGATGATGATGATGATGATGATGATGATGATGATGATGATGATGATGATGATGATGATGATGATGATGATGATGATGATGATGATGATGATGATGATGATGATGATGATGATGATGATGATGATGATGATGATGATGATGATGATGATGATGATGATGATGATGATGATGATGATGATGATGATGATGATGATGATGATGATGATGATGATGATGATGATGATGATGATGATGATGATGATGATGATGATGATGATGATGATGATGATGATGATGATGATGATGATGATGATGATGATGATGATGATGATGATGATGATGATGATGATGATGATGATGATGATGATGATGATGATGATGATGATGATGATGATGATGATGATGATGATGATGATGATGATGATGATGATGATGATGATGATGATGATGATGATGATGATGATGATGATGATGATGATGATGATGATGATGATGATGATGATGATGATGATGATGATGATGATGATGATGATGATGATGATGATGATGATGATGATGATGATGATGATGATGATGATGATGATGATGATGATGATGATGATGATGATGATGATGATGATGATGATGATGATGATGATGATGATGATGATGATGATGATGATGATGATGATGATGATGATGATGATGATGATGATGATGATGATGATGATGATGATGATGATGATGATGATGATGATGATGATGATGATGATGATGATGATGATGATGATGATGATGATGATGATGATGATGATGATGATGATGATGATGATGATGATGATGATGATGATGATGATGATGATGATGATGATGATGATGATGATGATGATGATGATGATGATGATGATGATGATGATGATGATGATGATGATGATGATGATGATGATGATGATGATGATGATGATGATGATGATGATGATGATGATGATGATGATGATGATGATGATGATGATGATGATGATGATGATGATGATGATGATGATGATGATGATGATGATGATGATGATGATGATGATGATGATGATGATGATGATGATGATGATGATGATGATGATGATGATGATGATGATGATGATGATGATGATGATGATGATGATGATGATGATGATGATGATGATGATGATGATGATGATGATGATGATGATGATGATGATGATGATGATGATGATGATGATGATGATGATGATGATGATGATGATGATGATGATGATGATGATGATGATGATGATGATGATGATGATGATGATGATGATGATGATGATGATGATGATGATGATGATGATGATGATGATGATGATGATGATGATGATGATGATGATGATGATGATGATGATGATGATGATGATGATGATGATGATGATGATGATGATGATGATGATGATGATGATGATGATGATGATGATGATGATGATGATGATGATGATGATGATGATGATGATGATGATGATGATGATGATGATGATGATGATGATGATGATGATGATGATGATGATGATGATGATGATGATGATGATGATGATGATGATGATGATGATGATGATGATGATGATGATGATGATGATGATGATGATGATGATGATGATGATGATGATGATGATGATGATGATGATGATGATGATGATGATGATGATGATGATGATGATGATGATGATGATGATGATGATGATGATGATGATGATGATGATGATGATGATGATGATGATGATGATGATGATGATGATGATGATGATGATGATGATGATGATGATGATGATGATGATGATGATGATGATGATGATGATGATGATGATGATGATGATGATGATGATGATGATGATGATGATGATGATGATGATGATGATGATGATGATGATGATGATGATGATGATGATGATGATGATGATGATGATGATGATGATGATGATGATGATGATGATGATGATGATGATGATGATGATGATGATGATGATGATGATGATGATGATGATGATGATGATGATGATGATGATGATGATGATGATGATGATGATGATGATGATGATGATGATGATGATGATGATGATGATGATGATGATGATGATGATGATGATGATGATGATGATGATGATGATGATGATGATGATGATGATGATGATGATGATGATGATGATGATGATGATGATGATGATGATGATGATGATGATGATGATGATGATGATGATGATGATGATGATGATGATGATGATGATGATGATGATGATGATGATGATGATGATGATGATGATGATGATGATGATGATGATGATGATGATGATGATGATGATGATGATGATGATGATGATGATGATGATGATGATGATGATGATGATGATGATGATGATGATGATGATGATGATGATGATGATGATGATGATGATGATGATGATGATGATGATGATGATGATGATGATGATGATGATGATGATGATGATGATGATGATGATGATGATGATGATGATGATGATGATGATGATGATGATGATGATGATGATGATGATGATGATGATGATGATGATGATGATGATGATGATGATGATGATGATGATGATGATGATGATGATGATGATGATGATGATGATGATGATGATGATGATGATGATGATGATGATGATGATGATGATGATGATGATGATGATGATGATGATGATGATGATGATGATGATGATGATGATGATGATGATGATGATGATGATGATGATGATGATGATGATGATGATGATGATGATGATGATGATGATGATGATGATGATGATGATGATGATGATGATGATGATGATGATGATGATGATGATGATGATGATGATGATGATGATGATGATGATGATGATGATGATGATGATGATGATGATGATGATGATGATGATGATGATGATGATGATGATGATGATGATGATGATGATGATGATGATGATGATGATGATGATGATGATGATGATGATGATGATGATGATGATGATGATGATGATGATGATGATGATGATGATGATGATGATGATGATGATGATGATGATGATGATGATGATGATGATGATGATGATGATGATGATGATGATGATGATGATGATGATGATGATGATGATGATGATGATGATGATGATGATGATGATGATGATGATGATGATGATGATGATGATGATGATGATGATGATGATGATGATGATGATGATGATGATGATGATGATGATGATGATGATGATGATGATGATGATGATGATGATGATGATGATGATGATGATGATGATGATGATGATGATGATGATGATGATGATGATGATGATGATGATGATGATGATGATGATGATGATGATGATGATGATGATGATGATGATGATGATGATGATGATGATGATGATGATGATGATGATGATGATGATGATGATGATGATGATGATGATGATGATGATGATGATGATGATGATGATGATGATGATGATGATGATGATGATGATGATGATGATGATGATGATGATGATGATGATGATGATGATGATGATGATGATGATGATGATGATGATGATGATGATGATGATGATGATGATGATGATGATGATGATGATGATGATGATGATGATGATGATGATGATGATGATGATGATGATGATGATGATGATGATGATGATGATGATGATGATGATGATGATGATGATGATGATGATGATGATGATGATGATGATGATGATGATGATGATGATGATGATGATGATGATGATGATGATGATGATGATGATGATGATGATGATGATGATGATGATGATGATGATGATGATGATGATGATGATGATGATGATGATGATGATGATGATGATGATGATGATGATGATGATGATGATGATGATGATGATGATGATGATGATGATGATGATGATGATGATGATGATGATGATGATGATGATGATGATGATGATGATGATGATGATGATGATGATGATGATGATGATGATGATGATGATGATGATGATGATGATGATGATGATGATGATGATGATGATGATGATGATGATGATGATGATGATGATGATGATGATGATGATGATGATGATGATGATGATGATGATGATGATGATGATGATGATGATGATGATGATGATGATGATGATGATGATGATGATGATGATGATGATGATGATGATGATGATGATGATGATGATGATGATGATGATGATGATGATGATGATGATGATGATGATGATGATGATGATGATGATGATGATGATGATGATGATGATGATGATGATGATGATGATGATGATGATGATGATGATGATGATGATGATGATGATGATGATGATGATGATGATGATGATGATGATGATGATGATGATGATGATGATGATGATGATGATGATGATGATGATGATGATGATGATGATGATGATGATGATGATGATGATGATGATGATGATGATGATGATGATGATGATGATGATGATGATGATGATGATGATGATGATGATGATGATGATGATGATGATGATGATGATGATGATGATGATGATGATGATGATGATGATGATGATGATGATGATGATGATGATGATGATGATGATGATGATGATGATGATGATGATGATGATGATGATGATGATGATGATGATGATGATGATGATGATGATGATGATGATGATGATGATGATGATGATGATGATGATGATGATGATGATGATGATGATGATGATGATGATGATGATGATGATGATGATGATGATGATGATGATGATGATGATGATGATGATGATGATGATGATGATGATGATGATGATGATGATGATGATGATGATGATGATGATGATGATGATGATGATGATGATGATGATGATGATGATGATGATGATGATGATGATGATGATGATGATGATGATGATGATGATGATGATGATGATGATGATGATGATGATGATGATGATGATGATGATGATGATGATGATGATGATGATGATGATGATGATGATGATGATGATGATGATGATGATGATGATGATGATGATGATGATGATGATGATGATGATGATGATGATGATGATGATGATGATGATGATGATGATGATGATGATGATGATGATGATGATGATGATGATGATGATGATGATGATGATGATGATGATGATGATGATGATGATGATGATGATGATGATGATGATGATGATGATGATGATGATGATGATGATGATGATGATGATGATGATGATGATGATGATGATGATGATGATGATGATGATGATGATGATGATGATGATGATGATGATGATAACTACAGTGCTAATGATAATGTATAATATGTGTTCTGTGCTCATCATTACTGTCGCGACAGCCGCTGAACTTCTGCTGCGAATGCTCGTAGCCCGTCCCCGTAGACGGAATTCAATAGTCGACATTACATCGTGTTGCGTGAGACTAGTAGACTAGTTTATGGGGTATATTAATAAATGTCGTCTGGAGGCGAAACACTGAGCCAGACACACGTTCTAACGCATTAAATAGTAATCAGGCGCTTGTGGTTATATCACCGCGCAAAAGACGATCGTCTGGCTTGGCCAAGTGCATTGGAGTCACGGCTGAATCGAATGGATGCATTACTCTTGGTTAATCATGGTTAAACGTACTTCCTCATCAATGACTATTGTATAAAGTAAGCATTAAATGGACCTGAAAGTAAATCGAGTTTGGGACTGGATAAAGTAATAAAATAAAAAAGAAATTAGCAGTTAAGTACCTACAATTGCTCTTCCCGTACAGGGACGTGCTAAAATTGTCGATGCAGCGAATCCAAAAAAACAGCGCTTTTCCTAAAATCTGACCAAGGGAAGAAATCACTTCCAGACAATTTTAACACTCAAATGAGCCAGCTACATATTTTATTTCTTTACCACAAGTGTGCATGAAAATCCGTACGTTGGCACTACTGGAAATCACGGGTGTCGTAAAAGGACGATCAAACAAAAGGCAAATAAATGACTTACGAACAACAAAATCTTGAATACACAAAATCTCGAGAAAAAAAATTACTAGATAGATAGATAGAAGTTTTATTTCGTATAGGTATAAATGTTTTTACAGAATTTTGTTACTGCACATTTTACAGAGATTTGATAACAAATTTTATCTTTCTAATGTGAAACATTATTTTCAATTTGGATTAAGAATACATACAGGAATAATTGTGATTAACTTGAAAGAAAATACAAAAAAAAACTTAAATATAAAAAAAAGAAGTAAAACAGATTGATATGAATAGTGCCTACATATTAATAATTAAATAGTTGACCTAAAACAAACAAAAAATATAGCAAATGAATAATAATAATAAATAATGCATAAATAAATAAAATTAATAAACAAATAAATAAATAAATAAATAAATAGATAAATATATAAATAAATAGGTAAACAAATTAAAAGTAAGTTAATAAATAGGTAAATAAATAAATGAACAATTAATTAAATAAATAAATAGGTGAATATATAAAAAGGAACGTAAACAGATAAATAAATAAACAAAAAATCAAATAATTAAATCAATAAATAAACAAATTAACGAATGGACAAATAAATAACAAATAAAAGTGGGATGAATACAAATTGGTACATTATTATTATATACAGATAAGCAAAAAAAAACATGAATTAAGAGTACGTGCAAATTATATTTTAACAATATTATGTATTTAGTTCGTTTACAAGCGCCTGCATCTTGTTCTGAAAGTGCTAGTGAGTTCTAGAACTCTATTTGCTTTCAATTCAACATTCGCTCTTTCGTAAATGTCAAGAGTTGATTGGTGCCAAGGTAAATTTAGCATCATTTTCAAGAGTTTATTTTGAGATACCTGCAATTTGTTTATATGGCATATTGCAGAGTGGCCCCATACCTGACACCCATAGAAATATCCCCTGGAAAATTACTTTGTGCAGAATATATTTGTTCTTAGTAGAAAGCAATGATTTTCTATTAATAAACGGGTAAAGCATCCTAACCGCTATGCCTATTTTTTTTAATAGTATTGTTAATATGGTCCTTAAAGGTAAGCTTGGTATTAAAATAAATACCTAGATATCTAACAGAAGGCTCCTAATTAATACTTTTACCATTGAGCTGAAACTGGCTGATGGGATGAAAACAAGACTTTCTTTTACGAATGAAAAAGATATATTCCGTTTTTCCTTCATTTAGTTTGATTTTCCATTTGTGATAATATTTTACTAATATTTTCAATCCATTTGGAAGATCCCTCTCAATATTAAGAGCAAATTCATAAGATGAAAATAATGCGGTGTCATCTGCAATCACTAATTTAGATTTTTTTTTTTTTTTTAAATTCGAAAACTACGACATTTTCGTTCGTTTTATTTGTGAAGACTTTTGATTTTTAAATGAAGATTGAAAAGAATACATAATTCTCGGCTTAGCGGTTTAAAAGTGAATGCTTACGTTTGGTATTTTCTTGTCTATAAGATAACTAAATTTGACGATGCGACTCGGCACCCTGAGCACCTACATGTGAGGCCGGTGTAAGAGTTGGAGAGATGTTCAGTGTTTAAGACCCTTTTAAGCACTTACTCTTAGCGGAGCAACGAACAGGGCTAAACCCTGTGGGAAGATAGTTTAAATCCTTAAAAAAAATCATTTTTTTAGGAGGAATAATTATTTCTTTTAAGAGGTTTGGTCACCTCAATTTTAAGAATATAAAAAAAAAAATATTATATAATTTTATTGTTATTTTTTAACTGATTTTCAAGATGTTAGGTTTCGACATTTTGTTCTTCGAGATTTTGTGGCCAACCCCAAAAAAATCTATAACTACAGCATGCACTTGCCGAAATCGTACAAAAGAGGCAGGCCTAAACACTCCTGGATCACACAAATGCAAAAACATTGACCAGCCGCAGCAAAAAAGTGATCTGAAACCGTCAGGCCTGCTGATGTTTATTAAAATCAAACCGGTGAACTGCACAGGCAAACCACTAGGAAAGCAGTTTAGTGGGATGATTATGGTCATTTTAATCCTGATCATAACTTAGCAAAATAGAATCCTGACTATAACTTCGTCGTTTAGGACAAAAAAAAACAGAATTTTGCTGCTGGCAAACGTAGTAATATTTTTTTAAAGCTAAAACAAGACGATAGACCAAAAACATTACTGCGTAAGCCAGCACCAAAACTCCTTCTTCTTCGTCCTTTACGGCGAAGTTATGGTTAGGATTCTTCTTCGAAGTTATGATTAAGGAAATTAAAGGGTTGTCCATGCATTCTCTGCACTTACTCTTGCTATTATCTGGTGCCTACTCCTCGAACACCTAACTAAGCAATAGATGTGTGACGTGCGACATGACTAGGAGAGCGACTGGCATTGCAACGTCTATGTATGTTTTCTAGTCAAATTCATTATGCATTTTTATTTTGAATAGGATCAAATGTTTTCTTTGTCCAAATCTTGTCATGCTCTGCTATTAAATATTCTCCCAAAAGACTATTAGAGTCAATTAACAAAGGAAGCCAATGAATTTAACAAGGAAGTTCATTACTACCAGAAAAATGAACTCGACGGTATAAAATCGACGCGTAGAAATAAATGGCTACAGCTACAGCATTCATAACATCCTATACCTTATTTGAACCACCATTAAATTAATTAATCAAATATGCTCCTCTCATTACTGCTATCACTCCACTGCGGGTAGAGGAAGAAATGTTATGATAAATTACATGACATCATTTCGCTAATGCAACTTCTTCATGCTCAACAAATTGAAAGAGGGAACGCATTCCCCAGAAAAGCATCTAATTTGAAGGTCAACACGAAGTGAATGTTAAATTTTCAACGCGAGCGTGTTAGTGTTTGGAGTTTTACCAGACGTCTTGTCTGACACAAAATAAGGCAACCAAAAAAACACCACTTCAACAAAGAAGACCACAACAAAACCTCCCAAAAAGGGCAAACATTTTCTATCTGGCTGTTTGTGTCTGGCATTTGCCCTTAGAAATGCACTCCGAGTGAATGCATTTTACCAGCCAAATCCACCGAAGGCTGATGCTAATTATGCTGATGCACTGGTTTGGCTGTAGCGCATCATTTGATTGCCTGCATTTTTGTGTGTTTGCTTGCATGTCTGCCAGGCTGTCTGTCATTTGGTGTTATGTGCTTTTTATACTTGTTAGAGAGATATCCGTCTTATTTCACGTACGGACACATTTATCGTTTTCGTTTTTGAAGATAATTTACTCGCATAGCTACGTCTGGCTGCAGTTTTTGTTATTTTTGTTGCGTGTGTGTGCATTTTTCGGACTGCTGCAGATGTTGATTTTTTTTTGCAATTAAGATTTTATGCAAAAAATAAAACACCGAAATTAATACAATTCATTTGACTTGTTCTTAATTTGTTTTTTATATGACTCGTTAATTAATTTACTTTCAGAGTTGTAGACATTCGCAATAAGATTGAAATGATAGTTAATAACCATGGAACGGTGTCCAGTGAAAATCCGGAACATCCACAACATGAGATGGCCGCATATCCCATATGTAACTCGGACACAAGCGAATCATCATGGCAGGATGATCGTAATGTCACGATACGCTTCTCGGATAGTCTGTTTGAACCGCAGACGAAGTCTGATGCTTTGTACTTGGAAAGTGCTATTTTACGGTAAGTGTTTTTTCTTCTTCAAATTAATCATATTGTACCAAAACTACATTGGAAAGTGTGAGATATTACGTTGGGCCTACGCCTAATAGCTTGCTTTAAAATAATCAAGCGGCTGTTTCGAAATTACTATTCATTGAAATTCAGGAGATTTCCCAAATCTAATGTTTTGGTTTATGTAGCGAGGTACTGCAGGCAATAGAGATTCTCATTTGACTGTCAAATTTTTTGTTTTTTTTTTTTGTTTTTCCCCTGACAAATGTCAGAAAACCAAATCATTTAGCAGTAATAGGCGGGAAAATACTAGGAATCAGCAAACAAAAGTAGGTTTTTTATTAATAATCAATAGTTTCTCGATATATTTTTAGGAAAATGGATTCATTAAAATATGCAAAGAAGTTGGAAGCAGTAAAGAGAAAGAACTGATCTGCAAAGTTGTCTTTATTTGCCAACTTTCAGGTGATGGCGAAGACGGAGCTGTGGTTTCGTGTGAATAAAGTGTTAAAGGCAGTCTTCTTGAAGATAAATTTAATCCAAATACCAAAACAGAGAGAAAATTCTTATCATTTTTCAAACGGCTGGTCAATGAACTCGACAAAGACCTATATGGACCCGATAATCATCTCGTAGATTAACATCGAAGGTATTTTACTCAAGAAACTGATGCCGTCCAAGTGAAACAACCTGGTGATATAAATGTTCATTGTATAATTCATTTTCTATATGCCATTGCATTTCAACTTGGACCCAAGTTTGGCGCGTTTGCTGGGAGTGCATACTCACACTCGCCTAGTAATCACGTCAGGCCTTTGGCAATTTATTAAGACATATAAATTATAAGATGCACACGAGCGTCAATAAATAAACTGTGACAAATATCTGGAGCAAATATTTGGTTATCCACGAATGAAGTTTGCTGGTCACCGAAGCGTTTAAACCCACTGTTTCATCCCCAGATATAGTTGGGATCAATAAGTTGATTGATTCACGCTCGTGTGCATCTTATAATTTATATGGCTTAATAAATTGCCAAAGGCCTGACGTGATTACTAGGCGAGTGTGAGTAGGCACTCCCAGCAAACGCGCCAAACTTGGGTCCAAGTTGAAATGCAATGGCATATAGAAAGTGAATTATACAATGAACATTTATATCACCAGGTTGTTTTTCTTGGACGGCATCAGTTTCTTGAGTAAAATACCTTCGATGTTAATCTACGAGATGATTATCGGGTCCATATAGGTCTTTGTCGAGTTCATTGACCAGCCGTTTGAAAAATGATGAGAATTTTCTCTCTGTTTTGGTATTTGGATTAAATTTATCTTCAAGACGACTGCCTTTAACACTTTATTCAAACGAAACCACAGCTCCGTCTTCGCCATCACCTGAAAGTTGGCAAATAAAGACAACTTTGCAGATCAGTTCTTTCTCTTTACTGCTTCCAACTTCTTTGCATATTTTAATGAATCCATTTTCCTAAAAATATATCGAGAAACTATTGATTATTAATAAAAAAACTTACTTTTGTTTGCTGATTCCTATTATTTTCCCGCCTATCGCTGATAATTATTTTGTTTGTTTACCCTCCACACTGTTGTTGTTTTTCGATTTGGCATCGATTTGACATCTGTCAAAAAAGTGAGAATCCCTATTGGAGATATCTACTTTGTTGTTATATTTTGAAGTCACTATGTAGGTATCCAATAGAAGTTAGAGGTGTATTAAACTAAAGCCATCTTCTCAATTTCTTTGAGTACCTACCTGCAGAATGTATTCGCAAGGTTAATGTATCTACCTACCTCGCAGCAGCTTTCTTTTGGTTCAGTTGGTTTCTCTCAACTTTTGACATAAATATGTTCTTTACATGTTTCCACGGAAGCTTTTCTTGAGAGCTACATCCATATGGTCATGTTTTCATGAATTTTTTTAGGACTCAAGCGATGTAGGTATCTATTTATCTTTTCCCCAAACAGTGTTATCATTTTGCCGCCATTTGGATATATGTACATACGTTGACACATTTCTACTTAGCAGTCCAAATTCAGATAGTTAAAGCTTAATACATTATGTCTATTTGGAGTCTATACCAATTATGCAGTCGATTAGGTGTAGGTATTTTGTCAATGATATCACAGGTAACCGATGTTCATTATCACCAAATGATCTATAATCATTTCTTTTTGTCGGGATGCGAGACTTTACACTGGAGCACTCAGACTCAATACTGGTCCATTGTACTACCAGGAAGCCAGACCACTTCTACTGTGTAAATTTACTCGTTTTCCTAAGAAAGACGAGTAGGCGCTTCAATGAAAAGGAGCTTAGGTTTACAGCACTCACCACATCAGCACCAAATACCTGCCACCTGATACGAGCAAAAGCAGGACAATTCCGCATTGTCATCGCTTTCTCCACAAGCTTCGCAGTTGGTGGTATCGCTTAGGCCTAGCACCTTAAGGTGTTTAGCAAAAGCGTAGTGGCCCGTAAGAACGCCAGTAGTCTGTCTGCAGTCTTTTCTGTTGAGAGCCAACAAGAATGTCGCAGAATTTTTACAGACTTCGGGGAGAAATCGTTTAGTCTGTCTGCACCCTGGAGATTCATGCCATTTGTGATTGTGTTCATATGAAACCCAACCGTCTATGGAAACCCTGTACGAGGACGCAGGCAGACATATCGCCGGTTCAGGTCCTGAGAAGTCCTCCTCTGAGCCCTATCTTATCTAGCAAGCTCATCGGAGATCTCATTTCCCGAGATCCTGTTATGACCCGGGACGAAGACAAGTTTAAGCGAATTCAGCCTTCCGACCGAATTCAGAGAGATCTTGCATTTACGAACTATTTTGGAGGTGGTTAAAGGGTTGAGCAAGGCCTTAAGCGCACCCTGACTGTCGCCACTGACGCAGATACTTCGCCCCTCCACCTGTTCCTCGCAACATATTCCATAGGCATTAGGAAAGCATAAGTCTCTGTTTGGGAGACTGACGCATGTTTGCCTAACGAGATGAAAAGTCTAATGTTGTCGCTCTCCAAGAAAACACCAGCACCAGATCCTTGATCGGGTTTGGAGCCATCCGTGAAGATTCATTCCTTTCCAGGCTCAGAGTTTGGCCACAGCCAGTCCTGAACAAGGGGAAAGTCGACATCGTAATTGCGCTTCAGCCGAAGTTCCGGTGTCATTTGCATCGAACGCCATATCCATAAGACAGAAGTCGAAGGACAACCGTTGCGCAAGTTCATCGAAACCCCGCGAGTTATACCAAAAGCCAACTCGGGAGGTTCAATAATGCATCTAGGCTCTTGCCAGGCGTGCTGGGGAATGCCCCCATGCAGCCGAGATATACCTTTCTTTGAATTTTGGCGAAAGCAGCAGTAACTTGTTTACGTGAAAGGTTATTCCACCAAACAACCGATGCGTATGCTACAACCGTATAAATCTATAGGACCATATGTCTTGCCGAAAATGCCCTTGGTCTGAAGGTCTTGGCGAGTGAGTAGTCACTTCTGCCAATTTTTGGTATGAAAGGCACTCTAACCGTACACTAGGACATCGGTGAAGATTTTCTTCATAGTCGGTAGCAACTGGTTTGTACCTTGTTGCAGGATGGCTCTATATATTCCGTCCGTGCCAGGTGACTTGAAGCCGTCAAAAGACACAAAAGCTTATTTGATGGCCTCGTCCATTACCACAGCCTTCGCAATATACCAGCTACGCCGAGTTGTTTGTCTTATCTCACTCACAGTCTCGGTAGTCGGGGTTGGTTGTGAGCCAATTGTTATCTGGTTACCCGTAAAGTGAGACTCCAGCGGATTACTAATAATTTCCGCTTTCGTCTCAGTGATCAAGTTTTCTAAGTGAGTCCAGTTTGGCTGGTTTGCCCTTTTTCAGAAATTTAACCAACCTACTAGTTTCACCCAGTGTTTCAATCTTTTCGCAGAAATTCCTATAAGAAGCACTTTTCGATACCCGAATTAGATTCTTATATTCCTTCTGCTTCGATCGGTAGCGATTCCAATCTTCCTCCAAATCAGTCTTCAGTGACCTATTGATAAGTTTTTTAGCTTGTCTTCGGATTTTTTGCAGTTCCGAGTTTCATCAAGGAACTGAAGTTCTGCCAGAGGTTTTGTTTACTCACACGTCAGCTCAAAACAGCTGGTAATCAGGTTCAGGTCTTGAACAGCTTCCTCTACCTTTTGTCTCTTCCTGAGTTTGATTGGAGTTTTAAGAGTTTTCCCTAACTCCTCTATCAAGCGTATCCAGTTGGTTTTTCTCGGATTCCTCCACTCCTGCAAAGTTATAGCTTCGCATTCGATTTGGAATTCGATATATCTATTGTCTGAGAGAAACACCTACGTTGAGACCCTCCAGTTGGTAACCGCCTTAAAGTATCTATTTGATAAAGTTAGGTCGTTCTTGACGTGACAAAAGTTGGCTGTGAACCAACATTGTTTATGGTACTCGTAAGATCAGACGATAGAATGAAATCCAGGGGATGGGTTCCTCGCATGTTTGCATTTGCATTTGCTCTGCCACAAACAGTGTTCTGACCATTGGCATCGCAACATATAACTGGGCCCACCTTCCTGGTGTCGCAATAGTCTATGAGTTCAGCAATTGCCTTGGTGGTGGAGGCACTACCGAATCATAGGGGAGACGAAGGTCTCCCGATCTCCATTCGTTTCGTAGCTTATGGCTGCAGCAACCAAGTCATGGCCACAAAATTGTCCAGGCTTAGTCGCTGAGAGAAGGTTCGACACAGCAAGACAAGCCCTCGGCCTTTCAGAGCACTCGTCACAGTATCGTGGTGCCACGAATACCTCCAAGGCCGCAGGTGCGATTTTTCCACACCCATGGCTCCTGTATGGATGTTATGTGGGGTTTTGTACTCAACACAGAAAGCTTATTGCTGTTGAGAGCAGTAGCAGCCTTCGAATGTTGAAGGTTGATCTGAGTAAATATAATTATCGTGTTAGGCGCAGAAAGTGCGTACGCACTTCCACCGGTAGGACTCCTCGAAGCCTTCGTTCTCCGTTTATTCCTGTTTGAGCTATTGGAAGAGGAGATAGCATTGGTTTCGATCCGCTGGTGCGATTCGGTTGGGGTAACCTCTGCTGATCTGCATCTCTTAGCCGTCGCCGCCAAGGTAGTGCAGCTTTCAGCGCTTGCGCCTTCAACTGGTTCAGTTTCTTTACGACCAAGGCTACGTTTTAAGTGGTCCATACGGAGAGTCCAACAGCTGTTCGAGCAAATTGACTGATACCTCGTTAATAACAGGTGTAATGTTGTCTTCCAAGGCCGCAGTTGACGCTCCCTTATCGGCATAGAAGAGTGGTTTGACGTATCCCCATAAAAAATAGTCTATAAACGCCAAATTGTATTTTGTAAGTATTTAAGCCAAGATCCTTACGTAAAATCTTACGACCGTAAAATGGTCGAAGTGCGCGAAAAACATTTTTCACAGAGCACGAATTTTAGTAAAATTCAATAATTTTTAAGCGTTGTTCGGCTGTAAGTCTTTCCATGATGAAATTGCATTGCTAACTGAGCATCATTGACTTTGGCAGATAACACGAATCACGCGTGAGGTGCCAAAAATAGAACGCTCAAAAATCAAACAGCAAAGAAATCAGCCTCTATTTAAGGCAGTTACAAAGAACATTACAAGAACAGGATTTTTTTAAAGGCTCGGTTAATGATTGGATAGACCCTTTCCATAAAACGATTTCTTTCTTAGAAAATGTCAAAAAATCATTTCACAAAGTATTGAACATTAAGCCAGAAACACCCTGTATTCATTATATTGAATATCACTACATACATCCTTATAACAGTCCTTGATACTCTGCTTCAAGTAAAAATGACGGACTCCACAGTGCGTCAGTTATTCTTTGCTGAAGATGGACCCATCACAAGCGAGGATCAAACTTCCTTGCAACGAGCACTTGATGTGAAAAGGGAATGAGTATAGGATTAGTCCTAAAAAGACAGAATAGGTACCTGCTGTTTTGCTTCATTCGTTCGCTTACTTATACAAGTTGATGCTGTAAATAAAGTAAAGGGAATAATATTAGTCTTTAAAGTGTATCTGGACCACAACTGAAAAATAATTTTCGATATGTTCCAGCTCCCATTGCACCACTTTTTTTTACATAGTCGTATAAACTCGATGAATGTTTTAGATAATTTTATGTGTATCCGAAAATATAAAACAATTACTAACAACACCAAATTTAACAGAAACCAACTTCATTAACAACTATTTCTTCCAGCCTCTACAAGCTAAGCTCCAATCATACTGCAGAGCCAACAGAACCAACTAAAGGATGTGCCATACCAAACCTTGACTCACAAATCCGTGTCACCGTCTCAATTGTTCTCCGCAAAAATCGCAGAGGTAACTAATTCAACAATTTTTTTTTATTTTTTAATATTTCGTATAACGTTTTTTCTTGTTCTGCCATTTTACAGAGAAGAAGAAGCGCATATGTAACACCCTCATGATGAACGCTTCACATACCGGTTGGGTTGAAATCGATATCAAACGTGCCATTCACGTTTGGGAAACCGTCGAACGCCAACGTGGCGGTGCCGTGCTCGTCGGCTGGTTAATGATTGAAGTTCATGACGATGAAGAACGTCCTCTTAAGCCCGGTCTTTATTTCAGACCACCAAATTGCGATCAGGCAGGTACGTGTGTTGTTTGCTAAGCTACCCGACTAACACGCTAATGACCTAAGAAAAAGAAAAACAACTTCATTAAATTTCATTGATCAAATTGAATCGAGACTGAAATAGTTCATCGCTAGGTTTGCAACGTGAAATCTTCTCACATATCCTTACTACTTTACTACTCTAGAATTTGTATTTGTATTTACAAACAAATCGCGAATAGGTTTCCTGTTTCACAGACACGGGATACTTTTGCATACTTCTTGTTACAATTTTTGCATTTGGCACCTGATGACGGTGTCATTTCCTGAGACCTACAGATATACAGACAACTATAACAAAAAATATTTATATTGTTTATCGTTTTTGTATTTTGTTATTTTTGTTATTCATTTACGCTGCCGCTCAATTAGCTGATGTAACAATTTCACGATCGTCTTGTTTTAAACGTCGTTGTAGCCGCAGTCGCGGTGTGGCAGACCAAGCAGGTCGCCAAACCGTCTGAAAGATATCGTTTTACCAATCAACAGACATTGAAACACACTCAGCAGATTCTTCCGGCGGGCAGTACTGCAATGTGTTACCTTTGCCACATAGGGTGCATGTATAATGATAGGTAGTTTGTAGCACATCCAACGTGTTTTGTGCACACAGACGATTAAAACGTGCATCCTCCTGATACGGCCAATTAATTGAGCCTTCTGTCGGAACAAGGAGGACTCAGGGTTTCAAATAAGTAGATTTCTAGGACTGCGAAATTCAACTTGAAATGATTTTAGGAGCATCCAATTTTATTCTCCGGTAATATCTTAAACTTGTACTCGGCGGTTGATTTATATCCCACCAACGAACATCTAGAAACTTTATTCACGTCCCCGCCTTTTGAAAATGTCTTGCAAACATCCAAGCGTATAACCTGTAATGAGAAGTTACTCAAATTTGCCGTTAAAATTCGGCGTAACACTAAAGATGCCTTGCATTCGCGCCATAAACACATTTTTGGACTATTGGTTCTGTACGGGCTGTTAGCTACATACTATCTAAGTCATGTTCTAAGAACCAGGATAAGGTTAATTTTTCATGCGCGTGAATTTTTATTTGTTCAAACATAAATCATAGGGTAGTTATTATCCAATTTATTACAAAGTCAAGCTTGTGCGATTTTGTCTTTCCATATAGGAAGTCTCATTAGGGGGGACGAAGAGCGGGATTCGTTCCGGTGTGTATTCAAATTTCATAGGCTAATGACTTATGGTGTACTTAACTTTTTAATTTGTCATTGAGAACTTTTTTATTTGGTTTTGGCGCGAGAATTATGTTATTTCAGTTTAATTACTCGGAAGTCAGTTTTTACTTTCAATTAATTGCGTAGAAGAACTAAATGACAGGAAATAAATAATACCTAAAACGTAGAACCTTGTTAGAAACTCTGCAGAATACGATGGTAAGAAGACCGCGAAAACTAAACAAGAAACTAACAGACACAACAGCGTGTTTTGCATGCGTATACGTGTATTCCTGTAACCGTGTTTGTTGTTTTTGGTTTGTTTATATAAATGTGTGTGCTTTTCAATAAGACTTGCAAAGAGATTCCTCAAAAAGCCTTAACCCGACTAATTGTCAGCGATTTGTTTTAATTTATTTTTTGTTAAGCTTTGCAATTTAATATCAGCCTTTAACTGAGCTTGCGTGTCATTGTTAATTATTGTTGTTTTTATTTTTTTGTGCGTTCGAGGATTCGATTTTCAATTAAAAAAAATGTATTCATTTCTACAAACATTATGTTATTTTAGCATTTGGACAGAAATATATAAAATCGAATCCTGGAAGCGATAAATCGTAATTTAATTGAGGAGATATATAATTTTAGTACATTTTATTTCAGATCCTGCAATCCCCTGGAATTTTTACCGATCTTACTCAGCTATGCCTTCATCTTTTGCGGACCAAGTGCCCAGGTTAGTACCTACTGTGGACAACAGCAAAATTATTGGAAATAAAATAAGTTGCATATTTGAATGTATGAGAACGATGCCTTGTTACATTTATTTTGAATTTATAATCGGAAGAATGTTGGCTTAACCAGATACACGTAGTTTTGAATAGGAACATGTGAACGTATGTACATTTATCCAAGTTATTCCTAAATTTACATGAACTTGTAAAGGAAGTCCCAAAATTAACGAAAGTTTTGAATTAAAGAGAAAGCACAGTTTTTTTTCTTTTAATTGTTGTTTTTTATTAAATCATGAAAAACACAGGATAAGCTTATGTATGGAATATCACATCGGACAAATGGCCTCCATGGCTTTCACATTCATACTCTTTTGTCGAAATTTTCCATGACCATTTTCCAATTTCGTTGATGCAGCGTTGAATTTCCTCCTTCAATGAACGGGTGGTTGTGGGCTTTTTGGCATAGACCTTTGACTTCAAATAACTCCATAAATAGAAGTCGAATGGTGATAAAGTACACAATATAGGGGGGTCAATTCTGATCACCGAAACGAGAGATTACACGACGAGGAAATGTCTCATGCACTAATTGAATTGCTTCACGGGCTATATGGAATGTGGAACCGTATTGTTGAAACCAGATGTCAACCACGTCAATATCATCCAATGTAAGCAGAAAGAACTCTGTTAACTATGAAATCATTAATACAAATCGGTAATGCTGGTACATATAACACTACATGTTTTCCTCATTTTAAATACATTGAAAATACTTAAATGTCAGCCGTATATAAAGAAGGCAGGTAGATGTTGTATCTTGAGCAAATGGGACGAAACAAGTTTTGCTAAGGTTTGTTTACTTTTTTATTTATTAATTTGTTTGGTTATGTTTCGCACTTAATTACACACTTTCAAAACTATGCAATTAAAAAAGTTATGAGTTAAATAAAGTGCCTGTTAAATATTTTTTCTAAAGAACATGCAACAAAAAAAAAATTAACGAAATAAACGAAACCAAAACAGGACAAATTGAGAAACTGGCAAAAAAAAGCTGCAAAATGCGAAGGGATTTCCATTTTTCGCCAATTTGTTCTTACCTTACGTTATGTTCTCCGGGTTTACTTACGTTCTCGCCCAATTTTTCTATTTTTTTGTGACTTTTGTGTACACACTCACACCTTTTGTAATTTTGAATTTTAAATGTTGGTACTCCTCTTAAAAAGACGCAAAAATGGAAAAAACAATTAGTATCATACCAGTATGAATTAGGCAGTTGGGTCATTTCGTGGTACTTAGGTAATGTTAGGTTAGACTAAACGCATACTGAATCCGGTCAATGTGTCTTCGAATTGTTACCGATGTAGCTGTCGTCGACGTAACGGATGCGACGGATTTTATAGCCTGGGACCCTTTAATCAGTTGAGGGAGAGTGATTTCCTTTCTCGTTGGATCTCTCTTTTGCGAATTATGTTAAGAAATAACTTCACGCAGTTTTTTGTTACTTTGAGTAGTTTGAAGTTATTTGAAAAAGTAAAGGAACGGGCCTTATGAAAGATTAAATAAAAGTTCTACTTTTTTTATGTATTAATCTCGTTTTCAACCAATTGACGCTTCAGAGTTCAAACAGCAAACAAACTTCGAATTTGTTTTCCTTTGTTTTGCTATCGAAAAGAAACAGTTTTAGCAGAAAACACATTTAGCAAAAAGACACATGTTTCTGACAGTTCTTTTCGTGAAATGCATATGTTAATGTCGACGTATCGTTCGACTTAACAGATACCACGGATTCTACAGGGAAATAGAGGTGCTTGAAACCTCTTTTAGCCTCCTTCCTCTTGATTCTTATGCCTATTGACGAATTTAAAGATTTTCCTCCAACAACTTTATGCATTCAGGAATATACCTGCCTACATTGAATAAACAAATTTAAAAACAACGTTTTATACAGAAATGCTACAAAAAATCCTTTGTACTATTCCTCACAATTCGCGTGAATTTTCACTTTTATTTTAACAAATTTTCTTAAATTTGATAAAGAAATAACAATGTAAAACGAAATGAATAAATAATAATCCGACCCTGAATGCATGTTGCAAAGCGAGTGTTACAAAATCTATTTCTTATTCATTTTATGTTTTCTCAGATGGACTCTTCGAATATGGAATTATGGCTCACCTCAGTCAGTCACAAAAAAATTGACATAAATCCGCACAAATTTTCTGTGGCCTTAAATTTTGGACTTCCAACCCACGTATTTGGGCCATACGTCTATTAAGGACTTTTGCCCTGGACCTTACAACTCTGCAACAAATTTACTATTTATGCGAGTCTTTCGATCCATTTAACATCTTGAAACTACACCGCAAGTGTGCATTCAAATCCTTGCGAGGATGATCATCACAATAGTCAATAATTAGAGCATGCACGTGTTGAAATCGTAAACAATAAATAGTCATGCCTAAAAACTACCGGTTCATACTAATGCAATACCACCAGCATTTGATTGTCCTCAGTTGTGTGCCAATATTCAGTGAGGTCGAACCGGCAAAATACACCGGGTCCGCCCGTAAAGCGGGGGGGGGGGGGGGGGGGGTTATGATCGAATTAAACCTGGTCATAGCTTCACCGTGAAGAAAGAAAAGGTGACCTCGATTTCTTTTTCTGTTTTTTGACATAAAAATTAAGCTCATGAGTATCAGAAAATGTCTTCAAACAAATGGCACTTAAGTCTTGATTCTTGAATTTGGGATCGACTGTGATTTCCTCTTCCACCGGTCATAAAATTATTCTCACGACAACAATCTTCTCTCTCATGTCGCAGTTATTTTTAAGCCCTAAAATATGCAATATATTTGCAAATAGTACATGTGAATATCTACATAGCACATATATCTCCAATATCATTGAGTATAAAACACAACGATAAATTATTCACCGGTACCAATAACAAAATAAGTGTGCAACTTAAATTTGTAGTCCCTTTCACTCATATGCACAAAGAAATTCAAATGAACGGGACCACTAATTTAAGTTCCACATTAAATTTGTTATTGGTATGGCCAATTGTGTTTTGAATTTTCCCTTTGCTATTAAATGTTGCATAGTTATTGGCAGCTCGAATTTTGAAATTATTTCAAAAAGTAAATATCATTATTCTCTTTTATTTCCAGAAACCCAAGACTAGATTTAAAACTAATTGGCTACGCAAATCTTTTACCACATAATACACATGCTCATTCAAATCTTAATCTCGACCGAGAAATATATCGCTTATCTAATCGCAATTCGGAGGACGCAACCACATCTATTACACCCACAGCTAATCTCCTTGATCCGTCGGCTTCAACAGATGTCCATCGACACAGACAACGACACGCAAGACATCATCGCCATCATTCGCATTCGGCTTCCACTGTTGATGGAAGTGTCGCCGGAGCTACTGTTGCCACTGGAAGTACAAGACCTGACGAATCTGCTGAAGAAACTAATGAACAGTCATTAGACTGTTAGTTGCAAAACAAAACTTCATGAGGGTCTACCTAAGTTCGGGTAGAATTTTTTTTTTGTTTTCATTTTTCAAAATCATTTAAATCCTTATTATAATAATGAATTCTGGTTCTTTTTTTAAATAATTAGTTCATAAAAATTGCGAATTACTTAATTTATAGTCTATAAGAGGTTGAAGCACAAGAAATTAGTTTTGAAACAAACAAAAATAGGAAAAACAAATGCGCGTTGCAAATAACAGTTGTGTTTAAAAATTGGGGTCGCATTTTCTATTGTAAATAACGTTTTTGTTTTAAGTATTTAATCTAGAATTAATTAGTTAATAGTGCGTATTTACCTCGCATTTCATATTATATAATTTGTTTGTTTCTTACCTACGCATTTGGTTGAATATATTACTAGCGGTAAAATGCAAAATTGGTCAATAGAAGTATCATAATCTGACAGCTAACGTGTGCAAACATCTTTCGATAAAATGTCAAAATCTAATTTCTTTTTTTATTTGATAATACTACAAAAGGCCAACATGTTGTACAAGTTTGTACAGTTGTTTTGACATTAATAAAAAAGATTGTGCGATGCATTTCCGATTCATGGATCATTTTGAGAATACATTTTCATTTAACTAGACCTTCAACATCAACTTTTGAATCAAACTGTGCGTTTCAAATATTGTTCAAGCTAAACTATTCTACCAAATTGAAGAAGTATTGTTTTTTTTAAGGAGACTGTGATTTATGTGGCTGAGAGACTCTTTTATGTGTTTTGTGTGTGTTTACTGCTTAAAATGTGTGAATTATGAATTGCATAAGTGTTGAAAAGACAACAAAAGCAAACTTATTTAGTTTTAGATTTTGTTGAACTTTTGTTAAATGAAATACTTAATGTATGAGACCAGAGTTTTGTAAATATTATTTTTATATTAATTTTTTATATTTATAATTTAAGTTAGATTAAATGTGGTTAAATGTTTATTTTTCCTATAATTTATATGAATATACACAAAATATAAACAATAAAAAAGAAAATTGCTAAAATCTATTGGATTAGTCGAGTCTTTTTTGTATGCCTAGTTATTTTTGATTTGTTTAACCTATCAATTAATAGATCGTTGTGGTGTTTCGTCTTATGCTTATTTTGAGATTCGTTAGAATGGGTGTACTCGGTACAATGGTATGGACTTCAGACTGGAACACAATGGGTCCAACAAGCCAGCACCGACTCCAGATTCCGCCCTTCGTGGCTCCAGACCAGACTTCTGGGGTTCAATGTTGGATCACCATTGATCCGATTCGCTCGGTCCAATATGTCTGCTTCAAAAAGCCTTCTTAAACACTTCTCCCTAACTATAGTTTCCGGGATGGAACAGAACATGTCCGTTTCTGAAATTGAGTCAAGTATTTTTATGCGTCCCACGAGATATTGCCTAAACTTGTATTTTAGCTGCAGCTTAATCGTCTTCCATATGTAGGGCCGAAAGTTTACAATAGCCTCTAGTGCTACCGTTGTGTTGGGCAGGTGCGGACAGGGAATTCTCCGGGGCTTCTGATGTCCTTTCAAGAACTTTGGGCTACCAGACCGCGTTAGTGATTATAGGTCTGACCATCATGATATACAGCCACTGTATCATTTTGGAACTCAGACCCCAAGTTCTGTCACACAGACGCCTCCTCACCCTCATAAATCAAGCATGCTCTGTAGCTGACTTGATGTGCGCGTCCCCGTTAAGTCACTTATCGAGGATGACGCCAAGGTATTTAACCTTACCGGAGTAGTTTAGCGTCGTGGCTTTGATGGTGATAGATTCAAAATTAACCAGCCTCTTTTTTACAACGATTTTGCGAGGATTGATATAGATTCCTTCATTCAAAGTGTAGCTAATAATTCTACACGACTGTAGTGATGGCCGAGATATGTTCACCATACTTATAATTATCGGCAGGTCATCTGCATAATCATTGGAGTTATACGCTAGGCTCTTAAAACTGACTAAACGACTGTCGATGACAAATGAACACCAGAAATGGAGAGTAACATCCGTGGATTTTCCCTTCCTGTACGCATACTGACTTGAGTGTAAAGGCATATTTGTTTCTATCTGGTCTCTAAAACTTACATCAATATGAATTTCCATGGCAAACAATGTTAGACTAAAAGGTCTTATGATTAACGCAGTTCGCCATTTGACCTTTTGCAAGGCTTGTTGATAATAATCGCATTTATCTGTTTCCAGGTCAGTGGTATGTATCCCCAGTTTTAATTGCTCGAATCAAAGCAACAACTTACAGCAGGATAACGTCAATTATCCTCTCGATTAAAGCTGGACATAACCTATTTCCCCCGGGTGCTTTGAATGGTTTGAAAGAGGCTAGCTACTGCCCATTTAACCTTAAAACTATTAGCCATTAACGGTCTAAGACTTAGCCATTTACGTGTGCGAAGTGGAAGGCACCTTTAATTTTACCTTCGATTAAGGACATAATTTAAGCGGACTCTCATGACGATTGATATACTAAGATATTCGACAGTCTTGCCAGAGGTTTCGCAGTGGAAAAAAAAACTTTAAGGTATTACAGGGCCCCGACGTGATTTGAACGTGAGACCACAAAGCACGAACCACTGAGCCAGTGCGCCCACGCTCATTTAACGTTATCTGGACTAACAATTGTTCCAGATAAACTGTGTACTCTATTAGCCAAAGAGACCCTGAGGTCGGTCGTGTTTGAGTTTTCGTGTATTAAACGAGTTGGCAAAGCATTAGAATCAGTACCAGAGAATCTGTCAGCAAAACAAAGGACACTAGCGTGCTTTTTCAACTTCCCAGTGGAAGTTCTTGTAATGGGGCCGATTTTGTGAATCGCGGATTTTGTTTCAAGGTCACCAGAATCCAAATCCAACGTTTTTATAGAGATGTCTGTCTGTGTGCATGTACGTATTTGCGTATGTACGTATGTGCGTTCGGAATTATCGTTCGCCACGATTATCTCAAGAACCAAAGATGATATTGATATTGAAATGGGTTAATTCGAAACGTAATTACGTAACTCAGAACTGATTAAGTTTTCAGCGAAATCGGTCCAACCGTTTTTTGTTAGTAAATTAATAACTAAAATAATTTGCCTTTATTTGTACTATTTATTGTTATTTGTCATTGAGCAAATCATTATTACATTGTGCTCCGTTATTTCGTATTCATGTAAATCCTATTGATCCCACTGGGAAGTTAGTCGTGTGGACCTTGTGGGTCGCACCCAGACCACATTTTTTTTTATTTATTTTTTGATTTAAAAAAAAAGTCAACCCAAATCCCAGAGCACATAGACTCGGTAACGGTCCATTGTACTACCAGGCAGAAATCCTCTTGTTTGGTGTAGAGGTTGGAGAAACAAGGTGCTATTCGTTTCTCTCCTTTAATGGGTTGCGTATGTTGTTGTTCCCCATGGGGATTGAACCTGCACCGTACGGGTCACAAGCCAACACACTACACTCTACACCATCGCCACCATCGCCACCACTAGCGAGCTTAATCTAACTTAACTTTGCTAAATGGAAGAAGTGTTTCCCTAGTAGACCCAAAATTTTTGTGGCCGAAGCCGGGCATTCGCGGATGAAATGTGATGCCGTTTCGTCCTTCATCTTCAGCCAGTACTTATTATATCCCCGAGATTCTATCTCTATTAGTAGGGATGGTCGTTGAGGGGACTAAAGTCAGTGACTAGACTAACTCTAGATCTCAAATCCTTCCTATTCAAACCGAGCAAATACTTTGCTCTACGGAAGAACAGTATACCTATAGTGAATGGTTGTGGACCAATTAAGGCTGACGATGAGCCTTTCCTGTCCAGAGCATCCGCTCTTTCATTGCCCTAGATACCAGCGTGCCCAGGAACCTAGGTTAGTGCTACAGAGTTACTCCTTCTCGGTCTGTTAACCTAAGCGACGGCCTCCGCAATAATCCGCAAAATAATAAAGTGATCATAGAAGTCGAAGAAGTGTTGATAGTTACAGTCTCTATAATAGCTTTCGGATCCGGAGATAGCGTCCACTAAGCACCTTTCTGTATAAACGATGTCACCATCACCACCTGACCTGAAGCAGTGTATTGAATGTCAATATAGATTTTTCATTTTAAACTGTCCTACCGACCCTCCAAAATGCACGTTGCATATGTAATTTAAAACGCGCGCCGCGTTTGCAGCTAGTAAATAAATAACATTAGAAGCATACCGTTGATTTGTTCCTAAGTCTTAAACTGTATAATCTGGCCACAATTTGTTTACTTAATTCTTGACAATAAAAGTATGTACCTACTAAGAACCTCCAATCTAGTAAACAGTCGTGCGGATTCTACGAGTTTCAACAGCACATGAAATTGTACAATTGTAATACTCAATAGTTAATGATGCAATAATGGTTGGTTTTTATCTAATTTTAATATTGCCAGTGTGTGTCAACTTATATAATATTTTTTTTATATAGCTTACCTTAAACCTATTTTATCAGTTAAGCGTTACCTCATTTCTTATTAATCTTCATAGGTTGACATCTGTTTTAATAGCTTGTGATAACGAATATAAGGCGATAACTAGAAACCCGTGTACTATGCTATGTATATGTACATATATTACCTACTTTAATCAGGTTTAAGTAATTAAATCAGGAGGCAGCTATGTATTTCATCGTATCAGCTAATTGTTTCCTGTTAGGTATTCGAAGTCAATTACACAGCATTAACAGGGTAACTTTAACGTACTTATTGCTTTGTACTATAATCGTATAAATGTCGAATAAATTCCACTAATGGCCGTGTGTGGAATTTCACAAAAATTACGTGCCTTATATTTTGTCAACTTTGTACAAAAAAAACAACACCTTTTCAAATTCGACTTCCAAATAGGGACGTATTGAAAATTTAAAAATCAATTTTAAATGCTGCTTAGTGTAACTTCAAATGAAAATTTATTTTAAGCTGACCCTAATTATGTGACTCACGTAGTTCCTAAATAGTTGATTTTAAAATACCATAAAGGGAAGGTTTCATGTTTGCGACACATTTTTCAAGTTTCAGATGTGGGTAAAACTTAATCAAGATACCAAGGAAAATGCTAGAGCGATTGCATTGTGACTTTATTTAAAGCACGTCAATATATGGTCGCCCTTTTATTTTTGATGTGTTATCATTAAAAGCGGGGCCCCGTGGCGGATTGAATTACTCATTTGATACATTAAGTGTTACATGCAACGCTGCTTAGCACTTTAACATGAATTTATCAATTATCAAGTAGAGCGTGTTGGAATGTAAAATGCATACTATTTGGGGTAATCTTTTTAGAAAAAGAAGAGTGTGGAAGAAACCAGTTGCGTGTTTTTCGTATATATTGAAATTTTATCCCCGTAATTGAATTTTTTCTTAACTTTCAGTTTTCACCTTTCACTTGGGTCAGGGGAAGCAATTCCCCTTATACTCGTATGCAACGGGGTGAGTGCAGATATACCTCCTTCTCATAATACTAGTGCGACTAAATTTGAACAAAACGAAGAAAACAAACATAGGGACGGGCTACAGTCCGCTTGGACGAACTGTTGGATACCCTATTCTTATTCCTATCCCTCATAAGTGGGCGTGACAAAAGTCTAAGTATGGTTGAATTGTTAAGAACGCTCTACATATTTTGTTATATAACATTTAATGGATTTTATCAAAAAAAACGCTCCCTAGCTCAAACTTGGGTGTTTCAATAGAATTGTTTTATTTAATTGTGGGCGTGTCAGTAGGCGGATTTAAAAAAAATTAACACATGAGCATAAAGGGCCCCTAGAGAGTATATATTATAAATTTCAGCTCCCTAGCTCAAACTTTGAATTTTCAGAAAAAAAAAATAATTGTGGGCGTGTCAGTGGGCGGATTTTAAAAATATTTACACATGAGCATAAAGGGCCCATAGAGAGTATATATTATAAATTTCAGCTCCCTAGCTCAAACTCTGGATTTTCAACAAAATTGTTTTATTTATTTGTGGGCGTGTCAGTGGGCGGATTTTGAAAAATTTTTTATCCCGAGCAGTTTTAGGAGTCATGGATTATATATAAAAAATTTCAGCTTTCTAGCTCAAAATTCGATTTTTTCAAAAATTTCGTTTTTTTGAGTTTGTGGGCGTGTCTGTGGGCGGATTTCAAAAATTCGTTAACTTTATTATTTCGGGACCCTAGAGAGTATATGGTTAAAATTTCAGCTCTCTAGGTCCAGTTTAAAGGCCTAATTTTTGCCTACAAACGGACGGACGGACGGACGGACCGGACATGGTTAGATCGACATTACTATCGATGCTGATCATAAATATAGTAACTTATAGGGGTCTACGGGCAATATTAAGATATGTTACAAACTATGCGTCAAAATTAATATACCCTTAGAATAGGGTATAATAAAGACCGAGGTGCAAGCATCGGGCACCCCAGACTGTAAAAAACCGTTACCCAAACAGAACGACTGGCGGAAAAGAAGAAAATCTTCTCCTGAACCCTTTCGCCAATCTTCGGCAGTGGGATCGTGAAAGCGTTGGGGCTGCTAGTGCTGAAGCTGGCATGTAGAGCAATGCTAAACAAATTAAACTAAACAGCTCCCACCTCTCTAGAATGTCCAGCTCTAATAGACGGAATAGAATCTCTTGTTACCGGATGACAGTCTGGAGACGAGGTACGAAGAGATTTGACAAACTTTACGAGACTGACCGTTAATGGCTACACAACGCACGTGTGTATCTGCAGGAACAGAAACTTATGCGGAGAATCAACATACTGCTCCGTGCTCATACACAAGCGGAAGCTTATTCTGGGGATAACACCAACGCTTAACACCAACGCTTAAAATGCTTGAGGCGACCTCCTCCACCAGATTGACAAGGGTCATAGGATGCCAGGATCAAGGGATGCCACCGGGGAAGCATCAATTTCTTCTACCGGACGTTGCATCGATCGAACATCGCGCTAACAAACGGAAGTCAATTACACAAATGAAAGAAGGGAACTTGCATATAGAGAACATCCCGAGCCTCAGCTCCACATGCAATTGCAATTTGGATGATGCGAGATCCTCTCATTAAACATGTAACTGTGGTTGTGATGTCTTAGGGGGTAACTCGACCATTGAAAGTTGCACGACAGTTTTAGAGGCTCAGTCAAGTGGTTCCGGCGAGAAATATAAGGAGTCTCTAAGTCTAGCCCAACGGCAGGTCCAAGTTAATGAAACTCGTTGACAGGCGAAACATCAGCTCTAACGCAGCTCACAAAAGACTGGCCGAGATGGGAAAGGATGGGATCTTGCTCTTCGTCCCAGTCGCAGACAGATTCAGAAAGCCCGCAAATAATTCAATTGCGAACCCCCAATCTAATATCGAGCCGATGGCGAGTAAGTCCAAAAGAGGTAAGCAAAACAACGAATTTCCCCGACGACAACAAACATCGGAAAGTCATTAATTTGCTGGAGTAGACTATGGCAATCCCACACGGAAGCTTACAGAGAATGAATGGCTACTTATCGAGTTTCGAATCTTTGATGAGGTCAATAAGGCGATCAATAAAAAATAAGGAAACCTTTCCGTTTTTTGGTAACTTCAATTGCATTCAAGGATTCATACTTATGACCCGTGAAGACGGACACACTATCAAATGGCTCCAAAAATTAGTTTCAATGATGAGAGACTAACTTTATACCTTGCCCACCTACTTGTTCAACGTGCTACGTAGAAAAAATGGGACCAGGTGATGGGATGCGACGTCAACTCCCATCAAGAACTGCGGGGAAGCACAAACGTCATTACCAGAAATGAATCGCACCTTATACTGTTCTCTCGGCCAACCTGTTTTGGAATACTGTAGTCCTGTGTGAAGCCCTGCTTATGAATCTGAGTTCGCATGTATTGAGAGCATTCAGAAACAATTTCTTCTTTTTGCGTAACGCGACTTACAGGGGGAACTCGACGTCGAAAACAAGTCGCTTGAAGTTGATCAACTTGCAGTCTTTATAAAATCGAAGGGATATAGCAAATAGGTAGGGTAGGGCGGGGCTAGTTAGACCACGGGGCAAGTTGGACCACGCAAATTTCTCAGAAACCGTAAAGCGCGCTCTTTTACCAGCACGTGCCATACCGGTTTCAGTTGCATCGTGTGCTCAGAAGAGAAACCACACGCAGTTTTGTCTTTTTTTAGTGCAAAAGTAAAAAATACGTGAAAGATAGTTTTTTTATTTTACCAGTGAAAAAAACAGAATTAAGGACTGAGGTAAAGTTTTTTGATAAGTAAATATATTGTATTTTTATATTCTGTGTTTTTATTATTTTTGTATTTATGACGAAATATGTCCACCAAACCAACTGTGGGGTGAGTTGGACTAGGTGGATTTAAATAGACGGTTTTTATATGTATCTTTTGTTATTTGGAATTCCTAGAATGCGAACGTACAAACGTGTACCAGCTGTGGGTAGAGCGCAGATCAATACAGCTATTGCAGCTGTTCTTTTGAAAGAAAAATTTTTGAGGGAAGCCGCGTTAGAGTTTGGAATACCAAGAACAACACTAAGAATAAGAACATATCTTATTAAAAAAAAAATCGCAAGAAAATCCCCGTATAGGTTATGTTGGGCCGATGCAAGTTTTTGACGAAGAAAAAGAGGTTTTGCTTAAAGAGTATTTGCTTAAAGCAGCATCGATAAATTTGTTTGTAAAATTTGTAGTCTGTTGTACTTTATGGAACTTGTTTTTCAACTTTTCAGGGCTTGGTCTAACCCCTAACCCCACACACTGGTCCAACTTGCCCCCCTATAGGGGCTAGTTAGACCACTTGGACTTGGTTCATTTAGTGCAACATTAATCATCTGCGGTTACATATTTTCAATTTTATCAAATTTATTTTAGAAGCTAGAGGTTCATTCTTTCTTACGAAACCAGTTTCATAGTTATACATTGAATAGTTTGATTTATATGAGACTTCAAGTAAAAAGTGGTCCAACTAGCCCCGCCCTACCCTACTATATTTTTGTTCTTCGTCCTGACTGGTAATTTTAATTAATAAACCTTAACACTAGACCGCGAAATCCAAGGAATCCGGATTTTGGTACCAAAGTATGTCTCGATGCAATACCTAACGGACAAAATAGACCCATCAATAACCTGACGAGGAATTTTACATAATACAATCACGTGGTCGATTTTAACCTCAGAAAGATACATAAAAATGTTTTAAGGAAAATGCAAAATATTAAATATATCTCATTGTAAAAATAATTGAATAACAGTAACTTAATTGTTCAGTAGTTAAATAAAATAAAATACATATTACTTAAGACACGGGAGGAAAAGGAAACAGATTCTTCCATTGTGGACAAGAGAACTGTACGAAATTATGAAAGAAACTAGGACATTTTCCGATGCAAAACGAATGAGATCGGACAGTGACTGGGAACTGTATAAGTACAGCCAAAGAAAATTTAAAACAGAAACGCGGCGAGTAAAGCGTTGTTCTTGGATAGCCTGCTGTAGCAAGGAAGAGAAGAACTTGCTTTAACAAACAAACAAACATCTGTCCCCCGATTAGGACAAAACGTCAATGTTTATAGCAGCAACTTCGAGGTGGTAAGGAGTTCACCTACATCGGAGTAAACATCAACTCCACGTATGACACCTTAGTGGAAATCTGAAGAAGAACTACCCTAGGAAACCGTTGCTACTTCAGTTTGGCAAAACAAATGGGTTTAAATATTCTAACTCCGAAGACCAAGTGTAATTGCTACAAAACACCAATACTGCCAGTTCCGATTTATTGCTCCGAGTGCTGGACGATAAGCAGGAAAGGAGAGCTAATATTGGGTTATTTCGAAAGAAAAATACTCCCTCAAATAGTTGGTCCTGTGTGCGAGGAGAGCGAATGGCGGAGAAGATACAACCGTGAACTCAAAGAGCTGTACCAAGATGTCGATGCAGTCCAAAAAGTTAAAATACGTCGACTACATTGGCTCGGGTATATCGAGCGAATGAACAATAATGCTCCAGCGAAGAGGATCTTCGACTACCAGCCCCCAGGTTCTAGACGACAAGGAAGACCGAACCCCGGTTTCAAAGACCAAGCCATTGCGGGATCGCGGAGGTTGGAAGGCTGCAGTGAGTCAGGCTGAGACTCTCCACGGTTCTGGAGCCAGTTAACCAAGAACCAACACTAGAAATCAGCTAGGTTCAAAAAGTGTTTGCTCAGGAGCCAGTATAGCCTTGAGATCTCTTAAGGATTCCAATGGCCACTTGCAATAAAGCGCTTGAGCTTCTTCTTGGTACTGACTTTTCTGGATGCACCAATGACTACAACAACCCGGAAGAAGAGTACTACAAAGAGCACACAGCATCAACGGCAATTGTAATGCTAATGCAAGGAAGGGTAAGATGGACTATTTACTTCTTCCCACCGTATAAATCTACACGAATTGATGGCATCTTTCATATAACTATAGTCCGACGGAACATTCGGCTTCGGCTACCGCCACATTCGGCTAAAGTGCTCACCTTCGGCAAAACATTCGGTTTCGGCGAAAACAGGGCGAAGATTTTGTCGAAGCAGATCGCCAGATCAGCATGAGTATACCCAAGGCAAATGAGTAAAGACAGCCTCCACAGTATCATCAGCAACCTAGAAAAGACATTTAAGAAAAGTAGAATTGCGCAAAAAACGTTAGCAAAAATGTATCATTTTAGCAATGCCAATACTAGTAGCCTGAAAATTGAAGTAATCCCCAAAAAAAAATGCCGTCTAAATTTTAAATGCTAAAATGTTTTTCACATTTGGGAATGACCGTTCCCAGCAAACATTTGTAGTTGTTTCCGTTCATTGTTGTGGACAAAAACTCCAACTCGATTGTGCCATAATGGGTAATAGCTCCCCACACCATTACACCCGATGTACGGCTGTGATGTCTTGCCAAAATAAGCTCCTCCTTTCTTAGATCATGGAAATAAAAGTTGTAACCGTCGGTGCCGTCAAGATTAAACTTTTTTCATCCGAAAAGACAACGCGTTTCTATTCACTGCTCCAAGCGATATGTTTTCTTGCAAAATTCATTCGATGCTCCTTGTGTACTTGCCTCAAAACAGGTTTCTTTTTATGTTTTCTTCTCTGTATAGTACCACTTTTACCATTTTTTTCTATTCGACGCTTTTTTTAAATATTCTTAACAAAACTTTTTTTTATCCTGTGTATTTTTGGTCCTGTGTAAGAGGAGGTCGAATGGAGGAAAAGATACAACCGCAAACTATAGAAGACAAGAATTCCATAAGAGAAGAGGTCCTAGACCTTACTATCTCATCTCCTTTTATGAAAGATATCACAGAGGGGTGGCATGTGTCTGGCGAGGCATCTCTATCGGATCATATGTAATTCCGATTCGAGATAAGATGCAATGCCGAACTCGCGTCAGTCCGTTATGACAACAGACTGACTAATTGGAGAACTTACCGCGAAAATCTAGCGGTCAGATCTGACATGCTGCCAGAAGCACCATCAACAACAAATGATGCAGATGCTGCGCAATGTCAAATAAATGATATTATTCTTGCCTCATTGAAAAGTAGTTGCAAGGTTAAAAGAACCGTGGTTAAAAGGTGCGTACCATGGTGGAACGATAACCTTGAGTCTATTCGAAAGAGAGTGAGAAAGCTTTTTAACAAAGCCAAACGCACCGGCACATGGGAACAATATAAATCCATGCTGACCATATACAACTTAGAGTTGCGCAGATCCAAAAGAGCCTAATGGCGTGCAAACTATGAGAAAATCGAAAAACTTCCAGAGGTGGCACGCCTCCAAAGGGCTCTGTCAAAGGATCAAGCAAAAAGCATGGGATTGTTAATCAAATCAGATGGTTCAATCACACGCGACCGAGGAGAAACGCTGAAAACTTTGCTTCAGGCTCACTTCCCAGGGTCTCACACGATGGTCATAACAGATGACCATATAGCGGAGGTCTCAATTCCAAGAAACCTCAGCAGAATTAATAGTTTACGCGGAACACTTTTTACTCCGGATAAGGTTAAACGGGCAATTAACTCATTTAAACCATTCAAGGCATCAGGAACAGACGGTATTTTTCCAGCCATCATTCAAAATGAAATAGAATTATTATTACCATCCATGATTGCCTTATTTAGGTTCAGCTTCAACTGGGGGTATATACCAGTTACCTGGAGGGAGGTAAACGTAGTATTCATACCTAAACCGGGAAACAAGCCGAGCGAATTACCTAAATCATATCGTCCGATAAGCTTGACATCGTTTTTTCTGAAAACAATGGAAAGGATTATTGGCATCCACATTAGAGAATGCATATCAAAAAGCATGCCTCTGCACTCTCACCAATATGCGTACCAAAAGAGCAAATCCACGGAAGGCGCTCTGTTATGACTAACTACAGAGATAAAAAACGCCTACCGTTGCAAAGAGATCGCACTTTGTGCCTTTCTGGACATAGATGGTGCTTTTGACAACGCTGGATATGAATCCATATCAAATGCTTTGTACCATAGAAACATAGACAAACCAACTATTAAATGGATCAAAGCGATGCTGGAAAGTCGCAAAATAACTGCCTCGTCAGGAACGACCTCAGTATCAGTAACAGCCGTAAGGGGCTGCCCACAAGGGGGAGTACTTTCACCCCTTTTGTGGTCATTGGTCATCGATGACGTGCTATACAAGTTGAGCAATTTGGGCTACACTACAATTGGGTACGCCGATGATATTGTCATCATTGTCAGGGGCAAAGACTCAATTGAAGTCACATCAAAAATGAAAAATGCTCTAAAGACAGCTATAGACTGGTGCATCAAGGAAAATCTTTCCATAAATCCCAGTAAAGCCGTCATCGTTCCTTTCACTAAAAGGAGGAAATTAGACCTAGGCCTAATCACAATAAACGACACGGTAGAGTATTCCGACGAAGTCAAGTATCTTGGAGTAATCCTAGACAAGAGATTTAACTGGAACTCTCATATAAATAACAAAATCTCTAAAGCTAATAAAGCTTTATGGGCCTGTCGCCGCATATATGGCAGAACCTCGGGAATCTCTCCAAAGATCGTCCACTGGATCTACACAGTGATGATAAGACCCATTATAACATACTCCTCCATAGTATGATGGACAAAATCCACACAAAAGGTACAACGGCTTGCGTGCCTTGGTATCTCCGGAGCCATGCGAACCTGTCCAACAGCTGCCATAGAGGCAATACCAGGAATTACACCTCTCCACATATACATTCAAAAAGTGGCGATCCGCAGTGCAATAAGTCTAATACAGTTAAACGAGATAAGTCTTAATGATCATCCGGAACTAAAGACCCTTTTCGATGAACTGCCAGAACTTAACATGAACTGCGGGGTCACAGACCGCATTCAAAAAACACTATGCTTCAACAAACGGTTCTCCACGGAGATACCCAAAAGAGAAGCATGGGTTAGTAATAACCCACCAAACAGCCACAACGGCATAAAGTGGTATACGGATGGTTCTAAAATGGAAACGGGGGTAGGAGCGGGAATATACGGACCACACAAACGCTTCACGATACCCATGGGCAAAAGTCCCAGCGTATTTCAAGCAGAGCTCCACGCCATTCAAGAATGCACTAACCACATTAATTTATCTGGCATAAAAGGTGCAACCATCCACATATTCACGGATAGTCAAGCAGCTATAAACGCCCTTAGCTCTTATACCATTGACTCCAAATCAGTCATGTACTGCTTCAATACCCTACAAACACTCGGAATAAGAAACAAGACCAAATTATGGTGGGATCCGGGTCATGTCGAGGTAGAAGGTAACGAAAAGCCGACGAACTGGCCAGAAAAGGTTCAGAAACACCTTTCATAGGTCCTGCACCTTTCTGCTGCACTCCTAGATCAGCAGAAACGGCAGCAATAAAAAGCTGGGAACATAGAAAATGTATCCATCTTTGCGAAAGCATCCCAGGTCTAAGACAGGCCAAACGAGCCATTCGGCCCTTCAATCAAAATGCCAGCAAATGTCTAAACCTAAGCTGGCATGATATCAAAAACTTAGTAGGTTACCTTTCAGGGAACAAATCAGCCCCGAGGACATAAAGAATTCTTCTACTGATAAAATTGACCGCTTTACACGGAAAGTAGAAATTCTACTAGATTAAATTTTTCTGGCCCATACGGTACAAAAGATCTTTTTAGGTCCAAGTGCTCCCCTTATAAATCGCCTTGGCGAGCCAGAATTTAAAAAAAAAAGAAAGAATAGAAGACAAGAAAGACCGAACTTCCGTTGTTGTGTCTCAGGCAGAGACTCTTCATGGGTCGGGAGCCCGTTAAGTAAAGTGAGTTAACAAAACTTTGAAAAAAATCGCTGATGTGAACTCCTGCATCGAAATATTCGCAATGGCTCATCCTAGTGAGGGCAAGACACAGTATATGCTGTCATCAAGAAAGGATACCCAACACCGACGCACGTCTCGGACAGAATATCACTATAGACAGATATAACTTTGAGGTGGTTTAGGACTTTGTCTACCTTGACTCCGCAATGAACTCAGGCAATGACACCAGCGCTGAGATTAAACGAAGAATAACTCATGCCAATCACTGTTTCTTTGGGCTAAGAAAGCAATTGAGTAGCAAAGCCTTCTCTCGAACAACTAAAGTGACGCTTTATAAGACTTTAATAATGCCAGTCCTTCTCTATGGTACAGAGGCATGGACTCTAGCAAAAGCGGATGAGGTCGCTCTTTTTTGTTTTAAGAGGAAACTTATTCGGGTAATTTTTGGTCCCGTCTACATAGCGCACGCAAGTGGAAGGGGACCTTAACCAACTAAGCGTGCCAAACTGGAGCTGGTCAAAAATCGTGCTGGCCGGAGACGCTTGTTGGTGGAGGCCCAGGTCCACCCAGGACTGTAGCGCCACCCTAAGTAAGTAAGTAAGGCCTCATCCTAGTAGCGCATCTTTTTATACGCTTTTCAAGTATGTACTCGTAGTTCATTGTTTGATCTTGGGAAATTCCAGCGGTCGTTTCTTATTTACCCTTTAATTTTATGACTTACTGTTGGGAAAATATGTACCTTCACAGGTATTAAGTTTCCGGGTATAAAATTTCCAACGAGTATAAAGACTGAAAATTGATTGCAAAATGTACCGCAACTGTGAGATCCTAGAGAACGGAGACGTTGCGAAAATTGCTTGCAAAATGAGTGGCTTCAATGGATTCGCAGTGTAATGTATTCGACTAATTAAACAACATTTTATACCCGGAGTAATACGTATCTCACGTCCAATCAACGTAGAACTTTTCTGTACAAACATACTTAATTTCAACTGACACCGTTATATCTACACAACAACTAGGTAAGGTATCTATGAAGGCAATCAACCAAAATTACAGGTGCTGGCTTATCTTTATGATTCCCCTCAGTGTATTATCATACGAAAAGGTGTGTGAAATTATCCAAGCGCTGTTATCAATTAAATGCTTTCGCAGGGAACATATTTATTTGAATCAAACTCAGATATATTATGTTAAATTCTGTAGCTACTCAGAACTACACCAATTAATAGCATCGTCGTCCCTCTTGTCGCGTCTCTAAAAACAAAATAAAATTAAGGCTTGAGTACCTAATACTAGATCCACTGATTGCCAATACCAACTTATTACGACACTTCATTCATCTGAACACATACTCACAGATGTTTCGGCAAACTATGAATACACAGTTGAAAATGATAACAAACTTGTTTGATTCTCATCGGATTGATTTCAAGTAATTTAGTATAAGATACCGATTTTATTGTTTTTTTTTAAATTGTACCAAAAAAACGAAATCAACGATTATTGTACCACGAAGTTAGAACCGGGTTTGGGTTTTTTTTATACTTAACGATGAATTCGGTTCGATCGTGTTTTTTGATTATTTTCTTTGTCTGTGCTTTATTTTTCATTACCTGCTTTATTGACTGAACTGCGGCGTGCAATACCTGTCATTGTCATTGTCAGTACAAAAGTTGCTTTCAGTTAACGATGAAGTATTCGACAAGCAGTTAACGAATTGCCGCGTTTCAATTGAAATTCATTATATATTATATAATTTTTAATTTAGAAATAATTGCAACTTCATTTAATAAATTAAAATGAAATTGATGATATCGTAAGACTGCGTTGGAGATTTGTTTAAATTTTAAGGAATAAAATATTTTATTTGCTGCTGGCAGTGGAACTAGAAAAACAATCAATTGTGTAAGTGATTGCCGGACATAACTCTAAGTAGTTTATTTTTTTAGATTCATTGATTCGATGTGTTACAAGGACATTTTAAAAAATCAAATAAAAACTGTTAAAAAATGTGTTAATAAAGAAATAATATCTTTACGACGAAGTGAGTTTTGCGAATCGCTAATAAAGACATATATATATCGTGCGTAAAAAGTGATTAAATAAAAAAAAAAAATTCTAATTATGATTTTAACATTGATAAATTCATAGGGAAGGATTGTACTCCAAGCATTTGATTGCTTCAGGTTTTTGTAATATGGGCCGATAATGTATAGAAATTTTTAATTATTTTTGCGTTTTAGATACTAAGAAAATTGTATACTCAGCTTTTTTCTAAAGAATTAACCAAAGGTACGGCAAGAGTACGATAACTCAGGCGACAAGAAAAAATAACGGTTTTGTGTAGAACAGTTAGATACAAACATTTTTTACTATAGGAGGGGGGGGGTCTATCTCGCCACATTTGGGCGGGATTGGCGGTTTTCTAAAAAAAACAGTTCAAATGGAAACAAAATATTTAAAAATAACGGTAATACCTACCTACAATTAAGTAGGTATTGCACATTTTTTTAAAGCTAGAAGTCGGTTCTATCATACTGTTTTTAAATCAAGTGAATTCCGTTACTAGTTTTTAAAAAAACTAATTTCAAACTCAAAATTTCGGAAAAAATTAGTTTATATTATCTTTATTCCAAATTGTGAGACTACATACTAAATTTTGTTGACTATTTTTTCCTGTTATTAGTTTTTAATCGAATACTGAAAACTAGATGGTTTGAAGTCTACTAGTTTTGGAGAAAGTATGTGGGCGTGGGGTCATGCTACCCCCCTGCACCCCCCCCCCCCCTTCTTGGGGTAGGTGCGAGGTTGGGTGTATGCAAAGTTTCTTTTGCATTTAAGGAATCTGGAATTAAAGAAACTTTGAGTTTGAAACTAGTTTTTTTAACAACTATTCATGGAAATCACTTGATTTAAAAACAAGATGATAGAACCAACTTTTATCTTTAAAAAAATGTGCAATACTTAATTTTAAGTTTTACCTGTATTTTTAAACATTTTTTTTCCATTTGAAGTGTTTTTTTTAGAAAATCGCCCCTCCCGCCCAAATGTAAAAAAAAAATAGTAAAAAATGCTGGTAAATAAATGTTCTACACAAATCTGTCGTTAAACTTTGTCGCCTGAGTTATCGTACTCTCCCCAAAATTACTTTTGAAACACGGCAATATCTCAACACAGTCAGAGTTATTTTATAGAGGTTTGAAATTTAAGCTGACAATAAGATTTACAACAAATTTGCAAAACTACCCACATTTTCGCAATAGATTCATATATTTTTCATCAAGTTTCGTTATTTTATTTGCTTTAAAATGACTCATTAAAATCGAAAGCCATTATGACAAATTAAAAATCGGTTATGTATCTACAATCACAAAGCGTATGGCTCTTATGTCCGCTTCAACCGGAAATTAGGTCTATGAATTTCATTTCATCCCGCCTAACGTTGGTCAGTTTAAACAAATTCTGTGTCGTCACATACAAAATCGAAAATGTTGCATTAAGAAATAAATAAGTAACTATCTCCGAAACTGTGATTTGTTCGCTATGCGAGTAGCAGAGCACTGATTACTTTCTCTTGGATGTTAAGTAATTAAAGCGCGAATGTATTGGTGTGGTGGAGTCTGTTTCAGGAACTAAATCTTGATCTACCGAATGGATAACAAGTTTCATGTGTTTGCATTATACAAGTTTTGGAAGGGGCGAAATAATGCAGGTAACGTACAACATCGATTTAATTGCCTTTTCGGGGTTAACGTTCTATTGGACATCATTCCCACATTTATTGCTGTTTTAACATATTCAACTTTTAAAAATAATGACCCTAAAGTATTTTGGTGAAACTCAGAGGTTTTCTACGAACGGCATTTGGTTTAAGTCGCATTTAAACATAGAATATTTATATTTGACCGCACAAAGATATTTTCCAAGTTGATGTTGATGGCACTCGCGCAATATTTGATGCATCCAAGCGTCAGCTAAGCACATACTTGGAAATAAGGCGATAATGTTATTGAGGGAATAAAGCAGATATGTCCTTCTAGCTTTGGTTGCGATTGGTTAAACCTCCCACGTAAGATCCAACACAAAACATGAATAGATAAGACACACTACGTGACTAAGAGGTGTTTTTTCTACAACTCAGTTGTAACTCGCTCTTTACAGGACAAAGAACGCAAAACAAAAAAAATAATACTACATATCGCTTTTCTTCTTGGTTCGACGTTACAAAATAACGGCAGGTTTCCCGATTTTGAATCACTTCGTCAATAAGGTTAATCAAATGCTGGTGTTGCTGCATTTGTGTGATCCAGTAGTTTTCCGGCCTGCCTGTCTTTCGCGATTGTATGGATTGGAAACGTTGATTTATATCTCCTTTGAACATGACAGTACCAACTGAGCCGGTCGCCCTCCATTTCCAAGTTATTTGACATGAAGGCTTCCTCGGATCTTGGAACTTCTTATTAGATCAATCTTTGCTACTCCGGCTATCATGCGAAGCATCTTCATCTCATCTGTCGATAATTTTGCCTCATACTTTTTGTACGCTGTCCAGCCAACACTGTGAGCCGTATGTGAGCACGTGTCGCGCAACTGCGGTGTAGAGCTTTCCTCTCAGCTAAGCGGCATTTTCAGTCACAGAAGATGGCTGAGTTTTCCCGCCACTTAATCCCACCAACGACCATACCACGTCGAGTTAATCGGTTCTCGTACAGATAAATAAGTTGTTCAGGAGGAAAGATCACAATGATATTCCTTGTGTTCGAATCTCCCAGACAGCAGAGAACAGACAGACAGTACTGACTGCTGGAATAAGTCCAGAAAGTGTCGCTTCAAACGACGATTTTTTCGTGATCGAGGACCCACAGGAGAAAGTGGATTTGCTGGGCGCTTGTTTCGAGGCCGTGTATACGGTGAACAATCCTGTTCGCCGTAACCACGACATTGAGAATAGGGCTCTAGTGACCCACTTCTATCTGCGCACCGAACTTGAGAATTGGCGATCTGAGAATAACGGATTCACCGTGTTCACTGATGAAAACCATGCTAATGCAGTTGTCGCCAATGGCCGAGATGCATCGCACTTGTTCGTGTCAAAGGATGATCTTCTGTGCATCTTCGAGTCACTAAAGAATAAAAAGTCGGCGGGGATGGATGGTGCCCCAAACGTCGTATTGAGACACCTGCCTCTGGAGGCTGTAGATATTTTCACCACGTTGTTTAACAATGCGTTGAATAATGCACATTATCCGGCGCATTGGAAGGTAGCTGTGGTACACCCTATCCCGAAAAAAGGTAAAGATAGGACGAACCCTGCCAATCTCCGGTCAATTAGCTTGCTTCCGAATATTAGCAAGGTCTTTGAAAATGTTGTCAATAGAGCCCTGTTAAAGTGGGTCGAGGACAATAACATAATTCCGGACAACCAGTTTGGTTTCAGGGCGATGCATGACACTATTCATGCCGCGTCGAAACTGGTTTCCGACATTCAGTGGAATAAATGCAAGAACCAATGCACGGGTGCTTGTCTGGTTGATTTTGAGAAGGCTTTCGACACCGTATGGTTAGAGGGACTTTTCTACAAGTTGACCAGGCGAGGGATGCACAAACCTTTGCTATATGTAATTTATGATATGCTTATGGGAAAGAAGTTCGTTGTCAAATGTGGCAATGTGACTTCGAGCAGAGTCTTTGAAATTAAAAACGGTTTACAGCAGGGGGCGGTCAATTCTCCGATCCTGTTTAACATTTACACGAGTGATCTGGTAGGTTCACTCAGACATGCTATTGCGTATGCCGATGATTTGGTGGCATACAGATCAGGTCCTAAAATCGAGGTCATTAATATCCTTTTGCAGCGTGACTTCGATCAAATTAAGCGATATTGCGACGACTGGAAGTTGAAAATCAACTTTCAGAAGACGGAAACAATCTTGTTCAGAACTCCATTGGCTGGGGCCTCTAGGGATACCAGAAAAAACTAGAAAAAATTGGCCATTATTGGAGAAAATGGGCAGCCATTGGCGGTGAGAAGCGTAGTTAGATATCTAGGTATCTGGCTTGACCAGTATCTATATTTCGATAGACATATAGTTGCTTGTCTTGCTGGGGCCAAGAAGGCTTATGCTTTGACAAGGAGACTGTTTCATAGCAGTCAACTTGACTCCAAAGTGAAGGTCATTTGCTACGTGGCCCTTATAAGGCCAATTATCGCTTATGGTTGTCCATTGTGGTTCAATATAGCGCCCAGCTATAAGGAAAAGATTCGGGTTTTGGAGAGACAATGTCTTAGGACTTGTCTCCGGTTGTTCCGAACGCCTGAATCCAATTATATTAAATACTATCCCAACAAGGTCCTATACGATGGGGCTCAGTTGAATAGGATTGACAATTTCCTTATTAAGGTGACTCGAAGGCACGTTGCAAGGGCCATGGCCAGCGATAATAGTCTGATCTTTGGGGCTTACTACCCCAATGAAATGTACATAGAGAGTACGCTCCGGTCTGGCTTTATCCCGCCGGAGGCATTTATCCATATTGATGCAAAAGGGCTGGTACAGACGAGGGATGGTATCCCGGTATTATACCACCGCTTTCGCAGCGCGAGAGATAAGCGGCTCATCCGCGGCGAGGACGTCGCCAGTGCTCATGAGCTCCTCCGTTTTAGTACCGCAATAGCGGAGAGGGTTAAATTCGATACAGAAAAACAATTTACCGAATTTTGGTGGCTTTTTGAGGGGGGAGGGGTCAACATGCCCTCCCAAGACGATGCGTTACTCTAGGTAACATCCTCTTAGTTTATAAGTTAGATTAAGTTAGCTAGGGCGTTTCTGGGAGAGGCCGGGCTCGTCAACTTGTGGTAGTGCTTCCGGGAGAAGATTGACGCTGTAAGGCTCAGTTAGCTCAGGGTAGCGCGTGTGCACGTTGACGACTGCCAGGCGCTCGGAAAGCAATTGGGATTTTGACCACTTGTTGCGCAAGGCAACGAGTGCTCAAAATCCTAATTATAGTTAGAATATGTTAGGTAGTTTAAGTAAGTAGAATAGGTAGTTTGTAGTTTGTTTTATATAAAAAATATAAAATCTTAATAATGATACCGAGTTTTAATTGATTTTGTCGACGAATACATATATGTAAGATTAGTTTGTAAATAGTTTTTAGGCCGAAAGGCAATAATTATAAGATATAGTTAAGTTTAGGGCGTCCGCATAAGGACCAATAAATAAGAATAAGTATCCTGTTAATTTTAAGTTAGATTTAATCATTTTTGTCTAGTACGTAATTTGATATTCAGCAACAATTAAAAAATGAATTTAAAAGTAAAGTAATCGGTTCTCGTCAGATCACCGTAATTAAACGACGTTGGGCGCGGTTAGTACGTAGATGGGGAACCGTTTGAGAACAACCGCGTGTCGCTGGCCAGTCCCATCTACAGAATTGAGGTAGATAGGTAGATTGTCATCACTGCTTTTTTGCTTTTGATCATAGATCCCAGATATTTGATTTGTTCACACTTGGGAATCACTTATCTATTCATGTATATGTCTGGAATAGGTCGGGGTGGATCAGAGAACAGGTAGCACAGGTATTCTGTTTTCTTTCTGAGTAATACGATTCCTTTCCAAAACGTCCGCTCCATCGTCAGCAAGGAACAACTGGTGCACTTTTAAGTTCTTCACTTTACCTTCTTACTCTTGTCTTTACTCACTCATGCATCTCCATAATCATATGTACGTAGGTTTTTGAGACTGAAACAACAGATTTGGTTTATCAAAAGCCTTTTCAAAATCAACCAACACCATATGTAACTCCTTTAAGGCGTCACGATGGATTTCATCTGTGGTTGATTTACCTGCGACAAACCCTCACTGGTCCTCAGATAGCCGTATTTCGTTTCCGCATTCGGCTATCTAATACCCGCTCAACGATCTTCATGGTTACGGTAAGTAACACCGTTTCGCTTATCGCCTCTTCCTTCGTACAAAGGAAAAAGATAACTTTTCCTCCACTAGTTGGCATTGGATCGCTACTCATAAGTTTGGAGATGAGAATCATGAGCCATTTGGATCCGATGTCTCCCATCTTTTTCCAAAACCTCGTTACCGATGGCCAATTTAAAAATGTCGCCCGACCCAAAAAATGCGTCCCACAAAGAAAAAATCAACAAAATCTATGTTTTCATTTTATTTAAAAACAAAATTAAAAATATGTAGGTCAGGTTATAATTTAACGTAAACAAAGCAATTCATAAAAAGAAATCACAATTCAGTTTTTTGGTTAAATCAACTTCAGGTAAAAGGTTCATTTCTCTAATGAGAGAAATATAAATTTACAGTACAAAAGTAAAAAAATATCACTTGATTTGTTAATAACAGAGACTTCAAGTTAGGTACTACAAATATCTAAAAAAAACTTTTTATTTTCTTATTAAAAAAAAATTTAACAAAATTGGTAGTACAAGAATAAAAAATTAAATTTCATTTTCTTAACCACAAAACTTAAAGTTATAGTAGCAGAATATAACTAAAAAAAGGTTCATGTTTTCGGTTTCAGTTTTTTTGGTTATTGTTTGATGTATGGAATGGAATGTTCCTGTCTCGCGGTAGGGATTAAGATTTTTTAAGATTTTTGTATTTCTTTTGGTACAACAATTATGCAACACGCATTCGTAGAATTCTTTTCGGAGGAAAAACGTGCAATTTGTTTTGGGCTTGAAAATTTTTGTGTTGTAATTTAAAAACTCAATCTGAAATTTATTAAGATTAAGATTTATATGAAAATGCGTCAAATTTTCGCCCGTTTTTGAGAAAAGGGTCCAAAAAGCATTTACAATTTTGAAATGTCGTCGCTATGCGTCCCGAGAACAGAAATGTCGCCATTTGGTGACATATGTCGCCCATCGGTAACCCTGCTCAGAGGATATATCATCCGGCCCAACTGCTTTACGTTTTTTGAGTCTCTGACGGCCTTCATAGCTTCTTCGACAGTAAGAAAATGTAATCGGGGAAATTGCTCAGTTGGAAGTCCTTCACAAAATCGTTCGCCTTTCTGTTTGTCCAGAGTGACCCATTTAATGTTCGCAGAAACTTTTGTTTGACTATTTTTGTTCGTCCCCGCCGCCATACAAATTTCTGTCAAGAAAAGGCGGTATTGCTGCCAACTGCCTCTCCCAGGATCAGTTTGCAATCTTTAACCCAAGGCTCCATGAAACGTGCTACCAAATGGTAGTCAATCTGGATTTTATTTCCTTTTCCTCTTTTTCTACTTATATTAAATAATTTGTTTCCTCTTTAATTTGGGAAAATTAAACTGACGCGGATTGCGAGACTCAGCTCGAGTTGTGAGGATGCGGGATTTTGTATGTTTCCTTTATTCATGAGTTATATATTACTTGTCGTGCTATCTTAATTACCTCGCCTTACATTATGTTGGCACAGGAAACAGACAAAATTGCGATCGATTGGTTCTGTTTTAGAGAAAAACTTAAGCATAGATTATAATTCGTTCGATTCGTTTATTTGAACATTTTGGGAAAATAAAGCACAACTATTTTTAGTTTCATTTTGGGAGCTGGGAAACTCCCACGAAAGAAGAAAGTTCTCCCCTTGTCCCTGTTGAGGTCGGAATTCCCACAAAATATGACTCTCCCACGATCCTCAGCACTGCTCTAAAGTCGTAATATCATACCTTATGCTCAGTTTGAGTTTGAAATTTTAGCAGTATTGCAATATATTTCTCGTTAGTATAATAAAGAAGGAGTGCCAAATTGCTCCACAAGTGAAATGATTTATTCACAAGAGAAGGTAAAACCTTACCAGCCCAAAACAGGCTTTAAAGAAAATATGGTGTATTAACTATATTCACTCTTGTGAATGGCAAATAAATAAACATCCAGTTCGTCGGCTCTCTTATTTTCATCTATGGCTATATAGCCGGGAACCGAGAAAAGTGGGTATTGAAACGACACGGCTAATCCAGGCCAGTGTGTCCCTACAGTCTTTATTGTGCTTTGAAGTAGTCGTGGCTGAATCACAGCCTACTGTCGGCAAATATGGCTCTGTTTAGTTAAGGTGTCAATTCGTTCATAAGTTACTTTCACGCTTCCTTCCCATGACTTCCCCCGGAAGACGCTGGATGTGCTCTAAGTCTAAGTAAAAACTTCTTAATCTAAATAAAAACTTGTTTGCGAAATACGAGTATCATAGTGATCAGTTTACAATTCGTTGAGTCATATTTTATAGTACCCATCAGCAAACATATTATAGGCTTAACAAATTTAAGCTCTTGCCGTTATCTTGTAGTTGGTCTTGTTAACTGCTTGTAAAATGTAAATTAAAGTGGAAACGCTTGCTCGCGTGGAGTTGAAACTGGTTCCGATTCAAGTTTTCAAGATAAGAAAGGCAACACTTTTTTTTGATTTACATCATGCTTATCTTGAATACATATTGGGATTGTAAAATTGTCACGATATACGCGCAATTCATTTCAAAAAATACTTCGACGGGTTTAATTTTGGGATGACATACAAAAATATGATCTTTGTATTTTTAACTTTCTTTTATATAAACTTGTTGAAAACTCGTGCTGAAATTTCAAACTGAAACTGAGTATGGGGTATGGTACTACGACTATGGAAAAGTATAAACATGTGTGTCTCCTGATTCCGTGCGTCTGTTACGGGGCATCTTGCCCCAATGGGTGGAGAATCTTCGGTAACGGTAGCTACCATATGAATGAATTTGGACACACTGAATTTCTTAAAAACAAGCTCCAACGATTTTGATCAATTATAGGGCATACGAAGTTGTTCACCATAGTAGTCGAATAACGGAACTTTAGAAACATCCCAATGTTTCAAAAGCGCGTGAAGTGATTCCAAAAAAAACGCAGACCGATTATAACTACCATTTTGAACAAATCTACATAGGTATCACGTTGCCAGACGTCCCGATTTTGGCGGGACGTCCCGATTTTTTAATCAAAATTAAATGTCCCGCGCGGGACAGCCTCAGTTCCGCTTTTCGGGGAAATAATTCATGAATCTCGTTGACAAAAACGAAAAAGTAATAAAAGCTAACTGTTCAGTTCACATCTTGCATAACATGACCAACTTTGCAAGTGATAGATTAGACATCGATGTAGAAGCTAGTTATCATCTTAAAAATATACGGCCATTTCTCACATTCAGCTAAACGATTTCTGTCGCTATGTCCTGCTGTTGAGAGAGTAATCAAGGTTTGGCCTGCTTTAAAAAGCTACTTTGATAAGCAAGAATCTTGTGCGAAAGCCATTGAAAAGATTTTTTACTCTGAAGCAGAGGAAACAAAAGCTCTAGCCTACTTGCATTTTGTTCATAATGTGATTGGTACATTAATAAAAGAGTCTCAGGAAAATGCCATAACAGAAATGCATGAGTCATTGTGCCTCTTCCGCTCAAGGTTGACTCAAATGCTAAAGGATGGGTTTTTCGGCTACCAGGCAAAACAGATTTTAAATAAATTGGTTGAATATGAACGGACCAAAGCCATCGAAGACTTCAAAATTCTTTACACAAATTGCCAACAATATATAGACAAACGTTATAATTTTTCAGATGAAAATATTTTTTATAGACTTACTGCCACCACCGCACAGAAATGGCACCAGCTCTTTCAACAGTTTAAAAAAAAAATGATACCAGGAATATATTTCAACTAGTGTCTTTCATATTAAGTATCCCAACATCAAACTGCTTTCCTGAACGCGTTTTTTCCCAGATGAATTTAAAATGTTCGAATGCCGGAAATAAATGCTCCGTAAATTTCATGAAAGCAGAATTACTCATCCAGTTTAATCTACAGCTATCCTGTGAAGAGTTCTTCATCTTTATTAAAGAGAAAAAGGAAACTTTAAAAGAAGTTAAATCTTCACAGAAATATCATGAATAAGTAATTCTTATAAATAATTATTCTCTTATTGTAAGTTGCAATTTGTAACACTCACTCCACAGACTATTTTTTAAAACGCCATATTTTTCTAATGAGTAAAACTTTTTTGATTTTGATTTCTGTTTTTTTTTTTTATTCTGAAGACGAATAAGACTCATCTATTTAACGATAGGGTGAATCTGATTTAAAATGTTATATTTTTATTAAAATACATTTTCTATGGCTATTTTTACTATCTATTGTCACGTAAACGTAATTTTAATTCAAAAAAAAGATAAATATTTGAAAACTTCTGATTATGTACGTTTTTTACTATGTCCCGCTTTCGACGAAAGAATCCCGCTGTTTTCACTCAAAAAGTTCCAAAATCCCGACTTGGCAAAAAAAAATGGCACGCTGATAGGTACTCAGATTTTTTTATTCTATAGCAGTTTCTAACATTTTCGAAGTCTTCGTTTTTTCTTAACAACGGCTCTTACGAATTTTAACTATTTCGGTGTTACTAAGAGCTTTTTCCAAAAGACTCTAATAACGGTATATTTACAACTCGGAAACATCTCAAAAACGTGTGCAGTGATTTTTAAGAAATTCAATATTTGCGCTTATAAAGGGTGTTCAAATTTGAGGTATCATTTTAAATTTTGAATGAAATACATAAATTGTGTGATATCTGTATTTATTATTTTTGAAAATTAATGTACACATCTGCTAGCTCGGCAGACTGTCCAACTGTACCAACATTTTGAATCACTTTTTCGCATAATGATGATTCAATAAGTAATATTTGCTGGATGATGTTGTCGTTGAGGTGTTGAAGAGTTTAAGGATTATCGGCATAAACTTAACTCCTCAAGAAACCCATAAGAAAAAATCCTGTGGTGTTAAATCGCATGATCTTGGTGGCCATGTCACGTCTGTTCTTCGGAAAATTATCTGATTGTTAAACTTCTCTTTCAAAATATCGATTAAGTTCGTTGCTGTGTAGCATGTTGAACCATCCTGTTGAAACCACATATTCTGCACATCAATATCTTTCAATTGACTCCACAAAAAGTTTCTAATCATCGCTTGATATCGAGTTTCCATTCACAGTAACTGCATTGCCATTTTCATCTTCGAAGAAAAATTGACCAATTACGCCACCACACCAAAATCCACACCATACAGTAACTATTTTTGTTTTCATTGGCCTTTCAAACAATCCTCTAGGAATCTCTTCAGCCCAAATGCGACACTTTTGTTTATTGACATATCCGCCAATTTCAAAATGAGCGAAGATTATTTGCTCGAACAAATTGTCATTTTGTTGTTGCTTATCTATGGCCCAATTAACGAATTGCTGATGCACTGCGTGGTCTATTGGCTGTATTTTGTTAGCCTTTGCAAGCAGATCTTTGTGTAAAATGTTAAACAAAGTTGTTGGTTTGATGTTTAATTGCTGTGAACGACGACGAATTGACGTCCTTGGCTCTTCAGCAACACCTCTGCTAACAGCTGCAATATTTCTACTCGAACGACCGCTACGATGATAGGCTTTACTTCTCTGATTTTGAACCGAACCAGTTTCTTCAAATTTATGAACGATAAGTTTAATACTCGTAGCACGGTTTGACGGAGCATTTTCTCTACCGTAGTTTGAAAGAAATTTTCTTTCAACTTCTACAAAACTTTCACCATATTTAAAATAAGTTTTTATAATAAAACCACGTTGCTGAATAGTGTTCCGATCCATTTTAGCTAACGGGAATGTATTAAGTTCATACCTGAAAAAACTTCTGTGTAATTTTATAGCTGTACAAAAAGTGGCGGCCAATTTAAAATGATACGTCAAATTTGAACACCCTTTATGATAGGCCAAATTGGCATAATCGCGTTTTTTTTTAATTTATTGATGTAACAGTTTGTGTTTATTTGTATTAAACATCGCTTTCCTAATAAACTGGTCTAACGATTTTGATCTGTTTCGATGTTTTATGTCGTTTTCCATTGCACTTTCCAGATTTTGCTCTCAGAAAATATAAGTTGTTTCCATTCGTGCCCAAAATACGAGTATTACATCACAATGGTTAGAGAAACTAGTTTAAGGCCGATATATTTATTTTAATGAAACATAAAAAAAGCTAGCCTTTTTTTGTTAAAGTATTGTAGGAGTCTGGGATGTGTTTTCGATGCGTGTAAGTCATTTGGGCATATCTCTGCTAAATGTCGCATTATAGGATCCTATCCAACGTACAGTGTGAACGTCTTAATCCGTTTTGCAAACAACTAATCGGCACGTACCAGTGTGGCGTTCTTCCCGGTAGATCGACAATGGTGGTCTATCTTCACACTAAAACAAATCCTGGAAAAGACCAATTAATTTCAAGTCGAGACCCACCATTCTTTCATCGACTTTAAAGCCACATATGATAGCATTCATAGCCAGGAGCTCTACGTGGGGATGGCCTAATTCGGGATCCTGGTCAAACTGATCCAGTTGTGTCGCGTGATGCTGGAAAACACGCGGTGCAATGTGCAGTATGGAAACAGTTCTTCCGAGCTATTCCAAACCTGTATTAGATTCCGGTAAGGAGATGCGTTGTCATGTAACTTCTTCAATCCTCTTCTGGAGCGGATGGGACGCAGGGCAGCTTTCAATACGGAAGGCTCTATCTTCAACAGATACGTTCAACTACTGGGATACGCGGACGATATCAACATCATCGGCAGATCTTAGCGTGCCATGTTAGAGGCTTTCATGGCAATTAAAGAACAGGCAAAATTGGTTGCTTTCAACTCCCAAACAAACATCTGTATACAGACTAGGACAAAACGTCACTGTTGATAGCAATAACTTCAAACTAGCACGGGAGTTCACCTACCTCGGAGTAAACATCAATTTCACAAATGACACTCGAGCGAATGGACAATAATGCTCCACTGAAGAGGATCTTTGACTCCAAGCAAGCAATACCAAAATTGTTACTGAATTTCTCTCAAACATGACATACTATTGACTGAGTCTGCCAGTGGGGCTGAGTGGGACCATTTTTCGGTAACATAGGGAGAGAACACTAAAGTATTAGACTGCCATTTGACAGCAATACGCAAATATTTTTATTTTTTAATTTTTTTCGTCACTGGATACTGAACGAAAGGCAAACAGCTTTTTGATGACCTTTCGGAAATCTCAGACACATGGTTCGATGGCATCATTAATTATTTGAACTTCACTGTTTGCTTTTGAGCTTAACTTAAATTTTTTTTCCTTATGTCTCGTGAGTAACAGCTGATTGCGTGTTTCTTGGCAGGACTTTGAGAAACCTCCCACTTTACGTACCTACGTAATAATGAAGGATAGTCAAATTTTACCGAGGATTAAAAAATACGAATATTTGAAAAATAATTTCCAACTTGAAAATTGCAGTTTAATAATAGAATGAGTTATCTGAAATAGAAGGAAAAAAAAGGTGTGAGCCACGCTGCACTCACGGTATAGTTGATGTGTAAACATGTTTTTTTTTATATTAAAAAAAGGAAATCCAAATCCTAGAGCACTCAGACTCGGTAACGTTCCATTGTACTACCAGGCAGAAATACTCCTTTTGGTGTAGAGGCATGTGATTGGGTGGCGTAGGTTGTTGTTCCCCATGGGGATTGAACCTTAAACATGTAGGCTCGTCAGTGTTGCATGTGGAAATATCACAGGGGTTGTGGTTTTGATAAACAAGAGATTTCGGTATTGTATTGAAATAAAACGATGATATATATTTAATGTCAACGACAAAATTTATTTAATGTTTGACCCAACAAATAATTGGTTTGTGAAAGCTGAAGTAGGAGACGTACACCGTCGACTCAAGTGTGTCGATGTACCGGGAAAATATAGCATCGATTGTCGTTTAAGTGACATTCTTAAATCGGCCATCGGTTACCGAAGTACAAATCGATATTTTTCCTCTTACCTTCAACTGATGTACAACAAACTACAAGCTATACAACCTCAATTATTCAAAACAAATCTACTTCCACACAACTTTCCGGTGTTTCGTAAGGACATACTAATCTCTAAAATTGAACATACATAATTAATAAAAAAAAAAAACAACGACACGCGGTTGTTCTCAAACGGTCATTCATCTACGTACTAACCGCGCCAAACGTCGTTTAATTGCGGTGATAATTGAACATACATACAAGTAATTAATAAAAAAAAAAACAACGACACGCGGTTGTTCTCAAACGGTCACCCATCTACGTACTAACCGAGCCAAACGTCGTTTAATTGCGGTGATCTGTCGAGCAGCGATTAACTCACGTGGTAATGAAAATCTGACGATGACGAAATCTGACGATGATGGTGACGCTAGATATTTCGAACTAGCCCCTACCGAGAAAAAATTAAAAAAAATATATTTATACATCAACGAGAGCAAAAATGTTTACACATTAAAAAGAACACTTGTCTTGCCATCAGGTTTATTTAGTTAGGGCAAGGTTATGAAATCTATGCCGACCACTTAACACTCTGATTCATATTTTGAACCGATGTTTATATTTCCTGTTATACGGTCGAATGTTATTTATATTAAACGGTCATGTCCATCAAATGAGATTGCAAAATATGTTCACACGTTATAAGTTATAGTATTATCCGCGGGGTTTGTATAAAAAAAATAGTTTTTAACCGGTCTATGACCGTTTTAAATGAATGCTTTATTTGAACTCCCAACTTAGTCTAAATTCTACAAGTATTTATATCTTATGAACTACTGCAGCAATCCAACGTAGACATAGCGTCAGCAGAACGGATCCGCTTCCAATTCTACCTGTCGTTGACTGGACGTGGGAAAGTTCTGAGTAGGTGGATTATGGATGGCGTGTGCTGTGAATCTATTTGTGGGTAACTCTTCCCTCCTTAGATTCGAGTGTCCTCACTCGACACCATGTATAGCATTGGTATTGGATTTGATTGTGGTGGTTCACCTTCGACTTGACCTTCGTGCTTGATTTCGGATATCTTTGGGGCTTCAGTGCGAATTGTAACTTTTTTACCTTGGACCATCGTCTGCCTGATGATAATGGCTATAATAACTATTATTACGAGGGATGTCATGCTGTAGTTAGTGATGACATGAATCTGTCCTCCTTCCTCTACTTCTTTTATATGTGCCGTGTTGTTAACGTGCAGATCCTTTAACATCTCCAGTGTTAGAAGTTCTTTGTAAGTGTTAATTGAAGAGCTCAAATGTAGGGCCGCTGGCAAAGGTTTCGAAGATGGTATTTCCCTTGAGTTATACTCCTGGCCATTTATGGAAACGATGCGTTATGAAACTGTAGAATGAAGGTACCGGTCAAATTTACTCTGTCGCCCTCGACTAGGATTGATCCATTAAATTGGTTTAGGAATATGGTTCCTGGGTGAAATTCCTCAACGGCTGATAAATGTTGATTGTTGATCTCGTCATAACTCGATGGATTACTATTTACTAAATTTGGAGTACAATTGTCAGAACTTAGGCTAGTAATTTCATTCTTATTACAAACAGTTAATTCGTTATATGATTTACAAACATTTCTAATTCAATATATCTCATTACCACAATTCAGTATGTTTTCGTATTGTAATTTTATTACTATTCTATTATACTTCACTGGTTTAATCAAAAGTTTTTCGCATATGACTTTTCCTGTGGTAGGAATACTGATAATATAAAGTATGGTTGATTTATTAGATGCTACTCGTATCTTAATATCGGTGAATTCTAGTGCCTCTTCAAGATTAATAAAAGGTATGCTACTTTCTTCAAATTTTTCCTTTACAATTTTTATTTCGGAATTGGAGAGGATGAAAGAGTTTACAATTTTACTCTTAGCCCAAAGAAGAACGTACTCTATATTAGTAATTTCCTCTTTTATGATATCTAGTTTATACTTTATTTCTAGTGCAAATTCATTCTTTAAGTTGTTGTTTGATTTTAAAAGGAACAATACTTCGTTAGTTGTATTTGTCAATTTGTTAATTCTTTGAGTGTATGCTTTATTTATAATTACTTGTTTGTTATTGTTTGGAAGTAAATTGTGAGTTTGGGATTTTATAATTTGAAAATCGTCGTGGTCTGGACTACCTGCAATCCATTTCCACGCGGTTCCAATAAAGTTAAGGGATCTTGGGTTTCTTATATTTGGTTTTATAATATTTATCTGGTTTCTAATTTGGGTAATTTGGTGGGATAAGGTGTGGAAATAGGGATCGGTTTCGTTGATTTGATTCTGGATTTGTAGTTGAATGTCCTTAATAAGTTCGTCGTAGGCTTCTAGGTCTATGACGTGTATGATTCTGAATGTTCCTGTTTGGAGCTTGGCTTTGCCCATGCTTGCCGACACGATCTTAGCATTTGAGCAGTCCAAAATCTGGACTTCGGCCAAACTTTAAGTAATGAGGAATCTGAAAAGGGTTTAATTCCTTATATTATTTTTATGGATTATCTTACCAGATGCAGTTAAAACTGTGGTCGATTTGTCTTCTTTGACAATTTCTTTCTTAAATCTTGGGGACAGTTTAGTGCCTAATCTTTTATTTATCTTAACAAATACTGTTTCGCCAGGGGTGTAAGTTCGTATTTCCTGTCTTGACTTATTATGGCTTTCTATGTCTTTGCATTGCTTTAATTTTAGCTTTTGGATATTTTCCTGCCTTGCCTGTTCGTACAGTTTTAATATGCGATCTACACTCTTTCTCCAGGAGCTAAATTTTCCTGGTTCTCCCGTGAAATCGCGGAGGCTTCTGACTACATCAGGAATTTTATCGAGATCTGTTAGATCATTACTATGCTCTGGGTCTATCCCTTGTTCTTGGGTAAAGGACAAATCAGAATCAGAATTTAAAATGGATTTTACTATCTCTGTGACCATGCTAGTTAACTGATTAGTCGTAAAAACAGGTCTTGTTTGACCATGTGGTTGTATAGGATTTTCTGGCTAAGGAGGATTTCCCGGTTGTGAAATGTTAAGGACGGGGGGACGGATGAGGTTGTTGGGGTTGGACATTTTTGATTATTCAAATAAATTTCAGTACTTAAAATTAATGTTTCATAGGTATTAGGTATACGTTCCTTAATTTCGTAATTACCAATTTCTATTTTCGTTTATACTTAATTATTTTAGCAGGCTTCTGACTACATCAGGAATTTTATCGAGATCTGTTAGATCATTACTATGCTCTGGGTCTATCCCTTGTTCTTGGGTAAAGGACAAATCAGAATCAGAATTTAAAATGGATTTTACTATCTCTGTGACCATGCTAGTTAACTGATTAGTCGTAAAAACAGGTCTTGTTTGACCATGTGGTTGTATAGGATTTTCTGGCTAAGGAGGATTTCCCGGTTGTGAAATGTTAAGGACGGGGGGACGGATGAGGTTGTTGGGGTTGGACATTTTTGATTATTCAAATAAATTTCAGTACTTAAAATTAATGTTTAATAGGTATTAGGTATACGTTCCTTAATTTCGTAATTACCAATTTCTATTTTCGTTTATACTTAATTATTTTAGCAGAATTATTTGCAAAACTTTGCTCAACTTTAATTGTTGCTTTATTTTATTGCTACTCTTTAGATTTCTTGTATAATTAAAATATATTTCTTATTCAACTAATTGATATATGTATATATATTTGATCTTATTTTATACGCTTACGCACATTATCAGGATTTTCTGGATCATACTCTGGAGCGGCTGGCAGCGGTCGCTGTTTCCTTTTCGTCTGCTGGTTACAGTTACTGAGGGGCCTCGTTTCTCCAGGGGAGTTCGATGATGGCACTGCACTATTCTTTCATACACTGTTTGAAGGGTTTTTTCTTCCCTATTCCGTGGTGTTTGGTCGGTATTAGCGAGATTTTTCCACTTTCACAACGCGACTTTTTTTTCTTTTTGCTCGGTATTAGCGAGATTTTTTCACTTTCACAAGGCGACTTTTTTTCTTTCTGCTCGGTATTAGCGAGATTTTTTCACTTTCACAACGCGACTTTTTTTTCTTTCTGCTCGTCAGTTATACTTGTAGTTTTATCCGCGGGGTTTGCATAAAAAAAATACTTTTTATCAGGTCTACGACCGTTTTAAATGAATGCTTTATTTAAACTCCCAACTTAGTCTAAATTCTACAAGTATTTATATCTTATGAACTACTGCAGCAATCCAACGTAGACATAGCGTCAGCAAAACGGATCCGCTTCCAATTCTACCTGTCGTTGACTGGACGTGGGAAAGTGCTTAGTATGTGGGTTATGGATGGCGTGTGGTGTGAATCTATTTGTGGGTAGCTGGGAAAGTGCTGAGTAGGTGAATTATGGATGGCGTGTGCTGTGAATCTATTTGTGGGTAACTTATATAAAGATCAAAAAAAAATTTGAGAAAAACAATGCAATGATATAAGCAAATTCTTAACAACAATAATGACAGCCATATTTTGATTTAAATCTAATGTAATCGGCATGAACTTTCCAAGTGACAAATGATAAAACTGGTTTCGCACTCGTATAAATCACGTTACCTACATCTAAATATTTACACATAAAGCGGGAATCAACCTCGTTGTTAAAGTACATATTTCGTCTACATGTTTTACATCAATTTTTTGTTTAATTTAAAGATAATATTAAATAGGTTCTTTAACCTAGCTCAAGCTGTATTTACTTTATATTTGTTTTGACAAATATCTTTATCGTTATCCTGGAGATAAGAGTGTGCGAGGAATGTTATCTTTGTATTGTCGTGTAATAAATTGATATTTATTTCAACTATCAATGCACCCACAGTTTTATCTTATCATAAAATAACTATATCTACTAAATATTTATTAATACAGAGGTTCTAATCTCTAACGTAACATTATGTTCTAATCAGCGCATAGGATCATATGATGTTGATTTGATCCTGATTACGCTGATTAGACTCTTAAGTTATACTATTTGATATTCTCCTTTTCTTCTTCTTCTTTCTCTTGAACGGCGGGGTTATAATCTAGACTAAAAGGGTCATTACCGTCCCACTTCACTGCATCCCTACTGGTCCACCGGTGGGTTTCGTGGATTCAAAAAGTATCGGCAGGAATCCCAATTTGGAATCACTTCGTCAGTGAAGCCAATCAAATGCTGGTGTTGCTGCATTGTGTGATTCAGGAGTTTTAAAGACTGCGATTCGCGACTGTAAAGGAACGCTGATTGATATTGCGCTTTTGACAGCTTTAGGAGGATCTCTCCTTTGAATATAACAGCACCAACTGAATTCGTAGCGCTTCATTTTATTGGGCATACGTTCTTTGAAGTGAAGGTTTTCTTAAATCCTGACCATTTTTATTAGACCAAGCTTTTTTACTCACTGACCGAAACGACCTGGAGGTAAGAATGCTGGAGTCAGAGATCCGAATCCTGAAACAGCTGATTAAAGAAAATTACAGAAAATCTGCAAGTCTGTATTGGGGCAATAAAATTCGGGATATTAAAACCTGTAGTCCGAATACGCAGATAAATAAGTTGTTCAGGAGGGGGGATCACAATGATATTACTTGTGTTCGAATCTCACAGACAGCTGAGAACAGACAGACATTACTGACTGCTGGAATAAGGCCAGAAACTGTCGCTTCAAACGACGATTTTTGCGTGGTCGAGGACCCACAGAAGAAAGTGGATTTGCTGGGCGCTTGTTTCGAGGTCGTGTATACGGTCAATAATCCTGTTCGTCGTAACCACGACATTGAGAATATGGCTCTAGTGAGCCACTCCTATCTGCGCACCGAACTTGAGAATCGGACATTCTCCAACCCATCAGGTTTTTTTTTACGTTTTTTAAAGAATTTTATTAAAAAAACAAGGTTAGAGGTTAGGCAAGGTGGGTTCCAGGGCTCTTAGACCGCAATTTCGGTATTGCCGGTCGTCGCTTGGCCTTCTGGGAGCGCTTTGATGACCTATTGTGTGGTAGTGGTTGTGGGGTAGGTTCTCATGAAGAGTCGGGGAGTGCAGCGCGGCTATAATACACATACCGGTTGCGATATGTTGAGAGTGACTAGTGTAGTCGAGATTTCAGTCCGAGTCTTGAACCATTTGTTAGAATCGGTGTGAGGTGATTGACGCAATCGAACCTTGGACTTATTCCATTTCAGTGCGTAGTGGAGGGAGAGCTACTGCTTTCTGAAACACCGGAAATAATAGCCTTTTGAGATGACTGTTTTAATCGAACATCAGACTGCTATTTATTCATTTTCCAGGTAATTCTGAGTCAAGTTACAAGTCAAGTTACAATCGAATCCCCAGCATTCTATTAGATAGTGCTTGAGGGAGTGACTGAGGCAGGCGAACCGGCGATACCCGCATCACGGAGAGAGTGCAGCTGAAGTTATTGTTGCAACACGAATCACAAGTTACGCTGGTCCGCGGAAAGGGAAAAGGGAGGGTTTATTGCCACAGTCAAGAGTCGGAGGGGGATCCGTCCTCAAGATTAGTTTTGGATTTTGAGATTAATTTGCTGATGCAGCAAACGTCTGTCTCGCTGAGATCGCTTTTATCTTCGAAGAAATAGTCGAATTTGTTTCCCTGTGTTGGATAGTGCGGAAGTTACATAGGAGGTGTGTGATGGTGTCCTATTCCCCAACGTCTCTACAGCTTCTGCAAAAGTCGTTCGAGTGTACTCCCATTCTAGTGACGTATCTGCCCAAAAGGCAGTGACCAGTGATTGCTCCGACTACCGAGCTTATATTTTTCCTGCTAATGGAGAGGAGTTTGGATTTTCTTTTTGCATCATACTGATCGATGACTTCAGCTGGGCATCTAACTCTTGTTTTTACTCCCTGATACATGTCCATAATCTCTATGTATAGGTAGGTTTTTTGAACTCCTCCTTGTCTAAATAAGAGATTTGAGTGTTTGTAAATTTTTGTGCAATAAGTGCAATAAGTGAAATATGTTTCGGAATAAGTGAACTGCTAGAATAATCGTAACGGGAACACGGCTAATGTAAAATAATAGACATTATTCAAACAGAACTCAGTTATATCATTTGGAATCACAGCCTGAATCTATCAATATTGTTATCCGGCTCAGCATACAACACTTTTGTTAATTCTGCAATTCATAGAATATAAAATAGCAACTTACTCCTACTTCTTGACGTGAGCTTTCATTAAAACGTTTTGCTTTTGTTCTTTAACGGCAAGGTTATGATCTGGATTCGAGGGATCATTACCCTTGCATTTTACTGCACCACAACTGCAGCTAAAATAAAATGTTTCCGAATAAGTTTTACCATGTGGTTTGCCCATCAATCAGGCCAATCTTTTGAGGTTATACTTCCTTTGCTGCATTGAGGGTAACATTGTCATTACGGAATTTGTGCAGGGAAATGTGACACCGGAAATTTGATACCGGAAATGAGCACCTTGAAGTTTGTTGTACATCAGTCGAAAGTTGGAGGAAAAATGTTCATTTGTACCATGGTTACCGATGGCCAGTTTAAGAATGTTACTTTTGTTCGAGTTATTTTACTAAAAGGTCATTAAAACCCGAAAAATGATGTTTGTCCAAAATGTTCTTAGAAACCGCGCAGTATTTCCCAAAGAGGGATATTTTCCCAGAATGTTGTTAGAAATCGCGCAATATTTCTGTTTAAAGTTATTTATCTTAGAGGCACCTGGAATCCGAAAAAAAAATTATTTAAACCCAAAAAAAAATATTTTTTTCCAAAATGGCACTACATATGTTCAAAATTAACTTACTTGGAGTTACTCCTTGCCAGAGAAGTAGATATAACTTCGTCCGTACATGAGAACACGTGACTTCGTTTTTTTTAATAAAATACCTGTTTTAAGATTTCCATCTTTGTCTTTCCAGATTTTTACATGCTGAACAATCAAAATGAAGGGTGAACTTAACGGAGCTTATGATGGCGAAAATGTGAGTTAAAATTACAAATCCTTTGTTCAAGTATTTGTATGCATTCCTTGTTTGTCTATGTCCTTTTATAAAAATAAAACAAGTATAACGCTATTGGAATCAAGCTATCGCCATTAAACATTGATGAACATCCATCCACAGTATTAACTCCTGTAAGAAATATGTGTAGTCCTATTACAACCAGATGGCATTCAGGAGTAAAGTTATTTTATCCCAATATTAGACAGATGATAGCCCCATCGAATTTCCACTTGAAAATGGGATGACTGTTCTATTACCGCCAAAGGAGCCCTTCAAGTACAAAACCCAAGTCAAAGTCGCCATAATAACTCTCCTTCACATCGCGATCGGTTGCTACTTTGGATATGCTACATACCACTATGCGTATGTTGGTGAGCCGTTGTCAAAATCCATCTAGAGAGTTTAAATGCTCAAGATTTAGCATTTTCAGTTCAACACAGGTATTATATCGGCGACTTCCCTAATGACGGGCGATGCTATATCCAGTGTGACTTGCAGTTCTGCAGCGGTTTTGGAATGCTGATACTAATTGTGGGATTCGTGTATTTGGGCTTATTCTACTATTACGTATTGAAGCCAAAACTCGGAAGGAAAATCCATGAACATACGTTAAAGCCATTAAGCAAATGGTGGCACCAGTTAAGTCGAACAAGGTAAGCTTTCAACTTTCAAAAATGTTTTAAAAATTTAATTTGTTTTTCTTTTTTGTTAGAATTGTTTCAGCGGCTATGATAGCGATAATCATGGTAGCACTTGCGATTTTTCTATATTTTACAACTCGGGAAAACCCAGAAAAGCTTTGGGGACTCACAGCGCCGTGCTTTTTTGTTTTGGCTGGCTATTTATTCTCCACATCGCGAAAGGATATTCCATGGCGAACAGTGATCACCGGCATATTGTGCCAATTTATTTTGGGAGTGATTTGTATCCGATGGGAAGTGGGGAGGAACATTTTCAAGTGCTTGGGTGATAAGGTGGCAACCTTTTTGGGGTTTGCCAAAGACGGCAGTCGATTTGTGTTTGGCGACAAAATCGTCGATGATGGCGTGTTTGCCTTTGCCATTCTACCAGTCATATTTTTCTTCAGTTTCTTTATTTCTATACTTTACTATCTGGGTACGATGCAATGGATTGTCATGAAGTTAGGATGGATTTTGCAGCAAATCCTTGGAACGACGGTCTGCGAAAGTGTAAATGCAGCTGCAAATATATTTCTGGGTATGTCGGAGAGTCCATTGCTGATCCGGCCATATATCAAACTCCTGACAGCGTCTGAATTGCACTCGATCATGGTGTCGGGATTCGCTACGGTATCTGGAACAGTTTTGGCTGCTTACATGTCGTTCGGAGCATCGCCTGCACATTTAATCACTTCCAGCGTGATGGCTGCACCAGCAGCTCTGGCAATTTCAAAGCTTTACATGCCAGAGACAGAGGAGAGTAAGACTTCGTTGAACACAATGCGGTTGGAGAAATCGTAAGTGCAATAAGTAATTTGTTTCCCTTCCGTTTGCAATCTATCGACTTTCAGAGAAGACACATCACTCCTGGATGCCGCTTCAAATGGCGCTAGTCAAGCCATTCCTATTATTCTGGGGATTATTGCCAATATTGTGGCTTTTATAGCATTCGTTTCATTCCTTAACTCAGTCGTCAATTGGTTTGGCTACCTCATTGGATGGAACGCGATTGACTTTGAGTGGTTATTTTCGAAAATATTCATTCCACTAGCATGGGCGATGGGTGTACCATGGGATGATTGTGACATCGTGGCAAAGGTGGTGGCGACAAAGACTATAATAAACGAGTTTGTTGCATATGAAAGGCTGGGAGGGTATATCAGCACAGGAGAGATTGGGGTAAGTTCTATTGTTTGTCACAACTTAAAATAGGCTTTAAGTTTTTTTTAAAGACCCGCAGTGCTAGCATTGCTACATTTGCTATTTGTGGATTTGCCAATCCCAGCTCGTTGGGTATTTTGGTTGGATGCTTGTCAGCCATGGCACCGACTAAGCGAAACCTAATAACTTCTGTGGCGATGCGAGGATTCATTGTGGGAAGTATTGTGTGCTTCGTGTCAGCGAGTTTTGCTGGTGTGTAAAAAAAATGGTTGTCAAACAGACGTCCAAACTAAACGGTTAAATTATTTTCCAGGTATTCTTATAATAGAAGAAGAGCAAAGACAGACGTATACAATGTTTTTTGAACAAAAAGCCTTTGCTAGGAACCATACAATGATTGCTGGAATCTTACCGCTGTAAACGAAAATAAGGGTATTGGTGAATGAATGTTATTTATTTATTTCTTTAAAAAATAAAACGTCTTTAAATTATAAAAGTAGTCAAAATATTTGTAATTGTTTTTTTTTTTAATTTTAAACCAAATAAACAAAATGGGTAGATTCGGAGCCGCATCACTGCAATATCGCATCTGCCATTTTCTTAAAGCTTTTTTCATTTACATTTGGGCATCAGCTTACGCAACTGAATACGAATGAACTTGACTTGTTTGAGTTAATAAACATTTGACAGCGCTGATCAAACATTAACTGTGGGCTAGTGATACATTTTCGATTTTACTTCTTCGATATACGAGTATGAAGATGATGTGGGTTTAATGCTGGAATATTGAAGACACCTGATGAAGCTTATGTTTATCCTGTTCTTAAAATAGAAACTGCACATTTATTTTTCTGGAATTCCTTTGGGAGCGACGATTTGTCTATAAACAAATTACGAATTCTAGAAACTCTCTTATGTCAATCATTGAAACTGCTTTATTCTGTATGCTGTATGCTTTCCTAATAACAAATCAAGTACCGAGCATTGATCTGCAATGTTATCTAGATATTAGCGCTCATTGTTGTTCCAAGAATAAAAGCACGATGGGCTACATGCTTATCGGTCGATGTTCTATTTTTTTTTATTTTCCTTTACGCCTAATCGTTATGATCTACAATAAAGAGATCATAACCTTTCCACTCCACCGCAACTCTTACTGGTACGTCTATGGATTTGCGGGTTTGACCTGAAAAAGTATCGGCAGGCCTATACAGACTTCGGATCACTCCGTGACTAAGGCCAATCAAATGCTGGTGTTGCTACATTTGGGTGATCCAAGAGCTTTTAGGCCTGCCTCCCCTTCGCGATAGTAAAGAAATGTTGATTGATATTAGGTGTGTTAAATTAACCTGAGCTGCACATAAAATTAGAGCAAAATCAGAAAAGTGCAGGATTTTGTTTTCCATGAGTAAATATCTTGCCCCAACATGTTCTACGTTCTGTCACTTTCCGTTCCATGAAGCGGTTCAGATCAGTTTTGCAAGAGATTTCGGCACCTAGTTTGCGGGTCGAGCAAGTTATGTAAAGTGTTAAATTTTAAAATTCAAATTGTAAAGTTCAAATTGTGATCAAATCGACATCAGGCCTTACATTGGCGGTGCAATATTCACTCAAAAGCAGAAGTATACTATGTATTTGAAATTTCACAGCTGAGAGGAGAACATAAGACTTCGAAGCTTTACTTTTCTGAACTGACATGATCTGACAGTTTTCAATCACTTGTGCATTCCTGTTCTGTTCCGTTCTGATATAAAACACACTTTCATTATTGCCTTTTTGACGGGGTTCATCTCTCCTTTTAACATGACAGTACCAACAGAGCCAGTCGCGCTCCATTTTCTTCGAGATAGGATCTTTAGTGTGAAGGTTTCCTCGCATCTTTAAACTTCTTAGTGAATCAAGCTTTGTTACTCCTTCTGTCATGCGAAGTAACTTCATACACAGCCAAGAGAAATATACAGATTCATGAATGACAGAACAAAAGCATGTTCAAGAAAAAATGTAAAACCAGCGTAGGTACACAAATCGAAAAAACCAGCATACACAATACAATACCTGGTATGAACTGCCTGCAACATGAAGGAAGTCAATAAGGATTGTATGATTCGAACAAAAATGTATTTTTTTTTCTCAATTTCGTTTTGGTGTGTTGACCTTGTGTGCTGACGATATTATTGTTGTACATGTACTGCTATGGGTTTTTGGAATCTTTATGTTTTTTTATTATTGTTCTTTTTTTGTCATTCATTAGTTCGATGGTTCCTGTTTTTTTTAGGCCATGTGTACAAAGAAGAGAAATAAAACACTGAATTTCAATAAATTGATAGCATGAAATAAGAAAAATCTCTGATTTAGATTGGAGGTTGGTGAACTTTTATTTCAAACACTCAAATAATGTCAGAAAATAAGCAAAAATCCATTGAATTTCTGTGTTTTCTTTTTTTCATTTTAAACATTGTCGCAAATCCCATGTAAAAGAAAATAGCATGTCAGCTAAAAAAATCGTTTTCCGCAACAATATTTGGTCGCTAGAAAGTACTTATTTCTTTAGTTCCAGTGCTTGCAATATATCACGAAATTAATATTAGAATAAAAACAAATTAAAACGAAATTCAAAGCATAAAAGAAAGAATTCATAAAATAGTTGGTGTTTTTTTTTTTAATATAATAAAACAAACAAAAAATCAGACTTATTCAATAAAAAAAAATATTGTGCCTTCTACCGGACCTTATAAGACAAGACATTGTTATTGATTTAGTGGCAAATCCTGACAGTTCTTTTAGGTTCATTAAATTCTCAAGTCGCTTGTTGTTAGGTTTCTTGTTTTACCTTTTTGGATAGATTTTTTAGCGTTTTTACTGGTCCAAAATTTTCTAGTGGATCCTGACTCATTTTATTTAAGTAGAAATAAGAAAAAACGAAATAATCCTTAAAAAGGTCATCGGCCAAAGAGAGGAAAGATGATATGGTCATTACCATTCCCTTAAGGCAATGAACTGTTGTTTTTTTGCAAACTTGTAAAGACGAAAATAACTCTTTCATTTCAACCAAAAAATCAATATTAATGCTGTTTCTTACTAACGGTGGATGTCCATTTAAAATGTCGAACATATTGTCAATTTTTTTGAAAAAAATTGAAGTAGATTTGGCCTTACTCTCAACATTTTTAGAGAAAACTGAAGCTTTTAGCATTGCCATTATTGCCGCTGAAACAGTATGTGAAAATACTTGTGTTGCTAGACCAACGGACATGTTTTGAAAATTGGTTGGGTCCAAATGTGCTTGGCTGATTTTTGGACAAGCTCTAACAAGGTTTTGGGAATCGATTGCATATAATTCCCTCAACACATCCCAGCTGACAATATCTCCATTGGATAAACAAAAGTCCGACGATAACAAATTTGTTCTATTGGATTTCACTGTGGTACATCAAAGCAGAGATAGATCTTTTGCCCGTTGTAAACAAACCAGTTATTGTAGGTATTTTGTGAACTACCTTCTTCTTCTTTATGTCCAAGTTTTGAAAACAGGCTTCAGTTTGTTGAACCTTGGTCACATATTAGTGCTCGCACAAATATTCCAAGTTTTGCTCAAACATCCAAGCATTTAATTATCTGTTTTCTTAACTCTGAAACTGGACATGATGTGAAACTCACAACGTAGTTTAAAATATATTTAAAATTGCTGCAGAGTCCCCTTATCATGAAAACACAAATAGTTTTGCCTCTTGTTTGTTCTCTTCTCCCATCGCCGTAGTCAACAAATCCGTCAATTCTGTCCTTAAAATTATTATATGTTATATTTTCTTCGATAGAAATTTCGTCGAAAATTAGTACTACATTTTTACTTATGTCAGGCAGTTTGTCAACCTTTTCTTTGATTTTCGTTAGAACTTCTTCATGAAAACCCGTTGACAATTTTTTTATTTCCATCCACTTGTACAAAGAAGTGGGATGAGGGAGATGGAAGTCAAGAGTTTCTCTCATAAAATTATATAAGGCGGCATTTCTAAAAAATAAATTTTGTGAAATCCATTTTTCTTTTTTAGAGTAGGTTTTATTTTTAGTTAAAAGCATTCTGGCAAAAACTTTTGCGTTATCGTTAACGACAGGGAACGAATCGATTAAATCAGCAATGTTTTTTGAGTTTGTCTTTTTGTTTGATTTGTGTGAAAAACTTCCTGTTTTTAATGTTTTCAGTCTGCGTCTTAAGACTATTTTTTAATTTTTTAAATTATTTGATTTGCGTATTTGTCGAATAGTATTTTCCAAATTATAATTTTTTTCTTTTAATTTCAAGATATCTGATTTATAATCTTGAATATCTTTGACGTTCTCAGCATTTTCAGTACATGATGGTTTCTTCAAACATGCATCTGCAAATTTTGCAAATTCATCTAGACTTAAATCGACAGCATGCTCACCTTTTTGACATGTGTACGTTTTGTGACTTGAATCATCAACACTATTCGAAACATTATCAAGATTCAGCGTTGGAACAGACCCTTTTTTAAGTTTCTGAATCATAACCAAATCTTTTTCAAAATGTATTTCACATACGTACATATTTCTTGTAACTATATGATCTTTTAAATTGCAAGCGTCACGCCATTTTCTTAAAAGAACCTCTTTCTCTCTTGCTGGGAATTCTCTAGTTTTAAACATTATTTCGTTGATAGAGCTGAAAAAAGTACAAAAAGGTTGAAGACAAGCGCATCCAAATCCATAAGTCCTCAGAACAAAATTTGCACTGAAAATGAAAACGAAGTGAATATAGAAAATCGAAATGTCTCGTCGCTCGCTTTGCTTCGCTGATCATACTTGTTGTGAGTTTTCACAGAGAAAAAAAACATCTTTTACAACGTAATTTTTACCTAGCTTGTGCACACACAGATCGCATCCCACACATGTCCTTTTCCATGGCCATGCCCATGGTCACAGGCACAGCTCTTACCACCTATCTCGATATGTGATTGAAAATACCTTCTCTGGACAAACAAAGTAAATGTTGGGATTGGGGTTGGCAAATGCAGGTTGCGTGCATGATTATACAATAATCGAAAAACAGAGTAGGTAGAGCCATCTACGTTAAGAAAAAGAATTAAACTGGATGTGTACCATATTCTACATCTGTATAATTTCTTTTGTCTGTGCTTCATATCAGCGGCCATTAATTTGCCCATATACTTTCTGTACGCCGTCCATATTTGTGAACCAAATGTGAGCGCCGGGCGCACAACTGCGGTGTAAAACCTTCCTTTTAGCTTAGTTAGTGGGCATTTTTCACTTCATTCCGCCTATGGTAGACACTCCATTTTCGACTTCAACTTTGACAATCACGCCGCACGTTTAAGAACCAATGAATTTAAATTGAATCGAACAAATAATGGTAGAAACACATCAACAACTCAACTTCGACTTTCATTTTGACAAGAGCGAAAACTTTAGCGTTTAAAGTCGAGTCAAACACATTGAGCAATGCAACCTTGAGACCGAAACAAAAAATGGCAAACGAGAAAATTCGCTCAAAATATAAGCATATGCATGTTGGGAAAACTGAAAACATCGCCTCAAGGTTGGTGGGATTTGCACTTCAACTTTGAAGTTAGGATTAAGGCTAACGTCGAAGTCTAAGTTTCTGTGTGTATTTTTTATTTGGCAGGTTACTATTTAGATTTATTAAAATAAATGCTTGAGAAACCGAAAAGAGGATTTGGATAGTGCAGCGGTACCATGCTTTGCAGTCCTTCATTTCCGTCCAAACGGAATTTAGGCGGGAGTTTGGCGGCATTCCCCCGAGTAGGTGGACCGTTATGAGGCTGGTTAACATGTTTGCCGAATTTGGAAGCATCGCACGAATACCGTAGCATCGATATCCCTATGTTCCGGTTCAAGACACAATCGCTAGTGTAGACTATGTAAATAAACAAAATTGACGTATATGGAGTGAATCTAATCCAGAAATACTTAATGAGACGGTACTGCACCCTGTCCATCAATGTGCATTGTAAGGCCATACTTCTGTGAAACGGTGAAACAGTACCTAACTGTCAATGGGGACCGTTATTTAAAGATGTTGAAGGAGTTTGTTTTATCCAGAACCGCGCCGACCAAGTATCCGTTCCAACAGCATTTGGGTCTAGCAAGATGGAGCAACTGCACAAATATTCAGACGCACATAATGTGCTGCCAAATCTTCATTTCTTTACTCACAAGGTAAAGTGGCTTAAGTCAACATAAGCCAACAAGGTTTTTTTCTTAAATTTCGAAAAAAAAATATAACTACAATTTGGTGTAGTCAGCAAAATACCCCACAGTTTCACTGTGAAATGTATGCAAAGTTGAATTTAGGAACTTATTTCATTATTTCATCATGAAATAACCCCAACATTTTAAGTATGAAATAAATTTCGGGATTCAGTTTTATTGATTCGGAAGTTGAATCAAGACTCCTTAGAGCTTAGAGAGACTGGATGCTCCCGAGCTGCGGAGTATAACCAGAACCACTGAACAACACATTTCCAACAACTTGTGTAATCTACAACAAAAAGCAAACAACATAAAACAAGCTGCACTTCTTTTGCTTCAGGCAAAACACGCTAGCGGCACCACTGTCATTCAAAACTCAAATTCACCCAAGGGAACCTTAATGGTTTTTGCAATTATTGCTAAAAGACCTTAGCCCTTCCATTATTTTGCTTCAAAAAACTCATATCAAAAATAATTACCAACCCCAAGTTGCTTAGGTCAATACAAAGCATAGAGAAGGGCTGCAGTCCGACTGGGCGAACTATTGGATACCCTATTCCTATTCGTATCCCTCATAAGGTAGGAGTGGCAAAAGTCTAAGTATGGACGAATTGTTAAGAACGCTCTTTAGCGGGGATAACTATCGCCTATAAGTCCTTACGCGAATATAGATCAGTGCTTTCGTATCTACGTATGTCAAAATTTTGACATTTCTCACCAACTAAACTGCCATATACGATATACCCCCAAATTGTACTTGCATGTGAAGTCTTATTTTTACCAAAAATATATTCAACCGCTGCCACTTACAAAACACTTGGCTAATAGGGGTCAACTTTGTCCTTTTAAGTTGCAATTTTCTTGCCATCACGGCAACATAATTAGATTTGTGATCAAAGTAGTAATTTGGAATTATATTTTTAGGTTCAATATGCTCTAGTTTGCCTAGAAAAAACAGCCGAAATGTCAAATGACAGCCAGCATAGTGCTGCCAATTTTGTATCTAAGCCTATACACGCTTGAGTAAAAAACACACATATACTGCATATACACTCTGTTCCACGTATTTACTAACAGGCAGTAGGGAAAAACCAAATGCAATATAAAAGAAGGCTATATCATGTTTATGCCGAAAAAAAAAATGGGATTAGGCAGATAAATTCAATTTTTATGATGTTTTTTTCAATAAGGTCATAAAATGAGTCCTTTCTTGGTTCTAGTAACGTTTAGAGTAACTAAATCTACCTCCTATCATATTTTAAATCGAATATATATGCATTAAGAGTGCCAGGTTAAAACATAATTAGTACTTAGTTTAAAACATAATTTCATAAAAATAAAAACTTTTGATAAAAGAAATTCATTATTCAAGGAGGATATAGGCCAAACTCGAGCTTACAAGGAGCCAGGCAAATCTATCCGTTTTACCTGAGAACTATGTAAACAAAACAGGAAAGTATCATAATCAGAGCAACAACAAGTCAGGATCGACGGGCGATACTGAGAGCTGCTTCAAATTCAACATTTTCCCTAAGTAAAATCAAGGCAGAAACTGGAGTTGAAGCTAGTAGATCAACTGTTTATCGCATGACAAAGCAGTCCAACCATATTAGACACAAAAATAACAAAGAAACCACCATTGAACGCAAAAGTCAGCGACCTGATTTTGCAATAAGTTACATCAGGTAGAGTGGCATACCTACCTTTGTTTTCCAGATAAAAAAAAGTTTAATTTGGATGGACCTGATAGATATAAATATTATTTCCATGATTTGAGGAAGGATGAAATAACGTTGGATAGAAGACACCGCGAGGCAGGTGGAGTAAGATATTTAGATATTTATTTATTTAATTAAACAACCATATACAAAAGATTACAATTAAGTATCTATAAAGTGTAGATGTGATCAAAATGAAATTATTTTAAATAAATTGATTATAAAAACAAGGAAACAAAAAAAAAGTGTGCAATTGAATATTATAAATTTATGAAAATAAACCTATCCTAAACCCTACGATCCATTTATCCTATTATTGCCAGCCAAACATGTGAAGAGAGAATCAGCAAAACCACCCACAAAACAAAGTCGTCTAATACCGAGAGGAAGTAAATTCCATAAGCGAATAGCATGAATAAAAAATTGCCTATCAGTAGTTACACAGGTAGTGCGCGGAGGAATTAATCTCAGAGATCGTGATGAATTAGAAAAACGAAGTTTTTCATACAGATAAGCAGGTTGTTTAGTTACAATGATTTTATGCAAATATTTTAAAGTACAATATTCTAAGTACACATCCAAAGTACATCCAAGAATTTTCTTTTTGAATGTCGATATGTGATCAAAGCGCCTCAGTTCATAAACGTAACGAGTAACGTTGTTAAATGCAAGTAGTTGTTTGCTTCCCGTCGCGTGCGGACGCGTTGCCTCTTTTAAACGCAATTTCGGTGCCACTAACCCGACAAACATAATACCTACCGGCTCGCCAATACGTTTCGCGAAAAAAAAAATACAAAATCGCGTGTGTGTGAAAAAAGAAAAAAAAATCCACATAGAGCCAGTGCCGGTGGCCGGTGGCAGTGATAACGAAAAAAGCGAAAAAAAAGCAACAGCGTAGGGTTTTCCTTCCGTCCACCATCCCACTTCATCACTGTTGCTCTTTCTTGACTATTGCATGTGTCGATCGATTATCGTTTGTGCACTTGCAATGTTTGGGTAAAGGCAGCATCGGGCGAATAGCGGGTCGTGAGTTGTTGATTCTGTTAAAGGACCAAACAAATTACCGTACGGGCATAACACCTGCGGTAGATTGTTTTGGAAATCTAACGTATATTTTCAATTCACGGCCTATGCTTAGTTAGCGTCGGAGTTGTGTTTTTTTTATGTTTGTTTTTTATAATGTGTAGGAATTTCGTTGTGGATGTCAGCAACATTCGTGGGTTGAGAAAGAATTTTTTTTCATTATACGCCCATGTTTTTCACAACAAACCAGCTGTTTTGGCACTTAGTGAAACCCAGGTTAGCGTTGGCTCTGATTTAACAGAGTTTAGTCTACCTGGGTACAACTTAGTGCCTTTATTTTTTGCCCATCGCGGTATCGCCGTTTATATACGTAGTGACGTAGTCTACCAACTTCAGCCTCAATATGGCCAATGTGCCAACCCAGAATTTAATTTTATTTGGCTAAAACTCCATGTCCGTAGGCAATTAATACACTACTGTTTTATTTACAGAAGCCCCAACTTGGACAGACATTCAACTTATAATGAGTTTGATGCCCTGTCTGATTCTATTACAAGAATTGTGACCCTTCATCCTGAAATCGTTATTGCGGGCGATTTCAATATACACAATTCAAGCTGGCTTCGACATTCTGGTCAGACAACACCCGAAGTAAGGTACGTCGAGATCTTTGCTGAGGTAAATAACCTGACTCAGCTTGTAAATGAGCCGACACGAATACCGGACATTAGCAGCCAAACTGCCAACACATTGGACTTGTTTCTTACCGCTCACCCTGATAAATACGCTTTGAACGTATTATCGCCTCTAGGTTCGTCAGACCATTGCATCATATCAGCAAATTTCTCGTACTCCAACCACATAGTTAAAGAACAAACTCCTAAAAGAACCGTATGGCAGTACGAGAAAGCCAATTGGGAAAAATTAAACGGTTTCTTTAAGAGTTTTAACTGGTCGCTGTGCTTCCTCGACAGCGACGTGGATGCTGCTGCTGATATGGTCACAAACATAATTCACCTGGGTATGATGACTTTTATCCCTAACAGGATTAAAAGTATCAAACCCAAGGTTAACGCGTGGTGTGACTTGAGCTGCAAAGAGGCTATCAGGTTAAAAGAGGTAAGTTTTCGGCTATTCAAAACCAACCCATCTGAGGAATGCCGTAAAAAGTTTAAACGAGCCAGAAATGACTGCAATGCCCACATTAATCGTGTCAAATTCTCCTATGACCAAAAGTTGAGGCAAAAAATACTCGTACTACAAAGTCCCACTGGTAGTAAAAACGTTTGGTCATTTGTTAAAAACATCAAGAATTCGGCCTCGACATCTATCCCGACACTCATTTTCAACGACATTCCAGCTGTCAGCTCTACAGATAAGGCCAATCTGCTTGCTGCTCACTTTGCAGTCAGCTCAACGCTCCCAGATTGTGCTTTGTCTCCCCCTGTACTCGAGCGCGTAGAATTCTCTATGGGACCAATCCACTTTCGCACTCGTACAGTGGCTAGAGTACTTCAAGATCTTGACGTTCACAAATCCGCTGGTCCAGATGGTATTTCCCCTATCGTTCTGAAGAGGTGTTCTTCTTCGCTGGCAAAACCATTGCGTAAGCTTTTCCATCTGTCCTATTCTTCAGGGCTCTTCCCGAGAAGATGGAAAACAGCATTTGTCCAGCCTGTACCAAAAAAAGGCGAATCTTCTTCTCCCTCCTCCTACCGACCAATTGCACTTACGTCCCTTCTTTCTTAGGTCATGGAAACGCTGATAAACCGTCAGCTAATGAAATATCTTGAATCGCGAAAACTTCTTAATGACCGGCAGTATGGTTTTCGCAGCAACAGGTCCACTGGTGATTTGATGACATATCTAACCGAAAAGTGGAACCAATCTCTTCACCAAGGTGGTGAAAGTATGCGCTTGATATTTCAAAAGCATTTGACAGAGTTTGGCACCAAGCTCTCTTGTCGAAAATGCGTGCATTTGGAATCGATGATACTCTTCTTCAATGGATTAGAAATTACCTTTCGGACCGTTCAATTCAAGTTGTTTTGGACGGCTTCAAGTCTGCAACTCACCAAATAAATACTGGTGTCCCCCAAGGCTCTGTTCTGTCCCCGACTCTCTTTCTCATTTTTATAAATGATCTACTGTCTGTTACTTCTAATCCAATCCATTCCTTTGCTGATGACAGTACCCTCAGCTTTTCATATTCGTTTCTTGGGTCACGCCCCTCATCTTCGGGTGTGGAACTGGAACGGCAACGTATGTTAAGCTCATTAAATTCCGATCTTAACAGCATAACTCAGTGGGGTAAAACCAATAGAGTGGAATTTAATGCTTCCAAAACTCAATGCTGTCTCCTGTCATTAAAGCAAAACCCACACACACTGCCATTATCTATGAATGGCACTTACATCGCTGAAACCGAAAGACTTTCCATTCTCGGTATGTGTGTTAATGACAACCTTCGTTGGAATGACCACATATTCGATGTCGCCAAGAACGCCGCGAAATGTCTAGGCTTCCTTAAGCGTTGTAAGAAATATTTCACCCCTTCTGATCTGGCTACTATTTATAAGGCGTTTATTCGCCCGAAACTCGAGTACAACGCTCATATCTGGTCCGGTGCACCAATAACTTATTTGGAGCTACTTGACAGGATCCAAAAACGCGCGATAAAACTCATTGGCGACCGAGACATCGCTAGATCGATTGACTCTCTTAGTCATCGTCGTAATGTCTCCTGCCTGTCGTTATTTTATCGTTATTTCCACCATAAGTGCTCAAACGAAATAGCCAGTTGCATTCCTCCGCTTAAACATTTCAACCGCAATACCCGCCATGCAGGGAATGCTCATCAGTTCACCCTCAAGCCTGTGTTCGGACGTACAGTGAAGTTCAAAGAATCTTTCCTCAGCCGTACAACACGAATGTGGAATGCTCTTCCCCGCTCCATTTTTCCTACACATTATAACCTACAGACATTCAAAACCAACGTGCATCGGCATCTCTCCTTTTCCTCTCACCCTAATTTCCTTAACGCCCGCGCTGTGTAGCTAATACATTATAAGGGTCCCAACAAATCCCTTTAGTGCGCGCTTATTATAAAAAAAAAAAAAAAAAAAGTTTTCTCTTGGTTTCCGCCGAACAGTTACAATAAACTTCGCAACCAAAACTAATAATTGGAACAATTAGGGCTTTAGCAAGCATCAATCTTGTGCTTATGGGCGTAAAGTGTTGTGACATGGACAAATTTCTTAAACACTCATATATCTTTCCTATAACGGTACCAACATGGTCATCCCATCTTAATCGAGAGTTAAACCAAATCCCCAGATTCTTGGCTTTATTAGTAAATTCAATTATATCATTGCCTAAACTAACAATTGGTAAACAAACTGTATCCACGGCATTTTTGGATATAACCAAGCATTTCGATTTCTTAGGATTTAGCTGTAAGCAATTTCTTTCGGACCAAAGGTTAATACTATCAAGATCTTCATTTAGTTTAGCAACTGCATCCTCAATAAGTCCGTACTTACAGCTTAAATACATTTGAACATCGTCCGCATACATATGAACTGATGAGTGAGTTAAACAACCAGGCAGATCATTAATGAAAACTGAAAACAGTAGAGGACCCAAGATAGATCCCTGTGGTACCCCCATAAAAGTTGGTATGAAATCTGACATTCTATCATTTACTACGACAGCTTGACTCCTACCTGACAAGTAAGAGGAAATCAATTTTGCAGCGCTCATTGAGAAATTGAAAGAAGTTCTAAGTTTAAAGACAAGTTGAGAGTGACTCACAGTGTCAAAAGCTTTAGAGAAATCCAACAAAGTCAGAAAAATGATATGATCTTTATCTAGAGATGACCTTATGTCATCTGACACTTTTAACAGCGCAGAAGTACAACTGTGTTGCAACCTAAAGCCAGATTGATATCTACATAGTAGGGCATTACGCTGTAAATAAGATGACATCTGATGATGGATAAGTCTCTCCATAACTTTTGATAAAAACGGCAAAATGGATATGGGTCTGAATTCAGGGGACAATAATTGTGAAGTTCCCGGTTTTTTAGAATGGGGATTATTTTTGCAATCTTCCAGGCACTTGGGAAACAGGAGGTCATGAGTATAGTATTGAAAATGCGTGTAAGTAGAGGAAGGATATGAGGTAGTATAATCTTAACAAAACAAGGATGTATTTCGTCGAGACCCACAGACTTCTACTTGATACTCATAATAGCTTTAACTATATCAGTTGGCTCAACACACGAAAACTCAAATTCAGACATGCTGGACTCATTAGATGATTCAACTGACCATGCGTTAGCACTGGCTGGTGAATGAGTTGTGACAAACTCGTTGTTAAGCTCATTAAGATCAGTATTCCTGAAGTCAAAATCGCTACGCCCACCAACACCTATTTCACGAACGTTATTCCATAAGGTCTTCGATGGCAAGTTAATATCTAGTCGCTTGGAGTAGAAATTTTTCTTTGCTTTACGTATTTTTAAATTTGCCAAATTTCTTAGCATCTGGAAACTTTTGTGCAATATGGGCAGCTTATAACGCTTCCATCTTCTAAATGCTACGTCACGTTTAAATATTAGTTGGACTATTTCAGCCGTAAACCATGAATTCACTTTATATTTGGCCGTTAGTGATTTAATAGGAACATGTCGATTACACAGGGATATTATAATATTATTAAATTTGTTAATCTGTTCATCGGGCGACATTTCGTTGTAGCACTGCTGCCAGTTTACTCTAAGCAAATCATAATGAAGGAGATCAACATTTAATGACCTGAAATCTCTAAAGACACAAGGAAGCGATTGCTTGCAACACATAAAATTGAAGGTGGCAAAGATGGGCGCTGAGGTTTGGTTAAAAAAGACATCTCTCGCACTTTCTTTTGCTACGAATAAATCGAGTAGAGTACTACTGTTACTAGTAAAATGAGTAGGGGCGACCGTGTTTACAATATTCAGCCCAAGAAATTTCATATTTTCAACAAATGAAGATGAAATCCCCTTGTTGAGCATGTTAAAATTTAAGTCTCCACACACAATGTTATGTGCGAATAGGGTTGAATATTTTTCAAGAATCGTATACAGCGGTGTTATATCTATATGACTATTCGGCCGATAGCAAACTTCAAGGAGGCATTTACTATTTTCATTACGTATTTCAAGAAAGTAATACTGCATTGAACTTCCAAGTGATGACTTTTCAACCGGATAACACCTAACAGCAGATCGCACATAAATGGCTGCACCACCACCAACTCGATCATGTCTATCGGCTCGAAATAATCTATAACCAATCATGTCATATATTTGATTTTTAACCAAAGGCGAAAACCAAGTCTCGGAAACACACACGATATCTACGTCAGAGCCAACAAACAGATTTGTGAATTCGTCGATCTTACCAAACAAACTCTGTGCATTAATGTGACATATACGTAGTCCATCGCGCTGTTTACAAAAAAATATTAATTAAAACCCGCAATTTATCATTTCTACCATCGCTACTGGAAAAATTCCCATTCATTGACGCAAAAGTAAGAATGTACAGAAAACAACGATAAAATCCTCCCTGGCAAAAGACTCTGTCAAACGTGACTGGAACGACGATCCCAAAAAAACCTGACTGGCAATAAAAAATGGAAACATAGGACAGAAAAATACAAAAATTACAGTATTAAAGTAAGGTGAAATACAAAAAAATAAAAAAGTGCATTCATTCGAGTGAAAGAAATTAAATTCTAAGGTCAAAATAGTAAGCAGTTTACGTTGATGTGCTTTCATTATTGTTGTGTTCCGTCCAATGAAAACGCAACACTTCTTTTTTCTATTTAACAAATCTTTATTTACTTAAAAGAGAATTAAATCTTACTCTAACAACTCTAACAACTCAACCCGATTATCTTCCTTGATCAACCCCTTTTTACACCTCCTGTCACATTTCTCTTAAGATGGCGATTCCCTAGCTTCCTCGCTCTTACTTGTTCCTGGCAACTAGATGGAGCCACGATAGATTCGATCAGGTCTGCGTTGCCAACATCCCCCCTTGTAAAGTTATTCGAATTCTTGAGTATAGTCGGCATGCCAATCAGGCGGACGTCGAGCTCGGGTAGACCTTCGATGCGCTGATATTGCAGACGATTCTTGCGGACTTTCATGTGAACTGACTGGTCGATGAGAGTTACGGTTGTCTTCCATTTCTGTTGCAGTTGAAATCGATTGGGATGGAGAACTCGGCGTACTTTGCACTTTAATTTCTGGCTGCGATGCTGATGACGTAGTATTTGCATGACTCTGATTTATGTCCGATGATACAGGTGTAAATCTATCAAAGAAATCGAAATGATTAAGAAGTGGATTCATATTACCAATTCCATTTTCAGCATAACGAAAACGGAGCTGATTAATGTGTTTGCGTCTTAAACATTTCCGCCCATCTAACGCGACGTTAACTTCGTAGTTGACATTCCCTTGTTTATTGACAACTTCACCAGGAACCCAAATTTGTTTATTTTTCTTGAAGACCTTTGCATAGATTGGATCGCCTGGATTAAAGCTGCGGTGTTTTGCTTTGTTTCTCCGGTTAAATTCCTCCTCCATTTGTCGGTTACGAATAATTGACGACTTATCGGGTTTCTTCAAGAGGTCAATATTCGTTCTGATCCTCCTTCCGACGAAGCTTTCAGCTGGTGATTTGGAGTCTGGGGCATTTCGATTGGGTGTAGATCGGTATGCCAATAAAAATTCTTGGAGATGTTCCATATCCGTCCCTCCTTCTTTAAATTTGGCCAATGCCCTTTTAAGTGTGTCCACAAAGCGTTCTGCCTGCCCGTTTGATTGTGGGTGGTATGGTGCGGTACGAGTGTGCTTTATGCCTCTGGATCTGCAGAACTCCTGAAACGAAGCGCTAACAAACTGAGTGCCGTTGTCCGAGACTATTTCTAAAGGCTGACCAAAATGAGAGAAAAATTCGGAAAGTTTTTGTATTATTGTTGCTGAAGTGATGGTGTCCGTCTGGAAAATTTCCGGATATTTTGAATACGCATCAACAATTACAAAATAATATTTTGAGTTGACGGGCCCTGCGATGTCGATGTGAAGACGTTGCATGGGTGAGGTTGCTACTGGCCATGAACTTAGTAGTGATTTTACTGGAGTCCTCGCTTCTAACGCACAACCTTGGCATTGTCTCACGTAGTTTGTTATATCGGCGTCGATTGTGGGCCAATAGACATGTGAGCGCGCAATTTCCTTCATCCTCACTATACCCTGGTGTCCTTTGTGGATTTGGGTGAGAACCCGCTTGCGATAGGTATCCGGAATGACGATGCGCTCGCCGTATAGCAAACAATTATCCACTGTTGAAATAGCATCCTTCCGATTGAAAAATGCCGATAGGGTAGAATCATCCGGTTTATTAGGCCAACCATTGCAGACGCAGTATAAGACTTTCTGTAAAGATTTATCTTTTTGTGTAGCTGCACTTACCATTTGGAATGTGAGAGGCAATGACTGGATGTTGTCCTGAAGTATTGACTGGACGTCTGATTCTAGTCTAGCACTGGCTACTACGAAATCCTCCTCTGGTTTCCTCTGATTATTGATGAGCCGGGAAAGCATGTCGACATAACCAAAATCGTGAGTCGAAATATATTTTATTTCGAAGTCGTAAGACATTAATGTTAATGCCCATCTTTGCAGTCTGTTTGCCGTATGTGTTGGTATCCCCTTTTTAGATCCAAAAATTGACAGCAGTGGTTTGTGATCCGTATGAAGGGTAAATTTCCTCCCGTATATCATTCGGTGGAACTTAGTGACCGCAAAGATTAACGCCAACGCTTCCTTCTCTATTTGGCTATAATTTTTCTCTGCTGCCGTGAGCGAACGGGAAACGTGGTATATCACATTTTCGGTTCCATCCTTCATGCTGTGTGAAATACGAGCTCCAATCCCAACGATTGATGCATCTGCTGCAACGACTATTGGAAGTTCTGGATTGTAGTGTGTGACTACCAAATCAGAAGAAAGAATTGTTTTGAACTTTTCGAAACTTTGTTGGCATTCTGTTGACCATGCCCACGTTGCGTTGCCTTTGAGAAGTTCATCTAAAGGTGCGCGTAAAGAACGCATTTCTTTGATGAATTTTCCGTAATAATTTACGGCTCCCAAAAATGATCGAAGTTCAGTAATGTGTGTTGGCGGTGGCAATGTTTTGATCGCTGTGAGCTTATTTGGATCTGGTCGAAGTCCTTCGTGACTGATGATATGTCCCAAGTACTTGCACTCCTTTGCGAAAAAAAGGCATTTGTCCCAATTGACTGTAAGACCATGCTCTGCAAATCTGCTAAGAACTTCTTGAACTGCGGTGACATTTTCTTTTTCCGTTTTAGTTGCCACGATGACGTCGTCGATGTAGGCTGATGCTTGTTGTATTCCTGCCAGAATTGTGTCAATTGCTTTCTGAAAAGCTCCAGGTGCTGCTTTGACTCCTGGTGCGAGCCGGTTTACAGTGTATAGGCCACGATGAGTGTGAATGGTTAGTATTTTCTTGGTGTCATCATCAACTTCCATTTGGAGGTAGGCATCTGACAAATCTATGCGGGTAAAACATTTGCAGTTTGACATTTTTGCAAAGATTTCCTCTGGAAGCGGTAGTGGATGACTGTGTGGCTCCACGCAGGCATTCAACCCCGTTGAGTAATCTGCGCAGATGCGAATACTCCCATTAGCCCGTCTGACTACAACGATTGGCGCCCGTCTGACTACAACGACAGGCAGAGTAGCTAATGGGTGTAATGATACCAGCATCCTGTAGTCGATTTAGTTCCTTGTCCACTAATGGTAACACGGAATAAGCTACTGGTCTTTTCGGTACAAAAACCGGTTTTGCATTTTGTTTCATTTGCAGATTAATTTTAAACTTTGTGCAGTGCCCCGGGATGTCGCGGAAAACTTCTGGAAATTGTTTCTTGATTGCTGTGATGACTGTGGCTGTGTTGATTGTTTTGCAAAAAACACTAATTGGCTTGTCCCACAGGCTGAATTTTTCCATTAAATCTACTCCGAAGATATTGAGATTGCTGATTTCGGAAACATAGATTGTATTTTCCTGATGACTGCCTTCGAATGTTATGTGGGCGTCGAATTCGCCAATGATTGGAATTTGATTTGAAGAGGCATTCTTTGGCTGTGTGATGACTTTTTATTATTGGTGGGGATCCGATTGATAACCAAACTGACTTTGAAATAATCGTGATATCCGAGCCCGTGTCGATTTGGAGTCGCACTTTGTTGCCATTGATGTTGACGTCGACATGCTTGCGCTTCTGTGCCCACCGTTGTTGATTGACGGCAAAAACTCGATTGCTCTTGGCTGGGTGCGATCGTACGTGTTGAGACTTTTTCTTGGAAATGGGTGCAGTACTGTTCGCTTGCTTTAATGGTTTCCTAAAACAAGGACAATACCCTTCCTTGTGTCCCACTTTGTTACACTCTCTGCACTTATGACTTGTGAAAGCGCAGTCCCTCGAAAAATGCATACCGCCGCAATTCCAGCAAGGTGTTCTGGGTTTGGTGTTATTTTCCCTGTGGTTGTTTTTTCCTTCCCTCTGCATAGATGATCGACGGATTGGTTGACTTTGTTTGGCCGCTATGTGCTGAATTTTGGATGGTCCTGCTTCTATCATGAACGTGTCTTTTTTGAGATTTTCGCATCTAAGAATTTCTGCTACCAGCTTATCCACCGTCAGATCGGTCTGTGTGTCGAGAAGTGATAGAAGTTTCATGCGGATATCAGCATCTTTCGACGATTTGAGACCCATAACGTAGACGATGCACTTGAGCTGATTCTTCGTGAACTTTTCGAGCACGAAATTTTCACAATTGCGGTTCACTTTCGCTGCGAATGTGATATAGTCTTCCATATCCCGTTTTGTCATTTGGAGACAATTGAACCTCGAGGCGAAGACTGACTCGGACCGTCCAAACAAATTGGATAACTTCTCTATCGTTTCGGCAAAACTAAAATCTCGTGGTAGATGCGGTAAAATGTAATCCACGTACTTGTCGTGAGCTATAGGATGCATTTTACGCAGTAAAAGTCTTACCTTGCTTGAGTCGTCGAAATCCTTTGCATCTTCGGCAAAAAGATCCTCATAACGCCTGTACCATATTGGAAATGTTTGGCCATTCTCTGGGTCGTGATGGAATTCATTTATATTTTTCGCTAATGCATCCATTTTCAACTCCATGGCTGTTCCATTTCCTGTACCCAAGGTCATTTGGACAATTTGTTCAAGTAAAGCGCTGTTTTGAGAAATTATCTGCACCAGAATAGGGTCCATGGCACGTTGTTGCGCTGATGACTCCGCGGATGAACCGGCTAAAGATTGTTGATTGTCGTTGGGCATAGTGTGTTGTTAGGACAATTTTGAAAAGTAATCTTGATTTATTTGTTCGATCCTTCTGTTTCAAAAAACAGAATCCTCGTCGCCACTTTGTTGTGTTCCGTCCAATGAAAACGCAACACCTCTTTTTTCTATTTAACAAATCTTTATTTACTTAAAGGAGAATTAAATCTTACTCTAACAACTCTAACAACTCAACCCGATTATCTTCCTTGATCAACCCCTTTTTACACCTCCTGTCACATTTCTCTTAAGATGGCGATTCCCTAGCTTCCTCGCTCTTACTTGTTCCTGGCAACTAGATGGAGCCACGATAGATTCGATCAGGTCTGCGTTGCCAACAATTATCATTGTTGTTACCGACATTTGCAGCAACTATAGAGTCTAAGCAGGTGGAGTGATCTATGCGAAAAGCTTTTCCATTTGGAATTGTTTGCACGTATACACACCCATTGCGAGTGTAAACAGAAGCCAGCTGGGAGGGACAGCGTCGTTTTAGCTGAAAAGCTTTCCGAAGAATCATGCGGTTAACTGGAGTGAGGCTTTCATTTAAGTATATACGGCTGTCAGATGCAAGTCCAAGATGATGAAGGCGAAGTGATTGTTTAGATGTTTTGTACATATTGCTAACGCATTTTAGCACCGTGTTCTTGTCTGATACGGATTGAAATTTAATTACGATTGCCCCATCCAATGAGTTTCCCTTTGGTCTGATACGAAAAATCTGCTAATGGAACTGCAAACCTAGATTTTCAAAGCTCAAAAATGACCGCAATCACCTACAAATCTGTACTGAAAAGAGCTTTCCCGCCTTTTTTTAAAATTGTTTGTTTGACAAAGATCGATTTTCCAACAGGACAATGCACCATACATATCGAAAGAATAACCAAAACTTGGATTCACAGGTTACAAAAATGTACACCTACTGGCATGGCCGCCATATTGTATAAATGTCTTCATAGCAGGCCTCTTGAAGTGATACTGCTATCGGGAGGTAGTATACATTATTAAAAACTATTATTATAATCTAAATAAAACCTAAATTAATTTATTAAAAAAAAAAATGTGTTGTTTTATTACCTTCATCTAAAGTAGTATTTTTTTTTTTTTTTACTGTTCGTAAACATGTGGAACGATAAAAAGGACTAATTTGATGACCTTAGCATCATAAAAATGTAATTTATCTACCTAATCAAAATTTTGTTCATACAAATACACATAAAATAGCCTTCTTTCATATTGCATTTGGTTTTTCGCATATTATCGAAGGAAAAAATTCGTAAATGTCGATAACAACAAGAGCAATCTCCTACATAAAAAAAACGAGCAGCGATTTTACATTCATTAACTAACGGTCAATCAGGTACACATAAACCACTTGCGGGACAATCACAAGGAGTTGATAGCAGTGCAATAAACTCAAGCCAAAAAAAAACCACAAGTGCTTAAAAGAATCTGACACGAGCAACCAGTTATAAAGAAGGACACGGAAAAGAAGAACATTTGACTTTCTGGAGCTTATCACCAAACGATTGCATTCTGCGACCAATAAAAATGGTACCTGGGACCGGTGATTGTGAAAGTGTGCTGCACACCACAGTTGAATTGAAAGATTTCATTGCTACAGGCACAAATTATTTCTGAAAATTGAATATCCGACGAATTGGTAGGTATAGAAATCCATTTATTTTTCATAAATTTGTTTCTCATGCTTTTTCCTTCCGCAGGAAAGTTTGTTGGAAAAATCGGTGGACCAATCTCACCTCCACAGTTTCTCAGGAGTATAATGTAAATACATATTGGTAAAAAAAAATGTACAAAAACAAAATTTATTTGTTTTTTCTTTCTCTAAAGCGATACTCGATTCTCACATAGGCAATGGACTTGTACATTTTGTTTGGATCAGTTTTGGACTCGCTTTTTGCTTAGCACAGCGAGCTCACTCTCTCACATCATACAAATATTTTAATTTTCATACTAATTGGAACCGAAAAACGTCGTTTCGAGGACCCGTATGCGGAGCAGTGTGCCATTTACTCCGTTTGCTGATGTTAAACGTAGTCTCTTGTTTGAAGAGCAATACGTGAACTTGATGATTTTGAAGGATAAACATGAAAACCGTTCTGAATATCTTAGCAATGGAAATATATAAAACAAAACTGATAACGGTAAATGCAGTTATAGGGCGACCAAAAGCAGTATTTGAACTTTTACAGTCTCTTTACTTAGAAAATAGTTCCTAAACATAAAATAAAGTTAAGTACTAACATAAAACCTAGTACGAGTACCTAGTGCCCTAACTCGGTTACTACTTTTCCTACGTTTTGGGGAAATAACCCGCTATGAAGTTGCACTCGCCAATGGCAACATCTTGCCATCATCCTAAGAGTATGCAATAATCACACCGTTTTTAAATATGATTTTAATATCAATTTGACACAAATTTCCAGTTTCTTTAAGCGGGCTTTTATTTGTTTTGTTTTCACAGAGCTCAATTTAAAATTGAATTTTTGATTCAATATTCCAAAATATGAACACCACCGAAACAAAGGCATTGAGGTTTAAAGAATTTTTCGAGTCTTCTTTTCAAAATGCTGCGGAAACTATACCTTTAGAGAGAGCTGTACAACTGACTATTATATCCTTTTTAAAAATTCAATTCAATTGATTGTTTGTTTGTAGCCTAGTACATAGTAAAATCTGTTTAGTTCCTTAATTCAATCTAATACGATACCTGTAAAAGTGGAGAAATTCCAAACTACAAAATATACAAAGCCTGGGCAACATCGCTTTTCCAGCAATACGGACCTACAACTATCAGCTCCGACGATCTGAATCAATTACTGAGTGTGTTTTCCTCTGTAGTTGAACAGGTAATTTACTGCAGACATAATAAACGTACAAAGCTCTTCATTGTTTGTTTTGCTTCCAGTTGCCTCATGAATGTCAAGAATGTATAAATGATGCACAAACTGGTAAACTACTCGCATTCCTCAACTATTCACTGGAACTTTTTTCTTGGATTCGTTCAGTGGCCGATGAATTTAATACAAATTTAATCACAGCTTTAATATGCTTTGGTCTTTCGATTATAAATACCTATTTAGTGGTTCATTCCAAGTATGAATGAGTTCCGTAGACTAGTTTATGTTATTAAAATTTAACTATTTTTACAGGCATACATCTTCAGCGAATGCTAGAACACTGCTGGAAAAAACGATAGCAATGCAGACGCTAATACTTTGTATTCTTTCAGAAAACCCAAAGGTGTTTTGCTTTGATAATGATAGTGCATCCCTCTTCAGCAATTGTAAGGCTTTGGTGTATTCAAATTCTGAAAACAAAATTATAAAAAAAGATTCCAGTGATTTCGCATTTATCCGCTGTTGGAGAGCTGACGCCTAAATTAGACATAAAAACTGCCATTGACACGTGGAAGGGTATAGCAAAGTTAACATCGCAATTCGCTTCTTATGCACGATCTGAATGTTATACGCTCGATGACACGGTGTGGCTCAAGCGGCCGATGTCATTCCTAATTAATGAGATTGGTAGAAACACACATACTGTCTACAAAGAGGTTGATTTTTTGCACTCCCCACATTTTGATCATTTTAAAATTATATTAATTCTAGAACTCTCTGAGCGAACCAATTCATTTGATAGAAAAGTACCTCAAAATTACGAATTTTTATCTGAAACTATTGCAAAAGCTTGCAGCTGACTTTCGACATGTACCCTTTCCAGCTTGCGAGGATTTTCTTAACACATTGTCATTGGTTTTGGCGTAAGTTGGTTTAGCTTTTTAACCACAAGAATTTATTTTTATTATCTGCTATTTATCTAGGCCTCCTGATTATATTTTAAACACGCCTGTAGAGAAGGTGATAGGGGAATACATTGCGCAAGGTTATAGAGAGTTAATACATTTCGCTTACAGAAACGATGCATTTTTTGAGGTACATAAGTAAGTTGAAAATCGAGTTTTCACTGGCTCATACTATTCATTTCAGCATCTGCTGAGTGAACATATTGCAAGCATAAATAACAACAAGGCATTTTATGCAATTTTGCTAGAAGTTATTGAGGTGGCTTGTCGGAGAAACGAACTAGAGTATGTCAATCCACTGGTTTTCGAAGTGGCCTTCCAAAGGTTTTCTAAAAGTAAGTACGAAAATTGCTTAGCAGTCGTTGTATCAATGGAAGGCGATTTATCTATTTGTCAGGTGCAACTCTGTCTGGAGCAAACAAAGTAAGTGCAAGCCCTATTCAAAAGATTACGAGTTGCTCTTAAGCCGAAGGTCATAAGCGCAACCCCATGCCAAGATTAGAGTTGTTCTAATGCCAAAGGTTGTTAAAGATGACTGCTCCCTGGTCCAAAAATTTAATTTTAATTGACATCGAGAGTGCTTTCCATAATGCGGCTTTTACTACCCACAGCACCAAATTAAAAAAAAATGATTCTGCTTTAATTGGATCATTTATTCTTAGTGGTGCATTTACCAATTTGTATTCAGCAATGTGTGCCTTCTCTCGAATCGTGGCCAACACATATTCAGTGTGTTCCTCAATTCCACTCATTTATTCATTTAAGTACCTTCGTGAGTTCGCAGTATTTAAAACGATTTTAAATTCGGCTTAATTGCGACGAAATAACACCTTTCAATAACCTTTCCACGCTTTGTCAATGACAACTTCGTCTATCATTGACCGTAAATTTCGGAAATTGTATTGGTGCTAACCTCTTACCAAACTGGGGCCGAATTACCGCATCAGTTAGCGACCAATACGTCACTGAATTATGTCAATTTGGAATCGAGGATCACATAATTCAGTGACGTATAGCTTGTTAACTGATTCGATAATTTGGCCCCTAATTCATAAGGCTTGAGAGACACTTCAATATAATCCATTCGCAGCTTTTAGAACAACTGAATAGAAAATAAAAATTAATATTTTACAGGTGCCTACATTTTTATTTCAATATCAGCATACAATCGCTTCATTGAAGCTTTCAGTGTACTTCAAATTCACTTTCATGTGGAACAAGTGCAAGGGGCACTAATCAAATGTGTTTTTCAGGACGATATTCTTCTGGCCCTCACAGCAATTGATATATGGACCACAGTCTTTAGGTTTGTAAACCTTTACTTTTCTACACTTAAGCAAATTAATTATTTATTTGTAAAGAATCTCAGAACCTTCCGCACGCCTCACATACTTCCAATTTTGGAGAGATATCAATGAACAATTTGCGAAATATTCCAATCGATTGTCGGCTCTTTATGTAGAAGTCCTGGTAAAGAACCTTTATGGCTCTCTTACTATTCAAGAAAAGTCGGAAATTTGGAACAAATTCAATGCATGTACCTTAACCAGTGATCGGTTTTTACTCGTGATTGGTTTGGATTCCATACCCAATAATGCTACAAAACAATCTGCAATTCAACACTTTGTAAACGAACTTACACGTTTTTTAAAGGCGTCTTCCAACGGCATGACAGTGGACAACTTCTATACAATCGTGAGTTAGAAATGGTTATATTTTATTTATTCTAAAATTATATCTACTAATCTACTTATAGGTTAAAGATTTAAAGCTACTAACGCCAGTCTCTCTTGAAAAGTATGACTTAATTGAAATGCTACTACCCTACTTGCACATTGCCATGAAACACAAAAAGTTCTGCATACTCCTTGAATGTATCTTAGATTTTCTAAGTTCCAAACTGGAGCTCATTCATGATAACAGGATTCTTAAAATTCTTACGGATTTGAGTATGGAACTTTCCACATTCGAAGACCACTCAACCAAACTGCGTTTGATCAGATTTCTGAAAAGAATATCGAAAATGCCCCGACTTGCGATACATTCTGAGGGGCTATTGAAAGTCCTTGAAAACGACGATCTCGTTAGATATTCTGAAAATCGTGAAAATATCACATATAGGACGGTCGACCTGGATAAAAGTGAACAAATATTTCGGGAAATATCGAAAAATCGGTCAATGGAGAAAATTGAATCAAGTCATGTTTGTCCTGGTGACCCTGGAGATGTGTGCGTAAGAAAGAAAATGAAGACGGTTATGGAGACGCAAATTTTACTTGAGACTTTGGAGAACAACGTAAATGAGCTACAATCACGGGAGCAGCTTAGTACATCCAGTATTGAAATTATCGAAAGGGTGGTCAACAAATTAAAAGGCTTGGGCGCGATTAGTTAAGTTTGAAATTTTAATAAAGTTAACGCTAGTATGCTTGATCATGATGATTTCTTCTTTTTAAATCAATATGTCATGTGGCGGAGTTTCTTTTATTTTTGGGCATAAATTGAATGTCACCTTCCACAATACTCATTTCATATTCATATATACTCTTACAACATTCTCAACACTGGATCTACAATCTGGGTTAAGGCAATGAAAATACAGTAGTCTTGGGGACTGTGTGGTTAACAAGCGCGTTAACTGCGGAACGCCACAAGGGGGGAGCTCTCTTCTCTTCTGTCGAACATCTCAATCGACAAGATTTGATGACATAGTGATACTAATCACAGGAAATTCACTTTTTACTATTATTGAGATCATGGAATCTGGGATATCACAACGGACTTGCGGTCAATAAGACCGAGTTAACTGAGAAATACAAGATATCCATGGAACATACCGAAACTGAAAGATGTTCACCTAAATCTCTCAAACGATGTTAAATACCTGGACGTGGTTTTCGATTCCAACTGGAAACCGAACACCGAAGAGAGAATTAAAAAGGGACTGACTGCCATTTACGCTTTTGGGAAGAAAGGGGGCTTACAACCGCACAGTACACTGACTGTATACCTCGATTGTAAGATCGATTCTTACATATGGCTCGATCATCTTGTTGGAGGCGGTTAAAACCCAGTCCTAGATCAAAAACTTTAATAAGTCACAAAAGATTCCTTGTCTGGGGATAACTGGTTCTATAAAATCCACTCCCCCAACTTGGTCTGGTAGCATTACTGAACCTACAACCGCTGGAGCTCTTCACGAAGAACGTGGCAGTCAAATGTGTTCTCAGACTGAGAGAGATCGAAATTTGAATGCCGTGCACCTTCGGAAGTTCGGACACTCCCGCATACTGGACACATTTAATCAAAGGGGCTCATGCCACTAACTGATTATGTCAAACCCAGATGCGACTTTAACAAGATCTTCAAAGTCTATATACCTGCTCGACATGCCGGGAATTCACCCTACACGGGTGTTTCTATCTTCACAGACGGAGAAGGGAATAGGAGGATGATTTCCAATCATCCACATTTTTAATGAACTGTGCATTTTTTGCGGATTCTTAATCTATTTTGAACACCTACCTCTACTGATAAATTTGATATTATCGTTGCCAAAAATATTGATAGCTAATAAATTTTCAGTCAATCACAAATTCGTCCTTCACAAATAGAGAGAAGATAGTCTGTATTCTAATTCGAGGCGACTGCAGTTAATTTCAGTAGGTTACGACTTTGGAATTAGAGCCAATTATCTAAAAAGTTCAAACCTACATCAAAAAAAAGTTAAAAAAATACATAAACCCTGCAGTTAACCAAAAAATGAAAAACAAGCAATCCTTTTTAAAGAAATATATTTATTCACATCTTGTACGTAAGAACATAAATGTATAATGTGTTCTACATAGAAACAACATTTTTGTTACTTTGTTCTTTTTATAAAAAAAAAACAATGCAAGTGACTTATTTGCAACTGATTACATTTAGCATGAGGAAATAACATACAAATTGCAATATAACGGAACAATCCTCTAACAAATAAAACATTTCTACCGACGACCTATTTCATCCTATAACCGAAACATTATTTAATTTGATTTTTTTTAAATACTATGTACCTGTCCAGAATTACATTGCTCCCAAAATCGGTCTTGGAATGATATCTCGAAAGATAATTTTTTGTGTAGCAATCCACTAACCAAATAAAAATTTAAATCAAAACGAAAAATTAATGTTTATGAGTAACCCATCCGCGCGCAGCTTTCTTGTATGCGTAAAATAAAAATATTTAACGACAATATAATGTAAATGTATATACTAAACGATTAGGAATGCAAGATAAATTCCAATGCATGCCCTTCTATTGAATCTGTAAATGATTCCAATGATAAGCAAATTTTGATTAATTCTTTGATACTCAAACGAGTATTGCCACACCTAAAAGAGGAATTAAAAATAAATACTCATGCAAAACATATTATAAAAAAAACGTCTTTAGTATTTATATCTGTACATAGCCACACCGGCAACACCAATCAAAATAGAGCCCATCAAGTACCCAAGAAGTTTCAACTAAAAATGTTGCAAAGATTAACCGAACATTCAGAGATATTTATTTATTTTTCAGAAATTCACCTTTGAACTTTCCTGAGTGTCCCTTGCATGTGGTTGTTTACTCTTTTGTTCTAACTTTTTGGCTTGGCCCAACATTTTCTGGTACATTTCCTTTTCGTTGTGCTCTTCGCGACGTGCCTTGATCATAAGCTTGGCCAGATCCTATAGGAAAACGATGGAAAATTAAAGTTTTTCTCTAACCAATTGTGATAGCAATGGAAAGTCACAAAGATTTCTAGCTGTAAGCCTAAGTATTCCAACAATACTTTTCAGCAGCTGCACACCGATCAAAAGTTAAAAAAAAAACAGTCCCTAAAAATCAAATTGAAGACCTAAACGAAGAGTGACAGGGTTAAATAGTTTGGAAGTGTATTGCTTCTGAAAACAGCACAAAACCCAAACTCAATTGTTTCTTCACTTTGGTACTGTGACGACGGGATCTAACCTCAAAGTGGGACATTTCTCCTACAGAGGTAAGTCATTGTAGCACAATCTAAGTAAAGAAGTATCCACATGGGATAGTTAACTTACTTGTTGAATAGTCCTGCTATCGGGTTCCAAAGTGGCGGCCTTTTGTAAAAAACTGATTGCACTCTTAGTGTCGCCTTTTCCTTCCATAATCTAAACCAAGGGTTACATTAAAAATAGTCAGACAAATACACACTTTACTAGATTACCCTTCCTTTCCTGTATAGGGCCTTATAATTATTGGGCTGACATCTCAGCACATGTTCTACTGAAGTCAGTGCAGCATCATATGCTGAAATTTTTATTTGTGCCATAGCCAGATTGTTGTACACGACAAGTCTGTCGTCCAAGATGCTCTGTAAATCGCTATTTGACAGCTGCAATAAAAAAAATTGTAAATCGAATTCAGTCACTTCCACAACTATAAACTTACTTCCAAATCTTCTGTGTCAATATTTGCGTCCGGATCACCATCTCTATCATCTAAGTATTCAAGTGCACGACGGTAAAGTTGAATTGCGATATTGAATTCGTTGCGGTTGTACCAGAAATTAGCTCGCTCCTTCTTGCGATTTCTACAGAGGCAAGGAAAAGATGTAAGTAAGTTTCTCAGTACTGAGCCTGGACGTAACATCTACTTGCCCATATTTTTTACGGATTTCGAATGACTTAAGATCGGCATGATCTTCAAATTTACATTCCAGTAAATGCACTTCGTATGTAATCTAAAAAGTAAATTACAAATTTTAGGCAATGTCTTATCTCTCTATCAAAATTAAATGGATGACTCTCATGATTGACAATAAATTACAACAATCATCAAATTAATATAATTTTGTTTTAATATAAATTGATGCTAACAGTAAATTTGAGCGTGGAAAAGCATTTTTCGTCAAATGACGAGCAGAACAACTATTTCGCGTTTGGGTAGTCAACTTCCGGGTGAATTAGTTTGGTAAACAAATAAATATTAGGCTTAATGGCCCATACAGGGCCTAAAACCTAGCTTCTCCAACCACTTGCTCGTGCGAAGTGGAAGGGACCTACAATTTTAAGCCGAACCCGAACGTCAAATTTGAGAAAGCTTCTCATGACAATTGATACTCTTAGATGTTTGTCAGACGGTCGCAAGAGATGTTAATTAGTCCCGGCGGGATTAGAACCGGGGACCTTTCGATTAACGCCTAACATTGGTTTGGTATGTCCGCAAAATAAAAGTCCACTTAACCACTTTATTTGACTTTCCGTCATTCGCTAATCTAATATTGTTTCTGCACCTAGCAAATAAAGAAACCTCAACAACAACAAGCGATAAGGCAGCAGATAAGTGCGAAATAAAAACCACCTGCCATTTAACATTGTTGAGCGTCATGAACAAAAACTAAAACATCCGACTCACCGTAGCATCTGGAGGAATTGAGAGCTCTGGTTTTTCTTCGTTCTTTATTCCGATAGGTCCGTAGGCAAATCTGGGATCCATGATAACCTCGGCTACCTCATCGACGCGCAACATTGGCACAGCCATATCTAAACCTTGAACTAGCTATAACACAATAATTTCCAACAAAAATATAAATTTTTGACGACCTCCATAAAAAAACACAATCACCTCAAAGTCACCAACATGAACATATGCGCCCTCTTCCTTCTCCACAACTGTTCCATCGTCCAATTTACCAGTATAACTTAATTTTACCAAATCTCCACGCTGTGGATTCAGAGGATTGTTTGATTTCTTCAAAGTTCGCTTTATCAACTGTCCATTGCCAAGCAAGTCGACTACACGCTCTTCGTCATCCTCTGGTGGACTACTCTTTCTGGCTTCGGCCGATACATCCTCCTTCATTTGCTTCATTTCGGCGTCATTTAAATTGGAAAGGTCCTCAAACGAACTGTTGCTAGACTTTTCTGTATCCATTATGTATTAGAACGTGATAGTAAATGGACAATCACTGGACAATTAGCTGTCTGTCGTTGAACTTCGACCTGTGATTGCAAAAGAAAGTTAAACTGAAGTTAACAAACACTACATCGAAATTAAGTTGTGATAGATGATTTTTTGATTTTTTTTTCTAAACTGTTACTTTTTTTGCTACACCAACAAAGAATTAGGAAATCGAGTGGAATGAATCAGGTGATTTAAATAATAATGCGATTGATCACCTGCAATTGTGATTGGATAATAGTGTCAATTGAAAATAGGAAAACAATTAATTTATACAGAAAGGGCGCTGATGACTGACCGATGTGATATCAATGAAATAAAAAATATAACGAAATGAGGAAAATTTTTGTGCTAAACAAAGATTTTTTTCTTTTGACAGTCGGACGACAACTTCGTGGCTGCCTCTTTTACAATTTTATTATCAGCACTTTCAAGAAGGGATTGGAATAGATTTTTAATTGGTATGTGGTGACCTCTATGATGGAATGGAAAATGGTAAGTTCGGGTTAGAGATTATTTAAAAAAATTCGGGTATTTTCTTCCCAAAACCCTTTTTCATGAAACGAAAAAAAATGTACTTTGAACTCAAGTGAAGAATCTTTGGGGTACTGCAGCGTAGCCCACATACCGACCGGTGAACTTATTTGGTGGCACCTCATGAACAGCTTTAGATTTAAAATAAATGACAGCCTTTGAATACGTTTACACGATGCCTGTTCGATTCGATTTTTTTTCATTCACGGTTTTATCGAATACGTATGTAGCCTTTTAGTCTGAATTCCACGATACGACAATCATGGCCAATCAGGGATCATTCCATACCTTAAAGGACGATGGAATAGAACGAGATCATCATAACATCCATCTTCCATCAGTCGGCGAACGTCTAAGAACCAACTTCGTCGGCATGTCACCAGTGTTCATCGTGGCATGGCAGCTTGTCATCGAGTTCGCTGATATATTTGCTTCAAAGGTATGCAAAACTGAATAGACACTGCAGATGCGAAGCCAATTCGTCCGTCGGTTACCATTGGCCAACTAAACGGAGGTTGCTGATAAAATCATAACGATGTAGGAAAAAGGTCTGGTCGAAAGTTCTAAAGCGGCCCTTACACGGTCAATCGAATGACATCAAAAACTAGCATGTGTGTGAAAGTGTATCTGTATGAGTCACACACATTTGGTGAGGTCTGATTGACGAAAATCAAAGCAAGTTTGATTTTGCATGATGAACGTCATGCTGATTGAAATAATAAGGGTTGGATTGACGTAATTACTTCATTGTATTTTGTGTCACCCAAGCGAAAACATGTCTGCAAGATATCGCAATGTTGTAGAAAGCCTCTGGTTTACGGAAATCGCTTCACGCATGCATGTGTCTTTTTTCATAATCATAGGAGAAATTATTTTAAGCAATTCCTCGTAAGTGGAGTTATCCATTTTCATAAAATTTTAAAACCGTCCTGTGCAGATATTTTCAATTCATTCAAAAGATTTTCATGTGTGAACTAATTCCTTTTTTAACCACTCCTTCATCCAAATTCTCTTTTTTCTCGACATTTTTTCTTTTTCCTCTTTATCCAATGTGCGAGAGCAATATATGCAATACAATCGTCCGTTTCATTCATCGCACATCCGTACACCACGAAAACTCACAAGAACTAAAAATTTCACGTCAATCGATTGAACTGTGTACTGGGTAGCGTCAATCCACACATACACGATGCATGATGTCAACCCATTGACCGTGTAAGGGCCGCTTAAAAGTCCATTGGCATCAGAATTGTACTAAGCCAAGAACAAATATGACGGCACTTGAATCTATATCTAAACCAGAGTATATCCATATAATGAGTAGGGATAGGTACTCTCGACGTTATCCTTATCAGTTCTTATCAGCAAGTACGTCTATGTCAAACAGACACTAGAAGTCGATGGATATGTTAAGGGGCCCTTACGCGGTCAATCGAATGACATCAATTACTAGCATGTGTTTGTGAAAATGTATGTGTATGAGTCACACACATTTGGTGAAGTCTGATTGACAAAAATCGAAGCAGGTTTGGTTTTGCAAGATGAACGTCATGCTGATTGATATGTGTAAGGGTTGGATTGACGAAATTACTTCGGACAATTGAAGGACGATGAAGACCGAGCATTTGTATCGGAATTAATTGAAACCTATCGGTCATTACCGAGTTTATGGGATGTCAAAGGGAAAGATTATTGCGACCGAAACAAAAAATGCAACATTATGAAGTTTTACTGCAAAAGTATAAAGAAAAGTATCCTGATGCACAAAAAGCGGATGTCACCAGAGAAATAAATACGTTGAGAACGAATTTTCGGCGCGAGCTAAAACGTTTAAATGAATTAAACAAAAGCGGATCCGGTGTCTATAATTTCAGTGAACCAATTCTTTGGCATTTTAATGAAATTAGTTCCATTAAAGACAGCGAATATCCGTGTGCATCTCGCAGTACAATCCAAGAATATATTGCAAGAGCAATATATGCAATACAATCATCCGTTTCACTCATCGCACATCCGTACACCACGAAAACTTACAAAAAATAAAAATTTTAAGTCATTCGATTGAACTGTGTAAGGGGTAGCGTCAATCCACACATACACGATGCATGATGTCGACCGATTGACCGTGTAAGGGCCCCTTTAGGTACTGTGTCAGCTAGAGAAGAGATACAAGAGGAAAACTGTTTTTTCGGAAAAGGGCACAGGGTGCTCCGCTAAAAAAAGACAAACATTAATTTGTCATACATTTTTATTAAAAATTAAATAAGAACTACGTGTGTGTTACACTAAGATATTTTTACTTGTTGTTGGATTTTTTGATAGTCTTATTAAATTTTTTGATAATGTGATACACTCGAACACGTACATAAAATTTTATAAAAAATTCGTTGTTTTGATTTTTACAGCAAAAGTAATCAAATTCATTCTTTAATATATTATGCATTTTCATTTCAAAATTATTACCAAAGTACAAATTTGCAAAACGAGAAATAAATTGTTGCTCCAGTCTCTCTATCGCATCTAAAAACTCCTAAAAACTCTTGAGGAGGGCGTTTTAAATGTGCACTCTCATATTCTTTAAAATCTGTGAATATGGAGGAAACACTAAGTTTCTGACTTAATTTCAGCTAACACTTGTGTTTTTGACGGTATTTTTTTTAAATATAGCCTGCAAAATAATAAAACGCATTTTCGCTACCGAAATCAAAAGTTTTAAAGTCAGATTCGGTTTTGAAAATGTTTTTCACATTGTCCTCCTTTTTGGGTGATTGTAACTTCATTTCAACTTCGGGAAATTCTGAATTCACAGTTGGCTCGCAGTTTCCATGGGTTATAGGTATCCTCCATCTACTTTGCTGAAAATGATCTTTTAAATGAACAAATGAATTAAAATGTAGTCAGTAACTTGTTATTTCCTTCCAGACAATATTAATTGAAGCTTATCGTTAAAAGGAACTGAATACCATCTGCCCTTAAATCACTGGAAATGACGTACTTTTAAAAATCGCATCTTTTTTAGTTACATTGGGCAGACTGATCAAAAATAGTAATATGTTGGCAAAATATATTCATTTCATTTAAGAAATTGATTTGAAAACACATTCAGCCTTATTGTGAGTTTCGCCCGGAAAATATTTCGCCTGGTGAAATTCTGTGCGCCCGGAGTTTTAAAAGCTATTGTGAGTTTCGCCCGAATGATATTTCACTTCGAATCGACAGTGACATTTCGAACACAGACGAACACACCTAATTTGCGTTTTGACAGCTTTAAAATATAAAGTGCCAAATAAATTAAATGCAAAAAAGAAATAGGGAAGTTAAGAATATTTTGTATTAAATTGCATTGCGTAGTAGCCAAATGAAATAGCTTTGAGTTAAGTTCCAATTGTTTAGTGTTTTTTTTTTTTAATAAATACTGTGCATATTTTAAGAGTTTATAAAATAGCATTCCAATATTTGCTGGATATGCTTACCGGTCCAAACAAAAATAAGCGATTCCACCCATCGTGAAACTCGCAGCTTGTTTACGTTGTTTTTGCAGATGGTGGATATCAAAAAGGACCAACAAATTTCAAGTCGAGACCATCTTTTCATTGACTTTAAGGCCGCATATGAAAGCATTCATCGTCAAGAGCTCCACATGGAGATGGCATTTTCGGCGATTGAATAACAGGAAAAATTGGTTGGTCTTTAAGTAAATGAGGACGAGACTAAATACATGCTATCAACAAACAAACAATTATCTGTCCATTTATTTTATTTGTAGCCGCCTTTTTTCGCACTTACCATTTTTGGTCGGTTCAAACCTGTTAATTAAAACCCTGTTCGCCCCAAAAAAATAAGTGAACATTTTAGCTCTGAATGACGTTTAATTCCGCCCGAACTGAGAGCTGCCAATAAGGGGAATCTTTCGAACATGAAATTTTTTTCGCCCGAAATTCACAATAGGCGAAAACAAAAAAGGGATTTTTTTCGGGTGGAATCTTGTTCACGCGAAACTCACAATAGGGCTGATTATGAAAAAAAGTAAGCACCGCCTACCCAACCTTATTGCAAAACCAGTGTGACCAACCACCATAAAAACTAGCAAATAAAGAGTGAAATCATTTTTATTGTTACTAGGCCGAACACCTGCATTATTTTTAGCGAAATCAAAGCAAATAAGAAAGAAGAAGCATTTTTTTCATATTTTTGCTGAAGGGTAATTTTAGAGGTTCATAATTATCTGTAATCAGTAAAAAAAATAATCAGAAAAACCAGCCATAAACCATTTAAAAAAAGCAAAACAGGTAGCACTGCACAAAGTCAAAAGGTACACACAACGAGGATCAAGTCGATACGCCTTTAAAAAAGCATTATGAAAAAACCCACAATCATTCGTCTTACGAAGCACGCCGCATGTAGTGGTAGGTACATGCAAAATATATTGTGTACCCTTTTTTCTACAGCGGTAGTTCAATAAGAGTTAAAACACCAGGTCCACATATCGTAGGCTTTTTTCTGCATTTTGCTTTGTGTAGTAGGAAATGCATATGTAGAGAGAGTGTCCCTACTCTTTATGGATATACTCCGCATCAAACCAACGGAATCGAAAAAAAAACAAATATGGCAGCCGTTCTGCTGCCATATAAACAAGAAATAGGTTTTGCATTGAATTACAGAAAATGGGTGGGGTCTACGAAACTCAATTAAAAGATCGAATCCATTGCATTTGATTTTTGGTAGAAAATAAAATTTTATAAAGAAAAATCCTGTTATATTTATTGGCAGCAGAAAATTGTATCGAATTGTATATAAGTGTATTTGTGTACTTGAGCAAAGTCAAGTGTATCGAAAAAAGTACAGTCGTACGTATCGACTTTTGAAACTGAATTGGTTTTCGATTCTGGTTTTCGCTCTTAAGCGGCCCTTACACGGTCAATCGAATGACATCAATCAATATTCGTGAAAATGTATCTGTATGAGTCACACACATTTGGTGAAGTCTGTTTGATGAAAATCAAAGCAAGTTTGATTTTGCATGATGAACGTCATTGTGAACGAACGATTCATTTGGTATTTTTGTCAATCGCATTTTTTTAATTGACTGCGATTGACAAAATCCTTTAGAATCGTTCGTTCACAATAGCACACATTGAAAATAGTCAATTATCAACTGTCGATTGATCTTCGCAATAAGGCTCAATATGAAGTTTTACTGCAAAAGTAGTATAAAGAAAAGTATCCTGATGCACAAAAAGCGGATGTCATCAGAAAAATAAATACTGTTGCATGTTTGCTTGAACTGTCATTAATTAGTCAACTACGCCATCTAGTAGAAAGTGGCCATATTACCGATTTTGGCAGCATTGGAATAGCAGTTTGAGTAGCTGTGGTATAACTTGGTATGTTGTTCTCGAACCTTCTGAACTTAACGAACCTTCTCAACGAATCTGGAAATTTCGAGAGGTGTCACTAGGAGATATAAATAGATGTCGCAGGAGCACCCAAGACAGTCGAGTTGTGAACCGCGATAAAAAAGGGCGATAGATGACAGTAGTGAAAAGTATAGAGAATATTGAATAAGAGAAGTGATTGTTTATTTAAAGCGATTAATTGTGAAAGTGAATTGTTGAATTAAATAAGTGAATTATTAGAATAATAACCAAGAAGTAAAAGACATTGAAAGAGAACTAATAAAGATTAATTAAATAGAATTACGTTTTATCTTTTCGAATCCTAGCCTGGATGCAACATTGGTGTCAGAAGTGGGATAAAACGTATTCAGTGTGAAATTAAAGTGAAGTGAATTAAAAAAAAAAAAAAAAAAAAAATGGGCCGCACATTAAAATTACTACAGCTCAGTATACCGCAGTTAAAAGCTGAATTGGAAAAGCGGAACCTCTCCACAGCTGGAGGAAAAAGTGATCTTGTGCTTCGACTGCAGGAATCTGTTGAAAACGAAGGCGAAAACCCCAAGTCCGTTTTGTTGGACGTTGCAGAAGAACAAGTAAGTACAAGCGTTGATATGACTGCTATGATGGAATTACTTCTGGCCAAGTTAGATGAACAGAAGAATTCAATGGACTCTAAATTTGATGAACAAAAGAATTCTCTAGAACAACAGAAGAATTCTCTAGATTCCAAATTGCAATCAATGGACTCTAAATTTGATGAACAAAAGAATTCTCTAGAACAACAGAAGAATTCTCTAGATTCCAAATTGCAATCAATGGACTCTAAATTTGATGAACAAAAGAATTCTCTAGATTCCAAATTGCAAGCAATGGACACTAAATTCGAAGAACAAAAGAATTCCATAGTTGCCGCCCAAAAGAGCGCTGTGGAAGATTTTAAAAATGTTCTCGAAGGAAAACTCGAAGAAATTGACCAAAAGTTCGAGAAGGTTGAAACCAAATTCGACGAAATCGATACAAACATCGAGAACTTGGCTAAAGAGCTCGAGAAAGTGAAGAAGCAGAAGGCTCGAGAAAATTCTGCGGACTGCCCGAGAAGGAAAGAGATGCAGCCTCCTGTTTTCGATGGTCAAACATCATGGCCAATTTATAAGAAACAGTTTGAAGCAGCTGCAGTGGCGAACAGCTGGGACAACGAGGAAAAGTCGATTGCGCTAACGCTCGCACTAAGAGGTACAGCTGCGGAGTTACTCCAAACCGTCTCAGAAGAGAAGCAACACAACTACGACGCCCTGGTCAAGGCTATAGAGATGCGCTTCGGTGATGAGCATATGCAGCAAGTGTACAGGGTTCAGCTACGCAGTAGAGTCCAGAAGAGGGGAGAAACACTTCAACAGCTGCAAGCAGATATCGAACGTCTGGCACATTTGTCATATCCTAATGCTGGTGAGATCCTCATCAATGAAATGGCTGTGGAGGCGTTTATCCAAGCCATTGAAGATAGACAACTGCAAATGGCCGTAAGAATGGCTGGAAAGAGAACTCTCGCTGAGGCCCTAGCATTTGCCTTGACAATGCAAGCTGCTGATCAGGCATCGAATGTGTTCCACCGCGTAAGGGAAATTACAGCTGTTGAATGCTCATGTCAAAGAGCAGACATCGTAGACCGGAGCAGAGATAACAGAGGTCAAATGCGCTGCTGGAACTGCAACAAAATAGGGCACCTACAGAGACAATGCAGAGCTCCACCCAGACGAGGCAGTTGTCCGCATTGCGGGCCTAGGAGGGGCAACGAAGAAGCATCTGGCAGGGATAACAACCATCCTGCAGATATAGCTTCGCATAACCAGCAGTCGGGAAAACGTGTAAGGACCAGCTTCGTGGGGCAGAAGTTGGTTTCCGGAATCGACGACCCCAGGACCACAATTCAAGTCTCCCAAACCAAACGAGGAAACCAGAGTCTAACAGTGGAAGCCTATATCGGACAAAATAAGTGCGTGGCAACCATCGACACCGGTGCCACCGCTTCCATCATAAGGAGGGACATCGTCCGTCAGTCTTGGCTGCACAACACCAGCAATTACTGTCTGAAAACAGCAACAGGAGCGACAGCGAAAGTGTATGGAGAGGTCATACTAACAATAAATTTGGCAGGATTAGTATTCTCCCACGCTTTCCTAGTAGCCGATATATGTGACGAATGCATCATTGGAATCGATTTCATGAAGGCGCATGATGTAGTATTGGACATTGGTATACAAGTACTCAAGTATCGAAACGTAGAAATTCCGATGGTGTACGGGAACGAGAACGTCGCATCCCTGAGTACAGTCATTAGTAAGGACGAGGTCCTACCACCTTCTTCAGAGACACTGATTTGGACAAAGCTGGAAGGTGATCCTGGGGCCCACCGATTCTTTCTAGTCGAGCCAGAAGACAACCACTGCCGAAATTGCGTGGTTGGAAAAATGCTTGTCGAGCCGAAGAACAATATGGTTCCCGTACGAGTTCTTAATGCGGAACACAAAAGCGTTAAATTGAAGCAAGGTGAGGTGGTTGGAAAGTGTGTACCGGTTACTGCCATCACGAAACTACCACAGGAAGGTGTTGCGAAGCCTCGTTCACTAATGGGAATGACTGAGGTCAAAAGAACTTTATTCCAGCACTGCGATCTGAATCGGGAGCAGCAAGCCATGGCAGGGAACCTCATCAACGAGTTTGCTGATATATTCGCTTCGCGGGACTGCGAGTATGGCCGAACACACCTTGTACAACACCGGATAGACACTGGAGATGCGAGACCGATTCGTCAGCCTCCCAGACGACTACCATTGGCTAAGCAGACGGAGGTTGCAGAGATGGTATCGACGATGGAGAAGGAAGGAGTAATCGAATGCTCTAAAAGCCCATGGGCATCTCCAATTGTTCTAGTCAAAAAGAAAGATGGCAGCACTCGGTTCTGTGTAGACTATCGCCAACTGAATAATGTCACCAAAAAGGATAGCTACCCTCTACCAAGGATTGACGATACGCTGGATACACTGTCCGGAGCTCGATGGTTTTCCACTCTAGATCTGAAGAGTGGCTACTGGCAAGTGCAGATACATCCGGAAGACCGTGAGAAAACAGCTTTCACAGCAGGAAACGGGCTCTGGCAATTCACAGTAATGCCATTTGGACTGTGTAACGCGCCGGCAACCTTTGAGCGACTAATGGAGCGTGTTTTGTTGGGGCTAACATGGAAAACGTGTTTGGTCTACTTGGACGATGTCATCGTGGTTGGAAAAACGTTTGAAGAACATCGAGATAACTTGAAGGAAGTGTTCCAGAGACTACGAAGTGCACAATTAAAGCTTAACCCGAAAAAGTGTGATCTCTTTAGATCTGAGGTAAAATATCTGGGGCACATCATCTCGTCCGAAGGAGTAAGGACTGACTCAGACAAGGTCGATGCGGTGAAAAATTGGCCCGTTCCCAAAGACAAACACCAACTGAGAAGCTTCCTGGGACTTGCAACTTACTACAGACGGTTTGTGAAGGACTTCGCAAGGATCGCAAAGAGCTTGCATCAACTGACGGAAAAGGGAAAACCATTTAAATGGTCAGGTGAATGCGAAGCGAGTTTCAAGAGTCTCAAACACCAACTGTGTGATGCTTCAATTCTAGCGTACCCTACTCCAGGAAAGACATTTATTGTAGATGCCGACGCTAGTAATGTTGGGATCGGAGCCGTTCTTTCGCAGATCCATGATGGCCAAGAGAGAGTAGTTTCCTACTTTAGTAAAGTGCTATCCAAGCCCGAGAGGAACTATTGCGTAACCAGGCGGGAACTCCTGGCTTTGATCCTGGCAACAAAGCACTTCCACAAGTACTTATATGGGCAGAAATTCATCCTGCGTACAGATCATGCGTCTCTAAAGTGGCTGCTGCAGTTTAAGAACCCTGAAGGACAAGTCGCGAGGTGGATTGAGCGGCTGCAGATGTATGACTACGAGATACAGCACCGAAAGGGAACTCTTCACTCCAACGCAGATGCCCTCTCCCGGCGACCCTGCAAGGCTGATTGTAAACATTGCGTACGCCAGGAGGAAAAAGATAAAGTGTCAGTCCAACGGTTGAGAGCTGAGCCCATTAGCGGCTGGAGTGCACGGGAGATCCGAAATGCTCAACAGGAAGATCCGGATATCGAGCCGATTCTCGCCTGGAAGGAACATGAGGGCAAGCCGGACTGGCAGCAGATCTCCAATAGGAGTCCGGAATTGAAGGCATACTTGGCACAATGGGACTCACTTCATGTCCAGGATGGCATTTTGAAAAGAAAATGGGAAAGTTCGGATGGAACATCAGCCGTGATGCAACTTGTGGTACCCAGATCGAAAGTCAACGAAGTACTTAGGGAACTACATGATGGAGTGTCCGGAGGTCACTTGGGAGTAAATAAGACACTCGAAAAAGTGCGAGAACACTTTTACTGGATCCACGCAAGAGACGATGTCGAAAACTGGTGCCGAAAATGCGCCGCTTGCGCAGCCAGTAAAGGCCCGAGAGTAAAAATGCAAGGCAAGATGCATCAATACAACGTTGGAGCGCCCTTTGAAAGGATTGCAGTTGACATCGCAGGACCGTTTCCAGAAACCAACAGTGGAAACCGCTATATCCTCGTAGTGATGGACTACTTCACTAAATGGCCTGAAGCCTTTGCTATACCTAACCAAGAAGCTAAAACCGTGGTAGAGCAGATTGTCCACAACTGGGTAAGCAGATTTGGCGTACCAATGGAATTGCACTCGGACCAAGGTCGCAACTTCGAGTCGAAGATCTTTCAAGGAGTATGCCAGCTACTAGGGATTAAGAAGACAAGAACAACCCCGCTTCATCCACAATCGGACGGAATGGTGGAACGCTTCAATAGAACCTTAAACGAACACCTTTCTAAGGTTGTTGGCGACTGCCAGCGGGACTGGGACAAGCACATCCCCATGTTCCTATTAGCTTATCGAAGCGCAGTTCATAACACAACAGGACATACTCCATCCGAAATCCTTTTTGGTCGAACCATCCGGTTACCTAGTGAATTGATGTTTGGATCTCCGACTGATGAAGCAACGAATGAAGGTGATTATGTGGCGGATCTCAGAGAAATCATCAGAAACATTCATCGGAAAACTAGAGATAAGATTCGGATATCCAGCGACCGCATGAAGACGAGGTACGATACAAAAGCGACCACCACAGGATTCCAGGAAGGAGATCTGGCATGGCTATACAACCCTCATCGCCGAAAAGGTATGTCACCTAAACTACAGCAGGATTGGGAAGGACCCTATAAGATAGTGAAGCGCATCAACGATGTTGTCTACCGGATCCAGCGAGGAAGAGGCAAGCTGAAAGTTGTCCATGTGGATCGTCTCCATCGCTACCATGGGGAAAATATTGACGTGCTTGTTCGGGACGAACAAGTTTAAGAGGGGGATATTGTTGCATGTTTGCTTGAACTGTCATTAATTAGTCAACTACGCCATCTAGTAGAAAGTGGCCATATTACCGATTTTGGCAGCATTGGAATAGCAGTTTGAGTAGCTGTGGTATAACTTGGTATGTTGTTCTCGAACCTTCTGAACTTAACGAACCTTCTCAACGAATCTGGAAATTTCGAGAGGTGTCACTAGGAGATATAAATAGATGTCGCAGGAGCACCCAAGACAGTCGAGTTGTGAACCGCGATAAAGAAGGGCGATAGATGACAGTAGTGAAAAGTATAGAGAATATTGAATAAGAGAAGTGATTGTTTATTTAAAGCGATTAATTGTGAAAGTGAATTGTTGAATTAAATAAGTGAATTATTAGAATAATAACCAAGAAGTAAAAGACATTGAAAGAGAACTAATAAAGATTAATTAAATAGAATTACGTTTTATCTTTTCGAATCCTAGCCTGGATGCAACAATACGTTCCTCTTTACGCAATGTGCAAGAGCAATACATACGAGTATATGCAAGACAATCGTCCGTTTCACTCATCGCACATTCGTACACCACAAAAACTAAAAATTTCACGTCAATCGATTGAACTGTGGCCCCTATTGCGAGTGGCGATTACTGATAGATGAGCGACATTTATCTATTGTCAATCGTCGATTGTAGATTTTGGTATTGTGAATGGTAATTGTGATTGACATTTGTCGATTGGCAATCGCTTGTTGTCGTTTAAATTTTTCTGATCGACTGTCTAGGTATTCGTGTTATGAAGAAGAATATGCACTTTAATTGTATTTAACCAACTTACATGTTTGCAAACAATATTTTTGTTTTCTTTTTCACAGACAGTCTATCAGAAAAATTTAAACGACAACAAGCGATTGCCAATCGACAACTGTCAATCACAATTACCATTCACAATACCAAAATCTACAATTGACGATTGGCAATCGCTAAATGTCGTTCATCGATCAGTAATCGACACTCGCAATAGGGGCCTGTGTAAGGGGTAGCGTCAATCCACACATACACGATGCATGATGTCAACCGATTGACCGTGTAAGGGCCGCTTAAGAAGTGAAGTAGAATTCAGTTTCACACCTCAGCGGCGACAAAAAATACCAAAAAATACCAGTCAAATGAACACAACAAAGAAAAGCAGAGTGCGCACACACACTCACTTGCCTATCTCGATCTTTCGTTTTGCGTTCACATGCTGATTTTCAATCCAATCAGACAATTTTGTGATAGGATTGAATGAATCCTTCAATCTGCGTTTTCATGGAATTCAACTCGGAATGAATCTCTCATTTTAACGGGATAACTGTTTTAGTTTTATTCATATGCTCGTACACCGGTTACACTTCTAAAGCAGAGACAGCAATACTGTCATGTACTGAAAACACATTCTTTCATTGCTATACTTTTTAAATAACGGTCATTGATGCGCTTCGAATAATACAACTAAATAAAATTGCATCACTACCAATTGGATACTTTTAATTTGCTTAAAACAAATATTGCTATTCTAACCAACTTTGCATTGGGCGCGTTCAATCTGCAAGGAAACTAGTTCCTATTATCTTACCATTACTCATTGATCGAATAATTCACGTGACCATCTTTTGGCAAGTGACAAAGGTTTAACTAGTAGGGAACTCGCAGTTGCCTTTATCCCCTTTTAATTGAGAAACGAATAAATATTTTTTGAATACTTACTGAGTAATTCTTATCCCACTTCTGAACTATAACACTAGAAACTATTTATACCACTTGAACCAATTTTTTTAATTTAATTTCTTCCTTTAATACAACCACTGTGTATCCTTCGTCTGTGTCTCTACTTGTTTCCTGCAGTTGACTTTCAGTCTCGATGAAGCCCTATCGTTCATTCGATTGTTGTGGCCGAGCCAATGTAGTCAACGTGTCTTAGCTTTTAAAAATACATCCCCGTCTTGGTACAGCTTATAGAGTTCGCGGTTTTAAAAAAGGTAATTAAAATTAGTGGTTTTTTGTCAGACTTTCGAAAGAGGTAAAGCAGTGGAAAAAATCTAAAGTTGTTACTGGGCCCCAGCGTGATTTGAGCCTGAGACTGCCGAATTAGTAGTACAACGCACTATCCACTGCACCCGTTGAATTGCGGTTGTATCTTCTACTTAATTCGCAGGACCAAATATTCGAATCATTTTCTTTCGTATGAGCATAGTATCAGTGTTTTGTAGAACCTTCATTCCGATTTAGAAGTTTTTCACCTATTTGTTTTGGCAAACAAAATTAAAAATAGTTTCTTAGAGAAATGAGTCTTCATTGACGGACTTGATGTTTACTCCGAGGTAGGTGAAGTCCCTAACCGTCTATCTCAAAGTGGCTGCTATCAATAGTGACGTTTCACCGGTATACCATATTTGACCCACGCCATTCAAAACTCCTGACGATGAATGCCATTTCGAAGTCAGTCGCGGCTTAAACTGAATGCAAAAGTAAAAAAACATTCGTAAATATTTCAATTCAAGACATTTTACAGGTATGTATTCTGAAATAATTCCTTTCACTTCAGATTTTTTAACGACGAGCTGCCTTGCATCAAACAATATTGGCAAGAAAATGTATAGCTTTTTTGTCGATTTCAAGGCAGCTTTTGATCTTGTTAGCCGAAGCGCACTCTTCTATAAACTATCTCAGTTGGGTATCTCTACAAAATTTCTTAAGACCATTAAAAAAATGTATGCCGAAACAAGTGCAGCAGTCTGGGATGGAAAGGATTTCTCAGAATGGTTTAAAACACAGACTGGTGTAAAGCAAGGATGTCCTCTTAGTGCCTTATTGTTTTCTATATTTATAAACGACATAGAAAAAGATTTACCTGGTGGAGTACGAATTGCTAATATCGTGGTCAATGTCTTGTTATATGCCGATGATCTTGTTCTACTCTCTGAATCTAATGAAAATCTCCAATTGATGATAAATCGTCTAGCCAGCGACTGCAAAAAATGGGGACTAACCATCAACACCGAAAAATCTACAATTATGGTCTTTTCCCGTTCACCACGAGTGCAAAGTGGAAATAGATGGTTTTACAATGGAAACCGATTAGAGACTGTGAAGGAACTCAAATATTTAGGAGTGAAACTGAACCCAACCTTAGAATTTGGTAATCATCTAACGGATAAAGCCAAGTCTTCCCAAAGTTTAGTGAATCTATCATGGAAAATGTTTTTGCAAACAAACGGATTCTCCTTTCAACGAAATACAGAATATTCGATTCAGTTGTTTAATCAACTCTTTGTTACGCCTCTCAAGTTTGGGGATCAGACGAGTACGAAGTAATCGAGAAATTTCACAGGAACTTCTTGACAAAATTATTCAACTTACCAATGAAATCCCCGAACTACACAATCTATTTGGAAACGGGTCTTCCAATGCTTTTTACAAGCACTCTCAAATCGCAAGCGAATTACATCATTAAATTAGGTTCGTATCCAGACTCCCGAATAACCAAAAAAATGCTATCTTATGAATTAAGAAACAAGGACTGGTGGGCGTCAAGATGGTTAAGAATTGGAAACGCGTGTGGAAACAACCTGGACAACTTAAAGAACCAACTTTATCGAATAATAAATAAAAATGAAGATGCTATTCGTGTGCGATTTATAAAGAAAGCTCGTGAATCAGATAGCAGTATTGTATTCTCACTTGAACTTCAATCTAAAGGATAAGAACTATTTCAATGACTCACTCAACTATAGTGAAATATCTCTTATTTTTAAAGCAAGATGTGAGTTGATTGGTTTAAATGGCAGCCCATATAATGGAAGCTTCAACCAGTTTTGTAATATTTGCAACTTAAAAGCGAAAGAAGACTGCTTTCACATTATTAGTGTTTGTCCAATCTACAAACCACAAAGACTAGCTTACTTCAGAAAAAAATTCCTTACCATGCGGGAGACAATACAAATTCTGAACGAGTGTGATTGGAAAAAGTTATTTTATTATATTAAATCCATCTACAAATACAGGCCGCTATTAATTGCAGAGTATGATAAGTTATGCAGAGTATGTTTAAGTTACAAATGTACATGTATAAGCATTTTGCTAACCAAGCTGACGGCTAAGCCATAGCTTTAAAATTTATTCTTACTTGAAAAATGTAATAAGACCATGTTAAATAAATGAATTACTTACTTACTTACTTACTTACTCAAACAATATTGTTGCTCTTCCTTAACATACATTTCGAGCTCGCTCGTTGCTACTGCACACATTTTTTACCATTTGAACTACCACTTGATCCTTCCTCGACATCTCCTTGTAACAAACTGGTTCCTTCTTAAAAGATCTTACCTTCAGGGAAAGTGCAGATTTTCTAACTCCTTGTAGTATTAATAACACTCTCCTTATAATATTAATAAATAATACATGTTTTATTTTTCTTGCTTCTCATCCTTCCTCTGTACAGTGCATGTGTATACTAGCTTAAGACCTACGAATGTTTTATTCCTGCTCATAGACTAGAGAATTACTTATTTCTGTTTTTTTTTTTACTTCTTGCTCTATGCCTATGTTTGAGCGGCTACGATAAACATAAACTTAAATAAATAATACTTTGTGCTTTGCTGAAGAAACTAAAAATGGGAAAATTATTATAATAACATTTGGAAATAAATTCTTTAAAAGGAACATCGTTTCGAAAATTGGAAATATGTCTTCCAACGGTCACTCTCTAATCCATTTGATGGAGCAGCAAAAAAGGACATTTAACACCGAACTTACGAACTAAACATTCAAGTGTGACTCGTGTGGCGTCCCGCAACGTTAACAATAATTATGTTTTGATTTTGCGGCCCATCTTGGTGGTAGCGTACTTTGACGGGCCATGATGGTGATTTCGTGGTGCTCCGTTTGAGCGAAGTATTCCGTTTGGCTTGGAGCGCGTCTCAAAGACGACATCGGAATCAGTGTCGGAGTCGGTGAGTGATGTCGCTCGGCTGTATGATGAGGGAAGTTCTTCCTCCTGCGATCCGATAAGGGAATATTTTTGCACTTTTGGTCGAGAACGAGGCTTTTTAGATGTGCGGCATGCGCAGGATATACCCCAGAATAAGCCGGACAACAGGAGAAACCCGACGATAATTGCGACGACCACGTACAGGATCGACCAGTCACAGTTGGCTTCCTCAACGCCCCAGAAATAAAATACCGAAGGCATCCAGAAGGTTTCGCACATGCAGGAGCGCGTTAATGTGTTGCAGGACCCATGACCGGAGCATTTGTTTTGGCAAACAGTAGTCCGGACATCGGCAAAAGCGGCACCCAAGATAGAAGAGTCGCGTAGAATCTTCTCCTTTAAAATCTGCTCGACTTTTAGTCCGGGAATTGGGGTGGATCTGACGTCAGCTGCTCCAGCGGGTGGTAGTTCCTCTGCATAAAACACTAGGATAGCTTCATCAGACTTTGCATCAACTTTTATCTTTCGAACGTAGATTTTGACGTTGCCCAACAGCAAGGCTATCTTCTGGACCATCGAGTCGAGTTCGGACTGCGTCAGCACGGAAATTCCCATCGAGAAAGTCAGTTCCACAAGGTTCATCAATTTAGGATCAGGGCGAACGATGACACTCACTGTGTCGCTGCCGGTGAGCCCCTGTTCATCGGTAACAGTCAACTTAAAGACATACCGCCCATGAGCTACATCCGTGAGCATGAGAACGGATGCTTGGTCAGAGTTGCCAACGATATTCCCAGCTGCCAGGCTCATGTCATCTCTTGTCCAAGAATAGTTTACAACTTTAAGGTCATCGAACGACTTGGAGCCGTTCAAGTAAATCACAGAGACGGGAAGTGTAACGCTTTGGTCTCCTCCAGCATTGGCTACTGGAGCAGAGTTCTTCTCTTGGACAACTTTTACCCAAGCGCTGTCGCTGGCAGTGTTGTTGTTCTCATCAGAGACAGTCAATTGGAATTCATAGAGGCCAATTGTCAAGCTTGTGGCATTGGCTATCGATTCGTTGCTGTTTACAAGCACCGCATTATTTGGACCAGAAATTTGCGACCAGCGGTAATTTGTGATTTTGATGTCGTCACTGGACTGAGATCCATTTAGCTCGGCCCAGTTCTTTGGTAAATTTGTCGTTGAATTCTTTCCAGCCTCGGCCACGGGTGGTGAATTTGTAGGCGGCTTCACGAATACATGCACTTTAGCGGTACTAGATTGGTTGCTGCCATCAGTGACCTTCAAGACAAACGTGTACATCCCCTCCTCGAGGTTCGATAGCCTGAGATAAGGCGTTCTGGTGTTCTGCATGTCAACAGCTTTGCTTTCGTCGCTGGCATCTTTTGTCCATTCCCAGGCTACAATTTCGCGATCGTCAGTACTGGCGGTTCCGTTCAAAGTGACGTTGTTGTGTGGCAAATACACCATCACGGCGCTACCGGCATTTGCCTCCGGTGGATAGTCCGTGACTTTAAGGACTGTGATATTTGCTGTCGTTGAATTGCTGGCTTTGTCAGAGTCTGTGACGGTCAGCTGGAACGTATAGTTTCCGGGTGAGGTCAGATCGCTCAGTTGGAGTGTGTTTATCTCGGGTAAGCTTGGTTCATAGCCGATTGGGCCAGATTTAAGTTCCCAGTGCCAGGCCACAATCTTGTCGTCATCGGTGCTTGCGCTGCCATCGAGAATAGCTTCTGTCGTGGGCCATTTGATGGTCTGTTCGGGTGGAGATATCACAACCTGAGGCACCCTGTTAATACGCTTCTCTGGAAACACAGTGACATTAGCCATCGCATCACCATACGTACCGTTGCCGGTTACAGACACCTTGAAGGTGTACAATCCTTCCGAGAGGTTCGATAGCTTTACTTTAGATTTGGTTTGGTCTGAGATGGTGCCATTCATGGGTCCCTTGGGCTGTGTAATCAAAGTCCACAGGTATTTGTAGGAACTTCCACTGGACTGCTCATCTGGAACCGTGTAGGCCGAGAGGGAGACCGCTTTCTCCGGCAGTTGTACCTCCTTTGATACAACCGACACGACTATTTTTTTCTGTTGTTCCTCCTTACTAGCTGCAGCGGCTGCTTCATCATCCATCAGTCGTTCAGTCACTGGGATGGATTCCATCAATGAGATGTGCCTAGGACCATCGCCTTGGAGTATTTTCTCCACTAATTTGTCGCCAGCAAAGTCTATGTCTCTCAAAGCGCACTCCCTCATCCGATTTCGAGCATATCCGGTCACACACTTACATATTCCCTTCCGACTTCCAACGCGGCGACCGACGCAGATTTCTTTTTCGGGACACCCGCCGTCCACGTTCAATTCGCAAGGAATGTATTTTGCAGATCCACTGTAGAAGAGCATCCCATCATCAGCCTCTTCGTCCATTGCTGAATTGCCGTACAGATCGTTCTTTCTGTCCAATAAAAGCTGCTTGACTCTCTTATCTTCCATTGGCAAGTATTCATCGTCGTACGCCGGTGGGACCGAATCAAACCTAAACTTATTCGCCTGCTTCCAGAAATTTAATGGATTTGCCGCGGCTTCTTCTTCCGGAAAGAAATCGCTCATCTTCTCAGCCTTAAACACATCCATCCAGGTAATTTCATCTTCGCCAGATTGCCCTCCAACTGGGCTTACCAAAACCATCTCGAGGCGGCCCTTGACTTCGGCCCGCTCCTTCGGCAAACAGGCTGCGTTGCTGTTGCATCGCACGTGGTAGCAAATTTGCTTGAAAACAAACGCGACGTTGCAAGTCTGATTTTTCTCTTCGCAACACGCCATGACGCAGGTGCGTAAGTCAATCTCACCGTCGAATTTCAAGTCCGTTATAAATCCGGCTTTGATGCCATCACGTGGAGCGTACCCACTAAACACGTGATGAAACATATACGGGCAAAGAGCCTGGACATTTCTTGTATTTAATAGTGTCTTGTCAATTCCAGATGAGGCACTGCTGCTGCTGCTGCTCGAAATATCACTGGTGACATCAGCGCTTCTGACAATGCCCGCCACCAGACAAGAAATTAATAAAACAAATATTTCCATCATGCTCACCCGATTACTATGCGCACTTACTAGTACGGATGAACGATCGCCAACCAAACACTGATAAAAAGTTTCTTTCAATTTGTGTGAGCGAAAACCGATTGTTGCAGACCAAAACATCTACTTCAGGATCCCAGTCAAGTTCTAACTAATCCAAATCCAAAATATTCTATTTCATGACATTCTTGTCGTTAAACCGATTAGACTTTATTCTAGACAGTTCGGGCCATTTGTATCGCCGATTGAGGTTGGGAGATCTCTAGAATATTTTTTATTTATTGCAAAAAATACGATGAGTGCAGCGAAAAAACTCAAATCACTCAAATTATTTTGTTGACAGCGTCAAATTTATCAGCTGCGCTGTTTGTGGATTGTGGACCTTAAAAGTAGGAACGAAAAATATCTATTCTATGCAATGCAGGGTGACATCAGTTTTAACAAACGCGGTTAAATTACTAATAAGGAATATTTCGCAGCATTTTATTAAATAGGAAAACAACAGAGATCCTTCTTTCTGTATGGATCAATTTTGATGATTTTTTTTTTAATATAAAAAGGAAATCCAAATCCCAGAGCACTCAGACTCGGTAACGGTCCATTGTACTACCAGGCAGAAATCCTCCTTTTGGTGTAGAGGCATGTGAATGGATGGCGTATATTGTTGTTCCCCATGGGGATTGAACCTGCACCGCACGGGTCACAAGCCAACACACTAACCTCTACACCGTTTCTACTTTTTCATTAACATCCGATAAAAAGTAGCAGAAATGCCATGGAAAAAGAATCGCTTGATTCTCAAAGATATTATGATTAATAAAAGCAAAATCACAAAATTGAAGGGGATTGGATGAGTAATCAATGTCATATGTACAGAACAAGAGATCATGGTCTGATACTCCTTCAAGCGACAATTGGTCTTGCAGTTGCACGCTTGTCTTGTTTACGACAACCACCAGGTCAAGACGACATGGAGGAGTTGCATGACCAAAGCGAGTGGCATGTGAATTAACAACCACAAGGCCACACGATGCAATAGCATCAAGGAGGTGACGAGATCTACAATCATTTTTTAACAAGTCCGCATTAAAATCGCCGCAGAGTATAACAAGCTCGTTGGATGCAGAGACTTGTTGTATTATAGAAAATAATGAATCAAAAGAACACTACGATTAGGGCTATAGACTTCGCCAAGAATTGATTTTACATTTCCAATGGAGATTTTTAAAACAATGTATTCAGTGCCATTGCCAAATGATTTTTCAAAATATTGCAGGTCAAACTGGCTTTATGATAAAATGCTTCCCCACCAGTACTGTCTGTAACTCCTTTATGCGGGACTACTAAAAACCCACAAATGTTGTTTCGAACCACGTTTCGCTAACACAAATAACGTCATCCCCAGATTCATTGAAAATATGTCAAGTTCAGATAAACTAAGACTTGGAGCATTGAAGTCGCAAACTTTGAATCTATTATAGGCATTTGATAAAATGTTGACTAGCGTCCATACCTCAACCTCATTCAACGTCCCAGATCTAAATTAACTATAACCTAGAGTAACGCACCGTTCTGGGAGGGTATGTTGACCCCCTCCCACACTAGAAGCCATCAAAATTTATCGAATTTCTTTTCCGCATAGGGTGATGATCTCGTATAATACCATCGCTTGCAATATTTCATAGCTTACCATCTGTCACTTTTCATAAAAAATGAAAGATAAAAAGCCACAAAATGTACAGTGTTTTGTCTTTGTTGTTTGATTCAAAAAGTAAGAAATTCGAGATTTGGGTAAATAAACCGTGCTGAACCCGGCTTTATTTTAAATATATTTGAAAAACTAGTCAAACGAGTGTGATGCTCTTGGAATATGATCTTGGAATAATCATATTTGCAATTTTCTGTTTATAAATGCATTTAGTTTTATTTGGTGAGGGCAGTGATAAAGTAGTCTTCTCCGCAGTTTGTCTAATCATTCGTTCACGCAAGTCACGCTCATGTGAAAAAACATTTACTAAACTTACTAGATTCTGTTTATGTTTCCTTAGCACGTGAACAACAAAGCAGTTATGAGAGAGACACCAGCCTCGGATATACACTCTCCCTAATATTACCCGGAACGTCACCTAATTATAAATTTAATGTATCAACAATGCACTTCTACGAACACTGTACACCCCTGGTGCTGATAAACCTAAATCTTTTCCCGTTCGGTATAAGGCAGATATTACACCGATACACGGGATACAATGGATAGCATCAGGTATACAAAAACGCCTGCAATTAACTTAGTACTAAATAATTGAATGTGGTGCTTAGCATCTGTCAGGGTTCGTAAAATATCGCTCGCGAACGATAAAATAAGGATCTTTATGGTTCTTTATCGATCTTCTAACGAACCTTAAAAAATAAAACGATAAAATTTTCGATCATTAAAAATGTATAGTTCTTTCACGAACGAACTGTATCTTTTTTTCTGTATCTCTCGTTCGTGTCGATCGGAAAAGATCGGAAAAAAGAAATTCAGGTAGAATATGGTTCGCTCGCGATAAGGATCCGTAAAGATCCATAAAACAAATCATTCTCGATTCGCGATTTATATTTTCAATAGTTATTATTTTGGTTGAAATGGGGCAAATAAAGACATTTGAGTTAAATTAATATCTTTCTTATAATGAAGAAGCTTACGAATCAACTTACTTACTTTGTGAGAGAAAATTGAGCATTCGAAAACATTGAGCAGCAAATAGGTTCTTCTAGGAAAACTTGCACAAGTAGTGCTGGCAGTGCCATCAACTCAAGTCTCTGTTGAATGGGCTTTTAGCAGTCTACCAGTGTTTTTTGACAAAAAAACACAAACAAATTATCCAAAGAAGCTATTTATTGTTTTTTTAGTTAAACTTGAATGCAAATTTATTCCAAAATCTTAATATGTAATAAAAATACTTTTTACTTATGTTCCTTCAATATTAAAATGTGTAATATAATTTTCATGTAAAATTACTTTTTTTTCTTATGAGAACCATCCGCGAACGGATCTCCAATAATTCGCACGTGATAAATTCGCGAGAGAACTATATTTTACAGATCGCAACAGATTTGATTTGACGAATTTTATTTTTAAACGAACCGAAAAATAAGGTTCGCGATCGAATCAGAAATCAATCAGAACGAATCATATTTTATCGTTCTGCGAACCTTGGCATCTGTACATTTAAAAGACATGTCCTGTATGTAAGATTCCTCTCTGTCTAACAATACGCAAACGAATGTTTTCTGGAGTATTCTTGTAATCTATTATTATGGTATATACCTGGGTACTGACATTTTTTGATACAAGCGTTCAGTACATTGCATCTTATGCGTGCAAATAACGACGAGACGCTTGTGTGCAGAAGAAAACCTACACTACGAATACTGAAGCAAAATGAATTAGATGTTTCTGACATCTGTACTGTACTTCACTGCCGAATTAGGGTTGATTTTCTTTACTTGCACGAAGGGGGGGATTTTATTTAACAGCTGATATTCACGTGAGGTATTCATGCAAGCACATAGGGTTAACTATTTAATCCAAATCCAAATCCCAGAGCACTCAGACTCGGTAACAGTCCATTGTACTATCAGGCAGAAATCCTCCTTTTGGTGTAGAGGCGTATGTTGTTGTTCCCCATGGGGATTGAACCTGCCCCACACGGGTCACAAGCCAACATAGGATTAACTATAGTAAGGACTCGTAGTTGCATTGCAAATTAAGCGTGCGCAATCACTACAGTGAGACATTTATTACAGGGGTCATAAAAGGATGTACATATCAGGCTGCAAATTGTCGTGGGAAAGTCAATGACCCTTGTGGGGAGTGGCGCAGGGACATAAGTCCCGAAGACATAAGTCCCGAATTCATTTTTCGGGACTTATGTCCCACAAGTAACTTATCGAGATTAAACTAAATGATTTTTGGAAGTACGAGTATTCAGAAAGGTCTATAAAGACGATCATATCTTTCGTATCCTATTTTTGTTTAAAATAAGCATAAGCATTTCAAACCATTAGAGCGTCCTCGCTCAATACAAGAACACTTATAACTCATAACACAAAATCGTATATTACATTAATTTTGTCGTTGTTAAAGAGGCGGGAGGACATGAGTACCATGTACACAATCTTCTTTGCCTCACTCTTATCTAGTTTTTAAGTTAGAATAGTGACAATAAGTCAAAAGTTACAGCAACATATCGCTCCGGAAGCAAGAGTAGTCACTTAAAATATAACCTAGTCAAGTGGCAAATACATAAACTCAAATCGAGTAAGCAGGCAATACTTAACAGACGCTTTTCTATATATATACTCATAAGAAACAGAAATATGTACAAATTGTAATAGATATACCATAAGACTCAATAAAGTAATTACAATTACAATTACAAGCAACATCAGCTGAATTAATTAATGGGTCAAATCGGTGAATTTGTATGGCGGGAGACGAGTTTTGCGCGAATATTTCATAAAAAGTTTATAATAAAGACAATTATTAGAAAAAAAAGTTCCAGAATTAAGAAGGAGTATCCAAACACGATTTTTAAATACTAAAAAGTTAACAATATAATGGGATTTTGTATAAAAAAAAGTTTAACCGTGAGAAAAACGGTGCTGTTGTAAATTTTTTTTTTGTTTTTAATTTTATTAGATTGTACAATTTTGTATACATACATTTTATACACTGGCTCACTACTAATCGAAGGATCACCGGTTCCACTGCCCTACCACTTGCGAACGTCTGACAAACATCCAAGAGTATCAATTGTCATGAGAACTTCTCAAATTTGCCGTACGGATTCGGCCTAAAATTATAGGTTCCTTCCACTTCGCACAAGAAAGTACACAAAACAAATGTAAATGCCTGTAAATTGCTGCATTAAGACCTGCACAAGGGCTTTTGGTGAACATGTTACTGTTTTAATTGCTTTTTTTGCTTTAGCACACTTTCTCAGGTTTTTTATTTATATTTTGGTAGTTTTTACTCAACAATAGCTTTTGTTTTCACTTTAAAATACACCATATTAACAATCAGATTGATTTTTCCATACGATTTCTGACAATTACTGAAATTATATCCATCAATTATTTTTCGACGTTTAAGGAAGGGATTCGGCACATCAGAAAAGTGATAGCTTCGCGAAGTGATCTCGCTATTTCTGTTTCCTTCGTCGTTGTTATTTGACTGAGATTCGTGTCGTTACTAACACAATGCTATACAAAACAAGTATTTAGTAGGAACTGTGAAATTTAGCTTTTCTTCAATCCAATCTTTCAATTCGATGAGAGCGAAAACCTGCCTCAAATTCCAATCCGATTTCTTTTCGATATTTCGATTCAGTTATGTAAACGGAGTTATTGAATAATAAAGCGTGTTTAGACAAAACAAAAATACAACCAGTAGGTTTCCTTCCGTGTACACACGAAAAGAAGTACCGTGGAAACAGCTACTTAACAGTTGAATAATATAATGCTTTTCATAAGCATTTACTAACGCATTAACCCCATTTGATAAACTTGATGCAGGTGACCCATTGGCAGATACGATCTAGAATGCGACTGAAATTACACCCGTCAGTGTATTTTCTTATGGCACATACAACAAAAGTTGGCCGGAAATTCGGTAAAAAATTTTGGCATGCGCAGTAAAACATATATTTATATATAAGCATAAGACAATATTTTACCGATCGAAGAAATAACAGGCTTTGAATGTTAATGACGTCGTACCTATGTGTTGTATACAACAGAATTGTTACCGAAACCTTCCTAAATGTTCACATACGACTACATGTAAGCTGATAACCTCGGAAACTAAAAACGATACCGTGAAACTGTTTTCACAATCTGAAAATAAAAATTAGAACCACAAACTGAATTTAAAACTCAAAAACCCAATTTCGTAACGGAACACATAAACTAATTTAAACCATTTTTTTAGTGTCAATGTTATTTAGATAATTGAGCGCGAAGCGTTTGGCTATTAAACGGGGAATCCGGTTTGTATCTAAAACTGAAAAATACATAAATAATGAACACTATTCGAAGCTTTAACAAAATTGTTTTCCAGACGAAAAACAAATAATACTAACCTGCTGGTTTCTCAGTATCATCGATTCATATTCGTTCAGTTACTTTATACTAAAATTTTGTCAGACCATTTTCCAAATCATTATTTTTCCACCACAAAAAAAGTTAACCATCCGGCAGGGTTTTAGTTTTAATTTGTTAACAAATTAATTCCCAAATAATTTAAGACTGCGTTACATTTACAGAACCTACAGAGCAGCGCCATCTTTAACTTATTTAATCCTATGGAACTGGCATCACTCATCCAATTTCAAGCACTTTTTTACTCATCAGAGCTACAAGAACTTTAAATCTACTATAATCATATTTTGCATAATGGCGATTCCTTTTGACAGTTGAATTTGCTTTTAGCGCACGTGTTTTTCGACGCATCTTACATTTTTATTCCGTAAATTCGCCGATATTCATACCGAATTGTAAAAACAATTCAATTCGGGTGTAAAATGAATCCAGAAAAATTGAAGAAACTCCAGGCACAGGTGCGTATCGGTGGAAAGGGTACTCCACGCCGCAAGAAGAAGATTGTTCACTCCACACCTGCTACCGATGACAAAAAGCTCCAATCATCATTGAAAAAACTGTCTGTCAATACCATCCCAGGCATTGAGGAGGTCAATATCATCAAAAACGATGGGACAGTCATACATTTCAACAATCCCAAAGCCCAGGCATCGCTGCCAACAAACACATTCGCCATCACGGGACATGGAGAGAACAAATCGATTTCCGAGATGCTTCCTGGCATCCTTACCCAACTGGGACCACAGGACATCACACAGCTGAAGAAAATCGCAAGTGAGTTTGCCGCGAATAAGGGGGCTGCTGCAGCCTCTATCGCGGGTGGTATTTCTGCGGACGATGATGTTCCAGACTTGGTGCAAAATTTCGAAGAAGTTGCAATTGGTGGAGCCGTCGCTGCCGCAGTCGCTGCAGCTGACACTGAAAGTGCTGCCACCAGTACTCCAGAGACGACTGCTCCGAAGAAGATCGAAGAAATTCCAGTCGCCTAAGCCAAGCCGAAGCGCGGGATTGATTGTAGTTTGTGAAAGTTTTACACTATACATAGTCAAAACAAAGAGCAACCAGAGAAACAAAATTACACTTTATAGAATTATAACAAACCACACAAAAAACAAAAAATTATATAAAAAAAACTGGAAAACTATTTTATTTTTTGGTTTAACAATGCATTTCCTTTTGAAGACCACACATTCATTCATTATTCGCCCAGCTGCACATTAACTCACCACACATCATTCTCATTAATTTCAAAAAGTTTGCATGGAGCGATGTAATTCCAAAGGATTCCCAAACTTGTTACACTCCTAGAAGACATTGCCAGGGGCAGGGTACGCAGGAACAACCGAGAACATTCTTTAGAGTAATTTACAGTTTCGCGCAGTTTTCTCTTATTTTAACAATAATCTGTTGTTTTGTATTTTTCTTCTGAAGAAATTTTTTCGTTTTTTTATTCTATTTTAAATGAAATATAAATACACATAAATCGATTCAGAGTTTCATTGCAATATGTAATAATTATTCAGTTTCAGGAAGAGAAAAACTAATAAAATTGCATTACCAACTTCAGTTGAATGGTGTTTTATTGACTTTTCGCAATTCAAAGGTCAAAGATTGCTGATGCTAACAGAGACCTAGATAAGTTGCGCTAACCATATGGAGAGCATTGCAGATGGTGTGTCGAAAATTATAATTATATCCAGATGGATCTAAAAATAGGACTTTCCCTTTCAGGTTATGTATGCAAGGTCCGCGAGAATGGATAAACTGCCGTGTTGGGGATGGGAAACATTAGGGCTGTCTATCGGAAGAGCAAATGAGGAATTGTCGTGAATCATCTGTGGTCAAAGTCTAAACTGCAAATTAAGTAGTTGAAACCAGTTTTTTTTGTTGGGTGCCGCCTCTAGTCTAGAAGCTTCATTTCTGGCGGGTGAGTAGCAAAATTAGGGAACGGCGCATTTTAATGCGATAGTGTTTCGCAGCAGTTCATTTGTTTTGATAATTCGGAATAAGGCTTTTCCGATTGCGTGAGAACGAGGAGGCGCATGTATTTATCAACAAAATCAGAATAAGGGCGAAGAGCTTTTACCAAAGCTCTTAAAAAGAGAAAAAATTATAGGAGTTGTTTGTTTTACTTATTGAGGGCATCGCGGCTTACTCTGCATTAACATACATTCGATGGGCTGACTTCATTTTTGGGTAATGCTGGGTATGAATACCTACTACTTTTTCTGTATTTTTGCTTCTTTTTCAATGTGCGAGTAGTATTAAAAATATATACACAAATTTGACATCCAAAATGACATAAGGCTTGAGTGTGTTCGGCCGTATCAACAATAAATTAAATGTGAAGCTTAAATTTGCAGTCCTTTTCACTAGTATGCAAAACAAATTTATATGAAGCGACCACTAAATTAAACTCCACATTAAATTCGTTATTGGTACAGCTACACAAATGGGAAAACTTCAGCGAAAACAAAAGAAAAAGTGGGAAACAAAATCAAAATACTTTATCTTTTTATTTCCTTATTAATTGTTTCTTTCTGTTTTGGTTCCTATTGGTGTCTCTTTTGTTTTTTATATTATTAGAAAACATGTCATTATATGCAGTTGGTTGCTGTCTCATAAATTGTGTTTACTGAATAGTATTTTAAAGTGTGAGATATACAGCAAAACATAAACAAAATAAAAAACATTCATCTGTTTTCCTTCAGCCTTATTTATAAAAGTATTATAGGGAGAGTTCAAATTTATGTAGTCACTAAAATGACTTCAAGCCCAAAAACTGTATTAATAAAAGGAATATAACGTTTTCTATAAAGGCTGCATAAGTCAAACGCGTTTGGATGTTGATTATTGGCTTTGCGTGGGTTTTCACCCTTGACTCAAAAGCAAAATTCAAATATTACTAAAGACACGAATCCTACATACGACGCTTTACAGCAACGTTAGAAAACATTGCGTTCTGGCATCACGAATGCCATTTGGTTGATAAACTTATCCAGTTGAACTACATGCAATTAATGAAACCTATCACTGCTGCGTTGCACCTCAACTTTGAAATAAAACACGTCAAAACATTACGTCATCTTTCGAAACGTTGCTGTAAAGCGCCGTGTGTCAAAGCGAAGGTAGGGAAAAATACGAATTGTCAAACTTTATTGTTTTTATCTTACCCTGTTTCCGAGAAGTTTTTTTTATATTATGTTTGAGGTACATAAATATTAATATTTTATTTGAAATCAGCAAATTTTGACTTAACTTTTGGAAAAATTTGCGTGGAACATTATGTTCTCTTGGTCGTGTGCTCTATTCCATTAAAATTTGTGAAAATACCAATTTTTATAATATGTCCTGTGTTCTCTATCACAAATGTCGTTTAAAAATTCCCCATCGTACTTGTGGGAGAACAATAACAATAATCGTTTTTTTTCTGAAAACAATGGAAAGGATTATCGAAGTTCATATTAGAGAATGCTTAATGGACAGCATGCCATATCTATATGCTTATCAAGAGCGCAAATCCACGGAATGCGCTCTGCTTAAATTTTGAACAGAGATTAAAAACACTGGTCACTGGTCATCGACGGCCTGCTATAAAAAATGAGCAATTTTGGCTACACTAGAATTGGGTCGCCGATGACATGTCATCATTGTTAGATAGAGATCCAAATGAAGTCACTTCAAGAATGAAAAATGCTCATAAGACAGGCCTAGACTGGTGCATGAGGGAAAATCTTTTCATAAATCCCAGTAAGACCGTCATCGTTGCTTTAACCAAAAGGAGAAATAAACGACACAGTCGTAGAGTACTCCGAAGAAGTCAACTGTCTTGGAGTAATCCTAGACAAAAGACTGAACTGGAACACTCATATAAATAACAAAATTACAAAAGCTACCAGAGTTTTATGGGCCCTTCGCTGCACGTACGGTAAAACCTAGGGAATCTCTCCAAACATGGTCCACTGGATCTACACAGTGATGATAAGGCTCATTATTACATATGCCTCCATAGTATGGTGGATAACATTCACAAGTCCTGAACCCTTCTGCTGCACTTCTAGATCGGCTGCAATCACAGCAATAAGAAGCTGCGAACCCTTCAAAAACAAGGCATGATATCAAAAACTTAGTAGGTTACCTTAGTGTTCTGTTTACCACGGTATACGATATCACCTTAACAAAATAAAAATAGTAGACTCTCCTGAGTGCCGACTACATCTTGAATAAGACGAAACAGCTGATCACGCATTATGTGAACGTCTAGCACTCAATGGAGTTAAGATATTTTTCAGGAAACAACTGGGTGGCATAAAGAATTCTTCTGCTGGTAAAATTGTCTGCTTTATACGGAAAGTAGAAACTCTACTAGCCTAAATATTTTCTGGTCCCTTTGGTACAAAAGGTCTTATAGGTCGAGGTACCTTTTCCATAGCCTTAGCGAGCCAGAAGTTAAAAAAATGATATATAACACGATCGTATACAAAAAATAAAAGTGAAACGAACAAACCCAAGCACGGCCTTTTGCTCAATATATTTACTGTTTTTATTACTTTTTTTTGCTTCAACATAATAGCTGTGTTTAATGAAAAAAAGATCAGAACAGAACAGATCAGATCAGCACACATGAGCGAAAACTGTCAGACCAAGTGAGAACAAAAAAGTACAGCTTCATGTCACAGCTCTCATATCAGCTGTTGAATTCCAATATGAAAAAATCTAAATGAAAAGTGAAATTCAAAGTTGCTTTTGATAACTAAAACAAAATGAATACTTCAGACTTTTTAATAGTCGAGATGTTGGAAGATTCTGGCAGTAGCATCTTGTTAAGTTCGTCGGATATAACAACATCGGATACGAGCAATAGCGAATTTCATGCCAAACAAACAAATCAGCTGACATCAGTGACATTTGACGTCTTCAATTTGACACTTTTCACGCAGTTGCCCTTCCTCAAAAGGAGGTGCAGAAAATCCTGTACTTTTCTGATCTTAACTGAGCTGGACAGCGTCATGGAACACAAAGAGACCGAATGTAAAACATTTTGGGGCAAGATTTTTGCTCATGGAACACAAAATCCTGTACTTTTCTGTACTTTTCTGTGCAGCTCAGGTTCATTAAACATACCTAATCCCTGCAAATTACTGAAATTGTATCCATCAATGTTTGGAGGTTTGGAGGTTTAAGAAAGAAATTCGGCAGTAAAGAAAGATATAGTTTCTCGAAGTACTCTACACAGTATAGGGCCCAAATGACGAGAATGGGCATATTTTGTTGCTGGTTATTCGAAGCATTTTTTTTTTGTTATTTACAAAAGTGAATTGTGCTAACACTGTAGGTATATATTGTTACATCCAGGCTAGGATTCGAAAAGATAAAACGTAATTCTATTTAATTAATCTTTATTAGTTCTCTTTTAATGTCTTTTACTTCTTGATTATTATTCTAATAATTCACTTATTTAATTCAACAATTCACTTTCACAATTAATCACTTTAAATAAACAATCACTTCTCTTATCAATATTCTCTATACTTTTCACTACTGTCATCTATCGCCCTTCTTTATCGCGGTTCACAACTCGAATGTCTTGGGTGCTCCTGCGACATCTATTTATATCTCCTAGTGACACCTCTCGAAATTTCCAGATTCGTTGAGAAGGTTCGTTAAGTTCAGAAGGTTCGAGAACAACATACCAAGTTATACCACAGCTACTCAAACTGCTATTCCAATGCTGCCAAAATCGGTAATATGGCCACTTTCTACTAGATGGCGTAGTTGACTAATTAATGACACAGTTCAAGCAAACATGCAACAATATCCCCCTCTTAAACTTGTTCGTCCCGAACAAGTACGTCAATATTTTCCCCATGGTAGCGATGGAGACGATCCACATGGACAACTTTTAGCTTGCCTCTTCCTCGCTGGATCCGGTAGACAACATCGTTGATGCGCTTCACTATCTTATAGGGTCCTTCCCAATCCTGCTGTAGTTTAGGTGACATACCTTTTCGGCGATGAGGGTTGTATAGCCATACCAGATCTCCTTCCTGGAATCCTGTGGTGGTCGCTTTTGTATCGTACCTCGTCTTCATGCGGTCGCTGGATATCCGAATCTTATCTCTAGTTTTCCGATGAATGTTTCTGATGATTTCTCTGAGATGCGCCACATAATCATCTTCATTCGTTGCTTCATCAGTCGGAGATCCAAACATCAATTCACTAGGTAACCGGATAGTTCGACCAAAAAGGATTTCGGATGGAGTATGTCCTGTTGTGTTATGAATTGCGCTTCGATAAGCTAATAGGAACATGGGGATGTGCTTGTCCCAGTCCCGCTGGCAGTCGCCAACAACCTTAGAAAGGTGTTCGTTTAAGGTTCTATTGAAGCGTTCCACCATTCCAATCCCTAGTAGCTGGCATACTCCTTGAAAGATCTTCGACTCGAAGTTGCGACCTTGGTCCGAGTGCAATTCCATTGGTACGCCAAATCTGCTTACCCAGTTGTGGACAATCTGCTCTACCACGGTTTTAGCTTCTTGGTTAGGTATAGCAAAGGCTTCAGGCCATTTAGTGAAGTAGTCCATCACTACGAGGATATAGCGGTTTCCACTGTTGGTTTCTGGAAACGGTCCTGCGATGTCAACTGCAATCCTTTCAAAGGGCGCTCCAACGTTGTATTGATGCATCTTGCCTTGCATTTTTACTCTCGGGCCTTTACTGGCTGCGCAAGCAGCGCATTTTCGGCACCAGGTTTCGACATCGTCTCTTGCGTAGATCCAGTAAAAGTGTTCTCGCACTTTTTCGAGTGTCTTATTTACTCCCAAGTGACCTCCGGACACTCCATCATGTAGTTCCCTAAGTACTTCGTTGACTTTCGATCTGGGTACCACAAGTTGCATCACGGCTGATGTTCCATCCGAACTTTCCCATTTTCTTTTCAAAATGCCATCCTGGACATGAAGTGAGTCCCATTGTGCTAAGTATGCCTTCAATTCCGGACTCCTATTGGAGATCTGCTGCCAGTCCGGCTTGCCCTCATGTTCCTTCCAGGCGAGAATCGGCTCGATATCCGGATCTTCCTGTTGAGCATTCCGGATCTCCCGTGCACTCCAGCCGCTAATGGGCTCAGCTCTCAACCGTTCAACCGTTGGACTGACACTTTATCTTTTCCCTCCTGGCGTACGCAATGTTTACAATCAGCCTTGCAGGGTCGCCGGGAGAGGGCATCTGCGTTGGAGTGAAGAGTTCCCTTTCGGTGCTGTATCTCGTAGTCATACATCTGCAGCCGCTCAATCCTCCTCGCGACTTGTCCTTCAGGGTTCTTAAACTGCAGCAGCCACTTTAGAGACGCATGATCTGTACGCAGGATGAATTTCTGCCCATATAAGTACTTGTGGAAGTGCTTTGTTGCCAGGATCAAAGCCAGGAGTTCCCGCCTGGTTACGCAATAGTTCCTCTCCGGCTTGGATAGCACTTTACTGAAGTAGGAAACTACTCTCTCTTGGCCATAATGGATCTGCGAAAGAACGGCTCCGATCCCAACATTACTAGCGTCGGCATCTACAATAAATGTCTTTCCTGGAGTAGGGTACGCTAGAATTGAAGCATCACACAGTTGGTGTTTGAGAATCTTGAAACTCGCTTCGCATTCACCTGACCATTTAAATGGTTTTCCCTTTTCCGTCAGTTGATGCAAGCTCTTTGCGATCCTTGCGAAGTCCTTCACAAACCGTCTATAGTAATGTTGCATGTTTGCTTGAACTGTCATTAATTAGTCAACTACGCCATCTAGTAGAAAGTGGCCATATTACCGATTTTGGCAGCATTGGAATAGCAGTTTGAGTAGCTGTGGTATAACTTGGTATGTTGTTCTCGAACCTTCTGAACTTAACGAACCTTCTCAACGAATCTGGAAATTTCGAGAGGTGTCACTAGGAGATATAAATAGATGTCGCAGGAGCACCCAAGACATTCTAGTTGTGAACCGCGATAAAGAAGTACGATAGATGACAGTAGTGAAAAGTATAGAGAATAAGTATAAGTATCCAGTAAGGGAAAAGTGTTTGTGTATTTAAAGTGATTAATTGTGAAAGTGAATAGTTGAATTAAATAAGTGAATTATTAGAATAATAATCAAGAAGTAAAAGACATTGATAGAGAACTAATAAAGAGTAATTAAATAGAATTACGTTTTATCTTTTCGAATCCTAGCCTGGATGTAACATTGGTGTCAGAAGTGGGATAAAACGTATTCAGTGTGAAATTAAAGTGAAGTGAATTAAAAAAAAAAATGGGCCGCACATTAAAATTACTACAGCTCAGTATTCCGCAGTTAAAAGCTGAATTGGAAAAGCGGAATCTCTCCACAGCTGGAGGAAAAAGTGATCTTGTGCTTCGACTGCAGGAATCTGTTGAAAACGAAGGAGAAAACCCCAAGTCCGTTTTGTTCGACGTAGCAGAAGAACAAGTAAGTACAAGCGTTGATATGACTGCTATGATGGAATTACTTCTGGCCAAGTTAGATGAACAGAAGAATTCTATGGACTCTCAGTTCAATGAACAGAAGAATTCTATAGGCTCTCAGTTCAAGGAACAACAGAATTCTCTAGAACAACAGAAGAATTCTCTAGATTCCAAATTGCATTCAATGGACTCTAAATTTGATGAACAAAAGAATTCTCTAGATTCCAAATTGCAATCAATGGACTCTAAATTTGATGAACAAAAGAATTCTCTAGAACAACAGAAGAATTCTCTAGACTCCAAATTGCAAGCAATGGACACTAAATTCGAAGAACAAAAGAATTCCATAGTTGCCGCCCAAAAGAGCGCTGTGGAAGATTTTAAAAATGTTCTCGAAGGAAAACTCGGAGAAATTGACCAAAAGTTCGAGAAGGTTGAAACCAAATTCGACGAAATCGATACAAACATCGAGAACTTGGCTAAAGAGCTCGAGAAAGTGAAGAAGCAGAAGGCTCGAGAAAATTCTGCGGACTGCCCGAGAAGGAAAGAGATGCAGCCTCCTGTTTTCGATGGTCAAACATCATGGCCAATTTATAAGAAACAGTTTGAAGCAGCTGCAGTGGCGAACAGCTGGGACAACGAGGAAAAGTCGATTGCGCTAACGCTCGCACTAAGAGGTACAGCTGCGGAGTTACTCCAAACCGTCTCAGAAGAGAAGCAACACAACTACGACGCCCTGGTCAAGGCTATAGAGATGCGCTTCGGTGATGAGCATATGCAGCAAGTGTACAGGGTTCAGCTACGCAGTAGAGTACAGAAGAGGGGAGAAACACTTCAACAGCTGCAAGCAGATATCGAACGTCTGGCACATTTGTCATATCCTAATGCTGGTGAGATTCTCATCAATGAAATGGCTGTGGAGGCGTTTATCCAAGCCATTGAAGATAGACAACTGCAAATGGCCGTAAGAATGGCTGGAAAGAGGACTCTCGCTGAGGCCCTAGCATTTGCCTTGACAATGCAAGCTGCTGATCAGGCATCGAATGTGTTCCACCGCGTAAGGGAAATTACAGCTGTTGAATGCTCATGTCAAAGAGCAGACATCGTAGACCGGAGCAGAGATAACAGAGGTCAAATGCGCTGCTGGAACTGCAACAAAATAGGGCACCTACAGAGACAGTGCAGAGCTCCACCCAGACAAGGCAGTTGTCCACATTGCGGGCCTAGGAGGCGCAACGAAGAAGCATCTGGCAGATATAGCTTCGCAGAACCAGCAATCGGGAAACGTGTAAGGGGCAGCTTCTCGGAGCAGAAGAGGGTTTCCGGAATCGACGACTCCAGGACCACAATTCAAGTCTCCCAAACCAAACAAGGAAACCAGAGTTTAACAGTGGAAGCCTATATCGGTCAAAATAAGTGCGTGGCAGCCATCGACACCGGTGCCACCGCTTCCATTATAAGGAGGGACATCGTCCGTCAGTCTTGGTTGCACAACACCAGCAGTTACTGTCTGAAAACAGCAACAGGAGCGACAGCGAAAGTGTACGGAGATATCATGCTAACAATAAATTTGGCAGGATTAGCATTCTCCCACGCTTTCTTAGTAGCTGATATATGTGACGAATGCATCATTGGAATCGATTTCATGAAGGCGAATGATGTCGTATTGGACTTTGGTATGCAAGTACTCAAGTATCGAAACGTAGAGATTCCGATGGTGTACGGGAAAGAGAACGCCGCATCCCTGAGGACAGTCACTAGTGAGGACGAGGTCCTACCACCTTCTTCAGAGACAATAATTCGGACAAAGCTGGAAGGTGATCCTGGGGCCCACCGATTCTTTCTAGTCGAGCCAGAAGACAACCACTGCCGAAATTGCGTGGTTGGAAAAGTGCTTGTCGAGCAGAAGAACAATATTGTTCCCGTACGAGTTCTTAATGCTGAACACAAAAGCGTCAAATTGAAGCAAGGTGAGGTGGTTGGAAAGTGTGTACCGGGTACTGAAGTCTACCGAAATATTCATCCGATATCCAGCGACCGCATGAAGACGAGGTACGACACAAAAGCAACCACCACAGGATTCCAGGAAGGAGATCTGGTATGGCTATACTACCCTCATCGCCGAAAAGGCATGTCACCTAAACTACAGCAGGATTGGGAAGGACCCTATAAGATAGTGAAGCGCATCAACGATGTTGTCTACCGGATCCAGCGAGGAAGAGGCAAGCTAAAAGTTGTCCATGTGGATCGTCTCCATCGCTACCATGGGGAAAATATTGACGTGCTTGTTCGGGACGAACAAGTTTAAGAGGGGGATATTGTTGCATGTTTGCTTGAACTGTCATTAATTAGTCAACTACGCCATCTAGTAGAAAGTGGCCATATTACCGATTTTGGCAGCATTGGAATAGCAGTTTGAGTAGCTGTGGTATAACTTGGTATGTTGTTCTCGAACCTTCTGAACTTAACGAACCTTCTCAACGAATCTGGAAATTTCGAGAGGTGTCACTAGGAGATATAAATAGATGTCGCAGGAGCACCCAAGACATTCTAGTTGTGAACCGCGATAAAGAAGTACGATAGATGACAGTAGTGAAAAGTATAGAGAATAAGTATAAGTATCCAGTAAGGGAAAAGTGTTTGTGTATTTAAAGTGATTAATTGTGAAAGTGAATAGTTGAATTAAATAAGTGAATTATTAGAATAATAATCAAGAAGTAAAAGACATTGATAGAGAACTAATAAAGAGTAATTAAATAGAATTACGTTTTATCTTTTCGAATCCTAGCCTGGATGTAACAGTAAGTTGCAAGTCCCAGGAAGCTTCTCAGTTGTTGTTTGTCTTTGGGAACGGGCCAATTTTTCACCGCATCGACTTTCTCTGGGTCAGTCCTTACTCCTTCGGACGAGATGATGTGCCCCAGATATTTTACCTCAGATCTAAAGAGATCACACTTTTTCGGGTTAAGCTTTAATTGTGCACTTCGTAGTCTCTGGAACACTTCCTTCAAGTTATCTCGATGTTCTTCAAACGTTTTTCCAACCACGATGACATCGTCCAAGTAGACCAAACACGTTTTCCATGTTAGCCCCAACAAAACACGCTCCATTAGTCGCTCAAAGGTTGCCGGCGCGTTACACAGTCCAAATGGCATTACTGTGAATTGCCAGAGCCCGTTTCCTGCTGTGAAAGCTGTTTTCTCACGGTCTTCCGGATGTATCTGCACTTGCCAGTAGCCACTCTTCAGATCTAGAGTGGAAAACCATCGAGCTCCGGACAGTGTATCCAGCGTATCGTCAATCCTTGGTAGAGGGTAGCTATCCTTTTTGGTGACATTATTCAGTTGGCGATAGTCTGCACAGAACCGAGTGCTGCCATCTTTCTTTTTGACTAGGACAATTGGAGATGCCCATGGGCTTTTAGAGCATTCGATTACTCCTTCCTTCTCCATCGTCGACACCATCTCTGCAACCTCCGTCTGCTTAGCCAATGGTAATAGTCTGGGAGGCTGACGAATCGGTCTCGCATCTCCAGTGTATATCCGGTGTTGTACAAGGTGTGTTCGGCCATACTCGCAGTCCCGCGAAGCGAATATATCAGCAAACTCGTTGATGAGGTTCCCTGCCATGGCTTGCTGCTCCCGATTCAGATCGCAGTGCTGGAATAAAGTTCTTTTGACCTCAGTTATTCCCATTAGTGAACGAGGCTTCGCAACACCTTCCTGTGAAAGTTTCGTGATGGCAGTAACCGGTACACACTTTCCAACCACCTCACCTTGCTTCAATTTGACGCTTTTGTGTTCCGCATTAAGAACTCGTACGGGAACCATATTGTTCTTCGGCTCGACAAGCATTTTTCCAACCACGCAATTTCGGCAGTGGTTGTCTTCTGGCTCGACTAGAAAGAATCGGTGGGCCCCAGGATCACCTTCCAGCTTTGTCCAAATCAGTGTCTCTGAAGAAGGTGGTAGGACCTCGTCCTTACTAATGACTGTCCTCAGGGATGCGACGTTCTCGTTCCCGTACACCATCGGAATTTCTACGTTTCGATACTTGAGTACTTGCATACCAATGTCCAATACTACATCATGCGCCTTCATGAAATCGATTCCAATGATGCATTCGTCACATATATCGGCTACTAGGAAAGCGTGGGAGAATACTAATCCTGCCAAATTTATTGTTAGTATGACCTCTCCATACACTTTCGCTGTCGCTCCTGTTGCTGTTTTCAGACAGTAATTGCTGGTGTTGTGCAGCCAAGACTGACGGACGATGTCCCTCCTTATGATGGAAGCGGTGGCACCGGTGTCGATGGTTGCCACGCACTTATTTTGTCCGATATAGGCTTCCACTGTTAGACTCTGGTTTCCTCGTTTGGTTTGGGAGACTTGAATTGTGGTCCTGGGGTCGTCGATTCCGGAAACTAACTTCTGCCCCACGAAGCTGGTCCTTACACGTTTCCCGACTGCTGGTTATGCGAAGCTATATCTGCAGGATGGTTGTTATCCCTGAAAGATGCTTCTTCGTTGCCCCTCCTAGGCCCGCAATGCGGACAACTGCCTCGTCTGGGTGGAGCTCTGCACTGTCTCTGTAGGTGCCCTATTTTGTTGCAGTTCCAGCAGCGCATTTGACCTCTGTTATCTCTGCTCCGGTCTACGATGTCTGCTCTTTGACATGAACATTCAACGGCTGTCATTTCCCTTACGCGGTGGAACACATGCGATGCCTGATCAGCAGCTTGCATTGTCAAGGCAAATGCTAGGGCCTAGCGAGAGTTCTCTTTCCAGCCATTCTTACGGCCATTTGCAGTTGTCTATCTTCAATGGCTTGGATAAACGCCTCCACAGCCATTTCATTGATGAGAACCTCACCAGCATTAGGATATGACAAATGTGCCAGACGTTCGATATCTGCTTGCAGCTGTTGAAGTGTTTCCCCCCGCTTCTGGACTCTACTGCGTAGCTGGACCCTGTACACTTGCTGCATATGCTCATCACCGAAGCGCATCTCTATAGCCTTGACCAGGGCGTCGTAGTCGTGTTGCTTCTCTTCTGAGACGGTTTGGAGTAACTCCGCAGCTGTACCTCTTAGTGCGAGCGTTAGCGCAATCGACTTTTCCTCGTTGTCCCAGCTGTTCGCCATTGCAGCTGCTTCAAACTGTTTCTTATAAATTGGCCATGATGTTTGACCGTCGAAAACAGGAGGCTGCATCTCTTTCCTTCTCGGGCAGTCCGCAGAATTTTCTCGAGCCTTCTGCTTCTTCACTTTCTCGAGCTCTCTAGCCAAGTTCTCGAAGTTTGTTTCATGCTTGCAAAACGTCTGATGGATTTCGTCGAATTTGGTTTCAACCTTCTCGAACTTTTGGTCAATTTCTTCGAGTTTTCCTTCAAGAACATTTTTAAAATCTTCCACAGCGCTCTTTTGGGCGGCAACTATGGAATTCTTTTGTTCTTCCAATTTGGAATCTAGAGAATTCTTCTGTTCATCAAATTTAGAGTCCATTGATTGCAATTTGGAATCTAGAGAATTCTTCTGTTGTTCTAGAGAATTCTTTTGTTCCTTGAACTGAGAGCCCATAGAATTCTTCTGTTTATTGAACTGAGAGTCCATAGAATTCTTCTGTTCATTGAACTGAGAGTCCATAGAATTCTTCTGTTCATCTAACTTGGCCAGAAGTAATTCCATCATAGCAGTCATATCAACGCTTGTACTTACTTGTTCTTCTGCTACGTCGAACAAAACGGACTTGAGGTTTTCTCCTTCGTTTTCAACAGATTCCTGCAGTCGAAGCACAAGATCACTTTTTCCTCCAGCTGTGGAGAGATTCCGCTTTTCCAATTCAGCTTTTAACTGCGGAATACTGAGCTGTAGTAATTTTAATGTGCGGCCCATTTTTTTTTTTTAATTCACTTCACTTTAATTTCACACTGAATACGTTTTATCCCACTTCTGACACCAATGTTACATCCAGGCTAGGATTCGAAAAGATAAAACGTAATTCTATTTAATTAATCTTTATTAGTTCTCTTTTAATGTCTTTTACTTCTTGATTATTATTCTAATAATTCACTTATTTAATTCAACAATTCACTTTCACAATTAATCACTTTAAATAAACAATCACTTCTCTTATCAATATTCTCTATACTTTTCACTACTGTCATCTACCGCCCTTCTTTATCGCGGTTCACAACTCGAATGTCTTGGGTGCTCCTGCGACATCTATTTATATCTCCTAGTGACACCTCTCGAAATTTCCAGATTCGTTGAGAAGGTTCGTTAAGTTCAGAAGGTTCGAGAACAACATACCAAGTTATACCACAGCTACTCAAACTGCTATTCCAATGCTGCCAAAATCGGTAATATGGCCACTTTCTACTAGATGGCGTAGTTGACTAATTAATGACACAGTTCAAGCAAACATGCAACAATATTTTATTTTTATTTATTTTATTGGGAGCTTATACAAAGTAAGATAACCTAATAATGAAAGCTACATACTGATAGTAACAATTAATAAAAAGAAAAACAAATTTCCATAATAATAATAATACAATTTAGAATAAAATGCAAGTGATATTACAAAGTTTGTATATGGTGTTTGAGATTATCTTAATAAATATATTTTTAGTTCCCTTTTAAACTGTGCTGCGTTATCTATTCTTCTAAGTTGTTGTGGTAGATTATTCCACAAACGGACAGAGTTGACAAAAATTGACGTTCGGAGTTTAATGTTGAGTGACGAGGGTTAATTAAATGTCCAGACCTATTTGGCCTATTTGACGAGACGGTCCTTATTCGGTGATGAAGGTAGGTTGGTTTTTTGGTTAGCAGATCATCAGAGAACAGACATAAAGTCCGAAACTGAAGAAGACTATCAAATGACATATTATACAATCGAGGTGAAAAGTCAGAAACCCTGTCATTCAATTAAAGACGACATTAAGCTTTCGTTTACTAGCGAAGTTACATTTTAAATATATTTCACAATCATAATGTTACATCCAGGCTAGGATTCGAAAAGATAAAACGTAATTCTATTTAATTAATCTTTATTAGTTCTCTTTCAATTTAATTCTTGATTATTATTCTAATAATTCCCTTATTTAATTCAACAATTCACTTTCACAATTAATCACTTTAAATAAACAATCGCTTTTCTCTTACTCAATATTCTCTATACTTTTCACTACTGTCATCTATCGCCCTTCTTTATCGCAGTTCACAACTCGAATGTCCTGCGACATCTATTTATTTCTCCTAGTGACACCTCTCGAAATTTCCAGATTCGTTGAGAAGGTTCGTTAAGTTCAGAAGGTTCGAGAACAACATACCAAGTTATACCACAGCTACTCAAACTGCTATTCCAATGCTGCCAAAATCGGTAATATGGCTACTTTTACTCTCTACTAGATGGCGCAGTTGACTAATTAATGCTGAATGACACAGTTCAAGCAAACATGCAACAATATCCCCCTCTTAAACTTGTTCGTCAATCAAGCACGTCAATATTTTCGCCATGGTAGCGATGGAGACGATCCACATGGACAACTTTCAGCTTGCCTCTTCCTCGCTGGATCCGGTAGACAACATCGTTGATGCGCTTCACTATCTTATAGGGTCCTTCCCAATCCTGCTGTAGTTTAGGTGACATGCCTTTTCGGCGATGAGGGTTGTATAGCCATACCAGATCTCCTTCCTGGAATCCTGTGGTGGTTGCTTTTGTATCGTACCTCGTCTTCATGCGGTCGCTGGATATCCGAATCTTATCTCTAGTTTTCCGATGAATGCTTCTGATGATTTCTCTGAGATCCGCAACATAATCATTTTTATTCGTTGCTTCATCAGTCGGAGATCCAAACATCAATTCACTAGGTAACCGGATGGTTCGACCAAAAAGGATTTCGGATGGAGTATGTCCTGTTGTGTTATGAACTGCGCTTCGATAAGCTAATAGGAACATGGGGATGTGCTTGTCCCAGTCCCGCTGGCAGTCGCCAACAACCTTAGAAAGGTGTTCGTTTAAGGTTCTATTGAAGCGTTCCACCATTCCGTCCGATTGTGGATGAAGCGGGGTTGTTCTTGTCTTCTTAATCCCTAGTAGCTGGCATACTCCTTGAAATATCTTCGACTCGAAGTTGCGACCTTGGTTCGAGTGCAATTCCATTGGTACGCCAAATCTGCTTACCCAGTTGTGGACAATCTGCTCTACCACGGTTTTAGCTTCTTGGTTAGGTATAGGCTTCAGGCCATTTAGTGAAGTAGTCCATCACTACGAGGATATAGCGGTTTCCACTGTTGGTTTCTGGAAACGGTCCTGCGATGTCAACTGCAATCCTTTCAAAGGGCGCTCAAACGTTGTATTGATGCATCTTGCCTTGCATTCTTACTCTCGGGCCTTTACTGGCTGCGCAAGCGGCGCATTTTCGGCACCAGCTTTCGACATCGTCTCTTGCGTGGATCCAGTAAAAGTGTTCTCGCACTTTTTCGAGTGTCTTATTTACTCCCAAGTGACCTCCGGACACTCCATCATGTAGTTCCCTAAGTACTTCGTTGACTATCGATCTGGGTACCACAAGTTGCATCACGGCTGATGTTCCATCCGAACTTTCCCATTTTCTTTTCAAAATGCCATCCTGGACATGAAGTGAGTCCCATTGTGCCAAGTATGCCTTCAGTTCCGGACTCCTATTGGAGATCTGCTGCCAGTCCGGCTTGCCCTCATGTTCCTTCCAGGCGAGAATCGGTTCGATATCCGGATCTTCCTGTTGAGCATTCCGGATCTCCCGTGCACTCCAGCCGCTAATGGGCTCAGCTCTCAACCGTTGGACTGACACTTTATCTTTTTCCTCCTGGCGTACGCAATGTTTACAATCAGCCTTGCAGGGTCGCCGGGAGAGGGCATCTGCGTTGGAGTGAAGAGTTCCCTTTCGGTGCTGTATCTCGTAGTCATACATCTGCAGCCGCTCAATCCTCCTCGCGACTTGTCCTTCAGCGTTCTCAAACTGCAGGAGCCACTTTAGATGATCTGTACGCAGGATGATTTTCTTCCCATATAAGTACTTTTGGAAGTGCTTTGTTGCCAGGATCAAAGCCAGGGGTTCCCGCCTGGTTACGCAATAGTTCCTCTCCGGCTTGGATAGCACTTTACTGAAGTAGGAAACTACTCTCTCTTGGCATCAAGGATCTGCGAAAGAACGGCTCCGATCCCAACATTACTAGCGTCGGCGTCTACGATAAAAGTTTTTTCCTGGAGTAGGGTACGCTAGAATTGGAGCATCACACAGTTGGTGTTTGAGACTCTTGAAACTCGTTTCGCATTCACCTGACCATTTGAATGGTTTTCCCTTTTCCGTCAGTTGATGTAAGCTCTTCGCGATCCTTGCAAAATCCTTCACAAACCGCCTGTAGTAAGTTGCAAGTCCCAGGAAGCTTCTCAGTTGGTGTTTGTCTTTGGGAACGGGCCAATTTTTCACCGCATCGACCTTCTCTGTGTCAGTCCTTACACCCTCTGACGAGATGATGTGCCCCAGGTATTTCACCTCAGATCTAAAGATATCACACTTTTCCGGGTTAAGCTTTAATTGTGCACTTCGTAGTCTCTGGAACACTTCCTTCCAGTTATCTCGATGTTCTTCAAACGTTTTTCCAACCACGATGACATCGTCCAAGTAGACCAAACACGTTTTCCATGTTAGCCCCAACAAAACACGATCCATTAGACGCTCAAAGGTTGCCGGCGCGTTGCACAGTCCAAAGGGCATTACTGTGAATTGCCAGAGCCCGTTTCCTGCTATGAAAGCCGTTTTCTCACGGTCTTCCGGATGGATCTGCACTTGCCAGTAGCCACTCTTCAGATCTAGAGTGGAAAACCATCGGGCTCCGGACAGTGTATCCAGCGTATCGTCAATCCTTGGTAGAGGGTAGTTATCCTTTTTGGTGACATTATTCAGTTGGCGATAGTCTACACAGAACCGAGTGCTGCCATCTTTCTTTTTGACTAGAACAATTGGAGATGCCCATGGGCTTTTAGAGCATTCGATCACTCCTTCCTTCTCCATCGTCGACACCATCTCTGCAACCTCCGTCTGCTTAGCCAATGGTAATCGTCTGGGAGGCTGACGAATCGGTCTCGCATCTCCAGTGTCTATCCGGTGTTGTACAAGGTGTGTTCGGCCATACTCACAGTCCCGCGAAGCGAATATATCAGCAAACTCGTTGATGAGGTTCCCTGCCATGGCTTGCTGCTCCTGATTCAGATCGCAGTGCTGGAATAAAGTTCTTTTCACCTCAGTCATTCCCATTGGTGAACGAGGCTTCGCAACACCTTCCTGTGATAGTTTCGTGATGGCAGTAACCGGTACACACTTTCCAACCACCTCACCTTGCTTCAATTTGACGCTTTTGTGTTCCGCATTAAGAACTCGTACGGGAACTATATTGTTCTTCGGCTCGACAAGCATTTTTCCAACCACGCAGTTTCGGCAGTGGTTGTCTTCTGGCTCGACTAGAAAGAATCGGTGGGCCCTTCCAGCTTTGTCCAAATCAGTGTCTCTGAAGAAGGTGGTAGGATCTCGTCCTTACTAATGACTGTCCTCAGGGATACGGCGTTCTCGTTCCCGTACACCATCGGAATCTCTACGTTTCGATACTTGAGTACTTGCATACCAATGTCCAATACTACATCATGCGCCTTCATGAAATCGATTCCAATGATGCATTCGTCACATATATCAGCTACTAGGAAAGCGTGGGAGAATGCTAATCCTGCCAAATTTATTGTTAGTATGACCTCACCATACACTTTCGCTGTCGCTCCTGTTGCTGTTTTCAAACAGTAATTGCTGGTGTTGTGCAGCCAAGAATGACGGACGATGTCCCTTCTTATAATGGAAGCGGTGGCACCGGTGTCGATGGTTGTCACGCACTTATTTTGTCCGATATAGGCTTCCACTGTTAGACTCTGGTTTCCTCGTTTGGTTTGGGAGACTTGAATTGTGGTCCTGGGGTCGTCGATTCCGGAAACCAACTTCTGCCCCGCGAAGCTGGTCCTTACGCGTTTCCCGACTGCTGGTTCTGCGAAACTATATCTGCAGGATGGATGTTATCCCTGCCAGATGCTTCTTCGTTGCGCCTCCTAGGCCCGCAATGTGGACAACTGCCTTGTCTGGGTGGAGCTCTGCACTGTCTCTGTAGGTGCCCTATTTTGGTGCAGTTCCAGCAGCGCATTTGACCTCTGTTATCTCTGCTCCGGTCTACGATGTCTGCTCTTTGACATGAGCATTCAACAGCTGTAATTTCCCTTACGCGGTGGAACACATTCGATGCCTGATCAGCAGCTTGCATTGTCAAGGCAAATGCTAGGGCCTCAGCGAGAGTTCTCTTTCCAGAAATTCTTACGGCCATTTGCAGTTGTCTATCTTCAATGGCTTGGATAAACGCCTCCACAGCCATTTCATTGATGAGAATCTCACCAGCATTAGGATATGACAAATGTGCCAGACGTTCGATATCTGCTTGCAGCTGTTGAAGTGTTTCTCCCCTCTTCTGGACTCTACTGCGTAGCTGAACCCTGTACACTTGCTGCATATGCTCATCACCGAAGCGCATCTCTATAGCCTTGACCAGGGCGTCGTAGTTGTGTTGCTTCTCTTCTGAGATGGTTTGGAGTAACTCCGTAGCTGTACCTCTTAGTGCGAGCGTTAGCGCAATCGACTTTTCCTCGTTGTCCCAGCTGTTCGCCACTGCAGCTGCTTCAAACTGTTTCTTATAAATTGGCCATGATGTTTGACCATCGAAAAGAGGAGGCTGCATCTCTTTCCTTCTCGGGCAGTCCACAGAATTTTCTCGAGCCTTCTGCTTCTTCAATTTCTCGAGCTCTTTAGCCAAGTTCTCGATGTTTGTATCGATTTCGTCGAATTTGGTTTCAACCTTTTCGAACTTTTGGTCAATTTCTTCGAGTTTTCCTTCGAGAACATTTTTAAAGTCTTCCACAGCGCTCTTTTGGGCGGCAACTATGGAATTCTTTTGTTCTTCGAATCTAGTGTCCATCGCTTGCAATTTGGAATCTAGAGAATTCTTCTGTTGTTCTAGAGAATTCTTTTGTTCATCAAATTTAGAGTCCATTGAATTCTTCTGTTCATCTAACTTGGCCAGAAGTAATTCCATCATAGCAGTCATATCAACGCTTGTACTTACTTGTTCTTCTGCTACGTCGAACAAAACGGACTTGGGGTTTTCTCCTTCGTTTTTAACAGATTCCTGCAGTCGAAGCACAAGATCACTTTTTCCTCCAGCTGTGGAGAGATTCCGCTTTTCCAATTCAGCTTTTAACTGCGGTATACTGAGCTGTAGTAATTTTAATGTGCGGCCCATTTTTTTAATTCACTTCACTTTAATTTCACACTGAATACGTTTTATCCCACTTCTGACACCAATGTTACATCCAGGCTAGGATTCGAAAAGATAAATCGTAATTCTATTTAATTAATCTTTATTAGTTCTCTTTCAATTTAATTCTTGATTATTATTCTAATAATTCCCTTATTTAATTCAACAATTCACTTTCACAATTAATCACTTTTAATAAACAATCGCTTTTCTCTTATTCAATATTCTCTATACTTTTCACTACTGTCATCTATCGCCCTTCTTTATCGCGGTTCACAACTCGAATGTTTTGGGTGCTCCTGCGACATCTATTTATAGGTCCGTTCGCGAACTAATATGCAAACGTAAATTTATATAAATTTTCGTGCAAAACTACACAAACGCGTTCGCGTACTGAGAAAATGGTTCATTTTTCTTCACGCAGAATTTCAGTTGGCAAGAAAATGAAAACTGTCAAATGATGAAATCCCATGAGTTTGCCAGCAAAAAAAAAACAGCTGTTACTTCTTTTCAAGCCAAAATAAGATGTTTTTTCAACTTTTTACACAAAAGCGTTCGCGTACTTTTCTTAGAAATGAGAGGATTCTCTCTCGATTTTGGAGATTTGACACTTTTCATTTTCCTACACATAAAGTACGCGAACGGACCTTATATCTCCTAGTGACACCTCTCGAAATTTCCAGATTCGTTGAGAAGGTTCGTTAAGTTCAGAAGGTTCGAGAACAACATACCAAGTTATACCACAGCTACTCAAACTGCTATTCCAATGCTGCCAAAATCGGTAATATGGCTACTTTTACTCTCTACTAGATGGCGCAGTTGACTAATTAATGCTGAATGACACAGTTCAAGCAAACATGCAACAATAAGTTAAGACAGGCATAATGAGAGTTTTCGCGAGAATAATTCTGGTAGCCAACGGCGTGAAAAATTGCGTGGTCGACAATGCACGAAGAATACCATACGATTTTCCAACAACGGTATTTATGTGATTTTTGTGATTAGAGAGTTGTTTAATATGATAGTGGGGAAATAAGATAAGTCCAACTGTTTTCTGGAAATCGGCAAACATTTAGACTTAAAAGCGTTTAGCAAGAGACCATTTCTTAGAGACCAACGTGCTATTTCTGAAAGATCGTCGTTCATACAGCTTACGGCGTGATCGATAAGACCCAACGGACAGCTAATGCAGAGTTGTACATCGTCTGCATACAAATGTATAGAGAAATGCCTAACAATCGAGGGCAGGTCCGTTATATACAACGAAAACAATAGTGGTCCCAAGATAGATCCCTGCGGCACACCACTGACAGTAGGTAAAAAATCAGAAAGACTATTATTAGATTCAGCAGCTTGGAATCTATTGGTCAAATATCACGATATCAGACTTACGGCGCACGGAGAAAAGTTATACAAATGCAGAAGCTTACAGCATAAGGTGGAGTGGTCAACGGTGTCAAAAGCCTTTGAAAAATCGAGCAAGACTAAGAATGTTACCTCATCTCTATCAATACCATGCCTTATATCTTCGGTTACATTAAGCAACGCAGTGATGCAGCTGTGTTTTTTCCGAAAACCTATTTGCATTGGTGTTAAGATACTGCCGTCTCCAATATACTGGCTTATTTGCTTCTGCAAAATTTTTTCCAATACTTTGGAAAGGAATGGCAGGATAGAGATCGGCCTGAAATCATCCCCTTTTTGGTTTTTAGGAACAGGTATGATCTTTGCTAATTTCCATTGAGGGGGAAAAACTGCAGTCATTAGTACGGTATTAAAATATCAAAGCAAAAAAGAATAACCAATAATATAAACGAACATAAGAGAATATCCACAAAAAAACAACAATTCGCATAAAATAAATCGACAATAAACAAAATAATCTCAAGTCACAAGAAAAAATCATAAACCAAATAACAACAAAAAAATACCACTTATTACACCAACTAAATCGAATAAAAAGACACATTAAACTATTTGCAATTTTGTCAAATTTAGCTGTCAAACTTTCAGAAATTTCGCACACAGTTTAATCTTATACGCTATTTGCACCGCATCCAAAACTAGGATTTGGAAAAACAAATTAATAACCGAGAACAAGATTTTGTTTGACGTTAGAATTCTTTTTACACATGCTCTGAAATTTGTTTCTGTAGGTATTTAAATTTTATTTGCGTGAAAAAACATTGCCTGCATTAAATATTATTTTTTTCCTGAAACAAATGTGCAGTAATGGGCCATTTACACGGTCACACATTCCTAACATGTAAGATTAAAGGGATGCTAAATACTAAATATCCGTGTGACTGAAAGGGACAGCATTACCTAACATGCAAAAAAACGTGACACGTATTCAGGTCGGCCATGTTGTTTACGTGGTAGGAATTATGGGAAAGCTATGCATGTTGATATTTTTATAGCGATGGCTTACGAAATTTCGATTTCCTATAAAACAAAATGGGCGCTGCTATCATATGTTTTAATCGCCATAATACATTTTTGACATTTCTCTGCTTCACATCGCCGATTGTACCTACTCAAGATGGAAAACACGATTGATGGTATCTAATTAAAAAATAACATTTTTCCATGTTTTTATTTATTTTTTAATTCTACCACAACAAAACCGATGAAAATAAATTTGTTTGTTTACATGTGATCTATCAAATCTCCTTAATAATGTTATAGCAAGTTAAATTCAACTGCTAGGTAATTTGATCTCACTCTTACACCTTATTAGCATTGACTGCGGATAAACGGATCTCTCTTTTCGGTTTTGTTGCAAAAATGCGCGTGCGTGATGGTGTAAATGCGCTATAATGAACAGCACAAAACGTCAAACCGGAAAATTGTACCAAATTGTGCTGTTCTACTACTAATGGTGCAGTAAAATTGGAAATTGAAGCAACATGCAGCGCGAATCTACATGAAGTGTATCATTTTGCATACTATATCATGTTACTACACGGCCAGATATATATATATACAATATATAAAGGGGTTCAAAACAGCCAAGAAATGTTACACAAAACACAAAATATAACTATGACAAATTGGTTTGGTTAAAAATATCGCAGAAAACATACAATTTATACCTACCAAAAATATATAAACAAGGAGAAACTGGACCAACATTTTAATACCTATCAAACACACCTACGTCATCTACTACAATGCGAACGTCGCTGAACTGTGTGCTAAATAAAGTTTTTATTTGGCGGCATCTGCCCAAAATCCGGAAGACGGATTCCGTTCTCCGTTTTTTGTTTCTCTTTGTCTTCGTTCTCCAATTGTTTGTTCTTTGTGTGATTACGTGTCGTTTCTGCGCCTTTATCTTCACGTTTCCAGCCGAACTTGCACATTGATTATTATAAAGCCGCAGTTCATATTATTACTTGGATCGTGAAACAGCTACTAATATGAATTATATCGTCGTCTTGTGTTTGGCTCTAGCCGGAACCTCTTTGGCGTCAGATTCTGATGTCAGCAAAGGACCCAAAGTCACCGAAAAGGTAATAGTGCCTTAAGCCGAAAGTAAAGACTGGAATACATCGCTAATCTCTTCTTGTTTAGGTGTACTTTGATATCACAATTGGTGGAGAGCCAGCAGGTCGTGTTGAAATCGGTCTTTTCGGCGCAACTGTCCCAAAAACTGCCGAAAACTTCAAGCAATTGGCTGAGAAACCACAAGGGGAAGGGTAAGTTCGTCGAAAAAGGCTAAGAGACATATCTGACTGCTTTATTATAGCTTCAAGGGAAGTAAATTCCATCGCGTCATTAAGGATTTCATGATTCAGGGCGGTGACTTCACAAAGGGTGATGGCACTGGTGGACGCTCCATCTATGGTGAACGTTTCGCCGATGAAAACTTCAAGCTGAAGCACTACGGAGCTGGTTGGTTGAGCATGGCTAACGCTGGTAAGGACACCAACGGATCCCAGTTCTTTATCACAACCAAGCAAACGTCGTGGTTGGACGGGCGTCACGTTGTATTTGGAAAGGTAATGTACATCATTTTATCCAGCTTTCTAATGATAGTCTGATAAATGTTGTGTAGGTCCTCTCTGGAATGGATGTCGTTCGCAAGATCGAAAACGGCGCCACCGATGGCCGTGACCGTCCGGTTAAAGATGTTGTAATCGCAGATTCCGGATCCATTGCTGTTCCTGAACCATTCTCTGTGGCCAAGGAGCCATCCAGCGAATAGAGTGATAGCAAATATGTATCTTCGGGAGCTATAAAGTGTAGGTGCGATGACACAGTGATGCATCCTATTAATTGAATCAATTTTATATAACTAGAGATGGAAACAAAACATTAATTTTGCATATAAATTAAGAGAAAAACAATAAAACACTTTTATAAGAGACAAAATGATATATGCGTTGGGTTTGTGTTCGTAATGATAATGAATTCAAATCAGCCCAGCCTCCGCCAAAGTGGCGAACAAAATACAACGAAGTTCAGCTCTGAGAGAATCGGAACAGATGATGGTGGCGATGGCTTCTTTTCTCCGTTGCCATCGGCTTTTTGCTAGGTCATTCACTTAATTGGTGCTTTGTGAAAATACCGGTTTTTTTTGTTGATTCTTCCTCTTCGATTCGCACGATCTTCCTTTGTGTTTATGCACTGTAATTTTTGTCGTTCATTTCTTTAGATTGGTTGAATAAATCTGGTGATTCTCCTATGCTAATGATGACAGCAAGCAAACTGAAGTGCGATGATTGTGCCAATTTCACTGTGCGTCACGATTTCACTATATAGAAATAGAAACATATTTACATTTCAAACTGGGCAATATAATAGTGTATAAATTCTTCAGTATATATTATATACAATGACAATACTGACTAATCGAAGATAACACACCTGCGACTAGTCTTAAACATTCGTCCAAATGGAGCATTTTGTTGCCTAGATCTGGTAGCGACATATACCACATTTTTTAAATCCGCAGGGGGAATATCAAAACTGCAATGATTCTACGAGAAATAACAGATTTTGTATAGAGATTAAAACATTGGTTTAAATAATAAAATATGGGGGATGCATTCTCCGGTAGGTTTTATAATAGCAGAAATGCTTAATTCAGGCCTCCTTTAAATCTATGTACCTACCTATGTATTTTTTTAAAATAGTATGAAGCGATAATTAGTTTTCTTTTGGTTCATACTCAATTTGTTTGTTAAGTATTAAGGGTTATCAACGGGAAACACTCGACAATGTAGGATTGGCTATTCCGAGAGCAAGAGTCTAGGTTAGGTTGAAGTTAAACGAAGCAGGCAGAGTTTAAACTTCAAATGAAAATGAAGGATAATTCAAATTTCACCTAAATTTGATCAATGTAGGTTTTTTTTTTTTTTTTTTTTTTTTTTTTTTTTAGCGATGGAAGGTGGAAACCTTGCATGAGGCACCAATGGTCCGACGTCCATTGGTAGTGCCGGATTCCTACCGGCTAAAACCACCTCCCTTCCCGAACAGGCCGATTCGTTTCCCCCGCGGAACCGCCGTGAGACATTACTTCGCGGGGGTCGGTATGAAGACTTAGCTTGTTGCTCTATTGTTGGAACTATTAGATTTCCGTTGGCGTTCTAAACGTCTAAGATCGCTGAGTATACGCACCGCCACGTTACTTACAGCGGTCCAGTTTTCGTCATTCCGAAGCATATAGTTTACCACATTATCGGGCGTGGGCCACTCGCCGAATTGGTCCCGCAGGGAGATCCTCTCGGTTTCGTACCGTTGGCAATGGAAAAACACGTGTTCCGCGTTTTCAGAAACATTTTTGCAATGCGGGCAATTTGGGCTGGTTTCATGTCCGCGTTTGAAGAGATATTCTCTGTAACAGCCATGACCAGTCAAGAACTGGGTCAGATGGAGGTTTGTTTCACCATGTTCCCTTTTGATCCATACATCAATCACTGGTATAAGTCTATGCGTCCATCTTCCCTTTAACGAATCATTCCATTGTTGTTGCCAAGTTGCTATACTCAGACTCCTTTCATATTTTCTTTTGTCGTTATCTACCCGACCATTTCGGACTCGCTCGCTTTTTAATTTTACCATTTCTTCAGCAAGTATATCGATAGGTAACATTGAAGATACGATGAGTATAGCATCGTTCGAAACGGTTCGGAACGCACAGGCGACTCTTAGTGCGCTAAGACGATGGACAGATTTGACTCCCCTCATGTAAGACTTAACTTTCGTTGCACTTGACCATATTTCTACCGCATACATGAGAATAGAACTGGCAGTTCCTGCAAGAAGAAGTCTCTTTGTTTGTTTCGGGCCCCCGATGTTACTCATCAGCCTTGAAAGCGCGCTTACGGTTTTTGATGACTTTCCGCATACATATTCCAGATGATGTTTAAAGCTTAGACGAGCGTCTATAATTACTCCGAGGTACTTAATAAACGGTTGGGAAACTACTTCTTGCTCTCCTACTCTAAGCGTTATCGTTTCCCGCACTTTCCTACTCGTAATAAGTACTGCTTCCGTTTTGTGGTCGGCGAGTTTCAAACCTGCGCTAGAAAGCCATGTACGTACATTTGCAACTGTCTCATTACAGTGCAGCTCGACTTCTTCTATTGTTTTTGCCACAACTACCACGGCTATGTCGTCTGCAAAGCCGATAATCGACGCTTCTCTTGGAATCGGTAGACGCAGAATCTCGTCATACATAACGTTCCATAGCAAGGGGCCTAGAACTGAACCTTGTGGCACACCGCCCGTTACTTCATACCCTTTTATTCCCTCATCAGAGTCGTAGAGGAGAACTCTATTCGAAAAGTAACTCGTAATAATCTTACAAAGATAGTCCGGTATTCCAATAGTGTAGAGACAGCTAATGATACGTTCCCAATTCGCCGAATTAAACGCGTTTTTTACATCGAGCGTTATAACGGCGCAGTATTTTTTGGTTCCTCCTTTCCAGCGCCTTCCTTCTATAGCGGCTCGGGCTCTCGTAATTACCGCATTGATTGCATCTACCGTAGATCTTGATCTGCGAAAACCGTATTGGTGTTCCGAGAGGCCTCCCGCCGTTTCAATTGCTGGCTGGAGCCTGTTGTAAATAATTCGCTCGAGAATTTTACCAATCGTGTCCAGTAAACAAATAGGACGGTAGGAGGATGGTTCGTTCGGATTACCCTTTCCTTTCGGCAGTAGGACAAGTCTTTGGCGCTTCCAAGGTTCAGGAAAAATGCCCTCCTGGAGACATGCGTTGAACATTTCGGCAAATAGGTCAGGTCGTGTTTTAACTGCGATTTTTAGGGCTCTATTTGGGATACCGTCCAGTCCCGGAGCCTTTCTATCGCGTACCTTCTTACAGGCTTCGGATAATTCTTCGCGTGTTACAATGGGTATAGGCGCAATTTCGTGAACACTTTGACTACCGAGCTCTGTACTTTCTTGGCGAGGAAACAGAGTCTCAACTATTTGTCGTAACAAAACTGGGCACGTCGGTGATTGCATACGGGGACCTTTTAGCCTCATCGATACGATTTGATAAGCTTTACCCCAGACGTCGTTGTTGAGTTCTTCGCAGAGATTCCTAAAACAAAGGCGCTTGCTAGACTTAATAGCTTTTTTAAAACGGCTTCTTGCTTCTCGGTGTTCGTTTCGTGCAAGTTGAATTTGATTGTCATCAACGTGTCGTATCCGGGAACGCTGGTAAATTCTTCGCGTTCGGTGACATAACAATCTGAGTTCCGCGATCTCGGGAGTCCACCAGTATACTGGAGGTCGGTGCTTTCCTGTTCCCAACATGGACATTGATGCATTACACGCGTTGACTACCATCCGTGATACCTGCGTTACGAATTCCCCCGCATTCCTGGCTTCAATTATCGCTTCACTGACGACGAGCCTAAGGAGATCTTCATCTAGCGTGTTGACATTCCATTTAGATCGCTTCAACCTCACCCGGCTATGACGGTTTACTGGTCCGATGTTGGCTCTGAATAAAATGGCATTGTGGTCGCTATGCGTGTAATGGTCGCTCACATGCCAGTTAGCATTTCGAAGCAGGCTGCTACTTGCGAAGGTAAGATCGATGATAGATCCCGATCTAGCTGTGCTAAAAGTGTTAATACTTCCGCTGTTAGCTAAAATTATGTCCAAACAAGAGAAAGCTTCCAATAGAACAGTCCCTCCTCGATTCGTATACGGACTGCCCCATTCCGATGCCCATGCATTAAAATCCCCTGCGATTACGACGGGACTCTTACCCGTAGCAGTAGCAACTACTCTATCTAAAACTCTCTCGAAAATATCGATAGTAGCGCTAGGTGGAATATAGCAGCTGTATATGTAAATGCCGTTTATCTTAGCCCATGTAAAGAAGTCTTCGGGCACCTCCGCGTATTCCTGAATGGAGGCGTCTCCGCAAACCCAAATCGCAGACGTTTTCGTCGTGTCGGTAACCCAGGTATTTCCAGATAGGTTTCTATATTGCTCGCAGAGAATCGCTACATCAATTTTCCGTTCATGAACAGTTTGCAGTAGGAGGCACTGGGCCGCTTCACAATGATTTAGATTGAGCTGTAATATATTCATATTTTTTTCGAAGAAGTTTCTATCGCTTTTTTGTATTCTGGACATCTCCTACTACCAGTTATATGTCCAGAATCGACATTTTTAACTTCACAAAGCAAACATTTTGGTCTGACTTTGCAGTCCTTCAACTTGTGACCATTTCCTCCGCACCTGATACACAGATCGGTTCGGTCGTTAGAACTTTTGCACGCTCTCGCGAAGTGTCCGAACTCAAGGCATCTAAAGCAACGCTTAAGAATAATTTTTTCTCGTATTCGGCAGTAGACCCACCCGATTCGCACTTTCCCTATTCTCAGCATCCTTTTCGCAATTTCCGCTGGTACGCTGATGGTGGCTGTTTGCGTTCCACCATATGCTTTCCTCACGTTCTTAATCATTGCGGCGTTGAATTCGAAATTCATTTGATCTGTTAAAGCGGAACAGATCTCCTCCTTTGACGTCACTTCGTCTATATCCTTACATTCTAGCAAGGCCTCTTGAGTGAGTGACCAAACGTCACCGTTTTCTCCCAGTGCTTCCTTAATTTTTTTCTTATAGACTGCGGTTGTAGGACTTGCAGCTTTATTTAGCGACAGTAAGAGGTCTCCGCTTGCTGTTTTACGGATTCGACTCACATTCGTTCCTACTTCCTTAAGTGTAGGATCTGCCTTTAATTTCCTGAGTAGGTCCGCATACGATAGTTCACCGGTTTTTTTAATGACTATCGCATCATGACGCTGTGGTTTCTTAGCATCTTCGATACGCTTCTTTTTGACAACCTTCACCCATTCTTGCCCCGACTTAGCTTCTAAATTTGTTGTCGGTTTCGGTATACTCTTCTTGCCTGTTTGCTTTTGCTGTTCTGAAACTTGGTTAGACGGAACTATGGTAATGTTACCGCTTGATTTTTTTGGCGAATTTATCTTGGTCTTTTTTGAAGCAGGAGCTTTAGATGGTTGCTCCTCCGACCGGTTGCCGTTTACATCCACCTCCCTGTTTCTCTTAGCAGATCGGAGAGGCGACCTGTTCTTATTGATCGCTGGTATTTCCTTATTTCGGTTCATGCTTTTTTCGGTTGGGACTTTGTCCGTTTGCGAGGATGCTGTCGCTTGAGATTTATCCGCATTACGGCTAAGGACCTTTATCTGCTCCCGGAGTACAGATATTTCATTCCGTAAATCAGCGACCTCGGATTCCGCCTCCCGAAAAACTGACTTTATGAGTGTGACCATTTTCTTAATTTCTCCGTGGACGTTATGCTTGTCCCTGTAGAAATCAATTAGACCGTCAATTTTCATTCCAAGTTGTATCATTTTATTTCTCTCATGTTTGTCACTGCTATTCTGTGCGCCGTGAGCAGTGACAGTCGCTTTTGTGGCGTCAGTTTTTCCCGATGACGTCGATTCAGACTGCGAACGCATATTGTCTCGCAAGAAAGTCGCTTTAGTTGGCGAACGCGCAAACCGAGTGCTCCTTTTAAACGGGTCAACAGCCGTATCCACATTGAACTCTTTCCTTGTAACATTTTCGGCTACAGCATCCAAGTTTGCCAATACTGTAGCAGGTGCATTAGCACTATTTTTTTCCGTTGTTATTATGCAGTCATTGTATCTCGACGACTTTGAGCCTGCCTTCGCACTCTCCGCCGCCGGTACTGGGGATCCGACTCCCTGCACCGTAACTTCATTATTCCTCTTGTTCACTTCCATATTAGATTTTTAAAGAGTATCCACCTCCTGTCAGTTTTTTGGTCCGCGGGTGGTATTGGCTATTTCCACCAACCCTGCGGGTGTGCACACTGTCTAGTAGGCACACGCACAGGGCCCCCCTATCCGCCACCTGGGGACGCGCCCGATGGGAGAACTGACTAAACTCCGCACGGTTGATCAATGTAGGTATGTCGGAACGAATGTATGTATGTACTTACATAACTATGTTTTTGTCAGGGAATAACACCGTAGATACGCCACTGTCAGTTTACAAATAATTAGGCGTTAACAACGGTCCATAGTCCTAGCTACTCAAACCATTTTTGTGTCGGAAGCTTTATTTTTGGCACGAATGGAAGGCGCCTTCAACCTTGGACAGTAGTGAAATACACTAATCACTGCCACGACCATAGGTTTTATAATTAATACATAATGGTGGTTTTACTTATGACTTTAAAAACTAATTTTTTCATAAAAAATAAAATAAAAAAGAAGGCTTTGTTGTTATAACAAACCCCTACAAAAAATAAAAATACATGTTAAATGTCAAATTCGAATAAAGGGTCGCGTTCAATTTCCAAGGCAACTGCGAGTTCTCTATAAGTTAACAAGTTAAACCTCTTTCACTGGCCAAACGATGGTCACGTGAGTTATTCGATCAATGAGGAAGGGTAAGATATTAGGCCTAATGAATGCTGGTAGGCAAACTTTTTGAACAACAATGCCCAACACGAAAAGCTGTGCAACAAATTAGTGAATTTCTATGGCGGGAAACGAATTTTGCGCCCATATTTATTAAAAAGTTTACAATAAAGCGAATTATAACAATAAAAAAGTTTTAGAATTAAGAGGGAGTATCCAAACGCTATTTTTGAATATCAAAACTTAAACAATACTATAGGATTGTGTACAAAAAGTAAAAATGAAACCGTGAGAACCGCGTTGTGTTCAGGTTTTTTGTCTTTAAAATAGTAGTTTTTACTGTTATTGATTTCACTTAAATATACACTTTATTAACAATCACAAACATTTTTCCATACGATTTCTGCAATTTACTCAAATTGTATCCTTAATTTTTTTTGACATTTGAGAAAGAGAAGTGCTAAAAGCAGTAGCCCCAAAGCTGGGGAAATGGAAGGGGACGTGCCTCATGGCATGCAGTGGGACAGCTATACCACGGTCCTACTCCATAACGATATTTCTTCCACGCAGTGCAGAACAAGAAGCTAAAACCTCCTTGGCACTGCTGGAAGCACAGAATGTGGGACTTAACGTCCAGGCGTGGAAGGTTCTCAACTGTCGAAAAGAGGGAACCGGACAGGTACTGGCTCTTGGCATCGACCGAGAATCCTTCGACGCCATAAAATATCAAAAAGGTTCCCTGAGCTACCGATTCGGCAGGGTTGCGGTGTGCGGACTCAAGAGGTCGGACGAGATCTCTGGGCAAACACCCCAGTTAGCATCGAATCTGAACTCGCAGAGCGCGCAGGCCGAGGTAGAGCATACTGCTCCTCCGAAGATTAAAGCACCTTCTTCCGTTGTCCAATCGGCGGAGCAGGCTCCTGAGGAGGTTAGGTTAGGTTAGGTTTATGTGACTGTCGACTGAAGCCGACACACTTAGGCCAATTTAGGTCCATTGTGATACCACGTATTTTTTATCTACCTCAACTCTGTAAATGGGACTGGCCAACGACACGCAGTTGTTCTCAAGCGGTCCCCCATCTACGTACTAACCGCGCCCAACGTCGTTTAATTACGGTGATCTGACGAGAACCGATTAACTCGACGTGGTATGGTCGTTGGTTAAAAAAAAAAACCGGAGGAGACCGAGGAGTCTATGATTATCTCGGAGAGCATGATCTCTGAGGGGGAAATGGACAACACGGTCATCGACCTCTTCCAGGAAATCACCCAGGAGGAGGAAGATTCGTTGCTGAAGGAGGACGCTTGGTAGCCCAAGCGTAAGTAAACAAATTAGCAACTGGAGAGTATCTAGTGAGCCGTCATTGTCTGACCATCGAATAATAGTGTTCGACCTGGACAGCACAAGTATCACGAGAAATCCAGTAAGGAACCCTAGGAAAACCAACTGGGAGACTTACATAAATGCTCTAGAGAGCAATCTGGGGCGCCTTGTTTTGAGGAAGGCTCCGGGCCACCACCTAGAGCTAGAGAGCGCAGTGGAAAGCGTAACAAACGCCATCATCACTGCGTTCGAAGAAAACTGTCCCCGCCCTTAGTAGAGAAAGGGACAGGAAACAGACGCCATGGTGGAGCAATAACTTGTCAAAACTGAGATCCGAGGTGCGGAAGCTATTCAACAAAGCAAAGCGCAACGGAGACTGGCAAAGCTACCAGATGGCCCTTACAACATATAACAAGGAAATTAGAAAAGCTAAAAGAAATAGCTTCAGGAAATTCTGTGAGACAATCAACAGCACTCCTACTGCGGCAAGGCTACATAAAGCTCTTGCGAAGTCAGGAGGAGTACCGATGTCTCTGAGGAAACCAGATGACGAGAGAGGAAGACGAGGATCAAAGGGCACTATTGCTACTAGAAACTCACTTTCCTGGCAGCTCGCCTAGTACTGAGCTAGGAATCAGTACCACTTCAATCAGACCTCGGAGAGATGACTGGGAAAGAACATCAACCATCTGTTCTGAGGGTCGACTGAAATGGGCAATAAATTAATTTCAGCCTTTTAAATCTGCCGGAGTGGACGGCATTATACCCGCCCTACTACAAGAAGGGCAAGGGGTACTAATACCACACCTGCTAAAAATAACAAGGAGCAGTATTGCCTTGGGCCACATACCAATGCAATGGAGGCGAGCAAGGGTTGTGTTTATACCAAAAGCGGGGAAAAAAGACCCCACACAGTCAAAATCGTACAGGCCCATCAGCCTTACGTCATTTCTTCTGAAGATGACAGAAAAGGTTGTGGACAATTATTTAAGGGAAGGTGTACTGAACACATCCCCCTTACATCATTGTCAGCATGCATACAGAGCGGGCAGATCAACAGAGACCGCCATATATCAGCTGACGGAGATAATTCAAAGTGCTTTGGAAGCAAAAGAAATAGTACTGTGCGCTTTCCTAGACATAGAGGGAGCATTTGATAACACCTCGCATGAGGTGATTAAACGATCCCTGGTTAGGAAAGGAGTTAACAGTACAGTATCCAAATGGATGTGTGATCTGCTGAGCACTAGATCAGCAGAGACTCAAACATCATCTGGAACCATCAGAGTGAACAAAACAAGAGGATGTCCACAGGGAGGGGTACTATCACCCTTAATGTGGAGCCTAGTTGTAGACGAACTGCTGGAAAAATTAACCAACCTTGAATGGTGCCATACTGTCGGACTTAACATCAATCCGGCGAAAACAACGATAGTACCATTCACAAGGAAAAGACAACTTCAAAGACTTAAGGACATTAGCCTATCAGGCACGATACTGATACCAGTCAAAGAAGTAAAATATCTAGGACTCCATCTAGATAGTAAACTCCTCTGGCGAAAACGTACAGAGGAGATATCCAAGAAGGCCACCCGCGCTCTCATGATATGTAGGAGCCTAGCGGGGAAGGCATGGGAATGCAGCCCAAACATCCTGCGATGGATGTACACTGCAATCGTGAGACCAATGATCACATACGGAGCGGTAGCATGGGCGAAACGAACCAGTCTAGTCACAACACGAGAAACACTCGGCAAAGTGCAAAGACTGGCGTGCCTGTGCATTACCGGAGCAATGCGTAGCTGCCCAACCGCAGCCATGGAGGTGTTATTGGAATTGACCCCTCTACACATCATGGTGATGAACGAGGCAGACAAAACAATCCTTAGGATGGCAAAGGAGGGAATTGGGAGAGGGAAATGCATCGGCTCGAAAGAACACGGTGACTTACTCAAAAAACTCCCACTTCTTGGCATACCTAGGGACGATAGCATCAGGAAATTCAACTTCGAAAAGAATTTCCAGACAAAGCTCAGCAATAAGGAGGACTGGAGCAATGAATCCACAACTTATGTACTGAGCAACCACACAATAAAGTGGTACACGGACGGCTCGAGGACCGAGGAGGGAACTGGTGCAACAGTGTTTGAGCCAGGAACTAAGCACTACGAATCCATGGGCAAATGTACCAGCATCTTCCAGGCAGAAATATGTGCCATAGACAGGTGCGTTCGAATCAACCTCGAGAAAAACTACAGGAATTGCAACATAGCAATAATGTCGGACAGCCAAGCAGCCATAAAGGCTCTTGACGCCTATGTTATCAAGTCAAAACTCGTGTGGGAATGCCTACACGGACTGAATAGACTAGGCAAGAATAACAGAATTTCCATCTGCTGGGTACCTGGCCATGTTGGCAGAGGAACCCTTCATAGGACCTGAACCGTTCTGCGGGATAGGAGAACACGCTCTACGCGAAGAGTTCAGGAGACTGGAGGAAGAAACAAGGGCCAAAATATTTCTCAACCTCCAAGATCTGGGGCAAGCAAAGAAACTCTTAGGAAATTACAACCAAAACAGATTCAAAGCTTCTATCAGCCTCAACAAAAACAACCTTAGAATTCCAACAGGCCTCCTCACGGGGCACTGCCGACTCAAGGAGCACCTGAGGAAAATGGGCATATCGGAGGACGGGCTCTGCAGATTATGCAGTGAAACCGCCGAAACTCCAGACCACATACTGGAATCCTGTGGGGCACTGGCCCACAAAAGGATGAAATATTTGGGCAGGCACCAAATAACAGACAAGGACATACAAACCATGGACGCACAGCTCATTCTCAGATTCATCAAAGAAACTGGACTGGACGCTGTGCTCTAGAGAGTGTGACCTGCCAAGGATAAACCAGAGCAATACCTCGACATGCCTCACAAAGAAGTATCTAGAGAGGCTCTGAAAGAGGGCACGAACCTCTCCGAGACACAAGCAAGGGGACACAATAGATCAATAGGTCGCAGTGTATAATACCCTAACAAAATATTATTATTATTATTAAGAGAAGTGCTCTATCAGGTTTTATTTATTAGATCGTGGACGCCTTTTTTCTAATCTGTTTTGTAGCAACACTGAAGCCTATGTCAAAATCAATATCATAAAAATTTAATTTTCTGTCCATTTGTTGATGGTTTGTTTTTTGTTTATTCTCATTGTATTTGGTTTATTTCCATTTTGATCAATAAAATTTCAAAATAAATTGAAATCTTGTATCTGCGCTGGCGCGTGGAGCAACAGTAACGATGACTTTTGGCGAGCTGTCATTTGCAAATCTCCGATAAATGTCAAAATGGCGGAATGGGTTTGTGCATATGATATGTGAAATTGATATACCCAACCTTGCACCTAATCCAAATCCGGCCTATCAGGGGGCTGCAGTGGGGCAGCATGCGATAACTTGTGCAAACGTTGTTTTTAGGCCTTTTTCTACCTAAAAAAACATTAGTCCATTAAAAGTGCGTGCTCCTATTTCGGAAATCGGTCCCGTATTTTTCTGTTACAACAGGGTTGGGGTATAGCTAAATGGCAAAACTGTTGCAACATTTAAGTCAGTATATTTGCAATTATGACGGAAAAAATTATGTAATGTAATAAGAAAAGAAAATCTCATAAAAATTCATAAATATTTATTAAGTTATTTAAGATAACAGTTTCTAAGGGTTTCTTCTTCCCTTTTCACTACACCCCAACTACAGTTCGAAAAGAATTTCCAAATCACTGTCCCCACCAGATCATTCTGGGAGGATGTTGATTGCACGGAAGATAAATCGATCCACTTTTACACCGACGACGGATCAAAAACTAGCGAGGGGGTAGGTGGGGGTGTTTACTCAGAAAGACTAAATATCAGTCTCTCTTTCCGTCTTCCTGATCATTGTAGCGTGTTCCAGGCGGAAATCATGGCGATTAAGGAAGTCCTGTCGTGGGTGAAGAGAAATGTGATATCTGCGAAAGACATCTGCATTTTCTCGGATAGTCAAGCCGCGCTAAAGTCCCTGGACTCAGCCTCTTCCAAATTCAAATTCCATCGTAGCCTTAGACTGCCGTTCATCTCTGCAGGAAATGGCAGAGCAGTTCAATATTCACCTCTGTTGGGTGCCGGGGCATAGGGACATCACAGTGAATTGTAGGGCAGACGAACTCGCCAAGAACGGAACCGCATTACCTCTTCTACCTGAGAAAGGTTTTATAGGTATGCCAATCGCTACTTGCAAACTTACGTTCAAGCTATCCGCAGTCGAGAGTACAAACCTCAGGTGGACAAGTAGTGATACGTGTCTAGCGACTAAGCAAATCTGGCCAAAGCTGGATCTGCGACGCTCTTTGAGTTTGATCTCACTCAACCGACTGCACATTGACTCTACCATAGGTGTCATCACAGGACACTGTCTAATAGGCAACCACGCATCAAGGCTTGGCGTTTACTCAAATGACTTCTGCAGAAGCTGCAGGGATGAAGAGGAAGAGTAGACTACGTCGCATCTCCTCTGCACATGTCCTGCACTCTCCCATAAAAGAAATCTCTACCTAGGAGCCTTCTTCCTCAACGAACTCAGTGACTTAGCTAACACAGATGTTAGAAGTCTATCGCGCTTCATTAGAAGCTCCAAATGGTTTTAGCGAGTAGGGGTCGAAACTCCCGATCCATGTGGCATCACAACGGACCTCATTGGTCTAAGTGTGTTGGCTTTCAGCTAGCAGCCACTTTAACCTAACCTAACCTAACCTTCTTCCCTTACGACGTTTCACGGGGTATTCGACGACGTTTCACAGTTTCTTAGGTAAATAGAATTAAATCAGCTCCATAACATTTTTTTCTTTTATATCTACAAACTAGACAAAATGCAGTGAAGAGGGAGGGTTATTATCCCTTTAGTCCCGATCATGATCTCATCGTTAAAGAAAAGAAGAGGTTGTACATTAGGGTGGAGCGTCAATGTACCACTGACACACCCACTATTTAAAAAAAAACCTTTCATTGAAGAAGTCATCGGAAATAAAAGTTCTTCGCAATCGCATTTTGTGGTCCCACCAGTATCTGTTGCAAGATGAATGGTCCGCACCTGAAGAGCTTTTTTTATAATTTGCGTGCCCTAAAGGGATTTCTTTTTTCTGTAGTGATACAATACCCTTATAGTGGAAACCACAGCGCATGCATTTTTGTTTATTGCTGTAAGTAGCTCCCAGCAAATGATTCATTGCCTATTTTTGGGTGCTACTTACTGTATGAAAGAATAGAAGGATAGGAAAGAAGTTTGGTGCGATGAGATTTTTTTTCTCCTCAGGTGGCGCCTAAATTGCTTTAGGGAGATCTGTTTTTGTTGTGTGTATTCAATTTATAAAAATCATGGCCCTGGTCGGGATTCGAACGCACGACCTGCCAATCACTTGGTGAATACACTACCATCGCACCATTGCCACCATTGCCACCTGCACCTGAAGTGCTCCGAAGAGATGTAAGGCTGGTTATTCGAGAAGCACATGGTTATAAACCCTGCACCATTCAGCCCTCGGCACTTATTCCATACCACCCTGACTCAAAGCTCGTGTTTTGCCGGGTCATGTATATTTGACCTCTTGCGGGGTCAGTCACCTTGACGTGTGTACCATCACCGCAAACAAACACGATGGTGCCGGTGCGGAGGCTTACGACGCAAAGAGTCATCGGGCTTGTTAAGGGCCAGGCCGTCTGATGAGCGTCAACCAAGAACTGACCAGGACTTCACGTCCGCTCCCACCTCACCCTTACATACCCCCCCCCCCCTCTGTCGCCCCGTCCGCTTACCCCCCCCCCCCCCCCCCCACCCACCATACTCCTTACTTAAAACTTTTCGGCAATGCCCGGGGAGACAACCCCGACAACAAATCCCCAAATCTAAGGTGGAACAGCTAGCGCCGAGAGATGAATGGCTAAGGGGTTCTTAGTCGTTAGCAGCGAACTTCGGATACCAGGCGACCTCCGATTTCAAGATAGCCTTCCTGTGGTTATACGGGTAGACCACGGGCGACCTTTCTATCCCGTTTACTCGTGGGATTCAAAATATATCCAAAAAATAAAAACAAAATAGAGAATGATGCCTCTACAACTGCATCATCAACTAGGGATGTTTCAGAACACCCTGCACTACCAACTGGGGATGTTTTAGAACACCCTGTCGTAAATGACGTGACACCTGCCAATCGGGAAGGGTCACAAACCACGGATTCGGAGATGATGAGCTTAGAAGAGAACTCGTCTCTTCTTAGTGACGATATCTCTGAAGCCAGCACGCTATGCAATGTAAGCATACTCTCGGATGAAGTGCATCCCATGAATACTGACGCGCCGGAGACCTCTGGCATAACTGCACAGACTGAGTCTAAGCGCGTCAAATTCAGACCATCCGAACAGCGCCGTTTTAGGCGTGCGCTGAAAAAGGGGAAAAACGTAGAGCAGGCCAGAGCACTTGCTCTGTCGACAGAGGTCGACACAGGCTCCGAGGTGAAGCGTACAAGGTCCGAGGACAATACGCCGCCCCAATCCGAAGCGAAACGAGCTCGCACAGGAAATACAGCCGTCGACAAAGTCTCCTATAGAGATATAGCGAGCTTTGTAAGACTGGGTGTAGTACCTGTCGATCTGGATCGCAATCCTCTCAGTAACGAGCAAATGGCTCAGATTCAGGAGAGGATTATGGACATCACCATCGAACAACGTGATGAGGGGACCAAACCAGCCTTCCGCGGTACAACCTTCAAAGCCGGATGGCTAATGATCGTATGTGCGGACGCCACCACTGCAGAGTGGATGAAAACAAACTTCGCGAAGCTCAAAGAGAAATGCGGGATGGAAGTGACGCTTGTGGGGGAAGAACTGTTCCCGAAACCACATATCGTCAGAGCCTTCTTCCCACATAGTACCGGAGTAGCGAATGAAAGAATACTGGCAATTCTAGATGGCCAGAATAAAGAACTCAACACCAGAACGTGGAGAGTTCTGCAAAGATCTGACGACAGAGATGTCGCCCATATGGTCCTTGCTGTAAACGAAAGCACGATGAAGCGACTTGTTGAGCTAAAGGGGATGGTCTCGTTCAGATTTGGACAGATCAAAATAATCCTCAAGAGCGCGGACAAATCGACGAATCAAGCGTCAAGAGAAAACCAACAAAAGGCTACAACACCAGGGGCTAGTATTAGTACTGCCACTGATGCTTCAGAAAAGCCTTCCACAAGCGCCAACAGTAGCGCCACACCACCAGTGGCTGGCATTAGTGCTGCCACGGGTAACTCAGTTGCTAAAACAACTGTGGTGCTGGATGCTAAAGCAAAGGCTAAGAAAACGGACAGCACAAACGCGCACCGTAACCGCTTTAGGCCAAAACTGGCGGCCGAACAGGCACATATAAGCGGGAAAGATGGACAGAACACCAGAAGTCCAAGGGGGAGACAAAGTGGTCTCTCTCAACAGGGTTACGTACGACGCAGGGGTGATAACAAACCTCATAGAGTGCGTAATCCCGAGTACGTGAAGAAGAAATGACGTCTCTAACTGTGCTGCAGGCAAACCTGCACCGCGCTATGGGTGCATCGGACACCTATAGCCAAAGATGTGCCGAAAGGAACGTCGCTCTTGGTTTAATCCAGGAACCATGGGCAACTACAGGTAAGATCTTTGGTCTTAACAGCAGAAATAGAGAGCTAATTTTTGCCAAAGGTAATTTCAGACCTAGGGCAGCTCTTTCCATTGCGAAAGATATAAAATTCTCTCTCATTCCAGGTTTCAATACTAGGGACCTGGTGGCCGTTTTAATTGAACGCCACAATGGCCATGTGATACACAAGTTTGTATGCGCATCGGCGTATTTTGCTGGGGACATAGAGGAGGTACCACCTACACCAGTACAGGAACTTGTCCAGTACTGCCAAACTCAGCAAGTACATCTTGTTATCGGCTGCGACGCGAATGCACATCACCAGATTTGGGGCAGCCGAGCCACAAACAAAAGAGGTGAGTTACTTTTAGATTACCTATATAGTAAAGACCTAGTTATTCTAAATAAGGGTGATAAGCCCACTTTTAGGAACAGTATACGAGAAGAAGTTTTAGACCTTACTCTCTCGTCTCCTTTTATACAAAACATTGTAGAGGACTGGCACGTGTCTGATGAAGCTTCTCTGTCTGATCATATGCATATTATGTTCAGGCTGCGATGCAACACCGAGTGCGCGCCGGTCAAATACAATAATAACTGGAGAACCTATAGTGAAAATCTGGCAATCAGAACTGATCTGCTACCAGATTCACCACTTACACCGAGTGATGCGGACGCTGCACAATGTCAGCTTAACGACATCATTATCTCATTCTTTAGGAATAGTTGTAAGGTAAAGCGCACCGTGGTAAAAAGAAGCGTACCATGGTGGAATGAAAACCTGGAAACTATCCGCAAGAAGGTGAGAAAACAATTCAATAAATCGAAACGCACCGGCGTATGGGATCAATATCGATCCATGTTAACCAAATACAACCAAGAGTTGCGAAGATCTAAAAGGGCCTCATGGCGCGCAAACTGCGAAAAGCTGGAAAAACTCCCAGCAGTGGCGCGGCTCCAGAGAGCGCTTTCAATAGATCCTTCAAACTGCATGGGATTGCTCATCAAACCTGATGGAACAATCACAAGCGACCGGGAAGAAACTCTCATAACCTTGCTGCAAGTTCACTTCCCTGGTTCCCTAATTGTCGATCACACAACTGATCACACTACTGAGGTTTCATATCCAACTAACCTCAGCAGAAATAATAGTTTATCTGGTAAATTATTTAGTCCAGATAAGGTAAAATGGGCCATAAACTCATTTAAACCATTCAAGGCACCAGGAAGTGACGGAATTTTTCCAGCCCTCACTCAAAAGGGTATGGAATTCTTCCTACCTAACATGATTGCCTTATTTAGGTTCAGTTTCAACTGGGGCTACATACCACGCACTTGGCGGGAGGTCAATGTAGTATTTATCCCCAAACCAGGTAACAAACCTAGTGAACTACCTAAATCCTATCGTCCCATAAGCTTGACATCGTTTTTCCTGAAAACAATGGAAAGAATAATTGACGTTCATATCAGAGAATGCGTTACTTTTAGCATGCCTCTACACCCCTGTCAATATGCGTATCAAAAAGGCAAATCAACGGAAGGCGCCCTGTTAAAACTAACAAATCACATAAACAACGCCTACCGTTGCAAAGAAATTGCACTATGCGCTTTTCTTGACATAGAGGGTGCTTTTGATAACACCGGTTATGATTCAATATCAAACGCTTTAATTCACCGAAAGGTAGACTTTCCCACCATAAACTGGATAAAAGCGATGCTCGAAAGTCGGAAAATCACTGCTTCGTCAGGACAGACTTCAGTATCAGTTTCAGCTATAAAAGGCTGTCCACAAGGAGGAGTTTTATCACCCCTCCTGTGGTCTTTGGTCATAGATGACCTACTTCAAAAATTAAGTAATTTAGGCTACGACATAATAGGGTATGCCGATGACTTGGTCATCATCATTAGGGACAAAGAATCAAACGTAGTTACTTCACGTATGCAAAACGCCCTTAAGATAGCTATAGACTGGTGCGTCAAGGAAAATCTCTCCATAAACCCCAGTAAAGCTATCATAGTTCCTTTCACAAAAAGAAGAAATCTCAGCTTAGCTCAGATTTCACTAAATGGCACGACCATTGAGTATTCCGACGAAGTCAAATATCTTGGAGTAATCCTGGACAAAAGACTAAACTGGAACTCTCACATCAACAACAAAATCACTAAAGCTAACAGAGCTTTATGGGCCTGTCGACGCACATATGGCAGAACCTGGGGAATCTCTCCAAAGATTGTCCACTGGATCTACACAGTGATGATAAGACCCATTATAACATACGCCTCCATTGTATATATTGTATGGACAAAATCCACACAAAAGGTCGCAAAAGAGAAACTCAAAAAGGTACAACGGCTTGCGTGCCTTGGTATCTCCGGAGCCATGCGAACCTGCCCAACGGCTGCCATAGAGGCAATAACAGGTATTACACCTCTCCACATATACATTCAAAAAGTGGCGATCCGCAGTGCAATAAGTCAAATACAGTTAAACGAGATAAGTCTTAACGATCATCCGGAACTTAAGACCCTTCTTGGTGAACTGCCAGAACTCAACATGAACTGCGCGGTCACAGACCGCATCCATAAAACACTATGCTTCAATAAGCGGTTCTCCACGGAGATTCCAAAGAGAGAAGCATGGGTTAGTAATAACCCACCTAACAGCCACAACGGCATAAAGTGGTATACGGATGGTTCTAAAATGGAAGCGGGGGTAGGAGCGGGAATTTACGGACCAAACAAACGCTTTACGATACCCATGGGAAAAAGTCCCAGCGTATTTCAAGCAGAGCTCCACGCCATTCAAGAATGCGCTAGCCACATAAATTTATCTGGTATAAAAGGTGCAACCATCCATATATTCACGGATAGTCAAGCAGCTATAAACGCCCTTAGCTCGCATACGATTGACTCCAAATCAGTCATGTACTGCTTCAACACCCTACAGGCACTCGGAACAAGTAACAAGACCAAGCTATGGTAGGTTCCGGGTCATGTCGGGGTGGAAGGTAACGAAAAGGCCGACGAACTGGCCAGAAAAGGTTCGGAAACACCCTTCATAGGTCCCGAACCCTTCTGCTGCACTCCTAGATCAGCAGCAACGGCAGCAATAAAAAGCTGGGAATACAGAAAATGTATCCATCTATGGGAAAGCATCCCAGGTTTAAGACAGACCAAACAAGCCGTTCGGCCTTTCAATAAAAATGCCAGCAAATGCCTAAACCTAAGCAGGCATGATATCAAAAACTTAGTAGGTTACCTTACTGGCCACCATGGTTTAAGATATCATCTACACAAAATGAAAATAGTAGACTCTCCTGAGTGCCGACTCTGTCTTGAAGAGGACGAGTCAGCTGAACACATTTTATGTGAATGTCCGGCCCTAAACGGAATTAGAAAGAAGATCTTTTTCAGGGAACAGATGTGCCCTGAGGACATAAAGAATTCTTCTACTAGTAGAATTGTCCGCTTTACACGGAAAGTGGAAACTCTACTAGTCTAAATTTTTCTGGCCCACACGGCACAAAAGATCTTTTTTTTAGGTCGAAGTGCCCCATATTAAATCGCCTTAGCGAGCCAGAACTTATAAAAAAAAAAAAAAAAAAAAAAATATTTAATACAAGCACTTTTCCATTGCTCAAATATTTGAAAACAGTAGACGCAAATATCGAACATTTATGAAGAATGTAAGGTGAACATAACACAATAAAAAAAATGCTACAAAAATCTCAGATAGGTACATCAGATTCCGTAGCATAAGACTTGAGTGAATGAATTGCACTAATCACATCAAATTAGTCGACAAACTGAAAACCAAAAACAGTTTCCGAAGGTTCAGCTTTAGGCACGAGCTTTTAATTGATGTTTGATCGGTTACTACAAGTCCTCTAAGATTTTTCTATCGCTCCCGTTTGTTCAATTGAGGGTTCAGCTTTTTACGAAGGTATTTTCTTATTGAACTTCTATAATACTTTTTTAAATCGATAACAGGTCATCATTACAAATCAGAATGTTAAAATGGAGCATACGTTCTGTAGACTTTTCTAAGCTATAAGCAGGGAATAATTAATGTTTATCTTTTACTGCAGAATAAATTGTGGTTGAAAAAAGAAATGCACATTAAGATGCTATCCCCCTACCAACGTCATAAGCCATAGCTAAATTGTCGTAACTACTCTGACCTCTTGAATGCGCAATCATTCACTTAAATCCAATGGTCTTTTGTTATGCTCTTTTTATAGAAGCATTTGAAAATGTATTTTCTTTTATACACGTAAACGTTTCTTTCCCCACATTTACGAAATTATTAGATTTAGAGATATCTATAAAAAGGAAATAATAAGTAAATTAGGCATTGTAATATAGTAAACAAATTTAGTGTGATTTTAATTTAAGATTTGTAGGATGTGGTAGAGACCGGTTTTGTTGTTAATGTGAAATGCAATTGTTTAAAGACCTATTATTTAAGGAAATAATTCAGCTCTCAGACTTGAAGTTCCAACCTAGTAAAAGTGCAACCACGCTATCAGAAGATGAATATATTTCGTTTATCCTTTGTTGCTTTAAGAACTCCCGGCTACAGTTGTCCAGTTCCTTTTTCTTTTGGCCCGTTGGTGTCAAAAATATAGCTTAGCACAATTAAATGGGAAGCTATAAATTAAAGTAGCGATAGTAAATTGCGGTGATGGTCATACATAAAAAACAAACTGAGTGTGTAATAAACAGATTGACAGTAAAATATGAGCGGCACAAAAAGTAAAACAGTAAGAAAATAGCAATGCTATAATGGTTTGCTGAAAAGGATTGACTGATGAGTCTCAGAAGTTCAACATTCTATTTCCTTCTCGCCTGTGCAGAAGTCATTTGCAGGGATCCCTAGCCTTCTGGCCACGTTCCCTATTATGCAGCGTCCGGTTCATACCCTGACGGGCACACGGATTTGGTTTCTGCCAAAGGACAGTTGGGACTTACGAGTAGATCTCTTTCTCTCAATGACCGGGATTGTCCAAAGGTGCACGGCCTCCAAATTTCGAACTTCCTCAGGCTGAGAGCACTTTTGGTTGTCACGTTCTTCGTGGAAAGATCCAGCGGTTGTAGTTTCAGTAATGTTTCCAGGGCCAGTTGGGGAGTGGAGTTTTTAGAGCAATTTTTCAAGGTAGAATTTGGTGTTAACCGCTTCACACCAGGTGATCGAGCCATAGGTACGAATGGATCTCACATTCGAGGTATACAAGCAATGTACATTGTGCGGCTGTAAGCCTCATTTCTTTTCAAAAACATGACATGTCCTACAGACGTGAAAGGCATTCAGTCCCTTTTTCATCTTTGGGAGAATCTTCTGGATTCTAGCAGCCTTTATCGTAGATTCAATGCCGGAACAGAAATTGGCTCCGGTTGCTTTCTATTGAAAATACAATTCTTATAATGAAGGTAGACCAAGAGCCTGCATTCTTAAAACAACAATATTAAAATTATTCCAAGTTCAGAGTACACCAGCAAAGAACAGTTAGAACTTAACAGGGATGAGTCGCTCTCAGAATTCATTAATTTTAATAACCTTGAAATAATCAATCATGGGAATGATCTCTATAAAAAATCTGAAGCATTCTTGTTGTCTCTTAACAGAAAAGACTGCAGACAAATAACTGGCGTTCTTACGGGCAATTACGCTTTTGCCAAACATCTTAATTTGCTTGGACAGTATACCACCTGTGGAGAAATTGACGACACTGCGGAAGACTTCATTTGTGATTGTCCTGTTTTTGTTCGTATCAAGTGGCGGGTATTTGGTGCTGATGTGGTGGGTGCTGTAAGCCTAGGCTCCTCATCACTGAAGCGCCTACTCGTTTTGCTTAGGAGAATATGGCTCTTTTGACGAAGACGCCTTGCAGACGCTAATTTTGCCTGAGTTCGATGGATGTGTAAATAATTGTGCCACTTAGTTTTGTATGATTTTAACAGTTACTTGTCTGAATTTGCTATTTTTTTTTGTTTTCTGTTTGAATAAAACTGCAAACATTAAAAATGAGAAAAGATAATAAACAATTTGTTCCTATTTCAAAAGTTATCCAGCTTTATAGGTTGGTTAAAGTGCGAGCAATGCAATGTGTAAATAATTTTGCCAGTGACTGTATGTCATAGCGCAATCACAGCCCTTCCCACTTATTGGGGATCTGATGATAAAAACAATAAATTGTAATCTCATCACTACACTTGATATTAATTCAGGTTTACGCTGTACATATTAAATAGTCGTTCAGTTATGTTTACTCAACGTGCGTATCATCGAAAATATAGTGGCCAAGCTATTGGTCGTTTGGCTTCAAATTTTGTTGAGCCCACATGTGTAATTTGGAATACGGTCAAACAGTGGTTGACACTGAACCTGATTTTCGGAAGCAAATGTTGATGACCGACGAGGCCCATTTCAAACCCTCTGCCGCCATTAACAAACAAAATTGCCGCATTTGGAAACACCATTGCATGACCAAAAAGTGACTGTTTCGGCTAACGCGCGTTTGCGCCAAAGCCATCATTGTGCCATTTTTCTTTGGGCAAGGCGAAACAGTCGATGGGAATCGATACTGGCCGATGTTGGTTCCTTATGTCTGCCCACAAATGTGTGCAAAAGGTCCGGACGACTGGTTGCATAAAGATTTGGTTCATATCCCCAAAGTGTTGACTCCATGGTCAGTCATACCGTTTACTAAAAAAATCTTTGGATTAAACGAACAAAAAAACTAAAACGAGTAGCTACAGAACACCACTGGTATTTCTTACAACTCACGAATCACGAATGGTTAACTACGATTAAAAATCAACATGAATAAGAACTGATAACTCATAGGGACTTACGTTGCTCTGCGCCAATGATAAAAGATCTATCCTCCTTGATATGAGCCTTTTGTATCGGTTTAAAGTAGGGACTTATCCATTGTTTATAAAGTGATAGTTGCATTTGAACTTTGTGCAAAGGCTAAGCACCATAAATAAATGGAGCTTCTTGTTTATCTCATGTATTGAAGTGAATCTTTTCCAACTATTTCATCCACCTAAATAAAATGATTCATTGTGCATTTAAATAAATAACAAAGAAACATTTTTTTGTAATATTGAACGATTTTTTATTTAGTGTTTTTTTTTTTTGCTTGTTGTTTTGTTAAAATGTTTTAATATGAATTTTAAATAATTACTTTTCTATTACATATATACTTCTTCTTCTTTAATAAATAGCTGAATTAAAAATACCAAATTTTCGATGACCTCTCATTTATAAATATTTGTTTCTATATTTTTTTTTTAAATTAATTAATCCTAAAAATAAATATTTTATGGTAAATATGTTTCTTTCTTTTATTTTTGTTCATTTAAATAGCTTCAGTTATTTTTATCCTTTCCATTTGTTGTTTTAATAATCAGTTTACACAAGTTAATTAGTTTAAACGAATTCTATTTTTTATGATATACAAATCTCAAAGAATATTTTGATTTTATAGTTATTTAATACTTTGATTTTAACATTGTTAAAGTAACAATTATCAACCGGAATTGAATTTTTATATATTTTGTTGTTGTTGCATTTCAATTTCCTTTTTTTTTGTTTTGAACAGAGTATGCAGTTTGTTTTTAATTTTCTTAAAACATTTAATTGTTCATATGTACGATTTATTTTGTACTATCCATAATGTTTCCTTTTATGAAATTTAAGATTATCCTGATACATTTTCGAGGTGCATCAAGACTACGTAACACGTTTTTACTGATATGACTGGGTATGAAGATTTCCTTTTACGTTATTTCTTTGTTTTAAGTTCTTTAGTTTAAAAATGTTTTTTTTTTTTTTTAGCTAGGCTATAAGAAAGCTGTCTCATAATTTTAAGAAATAAATTGGCTTCAAAAAAGTTGCTATTTTTAAATTGAGATTCTATGTTGGGGTTAAAGTTTCTGATGTCTGTTTTATTTACAATTATGTTGAAGAATTACATACGTAATTATAAATTTTATTAAGTCAACTAAAAATATAAGCAGTAGGTATGTTTTTCGGCAGAATCTACTTCTTCTTCCTTAACGGCGAAGTTATTATCAGGATTATAGGGATCATAACAATCCCACTTTACTGCCGCCTACTAGTTCGCCTGTGGGATTCGCCGGTTTCTAAGGACTTATTTACAGAGGCCAATCAAATGCTGGTGTTATTGCATTTGCGTGATCTAAGGGAAGTCCGCCTGTTTTTGTTGTTCTTATTGATTTTTGTTTTATCGACCTTTTACGACACCGGTGATCTCCAGTCGTGTCAACCCACGGATTTACATGCACACAAGCGTTAGAGTCTTAAGATGTTAATTGCGTCGATAGGCTCACCTGAATGATGAACTCGCCTAATGTGATTTGTCCCCTAAATTGCCTTTTACCACAAGTTTTTTTTGTTGCTGCTGCAGTGATATTCTTAGTCCGTCTCTGCACGGAAAATTATGTAGAATCTACTAAAAGCTGTAGATTTTATTTTCGTAAATGATGATTGCAACTTCTACGAAAACTTCACTTTCTCTAACTCTAAAGCGCGGATAACTGCAAAATAGATATGAAGCTAGAGTCTTGTGATAATGTTATAAATATATTGCGACTTTGAATCTTGTTTTTTTTTAGGGTAGGTACACCGGAAAGCTCAAAAAGTTACCTCACTTTCCATATAACAGCCAAACCAAAATGCGAAACACTTTAAATGCATTTCAAAAAGGTTGAGATACATTTTCGAAGTTAATACAATAAAATAAAGCGCGGGTATGCATTTAATCGGTTTTGCCACATAAAAGTGTAATTATTGTCGGTTGTAAATTGATTTGATTTTGCTACATCAAATTCTTTGTTTTTTACTTTTTGCGATAAAAACAAGCAAACTTAAAGCTATTTTAATATTTTTAGTTTATATTTCAACTAACAGCAATTATTTTTTATAATATTTTTTTTGGTTGTTTGCTTTTTTTGTCATCTAAGCGATTTCTATTTTGAATTCTCTTTGATTCAGTATTATTATTTAATTTGTTATAGAAAAAAATATCACTTAATTGACGAGTGTATATTGGTTGTATTCTGTTTATTTTTTTGCTTCTTACTTTCAAATTTAATTAATTTATTTTTATTCAGAAACTCTGATTTAAGAATGAAATTAATATATGTATGTACTATTATCCTGTTATAATATTTCAGAAAATAATGTGAGTTGTGTATCGAAATTGAATGAATGTTTAGTATTTAAAAAGATGTTTTTATTTAATTTAAAATTAGACAAATTAAAAATATTTTTGATGAAATAAGCTTAATTCCAATTAATATATATATGCTGAATAAATTGTGAGAAAATTATTATTGTTATGCCTCCATTAACAATAATAATTAATTACAAATTGCTGTTAATTTAAAAATAATCAAATATCTAATTTAACTTAGATTACTCACATTATTGTTTAATGTAAAGTTCGTTTGTGTTTGATCTGTTTTTTTGTTTTATTTATTTACATGCAGTCGAGGAGAATTGTTAACAACTAAAGGGGGATCTTCTTACTTGGAATCAATGATTGTCAATTATAAAATAAATGTGCGTATTTATTGAGAATGCTTAAGTTTAATCCAGTACTACAGTTTTGGCTTTAAACTTAGTTTACTGTAGTTTAAGTTCAGGGTAACCTTTTTGATATAAATGTATTTGATTTTGAGCTATTTTCAAAGATCAGTATTTGAATTTTTGAGTTAACTAGTTTTGGTTTTGTATAGAAACAGGAAAATATACAGCTTAGTGACAAAAATATTTTAACAGTGACTTTCCAATTTAGTAAAAAGATGAAGAATTAATTGAAACACGAGAGCAAAAGTCTGTATAGACATAGAGATAACTTTTTGTTTTTCATTAATTTAAATTGGCATCCGATTTTGCGAAGTCGGATGACTGCAAAGAGAAGCCACGTATAACAACAAAAAACAACGCCTTTTCAATTCAATATGAGCTGACACCTTTTTACGAACAGTGAAAAGCATAGTAAAATGATAATTAAATGTGTGAGCGCAAAAGAAACTCGAAGAAGCTTTGCGTCTTTTGTGAAAACCCGATCGTCCTTTCGCCGAAAGCATATTCATATCGATATATACATTTCACCTGTGGAAGGAAAGTACCCTTAAGACAGCCACTAAAAACAATTTCATTCCTTTGTTTATTTCCTTACTGCTTCAAATGCTCCAAATTATAAGCACCCTGTGTTATTTGTACCCCTGTATTTTAATTGATCTCAGAGTTTCAAGCATGTTCAATTAAAAAAATAAAATAAAAAAAACCTCTTCTCATCTTTCCTTTACGGCGATTAAGGGGATCATAACCCTCGCACTTTACTACATCCCCACGGGTCCGTCTATGGGGTTCGCCGGTTCAGCCTCAATAAACATAGGCAGGCATCCTGGTTTTGGATTATTTTATCATTGAGGCCAATCAAATGATGGTGGGTGCATGCTTCCATTAATGGCTATTGTTTGATCGGTTTTTTCGACACCGGCGATCTCCAGTCCACGGATCACGGGCACACTTACGGGACAGCTTTAAGATGTTAAATGTGCTAGGCTCACCTGGATGTTAAAACTGCATAGACGTGATATCTTATCTTAGTTCCCATCGATTTGAGAAATTGAATTGAAATAGGAATAAGTCTCACAGTTCCTAATAAGTACGTGTTTGGTGTTGCATTGTTTTAGTGGCGGCGAAAATCTCAAACAAAGGAAAACAAATATAAGGAATGGCTACAGTTCGCTTGGGCGAACTGTTGGATACCTTATTCCTATCTCTATCCCCAATAAAGTGGGCGCGGCAAAAATCTAATTATTGTTGCATTCATAAAAAGGCTTTGATCTACATATTTCGTTAAAAATAACTGTTTTGTAGGTTTTTTTTAAAGGATTTTATCGAAAAAACAAAGATTTTGTAAAAACAAACCCATCCAAAAAGTGAGCCTGACAGTCAACTTTGTATGAACTAATTATTAAAAACGACTTTATCTACATACTTTGCAAAGGAAAAGGCTTTCAATTCCAATGTTTTTTCAATACAACAGTTTTTTTTTGAAATACTGGGCGTGTCAGTGGGCGGATTTTTAAAATCTTACACATAACCATAAACATATAAGGGCATGTAGAGAGTATTTATTCCAAATTTGAGCTTCCTAGCTCAAACTCTGATTTTTTGATTAAACGGATTTTTTTTTTTAAATTGTGGGCGTGTCAGTGGGCGGATTTTAAAAACAGTTAAACATGAGCATTAAGGGCCCCCAGACAGTATATATTCCAAATTTCATTCAGCTTTCTAGTTCATGTTTCCATTTTGTTGAGATTGTGGGCGTGTTACTCGGCGGATTTTAAAAATTCTTACACTTGATTATTTTGGGCCCCTACAGAGTATATGGTTCAAATTTCAGCTTTCCAGCTCGAGTTTAAGGGTCTAAATTTCGCAGGCGGACATGGCTAAATCGACAGGGACTGGCCACGAATAAAGTAAATTTTAGGAATCTCCGGGCAATATTGTATGTAACAAAACTATGAGACAAAATCAATATACCATTCGAATAGGGTATAAATGCTGGGAAACGTATTTAAACTGACCACAAACCAAATCGCCGATGGAAATCTAAGGATTGTGGATCGGATATTCGTGATAACTTATTGCTCGAAGTTCATTCTGAGGGATGATTTGAAGCCCTGAAGTATACCTACTAGGTAAAATTGAGCAAGTCTAATAGAGGTAAGAAACTGGACTTGAAGAAGGGTAAACTACTGGCATCTGTAGGAATAAACTTTTTTTTGTCCAATAAACTTTCTAGCTGGCGACACTTTTGAAACGAAACTGAAGACTTAGGAGTTCCTCTGGTAGGAAAAACGATGAATGAGAAAATGTTTGCTACTCATTTGAGTTTCTTTTGCATAAACGAAGACAGCCCCATCCGAAAAATAATACAGAACGAATTTTCAATCTTTGTCCAATGAATAAAAAGTTTGGCACTGCTTACCATTACCAAGAGCGAGGAAAACAAAAACTAAAATTTTTTGACAACTATTGTAGCATCAGTAAGACTACTGAAAAATTGAGACGATTTGATTATCGGTTTTCAAAAAAGGAATCAGGTTCTAGAAATAGGACGCTAAAACGGTTCTGTTAACTTCAAACTATCATGGTAAAGAACTGTCAACTATAGCCAGGAGGGATTATAATAAGTGCAACATAATATAAGTTTTCCTTAAGTCGTAAAAGACTACAATACGTACACACACGTGAGGAGCTGACCATGTTGATCAACTTTGATCTGTATACGACCTTGACTGGAGGTCCAAGAAGTGATAGAATCGACTTTTCTTAAGAATGTTAGAAATATGTTTCGTCACTTCGTTCATTATATTAAATAAATCTCTAATTGATTATAAAAGATGCGATGCCCTAAGAGTTATATCACAGAAAGAATTAGCTGTTGATAAACGCGGTCTTGAAAGCAAGTTCTTGACTGCAAAAGACTGCTTTTCCTTGAAACACAGTGTACATTTTTGATATAAAAAATTTTATAATAATAATATATTTTTTGTTCTTATTTACATATTTAAAATGTATATTTCTATTCCAAAACCAAAGTAGTCCTAGTCAAATAAAAAATAAATATTACAATTCGCCTAATCGTACTGTAGTCATTACCTCTTGTTTTTGAATAGTTTGGTCAACAAAGGTTTAAAATGTAATATTAGTGTTGGAAAAAAGTTGAGAACTCATATTGAATTGAAAAGACGTTTAATTTATCTGTTCTACCTGACACCTCTTTATATTTTGCCCATCCATAGAGGGTTCCGTTTCAAAAAAAAAAAAAAATAATAATCACAGCCAAAATTAAAGTACCTATAACAAATTAAAACTTTTATTGGAGCTTAACAGTTTTCGGCAGCAGATGATGGTACGGCTTATCTTCGATTTGCATGCTACAACAATTATACCCAAACAATTTATTATTTTTTGTTCAAAAGTCACTGTTAGCGAAATCTCTTTAAAAAATAAGAAATGAAACGTTTAGCATAACAATTAACAAAACAATTTAACTTCTCTGAAATAATTTACATTGTGCAATGGAAACAATAAAAATCGTATTCAGACGTACGTAAAATGGAAATATTTTTTAAGGTTCAAACAAATAAAATCAATAATTATATGTATACATAATAACAAATAAATATATACTCGTTTATGTATCACTGTAATAATCAAAATGTTCGTTACTCTTACCTATGATCTATAATTAATTTATTTATATAAAAAATGTAAGTCTGGTAACATTGTTGTTACATAATATTTTCGTTTTTATAATTTTCTTTACAATAAAATTTCACTTTTTTTTGTTTGTTGTTAGCTCACTAACAATTTTGGCGTTATTTTTACAGCATAGCTGGAAACAAATTTGTTTTATTCTTCTTTTACTGTACAAATAATTTGTTTACCCCGCTTAATAATTATAAATAAATAAATTTATTTGTTTAACAGTTTTGATTTTTTTTAAAAACTATTATGTATATTTAATTGGTTTGTTTTATGTTTAAAAATTAAACTATTAAATTAAAAATATTTATTGCCCTAAACTGATTGCTATTTTTGTATTATTCTATTTTTCTGTTGTTTAAAACTATTTGAGATGAATTGTAGAAAAAACTAATTTTATTTTTTAATACACTTAAATTATATAAGTCAAGTCTGGGTGTAATTATTTACAATGTATGTGGTAAGAGTAGGGTTGGAAGTAGTGATTGGTTTTTTTTTATTTATTACAGAGGAAAATTGCGCATGTTGGCATAGTAAATAAACTATTCATTGAATAGTATTTGTATTGCTTTTCAACTTTTTACTGGTTAAATTATTTCGTGGTACTATTTTATTTTGAGATTATCTATGAAATAATTTTTGGTTCTATTGTTATTATTTTTTTATTATATTTTTATCGTTCTTATGGTTTTTGTTACATAAGAGGTCAGAAAATCAGGACCTTAGAATAATTTGTTGTTGAAGTATTTATATGAATGCCTACCGAGACAGTAAAACCTATTTGGCTCATGACACATTGTGACATAAAAGGAAGCAGATATACTGACAAGTAGGTAAGGGATTCTGGAATTAGAACGACGAACGAATCTATCACTTCCAGCTATTTTGTTCGATAAGATTGAAGTAATTCATATAATTTACTTTGAAGTTCAGTCTTCGGTTGGTTCGATTTTTGGAAAATTGCCCTCCGCCTAAACGGGGGTCCATACTATCAAGGAATGGTTTTTGCTGAGTATGTGTTCTCCCTCTCTCCTACCGAAGATCCTATTAAGGACGAGTTTAATGATTTCTTGGACGGAGCCTACGGAGCTTGACCGGAGTACGATACCAAAGCTGTGCTCGGGAACTTCAATCATAGAGTTTGTAAGGAAGATGTTCTCGGTGGATTAGTCCACGACACGGCAAGATTTTGCAGCACTACGTAAAACAGTGATAAGTAGCAGCAGAATTCAAGGCTAAGGATACAAACAGCAATCTGGCGATCAACAGATATTCGAGCCGCCAACCTAAACGACCAGATGCTAATCCTGCCAAGCATCCAATAAATGTGCACACATTTCAAGGGTCAAATGTCGACTCGGGAGAAAGAAGAAATTCATCGTTGATAGTTGACCAGCAGATCTCTTCATATACGGAGGCGCATGCACCAAATCATGAACCAAGTATGGTCAGTTGAAGGCATGCCCGACGACAAGTCTATCCGTATACTATCGAGACCTGTCCTTGTTCAATGTCGTATATACAATACATACGATAACGTCCGATATTCCGATATTCAACAATTTGTCGAATAACTTTTTCGAACTGTTTAGAATAAAGAAATTATTCGACTGCCGGCTGGCAACTGAAATATTAACTAGATTTTGAAAATCTTAATAACGATTTGACATCTTAAATATGTATATTTTATAAACGTGATAGGAATTTAATTTGATTAAATTTGCTTCGAATCTCTGTTTGCGAAATGCTCTGGATTCACAGGCGCATGATATTCAACCAAATGTGTAACCTTAAACCAGAAGAATTTATCTTTCCAATTTGAATAAATACGCGCTCAATGCCAATATGAGCCAGCACAATAGTTCTTGGCATAACTTACGTTCTTCAACGTGATACTTTCAAAATTGTTAGGCTACTACACTGCTAAGTATATAACAAAATTATATAAATTAATATTTTTATTGCTAGTATTTGCATTTAAACCGTTTTGTATTTCTTTAAGAATGAACGAAAATAATACTCAAGTTAAAGATTGTCAACTACTTCCGCAACTTCCATCATCCGCTATATCCGCGGTATTTCTATCGGCAATATTCGCTAATGGTCACCTACCGATACTCGCAGATTTTGCTCCACTATCTTCAAAAGTAAGGATTTCATCTCCTTGCGTACTGTGACACCTTATTTCGTTTAAATCTTCTTCTTGAGGTAAATCATGTTGGTCAATGTCCTCCTTGTAGACATAGAATATTTGAGAAGTATCTCCTTGAATGTTGACATCAATTGGCTCGCTGACATCGATAATAACATCATCCGACACGGGGTTTATTTGAGCTGTAGGATAACCTACTGTTGCCATTGATAATTGCACACTAAAGTCTCCTTGGGGTGGTTCTTTTGGACTTTCGACGTTGATTTGTACCACTGAATGGGTTCCAGACACTAGTTCTTCCATTTGGAAGTCATCTGAGCCGGCACTGATTTTTATTTGAGGTGGCTTATGAAGTTTTTCTGGAAAAAACACGAATATGAACATTTGCAACTAAGAAGTCAAATGAAAGGAAGGGTTCATATATGTTCAGATACATTCTCTTAAGAGTTGTCGAGTGATAGGGAGGAAACAAAGGACAGATGAGCGTACCAGATCCATCGGTTGTTATAATTATTCTTTGACGATGGCGATTGTTTTGTACTTTATTAACAAAATTTGCAATTATCCCTATCAAATGCGTCGAGTTAATGATCAAACGGCGAATATTAGAGACCGTAGCATACGACTGTTTTTTTTACAGAAGTTGATTTAAGGCTGTTTCCATGCCAGCTCTACCGAACTATTCCAAACCTTCACCGGATTCCGGCAAGGAGTAGGCTTTCATGTGACTTCTTCAATCTTGTTCTGGAGCAGATATTGTGCAGAACAGGTGTCAACATGGAAGCCACTATGTTCAGCAGATCCGTCCAACAACTGGGATACACGGATGACATCGACAACATCGGCCTATCACAGCGTGCCGTGGTGAAAGCTTTGATGGCGGTGAAGGAACAGCAAAACTCGTTGGCCTTGGAATCAAGGGGGACAAACCGAAGAACTTGCTTTCAACAAACAAACAAACATTGGTCCACCAACTTAGACAAACGTCGCTGAGATCCGACGAAGAATTGCTCTAGGAAACCGTTGCTATTTTGGCTTGGCAAAACAAATGGGTTCAAAACTCTTTACCCGGAAGACCAAGTGTAAGTTCTACAAAATGCTGATACTGCCAGCTCTGCTTTATTTCGGATACAGGATACCTGTCGCGTATTGAATTTTCTTCTTTCTTCTTTTCTTTAAAGACGAGGCTACGATTTGGAATAAGGAGTCCGTACCCCACCCACTTCACGGCTTACCTTAAAAAATAAAATAAAATAGAGATGATCAATTTTGTGGAGTCATCCGATCAAAGCAGTGCGCGGGTTGTGGCTCAGAAAATTTCAATTGGAAGAACGTGCATTGAAGAATTGCTTAAAAATCAACACTCATTTCTGTCCGACCTTAGAGCAATTACATTAGCCAACAAATTAAGATTTGTAAACAGCGGTGGTCATAATATTGATGAGCTTTCATGTGTGGTTCTGGAAAATTATTGAAAATCGAATTGCAATATCTGGGCCTAATAAGAGAAAAAGCAAAAGAATTTGGCAGAACAAAAAACACTTCTGATTGGTTCCAGATGGTTCCAGAGATTTCTTAAACGAGACTATATTCCTTTTCGAGTAGTATCCGAAAAAGCTGGGGATATTAACCCACAAAGAGTCCGACAGTAGAAATGTGACATTGGATACTTGATAGAAAATTATTTTTACCTAAAAGACAGCTTGTTATCGGAAAATCAGAAAATCCTTGATTTTAAGAACATATCGAAAAACCAATTGCCAGACCAATATTATGGGTAATTTGAAAATTATTGTTTTTTTTTCTCAGCAAACACAACATCGGTTTGCCAGACGTTTGATCAAGGCAAAATAAAAATCTTTAACGTTTTTTTTTACCGTAAAGTGTTTTTTAGACATATACTGGATAGACATAGTTTCTTTAAAGCGGAACTGATTTTATTTACTAGGAAGATCACAAAGGGTATACCTCTACATTGACCTAAGTGTGACGGGCGCAGGACTCTCTTGCCCCGTCAACCGAGTAACCTAACCTAAGACCTAACCTACTAGAAAGATTAAAATTCCAGCGATAACGGCACCTACGCTCAACAACGAGAAAATCAAATTTTTCAAATAAGCTAGATACCTGGAAATAATCCTAGACAGCAAACTCAGTTGGAAACTGAACGTACAAGAATACCGCGAATCTCTTAACGAGATCATCAGCAGATGTAACATTTCCCTGTGCTGGGTCCCCGGGAACAGTGGCATTCCAGGCAACTTCAAGGCGGACGAGATAGCCAGACTGGGTGGGGTACCGCACAAGACCTCTCTGAAAACATAGAGACACCGGCAGTACCCATTCAAACGTTAAAGTTCTAGCTATTAGACAAAGCACTGATAGAAGCGAACAACAGGTGGATTAGCATCAGTACATGTGCGCCCTCAAAACAAATAATATGATGCAAAGCCCCCAACTCGAATATAGCAGCCTCCCCTCTCTGTGTGGACCAGTGTAACCTGTGGTTCGTATTGCAACAGTTACTCCAGCTTAACTCCCTCCGCGATGCGCGTATCACTCATGGGTTCGTCTGCTTAAGTCATTGCCTCAAGCTCTACGATCCCTCTTTCATGGTATCTAATAACGCGCTCGGTATTCGATTGTATCAGTCACCCGACTCGGAGTTATCTACAAAGATAATGAACAGCAGTTTGAGGTTCGGTTGAGACAGTCATCTCAAAAGGCTCTTTCCGTGGATCAGTAAGCAGTGACTCTCCCTCCGCTGCGCAGTGAAACAGTCCATGGTTGGATTGCATCAATCACTTCACCCTGATCCTAACCAATAGGGAGTCGGGTTGAAATTTCCACTGCACTAGTCACTCTCAATCTGTCCGTTTAAGAGAGATTTCACTGTATATTTGTGAGAGGGCAATAGTGCTTACAGAGGCATTACTTCTCCGGTCAGAATGTTGTTCCACTTAATAAAAAAAAATTCAACTGAGACAGAGTAGGAAAATTTCAGAGGGATCCATAGAAGTAGTCTGCAATTTGTGATTGAAACCTTTTGATTGACATTTCGTTTCGCATTGACAGGAGTGCCATATTATTATGGAACCTACTCTTACAAAATTTTACGATTTGACATGTGATTCTATTTGTTTTGCATCCTCACTTACTTTAACTTGAACTTCTAGGAGTTTTTCCTTCTTGTTTATATTAGATTACAGATTGCTTTATAGTATTTTAGTCGAAATAATTACCTATCGTTGTTGTCTGCTCTTCGTCATCGGTTTCGGTCTTATATTCTTCACTCTCCCTGTGAACCAACACATGAACCAATGTTGAATTATCCGGCCTCAATGATGGTCCCGTTGGTGCCTCCGGCGATGGTCTTGTTACCAAAATACTCACTTCTGATGGCCCGTCGGCTGGAAGTTTCAATTTCAGGAAAGGACATCACAGAAAAAAGGGAAAGAAAAACAATGCTTGTGTAATCAAAGTAAAAGTACTTAAAAGTTTGGACACACATACAGACAAAAGCATTTTTGTTAACTCTTAAAGCGCTTTGTGCTGACAAACCTCTTTCTAACGGTGGTTTTTTGCGTATAAAGCTTGTTGCACGTTTCCGAGTTGGAGTAGGCGCTATAATAGTTTTATCGTCGTTCGTTGTCGGTGTCGGTGTCGGTGTAATGCCTGTGATTTATATTAAGTATTTTTTTTTATTTTTTCAATTTTGTGAAATTACACTCGACAGCAAATAAACCGGGCCACCCGCTACGTTCAATCTCTGGTTCGATTTTCTTTTAAACTGTACTGTATCGTATTGACATACGAGTTCATCACAACCAAGCATTCACTTGTATACAACAAACCATTCATATGTAATATATACCAATAGAAATAGAAAGGGGTATCGTCGTACTACTGCGCGTACGACTGTACCTCTCTTGAGTAGTTAGTAGAGCTGTGTCAATCGTTCAAATTTAATGATCGAATCGTTCAAGTATTGGTTGAAAAAATGATTCGGTCATTTCAATCAATCATTCAATCAATCAATGACAGATGGGACATGGGAGTATTGTATTGCTCTATTCAATTTCAATACAATCAAAAACACCAATCATCATTCGTTCAATTTAGTTTCGATAGAGACAGATACATTCGAATTTCGAATGGATTGTAAGAGTGAATACACTCAATAACAACAAACTGCAACTGCAACAAATAATTAGGAAATGGAGATTATTGAACAGAAGCGATATTTTTGTAGAACAAATATGTGTTGGTAAAACGAAATAAGCCGAAATAAATAAAAATATTTTGATATATTAACACATTTATTGGTTCAGTAATGCCCCTATTGTGTAAAACAGTTGAGTTGTCTCTTGGTTGTAATTCAAAATTCGGTATTGCGCTTCACGATTGCAACTGAAAAAGGTTGTCTTGCTCTTGCATAATACGAAAAAATAGTTTGGTTGTGTGAAAGTTGAGTTTTATTGAGTTGTGTTATATAATAGGGGCATAATAAAGAAATGAAGTAGTCAGAACAGAACAAAAGTATTGACTCGATGAACGATTGACTTCGGGCATTGTGATTGCAATCACCAATACTTTATTGTGATCGGGTCAAAAAGATCGAATCAATCACGATTGACACAGCTCTAGTAGTTAGTCCACTTACAGCTAGCGAGGAATAAACATGGGTTTTTTCTGAGCACAGATCTTTTTCCCAAACCAAAAGTTGTTGGTGTTTTTTATTTATTCTTTCCACGTTACAGGTCAATAATATACATTTTGGTCACTTCATTGTAGAAAAAAGAACGGTAATCGCGAAATCTAGACAAAACAAAGCAAATAGTTAGCATTGTGTTTCTTGCTTGATTACAATGTGAGTTAACGGTATTTAAGAATACATTTAAAATCATTTTAATTGATGAAAAACACTTTCTGTAGGCACCACTTTTTTAGTTGTATGTGCTATACTTTTAAAGAAAATCGAATCAGACCTTGAACGTAGGGGGTGGCCCGGTTTATTTGCTGTCGAGTGTATTTATAATTTATGTGTATATTTTAATCAAAAAATAAACAAGTGAAAAATGCAAAAAAAAATTGTGTTAAAATATTTACTTTTTCTATGTACTGATGGTGAGGTTAAACTATCATCGACGGCATCTTGATGGCGTAAAAAGAAATTATAGAAACTTCGGCGACGATTGGCTCGCGGGGCCTCCACAAAAATGCTACCACTTTGATGTTAAAAATGCAATAGATTATGAAAAATATATATATAATATTTTTTTTTCATTTTCACGAAATCTTGGAGTTGAACAAATAACAAAAACATCGCATTTTGGAATATCAAACATTGAGCATTAGAAAAAAGGTTTTTATCTGCTAACAATCTGGGCATTTTAGAAAGTTGATTTCATAGTTTACAATGTTTACAATTGGCTACCAATTTTGGCAAAATGTTGCGGTTTGGTAGACAATTTTCTTTTAAAAACATCAACATTCCGGGAAACATAAATATATGGCAATTACAATTTACAACATATACACATTGCTTAACATAATATTTATTCCATTAAAAAAAATTACCAAGCCAAAATTGTAACATTAACATTTGTATATTTTAAAATAAGGAATTACCTTGCTAAGTACATTTTTTAATAATCTATAAGAAAATGCATTCTATCTTCCTTCGCTGATTAGTTCAATTACTCAACGACTTAGTACCTACGCAAATAATACTCTTATTATTAGTGAATAAATAGAAGGTATTAACGGCCCATACAGGGCCTTAGACATTCTTCAACAATTTTCTTGAGCAAAGTGGGAAGGACCTAGAATAAGCCGAATCCGAACGGCAAATTTGAAAATCTTTTCATGACAATTGATACTCTTGGATGTTTGTCAGACGTTCACAAGAGGTGCGTCAGTGAAAAAAAAACTTAAGGTGTTACTTGGCCCGGCGTGATTTGAACTTGAGACTCAAAACCTTCAACTAGTAGTACAACACACTAACCACTGAGCTACTGCGCCCAGACTTGTTGTATTAGCAAGTAAATCAAGTTCCAACTAATTGTAATGATATTTTTCGATGACTGTTGTGCATATTACTCGTATATACGAGTAGGTAAATATATTGAACAAATAATTAGAACAGTTGAAAGAAAAACCAATCTGTAACAGCACGAGAAAATCTATAAGAATAACAAAGTCCTGAGCTAAGAATACAATTCAAACACCATCAACCTCTAACCAAACACAATTCTTATGGTCTTTGCTCTTATTTCATTGTTACAAAGTCGTTTTAAGGACAATTATATCGAAGAAGGAGAAAAAGTATTTTAAAAACATTCGTCCCTAATCTTAAGAGCTTAAGTTTATATATTGAGCTCCTAAAGGTTACACCACAGGAAATTGGGTCAGTACCATTTATCTTTTTAAGAAAAACGAAATGAAAAATATGGAAATTTCTTAAAAATGCTAGGAAGATTCGTTTATATGGAAACGAGGGCAACAAAATACTTAGCATTTCCAGCAGCTGCAAGATGGGCATCTTTAGAGAGAGTCATTGGGCAAGAAGGGAACCCGCGTATTATTAATGTGGAGCCGATTCCAGCAACTAATATATAGAAGAGGTTGGCTTAGCCATAAAAATGATTAAGAACAACAAGGCTGCCGTCGTAGGTAGGCACCAGCGGAGTTCTACATACATGTTGCAATGTTGCTTTTCTTCATTACCTTGATCTAGAAAATGATTAAAATTATTTGTAGAAAATATTGGAAATTCCAATCGGTCTTCAACGAATATTGATGACATCATGCCTTCGAGCAACCATTCGTATGATAATGATATGCTAGAAAAGCTTAAAAAGTGTTTTTGTTTTGTTTGATACAAAGAAAGAAAAATCTTTATCTTTTTAAGAAAAACAAAATGAAAAATATGGAAATTTCTTAAAAATGCTAGGAAGATTCGTTTATATGGAAACGAGGGCAACAAAATACTTAGCATTTCCAGCAGCTGCAAGATGGGCATCTTTAGAGAGAGTCATTGGGCAAGAAGGAAACCCGCGTATTATTAATGTGGAGCCGATTCCAGCAACTAATATATAGAAGAGGTTGGCTTAGCAATAAAAATGATTAAGAACAACAAGGCTGCCGTCGTAGGTAGGCACCAGCGGAGTTCTACATACATATAAGGGAATGATATTTTTGTTTGACGCATGCTCGATGATCTGCTCAATATGACGTTTATCACTATCGTGGAATATCTCTTCTTAATGACGCATATAAGATGCAATACAATGAACTGTGTGAATTTCTAAAGCCATTCTGAAATACACTAATCGGCACGGACCAGTGTGACCTTCCAGATCAGAAATCGATGAAAATAGACCAGATTTTATATTGAAACAAATTCTGCAAAAAAACAACGAGTTTCAAGTCGAGATTCGCCATATTTTCATCACGATCAGAAGCTCTACATGGTGATGGCCAAATACGGGAACTCGACAAAACTGAACCACCTGCGTCGCGTGACACACTTGAAAACACCCTGTGAAGTTTGCACCAGAATTCGACAAGGAGATGTGTGTCACTGTCATGTGACTTCTTCAATCATTTTCTGGAGAATTTAGACCGCAGGGCAGGTGTCAACATGGAAGGCATTATCTTTAAAAGATCCGTTCAAGTTGTGTGGTATACGGATGATATCGACAACATCGGCTGTCCCCATCTTGCCGTGGTAGAAGCTTTTATGGCGTTTGTAGAACAGGCAATGTTGGTCGGTCTTGAAGTTAATGAAGACAAGACCAAGTTGATGCTATCATCAAAGCAAAAATCATCTGGTCACCGACTAGAAGAAAACGTCACTGTTGATAGCAATGATTTCGAGGCAGCTATAGAGTTCATCTACCTTGGAGTAAACATCAACTCCATGAATGGCATCTGTGTGGACATCAGAAGAAGAATCGCCCTTAAAAACCGCTGCTTCTTCGATTTGGCTAAACAAATGGGTTTAAAACTCCCGATTCGAAAGACTAAATGCATGCTCTATCGAACCCGGATCCTCCCAGTTCTGCTCTATGGCGCCGAGTGATGGATGTTAGGAGGAAAAATGTAGTTAACATTGGGTTCATTCAAAAGAAAAATATCCCCCCAGATATTTGGTCCTATACGCAAGGAAGGCGAATTGAGGAGAAGATAAAACCGCTAACTCTATGTTCCAGTCATTTAGTCAGGTTCGAGAAGGAAAGAAAGACAAAACATACGCATAAAAGACAAACCCTTAAGGATGTCAGAGCACTTGGTCTGCACAACTGGAAGTTGCGTACCGGGGATTTCACGGGTTGGAAAGTTACAGTGTCTCAAGCAGAGACTCTTCACGAGTATAGTTGGGCGCCCGTGAGGTATGTTATTACTAGTTCCAAAATTTTCGTCGAGTTTGGTCAAAACATCCCCCTTGATCAACGCATTAAACTGAATTCTTTTTATATTATCTCCTCATCATCAATATGTTTATATAGGAACATACATTGAGTTCCATTGACTTTTCATAAAAAAAAGACAAGTTTATTAAAAAAAGACGTGTTAATCACATCTACCATTCAATCCAATTAACACAAAATAACAACACATTTGACCATTAAAAACGTACGAATCGAATCGTTCCATACAAAGTATAACAATTCTAATGCGCATATAAATCGTTGCGGATCTGAGATTCCCCCGGCGGATTTAACGATTGCCGTGAAAATGTATTTAAAAAAATGTTAAATTAAGGCTTGGGTTCAATATTTCTTAACATAAAAAAACTTGAAGACTTTTTAAAGAATTCGTATTGACGCACCAACCCTGTATGCACATTTCAGTGTAATTATTGGTAATTTTCATGGCATAGCATTGTTCAACGACTGTGTGTTGAAAAATCACAAAATGCACACGGAGCCTTATGATATTTGGGAAAACAAACAAAGTGTTCGCATCAGCTGCCAAATCGTTCACCACATTCGAAATCTGCATGTTCATTTTTTGTTGTACTCGTTTCATTTCATTGCTTTCTTTCATAAAGGTACCCATCGTAATATGCGGTTGAATTTCTACTCCCTATTCCTACGGGCCTCGCCAGTTCGACCTCAATAAATATCGACAGCCTTCCGGGTTTCGGATCACTTCTTTTCTGAGCAAAATTAAATGGTGGGTATATCCCAACGGTTGCAGGAAATAACCCCCCAAATGAAAGATGAAATAACTCCCCAAAATTTGTATGGAGGTGGGGATTTATTTCATATGAAATAAGCCCCCAAAATTGGGGTGGGATTGTGGGATCCCATAAACAGTGCAAAATTGATTTGGAGTAGGTGCGGGGTTTTATTTTAGCACTTGGCCTTATTGCACTTTGGGTAAATGAAAACGTATGGCCTTATTTCACTTTCAGAAAGCCATAGTGAGTCATAACACCTTGAACACTTGAAATCCATTTTGGGGAATTATTTCATACTTATTTGGGGACTTATTTCATACCATTTTGGGGACTTATTTCATCTTTGATTTGGGGAATAATTTCACAGTGAAAATATTCCCCAATTTTGGTGAGTTATTTCACTTTTCATTTGCTTTGGTTATTTCATTGGGTGGTTATTTTCTTTTTCATCATAACATTTTTTTTTATAAATGGATTATATTTGTGACTTTAATGACTTTCGAAAGAAAGGTGGACCACGTTATGCGGGAGAATACTTGCTAGAGAATAAATCTGATAACAGGTACTTCATCTTCAAAGCTCTGTAACATATTCAATAAACGCCAACATCTATGTCTGCCATTGAAATGATAATCTAGATGATTTGACTAATTGTTGCTATTGTTAGACTGTTTCTTATTTGCTAATGAGTGTAAGAGTATCTGTTGCACTAAATATTCTTCAATTTTGATCTGTTTAGCTATGCTATGTAATAGGTATGCAATTTGTGCTGAGTGATCATTTAGCGATAATAGAATTTAATCGCAATTGATATATTTGAAAGTGTACTGAATGTCTATGATTTGCAAATAATTATTTATCTATTTATTACCTTTAGATACTACAGTCCTAAAAAATCTATAAGAACAGTACCCGCATTGGACATATTATAATAAAGACTTCTGTTAAGTCTGCTAATAACTCTTAAAACAAATTTTAAGTCACCTACGCTTAATTTGTGTGAATCGAATTGAAATGGAAAATCATTTAAGCATATGATGTTTAAGACCTTTGTATTAATGCAGACCTAACTGAAGCTTTACTTAAGTGTCCAATGAATACCTGTGCTATTTAGTCTACTATGTGTATCATGTCCTTGATGTGGTCCAAGAACTACTTTTTTTTGTAATTTACACATGTTCGCAATGTTGCTTTTCTTCATTACCTTGATCTAGAAAATGATTAAAATTATTTGTAGAAAATATTGGAAATTCCAATCGGTCTTCAACGAATATTGATGACATCATGCCTTCGAGCAACCATTCGTATGATAATGATATGCTAGAAAAGCTTAAAAAGTGTTTTTGTTTTGTTTGATACAAAGAAAGAAAAAAAAGATTTCGTGAATTCAAAAAAAAAAAAAAAAAAAACTGAAACGTAAGTAAGTATTTAAAACAATATACCGCTTTCCAAGATCTTCATTATGTTGTTTAATATCCCTCACAACATCATCCGCTCCCGAAACCAGCATCAGTGGTAGATTCAACCATGGTCCGGCTAACTCACTTAAATCGGAAGCATCCGATGCTCGAGATGATTTTCTCGATGAAGCCCGACTAGAGCATTGTGTTCCACGACGACTGACCTGGATTACAGAAAGAATAGGATTTTGATTTGTCAAGAATAATGAACAAATTTTCTCGCAAAAACATTAATGTTGAAGCGTAAATATCATCTATGCGCCGCTAATCCTATATTCGGAGGTTCACACAGGTGGGTAAAATTTAAAGTCCATTTTAATAAGAATCTCTACATAACCGCAGAAATAAGCTTGAGACCAGTGGCGGACTAAGCCCTTCAGAGGCCCGGGGCGGCAAAGCTGAATGAGGCCCCCCAGCTTTAAAAAAATTTAGTTTTACAAGCTTTTTATTCCGTTCACATTTCGTCGGTGAAACCAGAAAATCGTGTAACTCCACTTTAAAACGAAAATGAGATTTGAATGATATCTATTGGTTCAGCCCCATATCTACAACTCGGCGAAATTTGAGCCCCCTTACAAGTTTATTTATTATATTATCGGAGATTCAGTTGGTAGCATATCTTCAAAATCAGTGCATTTGGTGGGTACCTACACTGTGTGAGCAAAAATGCTTTCCTGTAAAATTTGATAAAATGGAGTTACACAGTTTTCTGGTTTCACCGACGATTTGTATGTATAAATAAGTGTTTATGTTTATTTCGTTAAAATTTGGCAAGTGAAATTTAAATTCAAATTAAATTATTTAGGCTAAATAAACTTACATACCTACAATATGGAATGGATATGGGCGAGGAAAATAAAATACGAATCGATCGACAAAAAAAAATTAGATAAAATAAATCAAAGAAGGTTTTTTATTTTTTGTAGCGTGTTATATGTTTTTCGTGCCTTCAATTTAATGAACTCCTCAATAACTTTTGTGAAATCGATTTCTTTGGAAATTTTTCTTTCTAGATTAGATTAGATTAGATTCTTTATTTCATGAAATATATGTACAATAGTTTGTGTTTGAGAACACATTTCATAGATATTAAAGAAATTATTACATAGAAGTTAAATTGAAAAGGAAAATTGAAAAAGAAAGAAATACTTATTTACAACACAAGATTTTGGGTTTAAGCATAAAAGATTAATTCGTTATGTCTTTAACAATTAGTCGACAGAAAAGATGAAAAAAAATATATTTATATAAAATAAAACAAAAAAAATAAAAAAAAAATAAACAATTTTGATGATTTGCAACATAAAGATTTATAATTTTGAAGTGATTTAGAACACAAAAAAAAAATAATTAGCAATTTTAAATGATTTGAAACATAAAAGAAAAATTTTGGATTATTAAAGCAATAACTTAAGAAGAACGGCAAAAGTGGCTTGTAGCTTGGACTTTTAAAAGCTACGAGTATTACGATATAACAGAGCATGATTGCAGTATTTGTAAAAAACAAGCCACCCCCTAGCTCCATTTAGTATATCGTACAGATCATTTACGGACAGATTGCTTACTCGGAAGTATAGTTGACGAATCTCTTGTAAAATAGGGCATTCCGCAATGAAGTGGTGAATATTTTCAGGCACTCTCATGTTGCATAGATTACACGTTTCCTCAAGATCTGTTCTGTGTGGCATGGAATTCAAATTTATTAATTCTGCTCTCGCTCTGAAAATGGTGCTTATAACTTTCGATGAAAAATTTATATTGAAATAACTTTCGTGAGATAGCAAATGATGGTTTAGGTTCCTATAGATTAACCTTGAAGCTGAGGAAGATGCTCTAATTAGGTGCTGATCGTATAATTTGTCATCCACTTTAGCAATGATCATTGCAAAAAGCCTCTGCCAGTCGTTAACATTAGTTAAAGTAAAGGAGACATTCAGTTCGAGAGATATCGCTAGCTGGTTCCAATCCTTAAATGGAGAAGCATTGGTTTGTAGCAATCTTATTAAGATAGTCTTGGAAAGATTATTCCCGCTTCTCATTACCACTCTGGTTAAATAATCAGAATGAGCTTTCAAGTTTCGCACGTAGATGGGAGGCAAACCTGACTCTACATGAATAGCGTAGGTCGGATTCGCATTTGGTAGTCGGAATAGACGCTTGAAAAAGATTCTTTGGACTGCCTCAAATTCTTCGAGGGGGCTCACACCAAAGGCCTGCACAACATAGCACATACAAGTATTAACTGTGGCGTTAAACACTTGATACTTCGAAGAAAGGTCAATGTTTTGATTGGCGAAGAACTTCGGCCACATCATGTTGAGTGCCAGTTTGTATTCAATACTTTTTTCTCTGGCATGCTTGTTAAAGCTTAGATTATACGACAACAAAACACCCAGGTACTTGAACTCACGAACTACCTCAATTTGTTCGTTGTTAAGGCGCCAAGTTCCTACCCCAGGACGTCTTCTCTGCCGGTTCTCAAATACAATGACCTTGGTTTTTGCGACGTTGATATGGAGATCCCAAGTTTTACAGTAGGTTTGCAATCTATTAATTTGCAGTTGCAAAGAAGAAGGATTTTGCGCCAGTAACACTAGGTCATCAGCGTACAGAAGTACTTTTATGTGATTGCCCGCAAAATTAACGCCACCCGGAAGAATATCAGATATTGCATCAATGTACAACGCGAATAAAATTGGGCTTAATATGCAGCCCTGGGTGACGCCTGCAGATGTCTCAAACCATTCGGACAGGTTCGACCCATCCCACACAGCTGCGCAAAATGACGAAAGAAATTTGGCATACAACATTAAGAACTTTCTTGACACTCCAAGGGATGCCAGTTTATAAATTAAAGCTTGCCTGTTAACTGTATCAAACGCTGCCTTAAAATCTACAAAGCACACAAAAAGTTTCTTATTATTTTCAATATATTTTCTAGCGATGCTAGTCAGCGCGAAAATATGATCAACGGTGGAAAAACCAGCCCGAAAACCAGCTTGATACATGCTGAGACGATTATTATCCTCTATCCACCTGGAAAGTCTTGTGTATAAGATCGAAGCAAAAATCTTTCTTAGAGAATTGAGAATAGAGATACCTCTGTAGTTTTCTGGTCGACTCACATCACCTTTTTTGAAAATAGGAAAAATAAGCGCTTTGGTAAAGCACGTTGGTACACAAGCGCTGTTGTATATTAAATTGAAAAAATCCACAATATAAGTCTCGAGTTGGTCTGTTCCGTTTTTAAAAAATTCAATTGGAATACCATTACACCCCGGAGCTTTGTTGTTTTTCATAGCCTGTAGGGAGGCTTTAAGTTCTCCTAGGGAGATCGGGCAGTCAAGTTCAGATACCATTGTGTTTGGTAATGCAAAGCTAAAACTGTGAAGACCCTCCTCCGCTGATAGCAGTGTTTTAAAATGAGCAGCTAACGTATCATCTTCGACAGAAATCTTCACAGTCCGAATGCGCCCTCCCAATTCCTGAACATTATTCCAGAATTCTTTTGAGTTTTTGGACTGTTGTAACCTAGTTGCAAGACTTTTGAGGTAACTAGCTTTTTTCTTATAGCATAACTGTTTAAATTCCTTATTGGCGCGCAGGTACTTTCTATTGAAAGCACGGCTAGATTAACTAGTCGCTCTTGATCCATTATAGATCGAAGATAATTTTTAATTGTCCGGACAACCAGTTTGGTTTCAGGGCGAGGCATGACACTATTCATGCCGCGTCGAAACTGGTTTCCGACATTCAGTGGAATAAATGCAAGAACCAATGCACGGGTGCTTGTCTGGTTGATTTTGAGAAGGCTTTCGACACCGTATGGTTAGAGGGACTTTTCTACAAGTTGACCAGGCGGGGGATGCACAAACCTTTGCTATATGTAATTTATAATATGCTTATGGGAAAGAAGTTCGTTGTCAAATGTGGCAACGTGACTTCGAGCAGAGTCTTTGAAATTAAAAACGGTTTACAGCAGGGGGCGGTCAATTCTCCGATCCTGTTTAACATTTACACGAGTGATCTGGTGGGTTCACTCAGCCATGCTATAGCGTATGCCGACGATTTGGTGGCATACAGATCAGGTCCTAAAATCTAGGTCATTAATATCCTTTTGCAGCGTGACTTCGATCAAATTAAGCGATATTGCGACGACTGGAAGTTGAAAATCAACTTTCAGAAGACGGAAACAATCTTGTTCAGAACTCCATTGGCTGGGGCCTCTAGGGATACCAGAAAAAACTGGAAAAAATTGGCCATTATTGGACAAAATGGGCAGCGGTGAGAAGCGCAGTTAGATATCTAGGTATCTGGCTTGACCAGTATCTGTATTTCGATAGACATATAGTTGCTTGTCTTGCTGGGGCCAAGAAGGCTTATGCTCTAACAAGGAGACTGTTTCATAGCAGTCAACTTGACTCCAGAGTGAAGGTCATTTGCTACGTGGCCCTTATAAGGCCGATCATCGCTTATGGTTGTCCATTATGGTTTAATATAGCGCCTAGCTATATGGAAAAGATTCGGGTTTTGGAGAGACAATGTCTTAGGACCTGTCTCCGGTTGTTCCGAACGCCTGAATCCAACTATATAAAATACTACCCCAACAAGGTCCTATACGATGGGGCTCAGTTGAATAGGATTGACAATTTCCTCATTAAGGTCACTCGAAGGCACGTTGCAAGGGCGATGGCCAGCGACAATAGTCTGATATTTGGGGCTTACTACCCCAATGAAATGTACATAGAGAGTACGCTCCGGTCTGGCTTTATCCCGCCAGAGGCATTTATCCATATTGATTCAAAAGGGCTGGTACAGACGAGGGATGGTATCCCGGTCTTATACCATCGCTACCGCAGCGCGAGAGATAAGCGGCTCCTCCATGACGGGGACGTCGCCAATGCTCATGAGCTCCTCCGTTTTAGACCGCAATATCGGAGAGGGATAGATTCGACACGGAAAAGCAATTCGCCGAATTTTGGTGGCTTGTTGAGGGGGGAGGGGTCAACATGCCCTCCCAGGACGGTGCGTTACTCTAGGTAACATCCTCTTAGCTTATAAGTTAGATTAAGTCAGCTAGGGCGTTTTTGGGAGAGGCCGGGCTCGCCAACGTGTGGTGGTGCTTCCGGGAGTTGACTGACGCTGTAAGGCTTCAGTCGGCTCACAGCGGCGCGTGTGCACGTTGACGACTGCCAGGCGCTCGGAAAGCAATTGGGATTTTGACCACTTATTGCGCCAGGAAACGAGTGCTCAGAATCCTAATTATAGTTAGAATACGTTAAGTAGTTTAAGTAAGTAGAATAGGTAGTTTGTAATTTGTTTTATATAAAATCTCAATAATGATACCGAGTTTTAGTAAATTTTCTCGAGGAATATATATGTAAGATTAGTTCGTAAAATAGTTCGTAGGCCGAAAGGCAATAATTCTAAGATATAGTTAAGTTTAGAGCGTTCGCATAAGGACCAATAAATAAGAATAAGTATCCTGTTAATTTTAAGTTAGGTTTAATCATTTTTGTCTAGTATGTAAGTAGATATTTATCAATGAATAAAAAAATGAATTTCAAAGTCAATAATTTTTAATTGATTTAAGTTTCGAAAAACTCCTCTCGCATGATGCAACCGAGATGGAAATGGTCAAGAAGTATTGAAGTATGAGCGATAAACAGGGTAGCGATTCACTGAAGTCCCATTTCATTATAAATTATTGAAGGATTTGGGGGCCCCCCAAGACCGGAGGCCCGGGGCGGGCCGCCCCTTCCGCCCCCTGGTTAGTCCGCCACTGCTTGAGACAGATCTTAGCAAATATAAAGTTTGTAAAATTGCCACAAAAGAAATAGAAGATACCTGAAGATGGAAGAAATTCAGGGCCGACAATTTGGCATGCCATCCACCGGGACTTGAAGACTGTGTTCCGTCATCGTCTCCAGAATTCACCGAGCGTTCTTTTTCCTTCTTCATTCTTAAAGAAAAACGATTTTTTTTATATAATATGTAATGTAATATTGAAATATAAACTATTTTACCTTTGGTAGTCCTTCCACGCAGTCTGAATTCTTTTGGCAGCCTTCTCTTGTCTCTTCCAGATTCTTGTTGACGACACAATTTCCAATTCCTTACGAGTGGGGAATTGTTTCTTAAATTTAACATCCATTTGCTCCTGAAGCTGCTTGAAGTTATCGGTCTCCTCAACATGGCCCAGCACATGCTTAACCAAAGCATGTAGTATATCCAAACAGTGAATCTTGTTACCTTTAGAGATTGGCAAATTGAACGATACTAATGCTACGGTGTTTGGCTTTGATATTCCCAGTGGAGGATCTAAGGAGGCGATGAAATCAGAGAGCTGGGAGAAATGGATGAATTGTGTGGCATGTGGATCGTATCTAAAAATAAAAACGGAAAAATAAGTACGCCAAGTCAGAGCAAAACCTCTGTCGGATACAAACTTCGACCACCGAATATAGAACATTTCCAGATCATCCTCCACGATTCCGATTTCTTCCTCCTGATGCGCCTGATTGAAATTCTCGAGGATTATAGCTATGTACATATTAATTACAATCATATAACTGATTATAATGAAGCTAGTGAAATAGGTTATAGCCAGCAGTGGATGGCCACAGTCTCCGTTTGTCTGACGGTTGAAGTTCGGATCACAGTCTGGAGGCTGAATCATCAGTGACTCCAAAACGTCATTCCATCCGGCCGATGTCATGAGGCGAAATAACAGCTGCATACTGCGACCGAATGTTTGGAAATTCACCATGTCGTCGAGCGCCCCCTGCAGCTTGACATGCCCAAACAGAGACATCCCAAGAATGGCATAAATGAAGGTGATCAAGCCCAAAAGGGCACCGATATTGAAGAGAGCTGGCAGTGATACAACCAACGCGAAGAGCAACTTACGAATACCTTTGGCAGCCTTAATAAGACGTAATATGCGACCAATACGAAAAACTCGAACAACCCGCAACAGAGTTGGACTGATTGGTAGATCAATCATGATGTCTTCCATTAGAATTCCGAATATGGAGGCTAAAACGAGGAGGAAATCGAACACGTTCCACGGCACGGTGAAGTAGTGATAACGCAGTCCGATGATCTTCACTATGGCCTCTATGATTGGTTGAAAATCATTAAGAAATCAATTAAAGATCATTTTCAGATCACTCTTACCCAATCCGAAGACGGTAGTAAAAAACGCATTGCTAACTTCAAGAATGAAGAATACGGCATGCGGTTGATTGTAGTGCTCGATGCCCATAGTAAGCATGTTGAGAAAAATCAGCACGAAGATCGCGATCTCAAATCTGCAAAAAGAAAAAAATTATGTATCTTGCAGACTCCAAATATTTGATCATAAGGTACCTTCTTGAGTTGGATAGATCATAGAACATGGCTAAAAAATGATTGAACGGTCTCTTGATCACTTTTTGGGGTTTTTTTCGTCCCAGCTTTTTCATTGCAGTATAGTAGTGCTTCTGACTCTCTGTCAGAAACATTTCTAGGACTCCACCTTCGTACTAAATTTAGAAAAATTGCACTAACTTATCAATGCAGGCAATAAAGTTTTGTTACCTTTTTCTTGAGCATATTGAAATTATCGATGATGACTCCGATAAACAAATTCAACGTAAAGAATGACCCGCACACGATAAAGATAACAAAGTAAATGTACGCATAAAGATTCGCTTCTCGTTGCGGTTGCAGGTCAACACCTCTGGCATCCACTGCATCGGCCATGACTTCCATCCAGCCTTCGAAGGTTGCTACCTGAAGCAGGGCTAGGTAGCCCATGCCCACGTGATCGAAGGTGATCTTCGAATTGATCCATGAGAAATTCTGTTCAATGCAGTCCCATTTATCATTGACCTCCTGCGATGAGATAAAGATGACACGGTTACAATGAAGAAATGCTTTAAAATATTACAAGGCCCGCAATACTAACCGAAACCGGCAACAGCTCACCATCGTCGTCGAGACATTTGAAAAATTTACCACCAAAAAACTGTACACCCATGATGGAGAATATGAGCCAAAAAACTAAACAAACTAAGAGGACATTGAAAATTGATGGAATGGCATACATGAGAGCATTTACTACAATTCGCATTCCCTGCCACCTGCAAAATTTCAAAGAATAGTCAGTTGAGAATATAGGTTGAAAAATGTTGGTGGGTTTTTTTTTTGCGTGGCGTCATTTTGATTCCGTATCTGGCATCAATGTATTTATTTTTTGTTAAAGCATTTTCAATTAAAACTTGTGTATATTTAGATACTCGAAAAGCAGAAACGAATAAAATTATATTTTTACAGCCAGAAAACACGAACATTGTGTGTCATTTTCTCCTTTTAAGCAATTAGAAAGCAAAGTGTAACAAAATCGCTCTGTGATTACACCCGAAAAGGAATCTCTTTGGATACAATTTTGTGTTTTCGATGAAACTGTTGAGCTTGTTGTGAGATAACCATTAGAGGCATATCACGCTGTATGCATTAAGAAAGCTCTGTGTGGTTGTGGTTTGTACATGTGAGAAACAAATAATAGAGTTCTACGTAACGCATGCTTGAGCAGGGCTGTGTATATAAAAGCTAATTCAAATGCCATCAAACTAACAAAGTACCTATTAAATATAAAAAGTTTTTAAAGCTTGAAAAATATGTCTTGTACAAACTAGTAGGTATCTGTAGTTAATAGTAACGTAATTTAATTAAAGAAAATATTTTTAAAACAGCCCTTGGTTGGAAGACCTTCATTTGTTTCTGACAACTCCTTATTAAATTAGAAACAACAGATGGCGAATTGAAAACAAGATTTCATCAAGTGTTCGCGATTTTCATACGAAATAACAACTAAAATTATGTACATGCAATTTAAACCAAACAAAGATAAAAGCATTTGAATACAAAACCAAGAAATTCTGATTAAGGTGTACAACTCCAATAGATGAATAGCAAACCTGGAGTCCTTCTTTTTCAAATATGTATATCAAAAAATTAATAAATCCCTTAATAGCTTATTGAAAAAAAATCAGTTCACACAGCTAAAACATTTAGTGCACACAGAAACAATTAAAGATCACAATTATTGCAGAATTAAACAAAAACAAAATAGTCACACATAAATTATTACCTCGAAATCGCTCTCAGTGGTCGCAGAGCTCGAAGGGTTCGAAGCGAACGTAGTACTTTTAAGTTTTCATTTTCTTCGATGAGCAGAGAAAATACGGAAACCTTAAAAATTCAAAAATTAATTTCATCCATATTTCCTTACTTAGGAATAAGAGCTATAAGCTGTCCACCTACGAAAACAATAATAAAGTCCAGTATCGTCCAGAAACTCGTGAAATATTTCGAGAAGCCTAGCGCCAGCCATTTTAACACCATTTCGATGACGAAAATTATGCAAAACGAAAAGTTCGTCCAGTATAAGATTCTTTTGAGTGTTTTATTATTATCCAAGTATATATCCTCGAAGCACAGCGTAATACTTGAAGCAAATATCAGTACCAGAACAAACCACTCAAAGGCTGGGGTATCTACAACCGTTAAGACTGCCGTCCTCACTTGAGTCCAATTCTTCGCCCATTTTGTGTCCATGCAGGACATAAAGCACGGACATCGAAAGTAAAAGCTGCAGAAAAGAGAGACAACTATACAAATTAACAAACACCCAATTGGCTGGTTAGCATAACTCACTGTTCGTAGCACTTCTGTGGGAAACAGTCCTGTGGCACTTTTGGCGGTTTAGTATGGCCAAAACTGGGAAAAGACATTGGGTCATTGTATGCTCCCTGCGAGTTACGTCTCCCACCAACGGTAAGATCGTCCACGTAGGAGACCAGACAATGCCATGGTTTTTCAGTGAGTCTTGTGAAGGTAGACTTCGGTCCCCCCACGGTAGACGTTTTGTCATCTTCCTTGTATACTGAGGTGTAGTCACATTGGTTGCTAAAGCTGTATGAGGCGGCTTTGTCGAAGGGTTGTGGATGCACTTTGAAACCTTCCATTTTCAGTTCACCAGCCTTTGGGAGGGTCGTTTTAAGTGTCGTTTGCGGTGTTATAGGTTTTAGTGATTTCGGTGGAGTTGGTGGCATGACTTTTTGTTGCTGCTGCAGTTGTGATTCGACAATTTCTGCGGATTGCTGTTGATTTCGTTGCTTTTGAATAAGGAGATTCTCATAGCTATTGGTGCTCTTAAGAGACAGACTATCGACCTTTAGATCTGCCGCTAAGTTTTTGCGAGGAAGTTTTTCGCTTTCGACTCGAAAAACGGACTTTTCATCCTCGGGAAGTTCATCGACGCGTTCGATCAGACTCAGGCGCTTGAATCGATCAAATTGCGCGCTAAACAGGTCGTTCTTCCGTCGAAGAAACGGTGATGTGCTGCCAACTTCAGCAAATGGCGCATGCATCTGATCACAAATCTTTCGAATCTCATTGGAGATACTAAAGTCGTCGTCGATCTTTCGTTGCTTCTCAAGACTGCGACGCTTGATCTTCACTGAATTTCGATCAATGTTCGAATTCACATGATGCCGTCGCTGAACAAAGGGTAGTTCATAGTTCGCATGATCAGCTTCTATGGCAGCGATGTGATCGAGGATATCCTTGTTGCATTCATCGGCCGCAGGGGACGGTTCAGATAGATTCGACAATCTCCTCTCTAGAGATGTCGTCGACTTTTTAATTTCTTCGAGTTCCTTCTCAAAGCTTTGAATAATGTTGTCAAACTCCGAGTTGCCTACGAGAGGCACTTGGTCGTGTGAATCATCACCAATGGCACTACCATTGAAGATTCCCTGAGATTCCGATCGACCGAAGACCTTGTCGATAGATTCACAAAAGCTTCCATTGCGCCTCTGCTCTATCTGTTGTAAAATAGAATTCGAAAAATAACTGAGGTTTGACTTCAAACTACTCGACGACGTCTTGCGTGGCGGTGAAAATATACACGCGTCCTTTTTTGCGTCCAAAATTAGGCTATCGCTCTCGGCCTCGATCACTGCGCTGCCATAGCCAACAGTCTCGCTGAAGTAGTTATTGCTATTATCGACATCGTCTTGTAGGAATTGAAACAACTCCTTTTGGTCACAGTTGAGAAGTTCATCACGCAAATTGCCCTGATGCATATAGTCATCCTGCTCCATGGATATAGTGTTCAGCGAATGTTCACTGGACACCCGTCTGATATCCGTGCAGTCGTAATTCTGAAGGTTATTGTCCTCAGATTTACTCCTCGACGGGATCAATGATCTCTGTGATGTTTCACTTGATTGCGACAGACGATCGAGCGACTTGCGATAACTCGGCGATCTTGTGAGCAGAGATTTCTGATACTGCAGATATGCTTCGTCGTGCTGACGCAATGAGTCAGTTCGATGAAATTTGACGCTGTGCTGATCGCCAGGATCGGTATCTGTTGAATTGTACTGGCCCATCAGACGCAGCTCAATCGATTCAGTAAACGTTGGTTCGTCGCGGCTGTCGTTCTGTTGGGTACCAAAACCGGAAGACACTTGATGTAGTAACTTTCTTTCTACTTGAGGATAAAGGGTGTAATCGTTTCTAAAATCGAAGAACAAACAAAATAGAGATACAATTAGTTACATGCTGAAAGTAGTGACGGTTACCTTTGATTATTGTCATTCAGGCATATATTCTCATCGTGCTCCTTGTATTCTTCTTCGTATTCTCCACCATCGATTATCGTGTGAAGACCTTCTTTGAGCGGAATTTGAAACCCGAAATCTGAGCCCGAAACGGGGCGATTCATTGACTCCTGGAAAGAAAAATATTTCTGGAACTCCAGTTATTTTTAACTATTTAAAGGTTTTTGGTAAGATTGGCAGGCATATGGCAGTTGAGGAGAGTTTTTGCCAAACTCAACAAGCGCAAAAAATCGAAAATCGAGACATGGATATCATTTCTTGAAATCACAAGCCTATAAAAACTCTACAAAACCCAACGAGTAGGTACCATACGAATAAATTTTTAAATCGTAAAGATTTCGCAAAACTTAGCAAAGTTTGGTATTCGCACATCAATTCCGCAGCTGCAAAAAACTGCAGGATGAGTCAAGTTTGAATCTATTTAGTATTTCTCCAGTTGGTGTAATGCTTTCGACCAGTTAACTACCTATGCTATTGGGCAGCAGTATATTTGAGCATAAAATGCAGGAAGGTTTTATATTTAAAAAAAAAAACGGTAAAAGGCAGATTGAATATCATTTTTGATTTGCAGAAGAATCACACTGTCCGGTGGTGAAGTTATTTTACTCGCGTCAGGTTTGGCTATACAACGTGGCTATCATGGTGGACCATAAGTCGAAACAAAGTAAAGAAAATGTAAATGTTTACACCTGACTGAAGATAGATGAAGTCGAGGGTGCCAACGAAGTTGCATCCATGGTTATCAATTGTTTGCAAAACCTGGAGAAGAATCTTAAGCAATCAGCATCTGAAGACTATATTCTAGATATACCATCAAAGCTCTCGCATTTTTTCTGACTCCTGTGCTTCACAGAACAGGAATACTGTTATTATAGTTTTAATATCATTAAAGTGATTGCAGATAATTTTCTATTAGAGGCCAGAGCTATGTGCCGACAGATCGTGTCTTGGACGAGTGGATTGAAAGGTTTTCGATTTAAAAAAGGAGGCAAAGCGATTAATCAATTCCAACTTGCCATTTAAAATAAGTTGTTTGATATTTTAAGTAACCTTAGGTTTAGGCGCAATAATCTTTGTTTTAAGTGGGCTATATCGTTTTTTCATGATGATTTATTGCCTCTGGATGTATTTTTAAATACAAACTGTTCTTGTTTCTTGCCGCCTGATGAAGGACATGAACACGTTCGAAACGTCGCTGACTAAATAAAAAAAAAATTGTTTACAATGTTGGACCTATAGCCCGCTTTAAACAAAGATCATTTAAAATAAGTTCAGCCATACTCATTTGTTACCCCAAAATCGGACGGAAAAAAGGTAACTGCAATCACATAGAATCAGTTCTAATTTATAAATATTCATACAAAATTCGATCAGGTGCACTGAATATTTGGGAGTTCTTTGCAATGGTAAGCAGTCCGTATGGGAATTGCGTTTGTTTGTCACACAGAAATACTGCTACTTTTTTGATTATTGAGGTTCCAATGACCTTTTGAATAAACAACCCAGATACTGAACGGTTTCAAATGACATTTTGGAAAAAAAATCGATTTTTCGGATCTAAGGAGCTTTTTAAGGGTTCCAACGACCTCTTGGTAACATCAGATATTTTGGAAAAATATTCTTTTTTCGAGTTTTAAGGATCTTATGATAAAATAACCTCTCTAGGGACATTTTGGAAGAATGTATTTTTTTACGGGGTTTGAGTATTTTTTTCTTATTAAGTAATACGTATATCAAACATCCAAAAGTAACGTCCTGTGTCAATCAATACTCTTGTGAAATAAAACCAATAAGATGATTTTCATAGTACTCGCAATTAAAACAAGCACACTATGAATATTCCTATTTTCCAAAAAAAAAACAAGTACAACACCCATTCCTTTTTGCTTTTTTTTGTCAGAGCGGTTTAAGCGCACTTGTTTTGCTCAAAGATGTGTTACAAATTGAGTATGCTGAAGTAGTGCATGTCAAGCAGACTTCTATTAGTACCACTTACAGAGGTCAACCCACCACAATCAAGCCATTAAAATAAATATTCTTTATGTATCCGATAGATGCTCTAAACTTGAACAAGGTATGGAATGGGAAAATGGCTGATGTAAAGAACCTGATGCAGTTTTTCGTTAAACCAGATAATGAACAGGATTTCTATTACAATATTCTTGCTGAGGTCGCTAATGACTCCATAGCTGATGAAGAAAAGTATAACAACCAGAAATATCTATAAAATTGTCCATATTTCATTTATGTATAGGCATCATTTATGAATTTGAAAATTTTACTTTTCCGATAAATTTCGTTTATTTTTTTTAGGCAACAAAAAACCTTCTCCTTGCAAATTTATAAAATGTAGTTTTTGAATTTTGCAAAAACCAATTTCCCTTAAACTCTGAACAAACCTAAAAAAGTATACCAAGAGCCTGGCCCACAATACCACAAGACTTGTGAAAATGTAACAATCAATTTCTGTTCCCCAAAACAAGAACCATTAAAAACCTTTTCTACAAGAGAACAGAACAAGTGAGAAACTCAATAATTTTCCCTATTCTGTTAAACAAAGCATCAAGTGAAAAAGGCAGTATCAATCAACGTTTCTATACAAACGCGAAAGAGAGGCAGGCCTAAAAACTCCTGCACGACACAAATGCAGCAACAGCCTCAGCGACGAAATGATTCAAAATCGGGAGGCCTGCCATTATTTTCTGAGGTCGAGCCAGCGATCCCCACAGGCGGACCAGCATGGTTGCAGTTAAGAGTGATCACTTTAATCCTGGTCATAGCCTCAACGCCATTTAGGAAGAAGAAGAAAACATCACATGACACAAAATACAACCTTATACTAGTTGAATTGTTGGTGATTTCCTGCAGCAAAACTAAGAATTGTTGTGAGCCAACAAGTTTTTAATAAGTCAATGAAAAGGAAATGTTACATTTCCACAATCCCTGTTTTTAGGGAACTTATCAAAACATAAAACAAAATATTATACTGAATTATTATTTATTATGATTAATTTTGAAAAGCTGAACAACACAAAATTAGCGCACATATTTTACATTAAAAATACATATTTGTAGCTTCAATTATTATTTCAAATAAAGAACAAAACATAGGGACGGGCTACAGTCCGCTTGGGCGAACTGTTGGATACCCTATTCTTATTCCTATCCCTCATAAGTGGGCGTGACAAAAGTCTAAGTATGGTTGAATTGTTAAGAACGCTCTACATACTGTGTGCGCTCTAAGGATTTTATCAAAAAAAACACTCCCTAGCTCAAACTTGGGTGTTTCCATATTTATTTAATTGTGGGCGTGTCAGTATCATAAATTTCAGCTCCCTAGCTCACTTTGTATTTTCAAAAAAAAAAAAAAAAAAAAATAATTGTGGGCACGCCCACAGTGGGCGGATTTTGAAAATATTTACACATGAGCATAAAGGGCCCATTGTTTTATTTATTTGTGGGCGTGTCAGTGGGCGGATTTTGAAATTTTTTTATCCCGAGCAGTTTTACGAGTCATAGATCATATATAAAAAATTTCAGCTTTCTAGCTCAAAATTCGATTTTTTCCAAAATTTTGTTTTTTTGAGTTTGTGGGCGTGTCTGTGGGCGGATTTCAAAAATTCGTAAACTTGATTATTTCGGGACCCTAGAGAGTATATGGTTAAAATTTCAGCTCTCTAGGTCCAGTTTAAAGGCTTAATTTTTGCCGACGGACGGACGGACATGGCTAGATCGACATTACTATCGATGCTGGTCATAAATATAGTAACTTTTAGGGGTCTACGGGCAATATTAAGGTATGTTACAAACTATGCGTCAAAATTAATATACCAATAGAATAGGGTATAAAAAGGTTTATCATTTGCCAGAGCTAACGGTGTCGAAAAGGTATCACTTTTGTATTGAAAAAAAAAGTTCTTACAAATATGTTTCTGCCGAAGAAATTACTTTTTTGTTGATAGACCCCTCCTTTTATATCCCCTCGTTGACAGGAAAGTGTCAATTTTAAACAACGTATAGATATAGAAAAAAAATGAAATAAAGCTATCTGAATGTTTAACAATGAAACAGTGTTAAAATATTTTAAGCTATTTAACTTATGCATTTCAAAACGGACAAATTATTTTTCAATTTGGTTCAGCCAAATTTCGTATTTCGTCAATTTTCTCTCAAGCGCAACTTTAATTAGCATAGATATGGTCAAGAGCTATAGCGCAACAACTTCTAGTGACAGCTGAACAAGTCAAGGGAAATTTGTCTTCTATACAACTGTTGCTAGATTTTATTTAGGAACAGAAATTAACTGCACTTGTACAAATTGAAAAATTCAATTAGCAATAATTGTTGTTTGCTGAATTGTTGTATTGTGGAACAGTCCCTAGTCGTCATTGAAAGCAATCAATTTGTCTATCCGCTTTAAACTGTAGGTCACCTAGGTTTCTTTGCATTGATCATTTTAAGTGGTTTCTCATAAAATAATAAAGACACTTACTTGATAACTTAACCTATGGAACTTCGTTTCTGATTCGGTTTGCTTGATGACGGCAGCAGTTTGCGCCTCCCTTACGACTTGTTCGAACTTTGTCGCATATTTCAGTTCCTTCTTCTCTTTGCGTGCCTGCTGCTTCCTACGTATTAAATCTCTCACTCGTTCAATACTTCTTGCCAACTTTGATTCTTCTCCCACTTCCTAATAAGTATAGTTGTTATAAAGTTAATACAAATTCGACTACGTTTGTGTCCATTATAAGATAGTAAAAAAAGATAGTAATAATATTCACAAAAACTGAAATTTAGAAACCTAATTATTCCAAAGCCATATATATATCCAAATAAAATTTATGTGAACATTTTTAAACTATTTCTACAATTTCTACTCATTATGAAGTAAAAGAAAATAATAATAAGCTAAAAAGATATTTCAATGCATTCATTTACAAGAAAACAAAAAAAAATTATACTACATATACGTAAGCTAATTACATAGGCATTTTTGTCACAAGTTTCAAACTACTTTTTGAAAAATTACCTTTTTCTTGAAAATCTGTTCGATAGATACAGTTGAGATACACGGTGCACATTGAGAAGGTGAATCAGTAGCAAATATTTTGTTGTTTTTTTTTAGTGCAAATTAGTTTGCATTTTCAGATACACACATTATTTTAAGGGACATCAATTAAAACACACATAGAAACGTATAAAATATCGACAAACAACATTTAACAAAATATTTGTTTTTAAATATGAAGATTAATGTACATGCCACGCTAGAATGTTTTTATGATTTTCGTTTTTAAATAGTGATGTTTATGTTTATGGTGAAAGTTTAGATTGTTTGTTAAAGTATATTTTTAAGCTATAAAATTATTTGGTGGTTTAAGAAAATGGAATCATTTTTCTTTTAATAGGAATTTAATATGTTATTTAATCATGTTTTTAGTGCGTTTATTGCACTCGCTCTGAACGTCTAGTCAAGTTGTAAACAAAATAATTTGAGCACATTTATTACAGCCAATGAGTTTCTAATTTTCTTATAGATTTTTGAATATTTTTAAGTCAAAAACACACACTAAACAGCGAAATGGATATAAAATGATGTGATTTATATTTGATGCATAAGTTTACCTCTTTCTTTGATTTTAACTCTTCAGAATTAAAACTATTGAGCAACAAGGCCAAAAACAAGTTAAGCACCATGAAATTGCCCATCACCAGTGTTGGAAGGAAAATCGCGAAGCATGACGAAGCCCCTTGCTAAAATAAAAGGAAAACAGACAATTATTTAGTCTTTGTTCATTTAAATATATTCAATAGACGAAATACACTTAAACCAAGATAGATATTCCCACTGCCCGCTTTTTGAAAAATGCACATCTTTATAAGGCTAGTATAAATGTTAGCCGTGCAAGCATTGTTTAGATCACGGAAGAGGTATTGAGCGACTATAGACTTTTTAATGTTGACGTGCACTGGAAGAACAGGGTTGTGCCCTCTTCTTCCCCATCTCTGCAGCCTCTGTAGAAGTAATTGTAGGCGATAGCTATTGTCTTAGAATTTACATATCGGGCATTGTCCAGTCATAATGGTTGTTAGAGTAGGGAGAGTTTTCTTCTTATGCTTTAGAAATGAGTTGGATCTTCTTTGGACCAGTTTTGGCCATACTTGCCTAGCGATGCTGAACTAGCCAAGCCAATTCCATTTAGAGTTTGCTTTTTCAAGCGCATAGGCAAGGATATGGTATTAAGCAGATGATGTTGGTGCATCAAAGTTGTCATCATTAAGCCAATTTGTCGCTTCACAATATCTTATGACATCACTCTGGCCTGGTATCAAGAAAAGGGTGATTTCGAACTTTCTGGTTTTCTTGATCTTATTAGGCGTTTTTTTTTTAAAGTTCAGCGCAGAGCCTGGTATGTCAAAAAAAAGTTCGTGTTTCTTTTTTTGCTCAGACACATCACAGCGTTCAAACTATGTGTCTTTTTTTCATTCAAAGCTTGATCAGAGCGCACTCTATGAGCTCAGAATAAGCTAACTGAGCAGTCTGATTGAAAAACTGTGCAACGGCAAGGACAGACTCAGAGGAGGGGAGATAAAGAAATAATAAATCCGCAACAGTTAAATAGACGTTCGGATCAGTCTACTGGCGTAGAAAGTTATAAAATTTAATACAATGATTTTTATTTACAAATAAACACGAATTCACAACCTAGCGCTCAAGTGTGTTTCATAAACAAATCAGAACGATCTCATCACGCTCGGTTCAGAGCATGTTCTACGTTCTCTGCTCAGTACTGTTCTGAAGAAGAAAAGAAAAACTCCTATTGTTCCAGATTAGAAGCTGCCTGACTTTCTATATCACTTAATGATTATGTGTTTACCGCTTATTAGTCAACGGCTTGACGAATGTTTTCGGACTGATTGACGCTGCAATAGTTTTTGAGAAAGTTGGATATCCATATATTTCGAGAAGAGTCTGGTTTAAAGCACATCGTGTTGAGTCCACTCCTAACTGTCTAGTATCGAGTATTTTAATTATGTAGCGAGTTGTTTTTTTATAGATTGCGATTTTATTTAATTATATTGATTGCAATTAAAAGAGACAGTATTCACGCACATTTAAATTCACCCAACCAAGGGCAAGCACCTGTATTCATTTAAGATTTAAGCGAATGATCTACCTTATATGATTTATTTACTGTATGCATCGTGTGAGCTCTGGTATAAATGTGATCGATGGAATGTGAATGACTGTGAATACTGTTAAAGGCAATGAATGAGCGCGTTCAGTTGGCAAGGCAACTGCGAGTTCTCTATAAGTAAAACCTCTATCACTTGCCAAACGAGGGCGACGGGAGTTATTCGATCAATAAGAAAGGGGGAAATAGTAGGGACTATACTTTATCCGACAAAAATTGTCAGTACAGGCAAGATAGGATGTTTGTCTCTCAGTCTGGTTGCAATGACTTACATAAATCGGTCCCTCTTTAAAGCTCTCACAGGGTAACCGTAGTGTGTATGATAATTCGCCGTAACTCAGAGAGCAATTCTATTAGGGTTACCATCTTCCAATTTAAAATAAAAATATTGCGGAACGAAATAAATTCCGTTTATCTTTTTCCTTTTCTGGTAAGATAATAATAGGCGCATTTTTTTAAGGGTATCTCCAGTAGACCAACAAAATATATACCTAAATTTCGTAACACAAAAAAAAAATCAAAACGAAAAATATATCAGTAATCCAATTTATTCATTATAAATATTGTAAAACATAAAATACTAATTTCTAATATCACTACTCAACTAATCCGATTAGTAATTACTGCTACTCCTCTACTGCTTCCTCGGCAAAAAAGTCCATTTCCCACATATTTGGCTCAACAACCTGTTCAACGTGTTGGACACATCGATGCCATTTTTTCCTGTCAACCCTTGTAAGTGTTGTCGTTAGTAAGTCTCTTATTTGAGCCATTTTAAATGACTTGCTTTGTTGGTGCATCAAAGTTTTCATCATTAAGCCAATTTGTCGCTTCACAATATCTTATGACATCACTCTGGCCTGGTATCAAGAAAAGGGTGATTTCGAACTTTCTTGTTTTCTTGATCTTATTAGGCGTTTTTTTTTTTTTAAAGTTCAGCGCAGAGCCTGGTATGTCAAACAAAAGTTCGTGTTTCTTTTTTTGCTCAGACACATAACAGCGTTCAAACTATATGTCTTTTTCTCATTCAAAGCTTGATCAGAGCGCACTCTATGAGCTCAGAATAAGCTAACTGAGCAGTCTGATTGAAAAACTGTGCAACGCCAAGGACAAACTCAGAGGAGGGGAAATAAAGAAATAATAAATCCGCAACAGTTAAATAGACGTTCGGGTCAGTCTACTGGCGTAGAAAGTTATAAAATTTAATACAATGATTTTTATTTACAAATAAACATGAATTCACAACCTAGCGCTCAAGTGTGTTTCATAAACAAATCAGAACGATCTGATCACGCTCGGTTCAGAGCATGTTCTACGTTCTCTGCTCAGTTCTGTTCTGAACAAGAAAAGAAAAACTCCTATTGTTCCAGATTAGACCTTTTACTTGAGCCCAAATCAATTCTATTGGATTAAGGTCACAGTGATAAGCACTTCATGTCCCGCATTTTGAGCCATTTCATCCACGACGTATGTTTCATACCTGGCTTTGTAACGTTTAATGATTCCAAGCAAACCATTGTATGATTGCATCCCTACCTAACTTGAGATCTTCCTTTTGGGAATTCCCGTATTTATTGGCAAAACAGGCGTCATTCATCGGAAAAACAAAGACATCATACAAACAGGTACATAATGAGATGAAAGGATGTATTTATGTTTTTTTTTATTTAAACAGTTTGCGACATAAACTCAATCAGCAAGATTTTCTAAAAACATTTCCCAGTCCTTTCCGCTATATGTATTTTGTGAAAGGTAGGCACAATCAGGCAATTAGAATACAAAATTATATAACCACGACGCAATGTCATATACCTAAACAGATGGTAAAAAAAACTGCACTTGTGCAGCTGTACAATACAAATAAAATCAAATTAAAACCGAATGGCAACACCCCACGTAATAATTCGTTCCCAAAAGCACCAAAACCGAAAGTTCTTTGACAAAATCCATAGAAAAACCCTTAATGATATGCTTCATTGTAGAGATGGTAATACTCTCCTGATGTGCTTCAGTCACACACACTGCTTATTTTGGTGGATGATAATAGCAAGCGAACACAAGACTATCATGCTCATTCCCATTCGGAATGAGTGGGAGACTGGTTGTGGTGGGTTGTATGCGGATTTTAGGAAAATTACAACAACAATTCCTTGGTATGACAGTGGTTTGGTTTTTATTTCAGTGGCAATTCTTGCATTTGAGTGCAGTGAGAGTATCTACAGGCACTACTGGTAGAAAAAAAGCTCCTCCATAAGGCCTGTACTGACAAATTTTGTTGAATAAAGGATAGCACTTACCTTGCAAATTGAACTCAATGTTTCGTGTGGCTCGCGGGATTTTCTTCAACTCTCTACAATACTTTATTGATATGCCTTACGCATTATGCTATGAAGAAAAAAAGTATCGCGACGAGGGGCGATAGTCATAAACACGGCAGTGTTTGAGGATACGGACACGAGAGGATATCGAAGGAAAAGCTAACTGATTACAGTAGCTGGGTAATTCTGGTAGTTCTGGGTAATTATCATTACGAGTAACGTAAATCCGTTCATATGCCTGTGAAACACTCATTCATAAGTGGATCAACTGAATCAATTAGCTGAACCAATGTTAGCCGGTCACGCATTCACATATTCGGCTTACCGCAATAACATTCTTGGTTGCTCTCTCACACAGTATTTGAAAGCCAGAAATTGTATATTTTTGCATAAAATTATCTATTTAAAAACACCATTGTATCTATTCGCAAAACTGCAATTCATACAGTCGTCAAGAGTATTCAATGTAATAATACATCCTTGTAATTACACCAACTAATCGCGCCTGTTCTTTGCTCACGCCATTCGGCTATGGAACTCTTTACCCGAAGTCATAAAGCGAGCATCGAGAGCCTCTGAATTCAGGACAGCTATTTTTGAATACTTTTCTCAACAGCAGTAGATTGTCTTTTTCCTATTTTTCTTCTCTTTATCTTTCTGTCTTTAACTATTACTTCATCTATCCCACTATTTCTTTATATTTTTTTTTCTATTATCTTTATTTTATATTAAATATTCATATAATTTCATATAAATTGTTTAATTATATAATTTTTATAGTAAGGGAACTCTAAATGTTAATTTTGCTAGTACTCTTTAAAGACAAAGTCTTCCATGTACCTACTTAATGATTTGTAAATAAATTAAATTGAAAATTGAAAAAAAAAAAAATATTCACGACAATATTTAAAAGCGGTTTTTACGTAGCTAACCAGGGCCATTTAAAACGTTTTGCCAGTTTCACTGCCCACAAGGTTGGTTTTCCCAGTGTAAGTATTGAGCTCCTAGCGTCATTAAATACGGGGCAAGTTTCAAATAAAATTTAATGTGTATACATTTGCCTTGCATGTTGGTTGCAAAGTAGAGCACTTCTCTAATTTGATTGATACAAAAACTGTCGTGAAAATAGTGTCTAAACATAAAAGATGTTCCAAGGAACTAAGTGAGGTTAACTTTTAAAATGCTTACTAAAGTAAATAAAAATAATATTTTGACGTAAATAGCCCAACAATTGCGCCAAGTTGAGATGCCGAAATAGTTTGCTGTAAATATCAAGAAAACTACCTGTGACTACCTACAAACTTTTGGGCCGAATACCTAACACCAGACTGGAAGTTTAGAAGTTGGTTCTTTTTTAACTTAACTATGATGTTATACCGCCCCCTCTCCCCCCCCCCCCCCCCCCCACAACCCAAACACAAACAATTAATTTATGAATGTAAATTACGTATAATAAGCCTGTGTGATCTCATACCTCCTCTTCAGCTCTCATGCAGTCCCACAGAGGTTCAATCCATTCACCACACAGTATTCGAAAAATCATCATAAATGAGTGAAAAAAATCATTAAAATTCCATCTGTTTAAAAAAAATTCAAATTTTAAACTTAAAGCTAGGACATTGTTATTTATTTTTATTTTTACCTTGGCACAGGGTCTGGATCAAACTTTTCCGGTGTGTAATCTTTCGAAAACAATTGCATCCCGATCACAGCAAATATATAAATAACTATAACTAAAATTAGTGTAAGATTTCCCAGTGCACCGATTGTCGAAATAATAATGCTGAGAAGGACCTTCATAGTTGTCCATGATTGGGCAAGTTTTAAAACTCGCAGCTAAGAAAACCGTTCAAAATTATATTATAAGTTGATCATTTAGGAATACTTACCAATCTTAGCCCTCTAAGCACGCTCAGACCATCGACTAGTTCGAAAATAATATCTAGTAGACTGGCTGATACAATTATTAAATCGAAAATATTCCAACCGCAGAGAAAAAACTCCTTTGATAATGCTAGCAACTTAACGATACATTCGAAAGTAAATATTGAAGTAAAAACCTTAAAGATGAAAGGAAAATTTAACGGAGAATTTGTACATGATATGTTTTTAGAAAAAACTACCTTATTCCCTATATCTAATGCTTGTCGAAAGCTCTCACTCATTCCGTGGTGTTCCATGGCTAGAAACATGGTATTCAATACTATACACAAAGTTATTGCTAATTCAAATAATGGATCTCTAACAATCTGCAAAAATCAATGCAAGTGTGGTTTGATTAAAATATATGTGTAGGTTTTTGCGTATCATTTAAGCCTCACAGTTTTTTTTAAAAAGTTGATTAAAATCGTTTCTGATTTTTACCAAGGTAAGTTAGGCAAGATTAAGAGGGACGTTTTCTTTAAGAACGCAGCTGCAATTTCACCCAGAAGCCAAAAATTCCTAATAGTAAAGTAGGATATGCTTTGGCTAACAAAACCACTTGGATCTGTTTATCTTTGGTAATAGAAAGGCAGGCAGTGACGAAGCATTCCTTATGTTGCCTACACTCTTGATCACATGATGCAGAATCCGGTTAATAACCCGATGAGTACCCGGATGTAGTTTCTATCGAAGGATATTATGAAAGATAAATTCCTTATTTTTTGATATATATCTTTGAGTATTTATAGCAATTCTGCCGTCTGCGGGTACATGATTTGATGATTTTTGAAATTTTGCAGAAGGATGTATGAATACATCTAAGACATTGTCGGTTCTTCTGTGCACCTGTCAAAAAGTCATACCTCGGTGTGTTTTCTCGCAATGCGTCGGAGCATAATCCCCTTTAATCAAAACTAAAATAATTATGCTCGAGTGCCCGAAAGAGCTAGACTTCCAGATTTTATTCTCTCTTAGTCTAACAGCTCCTTTAGCTCTCACGTTATCTGTAAAGGTCTATATTAGGCGTTTTTCTTTTTTAGCCCCGAGCGGGGAACAGAGCGGGCCCGAGCGATCAGAGCTCGCTCCGAGCTGAACGTAACCTGAGCGCTCCGAGCTAATTAAGAAACAGAATTGAGCACTGAACTGTCATTAGATAATTTTTTTTTATTAATTTTCAAAATAGTCAGGTTTGCTTCTGAAATTGGTGTTTGTCAAGGATTATTCCATTTAAATTATAATTTATCATAAATAAACTATGGAAAAAGCACAAATAATGAATGAAGTCAGCCGCGCTCAGCTTTTCGCTCGATGTGCTCGGTCATTTTCAATCGAGCTCATCGAGCGAGCCCTGAGCTAGCTCAGAGATAAAAAAGCAATACAAATTTTGTGCTCAGAGCGCTCCGAGTTAAAAAAGTAACACAGTTCTTTTTTTGACAGCTCAGTGCCCCGCTCGGAGCTAAAAAAGAAAAACGCCTATTGTCTAATAACACTGCTCTTCGACCGTTTTTAAGCTTCGCTTTTCCCAAAAGTTTTACTACAAACTCCTTTCTTAATGTTCCCTTTTGTATACTGGATGGCTGAGTCCCATTTTGGAATCTTGTAATTTCCCGTGAACGATATGTTTTTGGATTAACAGCAAAACCGATGGTCCATGTACCTACACCAATTTGCAATTTGAAACTCGGCCCAACAGTTTTTTCGGGTATATATTGATAAATTTGTCCGCTCAAGGTCGCGCAAGAATTAAAGATGCATTCCGATTAAAGCTGGTTAAAACTTGTTAAAACAGGAAGCGGGTTCACTATGGTCGCCAGCTTTTTTTTGATTTCGCCGGAAAGGTGGTAAGCGAGAAAGCGAAAAGCTGGTTCGCAATGACGTCACTACATCAAATTTTTAACACTTTTCGATAAAAATGTTCCTTGAGTTTTGGTAAATCTAAATCTCCAATACTTATTCAAGTAAATTGTCTATTCAATATAAGACTACAGCTACGTCGTTTGCACATTTTTGAGGATGTGGAGAGTGATATTATGTATATCCTTACAGATTAAAGTTTATTGTCAATTGAAATTGCAGACATAATCTACCTGGTGTATGTCTCGATTCTCGCGATTCATTCGTAATTTTTGTTAGTTTGATTGCTTTTGCACCGAACCAATTTACTCGGAAGAGTTTTTATTTGCACATTTAAGCGGTTCATTCTTCATTCATTCACGTCAAACATCACGTCAACGTCATCTGCAGCGTCGCGTTGCCTTAAGTGCAGATTTGTTTGCATTTTTCAGATTTTTGACTAGGTAATCGGCAGATTTTCAAAACCCACAAATCTGACAGCCAGATTCAAAGATTTTCGTTTCACATGCATAATTTTAAACCCAAAACTAACCTAATTGGCCCCATTTCACTAACCACTTTGCAACTTTTTAAACAAATAATTGCCTGCAAAGTAAAAGTGCTAAGAGTTTCACCAGAAATGCAAAGCTCCGACGACTTTGAACTTTGCAAATTTGTAGACTTTTTTGAAAAGTAAAAAGTTTAAGAGCTTCACCAAGTAAATAGAGAACTTTGCATTTGTAATCGTGTTTTGCAAAGTTGCTAAGTGAAATATCGGTGAGTATGTACAGTATATGAATATGTATATGGACTGAAGAAAACTGATATATTCGGCCGTCTAGCTATACACAAGTTCCTTTGGCGAAAAATTGGCTAGCTATTTCCGAAGAATTTTCGGGGCAAGCAAATGGTGTTTGCAAGAAATTCGTGATAACTTCTGCGTCCGAAACTCGGTGTACGGGGTCTACTCTGTAGACTTTAGCTTTACTTATTCCGTGCATAGTTACAATTTCATAGTATTGAGCTCCATTTCCTATCCAAAGTAGAGTACATAAAATTTGTTGCAGCGAGTTAAACAATTATTTCTTCAGCTTATACCCAATTTTTTTCAAATTCAATGTTAGTCTTTGTTAAACGGCTTTCCAGAGTTGATAAATTATTTCTAAACTCAAAATTCGTTCTCAATTTTAAAAGTGCAAGGTGATTGGTGAACCAAAATGAAAGAATTGTTTACAAACCGATAAAACTTTGCGTTTCGCAAAAACATACTTATCATTTTGCAAATTTGTGTTTGGTGAAACACATTTTACAAATAGAGAACATTTTAAACTTTTCAAAAGAATAGTTTTCTCTCTGCAAATTTGAGCTCGGTGAAATGGAATTTATTTATTTATTTATTTGCTCTTACACACAGACTAAAATAAAAAGCATACAAAATAATATAATTTATAGTTTAGCACAAATAATCATTTGAACGTTTAGGTAATCAATCACAATAATTTTCATAATTTCTCTTCTGACCATAGCTTCGCCGTTCAGAAAGAAGATCGTCATCATGTTCAAAATTGAATATAAAAATTGGCACTTTAGTTTTGAATTAAAGTGCCTTGTTTTGGCGGATTATATTATCTTAATTCAATTTTAAAACTTCCCCCTTGCGAGTTGAATAAAATAAATACTGCAATTTACTTGTTGTTATAATATTCCTCCAAAATAATTTTGTCAAAGTTTCATATTTATATTTATAACCAAAGTTTTCGTTTTTAATTCAAATAGTTTCCATTTTCCCACATTAATCGTGTCAAATTCTAGTATGACCAAAAGTTGAGGCAACAAATACTACAAAGTCCCACAGGTAGTAAAAACTGTTGGTCATTTGTTCAAAATATCAAGAATTCGGCCTCATTATCTATCCCGACAATCATTTTCAATGGCATTTCAGCTGTCAGCTCTATAGATAAGGCCAGTCTGCTTGGTACTCACTTTGCAGTCAGCTCAACGCTTCCAGATTGTGCTTTGTCTCCTCCTATACTCGAGCGCGTAGAATACTCTTTGGGACCAATCCACTTCCGCCCTCGTACAGTGGGTAGAGTACTTCAAGATCTTGACGTTCGCAAATCCGCTGGTCCAGATGGTATTTCCCCTATCGTTCTAAAAAGATGTTCTTCCTCGCTGGCAAAACCATTGCGCAATCTTTCTTATCTATCCTTTTCTTCAGGGCACTTCCCGAGAAGATGGAAAACAGCATTTGCCCAGCCTGTCCCCAAAAAAGGCGAATCTGCATCTCCCTAATCCTACAGACCAATTGCAATAACTTCCCTTCTTCCCGGGTCATGGAAACGCTGATAACCCGTCAGCTCATGAAATATCTTGAATCCCGAAAACTTCTTAATGACCGGCAGTACGGTTTTCGCAGCAACAGGTCCACTGGTGATTTGATGGCTTATCTAACCGAAAAGTGGAACCGATCTCTTCAGCAAGGTGTTGAAAGTAAAATCGTTGCGCTTGATATTTAAAAGGCATTTGACAGAGTTTGGCACCAAGCTCTCTTGTCGAAAATGCATGCATTTGGAATCAATGATACCTTTCTTCAATGGATTGGAAACGACCTTTCGGACCGTTCAATTCAAGTTGTTTTGGACGGTTTCAAGTCTGCAACTCACCAAATAAATGCTGGTGTTCCCCAAGGCTCTGTTTTGTCTCCGACTCTCTTTCTCATTTTTAAAAATGATTTCCTGTCTATTACCTCTAATCCAATCCACTCCTTTGCCGATGACAGTACCCTCAGCTTCTCATATTGGTTTTTTGATTCACGCCCCTCATCTTCGGGTATGAAACTGGAATGTCAACGTATGTTAAGCTCATTGAATTCCGATCTCAACAGCAAAACTCAGTGGGATGTAACTAATAGAGCTTAATTTAATGATTCCAAAACGCAGTGCTGTCTTTAAAGCAAAACTCTAATACCATGCCATTGTCCATGAATGGCACTTGCATCGTTGAAACCGAACGGCTTTCCATTCTCGGTATGTGTGTTAATGACAACTTACGTTGGAATGACCACATATTCGATGTCGCCAAGAACGCTGCGAAAGGCATAGGCTTCCTTAAGCGCTGCAAGAAATATTTCACTCCCTCTGATCTGGCTACTATTTACAAACATTTAAATCGTGCATCGGCATCGCTCCCTATCTTCTAACCCTAATTTCCTTAACGCCCGCGCTGTGTAGCTATTGTATTATAAGGGTATCCAATAATCCCTTTAGTGCGAGTACATTATAAAAAAAAGAAAAAAAAAGATGGTTATTAAATAAATATTTTAATAAAGTGTTAAGTGAAGGTTTGATTAGTGTTTGTGTTTTGTTTGCTTTATTTGAAGCATACTCATGGTGTTTTCGAATTGTTATCCGAGAGAACTATGCCATCCGGGTGTCAATTAAACAAGCAAATACATCTTATTCGATTTAGAAGTTTATTTATCGTTATATTAGTGGACCGTGAAACATAGGTGCCAAATCAATGGAGAGTTCAACTTGCCAGAGTTGCTTTAAACCATCTGTCACATGGTTTTCCAGTTTTTCCTTATAATCTTTTTAAGATGGGAGCGTTCTCCTAATCATTTTACTTCTTTCAAATGGGACACTATAAGGCAACAAATGGAGTATTATTTAATATCTTTTGTTTTGCTCAGTGCACAATTTTTTTTTTAAGTTTTGTGAGAAATTTAAAATTTGGATTTAAGTATCCTTTTACTTATTTTGTTAACTTCCCATTTACTGGGTAATTTATTGTAATTGGTCCGAAAATGAAAATCGTTATTTATAACACATTGCAATAAAACTGATCTACATAATCATAGTGAATGATACTGAAGTTAAAAATGTCGCTCAAAGACACAGAAGTAAACTTAATAACAGAACTGTCAAATACTGACAATCAAAAGACTAAGGGGGCTAAAACCTCTTAGGCCAAAAAATTAGGTAACTTTAAACAAAAAAGTTTAGAAATCCGACAATTGGCGGATTTTTCCTTTCAATTGTTTAGACTATTCAAAAATGAATTGCCGATAGCCGACGTAAGTCAATCCCCCCGGGACATTTTTTAGATCGGGGTAGAGTCTCTCACTATCTATTGCAGAAGCATCCCTCGCGTATTAGCTCTGCAATGTCTTTCGATGATTTTTCCTTCCAGCGAACCTCCAACAGAAAAAAAAAATATTTTGAAATTTGAAGGCTCACAATATCTTTTTAAAATGTTTTTGTGTGTGCGTGTGTGAACGAACGTGCGTGAAAAATGTTACGTTCATGTTTCCTCGCAATAAAAAAAAACGACTTGGTTATGGTCCCAATAGACGCGTATTGATATAAATATGATCTTAAAGAAATTGCATTGAATTCGGTCCAGCTGTTTGTTTGTTTAAACAAAAAGATTGAACAAATATGGATTTAAGAAATTCTTGAGAAATATTTATCTAATCTCATTTGCTCTGGTGAAAATTCATTTATTCGAAATATTTTTTTATCAAAGAGCAACTAAAAGTTTTTTTTTTTGTAATATTAAAAAAAAGTAGAAACGAAACAATATAATCAAAATAAATAATGTAGGAGGAGAAGAATCAAATATTATTGATTTCATTCAGTTTTCGCGTACTCTCCTTTATAATTATGTATAATGTTGCAGATTGCTTCCCGTCGCGTGCGGACGCGTTGCCTTTCTTTTGAATGCAATTTCGTGTGCCACTAAACCGACAAACATATACCTACCGGCTCGCCAATACGTTTCGCGAAAAAAAAAATACAAAATCGCGTGTGTGTGAAAAAAGAAAAAAAAATCCACATAGAGCCAGTGCCGGTGGCCGGTGTCAGCAACAGCGTAGGGTTTTCCTTCCGTCCCCATCCCACTTCATCACTGTTGCTTTTTCTTGACTATTGCATGTGTCAGTGTCGTTCGATTATCGTTTGTGCACTTGCAATGCTTGGGTAAAGGCAGAATCGATCGAATAGCGGGTTATTGATTCTGTTGGTGGACCAAAACAAATTACCGTACGGGCATAACACCCGCGGTAGATTGTTTTGGAAATCTAACGTACATTACATATATTTTCAATTCACGGCCTATGGTTAGTTAGCGTCGGAGTTGTGTTTTTTTTATGTTTGTTTTTTGTAATGTGTAGGAATTTCGTTGTGGATGTCAGCAACATTCGTGGGTTGAGAAACATTTTTTTTTCATTATACGCCCATGTTTTTCACAACAAACCAGCTGTTTTGGCACTTAGTGAAACCCAGGTTAGCGTTGGCTCTGATTTAACAGAGTTTAGTCTACCTGGGTACAACTTAGTGCCTTCATTCTTTCCCCATCTCGGTATCGCCGTTTATATACGTAGTGACGTAGCCTACCAACTTCAGCCTCAATATGGCCAATGTGCCAACCCAGAATTTTATTTCATTTGTCTAAAATTCCATGTCCGTAGGCAATTAATACACTACTGTTTTATTTACAGAAGCCCCAACTTGGACAGACATTCAATTTATAATGAGTTTGATGCCCTGTCTGATTCTATTACAAGAATTGTGACCCTTCATCCTCGTTCTGAAATCGTTATTACGGGCGATTTCAATATACACAACTCAAGCTGGCTTCGACATTCTGGTCAGACAATACCCGAAGGAAGGTACGTCGAGATCTTTGCTGAGGTAAATAACCTGACTCAGCTTGTAAATGAGCCGACACGAATACCGGATATTAGCAGCCAAACTGCCAACACATTGGACTTGTTTCTTACCTCTCACCCTGATAAATACGCTTTGAACGTATTATCGCCTCTAGGTTCGTCAGACCAATGTATCATATCAGCAAATTTCTCGTACTCCAACCACATAGTTAAAGAACAAACTCCTAAAAGAACCGTATGGCAGTACGAGAAAGCCAATTGGGAAAAACTAAACGGTTTCTTTAAGAGTTTTAACTGGTCGCTGTGCTTCCTCGACAGCGACGTGGATGCTGCTGCTGATATGGTCACAAACATAATTCACCTAGGTATGAAGTCTTTTATCCCTAACAGGATTAAAAGTATCAAACCCAAGGTTAACGCGTGGTGTGACTCGAGCTGCAAAGAGGCTATCAGGTTAAAAGAGGTAAGTTTTCGGCTATTCAAAGCCAACCCATCTGAGGAAAGCCGTAAAAAGTTAAAACGAGCCAGAAATGACTGCAATGCCCACATTAATCGTGTCAAATTCTCCTATGACCAAAAGTTGAGGCAAAAAATACTACAAAGTCCCACTGGTAGTAAAAACTTTTGGTCATTTGTTAAAAACATCAAGAATTCGGCCTCGTCATCTATCCCGACACTCATTTACAGCGACATTCCAGCTGTCAGCTCTACAGATAAGGCCAATCTGCTTGCTGCTCAGTTTGCAGTCAGCTCAATGCTCCCAGATTGTGCTTTGTCTCCCCCTGTAGGTACTCGAGTGCATAGAATTCTCTATGGGACCAATCCACTTTCGCACTCGTACAGTTGGTAGAGTACTTCAAGATCTTGACGTTCACAAATCCGCTGGCCCAGATGGTATTTCTCCTATCGTTCTGAAGAGGTGTTCTTCTTCGCTGGAAAAACCATTGCATAAGCTTTTCCTTCTGTCCTATTCTTCAGGACTCTTCCCGGGAAAATGGAAAACAGCATTTGTCCAGCCTGTAACAAAAAAAGGCGAATCTTCTTCTCCCTCCTCCTACCGACCAATTGCACTTACGTCCCTTCTTTCTAAGGTCATGGAAACGCTGATAAACCGTCAGCTAATGAAATATCTTGAATCGCGAAAACTGCTTAATGACCGGCAGTATGGTTTTCGCAGCAACAGGTCCACTGGTAATTTGATGACATATCTAACCGAAAAGTGGAACCAATCATCAGGGTGGTGAAAGTAAGATTGTTGCGCTTGATATTTCAAAGCCATTTGACAGAGTTTGGCATCAAGCTCTCTTGTCGAAAATGCGTGCATTTGGAATCGATGATACTCTTCTTCAATGGATTAGAAATTACCTTTCGGACCGTTCAATTCAAGTTGTTTTGGACGGCTTCAAGTCTGCAACTCACCAAATAAATGCTGGTGTCCCCCAAGGCTCTGTTCTGTCCCCGACTGTCTTTCTCATTTTTATAAATGATCTCCTGTCTGTTACTTCTAATCCAATCCATTCCTTTGCTGATGACAGTACCTTCAGCTTCTCATATTCGTTTCTTCGGTCACGCCCCTCATCTTCGGGTGTGGAACTGGAACGGCAACGTATGTTAAGCTCATTAAATTCTCAGTGGGGTAAAACCAATAGAGTGGAATTTAATGCTTCCAAAACAACAATGCTGTCTCCTGTCATTAAAGCAAAACCCACACACACTGCCATTATCTATCAATGGCACTTGCATCGCTGAAACCGAAAGACTTTCCATTCTCGGTATGTGTGTTAATGACAACCTTCGTTGGAATGACCACATATTCGGTGTCGCCAAGAATGCCGCGAAATGTCTAGGCTTCCTTAAGCGTTGTAAGAAATATTTCACCCTTTCTGATCTGGCTACAATTTATAAGGCGTTTATTCGCCCGAAACTCGAGTACAACGCTCATATCTGGTCCGGTGCACCAATAACTTATTTGGAGTTCCTTGACAGGATCCAACAACGCGCGATAAAACTCATTGGCGACCGAGACATCGCGAGATCGATTGACTCTCTTATTCATCGTCGTAATGTCTCCTGCCTTTCGTTGTTTTATCGTTATTTCCACCATAAGTGTTCAAACGAAATTGCCAGTTGCATTCCTCCCCTTGAACATTTCAACCGCAATACCCGTCATGCAAGGAATGCTCATCAGTTCACCCTCAAGCCTGTGTTCGGACGTACAGTGAAGTTCAAAGAATCTTTCCTGAGCCGTACAACACGAATGTGGAATGCTCTTCCCCGCTCCATTTTTCCTACACATTATAATCTACAAGCATTCAAAACCAACGTGCATCGGCATCTCTCCTTTTCGTCTCACCCTAATTTCCTTAACGCCCGCGCTGTGTAGTTAATACATTATAAGGGTCCCAACAAATCCCTTTAGTGCGCGCTTATTATAAAAAAAAAAAAAAAAATGTTACTTGCAGACCCGCTAAAAAAATGCATGCATATTTTCTTTTTTCAACCTTTTCATCCTTTGTTAATGATTATGATTTTCATGTTCATATCACGCTGGAAAGTTGATCTTGTGGACTTCCTGGGTCGCACTCACCCTACTTGTTTCTTGTTCCGTTTTGTTCGTGATTAAGTTTTGTTTGTTGAAGACGCTGACGACTGTCATCCCCATTTAATAATATACCCACTGGAATTTAATTAATGTCTGTTATGTCGTTGTATTTGTCTTGATTTTTAAGCCTTGTTGTTATCTAGGGGTCAAACTTGAATAGGGATAGGATGGAGCTCCCCCGTCCCGTCAGGTAAATTTTAGTCCCATATCCCGAAGGTGAAAACAATGATTGTGAAAAATTAAACCAAAAATAAATAAATGTTGGTATTTTGGAGCATTGATTTTTATTCTAACCGTGAGGCCTAAAATATTATTAAAAACAAATCAATAAAAATTGAACTTACTTTATATAAACAATTTTGAAATTGCAGCCAACCCTCATAGTCAACGCAACATTGAACACATCTATCACAATTTCGATCGGGAAGATCATCTAAATCGGCATCGTTTAAGTAGAGAAATGCAAAAAGAACACAAGATACAAAAAATAAACCAAAAAGGTACCATATTGTTAAAACGGTACAAGGAATTTAAAAAAAAATCAAAAATAATAATAGTAATTTTGAATAATTTGTTTTTGTTTGCTTTACTAAACTATATACTATGTACCTATAACAACAATTTCCGAGGAAAATTCTTGATGCAAAGCATAAATGTTATGCTTCTTAATGCGTGCAATATTTCCATTGCACTTAATTAACCGAACCTCTCGCGGTGATAAGGCAAGTGTAACCGGAGTTAAATCAGATTGTAACTCCACCGCTGATGTGTTCACCATTTCATTACCTGTGTCCTGTTCCTCGTGATCGTCCACGACACCGGAATCATCTAATGAAGATTCCCGATTGACTCCACCACCTTCGCTGGCATTTGAACTGGCCTGCCGGCCAGGCATTAATTGACCTTTGTAGTCTGGCAATTTCAAATCGATAATCGGCCTTATTTCATTGTCAAGACTGGATATTTCGGGCGACTCACCTGAAGGATATAACATGTTCGGATTCTTACTTTGATCATCCTGAAATGAGATACCCCGGGCACGTTGATTTGGAATATTCAACGCTTGCGGCCTATCAGCACTGTGTCGTGGGCTCGGACTCGGACTTGGTGTTACCGATCGACTGTTACTCTGAAAAGCAAAAGAGAAAACGAGTTAGTTAATAATTAACTGAGCAACTGCGATATATATCATACTTGGCCATTTTCATTTGGAACACCGTCTTTGCCCTTCTTTTTCCGACGCGTCTTCTTTTTACTGTACGAGGCCAAGAGTACACCCTTTCGTGAGTCGATTTTCTTTTTGTAGTTTTTGTTTAACTTTTTTACATTTAATATGGACGGGTCGAAGCTAAATGTTGAATCTTCACGATGATCCAATAAGTCTTTTTTTCGTTCCTAAATGGGAAAGCAATATTATTTTGAAAGAAAAGTAATATGGCTTTCTGTTGGATTGGCGCTTACTTCGTTTGTTATTTCCGCTTCTTCCTCGTAACTTAACGCGACTACGGCTAACATCAAATTAATTAAATAAAATGAGCCAAAAAACACAACCACTGTAAAAAATGATACACTCATGGGTCCAGATGTAGCGAGTACCTGAAATGATGACACAAGTTTTAGTAAAAAAGGATTCTGATTGGTTTTGGCCAACTTACCATGTTGTAGACATTTTCCCAATAATCAAGCGTGATCAATTGAAATGTCGTCAGCATAGACCACATGAAATTATCGAAATTCGTGTATCCATGATTGGGATTTTCACCCACACAAAGGCACGTGTATCCTGTGGGTAAGAAATTAAATATTCAGTTTTTTTGGTAAAAAAAAATTTATCGATGAAAAAGGCACTTCGACCTATAAGATCTTAAGGCTATAGCGTGATAGTATTGAAGTATTGCCTAACGGTACGCTTTTACACTTTGAAGTCCCACCAGTTCCACCACCAGATAGTTCCCTATTATCGTGACGATAAGTTTTTTTTTTATTTATAATTTGCTTACGCTAAGGGGATTTTTTTTCTGTTGTTACAGTACCCTATAGTGCTAAGAACACAGCGTAAGCATTTGTGTTTTAACAGCACTTGGCAAATCGTATTTCATTGCATGCTTTTCGTACTACTTACTATTAGAAGGAATAGAGAGATAGGAAAGTAGTGTTTGGGTGCAGTTGTAGGGTTTTTCACCACGGGTGGTGTCTAAGTTGCTTAGGGAGATTACGATTTCATGTATTCGATATAAAGTAATGGACTTGGCCGGGATGCGAACGCACGACCTTCCATTTAGTAAGCGAATTAACTACTACTGCACCTATGCCACCCGTAAGGCTTAATCTAAAATCTTATTCCAATTTGTTTATACCCTATTCTAAGGGTATATTAATTTTGACGCATAGTTTGTAACATACCTTAATATTGCCCGTAGACCCCTAAAAGTTACTATATTTATGATCAGCATCGATAGTAATGTCGATCTAACCATGTCCGTCCGTCTGTCGGCAAAAATTAGGCCTTTAAACTGGACCTAGAGAGCTGAAATTTTAACCATATACTCTCTAGGGTCCCGAAATAATCACGTTTACGAATTTTTGAAATCCGCCCACAGACACGCCCACAAACTCAAAAAAAAACAAAATTTTGGAAAAAATCGAATTTTGAGCTAGAAATCTGAAATTTTTTATATATGATCTATGACTCCTAAAACTGCTTGGGATAAAAAAATTTCAAAATCCGCAAACTGACACGCCCACAAATAAATAAAACAGTTTTTTTGAAAATCCGAAGTTTGAACTAGGGAGCTGAAATTATAATATATACTCTCTAGGGGCCCTTTATTCTCATGTGTTAATTTTTTTAAAATCCGCCTACTGACACGCCCACAATTAAATAAAACAATTTTATTGAAACACCCAAGTTTGAGCTAGGGAGCGTTTTTTTTTTGATAAAATCCTTTGTTGTTATATAACAAAATATGTAGAGCGTTCTTAACAATTCAGCCATACTTAGACTTTTGTCACGCCCACTTATGAGGGATAGGAATAAGAATAGGGTATCCAACAGTTCGCCCAAGCGGACTGTAGTCCGTTCCTATGTTTTTCTTTACATTCCTTGACATTTGTATGGACATATTTATTTTCGCATGTATACAAAGTGCTCTTTTGATCTATAAGTGTTTTTCCTCTTATGTTTTTTTGATTATGTTTTGTTTTGAAATGCTTGAGGATATGAATACTAGTCCCTATATTAATGACCTAAATAAACCTAATAAAATTTTGTTTGAATTTAATGAATTTATAACCAAGTAATGGTGGCGTCCTAATTTTGTCGTTGACGTCACTTAAGCAAGGAGATTATCGTTACATCGTAGACATCCCATGTGCACATTGTGCAGAGTATAGGGTGGATTATTCCTACAAGAGGTGTATTGCATCACCTCTGGTCAACAACATCTGACAATTTTTTTTTTGTATTTGTTTCTGAGAGTCCTTCCTTCTAGCTTGGCACGATGATATTTTTGAGGGAAGGTTAGTAACAAAGAACCCCCCATTCAACGAAGAAGAGCCGTGTATCGCGAGCGTGCCAAAACTTGTCCAATCCTGCCTCCCACAACTAGTATACATTTTCAACTTTAAGTATTAATCAGAAAATGTTACCAGCAGACGATTTATTTATGTCTTCGAAACTCAGTTGTTCCTAAAAAAATTTCCTTTCTAGTTCAATTGAGGGCTGGGCATTCACATAATATGTGATACGACTATTTTCATTTTGCTATGATGATATCGTAAGCCGTGATGAACACTTAGCTACCTAGGGCGGAGCCAGGCGTGCTGGGGAAGGCTCCCCTGGAGCCGAGACAAACCTTCAGGAAGGCACACCACTTGTATTGAAATAATCTCGTTTTTCTGAAAAAGACTAATATGCTCTTCAATGATGAAGAGCTTAGATTCTCAGCAGTCACCACATCAGCACACAATGCCTGCCACCTGATACAAGCAAAAGCAGGACAATCACAAAGGAAGTTTTTCGCAGTGTCGTCGCTCTCTGCACAGGCATCGCAGTTGCTAGTATCGCGTGAGCCTAGCTCCCTTAGATGCTTTGCAAAAGCGAAGTGGCCCGTAAAATCGCCAGTAACTTCCGTTCAGCCTTTTCTGCTTATAGACAGCAAGAATGCAGCAGATTTTTTACAGACGTCGGGAACTATTCGTTTAGTCAGTCTGCACCCTAGAGTCATGCCATCTGCGGTTGTGCTCACAAGAAACCCAACTGCCAATGAAAGCTTTTACCGAGAACACAGGTAGACCAATCGCCGGTTCAGGTAATGAAAAGACATCCTCTGAGCCCTGTCTAGAAAGTTCATTGAAGATCTCATATCCCATGAGCCCGTTATGACCCGGGAGTCAGAAAAGTCTTAGTGAATTCAGCCTTTGACCAAATTCAGAGAGATATTGCATTCGCGAACTATTTTGCAGTTGGTCAAAGGGTAGGGTAAAACCTTGAGCGCTGCTGTACTGACAGACGCAAATACTCCGGCCTCTTCATCTGTTCCTCACAACATAGTTCAAAGCCATTAGGACAAAATAAGTCTCCGTTTGAAAGACTGACGAATTTCAATAATGCATCTAGGGTGAGGCTCGGTGCACCTGGGGAAGGCCCCTCGCAGCCGAGAGACATACCTTCCTTTGGAGTTTGGCGAAAGCAGCAGTAACGTACTTACGTGAAATTTTATTTCACCAAACAACCAACCATTCCTAGTGCACCATTCGTCGATCATGTCAAGGACCGCTTGCGCTTTGGAGCAGAAAGTAACTAGGCATGATCCAACAGGAAAAACGGCAACATTATATCGGTGTTCGCCTGAGCGTCCTGAGGAGGCAGCCCTTTTCGGTTGGTACTGGTACAGAAGGAAGTCCTGAGAAAGCATTTAAACTCCGACTTTCGAGCATAGCTTTGGTTTATTTTATAGTGGGTTGGTTTATATTTTTGTGATGCTAAGCAATTGATATGAAATCATATCCATTCTTGTCAAAAGTACTCTCTGCATCAAGAAAGGTGTCTTTGCACCGACAGGCGTTTTTGAACTCTGTTGTAAGTTTAAGCAGAGCGCCTTCAGTTGGTTTGTCTTTCTTGTATGCAAATTGACATGGGTGTAGAAGCATGCTATTTGTTAATTATTCTATGATATGAACGTCGATAGTCCTCTACATTGTTGTCAGAAAGAAACGATGTCAAGCTTATGAGGCGGAATAATTTAGGTAGTTCACTCGGCTTGTTGCCTTATTTGGGGATGCATACTACATTTACTAAGGCGTGCATGGTTAAGTTTAATCATATTCGAGGTATTAATACATGGTTGCCACTATTATTAAAAAAAAAATTCCCTGACTTTTCCCTGACTTTCCTTGACTAAATTTTGCAAATATAGCAAACAAAATGACGCATTTAAACACTAGTTATTTAAAGAACAGACAAATTGTATACTTCTAAACATTTCTTTTAAAATATATCAATGAAACAATCAGCTGTGAACAGGATATACCTTATTTTTTTAAAAGGCAGAGTTGATAATTTATTTTCTCTTCTTCTTGAATGCGAATTTTTGCTTTTTCCTTATACATTTTTTTTTATTTCTTCCTCCTTTTTTCTTTTTAATTCGTTTACTCCAACTTCTTTTTTTATACCCTATTCTAGGGGTATATTAATTTTGACGCATAGTTTGTAACATACCTTAATATTGCCCGTAGACCCCTAAAAGTTACTATATTTATGATCAGCATCGATAGTAATGTCGATCTAGCCATGTCCGTCCGTCCGTCCGTCCGTCGGCAAAAATTAGGCCTTTAAACTGGACCTAGAGAGCTGAAATTTTAACCATATACTCTCTAGGGTCCCGAAATAATCAAGTTTACGAATTTTTGAAATCCGCCCACAGACACGCCCACAAACTAAAAAAAAACAAAATTTTGGAAAAAATCGAATTTTGAGCTAGGAAGCTGAAATTTTTTATATATGATCTATGACCCCTAAAACTGCTCGGGATATAAAATTTTCAAAATCCGCCCACTGCCACGCCCACAAAAAAATAAAACAATTTTATTGAAAAACCAAAATTTGAGCTAGGGAGCTGAAATTTTTAATATATACTCTCTAGGGGCGCTTTAAGCTCATGTATAAATATTTTCAAAATCCGCCCACTGACACGCCCACAAATAAATAAAACAATTTTTTTGAAAATCCAAAGTTTGAGCTAGGGAGCTGAAATTTATAATATATGCTCTCTATGGGCCCTTTATGCTCATGTGTAAATATTTTCAAAATCCGCCCACTGGCACGCCCACAATTATTATTATTTTTTTTTTTTTTAAATTCAAAGTGAGCTAGGGAGCTGAAATTTATAATATATACTCTCTAGGGGCCCTTTATGCTCATGTGTTAATTTTTTTTAAATCCGCCTACCGACACGCCCACAATTAAATAAAACAATTTTATTGAAACACCCAAGTTTGAGCTAGGGATCGTTTTTTTTGATAAAATCCTTTAAATGTTGTATAACAAAATATGTAGAGCGTTCTTAACAATTCAACCATACTTAGACTTTTGTCACGCCCACTTATGAGGGATAGGAATAAGAATAGGGTATCCAACAGTTCGCCTAAGCGGACTGTAGCCCGTCCCTATGTTTTAATTTAAGTTTTTCTTCTAACTGCTGTGTATAGCGGCTATGAGAGGATCGAACATTAAATATTAATTTTCAATTTATTTCCACTTTCGATACTCCCCAGCCTCTTTCACGCCATCTAAGACTCTCAAATACATAAGATTGAATAATAGCTACAGCTGATTCTAATATTAATAAAGCAATTTGTGTAATTAATAAAATTATAATAATTATTGAAGATAAAGAAGGTCCTGTATATCCTAATAATGTTAATAATAAATGACCAGCAATTATATTAGCTGTTAAACGAACAGCTAATGTACCTGGTCGAATAACTTTGAGCGACCCCTCAAGGAGGTTTTCGACCAAAAGAGTCTTGTCAATTGAGAAGCCACTCTCAACTGAGGCGTTTCCGTGCGATAATATGCAACACATTTTTATAACATGCCAAAGATCTATAAAATTTTCATTTTTGCCATAAAGCTGAAAGTAGAACTTTGCAACTGTACATGCATTATGTACTGCAATTTTGCCCTTTCCGCGCATGTATCAAACAATCTGTTGGCATTATATAAAATTTGAAACAAATTTTTGAATCTTTTACTGTAGAGACCGTTGTAATCCAGTTTAAATTTTAAAATATCTTTTTTTTTCGAAAAATTGTCTTTTTGTTTTATTGCATTGATGATTTTCGTTGCTTTGAAGCCAACGTCAACGTTTTTTATTTCCAGAAGATTGGATTGACTTGAAAGATCGATTGAGATCCTATGGAGCATTCGCTGATATACTTTTTTTTGACGATGCGATGCAATAAGTTTTTAACCAATATGAGGAGATCTTCATAAAGGTAAAATATCAATGGTTTCTCGCCTTGAAATTTTGATAAAAATGGTTCACAATCAGTTGTAATTGTATGGAAAAATGCAAGTTTACAGTCTAACAATTTGTCTTGGAAGTATTTTTTTACGTTTTCAATTGGACTTGTTTTTGGTAAATCTGAATTTGTCATAGAAAAAAAGTGCTTCAACTCTCTAAACAGATTTTGTTTTCTAGTCAATGTACACCGCAATATTTCAGGGAAATCGAGTACAATCAGTTTTGGAGGTAAATAAGCTTCTTCTTGCAGGACCTTCTTTGAAAACGTATGCCTTAAAAGAATGTACAGGTCCCATGAAAAATTTGTAAGTCCGGTTTTCGTGGCTCCATGTATTACATGTAGACCACACACACCACATTCTAGTAGCTGCGTACCATCCGGATCAAATTAATTTCGCTGTTGTTTAAATTTCTTTAAATTAGATAAATTTACGTTTGGGCCATCCATAGATACTTGAAGAAGTTTCTCTTTTTTCAAAAATCGGATTCCATTGTCAAAATGTTTTAAAATGTCATCTGACTTTGAAGATCCCATGAACTCGCTTTCTAAGTACCTATTGCAAACAAATCCTTTTGACTCATCAAAAAACGGACAACTAAATCCATTTGTCCTTTCTGAGCTATTTTGTTCAGTGCTTCGTCAAAACATATAACAAAGTCGTCACATTTGTTTACTTTATCCAAAAGATTGTTATGGAAATATGGGGAGATACCGTGGTTGATAACGTAGGAACTCTTAGTTCTTCCTAACTTAACATTTTCAGCAATTTGGCTGTCTGGGAACATCAATCGAAAAAGATCACTAATTTCCACAGCCGAGTTCAAGGACGCTCTGGTGGAAATAATATACAGACACCACCTTATCTCTGCGACAATGGAACCGGTCTTGTCGAAAGTAAAATATTTTGTTTGTGTATTTTGAGCGTTAATATTTTCTGGTGTATTTTGAGATGTTTTTGACTACTAGAGGCGACCAATGAATGCGACGCAGTGAAGAAAGTATCAATTTTTTGTGACGTCAAAGCCTTAGAGTTTGACTTATGCGCTAGTCCATTTCGATGCGACACCAAAACCCTTTGGCATATGTTGCTTAACTCAAATTCGTTTTTGCATAATTTGCATCTTGCTTTGCCGTTATTGCCTTAAAATAAAAACTATACTATACAAAATCTTCCTTAGCAAAGGGAACAAATTTCGCTAAACAAAGTCAATCGAAATAGACTATTTTGATTTTTGATGTATAAGTTTGCATATCTTTTTTTTCGGAATGAAGATGTGGTTTTCCATTTAAGCATTATCTCAGACTTTTCGTAGCGCATGGATCGAAAAATAGGATTGATATGCTTTTCAATGCTACTTGGCATCTCCATTAGCTGTTTAGGAATTAATACAACTGCGTGCAAACGCTTTACTTTCTCGAAACCAAAATCGTCTCAATCAAACAAATTAAAAATGTCCACGGTATATAGGTACATTATTAGGTAATAGTGGTGGATTAGTGAAATGGTGCGTGGGTATATCTTGAAAGATATCGAGATCTGCGAAATGTGATCCCAAAATAAGAAAAAAATGTGGATTCATGAAAAGTAACATTTTTGCTCCCAATGGAAAACCACATAAATTTTATTCAAAAATATTGCACAAAACAGAAATGATATAAAGTTGTGTTCCTTTTCACAAATAAAATTGTGTGTGGGTAAACTTCAGAGCTCGACATACAAATTTTGTTTAATATTATAAAAAAAAATACACACAACGGGAATTTTCCCTGACTGTTTTCGAAATTCCCTGACTTTCCCTGACATTCCCTGACCAAATGTTCGTTCCCTGACTTTCCCTGATTTTCCAGTCCAGTGGCAACCATGTAATATGTTAAAGAAATTTATTTTATGATATCTATAAACATCTATCTCTATCATGTATATCTATACATAGTATAAAAGAAAGTCCTTACAAGGCGTGTGTCTATGTTTCCGCTAATTTCGAGAAGCAAAACGAATTTTGATGCGGTTTTCACTACTACTCGTATAATCTGAACTTTTCAGGGAAAGTTTAGACGTACTAAAAAAATGTTGAGCTGAGCACTAAAAGACGTCTAAGTGTCAGAAACTGGATGAAAATCAGCTTTTTATCCGCACGAGTTGGAACTTTGTACCGCCTTTGTTAGCACTTGCGCAAAAGTTTGTGATACAGAACCGGCAACGAACAATACGCGAGTCGTATCGTTAAATTGTTCGTCTTCCATGCGTTCGCGCTTCGTTCATCCTATTGAGTTGAAACTTTGTACAGTTTTTGTTGGCATTTGCGAGAAAATTTCTGAAATAGAATCATCAACGTACAATAGGTGGCTCGCTATGATTTCCCGCATCGTTAATCCGATTGAGTTGAAAGTTTATTCAGTTGTTATTCGCTCAAACAAATGGAAACAGAATTAAATCGCATGCAGGGCATTAGAATACAAAAAGTTGTTATGTAAGTTTTAAGATTTAATATTAAAATGAATAATCTAAAATAGCATGTAGGCGAGGGCTAAATAACTTTCGACGGGTTCTGCTAGTATAATATATACCTAACAGTTAGATAATAATATTGATACAAACCTATTGGGCAGTGCCTGGCTCCAGTGAGATTTCCACAGAGCATTGGCAACTCCTCGACATCGTACAACCAGTTCTCTGTGTCATTCACCCAACTAAAATTGTATAAAAATCTATTTAAATATTTCCATATTGTTGAGCATGTGCAATGGCCAAAAAATTAATATATAATTCTCTTCATTTGACTTAGCCCGCTAAATGTTTTGATTTATTTTTTACGTTAGCTTTCAATTGCTATTGTCGATTTTGACATATATATAGTTTTAGTCACTTAAAAATACGAAAAATTGTACAAATTCGTTCAATTTTCCATAAATATTGCGTGAAAAAAGTACTTTGTGAAAAATTCAATGAATTTGTAAAAATTTGTTTAATTTTTCGAGTACGCCAAACACACCCATTATCTAAAGCTATTTGAAACCCGAACAAAAAATGGCGCGTTCGTTTGTTATTTCCTAATAGTTTGGCTTTTTTTCTCGTATGAATCCAATCGGCATTTACATACTTTATAGAACGTTGGCGGGGATAGAAAAACCAAATATTCGAATGTTTTAAAAAACAAAATGTTACCTTTTCCATTCTGCACTGGTTACATTGACCCAGTCGTCTGGAAGATCTTTAACGCATTTATTCCTAAGTTCGCCCATATATACCTTTTTAAAAAGTTAAAAACAATAAACTTTTTCTAGGTCTTTGATAACCAAAAACAAACACTCACTTGCAAGGCAAATAGTGCAAAAACCATCAAACAAAATATCGTTAGTGTCATAACCTCGGCCAATTGTCGGAAAGAATGTAGCAGTGCATTTATGATGGTTTTAAGGCCTAAGAAAATATTCAAAACATTATTTAAGTAGCTTTTCATCACGAATTAATTTAATATTGTTTTTACCCGGCATTATGGAAACAGTCTTTAATGCTCTCAGTACACGAAATGTTCTCAAACCAGCTAAATTGCCAACCTCCATTCCGATTGTGGCATATCCGCTGGTTATTACAACAAAATCCAGCCAATTCCAAGGATTTCTCAAATAGGTGTATTTATTGAGCAGGAATCCTTTAGCAAGGATTTTGATAAACATCTCCAGGGAGTAGATAGCCAGAAAGATGTATCTGAAAGAGGTATGTATTTATAAAATAATGTGTAAATGCTTTTTATGTTAATCTGCAACGAACTCTATAAGTAGGAAATTCCTTAAGCAAGAAGGTTACCTATTTAGTCGTACTTACTCAGCTTCTTCGAAAGTTTCAGTCATGGCTAAAAAAATACAGTTAAATAGAATCGTAGCCATCACACAGTAATCGAAATATTGATTTGTCGCTATGTAAATACATATCCTTCGTGCCGTACTCCAAGGATGAAACAGGAAAAGGCTTTTAGTTCCAGTGAATCGATGAATGTAGTTTTTCCGAAATCGCTTTGACACCACACAGAAGGTCTGAAAAAGGAGCAAGAACACAAAAAAAAATATTAAACCGAGAGTTAAAATGCAATACAAATGCACATTTAATGGGGTCTTGATCGTAATGTGGCGGTTGTTCCTTTAAATCGCTGATAATCAAACCTCTTTTTGTCTGGCTTCAAGGTTCAAGAATATTACAACTGCAAACAAAATGCTGTGCTTAATTACTAGTGGTTGAGGTGTGCTGTGCGAGGGATTTCAAATTTAAATCGTGCCGGTTCCCAATAACACCTAAAGTTTTTTGTCCCCTGCCCAACCACTTCTGCATCAAGAGCAGGGTTCCCACCTCAAACTTTTTTTTGGCTAGTTTAGTTTTGGTAGTTTGGTAATTTTTTTCTGACTTTGGTAACTTTTTTGATAAAATTTTTTGATCAAAATAAATGAAGAACTGAGAGTTAATAATAGAGTGAATTTAATTAATTTGAGCTACGCTATTCAATACGAACTCAATCACCTCATCTAAATTATGGTCCCTCAATGTAGGGAACCCCCATCCATGAAAACGCGTTTTTTTTTAAATTTACTGAATGCACTGATCTTTTCGTTTTGACAGCTGACTGTGAAACTTTAAATGTTTTCTTTCTTCTGGAACTAACTTAGGGTCTATCTTACAATTTAAAATTAAAGTCGCAGTTAAATTTCTTTCAACTTCATCAGAAAATAACATCCACATTTGTGCGTTTCAAAATAACCGAATAAGAGTTACCAGTGGCTTATGTTCTATTTGGTCGGTCAAATAGTTAGACAGTTATATTTTGTCTGTCACGACTCACGAGATGATAATTTTTGTTTTGGTTTTTCGTGGCAGTGTTTTTTTTGCTTTTTTAATTTTAATATAGATCCAACAAACAAAAAATCAATTAGTGACACTTTTGAGAGAATTAAAATTGGAACTACTCATATCTATATATATAAAAGAAAGTGTCCGAAGCGATGTAACCGCATAACTCGAGATTGGCCGAACCGATTTTGATGATTTATACTTTGTTGGAAAGGCATTTTCTCAGCACGGGTTTTAGAAGAAAAAAATCTAAATTTCAACATGGCTTATTTTGACCACCCAGCGTGTTACGACAGTTTTTTTTAGATTTTTTTTTTTTTTTTTTTTTTTTTTCATTTTGTATTTATTTATTTTGGCAACAACCAAATAAAGAATCACATTTGAATGTAACATATCGTATCACAATTGAACTGTCAGATAGATACGCAACGTAACGCCACCTATTATCGATCAATGGAGAAGCCAATTTTGTTTCATGTTTGGTGGCGCTGTCGGATTCGGATTTCTTCATTGCGATTTTGTGAGTTTTTGTGAATTAAAATTGATATGAGAATATATCTATATCTATTTATATATATATGTATATAAAAATCAATCCATATTTGCGTTTGTTGCCGGTGTTTGGCCAAACGCGTTAACCGATTCCAATGAAATTTTTTTTTAAAGAAAGGTGACGTCTATACGAAGGATGTTATGTATGTGCGATGTCTGTATCTGCATCGGTGTGTAAATTATGTGTTTCTTAAAAAAGAAAAAAAATTGACAATGTATTTATACACTGTGTGTTTCATATGTAGGTATCATGTGCTTTGAAAAAAAAAACAAATTTAAGTGAAATAATAAAAAGTTTTTTTGTGTAATATTTTCTATATATAAAAATCAATCCATATTTGTGTTTGTTGCCGGTGTTTGGCCAAACGCGTTAACCGATTCCAATGAAATTTTTTTCCATGAAAGGCGACGTCTGCACGAAGGTTGTTATGTTTGGCTATATCTGCATCGGTGTGTGAGATATGGGCATTTGAGTGAGTACACATGCATATGTGCGTATGCGTGTAAATTACGACGCAGATACAGAGACCGTATAGACGTCACTTATTTTGTTATCCGAACAAGCATATGAAAGAGGGAGACCACACGAACGTTTCAAGCTTATTGTGGAATTTGTGCGCACTTTCATTCTTGAGATATCGTGTGTTCAATATTTTATTCAAATAACTCTTATTGAAATTTTTTGCATTTTTTTGTGAATCGGACATCGGAAAGTTGCTTTTCCAACATTGATAACAATCGGTGTGGAAGTGAATGAAAAGTGATTCAATCGAAGTTTTTTATTTTCGCTTTGTTGTTTGATTCGCAGAAGTAAGGTGACATAGGCGCCTGCCAGACAACAAGCACCTACCCTAAACGGAACAACGAAGTTGTGTGAGCGGCCTAAGCCATGCGGAGAAAAACGTGCAGTCCCTTTCACCGGTTGAGCTCAAATCAGGCAATCTTCGGTATTGGCCTGAGAGTGTTTCTGTGAACTTTGGTCAAAATCGGTCTTCTTTTTTTTAGGCGCAGCAACATACGCCGGATACTCGCTATAGACAATTATAAGGAAGTCTACTCGAACATATTGGCCAATAGAATTCTCGGGCACGGGAAAAGCCGGGCAGGTGCAGCTAGTAAGTATATATAATCGCTGTAGGCCAACCCGTTAGGAAGAGGAGTTAAAATATGTGTATCAATTTTTTTGTTTGCTAAAGATATTTGTCGGGCACTGTAGTTCGGCACTGGAAATATTTTCAGCGCCCGACGAATATAATTCTACGTCCGCTGCCAATACGGGTAGGCCAAGCGTTGGTACGAGTATATACCCAACTGACAAACTCCTGAAAGCTTATCTCTAAGAACTATATATATATATAATGGAGACTAAAAAGGTTAAAAACAAGATTTTAAATCGGTTCATATCTCCCGGACACTTTTTTAAAAAATATTTTTTTCGGCCCATTCTTTAACCAGGAGCTCATTAGAACCCAAAAAAGATACTTCTGTATTTAATGTTATTTGTATGTACTTAATTGAAGTTTTATCAATTATATTTCTTATCAAACTTCTAATATTTTTAACACGTATGTACATAAACATCTCGCCAAAGAGGTTTAATCTAACGCGCGAACATGAGTACACATACCCTTTTTTATTAAGTGGAACGACTTCCTTACCGACGAGGAATGTATTTGTCATAACATACACATATTTCCTCTTTCTGCCACATCAAACAAGAGACATCACCTCACTTTTTTTGCCTCACATACCCTAAGAAGCATTGGACATCAGATTTCCTCACATATAAGTATAAAAAATGATTGAATAAAGCGAGTGAGGAGTCGAATCCTAAAAATGTTTCTCAGTCAATTGATAAAAATCTCCATTTCCAATCGTGCTCCACTCACTTAAATTTAGATTTTTTTTCGAGATTGGTTCTTTGACGTTAAGGATTGCTCGGATCTTGAAACTACCGTTAATATGATCTCACACTTGTACGCCGTCAAACATTGTGGTCTAGAACCTTTCTCTCAGCTTAGTGGGTATTTTTTGGTCACAGAAGATGTCTGAGTTTATCCTCCACTTCATCCATCAGTGAACGGGCAGCATAAGTATTCTGCTTTTACGGACCAATACGATACCATACGATACGTATTATAATCTACAAACAAACTAGATATTGTTTCCCTATTCATAACTGTTTAAAAATTAAAATGACAAATGTTACATCTGCCTTGACTGCTTTATAAATGACGCTTTTAAAATTCAATGGGACATAAATGACCCTTAAGTCCACACGGTTTTGAAAGGATATTAAATTTAAAGCGCTTGGTCGAACCAAAATACGTAATTTTAAGGTTTAATATTCTGTTAAATATTGAAAAGTATTTTATGAAAACGGGCATAAATACGCTATGAACGATTCGAAAATATTTATAAGTGATTCATTATTCACCTATTTTATGTTATTGGTATTTGGTCAGAAAGTAAACTACAAAGTAAAATGCCGCACGTTGAGAACTATTACGCTACAACTCAAAGCTATGCCTCAAACAGATCTGCAGCAGGATTGGTTTTGTATGTACAATGATGCATTGCTACTGCATGTCAATTCTTGCTGCAAGTTGTCTCTATTCCTAATGTCGCCGCACCGATTGTAGAGTATGACAATGCCTAATATCTTGATTGTTGGTCGTTCAGTGATAATTATTAGGTCATCAAAAAGTATACTGAATGATGCCAATTTCTTGTTGCACATGTGTTTCATGTGCGTCACTGCATGCATTACTGCGTGCGTCTCTGTTGCACATCTGTTTCAGGTATAAGGGTACCTAAATAAAATGAAATGTTTTCCTATTTTTCTTTCACTGCCTTGTTTTATTTATTTTCCCTCTGATTAGGAAGATATTCTGTGAAACACACTCATTTCACTTCCCTTCTTAATTATACCAGCGACACCTTCCGGCTAGCACAACCAAACCTAAACTTTTATTATTTTAGCGCACACGCAGTTGGTATCTCTGCGACGTAGAAATATTTCAAGCAAAATGTGAAATAATTTCCGTTCCTCTGTCTTTCGTTCTCAATCTGTCGTCAAGTAAAGAGTTGCGAAGCAATTCTTTCCGAAATCAAGCAGCAGGAAAATGAGAGCTAAGGTGAGAATTTTTAACTTATTTGACTACAAATAAAAAGTAAACTCAGAACGAGTAAAAGTGATAAATTAAATAAGTTTATAAAAACAAAGCATTGAATTAAATTGGAAAAGAGTGTGACAGGAATCCCATCAAAAATAAATACAATTGCTCTGAAAACACGTGTCAAGTGGATTTCCTTGCAATTTTCTTCATTTATAAATGCTAAAGTGGTCCATTTTGTTAAACTAAATTATTGTTTTATTTATTTTCCAGTGGCGTAAGAAGCGTATGCGTAGGTTGAAGCGTAAACGCAGGAAGATGCGTGCAAGGTCCAAATAAATATGCGATACTGTAAGTTGAAAAATGTTCCACATCTTGCGGAACCCCGTTTCTCTAAAATTGGTTTTCTTTTATTTGCAGGAAATAGGATTCCATTCTTCATGATTACCCTGTACAAACAATTTGCTTCGAGCGTTCTTCTTAACCGGCAAACTTCATCTAAAAAGTGAACAAAGTTTTTTTTTAAATAAAATGAGAGAATTCTTGAAGTGAACAAAAGGAAATTGTGATTTTTTCATTTGGATTTTTTTTTGTAGTTTTCGTGCCGCGCTGGGGCGTAGTCTCAAGTTTTCTTTATGGAATTTCTCGGTCGATATTGTGTTTGGTGGGGTTCTAGAGAAAATGGAACTGCTGGCAGCCGGTATCGATGCCGCAAACCACGTTTTCGCATTGTTAAAGCAGGAAATGGTGGCGTGGCCATTTTGAATTTACGTGTTCTAGGGATTTCATGTGGTCGCTGGATTTAGTTTGAATTTAATTTTTAGATTTTGGATTTGTGAAATATGACTAAAGATCCCAGAAGTTGGTCGGCGCGACATGTGTGCCAGCAGCGTATGTGTAAATTTGGAATTTTCCTTTGGATTTGGCCGGGATAATTTAGGGGTCTTAGAAGCTCGAATTATGATGAGCTTCACCCGAACTTTCTGCAAGTGATGTACGTTGATTGAGCTGGAGCAACGGCCACCACGTTTTAAAAATTAAGGATGAGATGTTTGGCAGCATCTTTGCTTCGTTGAATTGACTTTCCGCACCTGAGTAGGGTTCTTTGAATGCAAGGATGACCTCCCGAGAGGAAGCAAGTTTGAAAATTATGTGTAGAAAATAAACGACGTGGTTGTATTTGTATGACTGACTGGTGACGGTGAGCAATGAATGGTTTCCGTCGAGTGATGAAAAAGGATTCATTGATTTTGCAATTTCCAGGCCGCTTTGCTCGTAATATGACTAGCTTAAGCTTAGTTGAATATGTAGCAGCTAATTCGTTTGTATTTTCTGATTTCTCACCGTGAAAAGGTGACACGAAGCTGATTTTATCGTCCATGAAACCTAATTTTACGAAGCTGATTTTGTCGTCCATCAAAGCTTTGTTGATTGGCGCAGACGGGAAAAGGACGATTTTCCTATTGAAGGAATATCATGGCTCCCACTATTGCTTATTGGAAACCAACTAATTTTAAAAGATTTATTCAATTCCTGTACGAACCAAATTAAACGTGGTTGGACGGGACAAGTATTAAACATGCGATCAATGACCGAATGATTTTGCACAATCAATTCACGACGCCTTAATGGAATAGCACCCTTAAAAGCATGTCTAGCTTATCAAAGGATTTCGTTTCCTTCTTTTTTAAAGAATCTTCTATCTAAGTCGTTTGGAGAACTGGGATAAACATGCATACAAGAATACCTACTCTCAGATCCCAACTTATTTCATTGAAAAATAAATACATTTTATTTCTTGCACCTGGCCGAAAAATGATTGGTTTTTTTTTGAACATTTTTGACAATACTAACACATACATAGGTACCGAAAATGTCAAACAGACGTTTATATTTTTCCGGCTTCAATTTGAGACATCAATCGGTGGTCTTCATTTTGTGTTGTGTCGTGTGATTGTAGCATTACGTTTATTTACATTATTTGTATTTTAATTTGTTATGGTAGATTTTGTTTAGTGAATTCTAAAAGAAAAGTGTCAAGCTACGGCTGAATGTTTTAGGTGAGTGATTCTTCCGATTTCTGTTTGTAAATTATTTGTTTTGAGTTTACAAAGGCATTGCTATATGTTTATTTATAGAATTCTTATATAACAATGCACTAGCCACGTGCATTTACAATTAGATAATATGCATAGCATAGTTTCCTTAAATGATGAATGAAGTGACGATGTGATAAATATATATACATATACCTATGTATGCACGTAGTTTTGCAGTGATGCTTTGATGTTTTGTTTTGATTGCCGGCTTCTTATGCACGCAAACGCATAGCTGAATGGTGGACGTGGATTGGAGATTTTGATTTGGCGTAAAGCAGTAATTGCAATCTTTATTTTTTTCAAGAAAAAGAGTTTCATATGAAGTCTTAAAACAACTCTGAATTCAAATTTTGGAAAAGATATTACATATTTATTTATTTCTTATATTGTCTGAAAACAATGTACCTACAGTCTCAATTTAGACTGTAGGTTGGGTCGTCTGTCCAGTAGTCGAACACTTTTTGGTGCTTTGCAAATGACTCTTATACTGCAAACGATGCGTAGGATACACCAGAGATGTTCTGTACAAAGAATATGGAAAGGAAACAAAGAAATATTTAACTTCCGTTTGAATTTTGAATTACTTCAATAACAATATTTTTAAATAAATAAATACATACATAGGTAGCTACTGGAAAAAGCTAAATTCCCCAGTAGAACACTAGCGTCCACCAAAGCGAACACAAAATCTCCTAAATTCGAACATCGATTAAACGTATACATACATAGGTAGGTAGTTTCCTTAGGAACAAAATAATAACTTTAAAACTATATTTCAGTTAGGATAAAGGCAGTAGTAGGCAGTAGTAGTAGTACAGTTAACAGATTTCTTGATTTTAATCTACGTTAGTTTTCTTACTACGAAGGTTACAGAAAATTGTTAGTCTTTCTGAAAGTGTAGAAAGTTTTTATAATAGATAAAAAAGAAATAATAAAATAACCGTGTGTAGCTTAAAATGATATTTTGAAATAAAAGCAGGTACGATTTACTCTAGGATTCGGAGTATCGATTTTACTGTCTGCATACTTTTATTTCAGTATCCATACACAAACATTTTCTATTAAAATATATACCTAGCCTTTTTGTGGTATTTCAACCAAACATTTATAATTTTTATAAAATTTTTTAGGAACTTTAACTCATAGGATGTGTTATTTAATAATAAAAATATAAAAAAATAAAAATAAATAAAATAGAATTCATTTTTAATTGTATTTTTTTGATTTCTTTATTTGTTTAAACAAGATCATTAATAAAGTCAATTAAACCAGAGATGTTTGGGTTGTCTCCTCTATCTCCATCTCGATTTCAAATATACTCAGGACATGATTCGAGATTCTTCTTCCTCTGTAGCAATGAATCTAACATTTATTTAAAGTTGAATAACTAAACAACCTATGTCCGAAATCTAAGGATGGTGCTCAGAGACCATTGCTTCCAAGCTTAGGCCAAAGACAAGATATCCGCCATGGTAAAGTATGACATCAATCAAGAAGAGGTAAATTACAAAGGGCGGATGTGTTATGTACAAGTGCTTGCAGTGAGGGCAGATCTAGCTGTTAACAAGATCTAGAAAAGACTAAGATCCACACCCAGAGCCAAAGGAAAACACTAGTGCTGGGAAATCGCTTTGGAAACATAAGAAATAAAGAGAGACAGAACTCCAACAGAAGTCCAACTACAAAAGGAAAACCCCAAAATAAGCAATCAGTATATAATAACATCAGGCTATTCCTATAGAGATATCTCAGCCCATTGTAATAAAAAAAATAAAATAAATATTAGACCACTTTCTTTGCGAAGTGGAAGGGACCTACAATTTTAATCCGAATCCGAACGGCAAGTTGGTTGTTTGTCAGACGTTCGTGAGAGATGGGGCAGTGGAAAAAACTCTAGATGGTGGGCATTGAACCGGGGACCTTTCGATTAGTAGTCCGACACAATAAAGAGTGAGCCACTGCTCCCGACTTTAATATATGCTAAACAAATTCATCTGGTGGATATATGCCGAATTATACGCCTGTGTAGCCGATGATATTAAAGCCAATGAAATATCCCTTAGTAGGATAGCCAGACAGAACTCTGGCGTGTGAACGAAAGGTTGGCTAATCCTGAGGGTTTTATTTATAAAAGGACAAAAAAGAGCATGTGTTCTAAGAATTCTTGCTTTATGGCGGTGAGGCTTTGATCCGGATTGAAGGGATCATAACCCTTGCAATTTACTGCATTCCTACTGAACGGCTTGTAGGGTTTGCCGTTTCGACCTCAACGAATATCGTCGGGCCTCCCGATTTCAGATCAATTCATCACTGAAGCCAATCATCGTGTTGTTGCATTTCTGTGATCCTGGAGTTTTTGGGCCATCCTCTTACAATTTTGACACGTGCATGCTCACTTTATTGATTTTTGCTTGATCGACCTTTTACGACAACGGAGATCTCCATCAATTGTGTTAACCTACGAATTTGCATGCATGAAATTGCGGGACAGTTGTAAGATTAACGTGTCGCTAGGCTCACATGAATAGTAAAATTGCCTAGATGTGATTTCTTCAAATTTTACGGGAACACGTCTTATTATTAAGACGGTGTTGCGAAATAAAATTATCAACACCTCTGACATTTGTTTGTTTATTAGGACTCATCGTGTTTTCTCTGTGGTTGCATATTTTTCTTTTGCGTGTTTTGGTGTGAAGTGAATGAAAAGTATTTTATGGAAGTTTCTTTCTTTCGTGTTTCTGTTTGATTCGAAAAAGTAAGTTGACAAAGACGCCTGCTAAACAACTAGCACCTACCCTTACTAGACCAACGAAGTTGTATGAGCCGGCTAAGCCATCCGAAGAAAAAGGTGCAGTCTATTTAACTTCCGAAGCGATTAAGCTGAAATGTTGTTCTAAATGACTGGAGAATTGACATTGATAACATAGTTTTTTAGACTTAAAACCGGCATTTGAAACCTTAAATCTTGGTTGGTATTTTATTAAAAAGTTAAAAAGCTACGCTATTAAATCTACTGAATAGTGAAATATTGTCCCCAGTTCCTGTTTTAGAAAACGCCGTCTGCGTCAAAAAACGTTTGCGGTCTTGAACGCAAGTTCCGCAAGTCACTTTTTTGGAAACATCATATGTGTTGCAGATGTGCAGTATAAAATCGGAGGTCATTAAGAGCGTTCACTATGTTAAATTTAATTAAATAAGGAGCGTTCATTATGTGAAATAGAATAGTGATAATAGAATTGGTTATTTGAAAATTGATTGCTAACTTTACGATACTGTGACACCTTTAGAATTTTTCTCCTGGTACTCGTACATACCTATTTCGTGTGTTCAAATCAATAAATTTCCTTTTTCTTAAGATTTTTTTTTGTTATAATGATTGAAGAAGCTCTCAGTTAGACCCTCTGCAACAATATTCCGGGATAACTTTTAAAGGGTTTGAAAACGTCACGTTGTGCTTGCAAGAAAAAAAGTCAATTGACTATGATGAAAGTACGAAAATGTTCAGTGTTGGAATATAACAAAGCAGTTTCTTGGAGTGTGGTTATTCCCACTTTTTATAAATGATATGACAAAGGTAGTACCTACAGCTATTTCGTTTGCTGATGATAGACTAGTTAACGCATCTGGAAACGATAACCGAGGAAGTGATTGGCCAAAATAAATCGATTTTTAGAGAACATAAATAGATGGATAAAAATGAATAGACAAGTGCTAAATATTACAAAGACTAAGTGTATGATTTTCAGTAGTAATCCCGTAAGTTCGTCAATAAATGTAAATCTAACCATAAACATATGATATATTATATATTATAAGATAAAATATCTGTGTGTTGTCTTAGACGAACAGCTTAGCTTTCCCAGCTAAGCTTAGCATAATTATATATCGTCGTCGTTCTATGAAAACTCCCTAAATCCATTTTATAGGTTTTGAGATAATTGCATTTGAAGTTGATAATCAATATTAAAAATTAGAAAATGTTCGTAAGTGTTCGATCTTTGGTTTCGCATATATAAGGGTAACTTTGGGTAACCATTAACAAATAAAATATTTTGGAACTGGTTAGCCCGGAAAGGATAAAATAGGTAAAATTGACTTAGGGAGTTTTCTCTGGAAGAAAACACGAGAACTAATGCATTAATTTTGAATGGCCAGCAAATTTCGTGGGAGCACTCCATTAAATATCTAGGTATTTATTTAGACGCAAAGTTGACGTTTAAGGAACACACATCACAAACTCTGAAGAAAATTAATATTGCTATCAAAATGCTATACCTATTTATTAACCGAAAGTCCCAATTATCAAGGGAAAATAAAATAATAATATGCAAGGTTATTTTTCAAGCAATTCTTTTGTACGGATGTCAAGTTTAGGGTGATTCTGCGGATTGCCATATAAAAAAGCTGCAAATATCGCAGAATAAAGTGTTAAAAATGATGATGAATTTGCCCTGGCATCATTCTACATCGGATCTACATATTCGCAGCAATATTGAATTGATCTCTGATAGAATACGAAAACTCACTAACACATTTAGAATGCGATGTGATTACTCGGATAATCGATTAATAAATCAACTACATGTTTCTTCTTAGTACCTCGGATTTATCTCTAATCACTTTCCATTCGTTTTTGTTCAGTGGTCTAATTAATTTATAAAAGTTATTTATTTATTTATTTATTTATATTCAAAAATATGTACATACTTATTTCGTTTCTAATTTAACTTATTCTTCATAATCTAAATGTTGTCTATTAATTAATTTATTACTTTTTGCTTTTCTATTTTTACTTGTTATTTTTTTTCCTCTGTTATATGTTGTTTATTTATTTATTTATTTATTTATTTTTTGTTGATTTTTGTTAATTTTTTTTTGTTATCGTTTATTTTATTTTTTGGGTAATTAATTTATTTATTTGTTAATTTATTATCATTTGTATTACATCAGTTTTTTCTTTATGTACTTATTATAGATACCTAATTTAAGTGATCATATAAATAGACTGAACATGATTTCCTTGTTAAATAACTTCATTGCTGGTTCTTTTTTTAACTTGTGAATTATTTTATGTGATAAGCATTTTTTTTGTATCAAATTGGGGGTTTTGCCCGTTATTTCCTCCAGAATAAAAATGTTTCTTGTATAAGCATACATTTTAAGAAAATATCAGATAATATTTCAGTAGAAAGATACGTAATATTATCATATCTCTGAATTGTAAACTGTGCGGTAGTAAGCCTTATATATTAAAACGAAATAAATATATGTATATATATATAATGCATTAATTTTACCATTTTTATTATTTAGGTAAGTTATTACAATGACGAAAAAAAACAACCTATAGTTTATTATTGTTAAGAAAAATTATTGAATATTTTTCCATAAAAAATATCACACCAATTCAGTCTCGAAAAAGTTTTAGAAAATAGTACAAGAAATTTAAAAGTAATTTAAAATTAGGGAACTCAAGTTAAAAAATAATATTTAAATAAGAAGTGAGAATAAGTTTAATCGTTTTTTAAAAAAAGGCTTATTCCTCTTCATCGTTGCTGCTCTCAACTGCTGCCTCAGGAATCCGATCTACTAATGGAGGGTGGATACTGGAAGGGATTTGTACTATCCATGAAATTCTTCTGGAATAACCCCGCTCTCACACAAACGCAACAAGTCTCGTTTTTTTGGGACGATATTGGCAGTGGCTCATTGCGGAGTGTTTCCATTTTCAATTTTTTAGGCCTTTCTCTTCCAAGAGACAATTATTATAGTTGTATAGGGGCTATGGTGGTCATATCGGTATTGCAATGTACCTGAGCAACCTTTCAAATACTTAAAGCTTTTTACTTTAAGATAGTTCACTTTTCTTAAGCGTTGTTTTGGCTAGTGATGTAATATTGAGGAATTCTTTAACCTCAGTAACAGCTCAGTAACTTTATGGCGAAATAAATTTAGCCTGTCATGCATTGTGTAAACTGATGCATACTTTTTTTGTGACTTAATTGCACATTCCATCATTGAGTGGCCCGATTGTAGAAACTTTTGTTCTATCCCCTGAACGTGAATCGAATCTTTTTGTAGACAGTAAACAAGAATAGCCGCCACATTCTGGTTGCGGTTTTGGCCACCACAAGTGTCCGAAAACAGAGAAACTGATTTGACCTAGACACGTCACTACATGCAATTTGAAGAACTCTTTGAAGGTCAAAAGTGTCGGTTACAAACGACTTCTCTCGGCTAGCCAGTTCCTTATCATTTGCTTTGCTGGAAACAGATTCTTTTTCACGTTCATTGTGCATAGAATATTCAGCTTCCAGTTTCTGTTTGCTATCAATGATCTTTTTTCGGCTTAAAAAATGACAAGTTGTAAACTAACAGCTTTTCGGTTTTCTGCAATCACTTCATTTTGATAAAGCTTATGCATTTTAGCAATTTTCAACTGAGAATCAAGGTACTTTCTTTGTGAAGATTTTCTCCAAAAATGGGACCCCATCGCTGGAAATCTTTCAATGTGCTTATTTACTGCAATTTTATCGGCTTCTGTTGTTTTTCTTTCTGGAACATGGCGGCCTCCCCCAATTATACCGGTTACTAAGTTTGCTCCTTTGATAGCAGATCTAAGAGGTCCATCGTCAATCGATAACGCCCTAAGGAAAAAGTTGCAGCAAACTCGAACACTAGATTCGTTTTTCAAAAAAAAAATTGTTCGTTTTTTATGCCTTAAATAAAACTACAGCTTTCCCTTGATACCCATTCATGCTCCTTATATTCCCTTCGTATTTTATTTGCACAGTTTAATGAACTTTACTCAATTTACAGACTTTATTCATAGCATTCGTCAACCTTGGTAAGTCCTTATTAAACCAGACTGGTTTATTATAATGTTTTACCGTTTTTTTTTTTTATATAATTAGCGTGCGCTAAAGGGATTTTTTTGTTGTTTTATTTTTTCTCTAATTGATACAGTACCCTTATAATGTTGCCACAGCGCAGGCGTTTTTTGTTGCTGGAAGCAGCACCCAGCAAATGATTCATTGCCTGTTTTTGGGTGCTGCTTCAGAGTGAAAGAATAGGAGGATAGGAAAATAGTTTTTTGGTGCGATGGGTTTTATTTCTCCACAGGTGGCGCCTTAATTGTTTAAGGGAGATTTAAATTGTTGTGTGTATTCAATTTTACAAAGCATGGCTCTGGTTGGGATTCGAACACACGACCTGCCAATCACTCTGTGAATACACTACCATCGCACCATTGGCACCTGCAGAACATGTACAAACATAAAGAGCGTTTTTTAACCCAGTTCTAACTTCAGACAGTTTATAAGTCGTAAGAGGCGACTAAGGGAGAAATGACAACTAGGACATTTAAACAACCAAGTGAGCCTAGCGACACATTCAACATCTCAACGCTGTCCCACAAGTATACATACAAATCAGTGGATAGACACGACTGCAGATCACCGGTGTCATCAAAGGTCGATCAAACAATAATCAATAATGGAAGCATGTGCATGTCGAAATCGTAGAAAAGAGGCAGCCCCAAAAACTACTGAATCATCTCAATGCAACAATACCAACATTATTGATTACCTCAGTGATGCAGTGATCCGAAACCAGGAAGCCTGCCGATATTAATGGACGTGGAACCGTAAAGTGGAGGGTTATGATCTCCTTAATCCAGATCATAACCTCGCCATAAGGGAAAGCAAATGTATATTTCCTCCTGGTATGTGATTTGCCAGGTACATATTTTTATCAGGACATGCGTGAAAAAATGCCTACTGGGTTTAATTTAATAACTTGTTTATTTACTCAAAGCTCCACTTTGCCACTCCATGACCTCAATTCTTTTGTTTTTTGGTTTCCGTAGTGGATTTAGGAAAATATTGGGTGGACGCCTCACGTACTGCCATTACAATATGATCAAGCAAAGTATTTCATTAAAAGCCACACAAATATCTAGGCTCTGTTTATACAAAAAGTTGCTTACTGTTAATATTATACTCGCAAATGTATATTACAAGAATACATTCGGCATCTGTGACAGTAGGAAGGCACAAGAACAAAATACTTTCGGGAATCTCGTTTGCAGTGCAACTGTGCATTATAAATCTTGCTCCTGAATTAGACACTCCAATTAAACAATCTCACGGTATTATTACCCCAAAAACAGGGTCAGACAATAGGATTTTAATTAAAATTGCTTTCATTTAAATTACTTCCAAGACAGTGTGCATTCGGGAAGTGGCCCAGCTTACAAAATTTATCACCCATCTAATATAATATCACGTGCTGTAGAAAAGTGGTTAAAGTTTCTTTATGTTTGCTTCAATGATGGAATTTATATATAGTATTCTAAATGGATCAGCTTTGTAATTACTCAAGTTCGGTAACAGGTTGGATTATATGAGCCTGTAGTTTTAATTACTATTCTGTGTTAGAGTTTCAGTCTTCAAGCGACAAGGTGGTTATTTTTTTTACAGAATTTTGTCTGCGTCAGAAAAAAGTTTCAATAAAGTGTGAGAGACAAATTTACATGTTGTTTTTGGCTTTTACATAGAAATTCATAATATATGTATGTGGATTTTTAACTTTTTTGGTGACTTGGTATACTAAAGAGGAAGATGCTGCAATCATGCTGAAACTTCGAACTCAAACTCCTTCCGTCGCCTCGGTCCGTCTGTCCGTCAGTAGCTTAGGCTTCAGCCACAGGCGGATTTACTTCGAATTTAGTATTTTGGGTTTGATATCTTTTATGTCGCGGCCATTTTCTTTCTGTCATTTTGAATAACGTACCTTCTATACAAATGGTTTTGTAACCAATTCATGTATGTATTAAAATTCTTCAAAAATGTTTTTCTTAATTGATTTATTCATATATGTAACAGTTTTTTGAATTTTTGAAAAAATTTTTTTTGATTTGAAATGATTTTTTTGATCAATTTTGATGCTTTGATTGGGTTGGGGCGAAATTCTGGCGAGGTCAAAATTCTTTTTTCAAAATTCTGTTTTACAAAATTCTGCTTTCAAAATTGTGCTTTTCAGAATTCTTTTTTTCCAAAATTCTGCTTTTCAAAATTCTGCAAATAATAAAATAAATCTGGGTATGCAGATTTGTTCTGAATGCAAATATCAGGTAACTTGTGACTTTTTTCAAATCGCATTACCCGTTTTTAAGATATATTTGGTTTTATAAAGAACCGTTAATCAAGTCTTTTTGGAAAACCGAGTACGCCTTCTTCTGACACTCATCCCATATAATCAAAACGGGAGCGGGTCGAAATTCTGCTTTCAAAATTCTGACTTTTAACCCAAAAATTCTGCTTCTCAAAATTCTGCTTCTGAAAAGCGCGCGCTTTTCAACATTTTCCAAACCTTTTTGTATTATTTGCAGAATTTTGTAAAACATTCTACCTAGTACCTACCTACTCACTGGTTATAGAAGAAGAGGTTAAATATATGAAATATATTGTAATTTCTTGACAAAGTTGAAAAATATTTGTTTTCTTTGAATTCGTTAATTGAAAAAAAACAGAGTTGGCAGAATTTATTTGGTTAAAATATTGCCTGTCAGAATTTTAAAAAGCAGAAATTTGAAAAGCAGAATTTTGTAAGACAACGGGAAAAACGCAGAATTTTGAGAAGCAGAATTTTTGGGTTAAAAGTCAGAATTTTGAAAGCAGAATTTCGACCCGCTCCCGTTTTGATTATATGGGATGAGTGTCAGAAGAAGGCGTACTCGGTTTTCCAAAAAGACTTGATTAACGGTTCTTTATAAAACCAAATATATCTTAAAAACGGGTAATGCGATTTGAAAAAAATCACAAGTTACCTGATATTTGCATTCAGAACAAATCTGCATACCCAGATTGTAGAACTTTTTTTTTCGTTTTTTTAATAATTCTTTCATATTGGTAAAACTTTGAAAAACATCACTTTTTCTTAAAAACGGCTCATATTATTTTGATTATATTTGGGGTTTATTAATACTTGGAATAGAAGTAAGAATATGGCATGCTGAGATTTTTGCAAAAGACCGAAATAACGACACATTACAAAAATGGCTATTACTAAAAAACCGGTGAAAAGATTTCAAAGAAATTTGAAAATCAAGCTGATACTATTAACTCCTTCACTTCTCTCAAAAACGGCTTTAAGGATTATTTTTCTGTGTTCGTGTTTTGAAGTGAAGGGGACTAAATGACATACTCAGTAGTTTCCAAAAGGGTAAACAACCGTACTTTCAAAACACGGCATTAAATCAAAAACGGGTTAATTGATTTAAAATGAGTTTGGAATTTTAGCTGGTATTCATAATATCGTCACCTGAATTCAAGAACTAGATAACTTGATTTTTCTAATTTTAAAGATATCGGCAAGAACAACTTCACCTATAGGTCATTTACTTGTATTATTTCTTAATAATAAAATAGCTTCATCCATAATTTTTCTGATGTTTTTTGACAACAAACAAAGGATATTTCTTCTTACAATTATTGCGCTCGATTTCCTTCGAATTCAGCTATATACCTGAATTTTAAAAATTATAAAAATCAAGGAACCTAGTTCTTGAATTCAGGTGACGATATTTAAAAGAAATCTGCATGCTCTTATTTTCGAAATCAATTTTTATATTTCTTTTCGTTTTTTATGAAATTTCATAGCTTTATTTGCCTCAAATAGACTAAGTGGATCAGTCACAAAATCAATGATCCTTGGTTGTGCGTTGAAATTTTAGGTCTACGCATTTGATGTCGTCGCGCTCAATTTTGATCAGTTTAAAAATATTACCTTTGCTACATTAATACTCGTACGAAATCAAAAACGTGAGATGTTTTATGTGCGAGAAATTTCAAACAAAAATACCAATAAGAATAAGAAGAGAACATACAATACGACGTACGGCAATTGAATGCTGGCTTTAAAACCGGAAGTTAGGCTTTTCGAAACAGAGAAGGAAACGAAGTCACCATGGGGAATAGTACCTATAAGCAGCGTTTCTAGCAGCTTTTAAGTTGGCATACCAATCACATAGAGAGAGTGACTAGGCAAGGAAACTGCAGCTACAGGATAAGCAGGAAAGGAGAGTAAAAATATTGGGTTCTTTCGAAAGAAAAATATTCTGTCAGTCGTATATTTTTTACTGATGGAACCGCACACTCTATTAGCTAAAAGAAATTGTGGATGTAGTCTGAAAAGCTCAAACACGTCGACTACATTGGCTTGTCCAAAGAGGATCTTTGTGTCCCATCCGGCTGAAGGCGACAAGGAAGACCGAACCTTTGTATAAGACCAAGTCATCGCGGATGCCAGAGCGCTTGGTCTAGAGAACTGGAAGCAGCATCCCGGGATGGCGGATGATGAAAGGCTTCAGTAGCTCAGGCAGATATTCTGCACGGGTCGCGAGCCCGTTAAGCGTTAAGTAACTAAGTAAGTTTTGAAAAAGGGGGTCATCGGCCTATGTTTTGTTTGAGATCTTGATTTGTTGGCGAAGACCTTATTTTTCAAATAACTGAATAAGAAAAAGTCTAGTGGAATTTAATCGTATGGCCTCGGTGGCCATGCTCTGTGTGATTAGATGTGTGGGCCGTAGCTCCATCTTGTTGAAACTAATGGCCACCCACGTTCAATTCATTCAATTTCGGAAAGATATTGTTGGTCAACATCTGTTGATAACGTTAAATTTTTACTTCGAATCGAGGTGTTTGGTGTATACATACATAGGTTTGATTAAGTGTAGTTGCTCTGCTTCACTACCCTAAAAAACCTATAGGTTATAACCTGTTCTTAATAAATTTTGAATATGCTATGACCTATCGGTTTGCAGGTTAGTATTTGCATACTATAGTATAGCTTTTGACTCTGGTACAACCGTTTACCCATCTGCCTTAACAGCACCGTGGTACGCTGATGCTCTTAATAGCAAAAACTAAGGAGAAAAATAACTTTAATAATGCCAATCAAGTTAAAAAATTTTGTTTGTTTATACACATATGCAGAGATATAAATGAAAGCAACAAACAGACTGCTCAAATATTTAGTGCTCAGCTCACAAATATTATGCAATTCTACTTTTATACTAACCTGTCAGATTGTCATACCATATATGTAATATATCTACGGTGAACTTATTTTTAGGAGCGAAACCCGAGACAAAAAAAAGTGAAAATTATAAGATCGCAAAAACAGCAGAAACAAAATTCATGTATTGGAATATTGCATTACTTATTGAAGAGAAGAAAACAAAACTATTGACCAAAAAGAATCGCTTAAAGTGAAAATAACAGTAAACAATAATAAAATTTGCATGACTTAACAAAATCAAAGCAAAAACTTCACTAAGTAACAACTCCGTAAATAGTAATGAATAAATAAAGTACATTCATTTAGTAAAACTAAATAACAAAAAATGTGTGTGTGCTCGTGTTTCTACATGTGTTAGAAGTTTTACTTCTTTAGCGTGATGTTTATGTAAATACGTGTTAAAATCCGGATACCAAGTAGGAAGATGAGAAATATAATTGACAAAACTTCAATTTAGTGAAATTAACCTTGAACACGGAAACACTGCGCGGTTTCCAAGGACATTTCGTGAAAATATAATGTGTTTGGGTTTCAAGGTGCTCCTGGTAAAAAACCTACGTTAAGTCAAATAAGACTATTAACCCCAAATCTCTTATTCCCGAACTTATTTATAGCACTTCGATGAGTGTCTGTATTTTTTTTTTTTTTTTTGAAAAATTGAATTTTGACTTATTTACTTAATTATTTTTTGAATGTAAACTTAAATTTTGATACGTTTTTGGCATATGGTAGCATATACATGGGGTATAGATTCTTACCATTTTATTTCACCAAATTTCACGGCTCGTTAATAAAAAAATCATTGTCGGTAAGTAATAAATTGGTAGGCAAAATGGAATGAAAAATAATTTGCATAAGCTTATTTAATCGTTAAGTATACAAGTATCTCAGATATACTTATTGCCTCCAATTCCCAAATCAACTAGGATTAATTAAGATGCGGCCGGAGAAACAATATTCTTCCTTTAACTTTTTCAGCTTAACTTCAATAGTAATTGTTTAATTTATCACATCCGCATTGAAGGCATTAAATTTGTTAAGGTTACCAAATCTTCACACTAACCTTTTTAAATTTCCAGTTTTTTGTTTTAAAATCCAAAAATCCAAATCCAACCAATCTCTGAGATCGTTTTTTGAATATTTTAGATACCTTTTTTACCAATATGCTTCTGCAGTCAAACCTGTGAAGTTTAAATTGGGTGCAAATAAATATCCGATCGCAAAGTGCTCTATGGGTGAAGCTCTTCGATTCCTGCAGTCAACGCGGCGCTGTGATCGCCGGTAAAGGTTTTTAAATTGGATGTAAATAAATATCCCTTAGCAAAATGCTGGATGGGTAATTTATGTGTCCCTCAGTTTGGGGCAATTTTTTGTGTTGGTGTTTTTATTACAAAGTCGATATGCTTCACACACATACCACAAATCGCTGCCATCGTATTGCCAAGGTGCTATTTTGTTAATAACTTTCAAATGAATGAGCAATTTTAAAATTTCAATTTGAAAACTCAAATATAGAATGTTTAACAATATTATTGGTTAATTGAAAAATGTGTTGGCTCTTGTGTAAACCTTGTTAAGGCCTTTCAAACTTGATTTAATACTTTAAGTAATATTTTCAATACTTTTTCAAGTTTTTTTTTGAGTATTTGTCCGGATTTTTGTGTAGCTTTAGATTTGGTTGGTCTTCTCTTGCGAGTGAACTGTCGGCTTTGGTAGTTCGGTGTGTTTGGGTGTGGTTAAAGCCACTGGCCGTCGACCAACTTTTTGTTTTACAAAAAGTGAAATCGCCCATAATTAAAACAAGTTTCACACACACATACCACAAATCGCCGCCATTATATTACCTGGTGCTGGTATAATTAAATAAAAACTATCTGCTCTAGTATTTACTGAGTTTTGCAAAGGGGTCCAATTTTTATTGTTAATAACTTTCAAATGAATGAGCATTTTTAAATTTCAATTTGAAAACTCAAGTTTACATTGCTTAACAATATTTATTGGTTAATTAAAAAATGTGTAGGCCCAAGTGTAAGCCTATCCAATACAATTTTTAATACTTTACCAAGTTTTGTTTATTTTTTTCCGAACTTTTTGGTATCAAGCTTAAGATTTGGTTGCTCTTGCCTTGCGGGCGAACTGCCTATGGTAGCGACGAACTATATCCCATCGCAACCTACTTCGAAATTATAGAAATTCGAAATCGAATTAGTTACCATGCTTCCGTTACAATTAAAATGTTAGCCCCAATGCTCTCCATGCTCTATTTTTCCTTCACATTATAACCTACAAACATTTAAAACCAACGTGCATCGGCATCTCTCCTTCTCTTGTAATCCTAATTTCCTTAATGCCCGCGCTGTGTAGCCAATACATGATAAGGGTAGGTACTAAAAAATCCCTTTAGCGTACCTTATAAAAAAAAATGCGCCAAAAGTGGTATAACTTCAAAAATCAGTATTTTTTAGTGTTTTTCATTGAAGAAATAATTTGCTCTTCCCATTAAAAAAAAAAACAATTCCACCTGCGATATTTTCCAGTTTCGCATGTTTTATTGAAGAAAAAGAGCAGCTCTAGATTTGCTCCTCACGAGAAAGATGTTATCTCAAATTTTATAAGGATTTGTCTCAAACATACCAATACATTGAAATTAGTGAAATTTTGTTTGTATAACTGTCAAAACTGTAAGGAAAATTTCGTTTTAATTTGTTGAAATATACTGAGCAGAGTTTCCATAATATTGAAAAGCAAAATACTATTCTGGTGCTTAAACAAACTAAATACGTTAAAACTTCTAAATGAACTAAAAATTCCGTTTAAGCGGACATGATTTCTGTATTTAAATATACCAAAATGGCAACAATGATGAACACAGGTTTCACTGACCACAGCAAATCTAGATTTTGAGAGCAATTCCTTCGATTTTCAGTGAAAAACGCAATAAAAGAATACACTTTAAAGTCCACTACGCACGTTAAAAAACAATTGTTCAGAATACAAATTCTCTCTCAATACTATGTTGAGTGAACAAATCAGTTTAACAATCTTTTCGTTTTCTTTCAAATAATGTTTGAATTCAAGACAAATTAAATTGTAATTGCACTTTACACTAAATACAGCTTTTAGCGTTTTTACATTTAGCTTAGCATTTTTGGTTCATACATTTTCCATTTTAGGAAAAAAAAACTCGTACGGTGGAAGCAAGTGAACTGCACAATTTGTAAAAGAAATGTTTTTTTTATATTTTCCACCCACTGTTTTTTCGTTGTCCAACCATTTTATCTACCTAAGAATGATTTTAAGCAACTAAACTCATCAAACAACTGAGAGTCCTACATTTTTGTATCGCTTCGATTTTCTTTCACAAAAGCTAAGACTGAGTTTTGTAAAATAATAAAATGTTTTAACAATAATATTTGAAAAAAAAAAATAATAAAAAGCAAATACGGGACAATTACTGGACTACAAATTATATACGGATATTTGTACGTTCCGTTTTTCTTTAGAAAAAAATACCGGGACATGCTTTTGAAGTACGAGACTGTCCCGGGAAATGCGGGACAGATGGTCACCGTAAATATACCTGTCAAGTGGTTTTCCTCTAGGTGTTAATATATACTCCTGAGTAGTGTGTGATCCCGCGACCGCCTGTGAAGGATACTTTTGCTTGTTCAATTTGTCATACTACATATTTGTTTCGACTGTGACATTTTAAGTGTGCAGCCATTTACATTGGCAGTCTTTGGAGAAAAGATATCGATAGTGTTGGTAATTTCATTTACGCTTAAGGTACTCGTAGATAATACATTTGTGAGAGAAAAATCCTTTCTTTGCTTGATTTTGGCAAAAGTTAAAAAACTAAATCAAATCATCGTTCATAGTTATCAAGTTGTAAAGAGATTGAACATCGGTGAGGCAGCTAGTCCCGTATCTGTGTCTATCTTTTCACAGAAAAATACGGTAAACTTTTCTCCAGCCTAAAACCTTAAAGCCGTGTTATTGAAGATATCCTTACGTTTCATACTTGTGCATATATTTTGGACTCGGTTCACAGCACAGAGTCCGAAATCATACAAACCTTCGTTGGTACAACTCTAAGGTGAATGAAGCAAATCTAACAGTACTTGCGTTGCGCAAAAAAAGACCGGACACACATATTATCTTCTAATCATGTACCGAACAGGCTTCGGCTTCATATGCAGGTGCGCAGAGCGCTGCTACTCGTCGGTAGCAACATTGCTCTGGCGGAAGTATGACTGATGGCTCTGACTGACCTGTGGAGTGTGAGTTTGTTAGATTAAATTAATGGTATCGCCATCAGTCAGGATAGTAAATACATTACATGAGCTCATTCAACATGTTTGGAGCTGAAATCAGTAAAGATTCCTCATGACTAGTCAGCTTGTTGGAAAGAGATGGTAGCCGATGAACCTTTGATGGGCCGACAGCATCTCTCACATTTCCGAAGTGGGGTTACAAGGGCCGGAATATTCGCCCTGTCCTAGGGTCAAAGCTTGTTATGGTTGACGGTTGTGCGTCGGGTAGACTACTGATCAAATCAAAATGCGAATTATTAATCCAGAAACGTTAAGAAGCCGGCGGCAATTCTTGACTTACTGTCCTGTCACACAGGAGAACGTTATTTTAAGGTTTTTGTAGCAACTGCGGGAGTAAAGAATGTCAAAGCCACCCTAAATTTATAAATACGGTAGTTTCAAATGGCGTTTGTTCGTTATTACAAATGGACTTTCCTTAAGTGTATGCATAGAGCTCTCAACCTTACCTAATGTAAACGTTTATTTTAGGGCTTACTAATAGGAATGCAGTAAAGTGGGAGGGTTATGATTCCTTTAATCCTGATCATTGCTCAGAAGAAAAAGACGATTAGAGCAGCTAATTTGTTGTCTGTGGTAGACTAGGCATTTTCAAAAATATTATCCTACCTCAGTTGGTATCTTGAGTTCATTAAAATAACGAAATCCTATTTAATAGGATTAACTCAGCAGTGAGATCAATCCTCCCAAAAAAAATCTCCAATATGAAATAAATCTTAAACAATTCCATTAACGACGACTCATTAAATTCATTCTTCTTATGCATTGCAAAATATATAGTTACACATGCACACGCACACACTTCTTGTTCAGCCACAATTGTAAACTATTTTCTCTTTTTAATTACTTAAGATTTATCACAACTGTGATGTGCCCCACCAAGAAGATGGTGAGAAGAAACGTTAAAGCGGATTTGAACTGCACTTCCGGCAGCCATGAATGAAGCCAATGACTTTGTAGCTACTAGCAAGAACTTGCAAAATACGACTTTATCGTAGAGAGTGAGTGCCTTATCTTCTTCCATGATCCTTCAACAATTTAAAGAAGACCAGATAAATCTGTGTATTTAAACCCAGTTACATACTAACTGACAGTCTGTGCAGTCCTTTGTCATTGGCCTTACAGCCTTACACGTGTTTCCTTTGTCTTCTCTTTACATTCACAGTGAGGTGGTATGACTGGAGGACATTCTCCTTTTTTGGTTTTGTTACTTTTTTGTTCGTTTTCTTTTTACGACGACCGGATATGTTGTTCTTGCCTTGACGGAATCACTTCTAACGAGCGAATTATTGTTTTCGCTGAGTTATATTCTGTTTTCGCCTCTTCTTCTCAGTGTTTTACATTTTTGGATTTTTTTATAGTGAAAAAAAAACAACGTTTTTTGGTAGGTATGTTTTTTGTTGCTACTGGAGAATAGACACTGAGTTTTTGTTACTGTGCTGTGCTACTTGTTGACATTTGTCACACAGCCATTAAACTTGATGATTGGCTGATAAGTATGTTTTATCTGCGCCTAGAATTTCTTATAAAGGGTCTTCCATTAAGGACTTGATAACTTCTTTTTAAATAAAATGCAAACTACTTGAGATATCTCAAAAAAAATTTAAAAATTATTTGCTTGAATTACTATCAAAACATTTATGAATGGAATTTGACTTCGTTCATATATCCACCACGGGAACGTATGCAGCGGTCGATACGTTGAACTCAATTTTCGATGACTCGGCCGCACATTTCGACCGATACGGCCGCTATTTCTCGTTCAATATTTTATCTGAGCTTCTCTAACGTCGCCGACTTGTTGGCATAGACCAATGATTTCATGTAGCACCATAAAAAAAGTCTAGGGGCGTTAAATCACACGATCTCGGCGGCCAATAGACTAGTCCGTTTCTCGAGATAACACGTGAACCGAAGTGAGACTGTAATAACTCGATTGTTGGAATTGCTGTGTGGCTTGGGCACCATCTTGTTGGAACTACATATCGCTGATGTCAAAGAAATAACATTCCAATATGTCTCTGTAGCGAATACCATTTACCTTAACCTGTAGGTCATTTTCATCGACGAAAAAAAACGACCCAATAACGCCACCGCCCTGAAAAACGCACCAAACACTAACTTTTTGCGGATGAAGTGCTGTTTAAGTGCTGTTTCATGAAGCACATGCGGGTTCTCCCCTGTCCAGTAACGCATATTTTACTTATTGACGAAGCCGTCTAACCAAAAATGCGCTTCATCGCTGAAGATGATTTTGCGATGAAATTCTTCATTTTCTTCCATCATGTCCAGAGCCCAATTCGAGTACGTATGTGCGTCGCTTCATATGATCAAGTGGCTTTAGTTCTTAAGTCAGCTTGATCTTGTAAGGGTGTAGGCCAAGATCCTTACGAAAAATTCGCCATAATGTGGTCTGGGAGAGGCCCAATTCTTGAGAACACCGTGAAATTGACTGATTTGGCTGGTTTGCAACGGACGGACGTAGTCTCACCGGCACGGCAACATCAAGCAGTGAATATTCTGCCTCAAATTTTGTCACTAGACTATGGCTTGTCTACTGGGACGAGAATTACGGCCGAAAATTGGCGTTAACGCTCTTTAAGCTGCGACCACCAACTCGGAATTTCGGTAGTAAATTTTAATTATTTGTAAACGTTGTTCCTTTGTGATGAACATTTTGATTTTACTGAATATTTTGATACTGACAGTTCGGTAATCGGTTTAAGGGTGCGTTCACATTGAAATTTTGAAGATGTCAAGTCGCTAATGAAAGACCCTTTATATGCATAGAAAACGCGCAGAAAAAATGTTAGTTTTAATTCCGCGGAGTACTTTGCATTGTTTTAGTTTTGTTGTATTTTTTGTTTCTGTTTTTGTTTCTTAAAGTTCAAAATAAACGTTTTTAAAAAAGTGTTACTATACCTACTAATGAGATACTACTTTTATCGGCACTTAACTTTTGTTCTTATTTATGTGTTTTTTGTTTTAATTGGTTACACACTTTTCACCCCACCAATCGGTAAAAAATAGGCTGAATTCCAAAACGTAAAAAAAGTTTCGATGCGATAACAATATTTTTTTGATACGCATATTGCAAATATAAAATGAAAGCATCGACAAAATTATCGATGCGTAGTTTTCTCAGGTAATGCGCATCAATAATATTTAAGATGCGTTTAGAAACTTGCGACTTTTCTTGTTTGAGTTTCGGAACTTGTGACTTCACATCTCAAACGTATCTGATGAATTTTGGAATTTTGAAGATTTTCTTTGTGTTAGAAAAAGAAAATTTGTTTTAAAATGAGACATTAACTGCCTTGTTCTGCAGTTGCTGCAGGAGATTAGCTGAGTTCCAAGGTTTCTATGCGGTTAATTTATTTAGTTTTATTTATTAATTTGACAATAAACTTACAGCCGTTACAACCAAAAGTTACGTTCACACACACATAAATAAAAAACAAAAAGTAGAAAACAAAAATCTTGACGTTAAAAAGTTAATAAAAAAAGAAGAGGTAAATAGTTATAATATCGTCGTAGTTCAATAAAAACTTCCGAAATCAATTTAAAAAAAGATATAAGTATGCCATTTATTACTCAATAACTGTTTCTACGTTCTATTAACATATCACAATCCCAAAAATTCCTCTTTTCCAAAATAACATAGAATGAAAAATCACTAAAACAAACATGTTCATACATTTTCAATGATGTTTACTAGCTTAAAATGCGAATATTAAGAGGACTTGGGAGCCATTAGGGAGTAATTGAACGATGATGATATGTAGTGTACAATTATCTATATTGATGCTAAGGGGCTGGTACAGACGAGGGATCGTATCCCGGTATTATACCACCGCTACCGCAGCGCGAAAGATAAGCGGGTCGTTCACGGCGGGGACATAGCCAATGATCATGAGCTCCTCCGTTTTAGACCCGCAAAAGCGGAGAGGGATAAATTAGATACGGAGAATCAATACACCGAATTTTGGTGGCTTGTTGAGGGGGAGGGTTCAGCATGCCCTCCCAGGACAGTGTGTTACTTTAGGTAACATCATCTTATAAGTTAGAGTGACTAATAATAGTTAGCATACATTTAGTATTTTAAGTAAGTTAAGTAGAGTGGGTAGTTTGTAATTTGATTTTATGTTAAAATATAAAATTTTATAAAGATGCCGAGTTTTTTTTAGTAATTTTCTCGTTGAAAACTAAACAAACTCGTTATAAAGTTTTAAGGCCGGAATACAATAATTATGAGATATAGTTAAATTAAGAGCGCCCGCGTAAGGGAAATAATATAGAATAAGTATCCTGTTAATTTTAAGTTAGATTTAATAATTTTTGTCTAGAATGCGAGTTGATATTAAAATCAAAAAAAAAAAATGAATTTAAAACTCAAATACTTACTGTACATTTAAGATGTTTCAACAAAATGCCTAAACAAAACCCTCTCAAAATGATTCCTTCCCCGAAGTCTTTTAAGCTCTGTAAGTAGCGAATTTCACTTCATGACGAAGCAGCAAATGTAATTTGTTCATATAGATACGATGGTTCGTTGTTGACGAAAATGTGTTTTAATGTTCTAAGTTGCCTGTATTTTATAATTGTATAAACTACAACCGACAATATTTTTGCATAACCGATTACATTTTCAAATCTCCTGAGGTTGTAAACATATCGGACTACACTATTAAAAGCTACTGTAAGATTTCTTCTTGTAGCAGCACTATGACCACAGAAACTTTCGCACCCATAGTTAAGATCGTTGTTTTAAGTGTTTTGCCTAGCCTTAGCCTTATTTGTTGGGCAGTTAAATCGTTGGCCATATATCTTACCAACTGTCGACTGAATGCGACACTTAGCGTGTTATTAAATTAAATACCCAAGTTTGCGTTATCGGTATAATCGAGCACATTATTGCCTCTAAATTTATTAGGGGAAAATAGATTGTATCAAGTTCATATTTTTAAATCACCAAGCATGGATTGGATTTTTCGGATTAAGATCAATGCTGTTTTTGTCGGACCAATCCATTTTATTCCTTAAGTCGCTATTTAGTCTGACCGTCTTCGATCATTCCCGATCCGCAGCTAAGATAGATTTGCACATCATCAGCATACATGTTCAAGGAAAAACTCTTGAACAAAAGTGGGAGATCATTTCTAAACATGGCAAAAATTCATGGTCCAAGAATCGATCCTTGAGGTACTCCAGAAGATATCTCAACAGAACTAGACTGTTTTTTCCTACAATGAATGCTTGGCTTCCGCCACTGACATAAGAAAACACTAATGCAGTGGCCGAATAGGAAAACTGAAAGTAACCTTTCATTTTGCATAGTAATATCTCATGATTAACAGTATCAAATGCTTTAGAGAAATCCAAAAGCCCAAGAAATGAAACTAAATCCCAATCCATAGAGCACCGCAGGGCATCATTTACTTTCAAAATTGCTGAAACGCAACTACGTTTTTCCTTAAATCCACACTGACATGTACTTAGGAGTTTATTGCTTATAAGAAAACTCGATATTTGTTTGTGCAAAAGTTTTTCCGGAATTTAAGATACAAATGGGAGTATTCAGACGGTTCAAACTCTGATTTTGATAATCGAGTTGCAGTTTTTTTTTTCAAAATAGGAATAATTTGGGCGAACTTCCAAGAAAGATGAAACGAAATAGTCGAGATAATTGTGTAACATGGGTATTGGATACTAAGCGAAATCAGATGTGGTTAGAGTATTTTAATGAAATTTGGATGTATCTGATTTAAAGGCACAGCCTTAGATTTTATATCAACAATTGCTGTTACAACTTCTTCTTCCACTTCCCTCTTTAAATCGAAACTTTGTCCAGATTCATTATTTTTGAGAGATTCAGAAATATTTAAAAGCTAATGAATCAGTTTGGACTTAAGCAAATTCTGCATTGAAATCTTTCACCTACATCAAAATTTTCAGGACAAACTCCACTTTGACTGCCGGTACCTAACTTAGGACTGTTTTCCCAAAGCGTTCTTGGAGGAAGGTTCGTATTAAGCCGATTGGAAAAAATCGTGTTTTAGCTTCAAGAATTCAAGAATTCGAAATCTCTTTCATCGCTGATGTACCAATGACTCATTTATTTCAGTTGAAAGCCATAAACAATTTAATTTGATTATTTATATTAAATTATTTTGTTTTAAGCGGCACATGAAAGAAAAGGCATTTTGCAAAAAAGTAACTTGGTCATTAGGTGAGTTCATAAAAAAGAGTTGTTGCCAATTTATCTGATTCATATCCTGTTCCAAGTTCATCAAGTTTATGATTTTGAAATCCCTAAAATGGTATAAACAACTTGTTATTTCTGGTACTACTTTAAAAATTATGAAAATTAGGGCATATTTTGAAAAACCTGAAAAATGTTATTAGTATATTTGATGAGAAAAAGAACTATGTATGTATTTCCAGTAGATGAGGAAATTGTGCACACTCTTCTACCAAAGGATATGAACTCTATCTACCACGTGTAGAATCTCTTCTACCAAATCCTATAAAACTGAAAAAAAAAATATCTTGAATTGGCTTTACTTGGGCGAGTAAATAGAAATGAAACCATCGGAAATTTGACTCGCTTAGTAGTTCGCGCACCTGAACCACAACATAGGAAATGCGTAGTTTTGAATGAGTTTAGCAAACTTTGCGAATTCGCGCGAGTAAAATTCGCTTACATTCGCTTGCAGCGGAACCACAGCTTTTTATTTGAATTTAAACCGTTTTCACTGCACACATTTTGAAATACCAACAAAGTTATCAAATAAAAAATGCAATCTCTCTTCCATTTCTACTTTCAGATAGAAGATGCCCGTAAATCCCCCAATTCACGATGACCATCCTCATGCAATCAAAACCTACAACCTAAGATCCCAGCTGAAACAGATTACCGCAGGTGCAACCTCCTCAGCCGTTACCCGTTTTCTCTGTCAACCATTCGAAGTCCTGAAAATTCGGTTCCAACTCCAAGTCGAACCAGTACATCATAGTGGCAAGCAAACATCGAAATACAAATCATTTCTGCAGGCATGTCGACTTATTCACAAAGAAGAAGGACTTTTGGCCTTCTGGAAAGGTCACAATGCAGGCCAGCTATTAAGCATCACCTACGGAATCGCACAATTCTGGTCATACGAACAAATAAAACTGCAATTAAGCCAAACACAGGCGCTGAGAGACAGACCTACCGCCAACCGTTTTCTGAGTGGTGCTGCCTCGGGCGCTATAGCAACAACGGTGTCTATGCCTTTTGATGTCATTCGTACAAGACTGGTGAGTCAAGACACCGGAAGTGGATATCGAAATGCAACTGCTGCCATTCCAAATATTTTACATGCTGAAGGTGTACGGGGTCTGTATCGTGGATTTGGAACGGCGCTAATTCAAATTGGCCCGCTAGTTGGAACCAATTTCGTATTTTACGGGGCTTTTAATGATGTAGCTCTAAATTTCTTGAAGGTGGCGGATCACACACATCTACCGACTTGGGTTATATTTGTGTCCGGAGGGGTGTCCGGAAGTTTATCCAAAATGGCGGTCTATCCATTAGATTTTATTAAGCGACGACTTCAAGTTCAAGGATTCCACGAACATCGAAAAACATTCGGCAGAAATATGACTTGCGATGGTATTCGTAGTTGTGTTAAACTGACGCTGCAAGAGGAAGGCATCTTTGGCTTTTACAAAGGCATTGGACCGACACTTATCAAGGCTGGTATGACAACTGCTCTGTACTTCGGTATTTATGAGAAATTAAAACTACTCATGTAGGAAATAAAATAACAGTGTGATCTCTTTATAACCAACTCTGAATGTAGTTTTATTTCATTTATATTAAAGGAAGAAGAGGAAGGACTAACTACGAAAATGTAATTCTTATTTTCGTAGTTAATATTGAAGTTTGAATATCGTAAGGAGATAACATAAGTATAATGCTCTGTACAAAATAATAATAATAATAACCCGGGCAACGCCGTGTACCATTCACTGGTTTGTTATGAACAAAAATGTTTTACTCTGAAATATTTTGGTTTTTGGTACAAGAAAACGCGCTAAACGTCAATTCAATTTAAACTGTCGTTGTGTCTTTCTTTGTTGAAATTTTAATTATTTATATATGTATCTACATATACAGGGTGCGAAGCATTTAAAAACAATCAGCAATAAATAAGAAGAAATAAGAGGGCAGATAAAATGCATACGAAAACATCACTGAAAAAAAGATGAATTCATCGGTGCATCTGTTTATTGTGAAACTAATGGCATGATTGCAGTTTTTATACCGCATCGACGCAAAGTTCTTGACGCAAACCAAGTGCATTAGACCAAGCTAGATGAATAAAGGATTACACGGCCATTTTTTCGAGTCATTAAAAGGACGCTGACGTCAGGAAAAAATGTCGCATTAGAGAGACATTCAAGCTACGATTCGTGATTGGTCATTTGTGAAAAAATGGCGATCACACGAAATGACTGTCATTGTCATTTTTGTCTCAAAATCAAATGACGGGCACTGCGAGTCATTTCGAATTTTCCGTTGGAATGCCATTAAATGACGAGCGAAAAAATGACGATCACATTGTAATCACTTGCCTCATCAAAATGACGAATGCCACTTTTCAATAACCAATGAGAAAAATACAGCTACTGTCATTTAGTGTTTTTCTCTCATCTAAATAAAAAATTACAAAAAAAAACTTTTGCGATGATGGTGGAAATTGCGGAGACGGCGTATTTGGCAGTGTGTGTGCTGGAAAGCAGTGAAGACGATCTTGATTACGAGCCAACGCGACGGAAGCGGAGTATTTTACAAAAGAAGTGGTTGAGCCGTCGCGAGAAGAGTGGATCTTGTGCTGGATTACTGCTCGAATTGCGCGAAGAAGAACCTGAACTATATCGCAATGTGCTTCGTATGTCAGCCAATCAATTCGATTATTTGTTCAGGTTGGTGAAGCCACACGTCGAATAACAGAACACAAATATGCGAGAGAACGTTTCAGCGGAAGCACGGCTCGTAATCACGCTGCGCTACCTGGCTACTGGTGATAGTTTTCGATCGCTGCGATTTCTTTTCTGCGTATTGCAGCCAACGATAACGTGCGTCATTCCGGAAGTTCTCAACGCTATTAACAAGGTTCTTGTTGGTGAGTTTATTAAGGTGTGTGCTTTGTGCTATTTGCTAGTGAAGATTGAAATGCGACCAATTATTTAAGATATATTTTGTCGAAAGATTCCGAAAAACGAAGCCGAATGGGAAGCTGTAGCAAAGCGGTTCACGAAGACATTGACCTGAACCGGACTTTGTCTTGTGCAGTTTCGTCACCAACGCCTTGAAGTTGCTGCGCATGCTTTTCCACTTCTTTCTGGCTTCGATTAAATCAACTGCGTCGATGGCCAGCTCTAGTACAACAATTGCCCAAGAATCGGTTTTGACATGTTGAAGTTTGTATTCTGGAACTAATCTATCCCAAAGCGCCCGTTGCTTTTGCACCACCACAATCAAACGCGATTCTTCTTCGTCGCTCCACGAATAGCCAATTTTAATATCCCTATTTACTCCTGTTTTCTGCGTTTAGCCTAATTTGCTCGACTTTGTTGTACTTTGGGTATTCAAACTCACACGATAGTTGACAGAATAGTCCATATTGTCGGCACTTGACGGCAACGGTTCGTATTCCATTTCACTCATAGTAGTTTGTATCGAAATAGCAGCCAGACACATGCAACACGTCCTTTCTCCACGACAAAAACACCGAATGAAAGCACAGATTTCATATTAAATGCTGTGTCATTTGCGTGGAAAAATGGCATGGCATGCATTTCGTGCCTTGTCATTTTTTGGAGGCTGCCATTTAAATGACACAACAGCCAAAAAGTTTAGTCATTTGTCCTAGGCGTCATTAAAGAGCGAACACACTGCCATTTTTTTCCGTCATTTTAAAGACATTTTCTCCGCCATTTTCCTAGTCATTTAAATGACGCCTGAAAAGTTATCCCAAAAATGGCGATCACACAGAACGACATTAAAATGGCAGCTTTGTGACGCGATTTTTACGTCACAGCATCATTTAAATGACTCGACAAAATTGCCGTGTAATCGTAGCTTAAGCCTAAAGACTCATCTCAAGTCTATGTGTTTTCCTTTTTCTTATTAACATTTGCTATAAACTCGAACTATCCTCTTAGAATATAAACAGCTATCATTCTTTCAAGTAAACAAAAACAGATATAAAATTCAATCTCTTAAAGTCTGTTGTTTTAAAGACGATCAGCACACATAAATTGATGGCTATACCTTCACACACCCTGCTTTATTTCCACTTAAATGTTATGTCTCCATCAAGGATTCAACGTAAATTCGAAAATACCACCGTAACCACGTATCTTATGTCAGATCCTAAAGGGTAGAATAGGACAAACAGCAGATGACGATTGTACACAAGCACGTACACTAAATTGCTTTCGAATGAGTAAAAGGAATTCCTCGCACAATTTTCAAATACTTGAGCCCTTTGTTAGAACATAATATTCGCTGCTAAGAGTCATTCATTCCGAATAACTTAACCAAATGATACAACCTCATGAAAATGGAACTTGTGTGGTAGGATTACGCGCATTCCTGCGTTTTGTTTTGTTTTAGTTTTCAGTCCACAGTTTCTCCTTACAAAATTCCTTCACTGGAGCTGGTTAAGTCATTTCGGGACTCAGGTGTTAGGTAAAGTGGTAGGTTCTTTGAAATGGAGTAGAAATATTCCAAGCCTCCGCATCCGCATTTGCAGGATGGCAATAAAGTAGATAATGATGCAGACAGAGGCAGGATTACCACTTGCAATGGAAGACGACAAGGAGTCTGTCCTGCGAATTCGATTCAAGAGAATGTTTAGTTGGGTTTCACAGACAATAGCCGACTGCAGTGTGAATTGCGAATAAAGGTAAGATTTCAATTGCCATGCTCGATGTAGTGGTTAGACCATGCTTCACCCTAAAAAACATCTAAATTGCTTGTAACTGGCGCTTGCTTGAAACATTCATTCGCATAATTGCCCCAAATATTCGATTCGACTTATGAATTATTTACAAGTTTCTGATCCGAATGCATCGTGGTGTGCTCTGCCGCAGGAAGGATACAGAATATCTTTTCAAATCCCCAAAGGAGGTCGAGAAATGCGGATGCAGAATATGAATTCTCATACTTCCGGGAAGTGTGTGCATATATACATGTGTATTTCTTCTTTGGCCATAGTTCGCAGAACATGGCAGCATCATTGAAAGTTATTTTGTGCTGCAAGGAAAAATGTCAATGACGACCTGAGAAATTCAAGAAATGTTACGTGTTCGCCCGAGTGGTTCGCATGAATGTAAGAGCGCCATGCGGAACATATTCGTGCAGCCTCACGTCTCGGGTTTGAATCTTTTGCCAAACAATTTGCGGTTAAATAATTTCTTCGATGAAAGCTGGTACTGGTTAGTCTGTAAAAGGAAAATCATGCATGACGATTATGAGTTTGCAACAAAAGGGTTGATATTAAGTTTACCGTGTTCATACTTTTATGGAGCTAAATTATAGACTTGGCTAGGTTAGGTTAGGTAAGGTTGGCTGCCAGGGCACGAATCCAGGCGGGATTTTTGCCGGTCGTCGCTCGGCCTACTGGGAGCGCTGTGATTACCTACTGGTGTGAAGCAGTAGTAGTAGGGGAGGTACTCATGAAGAGTCAGGCAGTGCAGCGCAGCTATAATACGCATAGCGGTTGCGATATGCTGAAAGTAAGTAGTGCAGTCGCGATTCCCGCCCGAATCCCGAACCTTGGGTTAGGATCAGGATGAGGTGATTGATGCAATCGAGCCGTGGAAGGATGCATTTCACTGCTCAGCGGAGGGAGAGCAACTGCTTCCTGATCCACGGAAATAGGAGCCTTTTGAGATGACTGTTTCAATCGAATCTCAAACTGCTGTTTATTCCTTGCAGGTAATTCCGAGTCAGGTGACTGATACAATCGAATCCCGAGAATGCTATTATGTACTATGGAGGGGAGATCGAGGTTGAGTCGAGTAGTTGGTTTGAAACCGTACTTGGGGGAGTGACTGAAGCAAGCGAACCACTGAGACTACTGTTGCAATACGAAACACAAGCTACACTGGTCCGCGGAAAGCGGGCTGGGAGGGGTCGCTGGCATATTCGAGTTGGGGGGTCCATCATCAAGTTAGTTGAAACCGTTTGGATCTAATGGTGATACTTATAGGGAATGAATCCGGGGGGCATGTGATGCAGGTGATAAGACACACATTAACCTCAAGAGTCATTTAAGTGGAGCAGAGTGGGGTGGCTGTTGCAATCGAACCCCAACTCTGGTCCCATTTTGTCTGCTCAGCGGTAAGGTTGCAAAACCGGGGTTGACTGTATAAATCAAACCCCCGGGCTTCCTTTCTAGCCCTTGGAGGTTAGTACTGTCTGAGGCGACTCTTACAATCTAACCTCAGTCAGACCTCTTTTCTTTGGCAGGAATACAGGTTGGGATGGCTGAACTCAATCGAACCACAACCCGTCACTCAAATCCCTGGTGGGTATCAGTGTCGTTACAGTGGTTGCAATATGCTGAGAGTGACTAATGCAGTCGAGCTCAGCCAGAATTCCGAAACTATAGGTTAGGATAAGGGTGATGAGAGCCGGAAAGGAGAGCCGTTTGAGATGACTGTTCAGCTCTAGTCTCTTGCAGGTAATTTTGGGTCGGGTGAGTGATAAATCGAGCCGAGCACATCATTAAATTCTATGGGTAAGAGGACCGGGAATATAGACTTGGTTAAAACCGTCTCCATTAGATCACGTGTACCGAATTGCATTGAATGGAACTTATTAATCGAGTAGATTTTTGTCATTGTTATTGATTATTAAAACTCGATAACCGAGATAACGAGGTGGTTGAGTATTCTACGATTAAGTTGGGCACTGATAGGCTCAGCCTGACCATGTCTGTTGTTGGAACTATGACTTAAAATCAATTGTGGTTATTTTTCATCCCGGTGTATACACACCGGGTAACTTACTAAGTTTATAAGCTTATATAAGCGTGAGTGTAAGCGTGTGAAGAAGAAGAACACTATTAAGTTCTGTCAGAAGGAAAGGCTGATCAGTCTCAGAAATCGTTCATCGTGAGTCCGTTAAAGAAGCATGAATGACGAATGAATTCACGTGATCGATTAATGGTGTCTTAAACAATCAGCTTGGTTGTATACCTTATATGTGCTACTTTAACATTTGTGAAGCTGAGGTCATCAAGCATTTTTAACACTCTTCTGTGACTTGAAATAGATATGATGACGGATGAGACCTCAATTGAATTACTGATATCACGCTTAGGAGGCAGGTTGGGATTTCGCCGTCGTGGTTACCTTTCCTACCATTTAAAATAAGTTTTGAGGTAGACATCAGCCCCGAATATGGGTCAAGAGCATTCAGAATATTACCAGTAATGACAACTTACAATTAAGTGAGTGTATGTAACTGGAAGATACTCTTCTCGCTTCTCAAGCACTTTGATTTGTCCACCTGAAGTATAAGACAGATATAACGGTGGTCCAACAAATATAGTATGGACATGATTACGTATGAAAAAACGACGAAATTGTTTTTATACAGCTACTGTCACATAAGGATATACATGTAGGAAAACGGAAATCGATTACGGTCGAAAGTCATTATTAATGCGGGTGGCAATGGTGCAGTCAGTAGTAGTGTATTCGCTTACGGAATGGAAGGTCATGCGTTCGAATCCCGGCCAAGTCCATAACTTTATACCGAATACATGAAATCGTAATCTCCCTAAGTAACTTAGACACCACCCGTGGAGAAAAACCCTACAACTGCACCCAAACACTTCTTTCCTATCTCTCTATTCTTTCTAATACCAAGTAGCTTACACTGTGTTCTTAGCATTATAAGGGTACTGTAACAGAAAAAAAAAATCCCTTTAGCGTAAGCAAATTATAAAAAAAAAAAAAAAAATTAATTGATGTAGAAGCAGTATTGCGACGTTATCCAAGAGGGAACTGAGGCTACCGTGGATTACCACCAGATACTCCAGAAAAAGAGCTCTTGTTATGACAAAAGGCTGTACAACTAGGACAGGTTGCTAAGGCTCCTCTGACATTACATCTCTCACCCGCCGGACCACGCCGCTATTCCTTTTATTACAAGTGTTCTTCGGTTTCCCGACCTGACCTGACTTGACTATACCCTTTAGCTTCAGAGCCATCCTCCGGAGACCTTACAGCCTGGAAGACTATACGGAAAGATGGGCGATTAGTACTGACCACAAGAGAGAGAAGAGTACTCCTCCTTGAAGCCATCCGTTGACTTCCGTTACCGTTACCCATAAATCAAATATGGAAAATTACGCATTCCCGGGCGCCTTTTTTGCTATTTATCACCCATCGAACAATTTGTCAAATATCTAAAGTCATAAAAGTTGTGAACTGAGCAAAAAAGTTTTCTTGTGTAAGTTGGATTTGTTGCCGTAATAATAAATATTATAATTTCCTTATAAGAGTAGCTGTGAAAGTGTCACAACAATAATAAATTAATATATCTTCAAATATGAACATTGCCAATGGAAAATGCTTTTAAAACAGTGGTAACATTTCTTTAGGCCGAGCAGAGAAACTCAATACCAAAACTTCCAGGACTTGCAATCATCATTTTGTTTACTTTGTGTGAGGATTCCACGCATTTTAATAGATTCGAGTTGTTGGAGATATTTAATTTTTCTGTGTCGATTTTACAATTCGCACATGTCCTGCGAATTGGAAAATGCATATAAATATATTATAATGCGAGTAGCTACACAAATATTTGTTTCCACTGTTTTAAAAGATATTTGCTTGTATAAGTAGTTCTATTATTTGGAGATATATATCCACTAAACATTTTTTTTAATGTCTGCAAGAAGCCGTTCACTTTTCTTATTCATTTCAAGTGCTCGTAACTCTTATGACATAATCAATTTGACAGATTGTTCGAGGGTCGATAAACAGCGAAAACAATATGTCCAACATGTTGGTTTCGATGGGAATGCGTAATCTGCTATATGTGAATAATGGAGTTTTTTTTCGGGGTGCTAGACTTCTACCCGGGAGCACTCAGAATCAACACTGGTGTCCATTTTACTGCCAGAAAGACACACCACTTTTATTAAAATTTCCTCCTTTTTCTGAGAAAAAAGAGTAGGCGCTTCAATGATGACGAGCTTAGATTTCCCGCACTTGCCAATTGATACCATCAAAAGCAGGACAATGACAGGGGAAACGTTTTGCAGTTTCGTAGTCGCCCATTAAAATGCCAGTAATTTCTCTGCAGTCCTTTCTGTTGAGAGACAACGAGAATGCTGCAGATTTTTTACGGACCTGTGTCGGGAAGTATTCGCTTAGTCGTCTGTACCAAGGAGATCCATTGGCGATTGTGTTTATATGAAACCCAACCGTATATGGAAGCCCTGACCAGGGATGCAGGTTCGGGGTGGCGATGGTGTACACAGGGTAGTGTGTTGGCTTGCGACCCGTGCGGTGCAGTTTTAATCTATATGGGGAACAACAAAATACGCCACTCATTAAAAGAGAGAAACGAATAACACCTTGTTTCCCCACACTCTACACCAAAAGAGGATTTCTGCCTTATAATATAATGGCCGTTACCGAGTCTGAGTGCTCTGGGATTTGGATTTAATTTTTATGTTAAAAAAAAGACACAACACCGGTTCAGTTCCGGAGAAGTACTCTTCTGAGCCTTGTATAGCAAGTTCATCGGATACCTCGTTTCGCGTGATCTTATTATGACCCGGGACCCAGACAAGACTTAGTAGGCATGACCCAACACAAAGTAAGCGTACGCCTGAGCGTAGACATTAGAACTGTTAATGACCGTTACTGGCAGTGACAATCCTTAAGAGGATCAAGTTATTATTCTACTTCCCAGCATGGCTCTGATGCATTGGTAATCAAATAATCGATACCGATACAACTGATTGCCGTTGCAACCAAGTCGTATCGAGTAGTATCGGGGTGGCGGCGGTAGGTTAGTGTGGTTGCTTGTAACCCGTCCGGTTCAGATTCAATCCCCATGGGGAACAACAACATTCGCCACCCATTAATGGGGAGATACGAGTCACACCTTGTTTTCTCCAACCTCTACACCATCAAAAAGATGATTACTGTCTCGTAGTCGTAGTACAATGGACCGTTTCCGAGTCTGTGTGCTCTGGGATTTTTCATAAAAAAAGAAGAAGAACAAAAATAGAGTAGTATGGAGAGTACCCTTAATATCTAGGATAACACTGATAGCAATATCCTTTGATCGAAGTGCTCCTTCTATCTCTTTAACATGACAGCATCTTCGGTGGATTTGCTTAAAAATCTGGACTTAGTGTGTTTCGTTTGCAAGCTTACGATGCATAAAATAAGCATCATTTAAGTGAACGTAAGTCAGTCTGACAACAGTTGCCGCCATTTTAGTTGTGCATTTCTGTTGTAAGTGTATAGCTCTATTTAAAAGGGTACAAAATGATAAACAACCGTTTTTCTTAGCAATGAACTCTGTTCAATGGTTACACCAGTTTAATATGTTATAATTATTATTTATTTACAGAAACACATTCCCTTGTTGATTATATACGCCTATATGTTGGGTCTTATTCATATGTCTTCTTTTTTCAATTTCCTTTCCTCTTGCAATCAATTTACCTTTCAAAATAATGGAATCGCAGTGATGTTTTTGACAGTGGTATTTGCGGTTTCTAAATATCTCTTTGATACATCGAATTTTTGATATACAATTCGACTTTTGTCTCTTTTTCCCTGCCTTTAATAGAATTTACATAAATACTTACAAATAACAATTGATTCTTTTGTCAAATAAATAAACCACCCTAACAATGCATAAACTTTGATTTCACTTGATAATGTGTCGCTGTCACATCCAATAGATAAAAATATAAAGATTCGATATCAATAGAAAAAAGCATACGACTGGTACGCCAACTTTCTGGCTTTTATAAGAATTGGTTTGGAATGAAATTTTTCCATTAGCCATTTTCTATACCCGTAAAATCAGGAAAAAGAAGAATTGTAACAATGTCGATTACATGTAGATAGCTATATTTGATTTATCTTAATTGCATTTGTGAATGGGTAAGTTAAAAATCATCTTGAAATTTAATGTTATACCTTTCAGCAGAGGCCGGCATTGGGTTATAAAAGAATAAGTAGTCACATTGTTTAGGGGTATGACGTATGAGCAGGACCGCCTCCAGCCAAACAAGCGCCCTGTGCAAGATTTACAGAAAGCGTCCTATTTTGAGATAGATTCTCCTTGAAGTTGCAATATTGCAAGTGATGTGAGTTGATGTGCAAAAATTCAGCACAGGGGTGATGGATGTTGCTATTTTGGGTTTATTTGAATAAGTTTTTTGTATCCGCGCAAGGCAAAATTAATTTGTCTTACTCCTTGCATTGCGTCCCGGAATTTGGCGCCCTGTGCATTTGCACATCTTGCACATATGGTTGGGCCGGCCCTGCGTATGAGTATGCACAATATGCACAATATATATATATATAATATTTGTATGGAAGATTTATGCTCGACATTGAGCCAAATCGTTTGGCTGCTAAATAAACCTGATGGTATTTCGACACTGAATAGATGTCACACTTTTAATTTTGTAACGTGACGGTGTAGATTTTGGTCTTAAACTGTCTAAAATTAGGCGGATTCATAGACCTTATTTCCTGTTGAAGCATACGTAAAGGTAATTGACCCTATGATTCTGATCTTATGAACGGCTTGATTTGGCATAGTAGCTTTCGATCTTTATGAGTCTATTTTAAGCAAATAAATCACTTTACCCACTGATGAGATATTGCCGTGTTTCGAAAGTATACTTTTTTAAGTCTTTTGGTTAAAACAGAGTCTGTCATTTTCTTACCTTTGCTTCAAGCATTTAAAACACCAACAGATAAATCGTTAAAGCCGGTTTTGAGAAATGTGAAATTTTAAAATTTTGTTGAAGCAGTTACACTATATCAATTTATACATACTTATCATTTTTTGAGAATCTTAGTATGCAAATTTGTTCCAAATTATTGAATAAGCTTGTTAATTGTTAATTTTTTTTTGAAACCGAGTCTTTTGTGAAAATCTGAGTATGCCATGTTCTTACATTTACTCCAAGTATTGAAAATACCAAAAAATCATGTAATTTATTAGTGGTGTGTTTACTGTTGCCAACCACTAGTAATACAAATAATTCTCCAGCATTTTGGCAACTTGAAACTCCAATGGCTCTGCTTTAATCTATCCATATTAGGGGAGAACCTGAAGTTTAATTTAGTCGCTTCAACCAATCCAATCAACGTAGAATAAAAATAGTATAAAATGTTTTATACAAATTGCGAGGAAAGATATTTAAATTGCATTCGTATTGATATCAATTACAATTACTTTTTTTCCTGTTTATTCCATAATGTCATTATGTCTACAAAAGATCACAAAATAATAATATCGAGTCATTATTAGAGATTGAATTTACTTCTTTACTATACTCGGCAAACAAACAGTATCTAGTGATATAGCAGGATATTATTTTCGAACTAATTTATGGACGTTTCCCCAGCTGATTCATGGAACTTTTAAATCACTCCCCAAACCATACCTTGTAACATAATGTTCTCAATTGAAAAGCATCTATATAGGAAAATGATAGAGCTAAAATAAAAATAGAAAATTCAATTAATCACAGTTTTCTCTCTGAATTCTAACTTTCTCGTATAATTTATTATACATGGTGTCGCACGAATTGTGCTACAAAAACAAAACGTAATAACTTTTTTTCTGTATGAGTATTCTTCTTATTTTTTTTATTTGGCAGGTTGCTATTTAGATTTATAAAAAAAGAATCCTTGTGATACCGAAAAGAGGATTTGAATAGTGCAGCGGTACTATGCTTGCTTTGCAGTCCTTCATTTCCGTCCAAAGTGAATTTGGCGGCACTCCCCGAGTAGATGAACCATTATGAATCTGGTAAATATGTTTGCCGAATTTGGAAGCATCACACGAAGACCGTACTATCGTTCTGTACAAAGTCGAAATTGCAAGCAAGTCTAACCCTCTGGATTGGCATATTCGCCTGGAATTTGCCCAAAAAAATGATTGAAATGACCGAAGAAGTCAACAGCTTTATAAATTGCTTGTTTATGTCTGATGAGGTCCATTTTGATCTAAACGGCAATGTAAAAAGGCAAAATTGCCGTATATGGAATGAATCTAATCCAGAAATACTCCATGAGACGGCACTGCACCCAGAACGAGTCACTTTGTTTCATCAAGGTGCATTATAGGGCCATACCTCTTTGAAGAAAACGGTGTAATAGTAATTGTCAATACCCAGAATTGTGCCGAAGAAGCATCCGTTTCATAAGCATTTGGTTCCGGCAAGATAGCCAGACCAAGCAAATTAATATCCAATACTCCACTTTCCGCTGGCTCCCAAGGTCACCTGAACTGACTGCACTAGACTTTTTTTATGGGGTTATGTCAAGCAAGAGGTGGAAAAAACGAAAGCAAGAAATTTGACTGAATTGAAGCAGTCCATTAAAACAATAATTGAGGCGATCCTAACTTCAACCCTTCAGGCCGCAATGAATAGTTTTCTGATCAGGTGTCGCATATGCGTGGATGAGCATTAGGGGCATTTACGGTCCATCATCTTCAAAAACAATTGTTATATAAAATAAAATTGAATTTTCTATGCAATAAAACAAAATTAATGAAATATACAAATGATTACGAAATTGAAATGATTAAAATTACATTGATTAAATTACATTGATTAGAAAAAAAGTTATTTGAATTTCTTATTGTCGAATAATTGGTGCGCCATCCTGTATTTTCATATTCCAAAACAGCAAGAATACCTAGAACTTTTAAATTATTTGTCTTAGAAGTCTTCCTTATACTCGCGCCACCTGTTGTATGTTGATGGTACATTGTACGTTATTAGCACTATATCAGACACTTTTACGGAAGTTTCAACGCAATCGGACGAACGGCAAACGAAAAGAAGACGAACAATTATTGGACACGACTAGCGCGCCATCTATTGAACGTTGCTGGCCAGAAACTTTCGCGACGTGTCCACAACTACTATGTAAAGTAAATTTAACATGTTTTAATCTTTGTTTCACTGTCGCTTACTGATTTTAATTGTTTACCTATGTTTTTGAGTGTTTTTTTAATTGGTTTGTCGTTAAACGAATTGCTGCACTGGACTACCATCACATTACGTTTTTTTACCTCTTTTCAAATGCATGTGCTAATCTTTAAAATTTGACTTGAAAGTCTTCTTCTTGTTCGCGTGTTACATGTTGTATGTTGATGGTATAATGTACGTTGATGTTCCTATGCTAGAAACCTTCACGCAAGTGCCAACAACAACTGTACTAAGTTTCAGCTCAATCGAATGAACGATGATAATTATAAATTAGATATGGCTCTTATTCGCACAGGCAGTATACAATATCGTTCCCATGCTTAACATCTATACTACAAAAATTTCCAGAATTAAATGCCGCCACTTGAAAGCTTTAATATATGTATATCTATTCTTAAGTAATCATTTAAAAGATTATACGGCCGTACGTCTACGTGGAGCACTTTCACAACGTTAAATTTATTTAAATTGCCCCATGATAACTTTGCTTTGTTTTCAGTCAAGTGAATTGAAGCATCCTTGATCAAGTAGTTGCACTCAAGAAATTACCCTGAATGTATGACATTCTCTCTTCGCTCTTCAGAAACAAAGTGAAAAGGCATTACCCCATAATAACAACGACTGCTGTTTGACTAATCAACAAGCCGCTGTTTGAGTTTTTTTTCTTCATAAAGTAGACTGCTCCACTTTAAAACCTCTACCCTTTGATAGGATCTATTTCTTTTCTAAAGAAATCCATCACTCTTCATTGCGTTTTCTCTTTAACACTTTGTGTTTTAATTTAAAAAAAAAAAAAAACAAAGGCAAAGGTGCGCCTTCTATTTGCGCTCTGATGCATGGTGCTGGCATATACCCTATGAACTTAAGCCTTTTGAAAGTCACTCATATAAAATATTTAAATATTTTAACTGTAAACCAGGAACCTTTTTAATGAGGAAACACAATCCAAAATGGATGTGCATATGAGATGTATGCCAACTCCACCATGATGCAATAATGTGCGAGGTTGATATATAATATATTCTTTCACACATCTGTCCTAATTTATTCCTTTTGTTTCTTGTGGCACAGTTTCACAACTCAGGGGAGAGCGAGGGAGGCAACAGCTTGCAACGGAGTGAATTCTGATAGGGCTTTTTCTGTATGATTACTGACAACTAGGGTATAAATCCCATCGGGACAATGGAAGGTGAATCGAAAATTCAGGATACTATCAGTGTGCTTTTATGTAGGTATATGCACGTGAATGCATTTCATTTATCTAACCTCAATCCTTTGTTAGTGCGCATACGAGCAGAGCAAAAAATGAGGATGATACCGCTGGGAGAGCAAATGAATTTGAAGCAAATTGCTCGAACCAACTGAAACCATAAGGCAACTCCAGTCTCCAGTTGTAGTGGATTCGCGGATAAAGGTGACTTTCTTTCTTATTTTCAAAAGCTGCTGGCTAACATTATAATCAAGAAATAGGAGCCTTTTATTTGGAATGTGTACGTAACAAACACGTGTGCACAGAATCCGTATACAGTGCACTCTCGATTCTTGCAACTAATGAAAACACGACCTTGATGCAAAAATCGAAAAGTTGCACAATTCGAACAGAAATTAAAACATACTAAAAAGGCATATACAGCATGAACTCTGTGTTGAAAAAATAAAATTGGATAGGTAGATACATTTTCAAATTATGTATATTATTATGAAAAAAAGCATACACACACATGTAGTATCATAAAAAAATCATTAAGGAAATACTTAAGTTTTTTTTTTTTTTAATTAGCGTGCGCTAAAGGGATTTTTTATTTTTCTGTAATTGATATCTACAGGTTAATTTAAAAAAAATCCAAACAATTTTCGTTTGAAGTTGTTTTGCGGAAGATCGATTGGCAACAGCTTTGTTACGCTTTACGATACCGGCAAGGCACAAACAAATGTTACGGAAAATTAGTTTTATATTCTGTTTTTTTTTTCTATTGCATTAAGTGTGCCATTGCTTACCTCCGATGCAAAATTGGTTTTTAACCATTCATCGAAGAGCACTGAAGTCCAGCATTTTTGTTGGCCTTGTAGATTACTGGCATGTTGGTAAAATGTTTTAAAGCTCTTGGATTTGTTGCTTTTCCGATCAGAAATGGCTTCAGTCTATGTTCACCGGTTGCGTTTGTACATGCCTTGAATGTTACTCCTTGTTTTGATGACTTGCTTTCAGGTGCGGACGCGTCCTTAAAATGAACTAATGTTTTGTCTGAAGGAAGTTTCCAGAATAATCCAGATTCTTGGGCATTATAAATTTGCTCCTATCCGAGCATACCTCCATTTCAGCAACATTTTCTCAAAATTCATAAAAAGGCCTTACGAGCTCAGAAGCATTGGAAACTTTCTCTCCGCAAATTTTTAGGAATCGTATCCCATGATGCTTCTTGAATTTCGAAAGCAAACCACTGCTTGCATGAGATTCTTCCGGTCTTTTTCGTATACTATTATGCTATTCTTTTGCCTTTGTACACAAAATATCCCCTGAAACAGGAATATGAGCAGCCATATTTCGCATAAGCCATTTGTACAATGATTTTTCCATTTTCGTAAATTCAGGAGCTTTTATATTCTTTCGATTGCCAGGTCCACAAACCGATTGTCTAAGAATTTTTTTCAAAACACCCTCGTTTCGTTGTTGATATGCACGATATCGTAGACCTGTTCACATTATACTGCTCAGAAATTTGTTTTATCGGCGATCCCAACGGCAGTTTTTCTAAAATTGCAATCTTTTCTCTTAAAGTAAGCCTTTTTCCCATTGAACTACGAGCATTCACGACTTTTCCACTTCTATAAAAAAATTATAAATTAAATTTCAAAAAAAAAAAAATTCCACTGCAACAACGATTACGACACTTTCTGCTAGAATGATCATTTCAAATGCAACACGTGCATATAAGTATGTCGACAAATGGTCATCAATACACGCTCTTCCGAATTATTCCAGATTTTTTCAAAACTTTCACCGGATTTCGGCAAGCAGATGCGCGATCGTGTGAATTCTTTAATCTTGTTCTGAAGAAAATAGTACGCCTCACTGGAGATCCAACGGAGAATTACCGACTGCTACTTCGGTAGTCCTTTTGACTCGAAGGACAATTTGAGTGCCACGATGTAAGTTCTTTCCGCCAAGGAACTATAAGGCAGACTTAGAGCAGAAAAGAGCTTCGAGTTCATATTATGTTCGGGTGACTTTAATTTTATAACAAGATGATAGCGACAGAACAGTCAGTAGCGAGCAATGTAACTTTAACAGGGATCCTATCCAAGTTGTCAAATTTTATAAATATCTAGGAGTAAAAATAAACAGTGAGCCGAATATGGAAACGTACCACTTTCATTTATTTCTTTTTAGCTGTTCTGTTGAAGGTAATATAAAACAAATACCAACTCACTCCAACATTCCAATTACGTAAATAAAACGAATCTTTCTTCTGAATTTTAAATTGTGATCATAACAACAATATAACCATGAACAGACAAAAGAAATGACAGGTAAATTATCAAATGTCTTCATCGTATTTTAATACCTAATGGCATTTAAAAATTGGGTGGCTTTTGTGCCTTTATTTTTCTTATTCAAATATTCCAGCATTAAAATTTTGCTTAATATTCCAAGGAAGAAAAGGAAACCACGTCAACCAAAATCTTAAGAAACCATCAACTGACTGCCACAAGGCTCCCCAAATCATCCATATCTATTATGCGCGTTAAGTAACTTGTGTTCTCGAAATTGTCTCGTTGCACGAAGAGAATTGTTTTTTGTATTATTATTCCCTACGGAAAAATTATGATTATATTTATAATTTATAATTTTGTAAGCGATTGCAGATGTCATTAGCCTGTCAAATTTTAAATAGGCTTCGGTAGAAAGTATGCATATGCATTAGGTAAAGAAAGTAAACAATATAAAATTTTATTCAAATAGAAATATAGAAAAAAAACTATAGGGTTTTTTATTCATAAATTGAGGGAGTCGGCAGTGGCATAATCAATGACAAGAGTTTCATACAGATTCTATCGGTATTGCTAAATTAACTTTGTTCAAATGTAAGATGACGTGCAAAGGAGCATTAGAAATGTCGATCCTTTTTGTTTTATTTTTAGAGAGGGCGAGAGTGCCTCTCAGCCAACATTTGGAATATTGTTTATCTGACTGTGAATTTTCAAGGCCGTTGCACACAACGTATCATAAAAATGATACAAGCATTTTAGGGTGGATAAGCATTGTTCTTGCGGTAAGGCAATTGCGTGAAATAACAGCTGATAATTTTTTGGTCCATAAGTTAATGTTTATCAATTATACTCTTGATTGGGTTCGGGTGATGTGTGTTCAAATCAAATATCAAAAGTTAAATGTGTTGAAAAATGTGTTGGAAATACCCTAGTGGCTTCAACATGTAATTTAACATCTCTTCAACTTACTTATACTTGTATCAGTCTAGCATGAGAAACGCGATGGTGTTTATTTATTTCGAATCCAAAATATTGATAGCCTCTAGGAATAGGTACTTAGGTAGGTAGGTGTGGCGGTTTGATAAGACAAACCCAATTAGCACTGAGTGCCGTTTTGTTACCACAAACTCACGTAAACCTGGGTATTATCGATTGGTGGGGGACCTAAATCCAACCTGCGGAGTTCAGGAAAGTTATCAGTTCCTTGATACTTTTCTCGGAGACTTCCTCAAGTGTTTTGAAGAAAGGGCTTCCCAATGTACGTAGTCTGGTCCTAGCTAAAGCCGGACAGGTACATAAAAAGTGAATTAGGGTTTCTTTTTCAGTTGTCACTTTGCAACTGCGGCAGTGTGTATTGTATGGGATGCCCAGCTTGGCCGCATGGTCACCTATAGGCCAGTGTCCCGTGAAGATCGCTGTAAGTCTTGCGATGTCTTTTCGGGTTCTACCTAGAAGGTCGGTTGTTTTTGCCTTGTTGTAGTTTGGCCACGTTTTTCTGGATATGACGCATGCAGTCAGCCTGCTCCATCTGAGGTTGGCTTTCTTAAGGTATTCTGCGGTGATGTTTGCCTTAACTGCTCCGAGCGGAATGTGGACTAGTTCTGCCAGAGAGCAGTGGAGAGCTGAGCCTTGCCTGGCCAGTTCGTCGGCATGTTCGTTTCCATAAACGTTACTGTGCCCTGGAACCCAGATCAGGGTAACCTTGAACTTATCAAGCAGGGCCAGCTCATTACGGCATTCTAGTACTAACTTAGAGGATATAGTGACCGAAGCGATCGCTTTAATGGCAGCCTGGCTGTTAATAAGTATGGCGATCCTTTGCCTCGGTGTTATATTTGAGTGAAGTTTGATCTGGCGACAGGCTTCACGGATAGCCAGTAGCTCCGCCTGGAAGACGCTTGCAGTATCCGGAAGTCTGTATGATTTTGCGATGTTTAAGGATTCCGAAAAAACTCCCGCACCCACGCCGCAGTCCATTTTTGAACCGTCGGTGTAGATTGTTTGATCGAAATCCCTTGTCACTTCTCCATTTTGCCATTCCGATCTAGTAGGGATTTGAACGACGAAATGTTTTGTAAAAGACATTCTGGGAATGATGTAGTCTGTTGAAGGCGGAACTAGTTTTCTAGGTAGAGAGTCTAGAATACTACTGTGGCCGTAGGGTTTTGCAGTCCAGCAGCCAGACTCTCTGAGTCTGATCGCGCTGTGTGCTGTGATGTTTGTTATATGTAGATCAAGAGGTAAAAGATGCAGTAAGACTGTGAGTCCGTCTGACGGTGTTGACCGTAGAGCTCCCGTTGTTCCTATGCATGCCGTTCTTTGTACCTTATTAAGTTTGGTAATATTGTACTTTTTCTTTAGAGCCGGCCACCATACTATTGACCCATACGTGAGGATTGGTCGTACCACGGCTGTGTACATCCACAGGGTCAATTTTGGTTGCAGGCCCCACTTTTTTCCGAAGGTTCTGCTGCAGGCATAAAAGGCGATACATGCCTTCTTTACCCGTTGTTCTATGTTTATTTTCCAGTTGAGTTTAGGATCTAGGATTACTCCTAAATACCTGGCACTGTTTGAAAGGGGTAGGGGTGTGCCGTTTGGGCGAGGAAGCGTAAAGTCAGGTATGTTGGTTTTGGTGGTGAAGAGCATCAGCACAGTTTTCCCCGGGTTGACTCCCAGACCGCACTTTTTTGCCCATGTGCTAACTTTGCTTAGAGCATTCTCCATGATTTCACTAATCACGGAGGGAAACATTCCTGACACCAATATCACCATATCGTCCGCATACCCGACTACTTTGATTCCTACTCTGTCTAAACTTATGAGGATTTTGTTCATTACTAGGAGCCAGAGTAGGGGTGAGATGACTCCTCCTTGAGGTGTTCCCCTCCTGGCATATTTGGTTATATTGCTATTTCCTAAAGCTACTTGAATGATTCTAGTGCTGAGCATGGAAACAATCCATTGACTTAGATGGATTGCTATTCCCAGCTCCCTCAGGGACTCTAGAATTGCTTCAGTGTGTACATTGTTGAAGGCTCCTTCTATGTCTAGGAAGGTAGCCAAGGTGTATTCTTTGTAGGTATACTTACTGACGAACATTTTTTTTTGCCACGCAAATATTAACTTTCAATAAACGAAAATTCCATTTTTTTTTTGGGGTGGATCTTATTTAATTCAACATCCTGGTCATTTGAACATTAAGAGATTAACCATTGGATTCATAAATTCTGCCACGAAACATACACAATTCAGTTAAATGCATTTAAAATTGCTTTTGGTCAGAGAATTTCATAATTTTTTCATCTCAACATGATAAAACTTATTTTCAAAAATGATATCTCATAGAATAGATAACAATGTAACTTCTGCGCCAATTATTCAAACCTTGCAGCCTCGCTCCCGCTTAACCTGCACTGGAATTTTTTGTTATTCATTCTACTTTGACAAACTTTCTGCTCTTAAACATACATCAGTGTGTCGTGAGAGGGAGCAAATAGTTTTTAAAGTACCACCAAGTGTTGTTATGTGATATTTGCTTTATGAATCCTTCGTAGAATGTAGGAAACACGCAAATATTTCGATTCCCTGAAATGTTGTGAAATGTATTTTTATTTTATTTTGCTTTTATGACAGACCGGAAATATTTTTCGTTTCATTTTCACCGAGTATTTTGTCCAAGAAATTAGACCTTTATGTCAATTAAATATGAAATTGTTACCCTGCCTAGAATTAAAAATTGTAAACATTTGTTAAGGGAATGTTATCGTAAGAAACAATATTCGATGTGAGTTGCCATTTTGTCTCAATTTATTTGGACTTCCTTAATTTTAAATAGATTGTGGCAGAATGTCAACAGCTATATTTTAATATGTAGACCTATCCTCCGCGATATCCTTACAACGATAACTCACATGCACAAGACACATCATTCCATACACGTTTATTAGATAAAATATCGATTTTTATATTACACATATACTAGCGTTCGAGGAATGGAGGTGGATAGTGGGACAGTGAGCGTTGGACCGTGGTGGAAAGTGCTAGAAAATCAATTCTGTTCAGCAGATGACAAAAATATAAAATAATTCCATGCAGCATGCACATGCGGTAAACCACAATGGAATATTAAACCCGGGTGATGGTGTGGAGGGCTACAGTGCATATGCGATAGGGTCAGGTCAAATCCAAGTTTTGCCTCGGAACATGTGTCTACGAGTCACACGTATGTAGAGAAATTGGGTGTTAAACGCTCACCCATTGCCAGCAAACAGTTCTCTAATTTTAAATTGCTTTTGTTGAAAGCTTTTTAAAGTTCTGCTATATTTTGTTAAATTGTCATACGTGCATGCAAACATGCTTGTGGAATTAAAGCTTCTTTTGAGTATAGAATTCGTCTTTATATTGGATGTAATTCAGTTAAGTTTAGTACCTGCAATGATGCGCACTAATTATGTCAATTACAGACGGCTTAAGGCGTCCAAACAATATTGACATTCTTAGAAATTGCTTTCTGGATCCCACAAATGCAGTAACACCAGCAGTGGATTGGCCTCAGCGTCTGGAGGCTTAACGATACTTTTTGAGGTCAAACTGGTAAACACCACAGACGGACCAGTAGGGATGTAAAGACGTGGGAGGGTTATGATCACTAGTTAATATCCTTACACGCACGATCCACCTCGTCGTTTAAGAAAAGAAGACGGATTTGCTGCCTGGATTTGTGCAATGTTTTTTTTTGTTAAGTATCGATGTTAGATCCATAAGCCAGTTCAAAAACAAATGCTTAATTTGACACCCCAACAACTCAAGACAGCCATCTACACGATTTGTTGGATTTACAAGCCCCGGTGTTAGCAATGTCGCACATTTACTCGTGGAACCGTTGCTTTGTTTCATTGAGCTCAGTTGCTTAGACTTTAATTGGGCATCATTAGCCTTTTCCTTTCGGCTAACTATCCAGAATCAATTTAAATTTAACATTGGTGCGACATCAAAATTCAAAATATTCTCAAAAAAATAAAGTTTTTTTTTGAGGCGTACACTTGTCACATTTATTCGAAGGAATAAAATAAGGCCCCAATGAAAAATATTAAACAATAATAATTAAAAATGGGTCTATATTTCAAAATGATCCAAATTTTCGACACGAAGTTTGATCAGAATGATAAATTGGGAATATGCTGTTTATGGAATCTACTTGTGAGGAAACATAACATATTTTTGGTGAAATGAAATTAGACCCGAATGCAAAATGGCGCCAAAAAATTAAAAACGCTTTACAACAATTGAAAGTCACCCCAATCGGACTACAAAACACAACAACGTTTTTGCTTCTGGGGGTTTTTTTTTCAGTGTAGAATTTGAAAGTAGGCCCTTTCATGGAACCCATTTATTTATTTAGTATTTGAGGCGTGCACATGTCACATTAGTTCATTTAATTGTTTGGAATGCAAATAGAAACAGATTTTTTCGTGAAAAGAACTAAGATTTTTCCGAATTTAAAACGCGCCAACCTTTTTTAACATTTCCTCTTTAATTTTATTTTAGTCAAATTGTTTCTTCTAAGGAGGGGGTTACTTTTGAGCGCTATGCAGCTTGATCATCGAATTGATCCATGGCAAAACTGCTGTTATTCTTACATATTCCGCTGCCACATGACTTAAGCACGACCCTGGTGCATTAAAAACCCCAACCAAAAGAGGCTTACTGGGCCAATTTATCAACAAACCACCTCTGATGTTATTCCAGCAAGGAACCATGCTATTGTCTCGAAATCCTTGAGTGCAAATTGTAGTTTCTCTTTTATGCCAAGGATAAGTACGTTTACAAGCATCTGACGAAATTATCTCAAAAGCCCCATACGACATTTGCAGTGTGCCATTTGCAACTCCAGGCATTACGGAGAAGTATTTTGTCAAATTCAGGTTGCCGTCCGTAAGATTTGTAATTGGTTTGATGTATTTGGAGAACTCTAGTCGTACTGGCAGTCGAATCAAGGCAACGGGCACACTTGGATGCGAATACACTGACTTATTGTCGACATTCAGTGAGAATGATCCCGAGTGAGTAGCATTTAGATTGGTTCGATTGAAAGAGAGTTCATAATGTTCACCATCGTCACATCGCTTTGAAGTTAGAATCCAATTTTCGTTCAGAATAGAAGCACTGCAATAAAATGTGTAACCACCGACAGTGGTAGATTTGATGGAGACCTCATGGGGAAACTGATCCATTCCATTTAATAAGATGCCATCAATAATACCCGTATTTTGCCAATCACTGAAGACATCGTTAACAGGACGCTGGGCATCCGCGTATAAAAACAGTACAACAAATGCGAAACAGTTCAACATTTTGATTGAATCAACTGACATCTGATGAATAACTCAGGGCTTTTTATATACAGTTATGTAAGCACTTAAAGAAACCGATCTGTAAGATATCTTTTCTTGAATAATTGTCCATAGAAGTGGCGCACAAGAATAAGGAGGTATTATAAATAATTGTTGATAAGCAAGATAAGACTTATTGATTAGTGAAGCGGTTGCACGTATTGATTTGTTCATAAAGGGTATAATTTGTTATAAAATTAATTAACTAAATGTATATTTGAACACTTTAATATATTTGTTTGTTAGCAAAAAAATTCCCCTTTACTGATTCAACAATGCAGTATCTTCTTCTTCCTTTACAGCGAGGTTATAATCTGGATAAGAGGGATCACTTCCTCACTTCAGTCCCTAATGGTTCGCCTGTGGGGGTTCGACGATTAAAGTATTAATATTAAAAAGAATATATTTCGAATATATCTCGGCGCGGACCCTCCTTGGCTGTTAGGAAGACAATATTGAACATGCCAGGACTTTCTGTCGTATGGCAAGCTGATCAAAAGATTACGTTTTAACATCCGGTTCCACCTCATTTCACAAATCGCCAACGTAAAATTAATAAATAGTAAAATGATTATTTAGTGCTATTTAGTGCACTCATTTTGCTGCACAAGACTCTGAAACCTATAAGGGAATATAAGAAACCAAAGGAAACTCTCGCTTATTTGGAAAGATCGCATGGAGGAAGATATAAATTGCACGACTGCGAGAAAGTTTCGATCGTAGTTTATTTGAAGCGTTTTCGAATCGCGTTGTTATTATGGGAGTATGCACATGTGTTCTAAGTAAGTGGTAGTATGTATTAACTAAAAACACCTTTTTTAAATCACTTCGGACGGAGTCTGCGATTTCTTACCTGTACATTAAGCTGCAGCTTGTATGTAAGTATAAATAACATGACCTTGTGGGTCACCCGAAAATACTTGACTCAATCCCAAACATAGATACGTTTTGCACCATCACTGCATAACACAAGGTTAGGATTACCGTTTTGGAAAATTATTTGAAATATTGCACCGTTCTAAATGGGTCAATGGTGTCCCGGCACTGGACCCAAGAAGTCTGGTTTATAGCACCGGCTGATCAAAAATATTATCTCGATGCCTATGGCAGAAGTTCATACTATTGAGATATGCGCTGATTTAAGTTCAAAAAAGGGGAATTACAGGCGCCATAATACATTTTTTAGATAGTCAAGCAGCACTACAAGCACTATCGTCCGGGATCATGACGTAATCTCGAATGACAAAAATTTCGAATGCAAAAAATCTCGAAAAAAACAAATTTTTAATCTAGAATGCAAAAATCTCGAATGCACAAAAATCTCGAATGGACAAAAATCTCGATAGAAGATATATCGAAAAAAAAGTAAATTCGAGATTTTTTTCTTCTATTTTAAGAGTTTAAACTTAAAGAAAACGCATTACTTATTTAGTTTATTCAGCAATTTATTTTTTTCGACAAATTAACAACAAAAAATCAATATTTAACAAAAAAAAACATTATTAAAAATGGTAAAAATTCCAATGTTAAATAAGGTGCCGTGAAATAAAGCGGAATCGGCCTTGTTTCGCTTTTAATTTAATTACACAATCAGATAAAGATTCCTAACTGTTTTCAGATTTGCAGCCCTGAAAACCTCGCACCTACTTCAAATCAAACAGTGACCCCAAGCAGGGGGGTTCAAGGGGACAGCATGCCCCCCCCCCCCCCCCCCCCCCCATAGGCATTGAACTGTTTATGGGATGAGTTGCGAAATCTCAAGTAGAATAAAGTCGATCTTCAAAATCTTATTCGATATTATTACTATTTTGTACTACATACTACATAATTGGAAATAAAGTCGAGAATAGAAAATGGTGAATTTCGACATTATTTCCATCTTCTTTATTTCACGGCACCGGTAAATAAATCCATCGATTTTGATTTTAATATTTCCTTTGTTTGTAATGATTTCATTTACTTTAATTTTAATTGTTTTTATTTGCACTCACGTTGTGATAAACACACGATCCTAAACAACACTAATTTCAAGTACCTTTTTTACAGTTGCATGAGCAGTTTGCTGGCCAATCGTGGATGTTAAAGAGTAGTAAATAATCTCGAATGAATATATTAATTTTTGACAGAATGGTATTGTCTCAAAAATTAATATATTCATTCGAGATTTTTTTTTTCTAGATTTTTGTATTTCGAGATTTTTTTTTCGAGATTCTTTTAATTCTAGATTTTTGTTTTCGAGATTTTTACTTTCGAGATTTTTGTTTTCTGGATTATTATAATGGACTCTGCATATATAAAACTGCTACGTTGCCTTGCAAAATCTAGGCAAATACAACAAGGTCAACTTTGGAAAGGTTCCTAGCCACGGGAGTGGTCTCATTCGACAGGCGTGTTTCTAAAGTTTTGTTTCCTTTCAGGTCAGTCGCCATCGTAGTTTGACGCAGTAAGGAGCGAAATCAGTGTAGCTCCGTTGGGCCCTGTTCCTGGCCGGAAATTAATTGTTACATAGGTCAATACATTGAGACAAACCGCGAGTGTGACAAGATGAAGAGCTGGAGTCACTTGGCCCATCAGATCACCTGAGAAAATTAAGCTAGTGTTCGGCGCGGTGTTCTGCGCACAAACATGCGTCTGACTTTTTCCTTTCCGATCGTTCAGTAAGGCGAATTCTTCACGATGAGTTACATAACCATCCGTACAAGTTGGCGATGGTGCAGGAACTCTCTGAACGCATATGAGGCACTTTTCGAAAACATCCCGACGCAATTGTATTTTTTAGCGATGAAGGCCATTTCCAGTTGATTGGATACGTCAACAAATAGAACATGCGCTACTGGGCTGACATCAATCCCGGAGACTTGCATCAAAGGCATTAACATTCACTTAAAATCACAGTGCGGTGTGGAATTTTCTCAGCTGGGATTGTTGGTTCCTGGATTTTTGAAGAAATTCTTTCTACGACGTGATGAATCAGAATTAGGGGATATTTGTTTCCAACAGGATGGCTCAACGGCTCACCTTTCATGGGCATCGATAGTTGTGTTGAGGGTACACTTCCCGTAGCGCCTCATAAGGGTCGATTCGAAGTGACCAGCCCGCCATTTTTTTTTGTGGGACCATGGACCCTACAAGACTTGAAGGTCAACATCCGGGCAGAAATTGCCAAGATACCCGCTGCTATGGTGGTAATTGTCATGACAAATGTCAGAAATCGACTTATTCAGTGTATCGGCAATGTGATCGTCACCCATCTGATATGATCTTCAAAACTATTGTATGTAGGTACACTAAACCTTAGGATATCTGTCTAGAAAGAAGAAAAATTAAAAAAGTGGGGTGAGTGCGACCCAGGAGGTCCCCGATCATTTTCCCAGTTTGATATGAATAATCCATCAACAATTATAAAGCAATTATCCCAACCAGTATCGTTTAATCTCTGTTTTATTAGATGGCGGCAGCAAAGCATTAATTACAACCACACACACACACGGTATTCCTGCGGTAAGAGTGATTGAAGGACATTGTGATCATTGTATATAAACTCTTATATACAATGGTGTGATGGGTAAGTATGTTGGCGGGTGCACACGTAGAAGATTACCACTTCCATTGGCGCAACCAAGCCAAAGAAAAACATAACCAAAGGCTACAGTCCGCTGGGCGAACTGTTGGATCCCTTTTCCTATTCCTTTCCCCAAAATGTATGAGTGGAAAACAACTAAGTATGGGCACATTGTTAAGAAGAAAACATAGGGACGGGCTACAGTCCGCTTGGGCGAACTGTTGGATACCCTATTCTTATTTCTATCCCTCATAAGTGGGCGTGACAAAAGTCTAAGTATGGTTGAATTGTTAAGAACGCTTTACATATTTTGTTATATAACATTTAAAGGATTTTATCAAAAAAAACGCTCCCTAGCTCAAACTTGGGTGTTTCAATAAAATTGTTTTATTTAATTGTGGGCGTGCCAGTGGGCGGATTTTGAAAATATTTACACATAAGCATAAAGGGCCCATAGAGAGTATATATTATAAATTTCAGCTCCCTAGCTCAAACTTTGGATTTTCAAAAAAAATTGTTTTATTTATTTGTGGGCGTGTCAGTGGGCGGATTTTGAAAATATTTATACATGAGCTTAAAGGGCCCATAGAGAGTATATATTAAAAATTTCAGCTCCCTAGCTCAAATTTTGGTTTTTCAATAAAATTGTTTTATTTTTTTGTGGGCGTGGCAGTGAGCGGATTTTAAAAATTTTATATCCCGAGCAGTTTTAGGAGTCATAGATCATATATAAAAAATTTCAGCTTCCTAGCTCAAAATTCGATTTTTTTCAAAATTTTGTTTTTTTGAGTTTGTGGGCGTGTCTGTGGGCGGATTTCAAAAATTCGTAAACTTGATTATTTCGGGACCCTAGAGAGTATATGGTTAAAATTTCAGCTCTCTAGGTCCAGTTTAAAGGCCTAATTTTTGCCGACGGACGGACGGACAGACGGACGGACGGACATGGCTAGATCGACATTACTATCGATGCTGATCATAAATATAGTAACTTTTAGGGGTCTACGGGCAATATTAAGGTATGTTACAAACTATGCGTCAAAATTAATATACCCCTAGAATAGGGTATAAAAACGATTTTATCAAAAAAAACTTTCATTTTGTCATAAAACGTCCTCAAATAGTTGGCGAGGCAAAAACTTTGAATAGAGGAGTTGTTAAGATCAGGTTTGTCTACAAACTTTGCGAAGAACAGGACTTTCATTATTATTAATTTCTTTGACAAAACGTTTTTTTTTTTTTAAACACACACACACATATAATATACTTACATCGAATTTAAGTGTTCAAACATTTCAATAATTTTGAGAGTAAGATGAGAATTTTTGGGCCTACATTTTATGCCACATCGTACTGATTTGCCCTCTCTGTGCTCTCTCTGTTATATAAGAGAAAAGAAAGATATCGCGCTCTTGAACGGTTCCTGTCCAATACTGGGTAAAATCGAAGAACTCATCTCTGTGCAAACTTCCTAAGGAAAGAAGCAGTTTCAGATCTCTTAAATGGCACTGACTGAAAAACCCTTACCTACTTATATAGCTTATAGCTATAGACAAAGAATCATAAATAAGAGGTTTTAACCATAGCTTTGGAATTGCATAACCGTTAAATGAATTAACAAAACTTTAAATTTATTTGTTTCCAACAGGTCTATAACTTAATTTGTGTGGTTTGCTAAGAGATGGGATTAACTTGTATTATTCCATTGTTATTATTCCATTGGAACATGAGTTGGAAAGCTACTGTCATTGTACGTCATTTTAGTATATGTCATTCATTTGAAGCGTAAACAACAATAATTTTATTTCACTCAAATATATCGAACTTTGTGCCTGAAAAGGTGTTTTTGCGGGGAGTTCTTCTTCATTACTTTAATATGAAGAAAACAGCTGCCGAAAGTCATCGTATTTCGGTGGAAGTTTATGGTGAACATGCTCTAGCTGAGCGAACGTGCCAAAAGTGGTTTGCACTATTTAAAAGTGGTGATTTTGGCTTGGAAGACGATGAACGTCCTGGGCAGTCAAAAAAGTTTGAAGATGAAGAACTGGAAGCATTACTCTATGAAGATTGATGCCAAACACAAGAAGAGCTCGCAGAATCTTTGGGTGTCACTCAAGCAGCCATTTCAAAACGTTTAAAAGCAGCTGGATATATTCAAAAGCAATGAAATTGGGTTCCACATGAACTCAAGCCGAGAGACGTCGAAAGGCGGTTTTGCATGTCCGAAATGCTGCTTGAACGCCACAAAAGGAAGTCATTTTCGCATCGGATTGTTACTGGTGATGAAAAATGGATCCATTACGACAACCCCAAGCGCAAAAAATCATATGTGAAACCCGGCCAACCAGCCAAATCAACGGCAAAGCCGAATATCCATGGCGCGAAGGTAATGCTCTGTATTTGAGGGGATCAGAAGGGTGTGCTGTATTATGAGCTGCTAAAACCGGGTGAAACCATCAATGGACAACGCTACCGAACACAATTAATCCGTTCGAAGAGAGCAGTAGCCGAAAAACGACCGGAATATGCGACCAGACACGAGGCAATAATTTTCCATCATGACAACGCTCGGCCCCACGTTGCTATTCCGGTTAAGAACTATTTGGAAAACAGTGGATGAGAAGTTTTGCCCCACCCGCCTTATAGCCCAGACCTTTCCCCTTCTGACTACCATTTGTTCCGGTCGATGCAGAACGCCCTCACTGAAATACGGTTCACATCAGAGCAGAATATCAAAAATTGGCTTGATTCATTCTTGGCTGCCAAGCCGGCGCAGTTCTTTTGGGATGGGATCCACAAATTGCCAGAAAGATGGGAAAAAGTCATAGCTTCAGATGGGCAATACTTTGAATAATACTATTGTACATGTTTTTTTTAAATAAACGTTCAAATTTAAAAAAAACCGCACGAATTAAGTTATAGACCAATATAATTATTAGTTGTAAATTGTCAATCTTTGGCAGACGGCAAAGCCATGCTTAAAATGTATCTACTTATTGCAAAACTTTGTTTAAATATTTTTGAGAACAAATAAAGTACTTCTATCTAGGCTTATCTAATCTAAATCTAATCATACACAAACATCTTCTTAAAAATATATTGTGACCTTCAAATTTTAAAATATCTTGTTAATCACGATTTTCATTTTCGGACCAGTAACTTAGCCAGTACTTGAAAGTTCAAAATTCTGATTCATAAAATGAGTTTTATTGCGTTATAACGAAAGGAAGTTATGTTGCCGCACCCCATATTTTGTACACACTTTAAATTTGTCGACCAGATTTAATTCAGTGTTATATAAACCAAAGAAGAGGTCTATTACGGGTGGGGGTAAGAAATTGAGTAGTTCTAGAATATGAGGCATTAAGGACAAGAGCAAACATTTCCTGTGGAGTCACCGAGGAGTTCTTAATCAAAGTCGGTGTATACCAGTGAAGCATAATAAGTGCCTTGAAATTTATTTCAGTCCTTAATTATCTGCTTGAACGAAATATGGTGGACTCCAAAATGCATCAGTTATCCTTTCCGAACCCCAGAGCCAGGACCAGTAGGGATGCAGTAAAGTGGGAGGACTGGCATTTAGTCCAGATCATAACCTTGTCGTTGAAGAAAAACATCTTCTCGGAGAGTACCGTAAGTTTACACGCCTACTGTGTTTTTGGCACTTTTCGGAAGCCATAGTTGTTAAAATTACTATTGATCTTTCCGGGACTTTCCTTATAATCTATGACTACATAAACAGTAGCTAAACTTAACAGTGTTACTACGAATATAGTACAACATCCTGTTTTAATGGACTGTATCCACGTAAATCTTGCATTCTTATTTCAAATGAAAAGGTTTTGCTTTTAATAGCTATATGTTTACTTGTCCTCTTCATTATTGATTGCTAATTATCTTTCGATTATCATTGGCGGTTTGAAGGATATGTTAACGATGGCAATTACGTGAACGATTTTATGGTTATGCTCCAGATTGCATCAACCCCAAATAAATATCAAAAGCAATTATACGCCAAGTATTTATAGTTTGAGTTCTGGGAATAATTAACTTAACTCTGAATATGCCTACAAAGGATACCTACATCGTGCTATGATAGTGTTTAAAATATTAGTAGCTACTTTCATGTAAATGACGGTAATAGTGTCAGTGTGATATTCTTCTTTTAAAAGATTGACATAAGTTGTCGAAAATTGGACGTGAACGATTACTCTTGCCAGTTTGTTTTGACAGAACGATATAATTAGTTTTTTTTCCAGAAAGACGTTGAAATGTGTGTCTTAAACTGAAGAATTTTTAATGCAACGACCTTGAAATGCCAAAAGAGTCACCTCAAATTTACAAAGAGTTTGTTTTTTCTTCCGAAAATTTTCATATTGTAACGGAAATACTGCCCAAACACCAATACTGAATTCATTGAAGATAATTTTAACTTTGGTCATGTATTTACTTTCACCAAGAGTGAGTTTAAAATATGGTTTGTATTAATCAACCCTATTGCATGGGGTTAATATAATAAATACCAAGAAAACTGGTCAAACATATAAGGCATCATCCCGTACCCCGAACAGCCAGCATCGATTTTAAAATACGTAATGAGTAAAAGGCCTATTTGTGCGCTGAGCATTTTTTTTCGGTCCTAGTCGAAGTACATTTTTGGGTCGAAATGACGAAACTATCATGAATGGGAAAGTATCTCAAAAAAAAAAAAACAAAATAAAGAAAATCACAACCCCAAATGCAAAACAAAACACAGCTTATCCCAACCGTAATTGCCGAAGGACCCGTCAAATCCCAGGAACTTATGGTTTCCTTAAAGTTTACTAACATTTACACTCCTGTGAGACTTACGAGTTTTTCGAAATAACTTGTATGTGCGAGTGTACACGCCTACAAAAAGTGCCAGCAGCTCAAGAATTTATGGAGAAAAATTGCGTGCAGCACGATTATTTCTCAATAAGGATATGTTGTCCCCCCTTTTCACTTTGTACAGTGTGTACCTATTCGTGGAATGAGTGTACACAATATTATGTTACTTTGTTGGGGTTGTATCTCAATGAAACCAACTCCTTGTATAGAACAAATTATGACTACAAAGACGATGAGGGAACGCATTGCAGTGTACTGTATAGGCGTTTTAAGTAGGTGGGTCAACCGCAATGTGGAACATAATGTGAATTTGTGTGAACAATGGTTATTTCTGGCTTAAGTGACATACGTCTCGAAGCCAGATATGACTTTTGTTGGGGTATTTGTGTTTGCTTTACTTGGACGACGCAAATTGTTGGGCAGGTTCTGAAGGGCTGCTGTATTGCTAAAAAAAACGCTGCAATGTGTCAGAGGAAAAGTGTCTGGGGGTAGACAGCAAACAAATGACACGATGTTCTTTAATGGATTAGAGGAAAGCTGTGAGAAGTACTATACCGACATCCTGACGGCGCTGATTTATTTTTCCTTGTATTGACTCTGTTCTTTTGAATATTAAAAAATATAAATTTATCCCGGAATATTTCAATTGAAATCAGTGGAACTTAAAATGGAATTAAATTTCCGTATCTTAAATAGTGTCATTGAAATTAATCTAAAAGGGTATTAATTTTATTTGCATTCGTTTGAAAGCAAAATTCTCAGGATTTGTTAAGAGGGAAGTTTTGTCGCTATACTTTATGTGGCGTTCTAAAATATATTTAAAAAAAAAAATGCAATTCAAGTGTTTTTTTGTGCAACACAAGTCCAGTTAAGCTGCCAAGCTTTCCATCAATTCACATCGGACTGGCTTCTGTCAAATGACATTGAATAGTTGAATAAATAATAACAACATGTGACTGGTACCACGTGGAAGAAACCGAATGAACTACAGTATACGTGTTGGCACTTAGAAAAATGTTAGTCTGTTCATTCGAGTCGATAAACAATCAAAGCCCACTTCAGGTAGAGTGGAACTTGTAGCTTCGATTGCGGAGTGCATAGTGTGCTTCGCTGAGAAGGCGCTGGTCTAGTTTCGAGTCTCATTGAGAGAATGGGTTTTTCGAGAATAGTGCATAAAAGAGACCAGTACAACCAGGTGGCAAGTCGTGAAACATGGCTGTATTGCAGCCCCCACTTCACGTGGTACCAATCAAAAGCTGTTGTTGTTCATTAAACAATTCAATCAAAATAAAATAAAACTGCTTTGCGTTTTTTAGTTTCGCTATAATTAATCGCAATTTTTAACTTTCTTCTATACTGTTATATACTTAAGAGAACGATATGTCAATCGTGCTGAAATTTCGAGCTCAAACTGAGTTTCACGGGCCTTACTATATAATTCGATTCAACTTTCGGCTCTATTCGAAAGTTATCTCTGTTCAACTTACAACGAGACGTCATTTTATTTGCCCGTTCAGATGATTTCCTACGCATAAAACATATTAAACAGTATATATATTTAATATAGCATTCGCACAATAAATTACCCCAAAGCAAGTTTAACCAAAAGGAAATAAGTTTAATCCAAACGCAAATATATTTAACCCCTTAACAAATATATTTAAACCTAGACAATTGTCTTCTCAGGCAAGCATACTATGCACTCCGCCATCGAGCCACAAGTTCAGCTGAGGCTGAAACTAACAATTTTTGTTCTTTTCTCCACAAAATTTTGGAAAAACTGAACGACACATGTTTTAATATCGAAGCTGACAAAGGGGCCTGCCAAAGAACTAGCACCTACCCTTAGCGGAGCAACAAAGTTGCGGCAGCAGGCTAAGCCACGCGGCGAAGAAGGTGCACTACCGAACCGATTGAGCTTAAATAAGGCTATCTTGGTATTGGCCTGAGAGTGTTTCTGTGAAGTTTGGTTGAAATCGGTCCACCAAGTTTGTCATGCAATTTTGTTTGTTCTTTCAAATTACTTATTTCTCTTTGTAAGGCGCAGAAACCCACAGCGGTACCCACTATAGACAATAATACTCGAAATATTGGCCAATACAATTTTTGGACACTGACAAAGCCGAGCGGGTAGTATTTAAAAGATACTACCAATTTTAGTTCTTAAATTTTTACAGGTTTTCAGCTTGCAAACACATTTGCATTAGAACAACAGTTTGCGATTTCGGGGGCTTTTGACATTCACTTCAGAATTATATAGTACCAAATTTTCGACAAAGATTCGAAATCCATTCGATTTTTGATTATTATGCAAATTCGAACGTTTTTATTGAAGAATCAAAGTACGCTTAGTATATCTGGAGGCCTTTTTTTGTTCTTCCATTTTAAATAACGGTACCTACCATTCAAATAATTTTTACAACACAAAATTTCTTAAAAGCGGCTCTAGCGATGAAAGTAAGAAAACGGCGTACTCAGTTTTCACTATTCGAAAAACTATTCTTTACAAAATGCTTATACATATCTCTAAAACCGTTGAAGTGATTTATAAAAAAAATTACACACCATCTAAAACTACCATTGAACAATGCATATTAAAACTTTTGTTTAATATAATATTTTTTTTCATATAACAGTTTTTTTTGAATTTTTGAGAATTTCACTTTTCTCAAAACCGCCTCTAAAGATTTTGATGAATATTGATGTTTTGAATACTTGAGGTGAAAATAGTTTTCAAAAAAGACTCGGTAAATTTAAATAAAATATTTAATTGAGTTATTAAAACTGACGAAATCTTAAAAACGGGTACAGTGATTTCAAAGAAATTTGACATGGTACTTGATATTAATATTTAGAAGAAGTCTGTATAGTCAGATTTTTGAATTTTTATAATGTTTTCGTATAAAGTTGCTAATATTGTGAATAACATTTTTAGGAACGGCTCCAATGATTTCCATCTGTGTTTAGGATAATTGGAGCGAAGGTATGAAAATGATTTATATAGGTATAGGTACTTAGTTTTAGTTAACTACCCGTGAAGAGTCTCTGCCTGAGATACTGCAGACTTCCATCCTCTTCTGTCCCAGGAACGCTGCTTCCAGTTGTCTAGGCCAAGCGCTCCGGTATCCGCGATGGTTTGGTCTTTAAAAAGGAGGTTTGGTTGCTTGCATTCTTGAACCTGTGGGCTGGGAGTCGAAGATTCTCTTGGCTGGAGCATTATTCTCCATTCGCATGGATATACCTCAAAAACGGGTATAGTGATATGAAAGAAGTTTGCAATTTTAACATGCCACTTAGATGAGGGCGCAGTGGCGCAGATGTTAGAGTATTGAATTACTAATCATATAGTCCCAGGTTAAAATCCCGCAACGTTTTCTCCTTTGCCCAACCTCTTGCGAACGTCTGACGAACATCCAAGATTATCATTATGAAAAGCTTCCCAAATTTGCCGTTCGGCTTAGAACTGTAGATCCCTTCGACTTTGCACGAGCAAATAGTTGGAGAAGCTAGGTTTAAGGCTGTGTATGGGCAGTTATTGCCTAATATTTAGTTATGTTTGTTTTACTAAGATATAGAACAAATTTGCACAACTAAATTTCCCATATAAGTTTATATATTTTCAGTTTTTCATTAAATTTCGTAATTTTATTTGATTCAAATAGACCCACTTAGCTGGCTTTTGATTCATTATGAGAAATTTAAAATCGTTTATAAGTTCACAATCACAATGGCACTTGTGTCTGCTTCAACCGGAAATTATAGGTCAATGAATATTAAGTCACCTCGCCTTCTTTTGGTCAGTTTTATAAAATCATCTTTGCCTTCGCACTGATACTCTAAGAAACTCAAAAACGTGGCATCTATTATGTGCTAGAAATTTTAAACAGGAATACCATCAGGTATATTTTGCAGTCATAAGATTTGCATCAGTGTCGAACAACCATCTTTCATAAAAACACTTGTAAAGGGTTTTTCAATAAGAGCGCTACAAAAGTTTTTTTTTTAAATAAAACGAAAACGGTTTTGAATATCAATGAAATTCTTTATTCCTGTAAAAGTACGTTCGATGCCATTATGTATGGAACTCGATTTCTTTTGCATGGCCACCACGGGCACGCTTGCAGAAGTCCAGACGCTGAACCCAATTTTCGAAGATTTTCAAGCATAAATCAGCCGATACTGCTGCAATTTCACGTTCGATATTCGTACGAATTTCATCAATCGTCGCTGGCTTGTTGGCATAGACCATAGACTTGACGAAGCTCCACAGGAAATAATGGCGTCAAATCGCACGACCGAGGCGGCCAAGGGACTTGACCATTTCGTGAGATAACACGGTTTCCAAACTTGGTTTCCAATAAATTGATTCTGGCATTCTCTGTGTGGCTTGTGGCGCCATCCCGTTGGAACCATATGTCCTCCAAGTCCATATCATCCAATTGGCCAAGATCTTTTCGCAAAATTCGCCACAACGACGTCACAGAGATGCCCAACGCTTGAGAACGACGTGTGAGAGACACATTTGGGCTTTCTTCAACTGAAGCCTCAGCGGCAGCAATATTCTCGACTCTACGGGCACTTCTTTGTCTCACTGGCACAGGGACATTTGTACTGTGCTTGTGGATTCAATTTTGTCCACTAGACGCTCAATTGTTGATCTGCTAGGACGATTATGACGACCATAAATTGGACGTAGCGCTCTTAACGTTGAGACCACTGACTCCGAATTTCGGTAGTAAATTTTAATATTTTCGACTCGTTGTTGGCTCGTATATCTTTCCATCATGAAATGGCACACCTTACTGAAGAGAAATGTCAAAAGAGCGGCAAGAAATTCGGCGTCGGTTGCTGTCCCTGTCGCTCTACTTTTGTAGCGTCCCTGTTGGAAAACCCTTTACATGTAATAAAAGTAATTATGTATGTTGTGTATATAGATTGCGACTATCTTTTTTTTACCCATTTCCGGCCTCTGCCGAAAGGATCAAAATTACATTTTAAGATGTTTTTTTTAGCTTTTTAACCCATTCACTAATTGTTACAGATGATTTGTAAAAACATAATTATATTATACCTATACTATATATTATTATATTGCTTCAATAAACAAGCCAAACAAGAAAAAACACCATGCGGACGAAAAACAATTGACTGTGTTTAAACATACTTAAAACAGGAGCGACTTGCTCATTTCAACACGGATGTTCACCAGGTGAATTGAAAATTGAAAAAAAAATACATGCTTATTCAAACTGAATTGTTTATTGTAATTGGGACAAACCAAATATTGCTTATTTTTCTTGCCTTACAGCGAGATTGTGTTCAGAATTAAGCGACGCTCGCATCCCCGCATTAAAGGAGGGAATCACGGTATTACTGCCCAGTGCCGACAAATCAAATGCTCTTGCCAACGCTTTCTTTACGAACTATTCAATGGGTAGGAATATTATTACCAACGAAGAGAATGCAGTTCAAAATTCCATTGACATAATCAGCGCTCAAGCTTCTTCGATTGGAGAGGAAAAACTTATTTCAATTGGAGATGTAGAGGCCATTGTAATAAATCTTTAAAAATCGAAGTCTCCAGATGATTTTGATGGTATAAGAATAAAAAAATAAATACTTGGCATTAACCTTCTCCAACCATTTGCTTGGTCGAAATGGAAGGGAACTACAAATTTTAGACGAATCCGAATGCCAAATTTAAAAATATTCTCATGACAATTGATACTCTTGGATGTTTGTCAGACGTTCGCAAAAGCTGATGCAGTGAAAAAAACTTTACTTTTACCTTAGACCTTTAGATTAGTAATCGTTCACTCTAACCTTTGCGCTATTTTGCCCACTAGTATAAGATTATATATCTTAAAAGACTACCAAAGGTTTACAATTTCTGAAACGCCTCTTTAACTGCTGCCTTAAATAGGGATATTTGCCTAAGGAATGGAAAATGCCAAAAGTTGTTCCCATTCTGAAGCCAAGTGAAAAGGCTTGGTTGCTGGTAGCTATAGGCCAATAATCTTTATGGCTCGTTAAGTAGGTAAGTGCTTTGAGAAGATTACCAAAATAAAATTAATATCTTATCGAGCACAACATTACACATGCGGAACAATTTGGTTTTCGAGCGCATTATTTTATATTGCACCAAATTCCTCGCATAACAAAGTATATCAAAGATAATTTTGAAATAGGAAAAAGTACGGGTATGGTTCTCCTTAACTCCGAAAAAGCTTTTGACACCCTATGGCATAAGGGTTTACTACATAAACTTTCAATTTATTTTTAGCAGCGCGTTCTTTCAAAGTATCTGTTAATAACTGGTTATCAAACTGTTTCTGAATTGAAGCAAGGTAATCCAAGGGTTCGGTTTTTGGGCCAATCCTGTATAATATTTATACGTATGATATTCCGAAATTACCCAATTGTGAATGTGCTATTTTTGCAGACGACAATACATTTATTCGTCAGATTCAGTTGGTTTAAGAAATGAAACGAATTTGCAATCTAACTTAAATGTCATACAAACATACCTTGACAATTGGAAAATTGAAATAAATGCTTCAAGGGATCAGGCTGTCTTTTTTACTAGAAGCAGAAAAGTCCGCTTGACAATTGGAAAATTGAAATAAATGCTTCAAAGGATCAGGCTGTCTTTTTTACTAGAAGCAGAAAAGTCCGCTTCTTAGGTAGCAACAGACTAGTATTAAATAATATACAAACGGATTGGGGAACACCTTAATAAGTCATTAACATTTAGTTTTCATGTTCAAGAAAGCACCTGGAAAGTATACATCGCAATTAAAATGCTATAATCATTTATAAACAGAAGACCAAACCTGAGTTGAGAAAACTCACTACTACTCACTCACTATTTTTATAGTAATTTTTTAAGCAATCATATTCCATGGATCACCAGTTTGCGGCAAATGTGCAAAAGCCACATCCGTAGATTACAGATAACACAACACAACCTACTGAAAATGATATTAAACTAACCTTAGCATTTTTGGACCGAAAAGCTTCATGTATTCAAAAACATTAAAAAAGTTGGCCTTAGACTGAATTTATTATTTGATGGCCATTGCAGGTCTTGCTACTCCCTTGACAATCCCTTGATTTTATGTCTACAACATTGAACAAACAAATAATCATACTGGTTATTACTATTTTTTGTATTTATTTATTATTATAAATATATTTATTATTTTTTATTTAGTATTACTTATTGATTTATTTGTCATTATTTATTTATTTATTATGATTTGTTTGTTTATTTATTATATTTACATATATTTTCTTATATGACCATATATATATGACATATGTATATGATAATTAATTTATATATGTAATTAATTTGTACTTGTTAATTTATTAGTTATATGTATATGTTAATTTAATTCTAATTGTATATTCTTTCCTGACGATGGAGCCATCAGAAGTTCAAATGTCCCTACGACGACAACTTGATGTATGGGTGGAAGTTTAGAGGTTAATGGGTATCGTATTAGTTGGCCTGCCGCTATTTTCTGAGGTCGAATCGGCGAACCCCACAGGCGACCAGTAGGGATGCAGTTAAGTGGGAGAAGGAAAGGAAAAAGACGAATTTATTTACAATTATTAGTTTATACTATTTGTCAATTTATTAATACATATATGTAAATTTATTTATGGCTGTTAATTTATTTATGACTTTTCTTTTGTTGATACTTGTTAATTTACTTATATAAATATTAATTTAGTTACTGTAAGTGTAATTGTAAGTGATACTGGAAATCAAGATCACACCCCACCACTTCTATAATTTTAGTGATCCATAGTTTAAGTTTGTATTGTGACTTTTCCCATCAGCCATTTTTCCATTTATCAATTGAAGATTACATTTTTTTTTAAATATAAAAGTAGTAACAACAGTTTTAGGTATATATGTATATTTTACTGAAATAAAATAAAAACCAGATACAAATTATTCTCACATTCAAGTCCGTCCCTATTGGTCCGCCTGTGGGGTTCGCGGATTCGACCTCAATAAACATGGACAGGCTTCCTGGTTTCAGATCACTTCATCACTGAGACCGATCAATTGCTGGTGTTTTTGCATTTGTGTGATGAATTAGGAGTTTTTAGGCCTGCCTCTTTAACAATTTTGACACGTGGTGCATGCTCCCATTATTGATTATTGTTTGATCGACCTGTACGACACGGGTGACAATCGTGTCAACCCATCGATTTGAATGCATACTGGCGGGCCAGCGTTAAGGTGTTAATGTGCCGCTAGGCTTACCTGGATTTTAAAATTTTCTAGCTACGAGTATCTACATCATATAATCTATGTGCATTGTTACGATTTTAGAAACGGGCTAAAGGTGATTCGAAACCAATTCTTATAAAAGCGAGAAGGTTTTCTTACGATCCAGTCGTGTACTTTAATCTTAATGTTTTTTGCGATGTTTGAAGTAAGTTTGTAAAAATTTGCATGGCCTTACTTCATATTATGTATAGGCTTTGAAAATATACGACTGTTTTCTTTCAATTGTAGCAACAAGTAGGTAGTTTCCCATTGAAAACATCGATTTGCATTTCTTTAAAGTATTGCTCCCTTCTCATCTCTATGTTTATACCCTATTCTAAGGGTATATTAATTTTGACGCATAGTTTGTAACATACCTTAATATTGCCCGTAGACCCCTAAAAGTTACTATATTTATGATCAGCATCGATAGTAATGTCGATCTAGCCATGTCCGTCCGTCCGTCTGTCGGCAAAAATTAGGCCTTTAAACTGGACCTAGAGAGCTGAAATTTTAACCATATACTCTCTAGGGTCCCGAAATAATCAAGTTTACGAATTTTTGAAATCCGCCCACAGACACGCCCACAAACTCAAAAAACCAAATTTTGGAAAAAATCCAATTTTGAGCTAGAAAGCTGAAATTTTTTTATATACGATCTATGACTCCTAAAACTGCTTGGGATAAAAAAATTTCAAAAGCCGCCCACTGACACGCCCACAAATAAATAAAACAATTTTTTTGAAAATTCAAAGTTTGAGCTAGGGAGCTGAAATTTATAATATATACTCTCTATGGGCCCTTTATGCTCATGTGTAAATATTTTCAAAATCCGCCCACTGACACGCCTACAATTAATTTTTTTTTAAATTCAAAGTTTGAGCTAGGGAGCTGAAATTTATAATATATACTCTCTAGGGGCCCTTTATGCCCTTTATTAAATAAAACAATTTTATTGAAACACCCAAGTTTGAGCTAGGGAGCGTTTTTTTGATAAAATCCTTTAAATGTTATATAAAAAAATATGTAGAGCGTTCTTAACAATTCAACCATACTTAGACTTTTGTCACGCCCACTTATGAGGGATAGGAATAAGAATAGGGTATCCAACAGTTCGCCCAAGCGGACTGTAGCCCGTCCCTATGTTTTTGTTTTTAAATCAAAACTCCCGCATCAAGGGAGTTTTCGAAACAAATCTCCATAGAAGCAACGCAAGCAAACGCCTTACTGTTACAATCTCACGTGTTGAAAATAATTAAAAGTAACCCGATGGGATCGTGTTCACCCTATGGGCTATATCGTCATACACAACCATCCACCTACATCAGGTAAGATTAATTAAGATTTATTCAATCCTAAGTTTGGCATACAATTTTACACCAAAGTTTTTCTGTCGTTCGCTGACGTTGAGTATATGATGCGTTCTGGGATAATTACGTTCATAGCACAATTGTCCTTCAGTGGCGCTTTGCTTGATGGGAAAAAAATTATTAATTTTTGCCCACGTTCTTTGCAGTTTTGTTGTTTAAGGACGATAACGCTTGTATGGATATGTCCCTGTGTTCGCAGAAAGGAGCCTCATCCATCATTTTTCTCCCAGGAGGAATGTGATAAAAATAATTGTATATAATCCTTCTTTTGTTGGTGCAACTCCAGATCCAGGACACAAATAAATTTATAGCTGCAATCGCAGCAGTGTGCATTCGCATCATATCGTCTGGCTTGCAAATGGAAAATAGAAAGTTTCTCGAAAATGGAGCGGAAGCAAATCCTTTTCCTCTCATGAACGGGAAATAATGTACGGTGGAATAGTTTCGCTTGTTGAGTGAGTGATAGTATGCGAATGGGGATGTTGAAATGCAAATAGTTATAATTGGATTCATAAAATCGATGCTTACGCGTACAAGTAAGGCGTGCGTTTACATCTGTCATCTTACTGCCAAGGAACGGTTCAGTATTCCTTTTCGGACATCATACAATACATAAATATTTCATTTGCTTGTTTTATATTAAGAAGGGAAGGAACGTGAAAAGTAAAATGATTTCAACTAGCGCTGTTCGTAATGAAAAGGCGATCAATGTTTGTCGTTATCGCACTGATGCATCCTATTGATTATACATGTTAATTCTATTCTTAGACGAGAAAAACATGTTTTCTTAAAGAAATCGAGGAATTCTAGAAACCTACCTACAGGTGATTATGGACATATATTATGAAAGAGTAAAGACAAAAGTAAGATCCCCTACTGGAGTCATCGAGCATTTCACAGTCAAAATTGGTGTACACCAGGGAAGCGTTTTGAGCTCCTTGATATTTATTACAATCGTTGCTTATCTGCTAGAAGAAAAAGTGACGGACTTTTAAGTGCATCAGTTATTCTTTGCTCACGATGGAGCCATCATAAGCTAGAGTCAAACGTGTCTATGAGGAGAATGTGTCAATGTGCTGCCCGTTTTTTGATCCACTCTGACCTATTCCAGAATGGAAGAGTGATTTCCAAGTGCGAAAAGTTCAAATAGCTGGGATCTTTGATCAATTGCAAAACGATCTGTGATGACGACATTAATCAACGGGTAGGCTTAGGGTGGGTGAAGTGACGGAAAAACTCAACCATCTTCTCTGACCGCAAAAGGCCGCTAAGCTGAAAGGAAGGCTCTACACGGCAACTGTGCGACCAGCGCTTACATACGGTTCGCAATGTTGGAGAGCGTGCATAAAGTATGATGGTAAATGAACTGCAGCTGAGATGAAGATGATTCGCATGACAGGAGAAATAACAATGCTTGATCGAATCAGAAGTTCTAAACAACCTTTCTCAATGAAATTGGAGGCGACCGGCTCAGTTGGTACTATCATGTTCAATGCAGAGATCCTACGGATCCCGTCAAAAAGGTAATATCAATCAATATTCCCATGTAATCGCGAAAGAGAGGCAGGTCTAGAAACTCCTGCATCACTTAAATGGAACAACACGAGCATTTGATTGCCCTCAGTGACGAAGTGATTTGAAATCGGTAGTCCTGCCGCCCGATACTTTTTGAAGTCAAACCGGTAAAGGGCACGGCGAACCAGTTGGGATGCAGTCTAGTAGGAGGGTTATGATCCTTTTATTCTAGGTCATAACCTCATTTTAAAGAAAATAATTCCTGCATGTTACGCAAAAATGCAAATTGGTTTATAACATTTCCTTAATAACCGACGACTTCAAGGAGCAAAACTTGCATCTCTTTAATGATAAGGTTTGCAAAACTGGTATTTCCTTCTAGCAACACTCGGCCCCAAGATAAAACGTCTCCGCTTGGTACATCTGTTTGTCTCAACCAGGCGCATACAGAAATTTATTTCACGTAATGACTTGATTTACATGACACTCATATCTTTTGCTAGGTATTCTAAAGCAACAATCCTCTGATGTTCAACGGAAGATTGACGTAAATTTCATCACCTCATTGCAGGCAATGAGCCTCACTAGAAGAAGAGATCCTTGTAAAGGAGGAAACAATCTAACAAACATGGTTGTTGCTCTAGTTTTTTTCTGAAAGGGGGCTGAACCCCAAAAGGATGTCACTTCAGATAGTGAGAGCCTAATATACATGCAAACATTTTTGCTTCTCTAACTCAACACTGGTTTTAAAAGGTTGATCTCTTGGATGCAAAATACGCAACGAAATAGTTCGTTAACACTTTTAAAATATGTATATATTTCTAGAAGATTTATCAACGTAAAATGTTCAACTATGTAAAATTTAAAAAAAAAATTGTTGCACGGAACGAGAACTACTCTCATAGCGATTAATAAGGGGGCGACCGAGCTTCGCTCGTTGTCTTCCGAGTTGCTTATATTTATTTCCAATAAAGGATTTTTAAAATGTGGAATTTCGTCAGAATCGTTAGATATGTGTTTAATCAAACTTTGTTGAATTTTCATTTCATCATTTCATCTATATTTCACCAAGGCGGACGGCAGACGGCAGCATAGCCATGTCCGTATTCTTAAGTAAAGTATAACTTTAGAGAAATAAATATCTCCTATACATGAATTACTGGTATTATAGTTAATGTCTATCATTTGTTCAGTTACCTTATCTGTAAGCCACCGACGTACATTTATTGCCTTTTGTCGTTGTACAATGTGTTTTTATTTGCGTATTAATCAAATTTAAAAAAACGGGAAAAGCCGTGACGCACGCGAAGCGTCTTTTTATTTAAAACTCCATGAATTTTAGGGTCTTCACCGTGGAGCGTTTATTGGTTTGGAAATATGCTTCGCCATTGGATCACCAAACAAAACAAAATATCAATAATTTATTCTTGTGTATCTAAATATTTTTCTAAAAAATCGAAATTTTGGTTCAATGAATACGTAATTTTATTTTAATGATTTTTTTCGCTGGTGAAAAAATTATCTGTTTGCCTGTTTTCCAGCAGGCGAAGACGTTTGCAAGAGATGAGACATAACCAGATCAGTTTTTCGTCCCCGTACCCCTATATTGAAAATGTCATCCAAATCGTTGGAGCCGCTTCAGAGAATCATATTTCTAATGTGATTAAGAGCCAAATAACAGATATACACATACATGCACATACCATCGAACGAAGAGCTATGACTATATAGGTACTACTTAACATAAAACGACATAAAACGGTATCGAACGAAGGACAGAAAAAGTGAACAAACAATTTTTTTCCGTTGATTTTGCAATGCATACCAGCAAGCTGGGGCAAGAATACGATAAGGCGACAAGAAAAATTAACGGTTTTTCGTAGAACAGTTTTTTACTAGCAGAACAGTTGTAGAACAGTATTTATAAGCACAACAGTTATTTGCAAGCATTTTTTACTATATTCGAGATAGACCCTGGTCCCATTTGGGCGGGACGGGCGATTATCTAAAAAACACTTCAAATGTAAAAAAAAAATTAAAAAATAACGGTAAGTATTGCACATTTTTTATACCTTATTCTAAGGGTATATTAATTTTGGCGCATAGTTTGTAACATACCTTAATATTGCCCGTAGACCCCTAAAAGTTACTATATTTATGATCAGCATCGATAGTAATGTCGATCTAGCCATGTCCGTCCGTCCGTCCGTCCGTCTGTCGGCAAAAATTAGGCCTTTAACCTGGGCCTAGAGAGCTGAAATTTTAACCATATACTCTCTAGGGTCCCGAAATAATTAAGTTTACGAATTTTTGAAATCCGCCCACAGATACGCCCACAAACTCAAAAAAAAAACAAAATTTTCGAAAAAATCGAATTTTGAGCTAGAAAGCTGAAATGTTTTTTTATATGATCTATGACTCCTGAAACTGGTCTGGATATAAAATTTTCAAAATCCACCCACTGACACGCCCACAAATATATAAAACAATTTTATTGAAAAACCAAAATTTGAGCTAAGGAGCTGAAATTTATAATATAAATTCTCTAGGGGCCCTTTAAGCTGATGTGTAAATATTTTCAAAATCCGCCTACTGACACGCCCACAATTTAAAAAAAAAACTTTTTTTTTTAAATCCAAAGTTTGAGGTAGGGAGCTGAAATTTATAATATATACTCTCTAGGGGGCCCTTTATGCTCATGTCTAAATATTTTCAAAATCCGCCTACTGACACGCCCACAATTTACAAAAAAAACTTTTTTTGAAAATCCAAAGTTTGAGCTAGGGAGCTGAAATTTATAATATATACTCTCTAGGGGTCATGTGTTAATTTTTTTTTAAATCCGCCTACTGACACGCCCACTGTTTGAGATTATTATTATTAGTTGTATTTATCGTTGAATATGAAGTTAATGTTGTAACGTCATTCCATTTGTTCATCAAGCTTTTTGAATTGCAATTCTGTGACCCACTGTACTGGCCCAGAGGGAATGTGTTTGCGCAAGGTTATCACAACAACCATCACCCTGCCATCGTGTTATGCCAAAGTCTTAAAAATGACCATCGTCTATTCTGTTGTTGTGATTTACATATTTTGGTAGATACACATTTTCTCTGTGCGCAGTACTTTGGGAATTAAAATTAAACTCTCTTTCACTTGGAAAGAAGACCTTGCTGTGATAACACTTTGGTAATTGGTATCGGTAAATTGTTAATATATTTATATTCGGAATCGCTGACTTTTTTTTTGGATTTATTCACTCGACTTGTGTTTTCCCTTTATCGAATCCTAAACACCCACAATTCAACAAAACAATTTTATTGAAAAACCAAAGTTTGAGCTAGGGAGCGTTTTTTTTACAAAAGCTTCGTTTTTATTTGATAAAATCCTTTAAATTTTATATAACAAAATATGTAGAGCGTTCTTAACAATTCAACCATACTTAAACTTTTGTCACGTCCACTTATGAGGGATAGGAATAAGAATAGGGTATCCAACAGTTCGCCCAAGCGGACTGTAGCCCGCCCCTATGTTTAAAGCTAAAAGTCGGTTCTATTATAAATCAAGTGATTTCCATTAATAGTTTTTGAATAAACTAATTTCAAACTCAAAATTTTGGAAAAAAATGAAAAAAAAGTTTATATTATCTTTATTCCAAATTGTAAGACTTTGTTGTTATTAGTTTTTAATCGAATATTGAAAACTATATGGTTTTTAGTCTATTAGTTTTCGAGAAAATTGAAAATTACCAACCAACCCGCTTCGGCTCACTATAGGATTTGGGGTAGGCAAAAGGTTGGGTGTGTGCAAAGTTTCTTTTGCATTTAAGGAATCTGGATAGAAACTTTAAGTTTGAAATTATTTTTTTTTTAAACTATTCATGGAAATCACTTGATTTAAAAACATGATGATAGAACCGACTTTTATGTTTAAAAAAGGGCAATAGTTAATTGTATGTAAGTATTACCGTTATTTTTAAATATTTTTTTTCCCATTTGAAGTGGATTCTTAGAAAATTGCCCCTCCCGCCCAAATGGGGCGATATATGTAGACCCCTGCCTCCAATGGTAAAAAATGCTTGTAAATAACTGTTCTACACAAATCTGTCGTTAAACTTTGTCGTCTGAGTTATCGTACTCTCCCCCAAGTTAGTATTAACGTAGAGTTTAGTTGTCTTCAAACACTCGACGAGGATGCATTAAAATATCGCATAGCTATGTACGAGAACTGCTCTTTTAAGTAATAACACGAGATTTGATTGCATGATATGTAATCGGATATGGAACAACTCGCCTTTTTCATTTTAGTTTTTGTTGTTTCAATTCATTTATTTATTTTGCAAAACAACATCGCCTTTTTTTAATTACGTGCTTGATTGTTTTGCGAATTCATTCCGTTTTCACAAAGTCACATGCAAATGGACCACACTTTTAAAGTTTCTCGATGGTAAAAAGCTGTCACACACAATACTAATAATTTCTTTTTGGAAAAAAAACATAATAGAAATAATGAATAGAGCAGGACGAAATGTTTTATTCAGAAATTTTTCAATTGTTCCATCTCCTACCGTTAGAAGGTATTGACAGAGATGCGGGTTCGTAACTCCTGTTTTCAAGGAATTTTTGGCAAAATCTTCCAGCTGTGTTTTCACAGCAGGAGCTGCCATTGAACCATATTTGTGGTCCGCTGCCTCCTTGCAAAGCTGCAGCATCTGCTTTATTCTAGCCGTAAAAGCGATGAGAGTTTCTAAGGGGTACTGTCTCATTGTGATTAACTTATTTACCACTTCGTGGTAGGTTTCCCTTGGCAAGTACGTTCGATTGAGGAGCTGTTCGGCATCCTCGAAGGATGTTATTTGGTTAGATGCGACTAATAAATAAGCATCACCTCTCAGTCTCGTAGGAAAAATCTGCACAAACGCTGGGTGTTCTTCCTCAGATAGGCATTCAAGTACCTTCTTACAACAGCCCAGAAACGTCTGTAGATCTGTGCTCAATGATGGGCTGTGTTCGCCCGAAAATATAGGAACTAGCTGAGCAGTCAGTTTGGCTATTTTGCAATAATCGACTGACATTTTAAAATGGGTATGGGGTTTATTTTCGATGGTTTCCGATTCAAAAGTAAACTCCTGTTCGGATTCAGGAAAGGAAATGTTTAACCACTTTAAAGAAATTTCGCTATCCCTCGAATCACTTTCACTACTAATCCCACGTGTTAACTTATGTTCTACCGCGAGCGGGTGCGATTGACGGTGAAAATCTAACAGTTCCTTTTTGAAGTCTGCAGTCGCTTCTTTCAATTTGCGAATTTTACTGAGTCTTTGTTCTCTCGTTTTTTCTAATTCATTATTTAAGTGTTCGCACTGCAGGACTGTTAAATTTTCACTGTTTCGCGTTTTTTCTAATAGTAATCCTAAATAGTCACTTAAACTTACAGAATTATTGCTGCGTAACACCGTCCCGGATCGAAGTCTTCTCGGTGAAATAGGTGCTGGTTGCGGTGATTGTCCTCTTGAAGTTCCTGGTTGGGGTTGTCCTGCGGGATTCTGGCTAGGAGTTGAGTCCTCTCTCGGTGGTGTAGAGGTCATCTACCTCAGTATACCCTCGAAACCAGACTCAGTTCCGAGATTAAGGGTAAAGGAGTCTTGCCCAGTATAAGGTTTTGGTAGTTAAGGCTTTTCAAGCTATTACCAGTTTAAAACTGTTGCTTCCTTAATCCTACCGGCTGCGCCAATTTTTGTTACTGGTGTTCGCTTTTACTCCGACAATTTGTTGTAAACACAATTGTTATTAATATTTTAACTCAATTTATTGAAACACAATTGTTATTTATATTTTAACTCAATTTATTGAAACACAATTGTTATTTATATTTTAACTCAATTTATTGAAACACAATTGTTATTAATATTTTAACTCAATTTATTGAAGCACAATTGTTATTAATATTTTAACTCAATTTATTGAAAGCTTGTTCTATATTTTTATTGCCTTTAAAAATGTTGCAGTTGTAAACACAATTGTTATTAATATTTTTTGATGCTAATGCGCTCACGGGTGAAGATAGACTGTCCATTTTTAATTGTCTGCCCTGCCTACGAACATAATTTTGTCACCGTACGGCGAAGGTGATAGGTGATACCTTTGAGAACGCTAGCAGTGACCAGTTCACTCATGTAATTTGACTTAGGATAGATAAAAGGTAGACAGACCCACGTATGCGGGTAATTTGGATTATGATAGAGCGCGAGATATTTGGAATAAGACACGATACAAAATTATTGCATCGTGGGAAGATTTACGTATGCAAAGAAATGTGCAATGTGAGAAGAAGAGATATGTGAATAAGATAGGATATAAAATTATTGCATAGTGGGAAGATTTGCGTCTGCAAAGAAATGTGCGATGTGAGAAGAAGAGATATGTGAATAAGATAGGATAGGTAATTAGGATACAATAGAGTCATATTTGCGTATGCAATGGTGATTTGAATTGTAGTAAAGGTAGGCATATTTATGTATGCAACAAAGGTATATGACAAACAAAAGACCAAGAGAATCCTTCAAATGAACAAGAATTCTTTGTCCTCTCTCACAGGTGTTATCACCGGACACAACATGCTGGGCTACCATGCAAAGAAATTAAAACTCAGCACAGATGAACTCTGCAGAGGATGTGGGGACGAGGAGGTGAATGAGGATACCCCGCATTTCCTCTGTCACTGCCCTGCACTCTGTCATATCAGAAACAATATCCTGGGCAGATATTTCTTCCAGGATTTAGAAGAACTCTCCGGCAAGTCTGTGAATGACTTGCGCAAGTTCATCAACGCATCGGGATGGTTTGTAAACCCGCTAAGTTTTTCATAGGTTTTTCATTGGTTCCAGATAAGGGAAGCGTAACCTCCAGGGTATCACAAAGGGTCTACATTGACCTAAGTGTGACGGGCGCAGGATTCTCTTGCCCCGTCAGCCCAGTAACCTAACCTAACCTAACCTAACAGTCGAAGGTGAGCTTTATCGGGAAATGTGATTTTTGTTAATAGCGTTTTTCATATTCAATTTCTTTTTCTGAACACTCTTCTTCTTCCATAAGGGCGGTAAAGCCTTGATCAGGATTATAGGGATCATAACCCTCCCACTTAACTACATCCCTACTGGTACGCCTGCGAGGTTCGCCGGTTCAAATTCATAAAAAAACGACAGACCTCCCTGTTTTGAATCACTTCGTCACTAAAGCCAATCAAATGCGCAAGTTGCTGCATTTGTGTGATCCAGACGTTTTAAGGCCTTTCTCTCTTTCCCGTTTGTATGGAAACGTTGATTGATATTGCCTTTTTGACAGGGTTCGTAGGATCTCTCCTTTGAGATAGGTTCTCTGATGTGAAGGCTTCCTCGTTTCTTGGAACTTTTTATTCGATCAATTTGTGTTACTCCTATTGTCATACGAATCATCTTCATCTGATCTACCATTAATTTGCCCTCATACTTTTGTACGCTGCGCTGTCTAACATTGTGAGTAGTATGTGAACGCCGCGCGCACAACTGCTGTGTAGAGCATTCCTTTCAGCTAAGCGGACATAGGATGACTGGGTTTTTCTGCCACTTCATCCACCCAACTCTTAAGCGATGCTTAATATCGTCATCACAGCTTTCTTCGCTATTAATCATAGATCCCAGATATTTGAATGTTTTGCGCTTGGGAATCACTCTTCCGTCTGGAATAGGTCGGAGTTGATCAGGAAACGGGCATCACAATTCTGCTTTGTTTTTCGGATGAAAACTCCCTTCCAAAACTTCCATCCATACATCAACTGCTCGTTGCAGGCTTGTTTGATCATCGCTAATGAGGGCTCTATCGTCAGCAAAGAATAACTGATGCACTCTGGAGTACGTAACTTTTCCTTCATGGAGATAATCAAGGGCTGTAATAAATATCAAGGGACTTAAGACGCCTCACTGGTATACTCCGACTTTGATTGCGAACTCCTCGGCGACGCCAGCGCAGCATCTTACTTTTGTCTTAACCAACGACCATACCACGTCGAGTTACTCGGTTCTCGTCAGATCACCGCAATTAAACGACGTTGGGCGCGGTTAGTACGTAGATGGGGACCGTTTGAGAACAACCGCGTGTTGTTGGCCAGTCCCATCTACGAAGTTGAGGTAGATAATACATACGTGGTATCACAATGGACCTAAATTAGTCTAAGTCTGTCGACAGCCACCTAATACTAACCTAACCTACTTTTGTCTTTGCTCCCTTTTTGACCTCCTCGTTGTCTAAGCGCCACCCTTGCAGAATTTTGAGCGCTTTATTGAAATGAATTTATAGTACATAAGCCAACAGTTTTTTGTAAATTTTTTAAGAATTGTGGCTCGATAATGCCCCAGCCCACAAGTCGCAAGAAATAGTCCATTGTAGCTGCTGTATAAATTTTGGATTTTGCTTGCTCCAAATACTTATTAACAAAGTTATAAGACTTCTTAATGAACAAAATATTATGACAGTTAAAAAGTGGATCGACTTTCGCTTGTTCACGAACCTATTCACTGAACTCAAGACGCAAATGGTCGTCTGGCTTCAATCCTTACAGCAATTGTATATTGTAAGGGTGTAAGCCAAGACCGTTGTGCAAAATATTTCGAAACTTCGAGGGACACAGAACAAGTACGATGACGTATTCATTACTTAGGACGTTAGGGCTTTCCACAACACTGCGGGTGGCAACGGTGCAGTAGCAGTGTGTTCGCTTACTGATTGAATCGTGCATCTCCCTAGCAATTTAGAGAAAACCACCAAAACTGCACCAAAGCATTTATATCCTATCTCTCTATTCATTCTAATAGTAAATACAAAAGCATAAATGGAAAACGCCATTGCTAGGTGGTGCTTTGCTGTTCAACAACAAATAGGGTACTGCAACATTTACAGAAAAACCCCTGAAGCTTAAACAGATTATTAGAAAAAACATAGGGACGGGAAACAGTCCGCTTGGGCGAACTGTTGGATACCGTATTCTTATTCCTATCCCTCATAAGTGGACGTGACAAAAGTCTTAGTATGGTTGAATTGTTAAGAACGTTCTACATATTTTGTTACACAACATTTAAAGGTATTAATCGAAAAAAACGAAGCTTTTGTAAAAAAACGCTCCACTTTGGTTTTTCAATAAAATTGTTTTATTTAATTGTGGGCGTGTCAAAAGGCGGATTTAAAAAATATTTAAACAGAAGTATAAAGGGCACCTAGAGAGTTTATATCAAATTTCAGCTCCCTATCTCAAATTTTGGTTTTTCAAAAAAAGTTTTTTTTTTAATTTCAGTAAGCGGATATTGAAAATATTTACACATGAGCATAACGGGCCCCTAGCAAGTATATATTATAAATTTCAGCTCCCTAGCTCAAACTTTGACTTCCCAATAAAATTGTTTTATTTAATTGTGGGCGTGTCAGTGGGCGGATTTTAGAAATTTTATCTCCCGAGCAGTTTTAGAAGATCATAAATACAAAATTTTAGCTTTCTAGCTCAAAATTCGATTTTTGCGATGAATTTGTTTTTTTTTGAGCTTGTGTGCGTGTCTGTAGGCGAATTTCAAAAATTCGTATACTTGATTATTTCGGGACCCTAGAGAGTATACCTATGGTTAAAATTTCAGCTCTCTAGGTCCAGTTTAAAGGCCTAATTTTTGCCGACAGACGGACGGACGGACATAGCTAGATCGACATTACTATCGATGCTGATCATAAATATAGTAACTTTTAGGGATCTGTGGGCAATATTAAGGTATGTTACAAACTATGCGTCAAAATTAATATACCCTTAGAATAGGGTATACAAACTGCCTGCACTGGCGCTAATATTTTAATCTATGCGCACTTTGCGCATTTTTGTCATTTGGTTAGATTTAAAAAGAGCAAATGTAGTGCAATTTTTTTTACTTTGTTGCGAATTGCCGACTCAGTCGCTCGATTATGAAGGACCGTCAACTTGGCGTAGTCCTCTACAAACCAGTTTTACTGAGAATTTTTTTCGGGACAATTCGAAAAACCTTGCTCGTAGTTCTTTGAATGATGATTGACGAAACAATACTTAATGAAAAGATGGCTTCAGTTGTCACATTAACTATCAGCTGTCTGAGTGTTGGTATATTTAAACAAATAAACTGAAGATAGATAAACTCAACTTCAAAACATGCGACAAAGAGAGAACAATTGGGGTCTTATGAACAAATTAATGTTGCGTGCAAGTTTGAAAGGGGCAAGGATTGCGATTAATATTATCTATTAACTAAGGAAGTCTCTCCTATCCAACGAACTTTCTTTCAACATACATCTGTCCACCGACCGGGACAAAACGTCACTGATGATAGCAGCAAGTTCGAGGTAGTTAGGGAGTTCACTTACCTCGTAGTAAACATCAACTCCATGAATGACACCGTAGTGGAGATGTGACAATCCTCACCTGGAGTACAAAGTGTGTGGGCTCTATAAAACCCTGATACTGCCAGTTCTGCTTTATGGCTCCGAGCACAGCAAATATTGGGTTTTTGCCAAATGAAATTACTCCGTCGGATATTTGGTCCTTTGTGTGCGAGGAGGGCAAATGGAGGATAAGATACAACCCCGAATTCTATGAACTGTACCAAGATGTGAAGCGAAAGGACGAAAATGCTCAAGCGACTACCAGCCCCCAGGTTTGAGACGACAAGGAAGACCAAACCGTTTTAAAGACCGAGCCATTGGACAACTGGAAGCAGCGTGCGCGGAAGTGTCTCAGGCAGCGACTCTCCACGGGTCGGGAGCCCGTCAAATAAGTACGTAAGTAAGGAAGGCACACATCATTGACGAAACGGGCCGACTGTTGCAATAGACAGGTATCTACCTTGGTGACACTATCAATTCTAATAATAAATCTATTCAGAAATTAAATGACAAGTTAAACTATGCCAAATTCCGCCTTTTTGTAATTCAAAGACACTTAGGCAAAAACGCCTTGCACAGAACCACTAAAAGCCCCATCATCCCAATCCTGCATTATGTTGCAAAATGATGGACGTTACTGAAGACGGGCGAACGCAGTTTCGGTCTTTCTTGTCGTCTCGAACCCGGGCCCGGCAGTCGAAGACCCCACTATTCTACCAATGCTATTTAACCACAAGAATCCGAATGTTCTCTCCAAAATCGGTTATGATATAATCTTTTTTTGCTGAGTTGATAGAAATCGAATGCATGTGAATAATTTCTTCACGGTTGCAACGAAGATAAGATGGGGGACATTGAACTTGCTAATATTATTCGCTATACCAAGGCTACTGGCAGGTTCTCTCTCACTGAATCTTACTAATCGCCAATAAGCAGCGAGCGGGCAGCTATGCTGAAGTACAATTGACCAATAGGTCTAAGTGCTTGTCATCTACTGGTGACCCCACTGCACATATAATACAATACAAAAGGAAACTGCAATTTCTAATATTTTTTTTTTTTTTTTGTAAGAGGGTAGGTGAAGATCTTCCAAAGACACTATGAGAATAGCAAGCGCGTGCTCATAGTAGTGTCAGATTTTTACTGACTAAAAACACCTCCCTTCGATAGATTGATGGGTACTGCAACTAAGATATAACTTATCAAGCAATTTTTCTATCACGAAATAATAACTTTTGACAGGTTACTTTCCAATGAAAGATCCTGCATGTTCCGCAATTTAGGCGCGGTTAATCTTATCTTGCCAAGTCGAACGGTTTCGTTCTTTGTAGTCGGCGCAATAAATTGCTCTCATCCAAGATTTGTCGGACTGTATTGTTGGTATGTCCGATTAGTCGGTTTCTATGCTTTCTCGCGAAGCTTCTAGTTTCAGCTTCGATTGTTGGAATTCCGAGATCCCTGTGGATATCGTCGTTTCTAATATACCATGGTGCTTGTACAATTTCTCTTAGCACTTTATTTTGAAAAGTTTGTAAAATATTGGCATTTGTTTTCTTGGTACAACCCCAAAGTTGTATACCGTAGGTCCACACCGGCTTTAGCACTTGCTTGTATAAAAGCAGTTTGTTCTCGGTACTGAGCTGGGAATGTTTTCCGAGTAACCAGTACATTTCTCTATATTTGGGACATGTTTAGGAAAATTGGCAAGTCATTAGTTTTCTTATACGTGAAATTCACGTGAACAGATTTAGTTTCGTTGAGGGCGATCCGCCAGTCCCTCGTCCATTCATTTACCTTATTCAGTGCGATTTGTAGTTTTGCAGTCGTTTCTTCAATTGTATTACCTACTGCAAGGATAGCGGTGTCGTCGGCGAACGTAGCAAGGGTAGTTTCATCTTCTCTTGGTATATCGCGTATATATAAGAGATAGAGAAGCGGCCCGAGGACGCTACCTTGCGGTACGCCGGCCGAAATTTCTTTAAGCTCCGAGTATTCGTTCCCATTTCTAACACGGAAGAGTCTATTCCCGAGATATGATTCTAGAATATCATATAGGCATACGGGAAGAACTTGTCGTAATTTAAATTTTAAGCCGTCGTGCCACACCTTATCAAAGGCTTGTGAGACGTCAAGGAATACGCTTGAGCATATCTTTTTTTCTTCAAATGCTTTCTCGATTACTTCAGTAATTCTATGCACTTGGTCAATCGTCGAATGCTTGGTTCTGAACCCAAACTGGTGGTCAGGGATAAGATTATTTTCTTCTATAACCGGTTGTATTCGTCTTGATAGTATTCTCTCGAAAACTTTGGATATCACTGGAAGGAGGGAAATTGGTCTATATGATTTTACTTCATTTGGCGGTTTTCCTGGTTTTAAAACCATTATGACCTCCGCAACTTTCCATTGGCTCGGCACGTGTTTTAGTCTGAGTGCCGCATTTATAATCTGAAGAAGCTTAATTAATGCTTTTCTTGGTAGGACTTTGAGAACTTCTCCAGTGATCAAATCATAACTAGGAGCTTTCTTAGGTTTTAGAGATTCGATTTCAAGTTTTAGTTCCCTTAGCGTTGCACTTGTGAGTGTTAAATTGTCAGGTAGTAATTCCGTCCTATTAATATTGTCGTGGACCGCTTGACCATCGTACGGTTTAAAGGTTTCTTCTAGATGGGCGGCAAAAACGTCCGCTTTTTCCTTATCTTCCCTTGCCCATTCATTTTGATTTATTTTAATTGGCGGCGCGGGGATTTTAGGCCTTTTGGTGCCTTTTATAGCTTTCCAAAGTGAATAATTGGAATCTTTTTTCGCTGTTAAATTTTCAAGGTAGGAACCTATCGCCCGATTTTTAAAATCCTTAATAGCTGTCTTCAACAAATTGCACAAATAATTCAAATGTGCTTTATGTTGCGGAGCGCGACTCTGTTGCCATTTTTTACGCGCCTTCCTTTTTTCGTTGACCAATTCTTTTATTTCTTGAGGATATCGTAAGCCGTATTTAGCCGGCGTTTTTCTTGGATTAGGCGTATTATTCCAGGAGGCGAGCTGTACAATCTCAACGAAGCGATCAACTTCAGTCTCAAGTTCATAGGGTGTCGTAAGTAGAACGCTCAGTTCAACATTCTCTTCAATTTCGTTCCTAAGGCCTTCCCAGTTAGTTGATCTACCAGTTAATCTCGCTGGCTCTAGGTTATTGGCTAGTTTTACGCTCAATGTTAAAATAACCGGTGAATGATCAGATGACAGATCAAAGCTCTCTTCAATTTTAATGTGGTTGGTAGTTATTCCTTTCAAGACGAAAAAATCTATCAGATCAGGTATTTTTGAAGTATCAGTTGGCCAGTAGGTCGGTTTGCCCGTCGAGTGGAAATCGCAACTGTACTCCATACCTGCCCCATAGAGCATTCTACCTTTTCGCGAGATGTATCTAGAACCCCAGAACGTGTGTTTCGCATTAAAATCGCCGCCAATAATGAAATTTGGTTTGAGCGATTTAAGCCAGTTCGTGTAATCACTTTTTTCAAGCGCGGAACGCGGTGGACAGTAGATAGATGAAATTCTAAGAGTACGCTGACTATTTTTTACTCGAATCGTGCACAGTTGCATAGTTTCAAGCTCTATCTTCAGGTCTTCGTATTGTTCAATGCAGTCTTTAATAAACAATGATGATCCACCTCTCGCGTTTCCCGAAGGGTGACAAGCGTGGAAATCATTATATCCTTTTATTTTAAAATTCGATCCCTTTTTTGCGTGAGTTTCAGATATCAAGCAAATGTCAAGATCTTTCTCACGTATGAATATTTCCAATACGTCAAGTTTTTGCAAAAGTCCGTTTGCATTCCAAGTGCATATTTTTAACATTGGTTTTTTCATTCATGTTGTATTTGAAGTGCGCGTTTTCCATGAATTATTTTCGAGCTTAACCAGCCGATCGAGAATAATTTTATTTATTTTACTTTGTTCTTCAAGTTTCTCGAGAATAACTGAGAAAACGAGAGAAACAGGGTCCGGCGAAGTTTCAACGTTTTTTGCTCCTTCGATATAACAGAACTTCATGAATATTGCTGGATGAACTCATAGTATATAAGGTTAACAAAAGTCTATTCTATAACCAGAATGTGTCCCACATGTAGCCCCGTAACGAAAGTGTTAAGTTAATATCAACCGCTCTCTCAACTTCTCGATAAGTTATCATAAAATGTATGCTGCAAAAATATATTCCATTTCTCTGTAGAATGTTTCGTTATTGGATACAGAAATGCACATATTCGTGTGCTCGTTCGTTTAATTTATCAAGGACTATATACAAATTCAATTCCCACATCTCTTCACAGAATCTGTATTTCTGGTATCTTATTATGCCACACGAATTGGAATTTCAGAGAAAATATGTGAATACGCCAACGGCGCACACAACAGTCTAAGAAACCGCACCAAAGATAAAAAAAAACAATACAAGAAAAGAAGAACATCAGACAGGATGTAGAAGGTAATCGGTCTCCTGTCTAAACCACCACCTGGGTACAAGATGGAAGAGTGCTGTTTTTTTTTGTTGATTGAACTTCTTGAGTTCTCAATTTGAAATAAATTCTATCGGTAATGTTGTTGCAAGGAGGAACATTTTTAATTATCTTCATCCCCAGTCGTGGCTTGGTAAGCAGAAACAAGAAAGGGAGAGATTGCACATTTGTGAGTGTACTGTGTGGGCAGGCAGGCTGTGCTTCGAATGAAGACTACAATGTCATAAATTATCAGTAGCAACAGGTATGAAAGAGAATAATATACATATTAAATTGTCCGAAAGTTTTGGCAAGTGAAAAGCTTGGCCTTGTAATTAAACCCATTTATTATGGTCTTTACAAGCTCAACGACTTTTACCACCAAGCTAATATGTGATAGATCCTTTGTGCTCAGAAATCTCATTATTTTCCCGTAAGGTTATATAATTTTAAATTTTGAAAACCTAACGTGTTCAGTATAAATTGTATACTACGTTCCGTTTTAAAGGGACTCACCCACATAAAAAGTGGCCCGGGCAAGATTAACAATATGTAAACCCATTTTTCCAGAGGTTCTTCAGTTTGCTAGACTTAGAGGTTTGTTCGTTTTGATCGAAGTAAACAAAATGGTTTGTACTTTTTAAGATATAAAATCGGTATATCTTCCCTTTTTGGTGTGAATTAAAATCAGTTCTCAACTAGAATGGTCGGGCGCAGTTGCTCAATGGTTATTGCGTCGGACTACTAATCGAAAGGTCCCCGTTTCAATTCCCGCCGGGGGCAAGTAACATCTTGAGTTTTTTTTCAACTGTCCCACCTCTTGCGAACGTCTGACAAACATCCGAGAGTATCAATTGTCATGAGAAGCTTCTCAAATTTGCCGTTCAGATTCGGCGTAAAATTGTAGGTCCCTTCCACTTCGCAAAGAAAGTGGTTGGAGGAGCTAGGCCCTCTATGGGCCGTTAATGTCTAATATTTTTTTTTTTTCTCAAATTACAGTTTTAGACAACAATGATGCTTTTCTGCGTCTTTTTATTTTTATATGTTCGTGCTACTTTTTCACAGTTGCAAAGTTTCACATGAAAATTTATTGCATTAATCTTTTGTTGCGGGTCTTTCCATTTGAGAAACTAATAAATTGCGAGAGTGTAGTTTTACGAAGTACTATGCTATGTTCAAGTTTCAGGTTGGGGTAGTTAGGATAGGTATGGTTAGGGTGTGGCGCAATTATACCACTATAACTCGGTTTCCAATGCATTTTACAACGCAAATAACTCACAGGGTTAAATGTGATGAACAAGTTTTCTGCGGAACTTTGTTTTCGGTCCGTTAACTTGCTCGAAAGTGTACATTTTTAATCAGAATTCACGACTTGATAAAGTGCATGAGTAAAAGACGAAAAAAGTTTCAACAAATTCTGGACCATAATTCAGAAGGTTTTTTTTCTGTGAAATATAGGACGAGAGAAAGAAACCTAACTGTGTCAAAACTTCTTTTAAACGTGAGATTTTATAATAAGAGAATGTGTCTGCTGAATTAAACATAGAAAAACTGACACAAAAAGGATTTTAGTTGGTTTAAATAGTCATTGAAGCGTTATTGTATTTTAATCTGACTAATTAACTTTAATTAGTTATTTGTTCGGATTCTGAATATGAATAATAAGTAGGTACCTTTGTTCAGGTGCTAATACAACTTTGATACAAATTTTGCTTGAAATTAATAATCGAGACCAATTTAAGGTTGGTAAAATATTTTGGAATCATTTTGTTTAGCCTTAACTCAAGATGAGCATATGCCGGCCTTAGCGCAACTAACTTAATAACAAAGAAAGACGGACGAGCGGCCCAATAACGAAATGAAGAAACTCTACCCTCCAGTCCTTAACAGCTGGTAAGCATTCCTCGTAATCAATACAGTAATCTTTTGATTCTAAAATGTCCAATGCGCGTATGTTGATCGTATCCATCGAGTTGGAAATGTCATATGCGTTTTTTTTAATATGACGACACTGAAGTCAACATGGGTAAAGGCACAAAAATCCATGCGCTGAAACACTAACTCAAGCACATTAAAGTGTCTTAACTCAATGAGTTAGCAAAATTGTGATATAACACACTAATATTGTCTTTTAGGTAGAGTATGTTTAAATAAATCGTGTCATAACACACTAAGAGTATCATCAAATCAACCCATTTGCGGCGGCTAAAGTATATGTAACTCAAATGTGTCATAATACACACAGCCATATTAATAAAAAAACCACTATCCACTCCTTAACACACGAGTTAGCTGGCACACGGATAGCGAACTTGTTCATATCATAACTTTTCTGATTAATAAAAATATGTTTTCCCTGTGTTAGCTGTTTGCTCTTTATCACCTACAATACGGCAGAACTTTACCAAATTATATATCATATTTCATCAGTTGATATGACACTCATATCTGTGTATTCCATTCCAATACTGTGGTACTATGAAAGAGTAATATGCCCAAATGGGAGACAGTGTTTTCTCTCATCCTCTCAATGTTTCCACACATGCATGCACATCCTCTCAATTTGTGAATGCATGAGCTACAATCTGAGAATGTATAAAGTTATCCGCTCCTTATACAGCGAATTCGGTGAGTTAAGTTATCCACTTGTTATCGCATGTCGATGTCAGTGAAAGCTAACACACGTTTAGTAATCAGAATTACGAGTTAACAGATGTGCTAGTGCTAACTCGCCTCTATCCGTTGTTTATTAATACGGGGGTTAAAGTATTATCATATCAACCAATTTCCGCCAGGAAGAGTATATGTATCTCAGTTGTGATAGAGCAAAGTATCATCAACACACTGCGCCATAACACAGTAAGAGTTTCATCAAATCAACTTATTTGCCCCAATGAGAGTATCTATAACTCAATAGAGTACTTCGCGACAACGTCAGCGGTAAATCAAAAACATAGGGACGGGCTACAGTCCCCTTGGGGCAACTGTTGGATACCCTATTCGTATTCCTATCAGACACCTAGAGAGTCTATATTATAAATTTCAGCTCCCTAGCTCAAACTTTGATTTTTCAAAAAAAAAAAAAAAAAAATTGTGGGCCATCGGGCGGATTTTGAAAATATTTACACATAAGCATAAATCCCGAGAGAATATATATTATAAATTTCAGTTCCCTAGGTCAAACTTTGGTTTTTCAAAAAACAAGTTTTTTTTTTTTTTTAATTGTGGGCGTGTCAGTCTGGGGATTTTAAAAATAAATACACATGACCATAAAGAGCCCCTAGAGAGTATATATTATAAATTTCAGCTGCCTAGTTCAAACTGTGGCTTTTCAAGTTTTCTATCGGGCTTCCGTACACTTATATGTTACAGCCGATACGACACAAGCGCAGTTGCTGTCATTGGTTCTCTTTCTCACTGCAGTACTGTGGCACCGTTTTTTTTGAAAGTTGATAATATGTATAATAGCAATAGGTTATGAACTGAGAGTGAAAAAAATGGCACTTGTATTTAATGTAATGTGTGTAGTGTGTATAGTATACTCTCTCTTTGTGCTATTGAAAATGTGCTACTGAGTCATAGAGTTATGCATTTTCTCTTAACTTATATTATCAGCATACTTTATGTGCTAGCGCGATGAGTTAAACAGGGCTTAATTACTCATGTCTAAATAAGTTCATGCAGTATGTTTTCACTGCGTGCATCGCAGATCATATTATAATTAATTCAAGAATTACTTTAAAGAATTTATCGTATTGGAACGCGTAACTTTCTCCTATAATAAGACAATCTCATATCAATTAGAAATCCCTTATTCTTTTCCTTTATACCTCATGACATCCCTTCATTCGACCTCAATAAACATCGGCAAGCTTTCCGGTTTCGGATCACTTTCTTACTCAGGCCCATCCAACGCTAGTGTTATTGCATTATGTATAATCCCGACCTGCCTATTTTTAACGATTTCTGCTTGATCCTCCTTTTATGACACCTCCTTTTATTATCCCCAGTCGTTTCAACAGACGGGAACAATTAGAGCTCTATTATGTGGATAATCATTTACAAATGTAATAGGTATAGTTAAATACATAGATATCCGTGTATCTCATTATACTTGCATCTAATTATTCGTGTAGTCTAAATATCTGTGGCTCAGTACTTTTATAAAATATCGAAATAGATACGCTTAAAAGGAAATTAGATTTTTAATCATTGCTTCAAAAAAAAAATTTTGAGCAAAACTTCACCTTTCCACCTTTAAGTGCACTGACCTGCAGTCTGACTCAGAGCTTACTAAACTAATTTCTTAACCATGCCTGATGGTTGACAAAAGCTAATAGAATATTGCGGCTCTATATTTCTTCCTTAACTCCATCAAATATCTTACAACTATTAGCTGAATATTGTGTTAAAGTATACGCTCCAGTATGGTTTGACATAAAAACAAATCCTACTTGTAAAGAGGGATCTAAGAATTTGTGGATGTTAATTAAAAGATATCGAGTAATCTGCCAGCAGAGTTGAAACTTATAATAGATCCCGTAATTCAACGAAATGCCTATTTTGCTAATCCAGAGCATTCGCTTCTGTCGATGTTGTCTGATCAAAGTAAAACAGTCAGGGAACTTGCTGCCAGAAGGATACTAAAAGCATGAGATTCACCTCATACAGGAAAGCAGTCTCGTGTATTTGAAGTGCCGCTTATTAATTTCGATGCTGAAAGCTATATTGACATAATAGATTGGCAGCAAAAGTTTTACGATCCACCAATTCTTCGACACATCACTTATCAAGAAAGAAACGATTTTATAAGTTCTCAGGGCGACGATAATCTATTTTTTTTAAAGCTACCATGTCACACGCAGGCAGTCTGTTACATTCCGTTAAAATAGTTACGGAAGCATCTATGACCTTAATCGATAAAAATTCAAGAGAAGCGAAGCTTGCATCCAGAAAACTAATGCCTCGATTTGAGAGCAAACGCGATTTCTTGCCTAAAATATAAAAAAAAAATGATTTCTTGTTTACATCATATTTATGATTTCCAATACCAAATTTGTGTTCTATGTTAATTGTTTATGAATTATTTTTAAATTTTCCATTAATATTTAATTTTTTTTTAAATATTTAAATTTAACCAAACGTTGTTTTTTTCAAAAATCTCCGAAACTTCAAAGCTCATGCGCGGGCTAAAGATATGATTTAATTGCACTTTTTTTTGGCAATTATTATTTGTTTGGACTATACACAACATAATATTACTATTACAATATGATCAAATAACTTTTAATGTGTAAACATTTTTGCTCTCGTTGATGTATAAATATATTTTTTCTCGGTAGGGGCTAGTTGGAAATATCTAGCGTCACCATCATCATCAGATTTTCCCGTTAATTTTCATTACCACGTGAGTTAATCGCTGCTCGACAGATCACCGCAATTAAACGACGTTTGGCGCGGTTAGTACGTAGATGGATGACCGTTTGAGAACAACCGCGTGTCGTTGTTTTTTTTTTATTAATTATGTATGTTAATTTTTTTTAACTACGTTAGTTAATTAGTTACGCCGTTAGCTAGATAACATGCTGACGGGCAACTGTGCCTACATGTTTACACATCAACTAAACCGTGAGTGCAGCGTGGCTCACACCTTTTTTATTTTTTCCCATATAAAATCGACCCACCCTAATATACATGTTTAGTTATTCAACACATAAATAATTTTCTTGAAAAAAAACAAAGTTTTTGTAAAAAAACGCCCCTAAAAAGTGGGCATGGCAAAAAACTTTATATAAAGAAATTGTTGAAAACGACTTTAACCACATACTTTGTGAATGATTCCTTCAATATAACGTTTGTTTTTTAAAGTCGGCGTCTCAGTGGGCATTCAAGCTCCAGTTCAAAGGCCTAATTTTTGACGACGGACAGACGGACGGACGGGTGGACATGGTTAGATCGAAATTACAATCGATGCTGATCACGAATACAGTAAATTTTAGGGGTCTACGTGCAATATTAAGGTATGTTACAAACTATGAGTCGAAATTAATATACCCTTAGAATAGGGTATAAAAGCCAGGGTACTGAAAATCCGTATAAAAGTTAATAATTTATGCGTTTTAACTCAAGATGTGAAATGCGTAAGGGGAAAACATCAATTTGGGTGGATGTTTATTGGGGATAATCAATATATTGTTACTAAGTTGCAAATTTGATCGTAGGGTTAAACATCTTCGTATGCATCGAGTGGTGTAGATTTAGGTAGTGGGAGCTTTAAGCTTGCAATTTCTATGGCGTTCTGCGCACAAACATGCTTCTGACTTTCCGATCGTTTAGTAGGGCGAATTTTTCACCATGATCTTGTTATTCGTTCAAAATGACGATTTTGCAGGAACTCTCCGAATGCGCTTCTCGAAAACGTGATGAAGCCCATTTTCACTTGGATGCGTCAACAAACAGAACATGCACTACTGCGGACACAAATTGTCAACATACCCGCTGCTATGCTGTTAAGGGTCACAGCAAACGTTTTGAAAAAAATTGGGTTATGTTGCCGCACCCCGTAAATGTTCTCAACTATGTCAAAGTTATTGCTATCAAGTACATATTAAATGTACAAATAAACGTATGGGTCTCGGAGTCCAAGCAAATGTTGTTTTGGAGTTCGCAGCCCCGTCTTCGTTTTTCAGTTGCCGGTGTCACATTATAAGTGAATATTATTGACGTTCTAGGTAAAGGTAAAGGTTCAGGTGGCTGTCGGCAGAAGCCAACACACTTAGATCAATGTAGATCCATTGTGATACCACGCATATCTATCTTAACTTTCGTAGATGGGACTGGCCAACGACACGCGGTTATTCTCAAACGGTCCCCCATCTACGTACTAACCGCGCCCAACGTCGTTCAATTGCGGTGATCTGAGGAGAACCGATTAACTCGACGTGGTATGGTCGTTGGTTTATTGACTTTCTCAAATACGTATGTGTAAACCTAATAAAAGAAATCAGTTTTAACCCGCTATAAAGTCCTTTTGTCCAATAATGAGCTATTATTATTACTTGTGTTTCGCGTGCGGCACATTTTCTACTCGATGGACCATTCTACGCGCCCGGCGTTACTAGTTTATCATCTAGTTTCGCATTTTGCGTCAACACGCTTTGTAGCAAAATAAATTCAATTTCCCTTAGTTCAGTAACTAAGTATCAGTCGTAAAAAGTAAATAGGAATACGATTTTGAATGGGTCCTTCGTTCTCCGATTGTCGAGCAGACCTACTTCTTACGAGTATAATTTTGAGAGACTTTATTATGTAGATACATTGATTTTTTTGCTGGAGCAACATTTCTATTTCAGTAGTTTCAGCTCTCCTTCTATGCCATAACCGCTTCGCATAAAGTGAACATTTTCCTACAAAACGAACTACTCCAACTTCGTTAATTTTAAATAACGAAAGCTGGAAATGAACATCCAAATGTAATTATGGACTGCTTTATTAGGTTTAAGTTCCTGTTTTAGTTACGAAGATTTGATAGGTAATGAGAGAGGGATGCATGTACGTTACCTGGTGAATTATTTTATTTCATTGTTTTTTTATGTGTTTTACGAAAAAGGAGTGTAAAACTAAAAATGAAATAAAGATTGAAGTGGCAGAAAGAAGAACGAGTTTATGGGCCACAAAGAAGAATTTTATGACGGTCAGGTACTTTAATGACAGTTATTATGTACTTTTGGACATTTTTAGCCCGAGGACAATGTTGTTCCATTTTATGAGTTCACTAATATAATAATATATAATTGGGAATGTTCTTTTTTTTATTCCAGGGTAGCTTTGGATAATTTTAAACAACAGCGTAAGATTTTAAGTTATTGAATTGGTTCAACTATGCACTTTAAAATAGGTTTGCCATAAAAATGGTAAATAGGGGATGTGACCGGCTATAAGCTGGTCGTAAAAAAAAAACAATGAATCGTTGTATGAATTGTTATGCAAGGGATGGTGTTATTTTTATGACCAAAGGGGTATAATTTGCTCTTTAATGATTAATGGGAAGCGATATTGTATTAAACATATGAAAATGTAGGTACATGAGTTTCGACAAGTATTAGTTAGGGCGAGATAGGCATTAAATCATACCGCTTTCTTTAGAAAACACCCTTTATTTAGATTTAGGTTTGACGTTTGATTTCAGTTTTTATCGGCATTGCGGTCACGAAACGGGATGGATTATATATTTTTTTTGTGAAATAAGTTTTTTCGTACAGGATAATCCATTTGGGAAAATATTCAATTTTAATCACTGGCTAAATCGGTTGGAGGAATTTTTTCAGTGACTATAGATTGAGTGGGCGTAGGTGCACAGTGGCAAGTGTTTTGCACTACTGACCGAAGAGTCTCAGATTCAAATGTCGCCGGGTCTAGTGGGGGGGGGGGGGGGGGGGGGGGGGGGGGGGAACGTTGGGTGTTACTTTTGTTCCCCTCACCTCTTTCGAAAGTCTGACAAACGTCTAAGAGCATTATTACTGGTAGCTGGTAGCAACGGTGGAATAGTACTTTATTCACTTAGTGATTGGAAGGTTGGGCGTTCAAATCCCAGTCAAGTCTATAATTTAAGTTGAACACAGTAAAAATTGGTCTCCCTAAGCAATTTAGACAACATTCGTGAAGAAAATCCCCACAATTGCACCAAAACTTCTATATTATCTTTATTCTTTCTAATAGTAAGTAACACCTAAAAGCCTGCAATGAAATACGTAATTCCTCGGCGCTGCTTCCACTGCTATAAGGTTACTGTTACATATACAGAAAAACAGATTTAATATAAGAAAATAATTGTAAAACAAAATAATAAAGAAAAGTCAAATTTGCCGTTTGGAGTTGGTGTAAAATGTTAGGAACCTTTCCATTGTACCAAAAATATAACTTTGCCCACACAAAAGAATAGAGGAACTCGTTTTAAAGCAATGTATGTATGAGCTCTTAAGGCGTTTTTTTTTACTTATATGTGAAAAATGAAAAAGCGTCCTTGAGACAGAAACAGGGACTTTGTAAGAAAATTGTTTGGAATAAAATAAAAAATAAAAGCAATGTTTAACAAACTTTAGCTGAAGCTTTTCGGGCTATTCTATTTCACTTCGTTTCTCTATCTTTCACGTGTTTCTTACCCGCACAGACTCTCTGGCCGAGACACTGCAGCCTTACATCCTCTGCGAATCCATGCACGTTGATTCCAGATGAAGCCCTCTAGCACCCGTGATAGATAAGACATTAAAACGCTGTTTCGGTGTTCCTTGTCGTTTTGAATATGGGGTTAGGGGGTCAGAGATCCTATTCTAAGGAATATTATTGTCCATTTGCTAAACGTGACCGAGCACATATAATCGGCATGTTTCCGGTTTTGTGACGTTAACCCGGGCAAAACCGAACTGATGCTGTTCACCACCAAAACCAAAATACCCGATTTTACCCTACCCCGCCTAAACGGTCAACCACTTACACTATCCTCCAGCGCTAAGTATCTGGGTATCGCGCTCGATCCTAAACTTAACTGGAAACATAACATTGAACACAGAGTGAGGAAGGCGTGTATTGCCTTCTATGCCTGTAGCAGAACCTTTGGAAAGAAGTGGGGACTTCAACCAAAGATGACCTTGTGGATGTACACAGCAGTAGTGCGTCCAATCCTCACCTATAGATCACTAGTATGGTGGCCCGCGTTGAGTAAAGGTTACAACCTCACAAAACTGAAAAGATTGCAAAGGACAGCCTGTATAGGCACCACGGGTGCACTGAGGTCAGCCCCAACGGACGCCCTCACTGTGCTCTTGCACCTTTTGCCTCTTGACCTACACGCAAAAGATACCGCACTATGTAGTGCGGTAAGACTCAGGGAATCGGGGTGCTGGACTGCAAGGCCATACGGCCACAGCAGCATTCTGGACTCGCTACCAGAAGGCATGGTCACGTTTCCAACCGACTACATCACACCCAAACTAAACTTCACAAAAGGCTTCCAAGTAAGCTTCCCTTCCAGAGCTTGTTGGAAGAGGGATGAAGTAGTGAAAGATTTCGACACGGTCATCTACACCGACGGTTCTAAGATGAACTGTGGTGTGGGGGCCGGTGTCTACTCGGAATCACTAAAAATATTAATATCCCTTCGCCTGCCGGATTTTGCCAGCATTTTCCAGACGGAACTACTGGCTATCCGAGAGACCTGCACGCAACTAGGGCGTGACACAGCGTACAAACAAAACATTGCTATCCTCATAGATAGCCAAGCCGCAATCAAAGCTATTGACTCGGCTACCATATCCTCCAAACTGGTGCAGGAGTGCCGGAACGAGCTTGCGCGACTGGGCGAACGTTTCAGTGTTACACTACTCTGGGTTCCAGGGCATAGTAACATAACAGGAAACGAGCGTGCAGATGAGCTGGCCAGGCAGGGCTCAGCTCTGGGCGACTCACTCGCTGCAAGGGTTCACATTCCGCTAGGTGCGGTCAAGACACAAATACACTCACAATTCCTGCATAAAGCCAATCTTCAATGGAGAAGGTTAACTAACTGCATCATATCGAGGAAGATATGGCCTATTTATGACAAAGGAAGAATAGGGATCTTCTAAACAGAACCCGCCCCGAAGTCTCCAGAATTACGGCGATAATCACCAGGCACTGGCCAATTGGAGACCATGCGGCCAAACTGGGTATCCCATTTAACACCCACTGCCGAAGCTGCGGCAATGTAAACGAAAGAGAAACTCTCTTCCACTTCCTCTGCGAATGTCCGGCACTAGCAAGAGCTAGACTGCGGGCACTGAATCAACCATTCTTCGACGACCTTAGCGCTATATCGAGCAAAGGGATACAAGATCTTATCCGTTTTCTCAACTCCACAGGTTGGATATAGACACACACCAAATCTTTCACAACCACTACAACATAGGTCACACGAGTCGTGGTAACAAAAAGGCACAATAAGTGCTAATTGGGTTCAAACCGAACCGCCACTTCTACCTACCTACCTAAGGCGTGCTTCTGTGTAGTTCTCGCACACCAAATCTCTGACGAGGAAATCTAGTATCAGCTCTATTTTCTTACTTATCTATCACACTGTGTTGACATCTGCCTGCGTACTTTGCTCTAGTATAAGATGTAAGAAGTTGCGTATATCGCCGGCATCCTGAATCAGTCAAGAAACTGCGGTTTCGAACGATAATTGCTATTGGCTTGATATTCGATGAAAAGTTGTGAGTCTCGATGTGGAACTAGTTGGTATTTTTTAAGAATTGCTTATGTGTGAAAATTTAGTATGTTGGCAATCTGCAGGGCGGATAACATCGCAGTTATGCATCCGGCGCTCACAAATGGCTCACGATGTTGGACATCGTACAAAAGGTGTGATGGCAAACTAACGTAAGCTGCGATAAAGATGCTTCGCATGTTAGTAAAAAGTTAAAAGCTCCGAGGAACACAACGTAAAAGAATCTGTCTCATAGAAAATGGACCGACTCAGTTGGTACTATCACATTCAAAGGAGCGTTTCCACGAGCCCCGTTAAAAAGTCAATATCAATTTATATTCCTATAAAATCGCGAAAAGGGGCACGCATTTAGAACTCCTGGATCACACAAATGCAACAACACCAGCATTCGATTGACTTCAATGAAGAGGCCATCCAAAATCGGAACTTTTTGAGGTCGAACTGGCTAGCGACCAGTAGGAAGTGAGAGGGTTAGGATCTATTTAGTTCAGACCTCGTCGCTTGAAGAAATACACGAAGAATAAGAATAAGTGCATGCGCCTCAGCAAAAGATCACATTCGTATTTGAAGGGCTCCGCTGGTAAGCAATTGAACCGGCTTGTTTTTCTTAAGCTTTTTTATAGCGAAGAAAATGTCTTCTATAGTGAGTGGAGAAAGTAGTTTTTACCTTTCTCTTGGCTCAATACCCTTTTCTTGCTACTCTAGCTGGGAGTTACAGCGTTTACGGATATACACTTGCTGTCTCCATTTTCAGATGAACTCATTTATCATCAAACCACGGGTCGCTCTTGCGAGACGGCTGGTATGCTTACCAACAGTAATCTCGGCTTCCTCGTTGATGATGTCGCTACACTGTTTCTACATATTTTTTGCGTTTGAGAGTAGTGAGTACCCAGTTTAGAGCCTTTTCTTTGCGATATATACACATTAATATGTACATAGTACAAGTTTATTTCTCTCAATCCGATGAAGAAATGTTTCCCTTCTTTTAGGTTGCTGCCTAATATTCCAACTGCGGCGTGTTTTAATTTCTTGTTTATTGCGTTCGAATCAAGTTTCAAGTTTTATTTATGAAGATCTAGACTTTTCGGCCATGGAAGAGTTTGTATTTAATTTTCGACAACTATGTTAAAGAGGGTTGTTTTTCCAACACAATTTTTGAAGAGAAATTAGCTTTGAGCTTCAATGTAGGAGTACGTGACTGATAAAAAAAACGTTAATGAACTCTAATAAAAGAAATAATGTATTCAGGAGATTAAATGTAAATTTTCAATAGTCTCTTTAAAGAGAAGAAAGCAAGAGATTCGTTAATTTCTATGCAATTTTTTGCGAAAACTCTATTGCTTTGAAATCCAATATGAGTTTCGCATATCGCCATTGTCACCATTAGTTAGATAACTCACAAAATAGCGGTAATTTTTCACATCACAACTGTATCTTAATAAATTTTCTCTGCCTATATGATCTGAATAATATGTTATTGCACGCCGCAAACGCCTATTCATATATAACCCTAAGCTATGCAAGTACCATAATGTAGTTGAAAAAAAAAAATCCCCTTTTCAGATAACTATTTCATGCTGTGCGTTAGTAAAATAATTCATATCCATAAAAGTAACCTCGATTTTGCGGATTTTCTTTCATAGGAATTGCAAGAGTTATAATATAAAAACATAGGGACGGGCTACAGTCCGCTTGGGCGAACTGTTGGATACCCTATTCTTATTCCTATCCCTCATAAGTGGACGTGACAAAAGTCTAAGTATGGTTGAATTGTTAAGAACGCTCTACATATTTTGTTATATAACATTTAAAGGATTTTATCAAAAAAACAACGCTCCCTAGCTCAAACTTGGGTGTTTCAATAAAATTGTTCTATTTAATTGTGGGCGTGTCAGTAGGCGGATTTAAAAAAAATTAACACATGTGAATAAAGGGCCCCTAGAGAGTATATATTATAAATTTCAGCTCCCTAGCTCAAACTTTGAATTTTCAAAAAAAAAAAAAATTAATTGTGGGCGTGTCAGTGGGCGGATTTTGAAAATATTTACACATGAGCATAAAGGGCCCATAGAGAGTATATACTATAAATTTCAGCTCCCTAGCTGAAACTTTGGATTTTCAAAAATTAATATACCCTTAGAATAGGGTATACAAAAATTATTTTATTTATTTGTGGGCGTGTCAGTGGGCGGATTTTAAATTTTTTTTATCCCGAGCAGTTTTAGGAGTCATAGATCATATATAAAAAATTTCAGCTTTCTAACTCAAAATTAGATTTTTTCCAAAATTTGGTTTTTTTGATTTTGTGGGCGTGTCTGTGGGCGGATTTCAAAAATTCGTAAACTTGATTATTTCGGGACCCTAGAGAGTATATGGTTAAAATTTCAGCTCGCTAGGTCCAGTTTAAAGGCCTAATTTTTGGCTACAGACGGACGGACGGACGGACGGACATGGCTAGATCGACATTACTATCGATGCTGATCTTAAATATAGTAACTGTTAGGGGTCTACCGGCAATATTAAGGTATGTTACAAACTATGCGTCAAAATTAATATACCCTTAGAATAGGGTATAAAAACATGTACCTATATACATTTTGTTGATTTTTTCTTTGTGGGACGCATTTTTTTGGTTCGGGCGACTTTTTTTTGCGACATTTTCAAATTGGCCATCGGTAACGCTGACTCGTTGGTCTTGTCGAGCTGAAGCTACGAAAGCTATTGTCGATGGTTATTTTGAAATCAAGGGAACTCTAACCAGCATATCTTCTGATAAGGAGCAAAAATATATCGTGAGGAATGAAGCATCGAACCTTTTACGAAAGATGAGTTGTCTCGAAACCGTTCTATTTGCTATCTTTTGGAACGACACCTTAGAGCAATTCGAAGCTACAAACAAGATGTTGCAGGACCGGAAAATCTTTCTTGAATCTGCAATGCGTGCATTAGAATCATTGAAATCATTCGTTGAATCCAGAAGAGACGATTTTGATCAATACGAGAAAGCAGGTAAAGATATATGTAGTACTGACAAATATGTAAAATCATGTACCAGAACACGAAGTGTGAGGTTGAATTCACTTGATTATATGAAAGCACAAGACGCAAATCCCTCACCAAAAGAGAAATTCAAAGTATCCGGTTTTAACCCAGTTATCGATCAGCTATTTTTATTTTTTTTTTTTTTTATTTACCAGTGATTGCTTAATGACTGTAAGACACAATATCTTATAAGTTAGTCTTAAGCTAATTAACAGAATAGAGCTAATAGACGTTTAAGTTTAATACAATTTTGATTATTTCAGGAAAGATAGATAAATGGATAAAGATGGATAGATTAATTCTTCAATTACAATTTAAAAAAAAAATGCATATACTAGCTAACTGAAAAATGATTTCTTAATACTTTTTTTATACTCGTTGTGTTCTGTATTTCTTTTATATATTGCGGTAAAGAATTCCACAGACGAATGGCATGGACAACAAATTGACGCTCAGATGTTAAGGACGAACAGCGGGGATGAATTAATTGACGAGATCTTAACGAGGACGCTATTATTATTCTATCGAAACAGTATTGTGGTTGGCGAGTTAGTAAAATATCGGATTGTAAGGTTAAACTGCGTAGTTGAAGATATGTGAGCTGAAAGATTGCATGCATACGAAGCTGTACGTTCGCGATTCGGATTTCTCAATCACATAGAGAGGATGGATGCTGCAAATTTGCATGCTGCAGCAGAGGCATTTGTGAACGTATACAATGATGATTTAGAGCCTAGTCTTTGTAATGAGTTGGTTCAATTTCCATCTTTGATCAACTTATACAAAAAGGATTATAGAAAAGACCAATCACATTCTTGAAGATCAACATTTTAGAGCTACATTCCCAAACATTGAAATTGCACTCAAAATGTATTTGGTTTTGATGGTGTCTAATTGCACTGGAGAGCGCTCATTTTCTACTGAAAGGTCGCGAAAACCGTATACGTTCCATTGGTAAATTACCCATTTGTTGAGATGGCGAATGTTGTCGATGACGCAAGCAGATAACACATTTGTGTATTATATTTCGAATAAGATTTCGGCAGCCTACTATAAAAAATTCTTGGTTTATCAGGCCGAACAGATGAGATACACCAGCATGCAAATATTTTTTATGTAGATATTCAGCAATGCTGCGGGATATTGCGTGTGATTTATGCAGAATGATAGGGTGTTTAGCACTATAGGTTAGATTCGATTCATTCAGGCGGCCGCCGACACGAAGCACTCCGTTTAAGTCAAGGAAGGGGGCTAAGGATTTTACCTTACTTTTTTTTGACAAGGGTTTGTTATTTTGGAGAGCACTGATTTCAGAGTGGAATATGCTTTTTTGCGCACTTTTTATGAGTAGGAATTTGGCCTTCGAAATTTCTTCTGTTGATAAGGAATTATATTGGCGATTGAGGCTAAAACGAACGTTATTAATGTAGCGTAACACTAATGCCACGACGCGAACACATTTCCACCAGTTTGAGGAGTTAATTACAATGTCTTCAAAAATATTATTTGTTTGGGTGTTGGTTAGTAATACATGAGTCCTTGGTGTACTTCTTTCTTCTAGTTCTGGAGCAGAAATTTCCTTGTTGCATGGATCTGATACTGGCCACTGAATAGATTCTTCTCTTAGCCAAGAAGGTCCTTTCCACCACATCTCATTTACCTGTAAAAGAGAGGGTGAAACTCCACGAGTGGCGATGTCAGCGGGGTTGTTGGCTGATCGAACGTGGCTCCAACAACTGCGAGGAATTGACGTCAGAATCTCGGAAGTCCTATTGGCCACGAAAACTGACCATTTTTTGGGCGGTGAAGAAAGCCAATGTAGGACAATCGAAGAGTCTGTCCATGCATAAACTTTAATGTCTTTCTCCTGCAAACATATCTTTAGTTTATTGATAAGGCGAACTAAAAGAATAGCTCCACAGAGTTCAAGTCGTGGGAGAGATAGAACTTTTATAGGTGCAACACGTGTTTTAGCTGCTACTAAAGAAACATTAACCAATCCGTCTCTGTCTACGCTTCGACAGTAAACTACAGCAGCATAAGCATCCAGTGATGCATCACAAAACGCATGCAGCTCGAAACCCAATTTATTGCTCCACAAAGTCCTTGGTATTCTTATGGATTCAAGTAGATGCAGTTCGCTACGAATCAGTTTCCAACGTTCGGCGGTATCCTTAGGAATTTCTTCATCCCATTTTACGCCTACTCTCCATAAGTCCTGGAAAAGTATTTTAATTCCTACGATTACTGGAGCTAGAAATCCAACGGGGTCAAAAATTCTCGAAGACTCAGAAAGTATTCGTCGTTTGGTATAGTCAATAGCCGAGTTTAAATGTACATTGAAGAAGAAGCAATCCTTGGATGGACACCATTGCATGCCAAGAAGTTTGACAGTTGAGGATTCTTCAAATTCTAATGGTGAAAGCTCACGTTGTTCCTTTGGCAAGGATATAAGTAAAGGCCAGCAATTTGTCGTCCATTTCCTAAGGTTAAAACCGCCAGACTTGAGAAGATTTATGAGCTCTAACCTAAGGGAAGTGACTTCTTCAATTGAATCCGCTCCCGTCATAACGTCGTCCATATAAAAGTCGTTAAGTAGGACTTCCGACGCGCGAGGGTAGATTTTTTGGTGATCAAGAGCTAATTGGTACAAAGTGCGAACAGCTAAAAATGGAGCGCATGTCGTGCCGTACGTCACGGTCAAGAGACGGTAATGTTTTATTGTTTGATCATTTGGCTTTCTCCATAGAATACGTTGGAAGTTTGTGTGGTTCTCCGATACTCGTATCTGGCGAAACATTTTCTCTATGTCCCCAGATATGGTATATGTATGTCGACGAAATCGGATACAAATAGAAAAAAGGTCTCGCTGATAACTTTGGCCTACAAGAAGAGACTCATTCAGAGATTGCTTATTGAAAGACTTTGCCGACCCATCAAAGACTACCCTCACCTTGGTAGTACTGCTACTCTCCTTTAAGACGGCATGGTGGGGTAGATAGTAGCATTGGCTTGTAGATGTAGTCAATTCACTGGAAGGTATTTCTTGCATGTGCCTTAAGTTAAGGTATTCGTCCATGAAGCGAACATATTCATCCTTTAAATACTGATTAGACGCTATTCTGCTTTCAGTAGAGTTGAGACGTCTTAACGCGATATTAAAGCTGTTTCCGAAGTCAGTTTCTTTCTCAGTTTTGAAAGGCAGCTGAACCACATACCTGCCGTCAGGTAGCCGCGAATGCGTTTTAACAAATAATTCTTCGGCACATTGGTCTTCATCAGAAAGACTTGGTCTTTGATCAACTTCTTCAAGTCGCCAAAAGCGTTCGAAATCAAACATGTTTTGAGTGTCCAATTGAGTGCAGTAAGACTCGACACTGTTTGATGACATAATGCTGTCCATATTGCCACAAGCAACCCACCCGAAGATCGTGGGAATTAGGTCAGGTACTCCTTGAGCACTCCGAACTGCTGAGCCATTGAAGATGCTAAACACTTTATCAGCACCAATGAGGACGTCAATATGGCCAGGCACATTAAAATTCGGGTCTGCTAATCTTAACGAAGAGAATGCTTTTTTGTCGCAGATCTTAAGAACAGAAGCAGGCAATAAGGATGTAAGTTTAGAGATAACGTAGCAACGAACTTCTACGTACTCCTGAGTATAGCGAGAATATAATTTGATCGTAACGAATCCCTTTGTCACGCCAGCGGATGTGGAACCAACGCCTAATACAGGTATACAAGCGGGCTTCCGAATGAGACCCAACCTTTGAACTGTGCTTTCGGTAATGAAAGACACTTGTGACCCAGAGTCTAGCAACAACCGAACGGTTCTAGAAATTCCTTGCTTGTCATGAGCATGAGCAATAGCTGTTGGCAATAACGTTTGAGTAAGGCAAGAAGGTTTAAACGAATTGCCGTTTGCTGGTATAGTTGAGCAAAGCGAGAGCGATGGATGTGTTGTTGGTAGAGGAATTGAGTGAGACGAGCTGGTTGATGCTGAACTGGTAGACGACGTTGACGAAGATTCAGGAGCAATATTGGTTTGAGAATTTGACGATGCCGACTGAGGGTGAACGAGCGAGTGATGTCGGGAATTGCAAGCTCTGCAGCGGAAATTCGATCTGCATTTGTTAGCAGAATGTCCGACACGTAAACAATTAAAGCACAGAGAGTGTTCTTTTACGAATTCGCGACGTGTTTTAATATCGAACGACAGAAAGTTAGGACATTTGTTTAAGGTGTGTTCTAATTTGCATTTGGGACAAGTTAGTTTCGATTCTGTATAATGCGACTGTATAACTTTGGGGGTTTTCACACGAGATGTATTGAAATGAGAGAGGGTCTGGCACGATTCTAATGCATCACAACGTAGCTGTAAAAACGACACTAATTCATTTACGCTACAATTATCCCTAGATCCGACCTCTTCCGCCCACGCTTGTCGCGTGTCGTGATCGAGTTTCTGGAGCAGAAGATAAATAATCCAGGGGTCACGATTCGTAGATCCTAAGGCATTTAAACCCCGAATCGTTTCGTCAGTGCCGTCAGTGATTCTGCGTAAATGAGGAACGCTGCTGGAATTCATGCTAGGCATCGAAAGAAACGATTGTATATGCGAGTGAATTATTAAATTGGAACGATCATATCTCCTTTCCAGTCGCTCCCATGCATCTAAATAATTTACGTCCGAAACCGTGATATCCCGAATTAAATCCGCTGCTTTACCGCGTAAATACGATTTTAGATAGCGGATTTTTTGCGTGGTGGATAAATTTAAATTGGTGTCTATAGTACCCTGAAAGATGTCTCTAAAACATGGCCATTCCTTATAATCACCGGAAAAGGGATGGATATCGATTTTAGGGAGGGAAATCGTTGCAGATTGGCTAGAGTTAAGATTTTCGAGCTGACTAGCCAACTTATCGGCAAGCGACTGATTAACGGGGGGTATCTCAGACTTTTTCCTATCGCGAATCACTTTGGTTAGGGTAGATTGTGCCAAAAAATACTTGGCCTCGTATTCAGAAAACTCGGATTCCGAATTGATGAAATCGTCTTCATCAGCGTGCTCTAAAAGATCGTTTTGTAGAGAGCCGAATTCTGTCCAATCCTCTTCAAGTTTTTGCAAGCGTATTTCGAGCAACTCTATAGACACGCGGTGATCTATGCTTTCTGCAAATGATACCGCTCGAGTCAGACACCCTTTAACGTGACCACGTTTTGTCTTTATGATGTTCATTTTTAATTTGAGCAACAAACAAAGAATTAAAGTCTATAGATTTAACGACGCGCACGATTAAAGTCAGTTTTATATTTTATATATATATAAGGCACAGAGATCAATCAATAATCAAATCAAAAGGAAAATTTTCAACACGTGTATTAATTTCAATTCTCAATAAAAAATCATACCATAATGTCCATTATACTTTTACCACATGTATGTATACCACACGCTTATAATTCAATCAATCCGCGATCAGAAGGACCAGAAAATGTTTTGTAATTGAAGGTTCTGAATTAACCCAAATAAAAGAAAATGAAACGAAGTCAATATGAAAAACAGTAAATGACAATTTATTGAGCAAACGAAAATTAGGTGTGGTCTGATCGATGGTTAGCAGCAAAGTCAATAACCAGAGCCACGAATTCCAAATACAAAAGCTCAGAGAATGGACTGTCTTCTAATACATATAAAATTTTAGCGTTACGAATTTTGCCGAAGAATACATATAATATTTGAGTGTGTACTCAGTAATTTGCAATGCAATACAATTTAGTTAGAGCGATAATGTAAATGTATTAAGTTAGTATGTATTTAGACAAAAATTAGAATAAACGTTATGAAAGAGTTAGAAAATATAAGAGTACAATTACATGTTAGATGAACAATTAAGCAGTAAATTCAAATTATGCAATCAGCTGGTTACAAATAGGGTGAACATCTGTTGTTTGTACAACTGGTGCGTATATTACAGAACACCAACAATACAGTCCGACAAATCTTGGATGAGAGCAATTTATTGCGCCGACTACAAAGAACGAAACCGTTCGACTTGGCAAGATAAGATTAACCGCGCCTAAATTGCGGAACATGCAGGATCTTTCATTGGAAAGTAACCTGTCAAAAGTTATTATTTCGTGAAAATTGCTTGATAAGTTATATCTTAGTTGCAGTACCCATCAATCTATCGAAGGGAGGTGTTTTTAGTCAGTAAAAATCTGACACTACTATGAGCACGCGCTTGCTATTCTCATAGTGTCTTTGGAAGATCTTCACCTACCCTCCTATTCATATATAACCCTAAGCTATGCAAGTACCATAATGTAGTTGAAAAAAAAAAATCCCCTTTTCAGATAACTATTTCATGCTGTGCGTTAGTAAAATAATTCATATCCATAAAAGTAACCTCGATTTTGCGGATTTTCTTTCATAGGAATTGCAAGAGTTATAATATAAAAACATAGGGACGGGCTACAGTCCGCTTGGGCGAACTGTTGGATACCCTATTCTTATTCCTATCCCTCATAAGTGGACGTGACAAAAGTCTAAGTATGGTTGAATTGTTAAGAACGCTCTACATATTTTGTTATATAACATTTAAAGGATTTTATCAAAAAAACAACGCTCCCTAGCTCAAACTTGGGTGTTTCAATAAAATTGTTCTATTTAATTGTGGGCGTGTCAGTAGGCGGATTTAAAAAAAATTAACACATGTGAATAAAGGGCCCCTAGAGAGTATATATTATAAATTTCAGCTCCCTAGCTCAAACTTTGAATTTTCAAAAAAAAAAAAAATTAATTGTGGGCGTGTCAGTGGGCGGATTTTGAAAATATTTACACATGAGCATAAAGGGCCCATAGAGAGTATATACTATAAATTTCAGCTCCCTAGCTGAAACTTTGGATTTTCAAAAATTAATATACCCTTAGAATAGGGTATACAAAAATTATTTTATTTATTTGTGGGCGTGTCAGTGGGCGGATTTTAAATTTTTTTTATCCCGAGCAGTTTTAGGAGTCATAGATCATATATAAAAAATTTCAGCTTTCTAACTCAAAATTAGATTTTTTCCAAAATTTGGTTTTTTTGATTTTGTGGGCGTGTCTGTGGGCGGATTTCAAAAATTCGTAAACTTGATTATTTCGGGACCCTAGAGAGTATATGGTTAAAATTTCAGCTCGCTAGGTCCAGTTTAAAGGCCTAATTTTTGGCTACAGACGGACGGACGGACGGACGGACATGGCTAGATCGACATTACTATCGATGCTGATCTTAAATATAGTAACTGTTAGGGGTCTACCGGCAATATTAAGGTATGTTACAAACTATGCGTCAAAATTAATATACCCTTAGAATAGGGTATAAAAACATGTACCTATATACATTTTGTTGATTTTTTCTTTGTGGGACGCATTTTTTTGGTTCGGGCGACTTTTTTTTGCGACATTTTCAAATTGGCCATCGGTAACGCTGACTCGTTGGTCTTGTCGAGCTGAAGCTACGAAAGCTATTGTCGATGGTTATTTTGAAATCAAGGGAACTCTAACCAGCATATCTTCTGATAAGGAGCAAAAATATATCGTGAGGAATGAAGCATCGAACCTTTTACGAAAGATGAGTTGTCTCGAAACCGTTCTATTTGCTATCTTTTGGAACGACACCTTAGAGCAATTCGAAGCTACAAACAAGATGTTGCAGGACCGGAAAATCTTTCTTGAATCTGCAATGCGTGCATTAGAATCATTGAAATCATTCGTTGAATCCAGAAGAGACGATTTTGATCAATACGAGAAAGCAGGTAAAGATATATGTAGTACTGACAAATATGTAAAATCATGTACCAGAACACGAAGTGTGAGGTTGAATTCACTTGATTATATGAAAGCACAAGACGCAAATCCCTCACCAAAAGAGAAATTCAAAGTATCCGGTTTTAACCCAGTTATCGATCAGCTATTTTTATTTTTTTTTTTTTTTATTTACCAGTGATTGCTTAATGACTGTAAGACACAATATCTTATAAGTTAGTCTTAAGCTAATTAACAGAATAGAGCTAATAGACGTTTAAGTTTAATACAATTTTGATTATTTCAGGAAAGATAGATAAATGGATAAAGATGGATAGATTAATTCTTCAATTACAATTTAAAAAAAAAATGCATATACTAGCTAACTGAAAAATGATTTCTTAATACTTTTTTTATACTCGTTGTGTTCTGTATTTCTTTTATATATTGCGGTAAAGAATTCCACAGACGAATGGCATGGACAACAAATTGACGCTCAGATGTTAAGGACGAACAGCGGGGATGAATTAATTGACGAGATCTTAACGAGGACGCTATTATTATTCTATCGAAACAGTATTGTGGTTGGCGAGTTAGTAAAATATCGGATTGTAAGGTTAAACTGCGTAGTTGAAGATATGTGAGCTGAAAGATTGCATGCATACGAAGCTGTACGTTCGCGATTCGGATTTCTCAATCACATAGAGAGGATGGATGCTGCAAATTTGCATGCTGCAGCAGAGGCATTTGTGAACGTATACAATGATGATTTAGAGCCTAGTCTTTGTAATGAGTTGGTTCAATTTCCATCTTTGATCAACTTATACAAAAAGGATTATAGAAAAGACCAATCACATTCTTGAAGATCAACATTTTAGAGCTACATTCCCAAACATTGAAATTGCACTCAAAATGTATTTGGTTTTGATGGTGTCTAATTGCACTGGAGAGCGCTCATTTTCTACTGAAAGGTCGCGAAAACCGTATACGTTCCATTGGTAAATTACCCATTTGTTGAGATGGCGAATGTTGTCGATGACGCAAGCAGATAACACATTTGTGTATTATATTTCGAATAAGATTTCGGCAGCCTACTATAAAAAATTCTTGGTTTATCAGGCCGAACAGATGAGATACACCAGCATGCAAATATTTTTTATGTAGATATTCAGCAATGCTGCGGGATATTGCGTGTGATTTATGCAGAATGATAGGGTGTTTAGCACTATAGGTTAGATTCGATTCATTCAGGCGGCCGCCGACACGAAGCACTCCGTTTAAGTCAAGGAAGGGGGCTAAGGATTTTACCTTACTTTTTTTTGACAAGGGTTTGTTATTTTGGAGAGCACTGATTTCAGAGTGGAATATGCTTTTTTGCGCACTTTTTATGAGTAGGAATTTGGCCTTCGAAATTTCTTCTGTTGATAAGGAATTATATTGGCGATTGAGGCTAAAACGAACGTTATTAATGTAGCGTAACACTAATGCCACGACGCGAACACATTTCCACCAGTTTGAGGAGTTAATTACAATGTCTTCAAAAATATTATTTGTTTGGGTGTTGGTTAGTAATACATGAGTACTTCTTTCTTCTAGTTCTGGAGCAGAAATTTCCTTGTTGCATGGATCTGATACTGGCCACTGAATAGATTCTTCTCTTAGCCAAGAAGGTCCTTTCCACCACATCTCATTTACCTGTAAAAGAGAGGGTGAAACTCCACGAGTGGCGATGTCAGCGGGGTTGTTGGCTGATCGAACGTGGCTCCAACAACTGCGAGGAATTGACGTCAGAATCTCGGAAGTCCTATTGGCCACGAAAACTGACCATTTTTTGGGCGGTGAAGAAAGCCAATGTAGGACAATCGAAGAGTCTGTCCATGCATAAACTTTAATGTCTTTCTCCTGCAAACATATCTTTAGTTTATTGATAAGGCGAACTAAAAGAATAGCTCCACAGAGTTCAAGTCGTGGGAGAGATAGAACTTTTATAGGTGCAACACGTGTTTTAGCTGCTACTAAAGAAACATTAACTAATCCGTCTCTGTCTACGCTTCGACAGTAAACTACAGCAGCATAAGCATCCAGTGATGCATCACAAAACGCATGCAGCTCGAAACCCAATTTATTGCTCCACAAAGTCCTTGGTATTCTTATGGATTCAAGTAGATGCAGTTCGCTACGAATCAGTTTCCAACGTTCGGCGGTATCCTTAGGAATTTCTTCATCCCATTTTACGCCTACTCTCCATAAGTCCTGGAAAAGTATTTTAATTCCTACGATTACTGGAGCTAGAAATCCAACGGGGTCAAAAATTCTCGAAGACTCAGAAAGTATTCGTCGTTTGGTATAGTCAATAGCCGAGTTTAAATGTACATTGAAGAAGAAGCAATCCTTGGATGGACACCATTGCATGCCAAGAAGTTTGACAGTTGAGGATTCTTCAAATTCTAATGGTGAAAGCTCACGTTGTTCCTTTGGCAAGGATATAAGTAAAGGCCAGCAATTTGTCGTCCATTTCCTAAGGTTAAAACCGCCAGACTTGAGAAGATTTATGAGCTCTAACCTAAGGGAAGTGACTTCTTCAATTGAATCCGCTCCCGTCATAACGTCGTCCATATAAAAGTCGTTAAGTAGGACTTCCGACGCGCGAGGGTAGATTTTTTGGTGATCAAGAGCTAATTGGTACAAAGTGCGAACAGCTAAAAATGGAGCGCATGTCGTGCCGTACGTCACGGTCAAGAGACGGTAATGTTTTATTGTTTGATCATTTGGCTTTCTCCATAGAATACGTTGGAAGTTTGTGTGGTTCTCCGATACTCGTATCTGGCGAAACATTTTCTCTATGTCCCCAGATATGGTATATGTATGTCGACGAAATCGGATACAAATAGAAAAAAGGTCTCGCTGATAACTTTGGCCTACAAGAAGAGACTCATTCAGAGATTGCTTATTGAAAGACTTTGCCGACCCATCAAAGACTACCCTCACCTTGGTAGTACTGCTACTCTCCTTTAAGACGGCATGGTGGGGTAGATAGTAGCATTGGCTTGTAGATGTAGTCAATTCACTGGAAGGTATTTCTTGCATGTGCCTTAAGTTAAGGTATTCGTCCATGAAGCGAACATATTCATCCTTTAAATACTGATTAGACGCTATTCTGCTTTCAGTAGAGTTGAGACGTCTTAACGCGATATTAAAGCTGTTTCCGAAGTCAGTTTCTTTCTCAGTTTTGAAAGGCAGCTGAACCACATACCTGCCGTCAGGTAGCCGCGAATGCGTTTTAACAAATAATTCTTCGGCACATTGGTCTTCATCAGAAAGACTTGGTCTTTGATCAACTTCTTCAAGTCGCCAAAAGCGTTCGAAATCAAACATGTTTTGAGTGTCCAATTGAGTGCAGTAAGACTCGACACTGTTTGATGACATAATGCTGTCCATATTGCCACAAGCAACCCACCCGAAGATCGTGGGAATTAGGTCAGGTACTCCTTGAGCACTCCGAACTGCTGAGCCATTGAAGATGCTAAACACTTTATCAGCACCAATGAGGACGTCAATATGGCCAGGCACATTAAAATTCGGGTCTGCTAATCTTAACGAAGAGAATGCTTTTTTGTCGCAGATCTTAAGAACAGAAGCAGGCAATAAGGATGTAAGTTTAGAGATAACGTAGCAACGAACTTCTACGTACTCCTGAGTATAGCGAGAATATAATTTGATCGTAACGAATCCCTTTGTCACGCCAGCGGATGTGGAACCAACGCCTAATACAGGTATACAAGCGGGCTTCCGAATGAGACCCAACCTTTGAACTGTGCTTTCGGTAATGAAAGACACTTGTGACCCAGAGTCTAGCAACAACCGAACGGTTCTAGAAATTCCTTGCTTGTCATGAGCATGAGCAATAGCTGTTGGCAATAACGTTTGAGTAAGGCAAGAAGGTTTAAACGAATTGCCGTTTGCTGGTATAGTTGAGCAAAGCGAGAGCGATGGATGTGTTGTTGGTAGAGGAATTGAGTGAGACGAGCTGGTTGATGCTGAACTGGTAGACGACGTTGACGAAGATTCAGGAGCAATATTGGTTTGAGAATTTGACGATGCCGACTGAGGGTGAACGAGCGAGTGATGTCGGGAATTGCAAGCTCTGCAGCGGAAATTCGATCTGCATTTGTTAGCAGAATGTCCGACACGTAAACAATTAAAGCACAGAGAGTGTTCTTTTACGAATTCGCGACGTGTTTTAATATCGAACGACAGAAAGTTAGGACATTTGTTTAAGGTGTGTTCTAATTTGCATTTGGGACAAGTTAGTTTCGATTCTGTATAATGCGACTGTATAACTTTGGGGGTTTTCACACGAGATGTATTGAAATGAGAGAGGGTCTGGCACGATTCTAATGCATCACAACGTAGCTGTAAAAACGACACTAATTCATTTACGCTACAATTATCCCTAGATCCGACCTCTTCCGCCCACGCTTGTCGCGTGTCGTGATCGAGTTTCTGGAGCAGAAGATAAATAATCCAGGGGTCACGATTCGTAGATCCTAAGGCATTTAAACCCCGAATCGTTTCGTCAGTGCCGTCAGTGATTCTGCGTAAATGAGGAACGCTGCTGGAATTCATGCTAGGCATCGAAAGAAACGATTGTATATGCGAGTGAATTATTAAATTGGAACGATCATATCTCCTTTCCAGTCGCTCCCATGCATCTAAATAATTTACGTCCGAAACCGTGATATCCCGAATTAAATCCGCTGCTTTACCGCGTAAATACGATTTTAGATAGCGGATTTTTTGCGTGGTGGATAAATTTAAATTGGTGTCTATAGTACCCTGAAAGATGTCTCTAAAACATGGCCATTCCTTATAATCACCGGAAAAGGGATGGATATCGATTTTAGGGAGGGAAATCGTTGCAGATTGGCTAGAGTTAAGATTTTCGAGCTGACTAGCCAACTTATCGGCAAGCGACTGATTAACGGGGGGTATCTCAGACTTTTTCCTATCGCGAATCACTTTGGTTAGGGTAGATTGTGCCAAAAAATACTTGGCCTCGTATTCAGAAAACTCGGATTCCGAATTGATGAAATCGTCTTCATCAGCGTGCTCTAAAAGATCGTTTTGTAGAGAGCCGAATTCTGTCCAATCCTCTTCAAGTTTTTGCAAGCGTATTTCGAGCAACTCTATAGACACGCGGTGATCTATGCTTTCTGCAAATGATACCGCTCGAGTCAGACACCCTTTAACGTGACCACGTTTTGTCTTTATGATGTTCATTTTTAATTTGAGCAACAAACAAAGAATTAAAGTCTATAGATTTAACGACGCGCACGATTAAAGTCAGTTTTATATTTTATATATATATAAGGCACAGAGATCAATCAATAATCAAATCAAAAGGAAAATTTTCAACACGTGTATTAATTTCAATTCTCAATAAAAAATCATACCATAATGTCCATTATACTTTTACCACATGTATGTATACCACACGCTTATAATTCAATCAATCCGCGATCAGAAGGACCAGAAAATGTTTTGTAATTGAAGGTTCTGAATTAACCCAAATAAAAGAAAATGAAACGAAGTCAATATGAAAAACAGTAAATGACAATTTATTGAGCAAACGAAAATTAGGTGTGGTCTGATCGATGGTTAGCAGCAAAGTCAATAACCAGAGCCACGAATTCCAAATACAAAAGCTCAGAGAATGGACTGTCTTCTAATACATATAAAATTTTAGCGTTACGAATTTTGCCGAAGAATACATATAATATTTGAGTGTGTACTCAGTAATTTGCAATGCAATACAATTTAGTTAGAGCGATAATGTAAATGTATTAAGTTAGTATGTATTTAGACAAAAATTAGAATAAACGTTATGAAAGAGTTAGAAAATATAAGAGTACAATTACATGTTAGATGAACAATTAAGCAGTAAATTCAAATTATGCAATCAGCTGGTTACAAATAGGGTGAACATCTGTTGTTTGTACAACTGGTGCGTATATTACAGAACACCAACAATACAGTCCGACAAATCTTGGATGAGAGCAATTTATTGCGCCGACTACAAAGAACGAAACCGTTCGACTTGGCAAGATAAGATTAACCGCGCCTAAATTGCGGAACATGCAGGATCTTTCATTGGAAAGTAACCTGTCAAAAGTTATTATTTCGTGAAAATTGCTTGATAAGTTATATCTTAGTTGCAGTACCCATCAATCTATCGAAGGGAGGTGTTTTTAGTCAGTAAAAATCTGACACTACTATGAGCACGCGCTTGCTATTCTCATAGTGTCTTTGGAAGATCTTCACCTACCCTCTTACAAAAAAAAAAAAAAAAAAAAAAAAAAAAAAAGTTTGCTGGAATCATGGTTGGCGATCATACAGCGACGCGACAAATCGTGATTTGAAGGAGAAATAATCATGCTTATTTTGAGATTCGAATGAATAGTCAAGTCGTTCGAATGTCTATTTTCGTTCGAATTATACCGGTTTTCCTCAAATAAATTTTCTATTCGATCGAATCTCAAAATACAAATTCTTCTAATTCGACAAACTATCGTTCGAATTCGAATGTCAAAATCAGCATGAATAATCTTGAGTTCATTGCTGATACACACCGTTCATACGACGCTCTTCAATATCCGCTAATGTTCTGAAAGGGACAAAACGTCCACAGCGCTCAATTCCTCTTTCAGTCATAGACCACATCCCCACACACTTACAATAAGTTAGTTATTTTTCATTTCCCTACGAAAATATTCACTAGAAATAATTTATATGGCAAAACAACGTTTGCCGGGGCAGCTAGTAATCACATAAAATTCACTTAAAGGACTTCAACTGTTGATCTAATGTGTCAATCTCCACAGAATACTCATAAGCATTGAAAATAATGACCTTGTGTCTATTCAGTTGACGCAAAATAAAACTGAATTTTTCCATATTGAATTGCTTTGTTAGGGAACCACGGAAAAAATAGCGGTACTTTTTGAATTATTCTTTCCGATTTATTTTCTCAACATCATAAGCAAACAGTTAGCATCATCAAATGATATATTACGACACAAGGTTTTGAAAAAATGGTAAACGTAGCTTAGAAAATGTTTGTGCTTATTCAGTTGAAGCGAAGTGTAAATAAAGGTAGAGTATCAGGCTATAAAACAATTTCGAATATTCGAACAAAAGCATTGTAACGCTATGGACGTCTTTGTTTCATTTCATTTAAATGTGGTTTCCTAATTTTTGCAATAAAACAAATTTGTCGTAACACCCACTTTCAGTGGTTTATCAATTATGTTCTCTATAATTCTATATAATCATGGACAAGTACGTATTTTTAAAAGCTTCAAAACCGTGAGTACTTCTACAAACTCTTCTCCTGAAAATTTTAAAGTCGGGTTACTTGAACAAAAAAGGTTAAAGGCATCTTGGAGTGTTGTTGTGTTGTATTGAGGTTTTCTTGTAAAATTGTTTTAAGTAAGTCCTAAGAGTTTATTTAAATTTTTGGTTTAAACATTGGGAGACTGTTGAATATCCACTTGCGTTCAAATATAATATTAATACTATAAGAGCTATTTTAATTCACACTCAAGACTTCTCAATAGCATTGCAAATAGCATCCGTAGATATTAGGATTTCCATTCCATGATACGATCCGCTGCAAATATCTAAGGAAGTTTCTTAAAAACTATTCAATTTAATCACCGATATTTGTCACCTATCAAAATGTACTTTTACAAGGGTTCCATACACAAATACATGTTGCTTCAATATGAGAAAGTAGCTGAATAAAATTCATTGTCTTTTGTTGATATTTGTTTTGGTCTAGGAGCTGTCATTCTACAAGCTTGTTGGTGGTTTATTCTGTTGGTTAGTAGACTTCATAAATAATAAAAATTAGAAGGTATATGAAGGAATGATTTTATATTTTCTACTGAATTAAAGTCCTGGATAAAAGACATACAGTGAATCAAAGTAATTCAATCGAATTGCGAAGGATACACACTTTTTCGCTGTAAAATAGTTTACATATTTCAAAAAGTAAAAAGTTCGTTATTCATACTCAGGTAATGCTTTTTAAGAGTTTTGAGAAACGTTTACAAGTTGATACACGTGTATTCTCGACATACTTAAAAAAAGCCCTTGGCGGAGTACTACACTCATTACTTTTGGCTCAGCTTAAGTCGTTGGTCTCTCTTTCATCAATATCAAAATTATTCTTAAATGATTGTACTTATGGTGGAAAGAGGTCCGTGGTTTAACTTCTCGGGTAACAGAAATAACCTCGGAAGTTTCGCAATGAAGTCATCTGTGCCCGTTGCTATTCATTCAAGTATTATTTTTTATTTTTTAATTTATTGTGTGTACAACAGCAACTGCAATTTATTGCAAAAAGCTAGCATGAAAAGTTTGTTAATTGCTATTAAGTTTGTGCCTCTTTGTCAGGATTTTTTTTTGCAGTAAACACCACATCGTTTTTTTCATCTTTTTTCGTCAGAGCTCGATGTGCAAAGCTCATGCAAACAAAAACACTCACTCACACTCTACACCTCCAATTCGCCCATTGTTTCCAGGCCGGTATAACGTGGGGTATGTGGTTAGTGTGTTGGACTACAGATTGAGGGCTCTCAGGTTCAAATTAATTAAGCCGGAAGCATTAACATCCTGCGTTTTATTTCACCGCCCCAAGACCTGAAAAAGCCTGAAAAACATCTTAGAGTATCCGTTCGGAGTCGGCGTCAAATACAACTTTGCACACACATATGGTTGGAGGTTAAATTTTAGGCGCTGTATGGACCGTTAATACATAATATTTATTTTATTTTATTTTTTTCAATACAATAATACGATTTTAGCACGAAGAGACCTTTGGGGAGTACATACATTTAATTAATGAACCAATTGTGGTAAATTTATAGGGACATCAAAAAACATACCTACTTAACGGGCCCACGCCCCATATTGAGGCTCTGACTGAGACACCGCAGCCTTCCGACCTTCGCGACTCAGGGTACGCTAGATGCTCTGAGTTGAAGCATTATTGTCCATTCGATCGAATTGAACATACCAATATGTTTGACGTCTTTAAGCTTTTGAACAGCTCATAGAGTTCGTGGTTATATCTTCTCCTTCATTAGCCGGTGGATTTTTCTTTGGAAAGAAATCATTATCAACTCACCTTTCCTGCTTATCGTCCAACACTTTTTGATTTTTCAATTTTTTATAAAAAAAGCAAATTCAAATCAAAGAGCACTAAGCTCGGTAACGGTGAGTATGAGGGCAAATACACGATAAAGATGCTTCGCATTACAGCAGGAGTAACAAAGCTTTATCGAATAATAAGTTCTAAGATCCGAGGAAGCCTTTACGTCAAATAACCTATCTCAAGGTTAGGTTTAGGTGGCTGTCGGCAGAAGCCGACACACTTAGACCAATTTAGGTCCATTGTGATACCACGTATATATTATCTGCCTTAACTCTGTAGATGGGACTGGCCAACGACAAGCGGTTGTTCTCAAACGGTCCCCCATCTACGTACATACTAACCGCGCCCAACGTCGGTTAATTACGGTGATCTGACGAGAACCGATTAACTCGACGTGGTATGGTCGTTGGGTAACCTATCTCAAAGAAAATGTTGGTTTGTACTGCCATGTCCAACGAAGAGATCCTTAGAATACGGTCAAAAGGGTAATATCAATCAACGTTTCTAAACAATCGCAAAAGACAGGGATGGGTAACAACTCCTCGATCCCACAAATGGAACATCACCAGCATTTGATTAGCTTCAGTGTCGGGAGGCCTGTCGATACTTTTTTTTTTGTCAAGCCGACTAACCCTACCGATGGACTAGTAGAGATGCAATAATTTCTTTAGTCCAGATCGTAACCTTGTCATTAAAAAAAAGAAGATGAATTAATGATTAATTCTCACAATTATACAGATAATGTAATATAAATGTATTAACGTGTTCAAACATGATTTGGAGCTATTATTATGAATGCCTCACTATGTATCCGTTAGCCCTTGAGTTTCTCCATTTCAATTTCAATTAAGTTCACAGAATTGTTCCCTTAAAGCCTAAAAAAAAGAACCCAACCGCCAATCATTCGAGCTCATTGCCAGAATGCCATTTGTAATAAAGTAAATGGGAATATTGCCCATCCAAGGCTGCTATCAAATTGTATTCAAACTGATTTAAATAAAAAAAAATCAGATTAGAGTATTTTTTTCAGCCGCTTTCCACTTAGGCTCAATTTCCTCATTGGAAAACTAAATAGTAAAATTCGCTTCGGGTGTCCTTTTTTTGTGCTTTTAAAACCTATTTGGTTTTATTCGCATTCTCGAAATATTATTTTGTTCTATTCAATATGGCCTGATTTCTGTAATGAATCGCATTTGCCTTATACTCCCAGCTTGAATAGTTTAGCAAGAGGACAACCAGCAAAAAGAAATTGGAAACTAAATGAATACCCAATTCTCGTACAACTGTCAAATGGCGAAAATGCATAAATGCCACACGGGACATCCAGATATATTTAATTTAAAACGCTTTTGAATCGAATACCGACAAGATATTGCTTTGTGTGAGCGTGAGGATGCGTGTAGTGCTCATGTGTTCCAAGTGAATCTGGTGCATACTAAACTGAAGTGTTGTCAGAATGAAGCGGAAGTATTGTCCCAGTTAAGCTCATACTTAACGAGTTATTTTTTCTCAGGCCATGCACTTGTCGGCGGCGCGGCACAATTCCATTTCATTTGTATCCGCAGAATTGTGCAAATGAAACTTTCACAATTTGCCGAGATTTTCAATTGGAACATTTTCAGTTCGATTGGTTTCTACAAAAGCCCCAGAAAGAGAGCAGCAGAAAAATAAGTTTTGTATTTTGTTCTTTCTTTATTTTTCAGCAATGCATTGAAATTCTGGTTTGAGCTACGAAGAATCTTTCGCACAATAGCAGCGTGGGTATTGATGCTGCTCTTTAGTCCTTGAATAGTGCTGCTGTATTAGATGTCATAGTTGCTGTCTGTTTTTTGCCATTGATAAAAATAAATACATATGTGTGTGTACCTTTTGTTCTATGAAAAGAATGATAAGAGGCTTTCAGTTCAACTGGTAGATTTTCTATTTATTTGTGCCAAAGCAATTCTTGGATCAAAACAAAAGAGGCTATACAAATGCTTTCTATGCACAGCTATAGGCCCTCCTACATTAAAACTAATTTTCTTCTTCAAGAGATGATACCGTTTCGCTACTGAAGCCTAACGACTGAACCAGTTTCCTGTTTAATGTGTCTATTAAATTCCTGAGATGCCTTCCTACAGAGTTATCAGTTTAAATGGCTCCTTGGTGGTATCACATTTGTAGTATAGAAACATGGATATTGGTACCTTTATTACCGCACCAGGAGTAGAGGTAATTTTTTTCCAGAAGATAGGATGGCAAACTCTACGCACATGCCAACAAACCGGGGTGAATTTTATCGGTTTCTTTCCCCAAATCATGCATACCTTATGTAGCCGGATTATGTGTACTTGCTAGTGCCGCACGAGCGACGCGTTCGCAATAAATTGAGTTTTAAATCACGCAGTCCTGGGTACCGTAATGACATTAGTATTAGCGTTGCGTATACTGTTGATGTAATTAACATAATTTTCCGGGTGAGTAAGCAAGATGATTATTTCAATGGAACAACATAAAACATTTTAAAAACAATAGGAAGCATATATTTTATCCTTAATGTTGTACAAGGGTTGGCCATACATAAGGAGATAATAGAAACCAGCGAATGCAAACAGTGTTACATGGAACAAAATTAACAAAATATAAACCGGAACAAGGTCGATCAGTTAAGAAGTGAAATTTACAAATTTCCAGTCAACGGTGGCGTATACTCAATATTTTGTTGTTGTTAGTGCATGCCATTGGTTCAAATGTACAATGTACTCGTACATACATACAAATACATTATTATACTTTCATTTATGGTTCATAATCACACGGAAATACCTGTTGTATGCTTCCCAATTGAGTTTGATTTCAATAATTTTTCTGACCTATAATTAAATAATAAACGCGCAAAGATTTCGTTTTCTTTATTAATCTTAACACGCCAGTTGAAAACGAAAACAAAATCCCCCTTTACGAATTGGCAGGCATTAACTACACGATTTTTTGTAATTCTTTTCTTACAAAGTGGCGCACCAATTGTGCTACAGTAAGAAATTCAAATAACTTTTATTTTCAATTAATGTATTTATTTTATTTTTATTGTAAAGAACATTCAACTTTATTTTACATTACTAATTGTTTTTGAGATGATACGAGGGTGGGTCAATAAGTCCGTGACTTTTGGAATAAAACACAGATTTGTTGATAAAATTTTTTTTTATTTTTCAACGTAGTCTCCCTTGAGCTCTATAAACTTTGTCCAACGCTTCTCCAATTTTTTATCCCTTCCAAAAAAAATGATTTGTCGAGGTCCTCAAAATAGGCCTTTATTTGCGAGATGACTTCATCATTGGAGTCAAATCTTTTTCCACGAAGCCATTTCTTCAGGTTTGGGAACAAGAAGTAGTCGCTTGGAGACAAATCTGGAGAATAGGGTGGATGAGGGAGCAATTCATAGCCCAATTCATGGTTTTTTGCCATGGCAACTGCACATGTGTGCACCCTTGCATTGTCTTAATGGAAAAGAACTTTTTTCTTGGCCAAATGAGGTCGGTTTTTTTTCAAATCGTCATTGAATCGGTCCAATAAGTTGGCATAATATTCCCCATTGATTGTTCTTCCCTTTTGAAGGTAGTCAATGTGGATTATCCCGCGTGCATCCCAAAAAACAGTCGCCATAACTTTATTGGCTGACAAACCCACCTTGGCCTTCTTTGGCGCCGATTCACCCTTAGAAACCCACTGTTTTGACTGTTGTTTGGTCTCTGGTGTGTTGTGATGGATCCATGTTTCGTCCACGGTTACAAAACGGCGCAAAAACTCCTCCATATTGCGATTAAACAACGCCAAACCTTCCTGTGAAGTTGTTACACGATTGCGTTTGTGGTCGACTGTGAGCAAACGCGGCACCCATCTTGCGGAAAGCTTTCTCATGCCCAAGTGATCATTTAAAATTGAAACCACTGAGCCATGCGAGATCCCTACGGCTTCCACAATCTCTCGCACTTTGAATCTTCGGTCGGCCAACACCATATCGTGAATTTTTTCGATTGTTTCGGGTGTAGAGACCTCAACTGGGCGTCCAGGACGTTCGGCATCTTCAGTGCTTGTACGGCCACAAAGAAATTCAGTAAACCACTTTTTTACCATTGAAATCGATGGTGCAGAGTCCCCATAGTATTTTTCAAGCTTAGCCTTGCTCTCGGTAATGGTTTTTTTTCGCAAGAAATAATGCGGACTTATTGACCCGCCCTCGTAGATCGTAAATGATATCCATGCTCATCTACGCATGTACGACACCTGTTCAGAAAATTATTCATTGCGGCCTGAAGGGTTGAAGTCGGGATCGCCTCAATTATTGTTTTAATGCACTGCTTCAATTCAGTCAAATTCCTTGGTTTCGTTTTGTAAACCTCTTGCTTGACATAACCCCATAACAAAAGTTTGGGGCAGTCAGGTCAGGTGACCTTTGGGGCCAGCGGAAAGTGGAGTTTCTGGATCTAAGGAGTATGGCCCCACAATGCACCTTGATGAAACGGCGCACCACACAGTGAATCGTTCCGGGTGCAGTACCGTCTCATGGAGTATGTCTCCAAAACGGCAATTTTGGTTATTTATGTTGCCGTTTAGATCAAAATGGCCCTCATCAGACATAAACAAACAATTTATCAAGCAGTTATTTTCTTCGGTCATTTCAATCATTTTTTGCCAAAATTCCAGGCGAATAGGCAAATCCAGAAGGTTTAATTTGGACTTTGTACGGAAACAATTTGAATATACTAAATATTGCAATCGTGCTGAAATTTGTAACTCACACTGAGTATGAGGTAGTCCAAGAAAGTGTGTCCTGAATTTCCGTCTATCGGTCTGTCCGTCTGTTACCGAGGCTCTAGCAACAAAGGGTGGTCGGATTTTTTTCAAACTTTATATATATTTTGGGTTTCTAGGCTAATAACTCGCAGCCTCTTTTTTTATTCTTTCCCACTACACAACCAGTTTTTACAAAACCGACTTTGTCGAGAATGGAAATATAAAATACTTGAATACAGTATAAAAAAAAAACAGTTTTTTCCAAATTCTTCGATTGAGGACACTTTAGGAAACCAAAAACAACTCAAAAATAGACCACGCAATTTCAAAGAAATTCCATATAATTATAGATACATATATGTAAAAGAAAACTGTGTAAGTTGTTAAAATTTTGAAAATCATCGTGTTTCTTGAAAACGCCTCTAATAATTTTTGAATTTTGTTTGGGGTTTTTAATGCTTGGTGTAAATACAAGAATATGGCATACTCAGGCTTTCGCAAAAGACTCGGTAGAGCGTTTTCAAAAAAGAAAATTAATAGTCAAGCAGGTTTTATTATTTTGAACAAATTTGCATATATTCATTTTCCAAAAAAATGTATAAAGTATTTATTCATATATTAGTTTCTAAAAAAATTTAACTAAAATTTATTTATTTAATTAAAATAATTTACTCAGTTTTTACCAAAAGACTTAAACAGCGGTACTTTCGAAACAAGGCAATATTCTTAAAAAGGGGTAAAGAGATTTTAAAAAAGTTTGAAAATTGGGTTGACACAAAAATTAAGGACAAATTTGCATTATCATTTTTTTTTAAATAGCTTGGTAATTTTATTTGCTTCAAAGTTGACCCAATAAGATAGAAAGTTAACAAGTATACAAAATAGCTAATGAAAAAAATGTGATTCGACACCAATTCTTATAAATTTGAGAAAGTTGTCGTACCGCCCAGCCGTGCACTTTACTTTTTTACTTTTCCACAGACAAAACATTAAATTGGTCTTCGTCCGCTTCTAGTAAAATAATGCAAATACAATTCGTTGCTGTAGCCTATAAACAAAGTAAGGAGAACAAGGTAGGACACTTTATGCGGTACCATAAAATGTCGGGTACAAAAACTATATCATAAATAGTTCTTCGGGATTTGAGAAACTACGAACCCAAAATATTTTGAATTGTTTGGAAAAAAGGACAAAAATGTCCACGCATCATATAAAACGCATGCCTTGTAAATTGATTCTGAACTTTCTGAACTCTATCCAAAAGCTATTGTTGGCGAGACATTGGCTGAAATTAATAGAGTTAGCAATATCATCAATAAATAAAATAAGAAGCAGTGGGTCAACCCGGTTGTACTGGCGAATACCGAAAGTACATTTAGCTTGCCTTGAGGTTTGTTCTTCAATTAATTTGTTGGACCCTTTCAATTAGGAAGAATCATATCCATTGAAGTAAGCTTGAATGGACAAAAAATACTTCAAATTTATGATGCAATATGTTGTGATATACGGAGTCAAACGCATTGCTAAAATGCGTATCAAAAGCATCACTTATCTTTGTTTGATTATGTTCTTTGACGTGAATGTAAAGGTATTAATTTAGGTAACGCAACCCCGCGATCTTCAGCAGAATTACAATGATCCCTTCGGAAGACGGCATGAATTCGTGAGCTAGTTACAAAAGTATTTAGGTATAAGCAGCACATCTACGATCCAAGGTATTTAATTAAAAGAACCTTCCGTCTATGCCCGATTCCGCAAATTTGAGAATCTTCTTATGAAAATCATAATCTTGAGGTTCACAAGATGTAACTCGAACCAATACCATAAAACACTGAAGGCTTATTTATCTACCAGGAAAACATAGAACAAAGTACGCGCAACTTCTATAGCCAAGTATATATTTTTTACCGACGCGTCGCGATAGTTCCAAAATGGAATGTTTGGTAACACAATTTTTTTTTTCAAAAACTTAATGCGTTAACCAATGCTTACAAATTTTCGAAATGAATTTCAATTGGCTTGCAATTGCCGTACAATTGTAATTATCCCATGAAGTAGATGATCTTGGGTTTGCTGGAGACTCTCCTTAACTCATATAATGCAAACATTTGTAAAACTCTCAGAGTACATTTTTTTTAGATTTAGAGTAATTTACATACACAACCTTGAACTATCTGAATTTAAATATCTGAGGCATGAGTGCACCATCATCTGCCAATTTATGTGAATAAATAATACACGCTATTCCAAGTGCTACCAAACCACATTATCTAACCAGTTTAAAAAAAAGCATTTACCCCATGAGCTCAGAGAAAGCAAGACTTCCAGAGCATATTTAAAAAGGATCAAAATTCCAGTGAGGCATATATCCTCGCATGGAGCATAAATGCTGAAATCTTGTTTTGCTTGAACCTGCCCCACAAGGAGCCGCCCCACATTTCATTCTGCTCCTTGATTGAAAATAAGTCACAAACCCAATATGTAACCTAAATGTATAAAACCAGAAAAAAAGCTCGTCCCTACGGGATCTGAAAAAATAGGTTAAAGAAAATGCAATGCAGCATTTGTGAGTGCGGTGCGCGGCAGGGTTGTTTTGTTGTCGTGTGTTTTTAAATCCTTATCACAAAATATCATGTGGAGGCTTTTGACAAATCGATTATTTGTGTCCTGTCGCACGCATTTTAGGTCAATTTTGTTGCCATACTGTTGATGGTATTGGTGGGACTCGCATTCAATAAACTAGCTCAACTACATATTGATTTTTTTCCTCCATATTAAAGATTGCTCTTTCATGTAAAGGATATATTGCTTATGGCTACGTAAAATTATGTAAATATTTGTATTTTCCATCTTTTCATTATTGATGTGCTTTGCCAATGGAGCGAAAAATTCATGTCAAGTAGGGTTGATATGTTAATAAAAACCTCTAATCCAGAATATTAGGGTGTAAGCGATTTTCATTCGTTTTTCATCCCATTTGGCAATAGTTTGCATTTTAGAATTATTTCGTTGTATCCAATTTAAGATTGATGTGGATGAGGGGAACTTTGCCTGTTGGTGAGAGGTGCTTAATCAAAAATGCATTAATATTTCAGCAAGTATTAGCTGATGCGTGATGATAAATCAGACGTTACATCATAATTATGTATATTATACTGAATTGATCTTATGTTAATTGAAATTTCGTGTATTGTGGGTGGGATTTGCATTTTAAATGGGATATGCAACTGGTAGAGTGTCTTAGCTTAAAATTTTATACTGACGTCAATTTCAAGGGGAACGTAAGGGACTAAAAAAGAGTTTGAGTTTTATTGGGACATCGAATAATTCTAATTTAAGTAACCATGTTGAGAAGACATGAGTTTGGATTGCCAGCATATACTTTCCATTGTGAAGTATGGAACACAAGCAAAGATATATATAGTGATTAAGCATAGTGAGAATTCACTCGAAATGTTGTACGCACACAGAGCTCAAAGAACTTTCAACAAACCATTTGTACAAAATTAACTCTGCATGACAATTCATACTATAGCACAGGAAAAAATAACACCAAGCCAAGAAACTTTCAGTAACACGCTCATGTATAGAATTATATGTGGAAGATTTCCCGTGAAATGTATGCGCCACGATGTATTTCAAGACATTCAACAGCCTTCATTCAGTGTACATTTGTTTTGATATTTTCTCGACTCTGAACCAAAACATTAACAAAACTTTTTACAACATAAAAAAAAAGTAAACTTATTAACAGCAAAATGACCGCCTCGAAGAAAGGTGAAAACAGAAACAAGTGAATGACAAACGAAATATAAATATGCACTCAATGTCAGAACACTATAAAATGAAAGCCACACACTCGAAATTAAGAAAGCACTAAAAAACATGAACTGAGATATAGAAGGACAAGTGGGAACGTGAATTTCAGGTGAAAGAATTAAACGACGCAAACATTTTTTGCTAGTAAAGTAAAAACATAGGGAGAGGCTACAATCCGCTTGGACGAACCTATAAAGCGAGCGTGGCAAAAATCTTAGTATGGGTGAATTGTTAAGAAGGATATGGTCTACATATTTTGTTTAAAATAATTATTTTGTCATTTTTTTAAAATGATTTTATCGAAAACACAAAGTTTTTGTTGGAAAACGCCCATAAAAAGTGGGCATCGTTGAAAACTTTGCATGAATTAATTGTTTAAAACGACTTTATCTACTTTGCCAAGAATAGTACTTTCATTTCCAATGATTTCTTTAACAAAACGTTTTTTTTAAATAGTTGGCATGAATTTAAAAAGTTCGTACACTTGATTATTTTCGATTCCTAGAGAGTATACATTCTAAATTTGAACTTTCTAGATCGAGTATAAGGGCCTATATTTTGCTGACGGACGTGGCTAGATCGACATTACTATCAATGCTGATCATGAATAAGGCTACTCTTAAGGGGTCTAAGGGAAAAATTAAGGTAGGTATATTACAAACCGTGAGTCAAAATTAATGTACGCTTTGAATAGGGTATACAGAAAGGGTTGTACGAAGTATGTTTTCTTATTAAAAAATGTAGGAAGAACATTATCCGAATTAAGTCAGTTAATAAGTTAATCAAAGCAGTACAACTTGGAACCGTAACCTAAAAACTGTCAATAATTCGAGTCAGCAATAAAACAAATTCTTCTCTGACTTACACACTAGCAGCCTTATTTATAGGTGTTTGGCTTAACCATTTCCAAACGGTTGTATAGCTATACAGTGTCGGAGTGTTTGTTTTGCTTTGTATATCGCTTTATAACTCCTTATTCATAAGACATTTTCCCATTCATATTAGTTAAAAATGAATTGTGTCAGATAAAGCCCAGAAAAGGGAAGAAATATGTTACATAAAGCTACTCAAACTAATAAACACAGCTTAGCTGTTTGTTAAAAACAAATAAAAATATTATGCTGATATCTGGATATTCGGATATTGTTACATATCTTAACGAAATTATATGGTATTTTATACCGACTATGAATGAATGCCCCCTTTTCTTTCAGTTACTAATAAATAAACACAATTCAATTGGTAACCAATACCGCCCTACGTCAGCTTATTACAAGCTTAATGCTAGCATCCCTTCTCTTACTTGTCTCTGCCACTATTAATAATTTTCTCCTATCTCTGTGTAAATTAATTCTTACATGCATATATAAGTTCAACTTTTTTTAAGAATCCTCATTGCTGAAATGCTGAGCATCCTTAAATCAAAATACAGATTCATTTTTATTTCTCATAGCAACAGAGATAAGGAGAAAATAACAATTCGATACCGAAACACATTTATAGCGGCATCAATCAACTTCAAACTTAGCCGCTTAACAACGTTTAGAGTCATTTTAGAGCCTGCATAACTTTATACACTCCTTATAATATGCTTACGAATAAGGCTAGAAATATACAGGCCTACGGCGAATAAATTTTCCCGGGGAACTCTTACCACCCAGCATAATTTAATTTGCCCTGTTGAGAACGGAAAAAGTTCCCTCGTGATTTATTCACGATAGCCCTGATAACGAATTCAAAACCGGATCTACAATGGTAATAGGGGACTTCAATGCATAAATTTGGTTTATTATGGAGGACGAAGAATTAATAATTGCGGATATATTAATGCTGGAGGTGGAACACTAACACAGTGGCTCCTTTAAGAGCGATAGGCAATATCATAAAAAAAACATCATTTCTCCAATGCTCTGTTCTTGGGCCGATTTTGTATAATGTAGCATCAGATTTTTCAAAATAACCTGTGAGGCGGCAATATATGCCGATGACACCCCATTATTGTCGTCGCATAAATGCAGTCGCAATATTGATACGAATCTTAAAATTGCGGCCACACAGAAGATTGTGTGATGTCTTCAACTAAGTAGACGCGTTTTAAATTGCTCCTATATATGCAATCAAATTATTTTCTACCGGCTACCTAATCAAACAAGTTGTAATTCAAAGTCTTACACATTCATTTTTGTTTCATATCTCTAAACCTAGGGTGGCTTTTGTGTTTTTTTTTTCTGTTGAATAATTGAATTAAAAAAATCTAAATAAGTTATACTTTGAACGGTTTAATACTCGATTCGATTTGCTTAATCGCTCTCAGTGTAATATGTCAGCCAGACCCAAACGTCAAGGAACCAAGGAGAGCAAGGTGCTGAGCTCTTCTGAGTTATTCAGCTCGCCGCTTTAAGCAGCCAAAACAAATTGCGTCCTATTTCTACCCCAAGTCAAAATATGGAAAGGAGATCAACAATTTCGGAAAATTTACAAGACCTCGAAGCAACACTAACAAAAAAGTTTGCACTGCTGATTTCCGAACTTGAGGGAAAAGTAAACAATTTAATCAGCGAAGCCATTGCTACTATTGATATTCGAGTAAACAGTGCGAAAGCGAAATTGTGGAGCTTAGAGAAGAAAACATACAAATAAGAGAGGAGTTAGCTGACTATCAGCGCCGACAGCGTCTCTGTGATGTAGTAGTGAGAGGTATTCCCTATGCACATAATGAGAATGCCATCGATCTTGCCAAAAAAATCGCCGTTAAGCTACGTCACGAATACTCTCCCCACGTAGATGCTTTTCGTCTTAGATCCAATTCGCAGGGCAGCAGCAACAGCAACAACAACAACAACAGCAAAAGCTCTCGCCCACTGCTAATTCGCTTCTCTTCCCATGCTGAGCAACGGGCTTTCCTCTCTTCGTTCTACAAAAACAAAGGCCTTACACTTGACCAACTAGATGATGATACACAAAATCGTCGTCGTATTTACATAAACGAAAGTCTTACGCCTGCGAATAGTTCTCTGTTGCGGCATGCAAATCATCTTCGGGGAGAAAGCTTGCTGTCATCAGTGAGAACGAGAAGTGGTTTTGTGTACGTGAAGAAAACTAGTGATGATTTTGAAATTAAAATTACAACATCGGCCAAACTCTCCTGAAAGCTTTTTGCCGGTGCTTCCCGCTGCATTTCAACTGATGTCATCTGGAGCAGTTCTACGTATACTTATTTAATTTTGCTTAGATATTCTACGCTTTATACGTTTGTAAATTAAATTTCTTGAAACAGTAGATAGTACCTATTTGTAACTTCTATTTTTATTTTATTTTCTATTTCTTGTATAACTACGAGTACCTTCATTTTCTTTCTTCTTCTTTTACACCTTCTCTTCTTACACTTTCCTTATTGTTGTTATTGTTGTCGTCTCCACATAAAATGCCAGTACATACTTGTCGTACATTGCTCAATTGCTTGTTATACCCTATTCTAAGGGTATATTAATTTTGACGCATAGATTGTAACATACCTTAATATTGCCCGTAGACCCCTAAAAGTTACTATATTTATGATCAGCATCGATAGTAATGTCGATCTAACCATGTCCGTCCGTCCGTCCGTCCGTCTGTCGGCAAAAATTAGGCCTTTAAACTGGACCTAGAGAGCTGAAATTTTAACCAATCCGCCCACAGACACGCCCACAAACTCAAAAAAAAAAAAACAAAATTTTGGAAAAAATCGAATTTTGAGCTAGAAAGCTGAATTTTTTTTTATATGATCTATGACTCCTAAAACTGCTCGGGATATAAAATTTTCAAAATCCGCCCACTGACACGCCCACAAATAAATAAAACAATTTTATTGAAAAACCAAAATTTGAGCTAGTGAGCTGAAATTTATAATATATACTCTCTATTCGCCCTTTAAGCTCATGTGTAAATATTTTCAAAATCCGCCTACTGACACGCCCACAATTTAAAAAAAAACGTTTTTTGAAAATCCAAAGTTTAAGCTAGGAAGCTGAAATTTATAATATATACTCTCTAGGGGGCCCTTTATGCTCATGTGTAAATATTTTCAAAATCCGCCCACTGACACCCACAATTTAAATTTTTTTATTTTTTTTGAAAATTCAAAGTTTGAGCTAGGGAGCCGAAATTTATAATATATACTCTCTAGGGGCCCTTTATGCTCATGTGTTAATTTTTTTTAAATCCGCTTACTGACACGCCCACAATTAAATAAAACAATTTTATTGAAACACCCAAGTTTGAGCTAGGGAGCGTTTTTTTCGATAAAATCCTTTAAATGTTATATAACAAAATATGTAGAGCGTTCTTAACAATTCAACCATACTTGGACTTTTGTCACGCCCACTTATGAGGGATAGGAATAAGAATAGGGTATTCAACAGTTCGCCCAAGTGGACTGTAGCCCGTCCCTATGTTTTCTTTTTAAGTTTGTTTACTTGAGTGATGGTTAATAATATCAATAGTTTTCCGGTGTCTGGTTATGCTGGTGAAATTGCGGTGCGATCTGTAGCCAACATTTTATCCAACTCACGCGAGGGATTAAAAATATGTTACCTTAATGCGCGTAGTTTAAATTTAACCAAATTGGATTACTTAGGGTATGTTTTCAAAGGATCTGGGGTTGATATTATTTGCATTACTGAGACTTGGTTCCGGTCTGATCCAGAAGATTCCAAAAATGAAGATGCAGTCAATCAGCTTTATGAAATTCCTGGGTATAAGCTTATTCCTAGTAACAGGGTTACTACAACAACAGGTGGGGGAGTTGCAGTGTATTGTAGCACTTCGTTCAAGTACGAAATACTGAGCAAATCCAAAGGAAGCGTGGTGGAGTATCTTCTCTTAGAAATTTCGGATGGTATAGTGAAATGCCTTGTTGGTGTTGCTTACAACCCAAATCGCTGTCATTCTCCAGATATTTTATTTTCTGCGTTGCATGAGTTTACTGCACTTTATGAGCACATCATAATTTGTGGAGACTTTAATGCTGACCTATTAAAATGTGATAATAAAGCTTATCAACTACTGGATTTTGCTGCTGCTGCCGGTAGTAAATTATCGTTATCGGTAATATATCGGTAGTAAATTCGTATGCCACCCATTTTTCTCCTGATGACCCTCCCAGTCGTCTTGATGTTGTTATGGTGTCAAATCGTGCTGATGTCTTGCTTCAAGATCAGCTGTCCCTGGCGGGAATATCTGACCACGACATGATAGTCTGTACTTACGGTGTTGATATGTCCCGTTCCCCCTCTCCTTCACCGTTCGAATTCAGGGATTATGCTTCAATAGACTACAATGCGTTACATTTTGATGCAAGCTTGCTTCCGTGGCGTCATTGCTATCAAATATCAAGCGTAACGGACAAAGTGAATCATGTTCAATCACTAGTATTGGATCTCTTTAACCGACATGCCCCTATTAAGACAGTTGCAATACGAAATAAGAAATGCCCATGGTTCACCAGTGAGGTTACAAATGCGATGAAGGTTCGTAACAAGCTATTCAAAGTGGAAGCAAAGACCAACAACTCCTAATTGGGAATGTTTTTGTCGTGCTCGTAATTACTCTACCTTAATCACACGAAGAGCTAAAAAGAGATATTTTCTTTCCAAATTGAACACTGAGCTACCATCAAAAAAACTTTGGACCAACTTACGTTCCATTGGCGTTGGGAAAAGAGCTGCTGCTGATTGCATCCCTGATGTTACCGCACTTAATGATGCTTTTTTAAAAAGTACAATTAATAATTCTTATTTTACTCCCAAAGATGAATTCCTTTTTATACCCTATTCTAAGGGTATATTCATTTTTACGCATAGTTTGTAACATACCTTAATATTGCCCGTAGATCCCTAAAAGTTACTATATTTATGATCAGCATCGATAGTAATGTTGATCTAGCCATGTCCGTCCGTCCGTCCGTCCGTCCGTCTGTCGGCAAAAATTAGGCCTTTAAACTGGACCTAGAGAGCTGAAATTTTAACCATATACTCTCTAGGGTCCCGAAATAATCAAGTTTACGAATTTTTGAAATCCGCCCACTGACACGCCCACAAATAAATAAAACAATTTTTTTGAAAATCCAAAGTTTGAGCTAGGGAGCTGAAATTTATAATATATACTCTCTATGGGCCCTTTATGCTCATGTGTAAATATTTTCAAAATCCGCACACTGACACGCCCACAATAAATTTTTTTTTTTTTAAAATTCAAAGTTTGAGCTAGGGAGCTGAAATTTATAATCTCTCTATGGGCCCTTTATGATCATGTGTTAATTTTTTTTAAATCCGCATACTGACACGCCCACAATTAAATAAAACAATTTTATTGAAACACCCAAGTTTGAGCTATGTTTCTGTCTGATTTTGATTTCGAAGTTGTTTCGGAAGTTGACATCATTAATGTTATTCGTTCAAACGCAGTCGGTGAAGATGGTATACCCCTTCGGTTCGCTAAGACAGTCCTGCCCCATTTAGTAAGCTGTCTTACACATATTGTCAACTTTTGTATAAAATCATCTTTTTTTCCTGATAATTGGAAGTTAGCTAAAGTTATTCCTGTGCCAAAGAAACCTCATCCATCTCTTGCAACTGATTTTCGCTCTATTAGCATTTTACTAACTCTATCAAAAGTCTTGGAGAGGGTTCTTGTTAAACAAATATCAGGTTATCTGGATCAGCATAGTTTGATGTCTTCTGTCCAGTCTGGTTTTCGAGCACGTCACAGTTGTGCTACAGCTATGATAAAAATTCTCGATGACATACGAATTAAGTTTGACATGGATCACTTGACCGTTCTTTGTTTGCTTGACTTCTCCAAGGCTTTTGATAGAGTGAACCATCAGGTACTGTGTCAGAAGCTCAGAATGTATTTTGGATTTAGTGAAAGATCAGTGCGCCTTATAAGTAATTACTTGCATAATCGTTACCAAAGAGTAGTCCATAATAGGAAATCGTCCGAATTTAGAGCGTTACTAACGGGTGTACCTCAGGGATCATTTTTGGGACCAATATTATTCTGTTTATATATAAATGATCTGCCCAGTGTCTGTTCGAATGTCTCTTTTCACCTTTATGCTGATGATGTCCAGATTTATTTGTCACGTCCAATTGGACTGGTGGAGGATCTCATAGCTAGAATTAATGAGGATCTTTCGAAAATTTATAGCTGGTCCTTTTCCAATGGGCTAAGCATCAATCCAGAAAAATCTCAACTGATTTTGATATCAAAAAAATGTCATGATACTATTGAACTACCACCTGTGTTACTAAACAATAGGGAAATTAAGTTTGTCGAAACTGTCACAAATCTTGGTTTCAAGATAAATCGCTCGCTCTCCGCTGTAGACCAAACAAATTACGCAGTTGGTCGATTATATGCCGGATTGCGAAAACTTTGGAAGTCTTCTAGTTTCACCCCAGTGGATATAAAACTAAGGCTTGTCAAGACTTTATTCGTTCCAATACTTGACTATTCAACAGCTGTATACTGCAAACTTGACTCTCACTGTCAACACAAGTTGCTTGTCGCGTTCAACGATGCCATCAGATATGTATATGGTCTGCGTCGACAGGATCATATATCGCACTACCACAAACAAGTACTGGGTTGCACGTTTCAACAATTTTTGAATACCAGGTGTATACTAGATCTCCTGCATATCTCTTCGAGAAACTATAAAAGACTATGTCTTACTTGTACTATCCTTTATGAATAAATTGAAATTGAATTGAAAAAAATTGAATTGAAATATTACAAAACTATTGTAACAGATGGAAAATAAATGTTAATGCTGAAAGATGCAGGTCATTTTTTTAACAAGGAACAGGAAACCTGGCTTCCCTCTGGCAAATCAGCTACTTATTAATGAACACCAAATAACAGGGAAGTCTAATGTGGACACTTAGAAGTATATCTAGGTCCAAAATTGACATTAAAGGTATCATATTCATTCCAATTGTTTGCCCTACAGCTGTCAGGTTTCGGGTGATTGCACTTGCTGTCCCATTTAAAGCTACAAATATTACGAAACGAATTCCCTGGCATCACCTTATGTTAAAATTACAAATTAGAGCTGCTGTTGATTTGATCTCTGAAGGACAGAAAACTAAATACGAGTAGTACCTGATTAGATGTGAATTGGCTGAAAATACACATGTAATTCAATTCATTGTTCCAAGTCGAAATTAAACCTCACTTTTTAACTTCATGTTAATATTAATTTATTTACTTTTATGTTAATTAATTCATATTTATATACGAACTCCTTTTTTTTTGAAGTAATACTTCTTTACTTGATTTGGGGAGTAAGCTGGTAAATGAGACACGGAAGTGTAGACCAATGTAGACTTCCGGCGTAACGAAAGTGTAGACAAACGTAGACTTCCGTTACAACTCATACAATTTACTCGGCGAAAAGGTTCGCGGAATGGGTAAACACACTTGAATCTCCTCAATAGAGGGCAATACTAAGCTCATCATCTATCCAAACCGATCCAAAGGAGAAAGCTATATCTAAAACAGTTGCCGACAGATGGAATTTACCGGAAGTGAGTAAAGTCATTGTGTCCATGCATCGCAGTACATTAGTTGGAAATATAGAGCGTCACCGTCATTGTCAGATTTTCAGGTCGGACGGCACAAAACCAAAGTTTGAGCTAGGGAGCTGAAATTTATAATATAGACTCTACGGGGGCCCTCGATACTCATGTGTGAATATTTCCAAAATTCGCCCACTGACTCAAACACAATGTAAAAAAAAAAAAGTTTGAGCTAGGGAGCTGAAATTTATTATACCTAGACTCGCCAGGGGCCCTTGATGCTCATGTGTAAATATTTTCAAAATTCGCCCACTGACACGCCCACAATTTAAATTAGTTGGAGCGAAAGAAATTTTACTTCAGTCGTGTGGTCTTAAGCACACTCATTTTTTCTGTTCCTTTTGTCTTCCATTTCTAAGAGTGCATCAAGGTTTTTTGTCCGTTATTTTCCATCCGAATTTTTCTTCAATCTTGTTTTGGAGAAAATAGTGCGAAGGGCAGGTGTCAACACGAAAGGCACTATCTTCAATAGATCCGTCCAGCTACTGGAGTATGCGGACGATATCGACATAATCGGCCGTTCCCAGCGTGCCGTGTTAGAGGCTTTCACGGCGGTTGAAGAACAGGCGAAATTGGTTGGTCTGGAAGTAAATGAGGACAAAACCAAGTACATGTTATCAACAAACAAACAAACATCTGTCCATCGCCTAGGACAAAACGTCGCTGTTGATAGCAATTACTTCGAGGTAGTTGAGGAGTTCATCTACCTAGGAGTAAACATCAACTCCACGAATGACACCTTAGTGAAGATAGTGAATTACCTTGGGAAACCGGTGCTATCTCGGTTTAGCGAAGCAAATGAGTTCAAAACTCCTCACTCTAAGAACAAAATGCATGCTCTATCGTTACTTAATTCTACCAGTCCTGCTTTAAGTCGCCGAGTGCCGGACGATAATAGAAAAGGGGAGCTTATATTGGGTTCTTTTGAAAGAAAAATACTCCGTCGGATATTTGGTCCTACAACGGCGAACTCTATGAGCTGTACCAAGATGTAGATGTAGTCCAAAAAGCTAAATCACGTCGACTACAATGGCTCGTCCACATGGCGCAAATGGAAAATAATGATCCATCCAAGAGGATCTTCGACTCCCAGAATGGAAGTCTGCAGTGCCTCAGGCAGAAACTCTTCACGAGTCGGGAGCCCGTTAAGTAAGTTAGTAAGTATTTTCCTCAAAATAAAATTAAACAAAAATTCTTTCAAATAAAATATATACCTACTCAATAGTGTATCAGCAGAAAAATATTCAATGTCAATATTAAATCTTTATATACCTATCTGTAAGATGAAGCAAATTACAAATTTATAAAAAACGAAATAAATTATATCTAATTATCAAAAAAAACATAGGGACGGGCTACAGTCCGCTTGGGCGAACTGTTGGATACCCTATTCTTATTCCTATCACTCATAAGTGGGCGTGACAAAAGTCTAAGTATGGTTGAATTGTTAAGAACGCTCTACATATTTTGTTATATAACATTTAAAGGATTTTATAAAAAAAAACGCTCCCTAGCTCAAACTTGGGTGTTTCAATAAAATTGTTTTATTTAATTGTGGGCGTGTCAGTAGGCGGATTTAAAAAAAATTAACACATGAGAATAAAGGGCCCCTAGAGAGTATATATTATAAATTTCAGCTCCCTAGCTCAAACTTTGGATTTTCAAAAAAATTGTTTTATTTATTTGTGGGCGTGTCAGTGGGCGGATTTTGAAATTTTTTTATCCCAAGCAGTTTTAGGAGTCATAGATCATATATAAAAAATTTCAGATTTCTAACTCAAAATTCGATTTTTTCTAAAATTTTGTTTTTTTTTGACTTTGTGGGCGGACTTCAAAAATTTGTAAACTTGATTATTTCGGGACCCTAGAGAGTATATGGTTAAAATTTCAGCTCTCTAGGTCCAGTTTAAAGGCCTAATTTTTGCCGACAGACGGACGGACGGACGGTCGGACATGTCTAGATCGACATTAATATCCATGCTGATCATAAATATAGTAACTTTTAGGGGTCTACGGGCAATATTAAGGTATGTTACAAACTATGCGTCAAAATTAATATACCCTTAGAATAGGGTATAAATATGGAAGAATACTATCAAGACGAATCTATGAACTAAACAATGCATAGAAAACAATTTTAATAGAATGCTATTGGTAGTAATTTTCATAAAATGCAATATTGTATTGTATGAAATACTTTTCGTAGACGCGATGTTAACGAAGAAACTATCAGCTCGAACATAGACCACACAACAAGAAACTTCGTTGAGACACTAAAAACTATGAACACACATAATACGATATTAAAAATGCTGGACATAATTTCCATGCGAGTTATGTCCGCCCGAAACTATCATAATGTCCATGGACAATATGTTTTTTTCCATGGACATCATGTCATTATTATGTTTGGAGTTGAAACAATGTCCACGGACTAACACTTAAGTGTTCAACTTAATTTTTAATTATGTAAACTAAATATGTAAAAGATCATTGAAACAAAAATTTTTAACTCTGATGCAGTTTCATTGCTATATTTTAGTTGGGAACATTTGAAAATCCGCAGTATATTCTTTATATGTAAAAAAGAGTTGGGCCTACGACAGAACCTTGCGGAATACCAACTATGATTGATTTAAAGATAGAGAGGCTTTTTGCGATTGATACAGTAAGCTTTCTATCGTATACAAAACGCAATTTTTGTTAAGTAAAGGGGAAAATCAAATTAGCTTATAAATTAAACCGTTGTGCTACACGGTATCGAATGCTTTTTCAATTTCTAGAAGCACAAGGCTTGTGAATTATTGTAGGTGGATTCTGCTCAACGTGTCCGCGATTCTGATAACTTGATGGGACGATCTTTGACCGTTGCGGACACCGAATTGATGCGGTATTACATTTTTGTACGTGAGGAAGTTTTGCATTTTGTTTTTAATTGTGTTTTCAAAAAGGTTGCTGCAGAACTAAGTAGTTGATTGGTCTGTAGCTGCTAGGGTTTTTGGCTTTCCCTAATTTAAAATGGAAATAACTTCAGCGGTTTTCCACTCAAGTAAGAAGTGTTGTAGCTTATGACTGTATACTTTGTGGAGACTTAGAGACCTTTCGCTTCTAAGACATTGTACAAGTTTCTGGTACTTCTCGTTGTCTTTGCACCGAACTTTAAAAGATATCTTGATTCTCTATAAAATGCATTTTTCAAACTAAACCAACACACTTATGCAAATCCCAAAAGGCTCACAATGGTTTTTATTATAAAACTTGTACTTTGGGTTGCATCTGCCATTAGGTAGCCGTATATTTTGTGCATTCCACCTGCTGATGATTGCATCTTATACTAAGTTTGAAGTTTGGAGATGAAAATTATGAACCATCTGCCTCGCCGATGTCTCGCATGTTTTTCCAAATTTAAGGGGATATCGTTTGGAATAAACGCCTTTTTTGGGCATTCGACCGCATTTTCAACTTCTTCGAATGCAAAGTTGAATGGTTCTTCATAATAAGGAACGGTTCTATGAACCATCAGCCAGAGAAAATGTTCGTTTACAAATCCTTCACAATACTGTCGCATCCTTTGTAGGTTTTGTTAGTCATGCACAAAAAGCTGGATATATTGATAATGAACTTTGCCGAACACTTTACCCAACTCCCAATGTACCTTACTCCTTGCTAGAACTTGAGCGCAATATTTTTGTGATAACTGTGCAACGTAGAGCTAATGGGACAAATTAGTTTTTTTTTTGTACAATGTGCACGCACTAAAAGGATTTTTTTAGTACCCTTATAATGTTATGGCTAGCGTTTAGCGTTAAGTTATTCATGTAAAGAACCGAAATCGTGGCATTCGCGCAAAAACAACTGGAATAGTTGCTTCTGTATTCATTAGAAACGTCGCATCCTTGTTAATTGGTAATCGCAGATTCATGATATTGATCCATCAATTCTGAGCGATAAGGCACATTTCTATCTTTCAGTCTTTGTTAAGTGAGTATAATAAGGATAAACGAAATAAGGCCAAATAGTCATATTTCGTTTGGAGTTATTTCAATCCACCCTTTGTTAACAAGCAGAATCGTCATGTTTTGGGGCACAGAAAACTCACGAATAACTGGCGACAAACCTCTATACGATCAATAAATTTATATTGTAGAAACTTGAAGATTTGGATGTGGGCGATGTTAATTTCGAACGAGATGGTGCTACTTGTTACACAAGTGGCGAAAACATTGATCTTTTGCAATAAAAGATTTCTTTACGTTTCCTTAAATGGCCGCCGCGATCTTGCAATTTAACACGCTGCGGTTTTTTTTGGGCCCATGTATAATTTGACTAATATGTATTATTTTCCTTGCTAATTACAAACCTTTATTTATCGATTAAAATATTTTTTTTTTGAAAGCCTGTGTGTGTAGCTTTCTTCATGAAGCAGTAAATCTAAACTGGTTTGGCAAGACTGAAAATCAGCTGGTTTTTGAGTGCCCACTGTGCGTTGAAGAACACGAAGACATTTCTTTTTGATTTCTTCCTATGATTGCACAAATTGTTTGCTATCTTGGTAGCTATTCGCTTGTGAAAATAAACATTGCAGTTTTGGCACGCCTGGCTTTAAACAAAATTTTTGCAAATTCTTGATGTTGTGAACGAATTCGATGTAGTATAAAAACTTGCTAAAAATATATATGTTCCCGTCCCCCCTTTTCTTTGTTCCGAAACATATTATAACGGTGATATCTGCTTTGGTAAATCGATATTATATTTTATCAGTACGTACTAAAAAATGTGTTGAACGATTGACGAACCACACCAACACCCATAAATCGTACTTCCATATAATCTTCCGGGTTCACACGACTCATTACTCATTATTCCCCTCCGCCACTCATGAACCAACCCAAAACACCGATACACAATCATGCCCGGCGCCATTTATTCTATTCCGTTCATCAAATTTTTTATTGCCGACCATGTAATTGGAAACCATATATATCACTGCCCATTAAGCGCCACTCGTACCAGCGATCCATGTCAATTCGACATTTCATAATCCCACCGCACGGCGCGCGTAGGAAATGAAGATATTTTTTTTTACATATAATTGTGATGAAATCGCACAGGTTACTTGTGGACAGCTCGTCACAGAGGCTTTGCCATGGAAAAGTAAAATGCAAATGTATTTATAAGCAAACTATTAATGAACGGTATGGATACTGGACAGGTCCACGTGTGCATGTTTTTTACATGTGTATATAGGGAATGCAATCCGATACGGTCGGGGTTAATAGGGTTTGACCGGATGCGTAGAGCTAATTTAATCACCCCTTTTCTGGGAGGCGTTTTACTTTCACGATGTTTGTCGTCATTTGAGCCGTTTCACTTTACAAGAGTAGATTTAAATTGTAGTGTTTTAAATCGTTGTAAACGCCACTCGGAATAGGGTGAATATTGGAATCGGAAAGCGCATAAATAAGGGTGGTTGACACAGGATAATCCAGGGTACAACCGATGTACATTTAATACGGAGACATAAAATAACTGCATGCGCATTGTCATTCCATGTGTTTCTATATAAATACTTTGGCATGAAGTTAAAGACAGTAGACTTTATTCCTTAGTCTTTAAATATTAAATAAAACAAAAAGGCCGCAGCAATGATTAACGGTTCTTTAGGAAACCAATAATGTCTCAAAAACGGATAAAGTAATTTCAAAAAATTTGATTTAAATGCCTGATACAAATACATATTAAGAAGAAATCTGCATATTCAGATTTTCGGATTTTTTTTTATATATTTTTTTCTTATAACCGTTTTCTAAATTTTGAACAACGTCAATTCTCTTTTAAACGCCTCAAAGGATTTTGATTATTTTTCTGGTTTTCAATACTTAGAGTTAATGTAAGAATATGATATCTATAGGGGAGAGTTGTTCCACTACTCGCAGCATATAAATTATTATATCTGCACAAACTTTTTCCTGAGAATAAAGCAACATGATGGCTTGTTATTTAATAAACTAAATTATCCAAACTTTTACCAGAATACGAGTTGTAATTAATCATCCTGTAAAATGCAACACGTTCAAGGTATTTAGAAAAAAAAACAACAGCGAAAAACGACAGACCAAGATTAAATGTTCTTTCTGTTTGTTAAACAAACCAATAATAGTTGAATTTTATTAAAAAAATGCTAAATAACAAAAAACGTAACTTGTAAGACAAAAAAATAAAAATTATTAACGAATAAGAATAAAAAGAATACGTAAGAAAAAGCTTCAGTCTGCTTGGGCGAACTGTTGGATACCCTTTTCTTATCCATCAAAAACTGGGCGTGCCAAAAATCTAAGTATGGGTGAATTGTAAAGAAGGATATGGTCTACATATTTAGTTTTACGGTTTGTTAAAAACGACTTTATCTACATACTTTTTTTCAATAGATGGACCTGTTTTTCAGATAGTGGACGGATTTTAAAAAATCTTTACACATGAACGTTTCAGTCTCCTGGAGTATATATTTTAAATTTTACGTTTTTAGCTGAATTTTGACTTTTTCTACAAATATCTTTTCCTTTTAGATTTTGGGCGGATTTTAAAAATTCTTATACCATATTTTTTGGAGCTCTATTGAGTATATGCTCCAACTTTCAATTTTCTAGGTCGAGTTAAATGGCCTATAAATTGCCGACGGACGGAAGGATAGCTAGATCGACAGTACATACTACCGATCCTGATCACAAATATAGTAATATTTTGGGGTCTACGAGCAATATTAAGGTATGTTCAAACTATGAATCAAAATGGTAAAACCTTTTTTAAGTTTTTAGGAAAAGGAAATCCAAGTCCCAGATTTCGGAAGAAATGCTCTTTTTAGTGTAGAGCTTGGAGAAAACAAGGTTTCGTTCATTTCTCTCCATAATTTCTGCAATCCGGGGGTCATAAGCCAATACACTAACCTCTACACCAGAGTTTCTCAACCTTTTTTTTGTAGCGGCACACTTTTAACGATTTCAAAATTTGGTGGCACACAAAGAAAATGATAAGTTTAAAAATTATTTAATTACCTATAACACACTGCAATGTGCGAAATAAAGTAATATGTACTACAAAAATAACAGTACGTTTATTTGGGGATTAATTACAAGTTAATAATAAGAATACTTTAAATGCGAAATTTGAGCTTGATGTGATTTAATAATTCCATTTATATTTGGTCGTAAAAATGACAATGCTACTCTCATATCGTCTTCTACATTTAACAATCTTGATCTTTTTTTAGTTTTAATGTTAGGTTAGGTTAGGTAAGGTGGCTGCAAGGGCGTGAGCCCAGGCACACTTAGGCCGCAGTTTTGGCCCGTTGTGATACCACAAATAGGGGGGGGGGGGGGGGGTGTTCTGCCGGTCATCGCTCGGCTTCCTGGGTTCCCTGTAATTGCCTCCTGTGAGGTTGTGGTTTTTAGGGGGGGAAGATTCTCCTGAAGGGGTCAGGGGCTGTGTTTCGCATAGGTTGCGAGAGTGACTAGTGCAGAGGAGACTTTCGCCCGACATCCGAACCAAGGGTTGCGATCGAGATGAGGCGATTGATTCAATCAAACCCCAGGTCGATCTCACATTTTGCGCCGCGGAGGGAAGCTATTGCCTCTTGGTCACCGGGGGGGGAAGAGTCTTTTGAGATGACTGTTACAATAGAACCTCAAACTGCTCTTCACTCTCTTTGCAGGCAATACCATGCCAGGGAGACCGATACAGTCAATCCCGAGCAAGTTTTAATGTTGGTTAATGCTGAAAATCCGAATTCACACAAATAAGATGTGGAAAATTGTAATAATATGTTAAAGGCTTTTTTGGCTACCATTGGATCATCACATCTAATATCAATACAAAATGAATTAATTGATTCTTCTGAATGTTTTAAAATTAAATCTCGATTATTGGAAAGCAAAATGAGTTCTTCCTCTTCATTCAAAGTTAAGTCAAATACAGAAGTATCTGTTATGAGAAATGGATTACGAACCCAATCAAATTGCTTTATATCCAATTTTGGGAAATAATGAATAATTCTCTGCTCTAATGATGTCAATTGGTCAATAACAATTATTTTAATAGCTTTTTAGCAGTCTTTTGGGACTGACTTAAACTTTTCTAAATTGCCTTTCTGGAGCTTTATTCTTCCATAAAGTTATTTGTTTTTGGAATCCCACCAGCTATCCGTTGAGTTTAAGATATTTTCATTAGGGCCTCGTATACTTGAATTTATGTTATTAAAAATAACAATGTGTCTTATAAATAAGCCAGTTTCGTACACCATATTTTATCATCCAACAAATTAACAAAATCATAATTTTTATCTTGTTCAAAAAACATTTTCATTTCGTCTTTTAATTCTAGCACACGATATAAAACTTTTCTCTGGACAACAACCTTACTTCCGTATGCAATAACAAGGATTCGTACTTGGCTTCCATAAATGGTCTTGATTTTATATAATATTTTCAATTCTGAAGGCAAATATTTTGTAACAAGTGCTTCTCGATGCAAAAAACAATGGGTTACTAATATATCACCATTCAGTTCTTAAACATGTGCTACAAATCCTTTTAGATGTCCAGTCATAGCTGGAGCACCATCTGTATGAATGCCAATACATGACTTCCAAGAAACTTTTATTTCTTCTAAATATGAACTAATTACATCAAAAATATGTTTGCCAGTGGTAAAATCAGGTAACTCCCGACAACATAAAAATTGATTAATTATATCATTTTCGTGAATAAATCTAACGAATGCAATTAATTGAGCTTTTCCTGTAACATATCTTTAATTCGGCGATGGATTGTGTCATTCGAAAGTAGTATTTTACAAATATCAATATCTGCTGATTCACCAATCATTGTTTTCACAATTTTGCTGGTAATATAATTTCTTCAGCCAAATTTTTTAATTTTTATCAGCAATTAATTCTGCTATTTCGTAAGAAGTTACATACCTGAGCCTTTTCAGACACAGCGATTTGTTTTTCAAAAACTTTTACTTGCTTGGATTTTGGAGATAAAGACTTTTGAAAGTAGCTTTCATCTTTTTTTGAAAGCGAAGGATGATTAGTAACCAAGTGACGTTGGAGTTTGCTCGGAACCATAGCACTATTTGATAATTTACAACCACATATCACACACTCGGGAACAAGTTTGTCATTTTAAATTGTAGAGGTAAATCCAAATGTTAAAAAATCATCATTGTATTTCCGATGAACAACGTATTTTTTGCAGCAAGAAGTATCTTTATTTGTACTGGGCGTGGACTGATAAACTTGGTCGCTAACTTTATCATTATCACTATTATCATCGTTAGGCTTTCTTCTTTTTAATCTTTTCTATTTTCAGAAGGTTCTATTAAAATAAAAATAATATTGTCGAAACATTATTAAAAAAAGGCGAATCAAATATTACCTTTAAATACGATTTATTCAAGTTTGAGAATACATACAATACTGCAAAGCCAATATGTTTATAAGATTTTATAAATTGAAACTACAAGCAAATAATTTAATAGTAAACTGAATCACATACATTTGCCAATTTTAACGAAAGAAAATGTGCAGTAACTACTATGCAACGCGTTCATTAAAACAACCTGTTTTTGTACGTACTGTACCAGCGACAAGTGTGAGCCTACTTTAAGTATAAAAAACAGTTTATGTTTCTAAGAAAGAACGCGTTGCAAAACATATAATGAAATAATTTTAAAAAAATGTATGGTTTTAAATATCTATTCCTGTTAAAAGGATTTTTCTGTTTAAATTATATTATATAATAAAATTAATATAATTATATATCTAAAATTTGGCGTCACACTTTTAGAATTTCGCGGAGCACAAAAGTGCTGCGGCACAGTGGTTGAGAACCACTGCTACACCGTTGCCACCCCTATTAAATTTAGAATAGGGTATAAAACCAATATGACATGCATTTCACCTAATTCAGATAATCCCTTTGCATTTTGAGCTAAGCAAATAAAAAAAAAGATAAAATGAATAACCTTTTATTCCCCAAATTTAGTGTCCCATCGTTTAGGCACTCAAAAAAGTTAATAACATATATCTCCTGAATGATTGCGCACATTTAACAAAATAGAGCAGATGGTGTTGAGGAAACACTATTTTCCCATTCCACCTATGTCCCGTAGATACCCACTCTCCACTAATTCTACAATTTTCGCAAACTTAACTCTTCTCAAAAACGGTTGTAAAGATTCTGATTTTTGTTAGTGTTTTTAAATACTTGGAGTTAAGGTAAGTAAATGACACTACCAGTTTTTACCAAAATACTCAAACAAATGAAAATGGGTGAAGTGATTTTAAAGAAATTTAAAATTCAAGTTGACACTACGATATAGAGCAAATTTGAATACTCCGGTGTTCGAAATAATTTTTATATATTTTTTCCCGTTATTCGAAATAAAACTTGTCCTTGGTTATCGAATGAAATTCTAAGGAATATTGAAAAGAGGATTTCTTTACCGTCGATGGAAACGTATGTACTATGGCATTAAGTTTACTTCTAATCGGACATCCAGGCTTCTGTGGAAGCAAGTGCGTGTAATTTGGGTTGAGTAATAAACCTATTTTCGTAAGCGATAAAATCGATCTAGACGAAATCAAAAGTTTTCCAATTCGACCATGGAAAGTGTTCTACTTATAACAAATATCGACTTGACAGTTGGAACAGCTATTTTTGGTATAAAATGCAGATCCGTCGGACTAGATAATATACCCCCAGACTTTGTTAAAATACTTCTCCTTATTATCCTTAATCATATTACACATATTTGCAAGGCCAAAATTATAACTATCCCGAAAAATGGTAGCCCTACTTAGTACAGACCTATCGCAATACTCCCGTTTCAATCTAAAGCTTTCGAATATATTTTAAGCTCTGCCTGAAAAGAGCACCTGGAGAGGAAACTCCCAACACCCCCTCAGTCTGGCTTCCGCTCTGTGTGCATCAGTAAACGCACACTTTTAAAGTATTTGATGACATTCGGAATGCCATGGATGCAGATAAAGTAACTTTGGTTGCTTTGTTGGATTTCTCGAAAAGTTTTGATTCTGTGAATCCGTTCATTCTTTCTAACAAACTTTTATCACAGTTTAACTTCTCTAATCCTATACTAATAACCTTATCCGTTCATACTTAACTAACCGTGCTCAAGCTGTCTTGCTCAATAGTATTGTCTACTCTCTTCTTCCTGTCAATTGTGGCGTTCCCCAAGGATCAATTTTGGTTCCTCTGCTGTTCTTCATGTTTATCAACGATTTACCATCCGTGTTGTCAAATTGTCTCTATCATATATATGCATATGACATTCAGCTTAACCTTGGTATTAAATTGCTGGGCTTGCTGGGCTTCATGCAACGTCTGTTGCTTAATCCCACAAAAACAAAAGTTATCCCGATATCCAAACGCCAACTTCATCTCTCTGACCTACTTTCCATTCAATTAAACTCAACTCCACTTGAATATGTCACAATTGTGAAAAACCTTGGAGTTTTTTTTTAATACAAGATTGACGTGGAATGACAACATTGACAGTGTTTTCTCTAATGTATATGCACCACTTCGTGGACTATCCGTCATTAAATCTATATTTCCCACGCAAGTCAAGGTATAGCTGGTAAAAGCTCTGATTGTACCAATTATTTCCTATGGGTGTGAGATTTTTGCTGATTCCGACTATTCATCTACACAAAAATTAAAAGTGGCTATTAACTCCATTGCGCGGTTGGTTTTAAACCTTCGGAAATACGACCATATCTCTTTAGAGTCCCGTCAAATACTTGGGTGCGGTCTTGAAGCTTTTTATTTTTAAAATAATTAATTGGAAGGTTATTAGGTCTCTGCCGCACTCTTGCTTGACATCTCACAGACAATTTTTCATTTATGCTGTTAGAATCTGGTACGGTCTCCCAATTCATGTTAGGAATAAGATCGAATACAGACAGTTTTTGAATGAATGTTTTGAACATTTTCGTCATGTTAATTAAAATTGTTTTTACTTCTTTTATGTTTTTTGAATTTATGTGGCTTTTTTTTTTTTTTTAAATCTCTTGTAACAAACTCGGCTGCAGTTTTTTAGTTTTTAGTTTTAACTTTTTACTTTATGTATTCTTTTATTTCATCTCCTTGCTGATTAAAACAAATTGTATTTCTTTTCTCTCATGCACTGAATATAAATTAAATTGTTGTACAGTGACGTTTACATAATCAAATAAATTAAATCAAATCAAAATTGAATTAAATAGACACATTTAAATCGAAAGCCATGAAGACAAATTTAATCTGAAATGAGCTCTGCCATTTTATGTCTTGCCCCCTAATTTTGTTCATTTTAAAAACATAATATGCCATTACATTGATACTCGTACAAAATCAAAAATGTGACATTTAGCTGCACGAAATTTCAAACAAGAATATAATCAGGTTTATTTTGCAGTCATACGATTTGGATCGTATGTCCAGCAAATATCTTTTACACAATTTTTTACATATATGTATAATAAACATAATTTTGGATGTTATGCAATACTCATACGTCTTACCCTTTTGAAATGCGAACATACTTTAATTATCCATTTCCGGGCTCTGTTTTTTAACTTCCCAGTGGAAGTTCTTGTAACGGGGCAGATTTTGTGAATCGCGGATTTTGACATATCTCCACGTTTCAAGGTCACCAGAATCCAAATCCAACGTTTTTATAGAGATGTCTGTCTGTGTGTATGTACGTTCGGAATTATCGTTCGCCACGATTATCTCGAGAACCAAAGATAATATTGACATGGGACCGGGTTTATTCGAAGCGTAATTACGTAAGTCAGAACTGATAAATATATATTTTCAGAGAAATCGGTGCAGCCGTTTTTTGTTAGTAAATAAATAACTAAAATTTTAATAACTAAAATTTTGCATCGCACTAAAGGGATTGTTGAATAGGTACTTTATAATGTAGCTGTGTAGCTACAGCTCGGTCGTTAACGAAATTAGGCTTAGAAGATAGGGAGAGATGCCAATGCACGTTGGTTTTGAATGTTTGTAGATTATAATGTGTAGGAAAAATGGAGCGCGGGAGAGCATTCCACATTCGTGTTTTACGGCTAAGGAAAGATTCCTTGTATTTCACTGTATGATCGAATACAGGCTTAAATTTTGCAACTGGCTATTTCGTTTGAGCTTATGGTGGAAATAACGATAACATAACGAGAGACAAGAGACATTGCGATGATGACTAAGAGAGTCAAGCGATCTCGCGATGTTACAGTCACTAATAAGTCTTACCGCACGTATTTGGATCCTGTCAAGTAGTGCACCAGATTGTACTCAAGTTTTGGCCGGATAAATGCCTTATAAATAGCAGCCAAATCAGAGGGAGTAAAATATTTCTTCCAGCGCTTAAGGAAACCTATGCATTTCGCAGCGTTCTTGGCGATATCGAATATGTGGTCACACCTACGAGTCAAGTAAGGATCAGGAACTCATAATCGGAGCTGAAGGATCAGTAACTCTTCGTATTACTTGAGAACCACACTTCACAAACTTACTTTGCCTCATGCTCGTTCCTCTGTGTTATATTTTCAGACGAATTCTATATAAAGCAGGTTTGGGTATGTACAACGAAATAAATGCGTACAACAACAGCTTTGCAAAATCTTCCTCTTTACCGTGCGTCGCTAATGGCTTTGCGACTTATGCTTTATTCCTAAAATGTTGCATGTTTCTTAACAATAAAAAATATGATGGAAAAAATATGTATAAAACACAAAAATCGGCTTACACCTGCCGCGCGTAAGAATCAGAAAATCAAAATATGGTACAAGTGTCTCTTAAACATTAAATTCCGTAAATTTCAGTTTTTATATCTTTATCATCAATTTCCATAGAAGGAAGATGAATAAAACAGTTTAAGGAATTTTGGTTCTCTTCAATTATCGGTATTATGTAATTATCTGTACTGTCATCAAGTGTTGCATCCTGTAAAATATCCATCCATCAATTTTTATCACCTGTCCAACTGAAAGAATATACACGAAACTCCCAGCTGACACCAATTACTCCCACCATGGTAGAATCAAAAGCACCGCTCGAAGATATTTTCATTAGTATATAAAACCAATTAAAAGCATTCTCACTTGACAGGCAAATTACGACATAATTTAATTGAAAGCAAGCCCCTCCGAAAACGCATCGTTTCAAGTATGGCATTCTTCCTTAATTTGACGACGCCCAAACATGTAAACTTGGAATTCTTTTCATGATTTATTTGTTTCCCCTTTCTGACTGTTATGAAGAATTTGGTCTTAGAAACCGCAAGAGAACATTTCATAACACCAAATCTCCTGGGTAGCCGTACCTTGGTAAGCAGGAAATTCCTGCCCTAAGATATCTTTTTTTTTCAATTTTACTATCGTAATAAAAATGGATTCAATTTCAAAGTGAAAAGGCAGAATAGTGCAGTTATAGTTACGCCCACCACATTCCATCATCTCATATAAAAAAAAAACTGAAACTACATCCTTAATAACTCACTTACCTCTTCATAGATGAAATTGTCGATTTCCTCCAGTGGCTTTCCATACATGTTCGTCGGAAATGGTTCGAATTTCTTTGGCAAGACATCGCCATCTTCAACAGTGGCCTTTGTCCTCGGATGAAATCCATATTCACGTACCAATTGTATGTGTCGATTTTCATGCTTAATCTGAGACTTTTGAGTGTATGCAACAACTTGCTGTTTGGCAACTGTAAAGACAAAGACAAAAAAATAAATGAAAATGAATCACAGAATATTTGCAAGAATAAACCTTCAGACTAAGACCTTCAGAATAAGTTCAATTAAAATGACTTTGTTCCCCTGAGGTCGCACATATGCATCTTGTCATAAAAATGGTTTTTCAGCTAAAATATGACAGAATTTTATATTCCTTTTATGTGCATAGATACATGTTTTCGGATTTGTTCGCTGCAAGTGAAGTAATAAATTGCTTATTTTGAGAGTTAGGCTACGCCATATTTTTGTATACCCAGATGAAGTAATAAAAAATGAAATATTTTCGTACGAATATCTACTCTGAACACGTGTAGCTTGAGGGTATGCAAAATTGCACAGAATTCGCTTTCGATTATGGATCAATTAAATAAATTGGTTTCGCTTAAAATAAAGCTTCCTTTCTAACCTTGAAGATACAGTCAGAGTGTGACGAAATGATGAATTGTTGCCTTTAGGGGAAATACCCTCGTAAAAATGTATTTTGGTATGCGTAATATATATTTTTACTGTAGTCGTAAAAAAATGATCATAAAAATCAAACACTAAATATTTATTTAAAAAAAAAAACTGACTCTATGTGGAATATTTTCTATTCAATTTCATATGCATTTTTAAGTTTTTGCTTACATAGGAGTTAAAATGTTAAAAGGCACACAAGTTGACAGAATTTAAATATTTTTAAGGCCCTTTAGTTAACTCTTTTTGGCACTTGCAAATTTTTGCAAAACTCCATTAAACAGATATATAAGCTTGTACTCACTTACCTATGTGCTTTTGGCATTTAAGCGAACGTGGGCTTTAAACATGAGGTACGCAATCAGTGCTATAAAAGTCTGGGACATACAAATTATAAAAACTCACTGTGTAGGTGATTTACTTACTTTACACAGTAATATCCACTGACCCAATTGAGTTTTAATAAAAGCTTGCATATATATGGTGCTATTTTAAGCGACTAGTAGCTTTGATTTAAAAAAAATTGTATCGGGCTATTTCGATACGGAAAAGCAATTCGCCGAATTTCGGTGGCTTTTTGAGAGGGTAGGGGTCAACATGCCCTCCCAAGACGATGCGTTACTCTAGGTAACATCCTCTTAGTTGATAAGTTAGACTAAGTTAGCTAGGGCATTTCTGGGAGAGCCCGGGCTCGTCAACTTGTGGTGGTGCGTCCGGGAGGTGACTGGGTGCTGTAAGGTTCAGTCGGCTTACGACGGCGTGTTTGCACGTTAACGACTGCTAGGCGCTCGGGAAGCAATTGGGATTTTGACAACTTGTTGCGTAAGGTAACGAGTGCTCAGAATCCCAATTATAGAATTGGTAGTTTTTAATTTATTAATTTGTTTTATATAAAATTTAAATAATGATGCCGAGTTTTTTTTTTTTTAATTTTCTCGATGAATACATATGTAAGATTAGTTCGTAAAGTAGTTTTTAGGCCGAAAAGCAATAACTATAAGGTTTTATTTAAGTTTAGAATGTCTGCATAAGACCCATCAATTTAGAATAAGTACCCTTTTAGTTTTAAGTTAGATTTTTCTCTAGTACGTATGTTGATATCTAATAATGAATAATAAATGAATTTAAAAGTAAAAAAAAAGTGTTTCGGACTACTAATCGAAAGGTACCCGGCATAACTCGCGCCGGGTCCAAGTAACATCTGATTTCTTTCCACTTCCCACCTCTTTCGAACGACCGATAAACATTCAAGAGTATCAAAGGTCATGAGAAGCTTCTCAAGCTTCTTGGCGTTCGGATTCGTCTTAAAATTGTAGGTCCCTTCCACTTCGCACAAGAAAGTGGTTGGAGAGGCTAGGTTTTAGGCCCTGTATGTGCCTATAATGTACATAATGCTTAAATTAGTTAACTAGTTTTTTAAACATACTTGTTGTGCAAAAATGGCCAACAACACGGCCATGAATATGGGACGGTCAAATTAATCAGGATAAATTTTTTGCACAAAATAATCCACCGAAGGATATTAATACATTTTATCTAGACTTTAATCTGATAAGATTATGCCTGACGGTCTCTGTGGGACTTTTCAAAGCACCGGGAGATAACTTCATGAAATCATATACTAACTCATCTTTAAAACTTGGTCAGATAAAAATATGACCGATCGATCATTGTGTGCCAGGGCAACATATACATATATATACTCCTTTCATTTAGCCGCGGACTTTTTTATTTCTAGGTCAATGGACAATCGGTCAGAGGTAACAATGACCGTGTCTGGGGAGCAATCAGTGTTATCTCTTGCCGAATGCACATTGACCATGACGAATGCATATCAACCGGAACCGGAAGGCATAGAACCATTAACGAGGTACTAAATACAGAATGGCAACACAGGTGGAACAATTCAAGCAAAGGAAGCGATGGCACTTATTGCATTCATGTTGATCACAAGCATGATGCAGCAGCAGCGATGAGAGGAACGAGACAGGATTGGAATTACGAGAATCATGAGCACATTGAATGCGAGCGGAGCCAGCAGCTTTAAAAGAGGATCCCACAGATTTAATGCGAAGACGAATGAACGGATGTAACATGCCGACAATACAATAACATTCTGCACATACACCCCAGAGAGAGGCAGCTACGGTTTGAAACGTAACGACGGAACCATGGGGAGTAAGGGTTCACAGAAGAGGTGGTTTTAGTTCGAGTTAAAGTCCCACACTCCGGCTTTCGATGCATTTCAGCTTTCTTCCAAAAAAAATCCTTTTTACTCAAGATTCCCAAGTCACAAAATTAGTATTTTTTTTCTTTTTACTTGATTACGAACAGTAACTAAATCGACCTGTTATCATATTTCAAATAAAACATAAAGGCATTAAGATTACGAGCGACCTTGGTTCAAAACTTAACTTCATAGAAACAAGAACTACAAAAACTCCATTAACCAAGGACGAAAAAGGCCAAATTCGAGGTTACCAGAAACAAGGGACATCTATCCGTTTTATAGCCTGTAAGATTTTAAGAGGACCAACGGTTGTTCATAGCTTTCTTAAGGACCCTGAGAACTATGTAAACAACTAGAAAGAAAGGGTGAACTAAGCAACAAGAAGTCATGATCAGCGCGTGATACTGAGAGCTGCTTCATATTCAAGGCTTTCCGTAAGCAAAATCAAGGGAGAAACTGAAGCTAGTAGATGAATATTGTTCATCACGTGATACAGTAGGCCAACTGTATTAGACACCAACAAATTAAAAAGAAACAATAATTGAACGCGGCACGCAAAAGTCAGCGCATTGATTTAGAAATAAGTAAGATCAGGTGGAGACCAGAAATGATGGATATAAGATGATAAGATAAGATGGATATAATTATTATTTCCATGACTGTTCGCAATCAAGTGAAAAGAAATAAAATACTAATTTTATGACCTAATTGGGAAAAGAATCATACAAATTGAATTTATGTACTTAATCCTATTTTTTTCTACAGCATAAACATATTATATCCTTCTTTCATATTGCATTTGTTTTTTCTCAGATTATCGAAGGCTTTAAAAAAATATCGTAAAATTAAACCTAAAAAATACTTGTTCGTAATCAAGGGTATATGCTTGTCCTACCTAGTACCAGGTATTTACAATTTTTCTTATCGATTGTACAGTCACAGAGATGAGCTTTACGAAACCATTTCAAGTTTCGACAGCCCTACCATTATGTCAGTGACATAATGTCGATAGCTGTCTACTGCAGATCTGTCAATATGAAGATCATAAAGTTCATAGGCATGATAGGAATTTCTGACTTTTGTAAAGGTCCTATAATCCGGAGCCTATCAACTCGCAGCTCGCAGAAAGTTAATGGCATATGACTGCCACAGTTAATAAAAGTCAGAATGTGAAGATAGAGGCAACAGGCCCAGCCAATCGTTGTGCAAGTTCTTGAATGTTTGTCAGACTTTCAAAAGGATTATTTCTTCGTATCATTAAGCCAACATCAGAGGTAAAAGTATTTTGAGCCTGTTCAACTATTTTTTGATGATATAAACTTCTTTTGCTTCTTCTTCCTTGAGGGCTAAATTATGATCAGAATTAAATGGGCCATAACCCGCACATTTTATTGCATCACTACAGTTCCGCCTGTGGGCATCAATGGTAGGCGTCTCGGTTTCGGATCAGTTTTTTACTGAGGCCAATCAAATCAAATTGTTATTGCATTTGCAATCCAAGCTTAGTACTGTACTGCCTATTTTGTATACACTATTTTAAGCTCATTATAATGTTGACTCATAGTTTGTAACATGCCTTAATATCGTTTCGTAGACCCCTAAAAGTAAGTATATTTGCTAACAGCATTGAAAGCTTTGTCGATTTGGTTATGTCCGGTCACCAACTTTGAGACCCGAAAATTCAGGCTACAAAGCTTAACATAAACTCTCTAGGAGCCCAAAATTAGCCGTGTTACTTTGCAAGCGGATATAGGCATGGCATTAAAAAACGACCATCGCCGCTTAAGAATTCATCAAAAACAACTTGGCAGCACACATGCATCTATGACATGCACCGTGACACAGCTGTAAGTTGTAGTTAAGAAATTTGTATTGAAAATCCTGAAATTGAAAAATATTTACTTCCGCCAATTGAAATTGACGCCAAGCATATTCTAAAATTATGAAAAACAATTTCACATTAACAGATTTGCTAAATTCAATTACCTTTATAATGAAGTGTGAAAAATAAAAATAATAAAATCACGAATAATATAAACGACTTAGCGGCGATAGCTATCCCCGCTAAAGTTAGCGTATATGGAATAAGTTGTTGTTGTATTTTACATGCAAATTTCAAATTATCCCTATATCCGCGTGCAAAGAAACACGGCTATTATCAAGTTAGTGTTAACTCCTATTTTTTTTTTGCACAAATCTATATAAATAAAAGTCCTTTCCTTCGCAAAGTTTATAATGTCATTTTTAACAATGTCTTCATACAAAGTTTTCTGCAAGCCCACTTTTTTGGGACATTTTTGTTTACCAAAATCATTGTTATTTTCGATAAAATCCTTTATAATTCTAAAAAAAACAGTTGTGTTGTGGATATTGTCTACAAAATATGTAGAAAATATCCTTCTAAACAGTTCATCCATACATAGATTTTTAACAGAAATCCTCTTTTTTGTGTAGAGGTCAGAAAAACAAGGTGTCATTCGTTTCTCTCCATTAATGGGGGGCGTATGGTGCTGTTCCTCATGGGGATTGAACCTGCACCGCACGGGTCAGAAGCCAACACACTGCATGCGCTTGATGAAGTTCCATATTTGAATTTCTTAATGAAATTTAATTTCGTATAAATTAAACAATTAGGCCCGATACCAATTGAAATAATCTTCAGCGCCTGAATACTAGCTCCCAATTTCGAAAGCCGGTCGGCAGTGCGCAGACGATTTAAGCGGAGCATTTGAACTTTTCAAATATGTACTCGTATTTGTCTGCTTAGCGGTGAAATCAAATTAAGGTCATTCTGCATTTTTTTTAATGCCTACAAGCTATACCGTAGTAGAGTAGTTTTCAATTTTTTTCAAAAACAAGAGGGTAGATATAATGTTATCTGGCTTTTTGCTTTCTCAAAAAGAAATTCACTAAACAATAATATTAATTTTTTTCAAAATTTTGAGTTTGAAAGTATTTGTTTCAAGAATAACTCATAAAAAAAACTCAATTTAGAGAGTATATTAAAGAACAGATTTCTGGCTTTATAAAAAATTAAAGTATTTAATTCAAAATGTTGCCTTTGTTTTTAAATGTTTTTTTTTTCATTTGAAGTTAATTATGGGCCAAAATATGGTTGTGTGCTATGGAATTCATACTACATAATTGCTGTGTGATATGGAATCCATACTACACTGTTCATTCAAATAGAATTGAAAATTTACAGAAGAAATTTACTAGATTTGTAATGTGGAAGTTGGGTTGGAATATCGAAACTCCCACGTACTCTACTAGATGTCAACTGCTCGGCATTCAGTCGCTTAAAAATAGAAGGAACGTTTTTTCGTTTATGTTTATATATGACATTTTATCAAATCATATTAAATGTCCTTTTCTGTTATCTTTGATCGATCTGTATGCTCCAACTCGTCAGCTAAGAACACGTTTCCTGCTCCGCGAAAATGAACATAGAGTGAACTATGCATTCAATGAACCTATAACTCGCTGTGTTAGAGAAACTAATCTTATTTCTAATAGCATTGATTTTAATTTTCATGTAAGTAGGCTTACTTTAAAAAATAACTTATTGTTGTATTTTTTAACTACTTAGTTTGAATTATTTTCTTTTTATTTTTGTTAATCTTCGGTAGTTTAATTGTAGAATTAAATGCTCTGATTGATGTAAATAAATAAATAAATAAAATACATCCCGCTCTTTCATATTGAAAAATGCTTACATTTTGTCCCTCTTATAGCGTCGAAGTTATCGCAATCTCAAACGGATTCTTAAAACAATTATATTCCTCATATAATCACGTATTTGTTTAAAACGAGTATATTTAACAAACCGTATTCCCATATAAACAAAAGTACATGGTTATTGTTATTTAATTTCTATTTAAACCAATTTGTCTAATTAAATTGAAAAAAAAAGATCAACAATTACGTTTGTCCTTTTAAAACTATTGGTATTTATTATTAATTCAACAGATTAAATTATCGGTGATTAAAACAAAATTAAAATTAAAACGGCAACAGAAGGACCAGTTTTGATTCAGCAGCGAAGCTGTACACAAATGATTAATGAGTTTCATTAAATAAAACAACGGCACCAATTTCCGAATGCATTGATGTCTACGAATGGGCTATAGTTTTAATACGAAAACATTGTATACCATTTTCTGTAGGCTAACTTCGTTATCCTCCTGATAAACACAATCGGTGGTCTTTTAAGTGAATCGGCATCACACTAATGGACAAATTCATTTTTGAATAAAGAATACCACAAACAAATCCTTAGTGGTAATGCTATCAGCTGAAATGTGTTTTGTGTTGAAACATCTTGTTTTGGCGACAGGCTTAAGCAATAGGTATTATACAAAAAGAATCAACAAGGATATCTTTGCGCAATTGAGTGGTGACGCAAGTTTTTAAATTTGCTGTGTTTTCATTAAAGAGAAAATAATATAGTATTCCGGTTCCGGCACGGACGTGAAATCACAGAACATTTGTGTGTGCCTGTGTCAGTGGGTACAATTAGTTAAGGAGATTAGTGGTGTAACTTATTTACTTTGGTATTTCAGCACACAATGGGCGAATAATATGAGTGCTTTGGGAGGAGACAATAAATTACCATTACCCCTGTTTCATGTTGTTAGAGGATGCCGTCTTTTAAGTCTTTTGTGGCATAAGACGTCTGTGAGCCGTATTGAACATTCTTTCTCTCTGTTTCGATCTTTTTCTATCTTTTTTGTCCGGAGAATGTGTTCTATACCTACAAAAAAAAAAAACAGATGTTTCGATTACGGGGATGTTATCCGGAGTGAAGACGCTTTCCAGACCCAATAATAATAATAATAATAATAATAATAATATTTAGTTAGGGTATATTACACTGCGACCTATTGGTCTATTGTGTCCCCTTGCTTATGCCTCGGAGAGGTTCATGCCCTTTTCAGAGCCCTCTCTAGATACTTCTTAGTGAAGCGTGTCGAGGCATTGCTCTGTTTTATCCTTGGCAGGTCACACTCTTTAGAGCACAGCGTCCAGTCCAGTTTCTTTAATGAATCTGCGAATGAGCTGTGGGTCCATGGTTTGCATGTCCTTGTCTGTTATTTGGTGCCTGCCCAAATATTTCATCCTTTTGTGGGCCAGTGCCCCACAGGATTCCAGTATGTGGTCTGGAGTTTCGGCGGTTTCACTGTAGAATCTGCAGAGCCCGTCCTCCGATATGCCCATTTTCCTCAGGTGCTCCTTGAGTCTGCAGTGCCCCGTGAGGAGGCCTGTTAGGATTCTTAGGTTGTTTTTGTTAAGGCCGATACAAGCTTTGAATCTCTTTTGGTTGTAATTTCCTAAGAGTTTCTTTGCTTCCCTTAGACCTTGGAGGTTGAGAAAGGTTTTGGCCCTTGTTTCTTCCTCCAGTCTCCTGAACTCTTCGCGTATAGTGTGTTCTCCTATCCCGCAGAAGGGTTCAGGTCCTATAAAGGGTTCCTCTGCCCCTTTTCTTGCCAGAGAGTTCGCTGCCTCATTGCCTGTAATGCCAACATGGCCAGGTACCCAGCAAATGGAAATTCTGTTATTCTTGCCTAATCTATTCAGTCCGTGTAGGCATTCCCACACGAGTTTTGACTTGATAACGTAGGCGTCAAGAGCCTTTATAGCTGCTTGGCTGTCAGACATTATTCCTGTGTTGCAATTTCCAGACCCAATCGCAGCACTCCCTTTCTACTGCAGGTGAATAAAGGGGGGGTTTGCCTCCTCTGCTGGAGCTTCCCCGTACTTGCAGGTTGGGCCATCTGATTTGTTGGTGGAGCAAGTCCCCAAAGTCGATCTGCCTTGCCGTCCATCGTCCTCCGCTTTCCGAGTGCCAACGCTCATGTGCTGTTTTGTGAGCTCTTTTGCCTCCTGTGTTGCCATGTTCACACCATTCCTTTCTTGCCGCTGGGATAGTATTAAAAATAAAAAAAAAAAAAAAAAATTCATCGATATGAGTCACACCAGGAATCAGGTGGTTCCGAAACCATTCGGTACGAGCTAGTCACTCATTTAGCTCATCGTCTCTGCACTGCTGCCATCTGCTTCTTCTCTTTTTTGTCAAAGTGCATCTGCCAAGATCTCGCATCCATACAGGAGATCGGAATGAGTACTCGAGATCAGAAGCTTGCGTTTGATGGCCGTGGGGCCATGTACTTGTACACTTGCCATCGGTCGGCTCTAAAATTTTGTGATCTTCGAGCATCGCTCAGATGCGGACTTCATATTTTGCCAGAACGTGAGCTTCGTGATAAATTTCAATATTAAGAACTTTACTGCTTCATTGTTTCGGATGACTTTCGATTTGAAAAACGACGATTATGGGGATCATTTTCTTCATTAGAAGGGCTATCTTATTGTTTTTCGTGGCCATCTATAGAAAAGTTCACTTGTCTCACCTGGTTCAGGTTTTTTGCGCGCTTTCGGTGTCTTTTTCACCACTGCGATGCCATTTGCATAACTTACCAGGAAGGTATTTCTGGCATCTTCATATGAAATATGCCATAGTAAGAGTTGTTGCGGTTTTGAAAAGGCATTCAGTTGGATTAAAACACTTAATATATCACTCGATGTCCATGTGTGTATTATGGTACAAAGAAGTAGATGTAATTATCATTTTTTTAACTGGAAATTATTGGTAGTATAAGGACGTTTATTACACTTTGTTTTGGGAGTATGTCGTTGCATTAAGCAGTCTGATTATACTGTTAATCATTTTTAGATTTCCCAGCTGGTGGATATTTGTATGTCGCATATATTCGATTTTGAGAAGGACCCAATTAAGGATAGTCGAGGTAGTTTTATTGAAAGCTGTTTATGATTCCGTTTTTTCGGGGAGTGAAGTATGATATGTTCCTCTACGATCGTTATATTTCTGCTCGATTTGCGTCTCAATGATAAGAGGTAAACTTGCTACGATTTTTGTGTGCTCTTATAATGCGCAGAATGTTTTTCCCAATGCACTATATATTTATTATATTTTGTGGACTTATGAACTTTGTTTAAATTGCAACCCCTAACCTTTCGCCAACCGAGTAAATACACTTGCTTTGTTAGCTTTAAAAATATGTTTTCGAAAATTCGCCATCGGACATTGCTCCATAAATCAACAACGGATGTCCAATTACGATATTATAATAACGCACAAGTCGCAAAAAACTGCTTTCAAAATACTCGTATTATAAACAGATTTTGGATGAATAAAAGTGCATGATAGCTCAGTGGTAAGAACGTTGGCATTCGTAGTGAAAGGTTCCTCGGAGCCTCGAATATCGAAGGAACACATACGGATGTTTGACTGTCCAAACTGGTTGGTCTTGATGAGGAGAAGACCAAGTACATGCTATCAACAAACAAACAAATATCTGTCCACCGCCTAGGACAAAACGTCACTGTTAAAATCCATAAGTTAAGAAGTTCATCTACCTATGAGTAAACATCTACTCCAGGAATGATAACTTATTGGAGATCCGTCGGAGAATTGCCTTAGAGATTTACTTAGAATTACATTAGAATTACCTTAGAATTGAATTAGAGATTACCTTAGAGATTACCTTAGAGATTACCTCAGAGATCCGGCGGAGAATTACCCGCTGCTATTTCGGTTTAGCGAAACAAATGGATTCAAAAATCCTCACTCGAAGAACAAAATTCATGCTCTACCGAAACTTAATCCTGCCAGTTCTGCTTTATGATGCCGAGTGCTGAACGATAAGTAGAAAAGGGAAGCTTATATTGGATTCTTTTGAAAGAAAAATACTTCGTCGGATATTTGGTCCTGTGGGAGAGATTTCGATTGGAGGCGAAGATACAATCGCGAACTCAATGAGCTGTACCAAGATGTCGACGTAGTCCAAAAAGCTAAATCACAGCGACTTCTTACATTGGCTCATCCGCATTGAGCGAATTGACAATAATGCTCCACTCAAGAAGATCTTCGACTCCCAGCCCCCTGGTTCGAGAAAGCATGGAAGACCGAACCTCTGTTTTAAAGACCAAACCATCGCGGATGTCAGAGCGCTTGCTTTATACAACTGGAAGCAGCGTGCCCGATATTGCAGAGGATGAAAGGCCGCAGTGTCTCAGACAGAGACTTTTCACTGGTCGGGAGCCCGTTAAGTAAGTAAGTAAACTGTCGCGAACGTCTGGCGAACAACCGAACGTGTAGCTGTTCGCTTTTCATACCTCCTCTTCTCATTCGGCATCAACTAATAGAACCTTCGGGTGGCCCAAACAAACATAACTTCGCACATGCGGCTGATGCGATACCAGTTCGATATGGAAAAACTAAGGATATCCAAATCGTAGACCACTCAGACTCGAAACATGTATCATTGTACAAGGTGGCGCAAAAGTAATCCTCCTATCAGAAAATGCTATAAATTTTGCAATTGGGCCCCTAATGTCAGTTCTGTTTTGACATTTGTGTAGTAAACACATGCGAAAAACACGTTAATAAACAACGCTACACTGCTCCAGAACGCGGAATATTGGTGACTATTTTTTTTTCATTTTGTTTTTAAATTACAGCCAAAAAACATCGGAAGGTTATTTTTGCGCCACCTTGTAGTTCCAGTTAAGTTGTCCTCATATGGCTGTTAAGGTTGGAGAAACTATATGTTAATCGTTTCTTTCGAACCATGGGTGGTATGTGTTGTTATTTTGCGTGCGGGACTGAACCTGTATGTATTTTTTGAATGTGTAGTGTATCTTGTTGTTTTGCGTGGGGGTCGTCGAATCCTACCACTTGCCAACATCTGAAAAACATCAAAGAGTATCAATTGTTATATTAGGTTTAGATATAGAATTTTCTCAAATTCGACGGATTCGACTTTAAATTCTAGGACCCTTCCACTTCGCACAAGCAAATAGTTGGGAAGCCAAGTTTAAGGCCCTGCATGGGTCGTTAATGACTAATATTTTTTTTTCTTCGGAAGTGAATCTGAATGTATACTGTGCAAGTATGCTTGTTTAAGCTGCGTCGTTGAAACCGATAATTGAAAACGATGATAGCTATTTGGATGTTTGGACTTTGATTTTACTTCAGTAGAAAAATAATGAAGGAAGTCGGCATTGTGTTCCCTGTTTGAAAATTCAAAATATCTTATTCTACCGACTACTCTACCGACTACTCTAGACATGGTAAATATCATGAGAATTCGAGTTAAGCCAATTTCAATGGTGCCATTATCTAGCAACACTATTAATCGAAGAATCTATCATATAGCTGGGGATCTCAATGACCAATTAATAGGAAAAATTAATGGTAATGATGTTGGTCTGCAACTTGCTGAGGCTAATGACAGCAATAAAGAACACCTTATGTGTTGCGTAAGCTTTCTGGATGAAATAGTATCGTTGAAGACGTCCGTTCTGTAAAATTATTATTGGAAGCGCAAAGGCTCCAGTCTTGTTTGAAATTCTTGATAAGCTTATAACAGAAAATCTAATGAGGAAGGCAGACCATTCAAATTTGGAGCTGAACACACGCCCACGGCCCTGCCTAACAACTGCAGTTCACAGTTAATGTCTTTAACGTGGAAATCTCTTATAACGTGCATTTGAGTTACATCAAGAAATTCACACTTTTCTACGAGAGGAGGTTTGCATGAACTCGAGATACCAAACCAAACTTTTTCGCTGAAACCAGCATATTTGTGGATTTATGTGAAAAACAGAATGCCTTGAATCTGTCTCTGCAAGGCATTAACGATTATCAGGCACATTTCAAACTATCCGCGAACTGTTGGATACCCTTTTCCTATTCCTATCATTTAGTTGATGTGACGAAAATTTAAGTATGGAAGAACTGTCAAGAAGAACTTTACATTTGAAGGACATTATAGAAAAAAAAAGTTTTTGTAAAAAAACGCCCTTAAAAAGGGGCACGGCAGAAATCTTTATTTAAAGGAATACTTTAGATATTTTCCGAATGATTTCTTAAATAAAATATTTTTTTTTTGTAAAAGGTATGCGCGTTAGTGGGCGTATTTTAAAAATATTTATACATGAGAGTAAAGAGCCCATTGAGAGAATATATTCCAAATTTCAGCTTATTAGCTCAAATTTAGATTTTTTCGAAATAATTTTTTTTTTTTTAAATTGTAGGCGTGTCAGTAGGCGTATTCAAAAAATTATTAAACATGAGCATAAAGGGCTTCTGATTCCTACTTCCGTAGTTAATATTAAAGTTTTAATATAGTGAGGGCTTTACATTAGGTTCTTCAAAAAATAATAACAATAACGACCCGAGCTATAACTATGTTAGCCTCAGATTGTGGACCATTAGGAATGTAGTAAAGTGGAAAATACTGATCCCTTTAGTAATGATCATGACTTCGTCGTAAAGGAGGAGGAAGAAAATAATACGAAAAAACAGCCATTGTTGTTCTGTTTTATGCTAAATATTTAAAAACAATCGATTTTTCAAGTTGTTGGTGCATTTGTTTTTTTTTTTTAATTCATTTTTATTTTTGGTAAACTTATAACTAACTTATAGCTAGACAACAATTCATAAAACTAGCATGTATGGAATAATCTTTAAACTACCTTACTGTCCCTATGCGGGTGCTCTACGGTAAGAAATAAAATGATACCTAGTGCCTTTCGGCTTAAAAGTAAGTTATTTTTAGTTAATTTTTTTTTTAAATGTTGGTCACCAAGAAAGTACAAAATTAAAAAACTTGGTTTCTTTGTATCTTTTTTTTTTTGTTGGTGCATTTGTCATAGGTCATCCATAAACATAGATGAGTTATATTAGATAGGCGACTTCCACATCCCCTTCCCTCAAAACTCGCAAATGGGCTGGGTCTTATTTTCTTTTGAAATTCCATATTCATGAATTTAAAACCTTTGTCTCACACACATTTTCCATTTCTACTTTCAGGTAGAAGATGCCCATAAGTCATGCAATTAACGCTTAAAGGTGCAACCATCCATATATTCACGGATAGTCAAGCAGCTATAAACGCCCTTAGCTCGCATACGATTGACTCCAAATCAGTCATGTACTGCTTCAACACCCTACAGGCACTCAGAACAAGTAACAAGACCAAGCTATGGTGGATTCCGGGTCATGTCGGGGTGGAAGGTAACGAAAAGGCCGACGAACTGGCCAGAAAAGGTTCGGAAACACCCTTCATAGGTCCCGAACCCTTCTGCTGCACTCCTAGATCAGCAGCAACGGCAGCAATAAAAAGCTGGGAATACAGAAAATGTATCCATCTATGGGAAAGTATCCCAGGTTTAAGACAGACCAAACAAGCCGTTCGGCCTTTCAATAAAAATGCCAGCAAATGCCTAAACCTAAGCAGGCATAATATCAAAAACTTAGTAGGTTACCTTACTGGCCACCATGGTTTAAGATATCATCTACACAAAATGAAAATAGTAGACTCTCCTGAGTGCCGACTCTGTCTTGAAGAGGACGAGTCAGCTGAACACATTTTATGTGAATGTCCGGCCCTAAACGGAATTAGAAAGAAGATCTTTTTCAGGGAACAAATGTGCCCCGAGGACATAAAGAATTCTTCTACTAGTAGAATTGTCCGCTTTACACGGAAAGTGGAAACTCTACTAGTCTAAATTTGTCTGGCCCACACGGCACAAAAGATCTTTTTAGGTCGAAGTGCCCCATATTTAATCGCCTTGGCGAGCCAGAACTTAAAAAAAAAAAAAAAAAAAAACGCTTACTAACCGGGTTCCATCAGAACCTACAACCGCAAGTCGAAACCAGAAAAGCAAAGTGGCAAACAAACATCGAAAAATAAATCATTTCTGCAGGCATTTCGACTAATTCACAAAGAAGAAACACTTTTGGCCTTCTGGAAAGTTCACAACGCAGGCCAGTTATTAAACATCGCCTATGGAATCGCATACACGAACAAATAAAAATGCAATAAATCCAAACACAGGCGCTGCGGAACAGACTAAACACCACCCATTTTCTGGGTGGCGCTACCTCGGGGCGCTATAACAACAACGGTGTCCATGCCTTTTCATATCATTCGTACAAGGCTGGTGAGTCAAGACATCGGAAGTGGATAGCGAAATGCAACTGCTACCATTCCAAAATATTACATGCTGAAGGTGTGACGGACCTGTATCGTGAATTTGGAACGGCGCTTATTCAAATTTGGCCCTCTAGCTGGTACCAATTTCGTATTTTACGGGGCTTTATATAATGAAGCTGTTAATTTCTTGAAAGTGGCGGATCAAACACATCTACCGACTTTGGTTATATTAGTGTCTGGACTGGAGGGGTGTCCTGAAGTATATCCAAAATGGCACGGGTTGTAGTTCAGGGATTCCACGTACATCGAAAAACATTCGGTAGAAATACAATTTGCGATGGTATTCGTAGTTGTGTTAAGCTGACGCTACATGAGGAAGGCATAATTGGGTTTTACAAAGGCATGGGACCGACACTTATCAAGGCTGGTATGACAACTGCTCTGTACTTCGGTATTTATGAGAAAATGAAACTACTCATGTAGGAAATAAAATAAAAGTGTGAACTCTGAATAACCAACTCAGCTTGAATGAAGTTTTATTTCAAAGGACGAAAGTATCCTCCGTCACATACTTGAATCCAAATCCAATTATCCAATTTTATAGATCAAGAGATGTGCTTTGTTTGTGTGTATTCGAACAAGAATAGATTCATATAATGTTAGACTTGGAGACCTAGAGTGGGTGTGGAGTGTGCCTCAACATGATAGTCCTTGAATGTATGTCAATATTTTTAGGCCAACTGTGAATTGGAAATAAGTAGCGGGTGGCTTGCAATTTGCAGAGGAGTACTTGTCGATGTTCATCGCTTGTTGACACAGCGTGCCGCACCAATTGTGCTACAATAAGAAATTCAAATAAGTTTTTTTTTCAATCAATGTATTTTGTTTTTTTTTTTCAATTTCATTTTATATAAATAATTATTTTATTTTTGAAGAATATAGACCTCCATGCTCATCCACGCATATACGACACCTGATCAGAAAATTATTTATGGCGGCCTGAAGGGTTGAAGTCGAGATCGCCTCAATTATTGTTTTAATGGACTGCTTCTATTCAGTCAAATTAATAGGTTTCTTTTTGTACACCTTTTGCTTGATATAACCCCATAAAAAAGAGTCTATTGTTATGAGGTTAGGTTACCTTAGGGGTAGGCGGAAAGTGGAGTTTCTGTTATCAATTTGTTTGGGAATTTTCGTTGGAGCTCCGCCTTAACCCCTTCAACATGTTTAAATAATGGTCCCCATTGGCAGTTACTGTTGCACCGTTTTCTTCAAAGAAGTATGGCCCCACAATGCACCTTGATGAAAATGCGCACCACACAGTGCCTCGATCTGGGTGCAGTGCCGTCTCATGGTGTATTTTTGGACAAGATTCACTCCATATACGGCGATTTTGCTTATTTATATTGCCGTTTAGATCAAAATGGGCCTCATCAAACGTAAACACTCAATTTATTAAGCTGTCGTCTTCTTCGGTCATTTCAATCATTTTTTGATGAAATACCAGGCGTATGGGCAAATCCATTTGGATTTTGTACGGAAACTAGTTTAAGTCGTCACGAATGACCGTCTGCTAACTATAATTTGCGCCGATAAGTTTCGAGTCGAAACGCTTCGATTTGCCTGAATTAACGATGCTACAGTCGTATCTTGAACCCGAACATAGGGATCTCGATGGTACGGTCTTCGTGCGATGCTTCCAGAATCGGCAAACATGTTTACCAGCCTCATAATGGTCCATCTACTCGGGGGAGCAGCCAAACTCCCGCTTAAAATCCCTTTGGACGTAAATGAAGGACTGCAAGAGTGGTACCGCTACACTGTTTAAATCCTCTTTTCGGTATACCAAGCATTCATTTTAATAAAAAAAAAAAAATAAGCCGATTACTCACACAAAAAAAAATCATTACGTCTTCTTTTTGTAGCACGTTTCGTGCGCCACCCTGTATTTGTCTAGGACAAACAAAAATACTTGTGATGCTGGGTTCATCGGAAAATCATTATTACTTGGTATTTGCGTGCATATAACAGCTGTATCACAAATTGAGTTTTTGGTTCCACAGGATGTTTTACATCAGCAAAGAAAACTAATTTTGTTTTTATCTGGAAAGAATGTATGTAATGAAATTTATGACATTTTTAGAAGAGGGCGGATGCCTTTGCCAATATAGTATTAATTTGCTTTGGGGGCTGAATGTGATTAATGGTCTGCAATTAGCTATGCAAATTTCGGAACAGGGTAAAAATTGATTTCGTTAAAATATTTGTGCTAATATTGTGGCTAATTTTGAAAGCACAAGGGGAGGAGAATATATCGGTTTTTGTACAACTTTTTGGAGAAAAAAATTCAACTAGTCTGTCACTGATTGAGTATTCAATTTAGGCACCAAATTGCCATAACAAATAATTATTTCAATGAAAGAATGCCGTCGAATGCATAAGCTGGATGAGACTGATAAAAATTTATCCGCAGAAACTACATGAATGGTAGGCAAAGGGAGACAGAAAATACCTAAAACCCGACCGATGTGAGACTAATGTCGTTTTCCATTGGGCTTTTCAGATTTTGCTCTCAGATCTTGTCCTGCCCAATGAAATCAACCAGATTGTTTTTTTTTTGTAATTGTGTGTGTGACACTTGACAATGTTTGTTTTAAAAATGCAAGACAAATAATAATTTGTCTTCTTCTCAGAAGCAAGCAAAAATGCAAATATTTTGTTGGTAAATGATTAGTTATTCTTTACAGAGGCAAACAAACACACCTACGCTTTATTTTGTTATTAAATAATTTTCGTGCTCACAGAAAATGCAAACGCAATAGTTTGGTGTTACAACTTTCTCTTTCGCAGAAGCCTTATAATTTATTTTTTTCTTCACACCCATCATTATTGTTAGGTAATTTAATTTTCCACAGAAGCAGATTAAAACACCACAGAAGCAAAATAACAACAATCTTTAGTGACAATTGTCAAATGTTGTGGTGTATGTCGAGATTTGCAAAAAGTGCTTTAAATCTGAGCAAAATCGCTTTTTGCGCCCAATGCAAAATAAAATCGTGCTCTCAGAGCAACACAATGGCCCAAATCGTCGGTTAAGGATGGAAACCTCGTAAATCCATTTTTGGTAAATTGTGCAGGACAGTAATTCCTAATGTTCAATTAACTACCAATTCTATATATTTTACATTTCCAATATTATTTTTTATACTATTTGATAAATTTTTTGCGTTCCTTGAACCTATAATAACAAAACTTTGGATAACTGACTACTTACCATTCTTTTAGTACTTAGGAGGTTTTCTTCTTCAAAAACCAAAAGTTATGAAGGATTTACGAGTAGGAGGTTTTCTTTCAAATAAAAGTTCGTTAATTTAATTGTTTTTTTTTTTTAGTTTATTTTTTTAGGAAGTGATTTTAAATAATTTTAAAGCTATTATTTGTTTACAAAAAATTAAGTCATATAAGTACAGAAAATAAGAAGAAGAAGTCACTGTAGAAAATAATGTCCTTACTAATGTTGGTTGGTTTAATTATCTCAACAAGGAAATTGCACAAAATAGATGAAAACTCATCAGCGCTTACTCCATCTTCACCTTCGTGATAGAAGAGGCAAAGACCTTCATGCGTTACCAAGTCATAAATGGTGAGGTTGTGAATTATAAGTTTTTGGCGGTAGTACAAAGAAGATACATTTGATTTGTTGGAAAGTAAGACCGACTGCAAATCTACACTGAACACTTTTTTGTTGGGGTCAGATTTATCTTTATTTTTTTCATCTCGATCTTCATATTTGAGCCTTGTATGTTCCAAATATATAGATTCTTGAATATTTCCCCTTCTATATCCCACACAAACCTCACATTCGTCTTATTTGGGGCGAAAAAGACTCCAATTCATTTCATAGAATACTTCATTTAAAAGTATAATGGAGAGAGGGTTTTTATCATTTTTTGTGCACCGAACTTTGCAATATTCTGCATATATGTAACTGTGCTTTAGTCTGCTACACAGACTCGAAGTATAGTTTTGATGAATTCGATCTACAGTAGTGAAATTACATTTTTGGTAGAGCCAGTAGAAAATCGTTGAAGCATTCCCTTTTTACATTCATTTTTATTTGACGGTTATTTGGACTGGTAGTTACTGCAGTTAACGTTGAGGATGAATTTAGTAGGTATTATATTTTGAGTTTCCAAACTTTTTTTTTCCAGTTTAATCTTTTTTTCATTCCAAGATTTTTTCCAAAACTTGTTAAAAAATATTGTTTCTTTCCTTATCTCTAAACTCTTGGCATTTTAACGAAGATGTGTTCTTTTCTTTGCAGTTGCATCTTTACTTTTGGTTTTTTTTTTAAATCTTGTATTCCCATTCCGAGCCTGTTTATACCCTAAGGGTATATTAATTTTGACGCATAGTTTGTAACATACCTTAATATTGCCCGTAGACCCCTAAAAGTTACTATATTTATGATCAGCATCGATAGTAATGTCGATCTAGCCATGTCCGTCCGTCTGTCGGCAAAAATTAGGCCTTTAAACTGGGCCTAGAGAGCTGAAATTTTAACCATATACTCTCTAGGGTCCCGAAATAATCAAGTGTACGAATTTTTGAAATCCGCCCACAAACACGTCCACAAACTCAAAAAAACAAAATTTTGGAGAAAATCGAATTTTGAGCTAGAAAGCTGATCTATGACTCCTAAAACTGCTCGGGATAAAAAAATTTCAAAATCCGCTCACTGACACGCCCACAAATAAATAAAACAATTTTTTTTGAAAATCCAAAGTTTGAGCTATGGAGCTGAAATTTATAATATGTACTCCCTATGGGCCGTTTATGCTCATGTGTAAATATTTTCAAAATCCGCCCACTGCCACACCCACAATTTTTTTTTTTTTTTTGAAAATTCAAAGTTTGAGCTAGGGAGCTGAAATTTATAATATATACTCTCTAGGGCCCTTTAAGCTTATGTGTAAATATTTCAAAATCCGCCCACTGACACGCCCACAATTTAAAAAAAACTTTTTTTGAAAATCCGAAGTTTGAGCTGAGAGCTAAAATTTATAATATATACTCTCTAGGGGCCCTTTATGCTCATGTGTTAATTTTTTTTAAATCCGCCTACTGACACGCCCACGATTAAATAAAACAATTTTATTGAAACACCCAAGTTTGAGCTAGGAAGCGTTTTTTTTCGATAAAATCCTTTAAATGTTATATAACAAAATATGTAGAGCGTTCTTAACAATTCAACCATACTTAGACTTTTGTCACGCCCACTTATGAGGGATAGGAATAAGAATAGGGTATCCAACAGTTCGCCCAAGCGGACTGCAGCCCGTCCCTATGTTTTTCTTTTCCCGAAGTATGGCTGTCCCTTTTCCCTTGCAAGCTTTTGTTTAATACCATTCTTTTTTATCTATTTTATTTTTTTGTGCCTCTTTGGTGGAATAATTTCATCGGAACCTTCGTTATTCTCAGTTTCTTCGGTTACAGGATCAATCTGAAGAAGGTTTTTTGAGTTATCGATAACTCCCATAGTATCACCGGAACGGTTGAGATCGGTTCAACTACAACCATACTATCAAGTTCATCATGCCTGCTTAAGATTGAATTATGTACTTTCAATATATGGAATATCGATGACATAACTCTCTGCTTCATAAATTCTTTTTTGATCTTCAATGATATTATTTGGAAGTTTTTCTAATAATATAATTGATTTCTGTAAGGCAAGCTTAAGCATTTTCAATCCACGTGACATGATTTTTCTTTACAAAAAAGTTGAAAGAAAGTAGGGAATTAAAAAATTAACGAAACAAAATTGTAAACATTATGCTCGTAGGTATCTAAAACAATGAACTTTATGAATCTATTATTTATATTTTTAAAAGACACAAATATAAAAATCGAAGTAAAAGTATGTCAGAAGACCCACTAATGTGATATAAATAAATCTCCCCAAATAGTACAATAATTTAAGATTTTTAATTTCTGTACATGAACTCGTTTCCGGTTCTTCTAGCCTACCCTGTCACTATCTGAGTTGGTGATAAACAGTGTGAACCGTAACAAAATTAATTTTTTTTTCATCTCCTATTGCTTATAGCCAAATTTACGTCGATGTGATAGTTACAGAGTGAAAACACGGGACAGAATCCATTAAAAAAAACACAACAAATTAAAAATATCAATAGTGACCGACCTAAGGTCGATTTCTAGCCGAAGCCGAAGCCGAAGCCGAATGTTCGGCTAAACAACAACCTTCGGCCGAAGCCGAAGCCGAAGCCGAAGCTTTAATTTCCGTTTAAGATTGACTAAAAGTGAAAAAAATAATGATTTTTTGGAAGTTTTTATCATTATTTTTATAAAAAATTATCTACCTACCTAAAAGAAAAAGAAAATAAAATTAAAATATAAAAATCGCCAAAACTAAGCTGTACCTTGCACTGGATTTCAAAGCGGATAAACAGTAACTTGTAGGTAGATATATATGTCCATATATATACAATACTAGCTGCACCCGCCCGGCTTTGCCCGTGCCCGAGAATTCTATTGGCCAATATGTTCGAGTAGACTTCCTTATTATTGTCTATAGCGGGTATCTGGCGTACCTATGTTGCTGCCCCTAAAAAAAGAAGACCGATTTTGGCCAAACTTCACAGAAACACTCTCAGGCCAATACCGAAGATTGCCTGATTTGAGCTCAACCTGTTCCGCTTAGGGTAGGTGCTTTTTGTCTGGCAGGCGAATATGTCAGCTTACTTGTGCGAATCAAACAACAAAGCGAAAGTAAAAAACTTCACTTTTCATTCACTTTCACACCGATTGTTATCAATGTGGGAAAAGCAACTTTCCGATGTCCGATTCACAAAAAAAATGCAAAAAAATTCAATAAGAGTTATTTGAATAAAACATTGAACACACGATATCTCAAGAATGAAAGTGCGCACAAACACCGCAATAGGCTGGAAACGTTGGTCTGGTCTCCCTCTTTCATATGCGCATTCAGATAACAAAATAGGTGACGACTGTACGATGGTTTTTTATATGTGCGGTCTCTGTATCTGCATCGGAACTTACACGCATATGCACATATGCATGTGTACTCACTCAAATGCCCATAATTCACACACCGATGAAGATACAGATATCGCAAATACCAAACATCCTTTGTACAGATGTCACCTTTCATGGAAAAAAATGTCATTGGAATCGGTTAACGCGTTTGGCCAAACGCCGGCAACAAACTCAAATATGGATTGATTTTTATATATATAGATACATACTAACAATACGAATATGTACTTACTTGGGTTTTATTTTTATTTTTTAAGTGTCTTCTATAAGCACAAGGATAACGAAAACAATAAAAAGATCACATTTGTAGCTAGATAATAATGCATATAACAAGAAAAAACACAAGACAAGATCGAACAAATACGCAAACGAACTTATCTTTAGATTTTGTTGTGCACTAATGATGCGACGGGAGCCGTCCGGCTCTTGTGCATTCATAACGGTCCTACGAAGAACGAAATTGAATTTTTTTCGGCACCTACCACGACGCACGACATCCATAAACTAAAGCTTCGGCTTCGGCTAAAACTTCGGTCTCATTTGGCCGAAGCCGAATGTTTTGCCGAAGGTGATATTTTTAGCCGAAGGTGGTCGAAGCCGAAGCCGAAGCCGAATGTTCGGTCGGACACTTTATCAATATTAGAGAAAATAAGAAAAACACGTGAATCCATTTTTGATATACATTGCTTAAGAAAGAAAACCATCTATATCCACTTGCTCATGAAAAACCTCATTTAAGAATATTATCTTTATTTTGATACATTTAAAAGATTTGAATTAATTTCACTTACCCTCTTCGAATTTAACACAACAATTTCAATAAAAACAATTTTTTATGGATAAATATGGATTTTTAAATTCAATGTTGCACAAAACTTGTTTTCTTCTAAAGCTGTGGATTTACGAGGTTTTCACTCTTTAAAAAAGACTACTTGGATTTAAGATGTTTTTTTTTTGTCTTTTTTTGCCTTTTAATAAAACAGTTTTGCACTTCTTTTTTTGAATCCAGTCATACATTTCGATGTCTACTTCATATATTTTCACAAATCTTATATTTGGCAAAAAGTGAATTTATGAAGTTTGCATCTTTAGCCGACGAAATGAAAATCGACATTAAGCGACATTAAGCTTATCACACGCTGTAGTCAACATTTTGCGGCATTTTAGCAAAATGTCGAATAGCGTACAAAAAGTGAGGGCAAATCAACTGCAGCTGATAAGAAGACTCTTCGCATGACACCGGAGTAACAAAGTTCGATCGAATAAGAAGTTCTTAGAACTGAGGAAGCTCTTTGGAAAACCCCGTAAAAAATAGCAATGTCAAGCAACATGTCTATACAATCTCCAGAAGAAGGCAGGATCACTCCTGGATCACAAAAATGCAACAACACTAGCATTTGATTGGTCTCCGTAAAGCAATTTCAAACTGGAAGTGAAATAGAAGGGCTATGATCCCTCTAGTCCAGAGCATCATTAAAAAGGAAGAAGAGGTGTTAAAGGGAGGAGAAGAAGGGCTAAAAAACGACGCCCATTGACTTGTTTATATTTTTCAATATATCCAACTCAAATAATCTCACAAAACAGTATTCGATGCTTCCATCGTAAGGGATGAGTCAAGTATTTTCAGGCATCCCAGATGGTCACCTGGTTTAAACTTGTAAAGGGTGAGGCAGCATAACTTCCTGTTTTGAATGGGCGTAGCGTGAATAGTGCACATTTCAAAAAAGGAAAGTTCTGTTGCGCACCCTGTATTTCAGCCGCAGTATTAAGGCACATCATCCCAATGAAGACTTGTGTGGATGAGAACACCAATAAACACTTTTTAGTACATAGTGCTATGTGGGTAAAATCAAGAAATTAACTTTTATCGATGCTCCTAGTTGTCCAGACAAAATGAACTGGCATCCACAATGAATTGACCTTTTAAAGATCGTCCGATCGTGTTTGTTTGTCTAAACCAACGGGCTGGGAGTTGAAAATTCTAATAACTGGAGCATTATTGTTAATCGCTCGATTTGACGGAGCAAATAAATTTGACGTGTTTATGCCTTTTCGCCTATAACCACATGTTGGTACAGCTCATATCCTTGTTTGTTTTGTTTACATTCGCCCTCCTCGCACGATCGCGGGACCTTTCGGAACGCAATATCAACTCTAATAGATCTGTCGAAGACACCGCACAGAATAAAATTAAGGAAGTCACATGATAACGCATCTCTTTGCGGATATCCGGTGCGAGTTTAGAATAATTCGAAATACTTTTAAATTGCAAATTCCACTGCGTATTTTCCAGTATCACGCGACACAGGTAGATCTGTTCTGCAAGAATCGCGATATAGAGCTCCTGACGATAAATGCTTTCATATGCGGCTTTCAACTCGATGAAAAGATGATGGTATCGACTTGAAATTCATAGGTATTTACCAGTATTTGCATTAGTGTTAAAACTTAATCTATTGTCGATCTGCCGTCAGAATTCACAAGAGCACGTGCTAGAATGGCTTAAGATATTCACAGAATACGTTTGTGTTCCGCGAAGCAAGAATTTACTCTTCTAACTCTTCAAACTTTTGTATACAATACCGAATGTCGCATCCGGCAGATTTCGCACATGTCTTTAAAAAAGGGAAGTGAGTCGGGGGTTTACAGCAACAATTTCGGGCCGATTCAGGCTCTCGGAAAATATCCGCCGTAAAGTTGGTGCCATTAAATTTAAGAGTCGGATTGTTAGAGTGTTTGAGAGGAATTGACGGTATTTAGACGATATTGTTTTAAAACATAAAATTGCATTTTCAAACTCCTTTTTTGTATAAATAAAATATGGGTATAACGCCGTGTTTTTTTTTTTTATTTCATAATTAAAAGTCCGCTGGACACCGTTCTTAATCTCGAAATTCTAAAAACTTGTATACATATCTTCTGTAAAACGTTTTTGCTATACTATAGTGAATGGACTTGAAGATACCGTACAATTAAAAAGAAAAGAAAAAAAAGAAACCTGTCCTTTTATAAGTGGCAGGGAGTGTAAATCTATCAAAAAATGTGATTTAGCAGAAAAGTCATCACGGAAACTTTCTAAAATCAGTATGAAGTTGTACTCTTGTACGCATTGGATGCATAAAGCCCTGATATAAGTAGTTGGCAGGCTGCATAAGTCGTAGTTTCCTAGTATGCTAGCTTATTTTATTTATTCCTAATCTATGCTTTATATCTGATATACTTTGAGTAAATCTTTTTTATACTTCAGTTATATTTACAGATATATTCGCAGCATGGCAGCCAAATGAGCCCTCCGCCTCAAGGAGGCAAACATGTGGAGACAAAGCTCCTATGGGCACGGCTCCATAATTCACATTTACTTGGGTATCGATCTATCCAGGAAAACGGACTACATAATCCCCAATCGAAACTTCGAGAAAAACTACTCTACATATATACCCCAAAGAGAAAACTGAAACGCGCACGCCAGCGCACAAGAAATCCATATCTATACGGACGGGTCAAAAATGGATGTAGGTACAGGAGCAGGAGTTTTCTGCGAGCCCCTAGACATAAAGGACTCGTACAGACTCCCCAACGAATGCAGCGTCTTTCAAGCCGAAATTAGTTTTGAAATCTGATTTTATTCATTGACCGGTACCAATAACAAAATAATGGTGCAGCTTAAATTTGTAGTCCCTTTCACTCATATGTACAAGGAAATTCAAATGAACGGGACCACTAATTTAAGTTCCACATTAAATTTGTTATTGGTATGGCCCATTATTTCTTTTCATTAGCTTAAAACTAACATAACATTATTTTCAATACATATCTAATATAAAAATATGAATAAAATTTTATATGTCGCTTTTTAATTTAAGGGACAAAGTCTTAAATTAGTGTTAGGCGACAGACAAAGTAAATTACTGAAATATCTAAAGTTCTGATGTGGGGTGACAATCAGTAACTAAACTAACAAAATAAAATAAGATTAATTCAATATATTTGCTCAAACAATCAAAATTCCAAGAAGAGTTATAAAGTAAAGTAAGAGAAAGAAATATATACGCAAAAAGAGGGTTACTTTGCAGCCTTTTTAAGATAAGATTCTAAATAAGGATTCAATGTTAGCATAATCATTAGTAAGTAACCACTAACCAGTGCTTAATTTTACGTGCAAAAACGTTATGGTTGTGAACCATTCGAATGGAATATGGTAATTTATTAAATAGCAAAGGGGCTTTAACTTTATAAAAATTAGCAAAATGAGTTGTACGTGCAAATGGTATATTGACAAAAGCCATTACATTTATTCGTAAATTGTAAGTTTGATTGCTTCTACTTGGAATATTACCACTTTATCTGAAAAATTCCCTGAGTACCTTAAAAACATACAAATGTCTTATTGGTAGTATGTGAAGTTTTTTAAACAAGGGCCAACTATGAGAGCGTCTATTACACCTACAGATAATACGGACTTTATGTTTCTGAGCAATCAAAACAGGTCTAAGAGCACTAAAATACGATCCTCCCCAACTGGTAATTCCATATTGCAACTTCGACTGTGCCAGACCATAATAATATCTTAATAATACTTTATTGGAGCAATAAGGCTAGATGAGATACAGCTTACGAACAACTAAATTCATATTCGATTTAATAGTTTGAATATGATCCTTCCAGTTTAAATTATTGTCTATCAAGACTCCAAGATATTTGTAGTTCTTGACAGACTCAATTTTAAAACACTTAGCAGAGCATGAGATGATACTGAAAAAAATTATTTTACCACACGTATGAGGTGGTAGACTAAATTGTTAAGTCGCCATAGACTAGGCAGCAAAAATAATCTCCGCGAAGAATCTGGATCCTTCCAAGATTACAATCTTCGTAGACAGTCAGGCGGCGATCAAAGCACTAGACAGCGAAACCATAAAGTCAAAAACAGTCAGGAACTGCCTAAAATCCCTTAGCGAAATAGGCGAACGACACAGGATTACCCTCTGCTGGGTCCCCGGTCATAGCGACATCGTGGGGAATGAAAAGGCAGACGAGCTAGCAAGAACAGGGTCAGAACTTGACGCAATGGACGCCATTACGTCAATAGACATCCCAATTAGTGCAGCAACAAGAAACATTGACCAAAAACTGAGGGAACAAATTAACACTACCTGGTCCCAAAGGAACGACTGTGTTATATCTCGCAGCCTATGGCCAAGAATCAACGAGAAAAGAACAAAACACATTCTGGGAATGAATTAACAAGAAATACGTATCCTAACCGGCGTACTGACCGGCCACTGCACAATAGGTGTAATGGCAAACAGGCTGGGCATTAGCTCACCAGACTACTGCAGTAGCTGTCAGGATACACAAGAAACCGAGACCATCAAACACCTGCTCTGCGAGTGTCCAAACCTCCAGACATCTCGGCTTCGCTATCTGGGTAACAGATTTTTTGAAGACTTAGAGGACGTAGCGCAGGTACCACTGACGGACACAATCAGGTTTGTCAAGAAAACAGGTTGGTTCCAATAGGCCAACCAGCAAGAATAATTTAAAAGAAGTATGGTAAGTGTTTTTATTGTAAGTGAAGTTTTTTACCACGATAAAACAATGGACCAATGGGCCCCCGTGCAAGCACAGCAATTGCTGTGCACTTCCCTTCAAACCTAACCTAACCTAACCTACAGATATATAAATTATGAACTTCCTTAAACATACTATATTCAACAACTTAGCTTTAAAAAGGGGAAACAGGTTTCTTATATAGGATACTTTGCGCGTGATAAAAGATCTCCTTTTCGCGCCAAGAACATTTGACGTTTCTTATATAAATAGTGTGTCCATATTCCGTCATATTGTCAATGACTGAATTTGCATGTTATGATACGTATTGGGTGTATCAATTACCCCTTCGTTTGATTTGGAACAAAATGAACGGTCTTGAATCTGGGTCGCGTTGATCTTCTTGGTGTTGGCACCTTTGGCTCTGGAACTGATAAGTGTGACGGGCCGGCTTCCAGTTCGTTTGAATTTATCGGTGTGTCAAAAGATTGTGGGGGTTGATCTTCTGACAAGTCAACAATTGGAGGGTTGGCGTCGGGATTAATGAATACCTCGTCATCACCAATGCTGTTATGTTATTGGATTTGACATGGAAAAGAACCATTACTAGAAAGTAGATAATTAGGACTTGCCTGTTGTAAATCGATAGATTCTTGGTTGCGCAGAGGAAGGTCAGGGCCACTTTCTTTTCGTGCGTAAGCTCTTAACTGGTTCTGGTGGCGTCTGCAGCTTCCTTGATCTGTATCTATTTGGTACATCCTTTCACCCAGAGTTTTTTTATTTGTCCTGTGATCCACTTCTTTCCTCGCAGGTATTGTCGTAGAAATACGGATTTACCCTTGTAGAACTTCGGTGTATTTAGCTTGATCATTGTTGTTGGTTCGGGTATCATAGCATAAATTAAAGTTCGATGTTGACGACCGTGAAGTCTTTCTGCTGGAGATATTCCCATTTCGTCCGGAGCGGTACGAAACGTTGATAATAATGTGGCGAGTGCGTCATCGCCATTTGTATTTTCGGCCATGATTTTTAGAAATGATGTTTTGAAAGTTCTCACCATCCTCTCGGCCAAACCATTTGACTCAGGGTGAATGGAGCAGATGTCATATGCGGAATTGAATGACATCGACAGAACTGCTGGAACTCTTTCGAGGTAAATTGTGTGCCACTGTCAGATGCGATGACTTTTGGTAGACCCTCTAAAGCGAATATAGAACGTAAAGCGTTAATGGTTGACTGGGAAGTTGTTGAAGACATTCTAATGACAAAGGGAAATTTTGATTTCGAGTCTACCACTATCAACCACATAGACTTTTGAAATGGACCCGCGAAATCTATGTGAATGCGTTCCCATGCGTTCTCCGATGTGGTCCAACTGGAATACTCCTTTGGTGCGCGGCTGGCATTCAATTGGCAGGCCTGGCAGTTGGCTACTGTTGACTCAATGCTGTCATCAACCTTGGGCCACCAACAGCATCGCGGGCCATTTGTTTCATCCGAGTTCCTCCCCAATGAGCTTGATGGAGAAGTGTTAGTACTTTAGGTTGCAGTGCGGCAGGTATAACCACCCTTGGCTTTGAAAGAGAAGAATGTTAGCAGACACACTTAGACAAAACCTTCTACGTAAGGAGAGTAAATTATTTTGATTTGCGGGCAATTTTGTTGGCCAACCCTGATGTATGTATTCGAAAACTTTCCGAATATCGGGATACTTCCTTGAAATTTTAGCGATGACTTCGGAATTGATAGGAAAATGTTCTAAAGCTGAAATACTGTCATCCACATTCTTCCGACTTATCGAATTACTCGTCAGGGCCTACAGGCAATCGTGATAAGCAATCGGCATTTCCATGTTTTGTTGTTCGAGGATAACGGATTGTGTAGGTGTATCCCATTAGAAAAATTGCCCAGCGTTGTAGCCTTTGTATAGTCATATGCGGCAATTTTTTACTAGGGCTGAAAATGGTGACTAACGGTTGGTGATCCGTTATAAGCTCAAATTGACGACCATATAAATATTGGTGAAACTTGGTTACGCCGAAGATTATAGATAGAGCCTCCTTTTCGATCTGGCTATAACCTTTTTGAGATGCATCCAGTGTTTTTGAGGCGAACGCAATTGGTTTTTCTGAGCCATCTGGGTACACATGGGAAATAATTGCCCCAATGCCGTGCGAAGAGGCATCGGCAGCCAGAGTGATGGGCAGATCATCTTGGAAATAAGTTAACTGTGACACCTTTAGAATTTTCTCTTTAAAAAGCTTGAAAGAATTTTGTTGGTCCTTTCCCCAATTGAAAGCTTCGTCTTTGGCTCTTAGTTTGTTGAGCGGTGCGGCTATTTGGGCAAAATTATCTATGAATTTGTTGTAATAGTTCAGCTTACCAATAAAAGCTTCCAGGTCCTTTAGGTTTCTTGGTTCCGGCGAATCGACAATAGCTTTGACACGGGTTTCTGATGAACGAATGCCTGTCGCATCAATGATGTGACCTAGGTATTCCACCTCAGTCTTTGCAAACTGACATTTGGCTAGTCGACATCGCAGGCCGTGGTTTTCTACTCTTTCAAGAAACATTTTGAGGTTGCTTAAATGTTCCTCATTTGTGCGTCCGGATATGATCACATCGTCTAGGTACGAGACGCAAAAATCCAAGTTGGCCGTTAGTTGATCTATATATCTCTGAAAAATGCCTGTTGAGCTGGAAGTACCAAATGGTAGCCTTTGATATTCAAATAATCCAAACTCGGTACTAATTACGCAGACTTTCTTCGATTCTTTGTCCAGGGGAATCTGGAGATAAGCATCGGACAGATCAATTTTGGTGAAGTATCGCCCTTCTTGTAATTTCTGGAAAAGTTCCTCAATTCGTGGCACAGGATGGCGATTAATTTCCAAGTGCGGGTTAATTGTGATTTTGAAATCTCCACATATGCGTAAGGTTCCATTTGGCTTTTTTACCACTACAATGGGTGCGGCCCATTGGCTTGATTCGTTGGGACGTAAAATGTTCAACTTACGCAACCGTTCTAGCTCCAGCTGGACATCTTCCTTTTGAGAGAACGGCACTGGACGGTGTTTACAATATTTAGGTTTGCTATTGGGCTTTATTGTTAAATGTGCTTCGTAAAATCGACTGCGTCCTAATTCGGATTTGAAAACAGCTTCATGTTGTTTGCAGAGTGCCATTGCATCCGTTAAAAGTTGGTCTTCAGAATCCGTTCCCATTTGCAAAACTAAATCGGAATTCGCACCTTGAATATGTAAATCAAATGCTTGGAACCAAACCATACCCATAATGTTAGTGCCTTGTTCACTATTGCAAATTAAAAGTGGCAAGGTTTTTTTTTTGTATTCCACTGTGCACTTACGTTTAGTATACCTTTAACAGGCACCGAAATGTGCCCGTAAGCTTTGAGCGCTCTTGAAGAAGGTTCAAACGGTGGGCTACCAAGTCTGTTGTGCCCCTCAAGACCTATGAGCGAGCATGTGGCACCTGTGTCTATCTGAAAAGTTAACGGGCACTGATTAATGTGAAGCAAGACGAATATTTTGTTTTTTTTTTATATCGGTCTCTAACTGTGCAGAGGAGACCATTTCAACTCCACCATCGAGCACTACATTTTTGTCTTCTATTTCGTTTATAGAGTGTGCAGATTCTATCTGCTTTTGTGGTTGATTGGATCGATTATGGTAACGTCGATTAGCACCTGTGCTTCGCGACCGTCTCCTACGGTCTTTCGATTGATAACGTGGTTTTGATTGTGATGCGCAAGAACCTTCTGATAGTTTTGCAGATAAACAAACACTACGTATGTGACCGCGTCGTTGACGAAAATCACAAATTGAATCAATGTGTTTGCACTGATTTGTAAGGTGCTGAGTGAAACAATTAGGGCACGATTTCCTAACGCTTACCATATTATTATAAGATTTACTTGCACACTTGTGATACTTGGAGCCGTCAATGACATTAACTTCTGAAACGGTTGTTGACGGGTTGCTTCCCTGCTGCAGTCAGTTCCTCTATTTCTTCTAATGATGGGTTCTTCTTTTGCGTTGCAGCAAGACGAACAGGGTCGTGAGGCGTGTAAAAGACGATCATGTCTCTTATCATGTCGTCAGCATATGATGTGTTACAATCAGCTTTGGAGCAGACAAAGGCGCAGCCTCTTGCTATGCCTTTCAAATCGGCAATCCATTCTGCATGTGATTGGCCTGGGAGCATCTTTTGTTTCAGGAACTTACATCTCGAAGCAAGCACGTGCAGTTTGGATACGAAATGTTTGGTTAATTTCGTAGAAAGGTCTTTGAATGTGAGTTTACTAACATCTTCTGTTCCTACCAACTTCCTGAGCAAGTCGTTGGTTTGAATCCCACATGTTGATAGAAAGTGTGCCTTCTTTAAGTTGTTATCTTCCAAAGAGTTTGCGGTGAAATGCTGCTGCAGTTGAAAAAGGTAACTTTCCCAAGATTCTTTTTCGTGGTCAAATGCATGGAACTGAGGGATTGTGGGCTTAATCGCCGATGGGCAATTATTCACCAAACGCTCCAATGAAGCTTGGTTGTTAGCTTACATTCCATCCATTGCTTTTGTGAAGAAAGAATTTCTCTCAACGCTGCCTTCATTTTAAAATCCTCGTCGCCACTTGATATACTTTGAGTAAATCTTTTTTATACCTCAGTTATATTTACAGATATATAATTATGAACTTCCTTAAACATACTATATTCAACATCTTAGCTTTAAAAAGGGGAAATAGGTTTCTTATATAGGATACTTTGCGCGGGATAAAAGATCTCCTTTTCGCGCGAAGAACATTTGACGTTTCTTATATAAATAGTGTTTCCATATTCTGTCATATTGTCAATGACTGAATTTGCATGTTATGATACGTATAGGGTGTATCAATATCCGTGGTTTATATCCGTGGCGGGTGGCAAGGGTGTAGTAATACTGCATTCGCTTACTGAATGAATGGTCGTGCGTTCGAATCCCGGCCAAGTCCATTACTTTATATCGAATTCATGAAACCTTAATCTCTCTTAGCAACTTAGACACCACCCGTGGAGAAAAACCCTACAACTCTACCAAATCACTTCTATCCTATCTCTCTATTCTTTCTAATACGATAGTAAGTAACACCTAAAAGCATGCAATGAAATACGCCAGTGGTAGGTGCTGCTTTAAAACAACACAATGCTTGCGCTGCGAAAACCCCATTAGCGTAAGTAAATTATAAAAAAAAACATAGGGACGGGCTACAGTCCGCTTGGGCGAACTGTTGGATACCCTATTCTTATTCCTATCCCTCATAAGTGGGCGTGACAAAAGTCTAAGTATGGTTGAATTGTTAAGAACGCTCTACATTATTTTGTTATATAACATTTAAAGGATTTTATCAAAAAAAAAACGCTCCCTAGCTCAAACTTGGGTGTTTCAATAAAATTGTTTTATTTAATTGTGGGCGTGTCAGTAGGCGGATTTAAAAAAAATTAACACATGAGAATAAAGGGCCCCTAGAGAGTATATATTATAAATTTCCCTAGCTCAAACTTTGAATTTTCATAAAAAAAAAAAAAATTATGGGCGTGTCAGTGGGCGGATTTTAAAAATATTTATACATGAACATAAAGGGCCCATAGAGAGTATATATTATAAATTTCAGCTCGCTAGCTCAAACTTTGGATTTTCAAAAATTAATATACCCTTAGAATAGGGTATAAAAAAATTGTTTTATTTATTTGTGGGCGGATTTTGAAAATTTTTTATCCCGAGCAGTTTTCGGAGTCATAGATCATATATACAAAATTTCAGCTTTCTAGCTCAAAATTCGATTTTTTCCAAAATTTTGTTTTTTTTGAGTTTGTGGGCGTGTCTGTGGGCGGATTTCAAAAATTCATAAACTTGATTATTTCGGGACCCTAGAGAGTATATGGTTAAAATTTCAGCTCTCTAGGTCCAGTTTGAAGGCCTAATTTTTGGCGACAGACAGACGGACGGACGGACGGACATGGCTAGATCGACATTACTATTGATGCTGATCATAAATATAGTAACTTTTAGGGGCCTACGGGCAATATTAAACTATGCGTCAAAATTAATATACCCTTAGAATAGGGTATAAAAACGTGATATCCTTTACGCAGTGCTGGGGATTGGTCGGAATTATTTCTAACAAGAACCTTAAGTTTTAAAAACAAGCAATTTAAATCAGTATGTTGGCATTTGCCGAAGTATCTCCATTGAAAAGAATTGAAATTTCACTGTGGCAAATCCTTTTCTTTTCAAATCTGCAACACCAAATATCACGGCTCATGTCGACCAACTGAATTAAATAAAAATAAAATGTTCAACAATGAATGCTTTTCCTATATCCAAGCAGAATAATCTTCTCATGTTACTTGCAGAAGGTACTTAAAAAAGATACCAAAAAAGATGGACGTAACATCATTGTAAAGGATTACACCCAAAATAGAGAAAACAAATTTATCGCAAACCAGCAGATTGAAATGAACACAGATGCTCCAAGGGTGTCAAAGTTGGGTCAGGTGGGGTAACTTGTGGTCTCATGATCCTTTGAAATTGTACATTAAGATTATAAGTAAGCACATTTTGCTACTATAGCTAATGGTCACAGTGATATGGTGAGCTAACAGTCAGCTAATCGGATCAAAAAGTCAATATTTACTCAGTTTCCATCGTTTTCTTGTAGGTACTTTTCGGTCCCTTCTGCTTTGATAAATGTTATACCTAACCCTTGTCCTTACCTTACATCGGTCGAGTGTTTTGTTATTTTATTTCAAAAACTAAAGGGATGTGATGTGAACAAATGAACGAGCAATGTTTTTACACGAATCCATTCGTGTATATTTAGCGCACCACATCGAGCACGAACATGTACCTACACGACTGCACAAGGCCATACACTACTTCTTCTAAGTGTGTGTGTGTATAAATAGAGTTTATGTTTAGTTAGAGATAACTGGTAGAGGAGGAAACCCTTCCCCCGGAACACGCAAATACGAAACTACGAAACAAGGCTTTCCTAGCTTTAGCAGCAACTACGTGACACAGAGGATGGCACATAGTGTCCATTGTGAACCGTTTTATGTTGATGCTTAATCCTTCTTTATTCTCAGTGGGCATTTACACCTCACATAGATAAATTGAGAAGGATAACCCAACTTATGCCCGGAAAGACCGCCTCTTGAAATCAATACAAATACATAGCTTAAATCGGCTAACAAATTTCATAGAGTTTGTCTTGTTGAAAGTTTTCATTTGAAAGCTTACGATGGTGATGGCAATGACTGCCGATGATGAGCGAAGAGCAAACACAAGGGAATTGCCGATTCGATGCTTTTCCACGCAAGCCCTCAGGATCTCATCAAATTAATGTGAAATCTACGATCAGATTATGATGATTACAACTTATGTAGGTGTTTTGTACTTGGGTGGGATGATTCAAAGTGAGGTGGATACATTGAAAAGTCTTCGTTGTTGTGACATGTTTTTAAAATTTGTCTGAATTGACAAATTCGAGAGTTTTCTCTTGTGACACGGGGCGGGTGTAGGACACTGAAATGATAGAGACGTAAGAAAGCTGAAATATTTAGAAAACGGGTGTAATAAAGTTTTCCAGGAACGAGGAGGGAGGAGATTCCGAATGGATACTGTAATGTGCACTGAGATATTTAAGGGTGAGTTTTTTTTAGTGTTGTAAAGCAATAGGGGTTTCAATAAAGATAGCTTTATTGATTGCTGAAACATGTTAAGGACTTTTTTTTAACATGAGGGAATTTTTATAATTTGCACGTGCAAAACGATTTTTGTTGAAAATGAAAATGAAAACTATTTAAATTCATGTTTTACGGCTGAACTGGTTTGCTTCCGAATACAGGATTGAGGACGCACTGATGTGAATTCCTGGCATGGCGAGTACTGCGCTTAATTTATTCTTAGTTAGGTTACATTACATTTTGGTTTTTATTGAACTTTTATATATACAATTTGGCTTAATTCTAGTTAACAATACGGTAATGAATAATTAATATTTAAATGTGTTGGCTCAACAACAGGGGCCCAACGGTATAAAATGATTTTGTTTTATAATTATATTTACATATTTTGTTCTTGTTTTCTCAGATTCATACTCGAGGTATGCATCGTTGTCTGGGTTGACCTCAGGGTGTTCAAATCCGGGTGTCGATGTTATTGTGGTGGTTGAGAGGGTTGGTCATCTTGGTATTATCCTCGATGGTGGGTTGTCTCGGTCGATTCGTAGAAGGGAATAGTTGCCCTGTCGGTGTCTCTTGGGAAAAGATCCTCGTTAAGCAAAGCTAGTACGTGAAGGTACCGATGCTCTGAGATGTGTTGAACGTCCGCTATTCTTCGGACTAGTGGGTTTGGATGGCTGGAGGTATTCCCAAGTAGTTTTTGGAAAAGTGTGACCATGTACTTTTCCAGTGGTGTGATGCTGGCTTCTTCGTAGAGTCTTGAACTTCTTACGTTTTTCTTCCGGATTGGATCGTAATGGAGTCCTGTGCAGATCCTTAAGAGTTTTCTCTCAAAAACGCCCAGCTTCTTCATATATGTTTTTGATATGGTGTACCAAATGGGAAAACCGTAAGTTACTACCGGCCTGATGAGCTGTTTGTACAGCAGCAGTTTGGTCTTTTTACTAAGTCCGTTCTGCTTCTTCATCAATGGGTAGATGCGGTGAAATGCGAAGGCAGCCTTCCTGAGGATAGAGTTCAGGTGTGGGTTGAACTTGAATCGTTCGTTGAAGTTGACTCCCAGATACTTGATGTTGTTGGCGGTTGAAAGTGATGATCCGTCAGGTAACTTCAGGATGATATTTCGACAGTTGGTGGCTGACCTAACTCTGGTTCTTCCGGTAACAGGTCTTCTAATGCAGATTAATTCGGATTTGGCCGTGTTGATTCGTATGCCCCATTTTTGGTAGTAGTGGAAAAGCTTCGTGATGTGGGCTTCCACTCTTCGCACCGCTATTTTTGGGGACATCGAGCTGCTGTATGTGGCGGAGTCGTCTGCGAAAAGGCAGCTGTTGGTTCTATCTTCGAGCTGGGGCTGGTCGGAAGTAAAGATGTTGAAGAGTAGTGGACCTAGCTTTGACCCCTGGGCGACACCGGCTCTGATGCATTTGGTTTGTGATTGGCTGTCTTCTATTTGCACGAAAAAGGACCTGGAGTGAAGAAAACTAAAGATTATGTTAATGAGAGGGATAGGAAATCTTAGCTGTTTTAATTTGTAAATAAGTCCTTGGATCCAAACAGAATCGAATGCCTTCTCCACATCTAGGAAGCACGCGACAGTAACTTGGTGGTTGTTAAGAGCCTTCGTGACATCATGGTGAAACTTCATTAGTGGGTGCAGTGTAGAGTGTTTTTCGCGGAATCCAAATTGTATGTCCGGTATAACGTGTAACTGGCTGCAGACATCTTTCACTCTCCGCAGTATGAGTTCCTCAAGTATTTTGCTTATACTGCAAAGGAGCGATATCGGTCTGTATCCTGTGATGTTGTTGCGGTCGGCTTTCTTTGGAATGGCTATTATTTTAGCGGTCTTCCATTTTTTGGGAAAGTATGAATTGTTGAGGCAATTATTCATCACTATAGCCAGCAGGATCATGATGGTTTGTGGCAGCTTCTTTAGGACGAAATTGGATATTTTGTCCGGTCCGGTTGATTTCTTGGAGTGACTGCTTTGAATAATGTCAGCGATTTCCTCTGGCGTTGATAAGGCATCATTTTCCATGGGGTCGTCGGCTGTATTCGCTTCACTAAATGTAGTATTTACGGCTCTCATTCCTTCGACGCTTCTGACTGCGGCATCGACTTCTGAAATGAATGCGGGGTCGTTCGGAGGCGACGGGTTGAAGTTGCCTTCGAAGTATTGAGCTAACGCTTCTGCCTTTTCATCTGCGGTGGTGGCGGTTCCTGGATTGGTGTTTAGGATGTCTGGCATTTTTGGACCTTTCCCTATAATGCGGTTGATCTGCTTGAAGGTATCTGGGCCGGGCTTGATGTCCTGCAGCCTCTTTTGCATCTGAACATCATTGTAGTGTTGTACTGCATTCTTGAACATGATGTTGGTGCAGTTCAGTTCACTGGAAACGGCCTGATAGTCGCTGTTGATCGTATTCCATTCTCGGTAGCGGATTCTTTGGAGTCGTTTCCTAAGGCGCTGTCTGTGGTGGTACAAATTCTGGATGTGGACTGGAAGATGACTGAATCTATCTTTGGATGTCTTCGGCTTCTTCTGCATATCAAGAGCACCGTTAACTGCATTCTGGAAGTCTTCGATAGCAGCATCTATCTCATCATTTGAAAGATTTCTTGTCGCTGAGGGTACAACTACGTTGTTTTCGACTTCTCTCTGAAATTGCTCAACATCCAGTTCTTTGAAGTTAATGTAGTCACCGCCTGGTTGCTCATTTGTGAAGATGGGTTGATGAAGCTTGATGATTAGCTGCACCGCTTCATGATCAGAGTCGCTGGCAAGTGTCTTGCACTCGAAATTCTGGATCTCTGGGAGGATGTTTACCAGGTTCGAAGTCACCATGAAGAAGTCCAGAAGTGATGGGGTCCTGGGATAGGTCGGTCTTGGCTGGGATATTACAACGAGGGAGTGGTTGTCGCAGTTGTCTTCCATCCAGTTGACTATTGCTGCGCCTTCAGTGCTATTGACAGTATCCCCCCAGGTTTGATGCCTTGCATTGAAGTCTCCTCCTATAATCCCGAATGTGTGTTGGGTTAGATGTCCGTTCAATATTTGCAGATCGTGCTGGATGTCTACAGTGTTAGCGTTACACTTATTGTAGATGCTGAAGATGGCCAGAGTTTCGGATGGAGTCGTTCGGATGACTATTCCAGTAGCTTCGAATGATGTGAGTCCAGGAATGCCGAATTGGGTAATTGTAGCTTTGTTGATGGTCTTTCTGACGAAGATGCCTGTCCCGCGTTTGCCTTCCACTTTGTTTGTTTTGAAGAAATTGTAGTCCTTTAGATCCATCTTATTGCGGTTGGTCAGCATGGTTTCACTGATGAGAGCAAAGTCCGGGCTGTTGGACTTCATGAACAGATGGAACGCCGTCCTTCTGTAGAGGCTGTATAACGAGTTAACGTTATAAGCAATTACACGTAGTTTCCTTATGTGCTGCATAATTGGAATAAGAAAGTGGCCAATGCCACGGACTTGTTTTCTTCGCTCATTGTGGAGTAGTTGGGAGGGACAGCATTACGAGCCTTCTTCATTATGGTGGTTAAATCAGATCCGAAAACTCGATGGACTTCTTCGCTGAGGTTTATATTTCCGGTTTTGGGCTGGTTCTTGCGAACTGGATCTTGGATCTTCTTGAGTGTGTCCTTAGTCGGTGGTTGCGGCTGCTTTGTTGGTGTCTTGGGTTGGTTCGGCTTCGGTTGAACTTGCTTTAAGCCCATCCTGGCCATTGCAGCGAAGCTTACTGCTGGTTTCGTCAGGGTACAGGCAGATTTTGCTGCGAATTCCTGTTGCGCTTTCCTGTGTGAAGACTGTTTCTCTTTGTCGGCCAGTTTCAGCTTATACTGTGGACATCCCTTGTAGTTCGCCGGGTGACCAGTGGCTTTGCAGTTTGCACAATAAACTTCGGGATCCGCTGATTCCTTCCGCTTGCACTCTCCTGGTTGATGTTCCAGTTTGCATTTTACGCAAACGTATGCCATGCCGCAATTAGTGGCGACGTGTCCGAAGCGCTGACAGTTCTTGCACTGGACGATGTCATTGTTCTTTAGGCGCTCCCAATGAACCCGTTGGTTTAGGAGAAGTGTCTTCCTGTAAACTTCGGTGACGTCAAATGCCTTGCTGATTTCAACAACGAAGCAGTTGAATGCCTTGCCTTTTGCTCTCGGTGATTTGAAGATTGAAACCTTCAGTACGGGGACCCCTTCAGCTTTGAGTTCCTCTTCAACCTCGGCAGTGCTGTAGGAGTAGTGGATTCCCTTCAGCAACATTAACGTCCTCCGATCTTCTCGTGGAGTATACGAGTGATGTTGAATCTTTCTTGACTTCAGGAATGTCCGGATGGCTTCAAACCCGTCTCTAGTGTTGGCGTTAATGACTGTCTTGGTTGTGTTTATGTTTTTGAGTGTAAACTCAATTTTCGAGCCCTTAGCGAATCTGCTGATTTCGGCGATGTTTCCGGAGAAGCAAATGATTGGTGGCATTCCTGATTTTTTCTTTGGTGGTGGTGTTGATTGAGTAGCCGGTGTTGCTAATTGTGTTGCTTGAGTAGCTGTTGTTGTTGGTTGTGTTGCTTGAGTTGGTTGATGAGTTGCTGTTGTTGTTGATGGATGAGTTGCTGTTGTTGTTGATGGATGAGTTGCTGTTGTTGTTGGTGGATGAGCTGCTGGTGCGGCTGCAGGTGGTATAGCAGCTGGTGTTGCAGCTGGCTGTTTGACCTCAGTTTTCGATTTCTTTGTTGATGGATTGGCCGATTTCCTAGTCCGTTTTTGTCCGGGAATAGGTGACGATCCGGAGCTTCCTTTGCTATCATCCTCGGTGTTGCTGGTAAGATTTCCTTCGCCATTGTCGGATGATGAGTCGATAGCGTTGGTCTCCATCTCGTCGTCGGTCGTTCCATCACTCGATTCGCTTTCCCCGCTATCGGAGAATTCTTCTTCTTCTTCCTCTTGTTCTTCTTGGGTTTCTTCCTCTGGTACCTGTTCGGAGAATTGCTCGAGCATCTTGCGAACTCTACCTCCGTAGCTTGGTCCCAGGTCGTCCTTGATTTGCTTTAAAAGCGATTCAAGGGCAGCGAGAGCTGACTCAGGTGTGAGTCGTCTACCTGCCATCTTTACACTTTTATTGCTGGTTTTTTTTGTTTTCTTTGTTTTGGTGGTTTATGACCTTTTTTGGGTCACTTAATCACACTGACAGGTAATATTTTGAAGAAAACTTTTACTCGCCAGTATGACCAGGTACAAAAAAGATGTTTCTTTTCAATTATTTAGATTTATCCGCGCACAACCGTTCGATGCTATGCGTGACAGATGAATGATGATGAATGAATGATCTTAGTTAGGAATGCAACTGGCTATTTATAACCTATTCTAAGGGTATATTAATTTTGACTCATAGTTTGTATCATACTTTAACATTGCCCGTAGACCCCTTAAAGTAGTATATTCACAACTATCATCATCGATAGTAATGCCGATCCGTCTGTCGGTACGTCCGTCGGTACGTGCGTCGGCAAAAATTAGGCCTTTGAATTTGGGCTAGAAAACTGAAATATATAATATTTTGTTTATGGTGGATCCTTAAAATCCTCGTGAATTACTGAAGAAATCATTTTAAATGAAAGTCCTAGTCTTTGCAAAGTATGTAGATAAAGTCGATTTGAACAATTCTTTTATACAAAGTTTTCTGCCATGCCCACTTTTAAGGGGCTTTTACAAAAACTTTGCTTTTTTGATAAAATCCTTTAAATGTTGTATAATAACATATGTAGATCGTTCTTAATAATCCGTTCATACTTAGATATTTGTCACGCCTACTTTATGAGAGATAGGAATAGGAATAGAGACCCAACTGACTGTAGCCTTTTCCTATGTTTTGTTTAAGCGTTTAGGCTGGAAACATCTATGTACTGATAAAACAAAAACCAGATCGTATAGCGTATTCTATTTTGGGTCGAATTAACGCTGTTTTTAATTGTAGCAAGATCAGAAAGGGGTGCACTATTTTTGACATCTTTTAAGGATGCGTAGGCATATAGCAGTCACTGGAACGACAGTCGTAGTGTAGTAAACACACACAGCGAGAAAGGAAAGTCGTTCGGTTCAGAAATTCAAGTGCCGTTTATGGTTATGGTTGAGGTTTTGCTTTAATGACGAAGGCATTTTGGATTTTGCCAGCATTAAATTCCATAATTTAATTTACTAAGGTTAACATACGTTGTCGTACTAATAGCATACCCGAAGGTGAGGGGCGTGAACCCAAAAAGGAATATGAGAAGCTGAGTGTACTGTTCAGCGAAGGAATGGATCGGATAAGAAATAATATATTGGAGAAGTAACATTCAGGAGCATTGGGTTTTTGAAACATTTAATTTCACTCTATTAATTCCCACTTAATTTTGCTGTCAAGTTCGGAATTTAAATTTAACAAATGTTTCCGTTCCAATTCATAGCCGAATATGAGATGCACAGATCAGGATATAATAATTATGAGAAGAAAAGGGTACTGTCATCACAGAGAAATGGATACTTTCATGGATGCTTTCTACCGGTGAAGCGTCTCTGCCTAAAACAATGCAGCCTGCCATCTACGATTTCGGGCACGCTGCTTAAATATGTCCAGACCAGAATTTATTTAAAAACAAAAGTTCGGTCTACCTTGGCACCTCCAACCTTGGAGTCGAAGATCCCCTTGGCTGCAGCATTATTGACCATTCGCCGATAAGGGAGCTAATGGTGGTTTTTGCAAAAACACCGGTTTCCTGTTTTTTACCTCCGGTCTAACCGTCTTTCAAATAGCGAGAAGGAACCAATAGAAGGAAAAGTAGCCAAAAACGTGAAGGCAATTCCTTCACTAAATGAAAAAGGAAAACTTTTACATAAGTAACTATTTTAAGTAAGTGTGCGCATTCGAATTCCAAAAACGCGAGCATTTTAAGGAGGTGTGGGTTGTTTTTTACCGGTTTCATCTTTTTACCACTACCACTAACTAGCTTATGGTTACGACTAATTAGGTTTACAGAGAAGGTGGAAGATGTTTCGAATAAACGAAAGAAAAGGAATACTTTTATATAAGGATTTTCAGTGTTATCTGAATTTGTTGCTGGTGTGAAACTGCCAGAGTCAATAGCCGTTTTTTTTTACCCGGTTCTTCGATAACAAAAAAAAAAGACCAGTCTTAACCGAGATAAACAAATCACCAAAAATAAACCGGTTGAACTAATCAAAAACACCTGTTTCGGTTTTAGCATGTTGGTTTTTCAACCACCTAATGTAGATGACGTTTTCCGGCTACATCGACATCTTGGTACAGATCATAGAGTTTTCGGTTGTGTCTTCTTCTCGCACATAGAAGCAGATATAAAAAAAACTTGTACTGCTGGCCATTAAACAGATTTTAAGATTGAAGATTGAGAGAAAGAAGTGAATAGAATGCAATCGGTAGTAAAGAGGAAGGAGGAGAACATTCTTATTTGTTTGTTATGTTCTGAATGAATGCTGCTTTTCATCTTCCAGGAGCTCTAAAAAATAGGACAGAAAAGCTTTCGCCACATTGGAATAACATCACTTCTTAAAGTCCCATCTGCCTATGTACGACTGCGAAAATGTGTCTGGCTACTGAGTTAGTAAGTCCAGGTTCAAATCACGCCGGGGCCTATACTAACACATTAATTGTTTTTTTGATTGCCCCACCTCTTGCAAAATTCTGTCAAACATCCAATCATATCAATTGATATGAGAAGCTTTAAAAATTTGCCGTTCATAGTCGAATTAAAATTGTTGGTCTGTCTTATTCGTACGAAATATATAACTACGCACACATAACTGGTGGTATAACCTATTTTCTAGGCCCTGTATGGGCCATTTATGCCTGAACATATTTTTAATAATCGATGCTTTTGACCACAGATGGAGATAAACGATCTGTGGGCGTAAAGTTAGCTGCAAAATTTTCATCCGGTAGATTTTTTTTTTTGGAAATCTGTCAGCTGGAATATCAATTTGTCTGGGGATGGATTATAAAGCACAATTCCGTACGACATTGCAAAATTGTTCGCCACACTTTTTGAAGGATAATTTGTTGTAGGATAATTTGACATATGGTGATTAGGGCCATTGCAGTTATTTATTGCCCTTTGGAACTTTATTCAGTTCTCTATAGGTGTGTGTGTTTTTTTTTTGTTTAATACGCTCACCCAAACGACACTCTGCGACGTGAAAGTTATTACTATTTCAGGAGACATTTCTACAGCTTCCCGCTTGAAAGTCAGTTTGTTCTTAGTTACAGAGTTCCTTAATTCGACAGGGAAAAGCATTTCTCTTTGGAAAATAAGTCTTCATAATCAATATAGAGCCGGACATTCACAGAGAATGTGTTCGGGGGATGAATCCTCTTTTAGACAATGCCTACTTTATGACTCTGACCAACAATTTAATTTATCAAGATGATACCTAGAGTCGCAAAGACATGAAAGAAAGCTCATCAGCTTCTTATTCGTGTCTAATCTAATATTTAAATGTTCCCAATGGGCTAGAGGAAGTTATTGTTATAAAATATTTATCATTCCTGAAGCTGTAGTCTAGTTGAAGCTGCCATAACATTTTGGTCCGAAGAACGCAAACTCCGAGCTAGCCAGTTCATCCTCAGAATCGTAACCGGCAATTCCCGTTTCGGCAGGTATCCAACCAAGTTAAACCTAGTATTGTTTGAGAAGTGATTGCAACACATCACTCGGTAGGAAAACTTGACTGACCAGACCATACAACTGGACGAAAATGCTTGACCATCCGAGAAGAAGTGCATTCTAGCGCCCTTAATATCCTTTTCATGGTTAATCCTACCGCAGATCCTAATGGCATCGATTTCAGTTTGAAACACATTCCCAACGACACCAGCTTGGACTTTAAATTCGTTTAAGCAAAAGTTTAAACTATACAACTAATATATTAAAAATCCCAATTAAGTATTTTGTTGCTATTTGAACGTATTATTTTACAAAGCTTATACTTCTTCCAGCTTGTTCAGTGAGGCTATAATTTCATCTTCTGTTAAGACAACGATAAGATGGGTTGCCACCATGAGGCTGAATACTAGAAGAATCTGATACTGTATCTTATGCCTGGGTAACTTACGTTTATTTTTCTTTCTAGTATACTAAAGGACTTCTAAATGAACTATTTTCTTGAATATACTTTCCAAGAGCCGTTGCCACAATGAAGAAATACCCGGCATTACTGCCGAAGTAGTTAGGAAAGCGATCAAAGACTGCAAAAAATTGAAAATTCTGGAAAAAGATGGTTACATCGGTTCCAAATAGCTCATGATTCTTATCTGCAAACCGATGAAAGAAAAGTTATCTTCTTCCTCGGTAAAAAAAAGGAAAATCCATACGCGAGACTATGATAACTACCGTTCTATCAAGACACCATGAATATCGGTGAGCGGGTGTTAGATAGCCGATTGCGAAATTGTATACGGCTTTCTAAGGTGCGGGTTTCGTCGCAGGTAAATCTACAACAGATGCAGTTCAAAGTATAAAAATCATGATGAAAAATCATGGTGAATTTTTTGCATATGGTGTTAGATGATTTTGAAAAGGCTTTTCAAAACGAGGCAAAAAATCAGTTATGGGTGGCCCAAATGCAATGAGGACCTAAAGGAACCTACGTACAGATGATCATGAACATGAATGAGGGAGTGCAGACAAGAGTAAGATGTCCCACTGGAGTTACCGAGGCGTTCGCAATCAAAGTCGGTGAACGGCAGGGAAGCGTCTTAAGTCCCTTGATATTTATTACAGTTCTTGATTATATTATTCTAAGTGAGGATTAAGCCTCCCTGCAAAGAGCACTTGACGTTTGGGTGAACGTTTAGGAGGGAAAAGGCGAAAAACAGAATACTCTCACGCACCCCGACATATTTCAGCCATTTATATATATGAAAGAGTGATTCCCGATTGCAAAAAGTTCAAGTATCTAGGATCTATGGTCAATAGCAAAGCAACCTGTAATGATGACATTAATCATCGCGTAAGCGTAGGATGGATGAAATGACGAAAATCTTCTGTGCCCAAAAAATGCCCCTAAGCTGAAAGGAATGCTCTACACAGCAGTATCATGTCAGCAACAGCAACCATGACCCCATCGAGGAAGCACAGCACCCAGATATTAAATAACCGCCATACCAGATCAAACCAAAAAGTTTTCCATAGACTTTACTTCATGCAAAGTTTGAAAGAATCAGTTAGTAGACTGAAATGCAACAGCTCGAAAATTTAAAGAACATTTGCTGAGCATTCGGCAAACGGTTTTCTCTTTCCCCATTACATTTTTTTCATAAAACTGCACACCAAACAAGAGCACACGTTTCAGTAGAAATATTTCTGATAACACCACAGATCCCGACAAATTTTTCAGCATTCGATGGTGTTTTGTAAGCGTCAATATTAGCTTAACAGGAAACACTGTCAGAACTTTGTTTTACTTTTCATTTTTCTTCATTTCTTCTGTCCTCGTGTCCTGTGTCCATCCATAGGCTAGCCTCAAGGACTCTGTAAAGTTTTAAAACTTCACTCGTTTCACTTCACTTCATCGTAAATTTCTTACTGATTGTAATGTAATGAAAGTTCCTTAGCAATCCTGATGACTATGTTTTACCCACGGAAATATATATTTGTTGAGCTGCCGGGTATTTCTCTTGTTTTTTTGCCTGAGCTACATGAAGTGTGACTTGCGGAATTCCTTACATTTCTTCCTGGATCCTCGAAAACAGTGCCTTACATATGTACATACACATATGGTAGCTGACAGTTGTGGTGCGCCACTTTAAAATCTGTCGAAATAAATGTTTGCGACTGGCTGTGAAGGGACATGAAACTTAATTTTATTTGAGATAGGGAGAAGGTGATGAGTAGTATAATACTTAATCCTAATATAGAAACGACAGAAAATCTGAGCGCCATACCTTCTTCCAGTGTGTACACTCTTAATTAAGTGGATATTTTGTTTGTCTTGCTTTTGGCAAAAAGGATATAAGAAAAATATTATCCTGTGGAGTATGCTACGAGTATATATGTATATTATATAAATGAAGGTTAGAGGTTGTTTGAACAGAGCACACTCGTGTTTGCTTTGTATTTTCACCAAGTAAAAGGCATTAAAACTCTCTGTTCTGTTGTGCAGTTGGAATACAAATAAGTGGGTTAAGGGTTGGTCCTAGGAAATTGTTTTTTTTTAAGAATATCAGTATCAAGTATAGGATAACATTGAAAGCACTATGCAAAGAAAAATTTCCTAAGCCATTAAGGATTAAACTTAAGGCTTATGTATTTTCGAGATTCCCCGTTTATCAACGGCTTTGTAGAGGATAGATGTTGAACCTTAATTTCAACATCTATAACAATTTGTTCACCACCCAGGCATGGGTTAAGAAAACCATGCTCGGTGACTGAACTATCAGGTCGTTATGCCCCATTTACAAGAAATCGATTCTTATATGCGGCATTAAATAATGCCAACGTGGGAATGCCTCAAGGCCCAACATACTTTACGGCGTTACCAGTGTGTTTTTCTGCACGGAAGTTCAAAAATGGACAAAATTCGTAGGTAGGGTCGCCTAAATTCGAACACGTCCAGTAGTCGAACACTTTTTGCCAAAAGTTGTTGAAACTGTTTATTTTTCAAAAATTCTAACTTCTACAAATGCAAAATTATTCCTCTGCATACACGTATTGCTCGTAAGGTAGGACTTCACTAATACCATCAAAGTTCAATGCCAGAAAGGGTAGTTTCTGATGTGGTTTCAATGAGTGCGGTCGCGTGTGGTTTTGTAAACAAAAGAAACTGTTGAAGTGCTCCGGGAAAGTGTGTATAAAGTCTCGTTAAAAGTCTGGTTAGTTTCTGTACTCGTTTTATATATAATAATATTAGTTGTATCTTATTTTACAAAAAAAAAATTATTGACAACACTAAAGATTATTTTTTGACCGTTCGGACTTAGGAAACTAAATTTCATCAAGTTTCCATCTCGAACATTTGCGTTCGATTTAAGGCAACTACGTTTTTTTTTGTTTTTTTCGATCGCACACTAAATAGCGTAAAAAAGTGAATTCTTTGGCCTTTTTTATATGAATTATATGTAATAAAGTATTGCGTCCAGTATCCGAACACCCTTTTTTTCAGTGTTCGGATAAAGGCAACTCTTATTTTTTGGGTTCCTTAGTCCGTACAGGATTTATTTTCATCGATTAGACCTACCCATTTACCAAGTTTATCCATTTTTCTAAAATTGTTTGAAACGTTCCTACCAAAAGTATAACGAAGCCTCATTGGCGGCTGCCTTAAATGGAATCCGTAATGGTTCCATGAGCTTCCGCAAAACAAGTTCTGAGTTTGGCTTTCCTATCGCCACCCTTCATGATAGAATCCATGGTAATTTTGGAGACAAACTTAAAAGAATGGGGCCTACTCCAGTCCTTACTGAAAGTGAGGATCGTAAGCTTGTCGAATGGCTGATAAAAATTGCAAAGTGCGGATTTCCCCAAAATCCTAACGAACTCTGTCGTGCAAAAGATAGTCCGTGATGAAAAACGAAAAACCCCTTTTAAAGACGACAGACCCGGTAAAAACTGGTACTATTCATTTTTGAAGCGCCATACGGAGTTGACTTTACGAGTGTCGGAATCTCTATGTAAATCAAGGGCTGTAGTAACAGTAGAGTATATCAAAAAATGGTTTCGGGACCTAGAAAACTATTTAGTTGAATTAAACGCCAAAGACATCTTAGACGACCACTCATGAATTTATATGGCTATGAGACTTCATTTAGCATGTCTTCAAAAACCTGAAAGGTTATCGGTCTCAGGGGCTGTTGAAACCTGTATGATGTCAAAATGTCAAACGAAAAAGACAGTTTAATCGTACTGCTCGTTTTTAGTGCAAGCGGAGTGAAATTACCTCTTGAAATAGTGTTTCCTTACACAAGAAATCCACCGTCAAGGCTTATAAGCAATATGCCAAGTCGCTCGGAAACATGATGAGATCCGAAATTTTTTTTGAACATGTGGCAAATGATTTTCAAGGACGGCTTGAAAAAAATGAGATTAGGAGATCTGCTTCTTGTGGATTTTTTTTTTTTTTTATAATTTGCGTGCGCTAAAGGGATTTCTTTTTTCTGTAGTGACACAGTACCCTTATAATGGTAAAACCACAGCGCAGGCATTTAGTTTGTTGCGCAAGTAGGTCCCAGCAATTCATTGCCTATTTTTGGGTGCTACTTACGGAAAGAATAGAAGGATAGGAAAGAAGTTTGGTGCGATGGGATTTTTTTCTCAACAGGTGGCGCCTAAATTGCTTTAGGGAGATCAGTTTTTGTTGTGTGTATTCGATTTATAAAAATCATGGACCTGCTCGGGATTCGAACGCACGACGTGCCAATCACTTAGTGAATACACTACCATCGCACCATTGCCACCTGCAAACATAAATGGACATAAATCTCACCTATCCATGGCTTCAAGCGACTTTTATATAAATTTTATATCATTTTATATTCACTTCCTCCAAACACAATCCACATTATGCAGCCCGCGGATGTGGGGCCTTCAAAGGCATAAAGAGCGACGACAAGGCAGCAGTAAGAGAATGGAGCGTGATGCCTGATAACCATGGAAGAACAGTTACCAAAATAAACTTTTGCGAGACGGTAAAGATGGCTCTCGATGAAATCGATCGAGCACAGGTTGTACGCAATGCCTTCAGGAAATGTGGCCTTTACCCCTTCGATTCAAACGCTGTTGACTACTCCAAATGTATTCAGAACACAATGGAAAATTTGGTTTACAGAAATGGGGAAATTTTGACAGAAGAGAAAGAAGGCATATCATATGAAACGCTCGTTACTACGACGGAGGTTTTGTCGTCATGTACGAGCGTGAAGTACGAGCTTCAACTAAATAATATCGATTTCGAACTCCTGCTAAAACCATCTCAGAAGCTATGTTATCCTTTTCAAGTAACGGATCAAAACATAGGATGCGATAGGTGCAGCAGATGGTACCATTTAGCTTGCACCGCCTTGTGCACAAAAACATTCAACAAAGCTCAATTTGTACTTTTTGCAATTAGTTTTATAAACCTACATTATACCTGACGCACTGCAATATTAAGAGTGCATTGAATATGAATTTCGTGATTATGTTTATTAATTTTTTTTTGTTAGCTCATGGATCATTTTTTTTTTATTGAATATGGCGTTTTTTTATAGTTAGGTATTCATTATTTTATAAAATGTTTATTGTTCAATGTTATTCTTCTTTTAAAAGCACGCTAAATGTTTTTAAAGTTTATTTTTTTATCGGCGGAAAGCTTTTATTTTAGCTCATGGAGCAATTTTTTTTTATTGAATATGGATTTTTTTTTATATTCGTTATTTTATAAAATGTTTATTGTTTATTTTTTTTCTTTTAAAAGCACGCTTAATGTTTTTGAAGTTTATTTTTCTTATCGGCGATAAGTTTTAACCTAAACCTAACGATTATATATGAATTATATACCTAGGTACTACTATATTAATTTAAATAAAAGTACAAACTTACAAATAAAATTGATTTGATATAATACGAGTATTTTTATTCTTTTTTATTAATTCTATACGAAGAAACCTCCTATAGTAATCCATGTTCGAAATCAGGAAACTGATTGTTCGGATAGTGGGAACTAGTGTTCGACTACTGGGAAATTACGTTATTTTTCAGTTTTTATTAATTAAAATTGCAGGTGGCAATGGTGCGATGGTAGTGAATTCACTAAGTGATTGGCAGGTCGTGCGTTCGAATTCCAACCAAGGCCATGATTTTTATAAAAACTGAATACACACAACAAAAATAGATCTCCCCAAAGCAATTTAGGCGCCACCTGTGGAGAAAAAATCCCATCGCACCAAACTTCTTTCATATCCTTCTATTCTTTCATACAGTAAGTAGCACCCAAAAATAGGCAATGAATTATTTGCTGGGAGCTACTTACAGCAACAAACAAAATGGCTGCGCTGTGGTTTCCACTATAAGGGTACTGTGTACTACAGAAAAAAAAATCCCTTTAGCGCATGCAAATTATAAAAAAAAAAATTCTAAATTATTTAGTCATAGTTATAAATCAAATTCAAAAAGTTATTAAATAATTTTGATATAATGCTGCATACAAAATTTATACCACAGTTATAAGTTGAACCCATCGTTTACAAAATTCGATTCATTTCGAACCCACCAAGTGTTCGACTACTGGAGACATAACCTACACTGTGGCAAATCCTGCTAAAGTTCAATGAGTTTCAAATGGAGCCCTGCTGTTTAAAGTCGTATAAATAAGCAGTCGTCGTCAGGAGCTCAATCTGGCGATGGACCAATTCGGAATAACTCCGCGTGTCGCTAGAAAGCACTTGGTGCAATGTATGTATGTCGTATATGTATACTAATCCAATCCAGCGCCGGATTCCGGTAAGGAAATGCGCTCTGATGTGACCTCATCAATCCTTACCTGGAGTAGATGGTTTCAGTTCCACCCCCGACGATGAGGGGATGCGACCCAATAAACGAATATGAGAAGCTGGCGGTACTGTTATCAGCGATCGAAAGGATTATATTAGAAGTGACAGGCAGGGAAACATTTATAAAAGAGTCGGAGATAACAGAGTATTTGGGAATACCAGCATTTATTTGGTGAGTCGCAGACTTAAAACTGTCCAAAATAACTAGATTGGAAACGGTTTTTTTTTATGTCGGCTCAGTTCCAAAGTGTAAAAAAAGTTTCGATTCCGTACCAATACGTTTTTGATACGCATCCACAATGCAACCTTGACGCAAACGTTAAATTAAAGCATCACCTCTACACCGTCGCGCAGCGACATAACTCCATACTTTTAATTAGGGACTTATGTCCGTGGATTTATTCTCAAAAAAAATTATTGATGAGTTGGACCGGATGATGTGCATCAATAACTTTTTGGATGCGTTTAGAAACTTGCGACTTTGTCATAATGTATTTCTTCGAATTTCGGAACTTATGACTTTGCATCTAAAACGCATCTGACGCAATTTGGAACTCACCTGTTATTTCTCATTCATTTAAGAAGAGTATCATCGATTCCAAATGCACGCATTTTCGACTCGACCTTGATTGAGATTGTTTCCACTTTTTGGTATGTAGATACGCTATCAAATCACCGTGGACTTGTTGCTGCGGAAACTGTATTTGCGCTCATAACGAAGTTGTCGGGATACAAAATATTTCATAAGCTAACGGTTAATCAGTGTTTCCATGACATTGGAAAGAAGGGACGGAAGTGCAATTGGTCGGTAATAGGAGGGGGAAAATGATTATCCTTTTTTTGGGACAGGCTAGACAAATGCTGTTTTCCATCTGAGCAATAGGACAGATAGAAAAGCTTACGCAGTGTTTTTGCCAGCGTAGAAGCACATCTCTTTAGAATTACAGGGGAATGACATCTCGACCAGCGGATTTGTGTATGTCAAGATTTCAAAGTATTTTTGCCATTGTATGTGTTCAAAAGTCGATTGGTCCCATGTAGTATTCTACGCGTTGCTAAGCTAAGAGGAGACAAGTGGAGTGAGTGCGGCCAATGAAATCCGACCGATAAACTTTCCAGCTTGATATGAATATGATAAAAAAAATAAGAGTAAGCGGATGAGTAGGTTTGAAATGGAAGATAGGCACGCATTTTTTAGCGGTTCTGCAGGTAATAATATAAATAATAATAAAACTCAATTAAATCAACGTTGATTTGTCTCCCCATTAATTATTTTTTTTTTTTTTTAATTTTTTTTTACTTCATATTATAAAAAAGAACTGATAGTTGCATTGTGATAAAAAACTCAGTAATTGGAATCAGAACGAAGTCGATATCATTTTTGATACGCGAGATATTTACCATGAACGAAAAAGTTGTTCGCGAATGTACATACGTACCTACCATACACACGCACATACATACACATACATCTTCCTTAAAACATTTGGAAAACATAATGTTACCTTCAAATAATAATATAATTAAAGCACAATCTATGAGGGTTAAGCTCGCTGATTGAGATTGGCTTTATCTAAAGAGCTGACAGGTAAAATGCCATCGTAAATGAGAGTCGGGGTAGATGAAGAGGCCTTATTCTTTATACCAGACCAGTTATAAGCGTTGCTCTCCAGTTTGGGCGAATCAACGCCTTTAGATGCTAATTAGACATTCGCATTGACTTAAATTTGCTTTGCCTACTCAATGAATACTGAAGCCATTATAATCAAGTTAAGCTTGATAAATTGAATAACCATTTACTATAATCTCTGAATGGGAGCAGTTGTTCGCCACCCCGGTAATTATAAATTGATTCAGTTTCACCTCCTTATCAAATCGCATCTAATAAACTCCGGAAACAAGTGAGTTTCCCTGATAGTCTGCTTTAACTTCAATTCATTATTTCCTCTCTAATGTTTGTTTTTCCATCAGCATCCACCCTTAACCCTCGGATCGCTAAGGTAATTTGTTCTCATTACCACAAGGTAACCCTATTTTCCTTTTAATTTTAGCGAAACAATAAATAATTATGTTACAGCCCCCACTCCACTAATATGCTACCGTTGTGTATACAAAATATTTTCCAGATTCAGAAATACATACTCGCACCATGCCAAACCGAATGTTTGATGACCCAGTAACACATTGTTTGCCTCACTTGCGTATTTGTAGTATGAATGCAAAATCATTTCTGCAAACGCTCCCCACATTAAACCGAGAAACGTGTACAACTCAAGTTAATACCAAGGACGAATACACATTCACAAGGATTCCTTAGTTTCTTTCCTCATGGCCTTTTGTATTTAATTTTATACACCATCTAGGTACGATGTTCTTCGACTCGGCGAAACAGTTTGTGAAATTTCTGATGATGTACACGCTCACGATTTACTCAGGTATTAAGTTGGTAAAAATTTAATGATTATGTGAGCACACAGTATATTTTGGTTGCCAACAGTGTATCATTGGTGAGGACCATGTCTATAGTTAGCGGGAGCTATGGCCCCCTCCCACCTCTTTACTGTGCCTCAACAGAGAACGAGTTGAATCAAAAAAATTGCGAAGCATCTGCTAGTTTCAGTTATGACTTAAAAGCTCAGTAATAAAGCTGAAGAAATGCGGCCAAGTGCTATTCAATGTGGGAATAAGCATCGATAGGATTTTTATTTTACTTGTGTTGGAAGGATAATGGCATTTTTATTTCACTAAACAAATGTTTGCTTTAACCGACTCAGCGCGCTTCTTTGGGTTGTAAGGATTTGAAATTTTCTGGCTTCTTTCCCCAATTGTGATTATTTATTTTTTGCTCGCTCCTCCGATTCCTTGGAGGATTGTTGCATGAAAAATTAATTTCTAATTTCACTGACTACGATGGAAATAAAGTAGAAATGTTGATTGTGCAATAACTTAAGGTTTATTACTACTAAATCACGGATGGTAAAGTCATAGTGGCGGTCATTGAACGATACGAAGAATCTGTAAGCCGACTTAGATTTACTCTGTAATTTCAGGAAGAATTTCTAATAATAAATTATGGTGTTCAAATTGAACGAATCGACTCCATCGAAAGCGAGCTAGAAGGTTTCACCGTAATCGGTTGATTTTCACTGTTTGTTGCAGCTGAGTTCTGGTAGGTAGACATCGACTTAGTTTGAGACTGTCTAACCTACATGAAGACAGTAGGTTTTCTTTCGAACATTACGTATCTGATTTCGAAGTTATTAGTTGTCAACTAATTATTTTGGTATACAAAAATATGGTAATTTGATATAGCCGAAAATCTTTACACAAGTTGTACTTCCCGACGACTTTTAAAAAAATAGTCTTCTTTAACAATTTGATTTTTCTAGTTCAAATATAAACGTTTTTAACTAATGATGGATTAACATGTTGGTGTTAATACGAAACTTATTTATCGATTTGTGATGGTAAGAAAGGTTTTTTGAGGAAACCGTGTCGGGGGAAAAAATGAAAAAAGTGTTCCGGGTGCGACCCGCAAGGTCCACACGACTAACTTCCCACTGGGATCAATATGATTTATGCGATTAGTGGCAAATTTTGAAATGTGGTTAACCATAAGATATGGTTAAGAATTATTTAATATTAAAAAATGCTCTTTAATATTGTTCATTGAAATTAAATGTTGTTAATAATAGCGAAGTGTGATATATATTAATGCAACCATTGTTATGAACACGGAGACCTGTAAATTTACATGTATACGAAATAACGGAGCACAATGTAATAATGATTTGCTCAGTGACAAATGACAATAAATAGTACAAATAAAGGCAAATTATTTTAGTTATTTATTTACTAACAAAAATTAATCAGTTCTGAGTTACGTAATTACGCTTCGAATAAACCCGGTCCCATATTAATATCATCTTTGGTTCTCGAGATAATCGTGGCGAAAGATAATTCCGAACGCACATACGTACATACACACAGACAGACATCTCTATTAAAACGTTGGATTTGGATTCTGATGACCTTGAAACGTAGAGATAAGTCAAAATCCGCGATTCACAAAATCGGCCCCATTACAAGAACTTCCACTGGGAAGTTAAAAATTCAAAAAAATCGGCGGCGTAACTTTGACGTTCTTTTTTTTTGTGTTCCTCATCGATTTGTACACATGCACATCACGGGGGAACGTGGAGGGTTTTCTAATATGCAGAGCTAACACATCATGGTAGAATCATGTATGTATTATTTATTTTAGTTGAGTAATTTCATATTCAGTTGTGGCTTTTCTTAGGTAAAATACGAAAAACACAAAAGGGAATTGAAGTCAATCTGAATAAATTTCTCTCGTATGAACGCCTACCTGTCCTTATATGTGAACCGGCCCTATGAACACCATTTTCCTTACGTATGAACCGGCCCCATAGAGTACTCTGCATGCATATTTTCAATGTAGTCTATTTATAAACATTGGTGATGAAGATGATGTCAATGTGTTATATGCAGCACTGCCTATCCCTTCTACAGAGGTGGTCTCATATGTAACTTGAGTGCATTGCATATATGTGACGTGAATGCAACACCGACATTCTGCTGTGCTCTTTATTTTGCTGATGCATTTCTTTCTTTTTTCATTCTTTTTTCTTTCAGTAATCTAAAGTAATTAAACTAAGAAATTGTTTGTTCTAAATTCATTAAGCCTATTTTTCTTCATAAATTGTTTTATTTCATCATATTGTCCTTTCTTTTTTTAATTGTAATAGTAAAGTTTTGTCGCGCTTATTATTCTTGCTTCGATCTAGATTAATCTTAAATAGCTAATTATAATTTACGCACCATGGTTAAGGTGTTGAGTTGTCATCAAACTGGCCTTCGAGTGTGCCACATTAATGCACAAAGTTTAATGTGTAAAATCGACGAATTTCGTTATTCATTCGAAGATTCTAAGGTTGACGTGGTTTGCGTATCTGAAACTTGGCTTAATGTTTCGCAAAACGACCAGTTGTGCTCACTTGCGGGTTATAAGTTGTATCGTTCAGATAGGGTGCGTTGCAGAGGTGGGGGCGTTGCTATGTATGTGAGGGAAGGGTTAAAATGCAGATATAAAGTCTCGTCTGTAGAGGATAGTGAAATGGAGTATATTTTTGTTGAGTTAACCAATGACAGCGAAAAGCTTCTTATAGGTACCATATACAGACCAAACAGAAACATTAGTATCTCTCCACTTATTTCTACCTTAGAACAAATTTCAGTTTCATATCCTAATATCATTCTATGTGGAGACTTCAATTGCAACCTTTTTGATGAAAATAACTTCCTGGACGAATTCCTTTCTCTTAATCTTTACTCTGTAAACACATGTACTGCCACCCATTTTTCTAATTTTGACCCCACTTTGTTGGATATATTTCTTATGACCGATCAAAGCAAAGTTATTCTTTACGATCAGCTGTCTGCGCCAGCTTTTTGAAAGCATGATTTAATTTTTTTAACTTTCAACTTTCAAGTTGAGATTCATAGTCATACCATCGAATACCGTGATTTCAAACAAATCAACTACGCTTCACTTGAAATGGATCTTAGAAGCATAAGCTGGAACAATGTCATGGAAATCCCATCTCCCTGCGAGCAGATAAATTTTTGGAATAGTATGGTGAATAGATTATTTGAGAACCATGTATCCTTAAATACCAAAAGCTGCGCTCCTCACAAACCTTGGGTCACAAATGGCATACGTTCTTTGATGAGAGAGCGTGACTTAGCCTTCAGACGGAGGAAAATGTTTCGTCTTGACAGCTTTCACCAACAATTTACCTCATTGCGCAACAGTTCAAACAATTTGCAAGGCAAAAGCCTCTTTGTATTCTACTCGCATCAATACGTCTTTAGGAAGTAAGCAAATTTGGAAAAATTTGAAGAATATTGGTGTTGGAAAAATAGCTTGTGGTTTGCCTGAAGACATAGACATCAACGCTCTCAACAAATCTTTCGTTTCTAACCCAATTACTAACCACCAATCTTTAGACCCCTACAATTTTCTGAAGAAATTTTATCAGCGCATAACACAAACTCAAATTCATTTATGTTTTCTCCAATAACTGCGGAGGATGTGGTAGAAGCACCCCTTTCTAACAAGTCCAATGCTACAGGACTTGATAATATGCACCCTTCGTTTTTGAAGATAATATTACCAACGCTCTTGCCCTTTATTACCCATATATTCAATTCCATCTTAATACAAAATGAATTCCCAACACAATGGAAATGGGCAAAAGTTGTACCCATTCCAAAAACTTCTAGAGCAGATGAATTTAGGCCAATTTCAATATTGCCATTCTTATCAAAGGTTTTTGAGAAAATTATACAAAAACAAATGAGTGAGTTTCTTCATCTGTTCAGTTTATTAACCCCCAAGCAATCAGGCAGATATAAGGAAAGCTGTAGACGAGGATCATGTTACATTTCTAATACTCCTCGATTTCTCTAAAGCGTTTGACATGGTAAATCACTTGGTACTTTGCAAAAAAACTCTCCCGTGATTTTAACTTCTGTTCCTCCGCAGTCAGGCTCTTATTTTCATACCTTACTGATCGAGTACAAGCAGTTGAGCCGAACAAAACTCTTTTCAACTTCCTACCTGTCGTTAGGGGCGTTCCGCAAGGTTCGATTCTTGGCCCGCTGTTGTTCTCAATCTATGTTAACGAACTTCCTACAATCGTAAGACAATGTTCAATACGCCTGTATGCTGATGACACCCAGCTCTATTTGCACTGCCCATTGGGGCTTATTGAACACGCTGCAGCTATCATAAATGAGGATTTAAGCTTGATTGAGCGTTGGTCGGTTGACAACGGCTTACTTCTGAACTCAAAGAAATCAAAGTGTCTCGTAATGTCAAAGAGCAAAATAGATTTGTCTTACTTTCCAGCAATCCTTCTAAATAACTGTCCTATTGCTTATGTAGATTCAGCTAAAAATTTAGGTGTAGTTTTCCACCGCAGTCTTACCAGGACACATCATACAAATAACACAATTGGAAAATCGTATGGTGTCCTACGCACGCTATGGTCAACACAGCACTTTATCCCTTTAACAAGTAGAATTCTGCTAGTGAAAACGCTGATTTTACCTCTGCTTACTTACGGTTGTGAAATTTTTTCTAAGTTAGACTTCGAGAGTAAAAGGAAATTAACGGTTGCATTTAATAGCGCAATAAGATATCATACTCGGCAACTATTTCCTCGATGATCTAAGTGATCTCAGTGAGACAGATATTCGCTGTATCAGCAAATTCTTCACTAGGTCCAAATGGTTAAACTGAACTAGAGGACGGATTGGACGATGACTTGAGCCCCTCCCACTCCCCTCCCGCAGACCACCCCAAACCTATTCCCCTGCAAAGGAAAAGAGTTCTCACTGAAGTTAGATTGTATCAGTCACTTCAGTCAGAACTCCACTCCGAGGGCGAGGCAGTAACCCGGCGGATCGACTGAAATGGTCTCCACCGGCCTTGCTGCCTCCCCGCTATGCAGACAAAACGGGAACAGAGTTGAGGTTAGATTGTAACAGTCACCACACTCTGTTTCTCTCCCATACCTTAAAACCTGCACCACAAATCCCCGAACTCAGTCATCATAATTCCAAATCGACTATCAAGGCCGCCCCTCATTGCTTCTTTCCGCGGAAAGGTGTAACTCGAGGCTCGTACTGCAACAGTCGCCACAAGCCGCATCCCCCCGCGATGCGTGTAGCAGGGTTGGACCACCTTCAGTCACGCCCTCTGGCACAGTTTTGTAACCAATTACTTGACTGTGCAGCCGGTACACCCTGACCCCCCCTCCAAGGAATGTAATAGCTTGCGCGGGATTGACTGTATCGGTCTCCCTGGCACGGTATTGCCTGCAAAGACAGTGAAGAGCAGTTTGAGGTTCGATTGTAACAGTCATCTCAAAAGACTCTTCCCTCCCCCGGTGATCAGGAGGCAATAGCTTCCCTCCGCGGCGCAGAATTTGAGATCGACCTGGGGTTTGATTGCATCAATCGCCTCATCTCGATCGCAACCCTTCGTTCGGATGTCGGGCGAAAGTCGCCTCTGCACTAGTCACCCAACACATCGCAACCCATGCGAAACACAGCCAGGCTGCACACCCTGATCCCTTCAGGAGTATCTTCCCCCCTAAGACCACTACCTCACAAGAGGCAATCACAGAGAACCAAGTAGGCCGAGCGATGACCGGCAGAAACCCCCCCCCCCCCCCCCCCCTTTTTTGTGGTATCACAACTGGCCGAAACTGCGGCCTAAGTGTGCCTGGGCTCACACCCTCGCAGTCACCTTACCTAACCTAACCTTGTTCTCTGACATACTTCTAACCCGCCAACCTATGGATCTTTACAACGAATTAAACTTTTTCAACTCTCATAGATGCTGTGATCTCTTTATTCCGCGATTTCAGTGTTTGACATCCGAACGTCAGTTTTTCGTCAACTCTGTAAGAATTTGGAATCCATTGCCGCGAGAAATAAAAAGTATAAATAACACGAAACTAATAGGAAAAGAACTTAAACTTTACTTTAGTAATGCATAGATTAAGTTATAGATAGATAGATTTTTTTTTTTAGATAGATTAGATTCTTTATTTCATGAAATATATGTACAATAGTTTGTGTTTGAGAACACGAGAATGGCAGAAATAGCCGTCTGTCGTTAAGTTATATTTGCATCTTTGTTAAAAAATATAAATGTGTAAACTTGCATTAAAATCATTTATGTAGCTCTTCTACATTTTACAAGCTACACTACAAATAAGATATTGTATCTTACAGTGTAAGCTTATCATGAAATAAATAAATACTAAAATACTAAATACATTTAAATTATGCTTTGTAATATTAAATGAGGGTATGAGAGGTTAAAAACGGCGTGTTGTGAATATGGTTTCCTAAAGAAATATTTTCTTGCCAAAGCGATTGAAAATGACTGATGATTATTTTATTTGGGAGTGAATTTATAAAGTATGAATAATATTCCATGGCATTTCACTCGAAATGTGGGTACTTTCCCCGTACCTTCTCCGGTGAACTTATGCCAAAAAGATATTTCATTGGATTGTAGGTCAAATGCCTTTTATTGAATCATTTAGTTGCAGAATCACGATAAGTTAGGGATTTACTCAAATGCGTACGGGAGCCAATTTGGAAGTGTTCCACAAAAATTAAATTGAGGCCACGAATTTCACTGGCTGTAGACTTTCACCGAAATGTCTATTTAACAAAGCATAAGTCTATCTATTAAGTGATTTTTTAGGAGCCATATCCGTTTTATTTGAAAATAAAAACGAGACTGAAAACGAAATTGAGTTTGAATCAAAAATCTTGATTCTTTCCGAGGAGTGGTTCCAGGCATAAGGCCTCCTCGACAATTCCTGACGAAGCGCAACTGTCCCTCCGATATTGGGCCACTCTTCGATCGTTTGGGGCCCTATCTCACTTATGCTTGAAAAGTTTGCTGCTTATCAGCATACACCAACGACTTTATATAACCCCACAAGAAATATTCGATTGGCGTCAAATGTGGCATTATCTCAGTAGCCAATTCACAATTTCGCGATATATTGTGTTCAATAAATCAAGTATGGCACATAGCAACATCCCGCTGTAACTACATATTGGTCGGATCAATCCCTCCCATATTCTGGAAGAAACAACCACTGTTCATTGTGGAACAATGTTGGCCATTGACTTTAACGCGAGCTCCGACCTCATTTTTGAAAAAATAAGGACCGATGATACGATTACCACCAGTGTCAATACCACATCAACTTTGATCGGTGTAAATTGAGTCTCTTGTGGATTTGCCTCACTCCACCAAACGGCAGCTATGCTTGTGAACTGACTGAGCTTAAAGTAAGCACTGTTAGTAAACACGATAATGTATTAAAACGAAGGGTCGACATTAGTTTACTTTAGAGTCCAATCTTCTTTCGTAATTCTATTTTTTGATGAATTGTCAAACAATCTTCTTCTTCATCAGTCTTCATCCCTACTGGCCTCGTGTGTGATTTTCTGGTTTGACTTCAATAAATATTGGCAGGTGGTTTTGCATTTGTGTGATCCAGGAGATTCTATGATATTCCTACTTTTTATGATTTCGACATGTGCATGCTCCCATTATTGATTATTGGTTATGTTTTTTGTTACGACAACGATGATCTCCAGTCGTTGCAACCCACGGATTTGCGAGTATATTACCTTACTAAATAAAAATGTTCGTCTAAAACTCGAGAGCCGTTGGACCGATTTACACCAAACTTGGAGAATATGTTAGTTTAGTCTGCAGGAAGGTTTCTTTTTCTTTAATTGTTCGTATTTATCGATACAGCTCAAATTCAGAAAATAAATTTCTTGAATAAAAATAAGTTTCTTGATCAAATGTGGACCTGGTACGTGGCATTGGAGTCGAGACATTATCGAGAAACTGCATTTACTGATAATTGTTCATATCAGTATGGATGTACGTTGGCTATGTTGAATTCTCATTGGAGGCATTGTATTCCCACTTTTGTATTAGTTGGTCGATTTCTGTGTTCACATTTATGTAGATTTGTTGCATGTAGTTAAACCGTGCGCATAAACAAATTGATTGAATAAAAATAAATATCGAAGTTTTTTTCTTTCGAGTTGGTAGTTGATTTGATTGATTGCCTAACTAGCACCTTCCCTGAACAGAGCAACGAAGGCGCGTGAGCGGGCTAAGCGATGTGGATAAAAATGTGCAGTCCCTTAAACCATCGAACCGATTGAGCTCAAATCAGGCAATCTTTGGTATTCGTATTGACCTGAAATTGTTTCTGTGAAGTTTGGTCAAAAACAGTCCACCAAGTTTGAATTGCAATTTTGTCTTACTAAAGACATAGGGACGGGCTACAGTCCGCTTGGGCGAACTGTTGGATACCCTATTCTTATTCCTATTCCTCATAAGTGGGCGTGACAAAATTCTTAGTATGGTTGAATTGTTAAAAATGCTCTACATATTTTATTATATAACATTTAAAGGATTTAATAAATAAAACGAAGCTTTTGTAAAAATAAAAACTGTTTTACCTAACTGTGGGCGTGTCAGCAGGCGGATTCAAAAAATATTTAAACATAAAAATAAAGGGCAGCTAGAGAGTCTATATTATAAATTTCAGCTCCCTAGCTCAAACTTTGACTTTTCAATAAAATTATTTTATTTAATTGTGGGCGTGTCAGTAAACGGATTTAAGAAATTTTATCTCCCGAGCAGTTTTAGGAGTCAAAGATCATATATAAAAAATTTCAGCTTTCTAGCTAAGTATTCGATTTTTTCGATAAATTTGTTTTTTTTTTTAAGTTTGTGGGCGTGTCTGTGGGCGGATTTCAAAAATTCTTAAACTTGATTATTTCGGGCCCCTAGAGAGTATATGGCTAACATTTCAGCTCTCTAGGCCCAGTTCAAAGGCCTTTTTTTTGCCAATAGCCGGACGGACGGACGGACGGACGGACGGACGGACGGACGGACGGACGGACGGACATCGCTAGATCGACATTACTATCGATGCTGATCATAAATATAGTATCTTTTATGATTATATATGATCTATGACTCCTAAAACTGCTCGGGATAAAAAATTTCCAAAATCCGCCCACTGACACGCCCACAAATAAATAAAATAATTTTTTTATACCCTATTCTAAGGGTATATTAATTTTTGAAAATCCAAAGTTTGAGCTAGGGAGCTGAAATTTATAATATATACTCTCTATGGGCCCTTTATGCTCTTGTCTAAATATTTTCAAAATCCGCCCATAATTAATTTTTTTTTTTTTTTTGAAAATTCAAAGTTTGAGCTAGGGAGCTGAAATTTATAATATATATAATATATTATTATACATAATTTAAAAAATATTTTTTTAAATCCGCCTACTGACACGCCCACAATTAAATAAAACAATTTCATTGAAACTCCCAAGTTTGAGCTAGGGAGCGTTTTTTTTTATAAAATCCTTTAAATGTTATAACAAAATATGTAGAGCGTTCTTAACAATTCAACCATTCTTAGATTTTTGTCACGCCCACTTATGAGGGATAGGAATAAGAATAGGGTATCCAACAGTTCGCCCAAGCGGACTGTAGCCCGTCCCTATGTTTTTTGTTTAGTTTTATCATTCCCTTATTTGAGAAGTTAGATGAGGGGGGGCACATTTTACCACTTTGGAAGTGTCTCTCGCGCAAACTATTTAGTTTAGAAAAAAAAATTATATTAGAAACGTCAATATCATTGTCGAAGACCTATCCATAGATACCCCACACGTAATGGTTTGATGAAAAAAAAATTTGAGTTTCAGTTCTAAGTATTTGGAACCCCCAAAATTTATTGTTTTTTTTTCTATTTTTATGTGAAAATCTTAATGCGGTTCACAGAATACATCTACTTACCATGTTTCAACAGTATAGCTCTTATAGTTTTATACTGAAAAAAGTGGCTGTGACATTCCCGGACAGACAGACAGATATGACGAAGCTGTAAGTGTTCCGTTTTTTGCCATTTGGCTACGGAACCCTAAAAAGGGGGTAGTTAGAAATCTGATCCATCAAAGAAGATGTTAGGAGTAAAGATATAGCAAAAAAAAGAATGACTGAATAAATATAAATAAATAAAATTTATTGATTTTATATTAAAACCAGTGTTTTTTACTAGATAGTTGTGTAGGGAATTTGTGGGGAATTGGATCTTTGTTCTTCCCCAATTCGGGTAATTTAACATCGAATTTTTGGGGAATTTAGGAAAGTGTCATCGGCAATACTGTGTATATCTTTCTGTTAGCCGTAGCAACGCAAGCCATGTAGGAACCCGTCACGGGCAAGGCCGGACGGCTATAGCTAGTTATATTAGATTTTATTTTATAATGTAGGTATGTAGATAAATCTAAAATTTTATTTTATAGTTTTGAAAATCATATAAGGTATTTGACGCCACCCATTTGTCCATACACTGAATAAGCCGATTTCTGGCGTTTGTCATGACCAGCATTACCTGCACAGCAGCGGGTGTGTTGGCAATTTTTTCGCGGATGTTAGCCTCCAGGACTTTGAGGCGCCTTGGACGTGGGAGTCAGACAGAATCTCGAAAAACCTAATCCCGAAAGCCCAAAATCCCGAAAATGCAAAATCCCGAAAACCTCAAATCCCGAAAACCTAAAATCCCGAAAATCCACAATCCCGAAAAGCCACAATCCCGAAAATCCAAAATTCCGAAAGACCAAAATCCCGAAAATGAAACTAAAAGTTTTATTGTAGCAACAAAAAAAATTAGGCAAATTTATTTAAAGAAATAAACAAAATAAAAAACTTTAAATAAATAAAACTAAACAAAAACAGTTTAAGTCTTATTAACAAAAACATATCCAAAGCGATCAATGACAAAACAATATCTAATACAAGTTCATATTGAAGCAAGTCCTGTGAGAGAACTTATTTCAGAACGCCCGTTACTTTCCGCGTAAATATTACGACTTTCACTGTCTAACGAGAATATATTCGATCAGCTATCACACTAGATATATGAGATCAGCACAGATGAATGCACATTGCGAATTCCAAAACATTACAACGCAAAAAATTGCAAAACATTATTACGCTAAATGGAATGGAGAAACACTTGTCTATTTTACATTCAAAATAAAATAAAAATTTGCGAACATTTTTTATTTTATATAATTTTTCGGGATTTCGTTTTCGGGAATCTTTTTTCGGGATTTTGGATTTACGGGATATTGGATTTTCGGGTTTTTGGATTTTCTGTATTTTGGGTTTTCGGGATTTTTGATTTTCGGGATTTCGGTTTTCAGGATTGTGTCCCCAACCCCTTGGACGTTTAAAATAAACGAAGGATTTCAAAAAGCCACAACAAAATCCGCAGGCTGCCAAATCGGGGGAACGCGCAGGCCACTCCAAATCGGCTTGTATTGAGATGAGGCGCTCCCGGAAGTGTTCTCTCAAAATAGCCATTGATGCCATTGAAATGTGAGCTTCGTTATGGAAAAAAATGCCTACAACATGTTCACAAACCGGTTTGAATTTACTGTCGCCGTGACTTCATTTCCTTCAAAAACCAGAGACCAACCATCCCAGCTAAGGAAATTGCACACCACACAGTTACTTTAGGTGAATGCTAAGGCCTGTGATGTAATTCTCGGGGATTGATATCAGCCCAGAAGCGCATGTTTTGTGTGTTGATGCATCCACTCAAGTGAAAATGGGCTTCATCACTAAAAAAAACAATTGCGTCCACTGGAACGTTTTCGAGAAGAGCCGCACATGCGTTCAGAGAGTTCCTGTAAATTAGCCAACTTATATGGATGGTAAGGAATGTCATCGTAAAGTATTCGCCTCACTAAATGATTGGAAAGTCCAAGGGCAGACGCCCGTTTGAGCGTAGAACGCCGTGGGGACTGCAAGATTGAAGCTCTCACTCAATCAATGTTCTCAGGTGATCTGATGGCCGAGGAACTCCAGCCCTCGTCTTATTATACTCTGGACGTAGTGACTCAAGTGACGATTGATTCCCGGTCCAGAGAAGGGCTACAATTGGGCTACATTGAAGCAATTTTCGTAGGCGCGCTGGGTTGTGACCATAGAAATTCCGTTCAAAAAGTTGAACTTAAAGGCCAACGCACGCTTGTCACTATTGTAACGCATGATGGCTACTTACCTGGAAGGAAACGAAACTTTAGAACAACACTCCCGTCCAGCTACGAACCCTAGAGCTTGAATGGCGTGCATTTCAATAAAGGAAGTTATGTTGCCGCATCCTGTACTGCTCATCTCGAATAGTCATCCTTTCTGATAGACTTTCACCTAATAACACCCACAGCTCGAGTTGCATACTAAAACAATAATCACCTTTTTTGGTGGCAATCATTATTATAAACAAATACAGCAATGCAGTAACCTAACTAAACTTCAGTAACCTAATAAAAGATCACATCAAATACGCACGCATGCACGTGCTTATGCCATCCCTTCATTTAATGTCTCCATACTTACGGTTATGGTGTAATAATTAAAACAAATGGTTGCTATTGATAATTAAATTGTGTCCGGGGAACAAATGTCATTTGTCAGCCAAACTACATGTGAAATAAATCGCAAGACACATATTCATAGATTGTATTGTGGATTGGTGTAACTTCACTCTACCCTAGAATGATGAAATTTAGTTGGGTTTTGAAAACATCATGATCCTTGAATAAGCGCGAATGTATGTACATATGTAAATTTAATTTGAGCCCTCTGCAGTGGAATGACCAGTAGTAATTTTTCATTTCACCGTGGGGTCATGATATAGGGTGGACTTTCCGCAACTGGGTCAGATATAACGGAAAATAACCTGCTACCACAACTACGACGGCGACGGCAGTACAAGTGCCATATGCTCCCAATGTGTCCTGATTCGAGTAGAAGTTCTGGAATGTAAATTCGCGGTTTATAATTGTCTTTGTCACGTCATAACACTCTCTTCATATACGAACATTATTTCCGCAGGCAAATTGTCATACATACATACATATAGTCGCAGGACGATGTACAACCGGTAACTCTCGGCAAGCATGATTGTGTTTACCTTCGTTATAGCCACAGGGAATTTTGAAAATAAAACAACAACTTAAAACTCGGAAGTTCACAAACAGAGAATGCCAACGAATGGCCTTTTTGGTTGCTAAGTGGCTATGTTACTATACTGCGCCACACTCTAAGAGTCCACTTTTGGAAGCAGATTTTTAATTTGCACTTTTCACGTTAGTACACTTTGATAAGGTTGGAGGCCTGTGGAGGAAAAATACTTTTGTGGGTAAAAAAAAGGCCAAAAGAAGTTGCCATTGTACTGCCTTAAATAGCCAACTATTTTAACTTATTCCATGCTTACAAAAATGTACAAAAAATTATAAAAAAGTTTTGCCAAAGACATTTTTTGCGTTAAAAGGGGCCACTACTATCGCACGACCTTTCAATCCTCACCCCTTCGCTGTTTCATGACCCAAATCGTTGGAAATATGCTCGACTCGAGAGAAAGTGGATTTAACACTTTTTCGTTGGTCAGCTTTTTGGGAGGAGTCGGCCGGGAGAAGACGATTTCAGGCCATTAATCAAGATGAGTAAGCAATTTTTATCTTTTTGGGTCGGTAACAACTTTTCAGATACACGGAGGGTTGTTTGGCGAACATTTTTATTTGGAAATTTGTACTTGTTATGCTGCACCGCTCAGAATTATTTGTATTGAAGTTTGTTCCCCATTCAGTAAATTTTCGTAATTTCTTGTCGATGTTAGATTAATTTTTCCACATGGTTGAGAAATTAGGTTATCTGGGAGATTACAGTTTTGAAAAGGGTGAACCACTGATAGAAGTGTTGTGGAAGTGTGAGCGGGCGGTGTAGACGACTTTGATCACGCGAAAGAAAATGTTGGTTATTATCAGGGATACTGTCCAATGGAGCTTTAGTGCTTGATGAAATAATTTGATGCGTTTATGATGTTGTCAGCAGACATCTTTTTTTTAAATACAAAATTAAGGTTACTTTATCGATAAAAATATTGCGTATACGACCGGAGGTCCGAAGCTACTTGATTGAAGGAGGAAACAAGATTCTATTTTTTTATGACGGTTAAGTGTTAGCGATTTAAGTTTGAAATAGGTGGTTGAAAATATTTTTGAAGATGGCGTAAACATTGGTAAGCGTAATGGGCTGGCACAAAAAAAGGTTTTATTTCTTTTTTCAGCAATTTTCATATTATGGCGAACCGTAAGGTGAACCAGGAAGAATGCAGTAGCACAAGGAGATTCGTGAATATTTTGAAAATTGAAAACGGGGAAATAAGGCCTTGCCTGGTCTTCGGTAAACCTCAATTATTACTTAAAACATAGGCACGGGCTACAGTCCGCTTGGGCGAACTGTTGGATACCCTATTCTTATTCCTATCCCTCAAAAGTGGGCGTGACAAACGTGTAAGTATAGTGGAATTGTTAAGAACGCTCTACATATTTTGTTATATAACATTGAAAGGATTTTGTCGAAAAAAACGAAGCTTTTGTAAAAAAAAACGTCCCCTAGTATATATTATAAATTTCAGCTCCCTAGCTCAAACTCTGGTTTTTCAAAATTGTAGGCGTGTCAGTGGGCGGATTTTGAAAATATTTACACATGAGCATAAAGGCCCAATAGAAAGTATATATTACAAATTTAAGCTTCTTAGCTCAAACTTTGACTTTTCAATAAAATTGTTTTATTAAATTGTGGGCGGATTTTAAAAATTGTATCTCCCGATCAGTTTTAGGAGCCATAGATCATATATAAAAAATTTCAGCTCTCTAGCTCAAAATTCGATTTTTTCCAAAATTTTGTTTTTTTGAGTTTGTGGGCGTGTCTGTGGGCGGATTTCAAAAATTCTTAAACTTGATTATTTCGGAACCCTAGAGAGTATATGTTTAAAATTTCAGCTCTCTAGGTCCAGTTTAAAGGCCTAATTTTTGCCGACGGACGGAGGGACGGACGAACGGACATGGCTAGATCGACACTACTATTGGTGCTGATCATAAATATAGTAACTTTTACGGGTCTACGGGCAATATTAAGGTATGTTACAAACTATGCGTCAAAATTAATATACCCTTAGAATATGGTATAAAAACAAATCTAACAACATAGAGTTTATAATCTGGATTCAACGGGTTTACTTAAAATCACACAGCAACTTAGTATGAAACACTACTAAGCCAACCACGCTTCAGGCTATTCACGGAGAACTTGGCAGCCAAAAGAGCTGGACTTAGAGACTAAGAGAGAACAACTGCTCGCACTAAAAGTGCTATCACAGGCTCATCATTAAGTGCAGGTGTCAGTAACGAAATACACAAAGTGACACATATAGGAACACAATAATAATGTACCTATGCAATACTAACACAGATACAAATCGTACAAATAATTTAAGACACCAAGGTATTATTACGCAAATTTTGAAGCTTAATTTTACTATCATGCAAGTCATCATATGATCATTAAATTATAGATTCTACTCATGCGACAAATAGGCTCATGCTCCCGTAATTCGTTTTATTATGAGGGCTAAACAATCAGTCAACACTACGTAATAGAAGATAGCAAGTATATAAATGGTCCTTTATATGACTGTAAAAAATGATATCGCTATTAATTGAAGACGCTTAATACATTGACTGTAAGGAAGAAGGTTAAATGGATCATCCCATGGTATGGAAGTCTCCAAGTGCAAATCGAATAAATTTACGTTCAATGGCATCTATTCGATTTGAATGTGTGTTGTAGAACGGTGTCCAAACTTGTGAGGTATACTCTAGATTCGGACGGGCATACTTGATATCCTTAATGCGAATGGACAAAATGCCACTCATTTATCATGAGCAGCAAGAAACGGGAGCACATCTTAGTACATAGCAGTCCCTTCAATTAACTAATTGCTTAATTTTTTTTTCGCCGAGATCTACTCAGTAAAGAAATCGGCTCAAACTGTTGTGCCAATGGAAATTATCAGTTGCATGGCCACTTTGGCATCACTTAAAGCGATTAACTCTATCCAATCCCGTAAGTTCAATTTTCGAACATAAAATATTCTTATTTATTAAGCAAGGCAAAGTGACAGAGGAATAGCAAGAATTGGACTTAAACCATTTATCTGGATAAATTAAAAATATTTTCTTGAAATGCTTGGCAGCATTCACAGGCGCGCAGTCCATCTTATTAATTCCAGACCTGGTATCAAATCTCCAACCGCTGTCACATGAAGGACATATCGTAGAATTTTGTCTGTCTGTTATTAAGTTACACACATATGTACTTGTACATACCACTTTAGATATTCATTGGAATTAAAAGAAAGAAAATAATCACACAAGTCCTTAATCTTTAAAAAGTTGACAAGTTTTCTATTATTCTCTGATTACCAGAAAACTGTTTGTCTTATTGACTGCATTTGTGTTAGTTAATTGTAGCCATAATGAGAATTCCATGTGGAAAACCGAGAACAATTCATCATCCTGTACCAATTTTTCATCTATTACACCCACACATAGAGCTGGCACAGCGCCAGCAATATTTCATCTGCAAATAGTTTACCGGCATAGAAAATTCTCCACAAATTGCTGTGAAACTGGTTGCATTCGTCTCCTACCACGAACGACACTAATGAATGTCTGGTTTAATTGGACATCAATGGCTAACTTTTATTGCTATTACCAGTTTGCGGTAAATTAGTCCGAACTCAATTTAAATCAATTAGAATGTGAAAATAATGAGGACATTTGGGGGGAAGATATGCATTCCACTTTAGCCACATAAACACAATTCCAGCTGAGAATACTTGAACAGATTTGCATGAATCGCTCTGTAACAAGTTTAGAACTAAGGGAATATGGTATTTTATAAGCTCACGAATAATTTGGAAGTTATTTGTTGAAATTATACTCGTATTTCAAATCTAAATAATTATAACGTATTTACATAGCTCCACACTCAAGTCTCTTGTATAAAGTGAATTGAAATTTAACTTAATTGGATTATGATATGTCTGTTCAGATTTTCAAAATGTTGTACTATGTGCAGGATTAAGGAGTTGACAGCTAGATACCGTTTACCATTAAGGAAAACAGTTGTGGGGAAATAAATTTAAAAACATAAGGAAATGCTACAGTTCGCTTGGGACATTGAATCCCCCAAAATGGTCGTGGCATTGGGTTGAGTGTCCAGGTTCATATTGGAACATTGTTTTTTCTAACAAGATCACCATCATTTGACAATTTGGTCAAATGTGGCGTGGTGAACAACTTTCTTAAGGCGAATTTTCAAAAATTAAATGGTTGTTAAATGTATTTTGTAATTGTTGTTTTTATGTTTTTTTAAAATAATTATCCGAATAAACAATAAACAATTGTAAGAAACGCAAGAGAAATTGGGCGTGGCATACAATTTTGTGTGGGCGAACTGGTAAGAAAGGATGTCGACATACTTTCAGAGGAGCACGGCCTTCATTAAACAGTTTTTTTTGTTGAATAATGTGTCAGTGGGTAGATTTCAAAAATCCTTATACTTAATCATACCCGGCATCTATAGAGTATATTTTCCAAATTTCAGTTCGAATTTTAGGGTCCCAAAATGTATGACAGACAGACGGACGGACATGGCTAGATCGACATAATTTTCTATGCTGTTCACAAATATTCACAAATACAGGAGCTTTTAGTGAAAGGAAAAATGTATCCAAAAAGAAAAGTGTCAACTACAAGCAGCGAGGAAGATAGGTAGCAAGCCCTAACAATTATCAGAGGTTAACAGAACATTATAAGGACTGCGAGGCTAGGAGGCCTAAGAAGTAGTTTTAGTGTTTTGAATAACATTAACACTAAGAACAGCATTTTAATTACCCAAATAAAGGCTTTCACTGGTTTTGCTGAGAAAAATTGAAAAGAAAAACAACGAAATCTTTCCATTCCAGCATATGAATGCTCTTAACTTAAGCTGTTGAAAACAAGCCAAATCCTTACTAAAGGGAATTGAAACGTGTTGTATGAAGATTGTAAATGTGCCGATATTAAGTTATTCTTTTTTTGACCTATGCTCCTACCATACAAATATTACACCAATGTGCAAAGTCCTGTTGATACACATTATTTCCCGTGTTACAATACTTTAAACCATTTTCAACTTAGCCTCTAATAAACTCTTGAACTAAACACTTTGATTACTTTTATTAGCGCTTATCAAATAAAAGATTAAAAAGTGTTTGTTAATTGAACCTAGGATGGGTAACTTCTCGTTTTTTTGGTTTCGGCAAGTGGTCCAGCCGGATCAAAAGTGATGTGGCCGTTAAAAAATTATGTTGGATAGTACACCGATATGCTTACTTGTTGCTTATATTCGTTGTATATAGTTGTAGAAAATGCGCATCTGTTGCAGAAGAAAGAAAACTAAAAAAAGTCGCTGTTCTTTGCCGCTGTCCAAGCAGCCCATTAATCGATTTTTTACTTTGAATAGAAGCACCACTACTAATCTAAATTGACACTATAATAGCTTTATTAGATACAAAAAACCGATTTTATAAAATTTGAAGAGTTTCAAACTCAGGAAAAAATGTATTGTATGACCAAGTAGTCTTCTGCGCGATAATTTACTTTGAAACAAATTGACCCCTACGAGCTCATCCGAATCGTCCCGACATTTGCTTTGTCATTTAATGTTTTTATTTTGACATAGGAAACAAAGTTAACGTACGACAAGGGCAAGTTTGGCTTGCCAAACCAAGTTGCCCATCCTAGAAAAAAATATTGTTTATTTTATTATATTATAATATAATAAAATATATAAATTAAAAGAAATATTTGTCAACTTGTTTTGCCCCATTGTTGTTCTAAGATAAGTTTTGATTCCTTTAGTGGTGGAAAATGATCTTTCAACGGATGAAGTTGTCAAAGGAAAGGTTAAGATAGGAAACCTCAATCAAGATTGTCTGATAAATACCTTCGCGGTTTTACGCGAACAACAAGCAAAAACATCTTAGCGTAACACACATGTAGTTCTTATTTAATTTTTAATAAAAATGTATGACAAATTAATGTCTGTCTTTATTTAACGGAGCACCCCGTACCGTTTTGCGAAAAAAACAGTCTTCCTCTTTTATCTCTAAAGTAATAATCTCTTACACAGCACTTAATATATTCACACAGACGTACATGCTAATAAGAACTGATAAAGAAAACGTCGAGAGTGTCTCTACTCATTCAAAAGGGATTTGAACTACATGGTCGATACAAAACAGCATTTTTTTTTGCTTGTGCGTTCCTGACTTTCAATTGTACCATTTCGTTGCAGAATCTTTTGCACGAGTTGGATAGATTGATGCATACCCAAGATCAGGTGGTTTGAACAAAATGGTTGTTACAGCGCTCTGTCTTGTTTCTGTATTCGTTTCACACATCATACCAAGCACGCCTCGTTCAAAAGCGGCTGAAACGAAATCGTCCATAAAACACGTGACATTATTTTTTTCTTTAGTATCATTTCGTTGCCGAATCGTTTGAACGAGTTGGAAAAAAGCTACGGTTGTTTTTTTTTTTTTTTTTTTTTTTCTTAATTTAAGTATGTAGGTACATTAAGACATGGGTCTCTTATAGTACTTAGGCTTGATAGTTAAAATTAGAACTTAATTTCATTTCATTATAGATGTTTAAATTAACAAGATATGTAATATTTCAAAAATAAAAACAATTCATGAGATGACTAAAATTAGCAAGGTTAACATTTTTAAAAATATGATTGGTATTTACGGTATGCAAAAAAGAAAAAGAAGAAAAGAATAGAAAAGAAAAGAAAGTTATCAAAGATGAAAAGTAAGAAGTAAGAGAAAGAGGAGTTAAATATAAACATTAATCTTTTTGCTGCTGAAGAGAAAAATGCCTTAACCCTTTCATGACGGCTTTGTATTGTAGCTACAGGAAAAAAGTTTTTTTTATGAAATTCAGACTTATTATGATTGAAATAAGTCAACACCGAAAAAAAAATTAAAAAAGGACGATGGGATTCCTGGATAAGGAATGTCATTTCTATACTACACTGGTCATGTATTGTAGTAAAAAAATATATGATATTTTGTTATTACATTTTGTTACATAGTATACAACTGGCATTTAAAAAAATGAACTTCCATAGGTGTCTGGTGTCATTTTAAAATGACATGAATATTTATTACGAAAACAAGTAGCTCGGTCACACATTTTTATATATTTTTCAAAATATTGTAAATATATAATAATTTACTGACACCGTGAAAGCAATTTCACTATTTTTAATTTTTTTTTCACAATTTTAGAGACTTACCAATTTTCTACTTTTCTTGGATACCGCTAATCTTTCAAAGCTGTGTGACAGACAAACAAAACGAATCCCTCTATCGCTTTTAGTGGCATCTGTTGAATTTTTTTACTGGAAGGGAGGGTTCTAGCAGTAACTTATGTCAATATTTGAAAGCCTGGCGTGAATTTTATGAAAACTATAAACACACAAAGTTCATGTAGTACAATAGGCACGAAAGGGTTAATATTGCAGTTTTGAAGCTTGCGGCATTACTAATACCCTTGATGTTCAAGGGCAGAGAGTTCCGTAACCTCACGGCGTGAGCGAAAAAGAACCTTGACGAGTTGAGATATTTAAATGTTGGTAAATTTATATTAAGTGTTCTGCGAGAAGAAGAAAACTCAAGCTCTCAAAACAGATAATTTGGCGTTTTTGTCATTATAAGTTTGTGTAAGAATATACAATTTCTTGCTTGCATGTATTGTACTAAAGTGCAACCCCAAAAACCAAAACCAAAGTCATAGTCCATGAGTGTCAACGAATCCATGCTACTAAAAACAACATCGGCATAGGTCATTATGGGAAGTATAAGGGCTTGGATGAGCTTCCGTCGAGTTTCAAAGGGTGTGAAGTTTGCAGTCAACCACAGTCTACGCAAGCAACTATAAATACGACCAATGACGTAGTTTATGTGGTTGTTGCAGGACATATTGCGGTTTATTCCGAACCCAAGGCTAGTAGCCGACTCCACTATCACCAAATTCGATTCCGATATGCATATATTTGGCACCAGACTTAGTTCGAAATTGCTTTTTGACATTTGTAGAACCTGACACTTGAAAGGATTTAGCAGCAGCCCGTTTTTTTTGCCCAGTCATTTATCGCTGACAAATCCCTGTTCAAACAAAAAACTAATTCGGCAAGTCGATTCATAGGCATACGTAGACATGTACAATTAAACGTCATCTGCGTACATATGGATATGAGTGTGTACACATATCAATAGCAAATCGTTGATAAACATGGAAAATAAAATCTGTCCAAGGATAGAACCTTGAGGAATACCTTGAAATAAGGGAAAAACAGACGAGAACCTTCCACCAACAACGACCCTTTGAAATCGGTTCGACAAGTAGCTTTGCAAAAGTTTAACAACTCGTTCGCCAAACACGAAAAAGTGTTTAAGCTTCCATAAAAGAATTTTGTGATTCACTTTGTCAAAAGCTTTCGAAAAATCGAGAAAGCATAGTAATGTCACGAGCCCTCTGCCATATGCAAATGCATGCCTTACATCATTCAAAATCTTCACCATTGCCGACTGGCAACTATGCCCTTCTCGAAAGCCTGACTGAGAAGAAGTCAATAGAGAGTTGAAGGACAGGTGGCATTTGATCTGGCGGAATTAGACTCTCTCAAATACTTTTGATAGGCATGGCAGAATGCTTATTGGCCTAAAATCGTTAACAGAACTTGCGTCAGATTTTTTGGCAATCGGAATACCCCGTGCATGTTTCCAAGCCTGGAGATAGCAAGATGTCATAATACACAAATTGATTATGTGGGTTATAAGGCTTACAATACTGGGTAAAATTATTTTTAGAAATTTGACTGGTATACCATCTTCACCGATTGCATTTGATTTAATGGAGCCAATTATTGAAAAGCATCAGTTTCAGTTGTTACCGCAAATCGGCTTGCCTTTGGACTGGTGTAAAAGTGTTCGGTGGAAAATCGAACATACCACCAGCCATTGCATTGTCAAAAAAATGTGCATTCATTTGGATTTAACGAACACTTATCATTCGCTCCTTTGCTAACACCAATTTGCCGTAGGTTCTTCCACAGTTCCTTTGGGGGCAAGGACAAACTGAGTTTAGAGGAATAGTAATTTCGTTTCGAATCACGCACAATGCTAGTGGCTGTATTACGAGAGTTTTTATAAGCGACCCAATTAAAAGAAGAACGATTTCGTTTCCATTTGCTGTAAAGCTTATTCCTGATTTTTAGGGCATTTAAAACATCCTCAGTAAACCATGGGAAAGTCTTATTGCGACCAAAACCGTTTTAACAGGCACGAAATCTTCATAGAGGTGGGCAACACATAACTGAAAACAATTAATTTGTTCATTTGGATCCGGACTCTGTCTAAAAAGAAACCAGGGAGTTGTTGTTTGCGCTGCAAGTTGCAGAACATTGATGTCAATAGATTTAAAATCTTTAAATTCAAAGGTCGTAGACTTACTGATATGAGAAAAATTAATATCGTACGTGCAAAGCAACATATCATGGTCAGAGACACCACCCAGGCAAATTTGATCAAATAGAAATTGGCAGGTTGTTCACTTCTGTGTGGAAATGTTCAATTAGGAAATGCACAAGTTGGAATATGAAAAATTAATTTGAGATAACTTCTTGTGAATGTTACTTGAACAATATGAGGCGTCGCCACTGCTTTGCGAAGAATAGGACTCTCATTTACGATTTCTTTAATTTTGTAAATAGTGGGCGTGTCAGTGAGCGGATTTTAAAAATATTTAAACTTGAGCGTTAAGGGTCCCCAGGGAGTACATATTCCAAATTTAAGCTCAATTCAATATTCGTTTTTTTTTTCGATATATGTAGAATGATTTTTTTTGAGATGATTTTAAAACTTCTCGAGTCTCACGGCCTAATTTTTGCCGACAGAAGGCTATGTCTAGGTCGACATTACTTTTGATGCTGATAACGAATATAGTCACTTTAAGGGGCCAACAGCAATATCAACGTATGCTACAAACTATGAGTCAAAATTAATATACCCTGAGAATAGGGTATAAGTACTCGACAGTATTCCTCTAATTGGTGACTGAGAATTGTCATCAAACCCTCAACCACTGGGTCAATAAAGACTTTACGCTGAGCTTTTTCTATCCCATAGACGATGGTAAGGTTACGTTGCAAGGTTGATGGAACAGAGCGAACCTGTTACTCCGCACTTAGGTCCATGTGGACCCATTGTGATACCCTTCATTGGGAATGTTGGCCTCGTTGTTCTGGCCTTGAGTTTTCTTTCCCTACTCCAGCTTGTCCACCCATTTGGATGTGCTTATAAACCTGTCAAGATTCGAAAGTGAGAGGTCAGACAATTCTTGAATGCCTTGGAAGAAGTATCTTCCAAGTGTTCCGTTACTCAGGTAAAATAGGCTTGGGCAGTGACAGAGAAAGTGAGGTAGATATACAATACTATGGGGGTATTTCCAAAAGAATTAGTAGTCACAACTCCTAGAAACGCATCAGTGGTGAACCCAACGAGGCAGCCAGATTCTATTTACCATATGACGGTGCACTCGCTAGCTGACAGGACATCTGTATAGGAAAATGGGGTCATAATTCATACATCACGACCCACCTTGTAGGGCCATACATTAGGGTTCACTCGTTATATCGTCTTCTTCTCATAAGCACTGCTTAGATACGATATATGTAGAGAAACACAATTCTTAAATTTCGTTGACGTGCAATACAATGCAATACAATACAAATATTTTTTTCCAAATAAAGAATTACTTAAACCAGCAAAAAAACCTCTCCTTAATAAACCTACATTTTGGATTTGTCTTAAAATTCCCTATTGGGACAACGACCTTCCACAGCCATGCGAGAGAAAAAAACATTCAGTTGCTTGGCAGATGGTAGTGTTCAACAAATGTTCTCAGAGGATTAACTAAAATATATCCCATGGTGTTTTTCCCCAAAACAATTTGAAGATGGAAAAAATGTCTTAATCCCTAAGCACCAGGACACCTCTGGAATTGTAAACCTTATTTTGTTAAGGGAAACTGTAATGTTCAATTCTCCCCCAATTCTATTGCTGCCACTATAATAACGTAGCAACATGGGTTGCCAAGTATTTCCAACTTTTATTTGTGGATATTTATTTTGCACTGGTGGGATTTGATTAACTTGCCGCCAATGTAAACGTGACTTAGATTCACTCAGTATACATCAGATGATTGCATTTCGTTCGACATCGCAATAAACATTCCCTAGGTGTTTCAGCAAGTCCTTCTATTTGACTTTTTCACATACAACGCAACCACTCTAATCCTTTCGCAAACAAGCTTTTCCTTCTATTATTAATTAAGCTCGATACCAAAAACATTTGTAGTATGCAACAAACCATAAAACAGATACCGAAATACAACCGAAATCTGTTCATACATCCCCTGTTCTATCAATCCAAAGGACAAGCGAAGGAAATTTTTTCAGGACTTTCTATATTCTTGTATGATCCTATAAATTCCAATTCAGCTGTGGGGACAAAACAAGAACTACTCCTTAGAGTCAAATAAACAACCCGCTGTGGTTAGTAAATAAGCTTATGTGATGCTAAAGGATGCTTCGATGACTTTCGTTCGACTGTAAAAATACGTGAGCTGCTCTTGCATATGTTTTTCCCTTAACATGAAAGCATGAAAATATCACATGGAAAAGGCTTTCGTACCTTGATTACATAGATGGTGCAAGGAGTCTGAAATGTACGAGCTGTATCTTGTGCGTGAATGTATGTTTTCACCTCGAGTATTTACTATTTCAGTTTCCATCTGTGCTTGACAAAGCATACCAAATTACATTGCACATTTGTTTCAAATTATTCAGATTTCCTTGAAAGGATTATGTCGGTCTTATTGCAGATTGCATGCAATTTGTTCAATAAAATGCACATATTTTAGCTAGCAAATGTTGGTACTTAAACTTACCTTTGTCATCGCTGGGCGTTTGATCATCAGTCATCTTGAAAGGAGATCTATCCGTGTCTGTGTGCTTTGCTTCACTTGTTATAATATGTTCGTCAATTTAAATGCAATCAGTGGGAGTTGTTCCTTCGTTAGCATTTCGATTACATTGTCCTGTTGATTCGATTAGAATTCGCATTCAGTTTGATTTTATTTTGTATTTAAATCGATTTCGTTTGAATGTAATTATTATTTTGTTTGGATTAAACTGTGGTATCTGAAATCATTATTGTTTGTTTACTTTATATATTCGTAGCGGCTTGTATTTGGTTTGATCTGCTACATTGTTAATCTGAAATAGAAGATAAGAATGTGAGTTTAAAATACATTTAGGCAGTGTCTAAGACGTATGGATGCAAAAGCATAATAAATTATAAAACCATCAAACGTCACGTTTTAAAATGGCCCTATGTCTGCCTTTGGCAAAATTAAGCAAATATCTAGTTAACCAACAACTTGTCTTGAAAATTGCAAAATTATTTTAGATTTAAATACAAAAATAAACAGATTACAAAAAGTTTAAATTGCTTGCAAAGTATTAAAGATCTGATAAAGTTCAACTTTTTCTGCTGAAACTGGCAACAAATTTACATTTTAATAGCTCTTCCCGAAGATTTTTTTTTAATGAATTCCTTTAAATGTTCAAAGTATGTAGATACAAGACTTTTGTTGTAGCTTGCTGGCATTGGCTGGAAGCGCCGTCGCATGAATGAACAATTGACCGCATTATAAATGTTAGCAATTTATATTCACAAAATTAGGGATTTTTATAGTTAAATTGTTAAATTTAAAATTAAATAAATTCACAAGACGAAGAAAAGGTTAGGGAAGCTAAGTTTACAATTACATTCATTTTTAGAAATTGCGACACTAACAGTAGTATACTTGGCAATTTATAGGGAAAGAGTTGGCGCAAAAAATACAAAAACATTGTAGATAGACAATAGGTTACCAAAAACCGAAGAAGGCTTGGACATTATTGTTATCTCGCTACTGTTCCCTTACCTTTTATTACCAAAATGTAAGAGGATTGCGCTCTAAATCCAGCACCGTCTTGCGCCCAGCTCATGCTCTCCCTTTTGATATATATGCTCTTACTGAAACCAACCTAATACCCGACATAAAAAACCAAGAGCTATTCCCCCCTTTCTTCAATGTCTTTCGAGATGACGAACGTACCAATGCCATAGATGACTCTCCATGTCGTGGCGTTCTACTAGCCATCCACGATAGCCTGGACGCATCTCCCCTTGCTACTTCCTCCTCCTCAAAACTAGACTTCGTTTCAATAAAAATATCATTCCCCCGTAAGTCCCTGTACATTATGTGTTTTTATATTTTACCTGCCCAACCTATTGAATCCTACCAACTTGCCATTGATGCGATTGACCAAATAATTGGCTCATCTGACTCCCTAGATGATATCCTCATCTTCGGCGACTTTAATCTTCCTCATCTGCACTGGACCCCTTCAGACGATGAATCCTTTCTCATCGCCTCAAATGCCAACTCAGCTAAGGAATGTCTCTTCATAGATAGGATGACAGACTCTAGCCTATCCCAAGTTAGTGGAGTCACAAACTGCATGGGTAGGCAATTAGACCTGATTTTCACAACTAATCCTATCAACTCCTCGGTCTCGCCTTGTCCCTTATCGCTCTCTACCATTGATAACTATCACCCCCCTCTCCTTCTTTCGTTATTCAACGACTCTCCACTTCAGCCCACATCTACCGCAGCTCTCTCCTCTTATGATTTTCATAAGGCTAACTTCCGAAAAATTAATTCCTATCTCAGCAAGTGCTCTTTCGACTTCGCCAATCTTTCATTAAATGATGCTCTGTCCATGTTTTACAGAGAATTATTCAATTCCATTTCGCACTATGTTCCCATTTCTCGTCATAAAACGTCATCTACATCTCCCCCATGGTATAATCATAGACTTCGTTCCTTACGAAACAAGAGAAACAAGCTATGGACAGTTTTTCTTCGCACCAACTCTTCTTCGGACTACTCTAACTATCTCGGTATCTATCTACAATTCGTCCAGCTTTATAACTCTCTCTACCAACGCTATATAAATACTGCACAAGTCAACTTAATAAATGACCCCAAGTCCTTTTTCCGATTTGTCAACTACAAAAAAAAATCAGACGGCTACCCTCCTTCTCTCTCTTATGAAAACGTATCATTTACGGACCCACATACCATTGCCAACTCATTTGCCGCATTTTTCAAGCAATCTTTCTCTGACAACTTATTTGTACCGGACTCCACGTACTTCAGCTACCTACCTAACTTCTCTATTGGCCCCTTTCTCTCTCAAACTATTGACCATACTCTCATCGAAAATAAGTTACAAAAGCTAAACGATGAATTCTCACCCGGCCCAGATGGCCTCCCCGCAATTTTTCTCAAGAAGTGTGCTTCCAATTTGTCGGTCCCTCTTTCTTTCCTCTTTCGTCTATCTCTCTCCCAAGGAGCATTTCCACAGATTTGGAAGAGCGCTTTCATCACCCCGATACACAAAAAAGGATTAAAAAGTGAAATCACTAATTATCGCCCTATTGCCAAACTCTCACATATTCCCAAAATCTTCGAAAGTATCATATACGAAGCCTTAAGCTTTCGATGCAAGTCTCTTATTTCCCCTTACCAACATGGCTTTCTGAAAGGTAGATCAACCACTGCAAATCTTGTCGAATTCGTGTCATTTGCCCTGTCAGCATTAGAGAACGGCAACGAAGTTGACGTTATTGCAACTGACTTTAGCAAGGCCTTTGATAAGATACCTCATCAATTAATTCATTTTAAATTGTCCGCTCTTGGGTTTGAACCCATTTTGTTAAAATGGATATCTTCCTACCTGGAAAACCGGTTTTATAGTGTTCGCTTCAGATCCGTCCTATCGGCCCCTTTCTTGGCAACCTCTGGTGTTCCGCAAGGCAGTCATTTGGGCCCCCTTCTCTTCATCCTCACTATAAACGACATTGAAAAGGTCATTAATCACTCCTCTCTTTCTCTATACGCCGACGATACCAAATTCTTTAAACTCGTTTCTTCACCTCATGACTCCTCTCTCCTTCAACAAGACCTTGATCGGTTCTCAACCTGGTGCCTCAAAAATTGCTTAGAGCTTAACATTCCCAAATGCCAATCTATTACCCTATCGCGCAAGCGCAACAAATCCCCTCCCCGTCACTACCTTCTCCATGGTCAACCAATCTCCTTCGTTCAATCTCTCCGTGACCTTGGAATATTGTACGACAGTGAGTTAAATTTTCGTTTACATATTGACGAAATAATTCGTAAAGCCAACGCCTCACTTGGCTTTGTTAAACGCTGGTCTAAAGAATTCTGCAACCCCTACGTGACTAGATCCCTCTACACCACTTTTGTTCGCCCCCTCCTTGAGTACGCCAGCCAAGCTTGGTCTCCTTTTCATCAAGTTCACGTGCTCAGAATCGAGAACATCCAACGTCGCTTCCTTCGATTTGCTCTTCGAGGATTGCCTTGGAATGATCCTTTTATGTTGCCTCCATACTCAGATCGCCTAAATCTCATCAACATGAAATCCCTTGAGGATCGTAGGGACGCTGCGGACATTCTTTTCATTTATCGCCTACTCTCAGGATCCGTCGACTGCGCCTCTCTTAACAACTCTATTTTCTTTAACACTAATCCTCGTAATTTACGCTGCCCTCGTCTCTTTTACCTTCCGACCCATCGAACCTCATATGGCTCCAACGAACCAATCTCCCGTATGCTGCAGAAGGTTAACTCAAATCTTTCCGTCTTTGATTTCAACCGTAACCCTGCCCGCCTTAAAATCGATCTCCTTCACCATTCCCCTAATCCTTAAGCTTTAGTTTTAAGCTTTCTTATTTTTTTAAGTTTTAGTATTTAAGTTATTCATTAGATGTTAGTTTTAGCTTGTAGTAAGCCAAATAAATGAGGGCTATCTCTGCCCTCACCAAATTAAATTAAATTAAATTACTTTTTTGTTTGTAGTTTTTTCGCGCCATCTACTTGAACAAATTTCTTAACAATTGTTTCTTAATTTAAAGCGAGATTTGAACTCGAATGAAAAGGGTCGGTCTGGAGGCCCTGGGGCTACAAATGAGTGGATGCCACTTTTAATAATTTATTGCGAATCCAAGTAAATTATCTTAACAAACATACATATATAAATATAGACAAAAACAAGAATTATATGTAATTATATTAAAGCGCTGAAATTCAATTCCCGCAGTAAATCGCGTTCAATGCTAAGTAGGGATAGCTTTGATAGACGGTTTTGTCTCATCGTCGTTCGAAGTCTATTTTTTATAATTGTCATTTTTGAAAATGAGCGTTCTCCAGTGCAATTAGACACAATCAAAACCAAATACATTCTGAGTGCAATTTCAATGTTTATGGGAATGTAGCTCTAAAATTTTAATCTTCAAGAATGTGATTGGTCTTTTCTATAATCCTTTTTGTATAAGTTGATCAAAGATAGAAATTGAACCAACTCATTACCAAGACTAGGCTCTTGATTGAGAAATCTAAATCCCGAACGTACAGCTTCGTATGCATGCAATCTTTCAGCAAGAGAAACATATAGTTGACCGATAACTGAGATAAAACCGGATACTTTGAATTTCTCTTTTGGTGACAGATTTGCGCCTTGTGCTTTCATATAATCGAGTGGATTCAACCTCGCACTTCTTGTTCTGGTGCGTGATTGTACATATTGGTCAGTACTACATATTTCAAAATCGTCTCTTTTGTATTCAACGAATGATTTCAATGATTCTAATGCACGCATTGCAGATTCAAGACGCGTCCTGCAACATCTTGTTTGTAGCTTCGAATCGCTCTAAGATGTCGTTCCAAGAAATAGCAAATAGAGTGGTTTCGAGATAACGCATCTTTCGTAAAAGGTTCGATGCTTCATTCCTCACTATGTCTTTTTGCTCCTTATCAGAAGATATGCTGGTTAAAGCTCCTTCGATTTCAGAATAACCATCGACAATAGCTTTCGTAGCTTCAGCTCGACAACACCAACGAGTATCGCTAAGCTTTTTTAATTCGTAAAATTGTCCGCTCTTCTTCTGCGATAATTTTTCAGTCAGAATTTGGTTTCGCTCTGTACTTGGTGTGAAAAACGTATATAAATTCTGAACAAAGTCGAAGAATTGAACAGCCGATGGACAAGAGTTAGCAGCTGCTTTTCCAACTAAATTGAGAGAATGAGCACAACATGGTACAAACGGCGATAAATGATTTTTCTCCAAAATAAGGGCCTCCATTTACCACTCATGTTTGCAGCATTGTCATATGATTGGCCGCGGCAATCCAAAATGTCGATTTTAGTAAAGCGTTTGCTATGGCATCGCCGGTATGGCCGCAGTTTGGTAAAAAGGTGAGAAATCTTTCTTTTGGCATCGATCGTTCAATGTATCTAACAGCTATAGTTAGTTGATCGATATGAGATTCGTCGGAAGTAGAATCGACTACTCGTCGGAATTTGAAATATTGGGTTCTTTGTTTTGTGGAGGCCCAGGGCTGTAGCCCCGGCTGCCCTCCCCTTAATCCGGCACTGCGAATGCCGAGCAACGCCACGCAGCGCTCTTAAGCTAGTCCCCATATACAAATTACCGGCATTGTTCTCTGTATTCTACCGTCAGCACAGTAAGCTGAAATTTGGAACATATGATGGGCAAGTATAAAATAGAAGCAGGAATATATTTAAGTATTACGATCTCATAGCCAAGCGTACCTGACCACTAACCAGGACTTGCGGTTTTCCTCTGGTTTCCTAGTACAGGTATGAACACAAGTACATGAAAGTAAGTTCAATACATACAATATTTTAATTCCAAGGTAGTAAATCTCGATTCCTCAATAAAATAACTGAAGTTAAAAAAAACCAAAACATTCGTCTGGTGTTTAACAAGCATTACCTACTAAACAAAATAAATTTGCGGGTGGCAATGGTGCAGTAGTAGTGTATTCGCTTACGGAATGGAAGGTCGTGCGTTCGAATCCCGGCCAAGTCCATTACTTTATACCGAATACATGAAATCGTAATCTCCCTAAGTAACTTGGTCACCACCCGTGGAAAAAAACCCTACAACTGCACCCAAACACTTCTTTCCTATATACTCTATTCTTTCTTATACCAAGTAGCTTACACTGTGTTTAGCATTATAAGGGTACTGTAACATAAAAAAATCCCTTTAGCGTAAGCAAATTATAAAAAAAAAAAAACAATATAATAGTTCAGTCAGTTTTTTTTTTTTTTTTTTTTTTTTAAAGAAGGAAATCCGAATCCCAGAGCATTCAGACTCGGTAAGGGTCAATTGTACTACCAGATAGAAATCCTCTTTTTGGTGTAGAGGTTAGAGAAACAAGGCGTTATTTGTTTCTCTACTTTAATGGGTGGTTTATGTTGTTGTTCCACGTGGGGATTCCTTCCGATGTCGTTTTCTATATCGACGCTGGAGGGCTTGCATAAACGTTACTGTTGAACCCACGCCACGGCACGGCGCACCGCACAGTGGTCATTATCTAACAAAATGATCGAAATAGAAAGCCTACTTAAAAGGCCCCAAAAATGGGAGTGTGAATAAAAATCTTTGTTTCGGCGTATCTTGGGAATCACTTTTTCATTTACATAATTATCTGAGATAGGTCGGAAGAGATCAGAAAGTGGGCAGCATTAGAATGATTTTGTTGTCCTCTTCGGGCTTATACGATACCCGCTCTCTATCGTGGACGCGTGAATCTTGTTTATGCTGGGTCCATCGTCAAAAAAGACAAATTGTTGCACGTTTGAGTCTTCCAATTTGCCTTCAAGCAGTAAATCAAGGACTGCAAAAAACATCACCGATTTGGAACTCCTCGATGACTCCAGTGGGACATCTCACACTTGCCGTTGCTCACTCATACAAGTCCGTGATCAACCGTAGGTCGATTTTTGGAACATCTTGTTGTCTTAGCGCGTATCTGTAATTTCAATATCCACCAATATGCCTATATGGTTTACGGTTGTAATAGCATTAAGTAAAAATAGTATTTGTTTTTAGTTTGTCGATTTGATTTCGGGCTTATTCGGACAATTTGGAGTCTTGTTTTTTCGAATCTATGCAAAAAAAACTCAATCAACATCGGCAGGCATCTTGGTTTAAGATCACTTTTTTCCGAGGCCAATTAAATGCTGGTGTTATTGCATTTATGTGATCCAGCGGTTTTAAGGCCAGCCTATGATTTGGACACAATTACTCCTGTAATTTTTATTTGTTTTATCGTCCTCTTACGACGGACTTGCATGTACAGTAGTGGAAGAGTTTTAAGATGTTAAATGTGTAAAACATAAAGATCAACGCTATATTTGCCGTTTATGGTAATGTCAAATGGATCGCAGAGCCGTCGAAAATAGTAGTTGGAAGCACTGCGTTGTCCTTAGCAGAAGTAATTTATTTATTTATTTCAAATATATAATGTTCTCTGTACATATAAGAATCAGATTCTTTTAGCTTATACAGGAGTATATAAACAGTTAGCAACACAATAGCAATAGTGAAAAATAAAAATCCGAAACAAGATTAATTAACAGAAAAATTACAACGAATACCATAGAGGAGAAGCTTCAATTTTGACTAGATAAAAACGAAAATGAAGATAATAGAAAATTGTTTCTCTGCTTGATTTTCCCGGTGCAGGGAAATAAGTCCACGGGAACTAAGTCCACTGAGGGACTTAGTTCCCACTTAGTGGGAAATAAAACCACTTTCGCGAAGTGGACTTAGTTCCCATGTTAAGTGGGAACTAAGTCCATTTTTTTATGGGAACTTAGTCCACATTCAAATATAAGAAGAGGGAACTAACATTCAACATTTAGAATTAAACAGAAAACTGTGCAAAGTGCAGTTAGTTATCACACTCTTTAAGCAAAGTCTTAAGGTTATCATGGTGATATAAAGCCAAAGTTTCAAAACCGTACCTCGCACCTACTCCAAATCAAACAGTGACGCCAAGCAGGGGGTTGCAGGGGGGCAGCATGCATCATCCCAGGGGCATCTAGCATTTTTAATAATGCGCGACTGGATAGGAACATATTTATCGAAGAGGTAATTGACACAATTATTAAATATGATCACTTGTTCATTTACATGTGGTGTTCTGTAAATGTTGTCCCATTGAACGCTACCACATTCAAGAAATAGACTATGAAGATCAATGCTCCGAAAATCACGAAACTGGTAGCTGTAAGATTCACTCCTAAGTATTATCCGTCGTTTGCGAATTTTCGCTATCGTGTTGCTGATTTAATAGGAAAAATATGTTCAGTCCCAGTTAAAGCTTGAAAAAGACTATTGTAAATACTATTGTTTGTTGTGTGTTATCAGAAAAATACAAATTTAAGATGTTTAAAATCGACTTATTTGCTCTTTTTTATTTGAGTTAAAATAAAATTAAATCTATAGGGATCTGTTATGGTTGGCGCTAAGACAACGAGGATTTCCAGAAGACTACGTATAGAGGATCATGGGCATGTACTCGTATGAGGCAGTAAAGACAAGAGTAAGATACCCCGCTGGTGTCACTAAGGAGTCCGCAATAAAAGTGGGTGGACACCAGGGAAGCGTGTGCTTAAAGGAAAAGTGACGGACTCCAAAGTGCGTCAGTTATTCCTTGCTGGCGATGGAGCCATCATTAGGGAGAATCCAAAGTCCCTACAACGTGATGACGACATTATGACAGCAGGAGTGGCAAAGATTGATCGAATAAGAAATTACTAGATCCGAGGAAGACTTCACGTCAAAGAACCTATCTCGAAAAAAATGGAGCGCGACCGGCTCAGTTGGTACTGTCATGTTCGAAGGAGAGATCCAACGAACCCTGTCAAAAAGGCAATATCAATCAACGTTTCCATACAAACGCGAAAGAGAGGCAGGCCTAAAAATTCCTGCATCCCACAAATATACCACCATTTGATTGGCTTCAGTTTTAACATTAACAGGTTCTTTCTTAAAAACCAAAAAAAGTATGTTAATTGCAAATTTGTTGAGCAAAGTGACTTGCAAATTAAAAATTAGCATGGTAAGGAAAAAACCTTTAAAATTAGTTTATCTCAAGATTCATATATATTGTTCTTCTTCAACAACGAGGTTGTGATCTAGGCTAGAGTGATCGAATTCCTCCCCTTCACTGCATCTCTATTTTTTCGGGTTCCCCAGGATTCAGATAACATATTGTTATAAATTAAATGCTTAAACAATTGTTTGTTTTTATTTCTGCAAATTGTTTTTATTCAGAAATTATTGCCGGAGCTATTGAGTAAAACGTGGGTCAGGGGAGATAGTAATATTATCCTTTCTCGGTGGATATTGGAAACATACCCTACCGGTTGAAATATTTTGTCCGCAAAATATTCTCAAAAAATATTTAAAAACTACTTTCAAGTAGTTCATGACATCCTGAATAAACAAATCGTCAATAACTACAACTTTAGTATAGTAAAACCCGCGTAAAATATATTTATCAAGGTGGTGGATTATTAGGTTTAGACTGTAAATGGGGCGGTGTACTTATCAACTTACTTTGGCTTTATTTTGATGGAAATCGTATCGTGCGGAAAATAAAACAATGACACTTTACTATATCGAACTAAATCACTAACTGAACTTGCACCCAATGAGGTATGTTACGCTCTTTGACAATCAGCTGATTACGAGTTCTACGAATGCATTTCTTTACAAACAACTGGCACGTCCACGTGCATTTCCAAACAATCTACAAGAGGTGTAGTGCCAATGCAATGAAATGAATCAGAGTATTGGCCACCTAAAACGCGCAACGCATACTAATTAATCATGCTCGTTGGTTTGCCAAAATGGTTATCATTGACAGCCCTGATAGTAGCGTCCATATAAACACTTTCTGCCACTTTTAACATTGAAAATGTATCATCATCTTCCTTAATGGCGAGGTTTTTATCAGAAATAAATGGATCGTAACCGTCCGAATTTACTGCATCTCTACTGGCCCGCCTCTGGGCTAAATATGGAAAATGTTTTCTTTTGAATCGTAAAATCTATGGATTTCTCGGCAAACTTATTAATTGAATTTGTTTTTATTACTTTTATGTTCATAAGAAAAAATAAAAAAAATAAATTTTATTTTGTTTACACATTTTTGGAGGAAAGCGACATTTTTTTTTTATTTTTTTTTTTATAATGGACACGCACTAAGGGGAGTTTTTGATACCCTTATAATGTATTAGCTACACAGCGCGTGCGTTAAGGAAATTAGGGTTAGAAGATAGGCAGAGGTGCCGATGCACGTTGGTTTTAAATGTTTGTAGATCATAATGTGTAGGAAAAATGGAGCGGGGAAGAGCATTCCACATTCGTGTTGTACGGCTAAGGAAAAATTCCTTGTATTTCACTGTACGTGCGAATACAGGCTTAAGGGTAAACTGATGCGCATTCCTGGCATGGCGGGTATTGCCGTTGAAATGTTCTAGGGGTGGAATGCAACTGGCTATTTCGTTTGAGCAGTTATGGTGGAAATAACGATAAAATAACGAGACACAAGAGACATTGCGACGATGACTAAGACAGTCAGGCGATATCGCAATGTTACAGTCAGCAATGAGTCTTATCGCGCGTTTTTAATACGCCTTATAAATAGGAGCCAGATCAGAAGAGGTGAAATATTTCTTGCAGCGCTTAAGGAAGCCTAGGCATTTCGCAGCGTTCTTGGCGACATCGAATATGTGGTCATTCCAACGAAGGTTGTCATTAACACACATACCGAGAATGGAAAGCCGTTTGGTTTCAACGATGCAAGTGCCATTCATGGACAATGGCATGGCGTTAGGGTTTTGCTTTAATGACAGAAGACAGCATTGCGTTTTAGAAGCATTAAATTCCACTCTATTAGTTACACCCCACTGAGTTATGCTATCAAGATCGGAATTTAATGAGCTTAACATACGTTGCCGTTCCAGTTCCACACCCGAAGATGAGGGGCGTGAACCAAGAAACGAATATGGGAAGCTGAGGGTACTGTCATCGGCAAAGGAGTGGATTGGATTAGAAGTAACAGACAGGAGATCATTTATAAAAATGAGAAACAGAGTCGGAGACAAAACAGAGCCTTGGCGAACACTAGTATTTATTTGGTAAGTTGCAGACTTGAAACCGTCCAAAACAACTTGAATTGAACGGTCCGAAAGGTAATTTCTAATCCATTGAAGAAAGGTATCATTGCTTCCAAATGCACACATTTTCGACAAGAGAGCTTGGTGCCAAACTCTGTCAAATGCCTTTGAAATATCAAGCGCAACGATCTTACTTTCACCACCTTGGTGAAGAGATTGGTTCCACTTTTCGGTTAGATAAGTCATCAAATCACCAGTGGACCTGTTGCTGCGAAAACCGTACTGCCGGTCATTAAGAAGTTTTCGGGATTCAAGATATTTCATGAGCTGACGTTTTATCAGCGTTTTCATGAGCTTGGAAAGAAGGGAAGTTATTGCAATTGATCGGTAGGAGGAGGGAGATGAAGATTCGCCTTTCTTGGGGACAGGCTGGCCAAATGCTGTTTTCCATCTTCTCGGGAAGAGCCCAGAAGAAAAGGATAGACAGAAAAGCTTGCGCAATGGTTTTGCCAGCGGAGAAGAACACCTCTACAGAACGATAGGGGAAATACCATCTGGACCAGCGGATTTGTGAACGTCAAGATATTGAAGTACTCTAGCCACTGTACGAGTGCGGAAGTGGATTGGTCCCATGGAGTATTCTACGCGCTCGAGTACATTGGGAGACAAAACACAATCCGGGAGCGTTGAGCTGACTGCAAAGGGAGCAGCAAGCAGATTGGCCTTATCTATAGAGCTATAAGCTGGAATGTCATTGTAAATGAATGTCGGGATAGATGATGAGGTCGAATTTTTGATGTTTTTAACAAATGACCAAAACTATGTGGTTGGAGTACGAGAAATTCGCTGATATTATACAATGGTCTGACGAACCTAGAGGCGACAATACGTTCAAAGCGTATTTATCAGGGTGAGAGGTAAAAAACAAGTCCAGTGTGTTGGCAGTTTGACTGCTAATGTCCGGTATTCGTGTCGGCTCATTTACAAGCTGAGTCAGGTTATTTACCTGAGCAAAGATCTCAACGTACCTTCCTTCGGGTGTTGTCTGGCAAGAATGTCGAAGCCAACTTGAATTGTGTATATTGAAATCACCCGCAATGACTATCTCAGTACCAGGGTGAAGGGTCACAATTCTTGTGATGGAATCAGACAGGGCATCTAACTCATTATAAGTTGAATGTCTGTCCAAGTTGGGGCTTCTGTAAATAAAACAGTAGTGTATTAATTACCTACGGACATGGAATTTTAGCCAAATGAAATTAAATTCTGGGTTGGCACATTGGCCATATTGAGGCTGAAGTTGGTAGGCTACGTCACTACGTATATAAACGGCGAGACCGCGATGGGGAAAAAATAATGGCACTAAGTTGTAACCAGGTAGCGTAAACTCCATTAAATCGGAGCCGGCGCTAGCCTGTGTTTCACTTACTGCCAAAACAGCTGGTTTATTGAGAAAGATATGGGCGTATAATGAAAAAAAAAATTTCCTCAGCCCACGGATGTTGCTCACATCCACTACAAAATTTCTACACATTATAAATTACAAACATAAAAAAAACACAAACTCTGACGCTAACAACCTAAGCAGAGCCGTGAAGTGAAGACGCACGTTGGCTTTCCAAAACAAATTACTGCAGGTGTTATGCCCGTACGGCAATTTTTTTTTGGTCTACCAACAAAATCAACATCACACGGTCCGCTATCCGCCTGATGCTGTCTTTACTCAACCATTGCAAGTACACACACGAAAATCGTACGGCACTTGAAATAGCCAAGCAAAACAACAGTGATGGAGTGGGATGGGACACGGTGCAATACCCGACGCTGTGGTTTTTTTTTGTAAACACTGACACCGACACTGCGTGTTGTTTTTTTCGACAACTGTTGGCGAAGACGGGCAAAAAATAATCGCGTGCGTCCGCAACAAGAGACGATCAGCAGCTGACATGGAGCTAAAAAGTTTGCATTGGCAAGGAAAACGGAACTGCTTTCAATTTAATATCTCAAGACTCAAAATTTCTTCTAAAAATGAAATCCCCAATAGAATTTCTGCAGTAACTACGAGTTTTGACCCATTCCCGGCTGGCATGACTTCCCGGATGAGAAATTACAGTGAACTAAATATTGATTCTGGGAGTTTAATATTGACCTGTTTTGGATTTTTTTTGAGAAATTTATTTTCAGATTTATTTTAACTTCTTGAAAATTCAAAATTTTTCAAAATATTAAGGTAGCATTTTTGAACTTTTGAAAAATGGCGTACAAATTAAAAAAATATTAATCTCAGCTACAAAAGACAGCTTCAATTTCAGGAATAAAGCGAATGCAAACCTCTTACTTTATGAGATTCCTACTGATCGAAGTGTGACAGTCGCCGGTCCAACCCCAAAAAACGTTTGCAGACTTCTCGGTTGGGATCACTTCTTTACTGAGACCAATCAAATACTGGAGTTACTACATTTGTATGACCCCGGCCTGCCTCTTTTTTACGACTTAAATTGATTACATAAAAATAACTGGGTGCAAAAGTAATATATAAACATAGGGAAAGGAGACAGTCTGCTTGGGCGAACTGTTGAAAACCCTATTCCTATTTCTAAACCTCGGAAAGTGAATTGTTAAGAAGGATCTACATATTTTGTTATACGACATTTAAACGATTTTGTGCAAAAACAAAGTGTTGTTCGAAACGAGTTTATCTACACACTTTGCGAAGAATAGGACTTTCAATTACAATGAGATCTTCAACAAAACTTTTTTTTTAAATAGTGGGCGTTTCAGTTGGCGGATTTTGAAAATATTTAAACATGAGCATTAAGGGCACCTAGAGACTATATTTTAAAAATTTCAGTGTCCTACCTCAAACTTTGACTTTTCGATAAAACATTTTTTTTTAAGTTGTGGGAGTGTCAGTGGGTGGATTTTAACAATCCTTTCACTTGATTATTTGAGAATTAATGGTTCCAATTTCAGCTTTTCTAATTAATATGCGCTTAAAGTTTAAAAAAACTGATTTTTTCATTTAACCGTAGAAGGCTATGAATATTTGTTAGTGCGGTAAAGGTAATAATTCGTCGATTCGAAGAGGTAATATTCAGCTCCAATTTTAAGGAAAGTTTTGAAAACCACAAAAAAAGCCAGTATTTTTTGGAAAGGTACTTAAAACATGATCTTTCAGATCGATTGTTTATACCCTATTCTAAGGGTATATTAATTTTGAGGCATAGTTTGTAACATACCTTAATATTGCCCGCAGCCCCTAAAAGTTACTATATTTATGATCAGCATCGATAGTAATATCGATCTAGCCATGTCCGTCCGCACGTTCGTCCGTCGGCAAAAATTAGGCCTTTAAACTGGACCTAGAGAGAAATTTTAACCATATACTCTCTAGAGTCCCAAAATAATCAAGGTAAAGAATTTTTGAAATCCACCCACAGACACGCAAAAGCTACGTTTTTTTCTATAAAATCCTTTAAATGTTATATAACAAAATATGTAGAGCGTTCTTAACAATTCAACCATACTAAGACTTATGTCACGACCACTTATGAGGGATAGGAATAAGAATGGGGTATCCAACAGTTCGCCCAAGCGGATTGTAGCTCGTCCCTATGTTTTTTAATAAAGAGAAATCAATCTATTTATAAAAGACTTGGAGCTTAAAATATAAATAAATCATGTTCCCCACATCCGCTCTGGTTGCACTAATCATAAGTTGACGTAGTCATACGGTCGCGCTCCTTTTGTCTGTGATACTCTCTCGTAGGTTGTTTGAATGACAACAATTCCGAAGCCATTCTAAAACTGAAGCCTGCAACAGGCAATTTGCTAAAAAGTTTATGCACATTAAAAAATCACATCGAACACAAAAAAGTTACACAATAGGTAATCTCCGCCGTTTCGACGACCATTGGCGCGATTTTTCGAGTTATAGTTTCCGCTCCCGCCGGGGTGATAAGTGAACCCCTCCCATATTGAAATACTATTGTATTTTTTCCCTCCACAAGAATCCTTTTTTTGCGACGCCAAAGTTATTGTACCCTTGCCACAGCTATTTTTAAAAAAAAGGAGCGAATCTCGTTTCAAGATTTTTGTTGTTGTTAAAGCGCATTGCGAATTTTCCGGGAAACTTAATCTTTTCCAACAAACAATTTTTTGATTTATCATAAATATATTGAAAAAAAAAATTAGAATGTTAAATTTCATGTTTCTAGCTTAACTGGGACTGGTTGCCGCCGGAAATGGGTACGGACAGACTTTTCTAAATCTTCGGTACATGATGTACACATTGTACCGTAGAACGATTGTATTCTAAAAAAACATATCCAAACATCATTTCTCAAACTATTGAAAATTAAGTCGGAACCCACAGGGTATAGCTATATATACGAGTAGGTACATATTAGAGATTTTATAAATGCATTCATTTTATATTCATATGGATGCACAATGCACTACTTCAGTGTTCAGTGCACTTAATTCGTTACACATATTTGAGCAAGAATGTGCACTTGCAGTGATCTAACAAAAAAATAAGCCTGTTCTGTAATCATTCTGTGATAACAGAACGGTAGTTTAGTGCTTGTTATTTTTTTCTTTATCATTGGTACCTACTTAAAGAAATGAAATAAGTGGACCTCTGCGACCAAAGCAGTACTCAAGCCGACGTGAAAATCGCACATCCTAAATAAACAAAATGTTAGACTAAAGGAACTTTTTAAGTAAAAAATGTAAAAATAAATGTAGACAATAGAACGAAGTAGAGTCCCTTCTTGTGCTCACAGATAAAAATTATTAAACTTAAGACATTATTAAATGATTGTAAATAGTATTAGTAGCCAATGTAACACCCTTTGAGTAATAATAAAAATATTGTATATATAAATCGACCTCTGCGAGTGTGGTTTGTTCCTCAGGAGTAGGTACTGATTGACAGAAAGTTATTTATGGATTTTTAATATATTTGTTTAGTTTACCTTTCATTGTTTTGATTTAATACTCAGGTCATTCAATTGCTTATAACTTGGTACACATTACTTGCCTAACTGGGTGACCTGGTATGCTTCACTATTTTGCATACCAATCAACGCATACAGAAAAAGAGAAAAATAAACAATCAAAGGTAAGCTTGGCATTTTTGCAAACACTTGCACTTTGATTCAATGATTCATTGCTTAACAAATTTAATATATTTTTTGTATGTATGTGTTGTAATGTTCTATAAATTAATATCTATATTGTTGTTAATATATATTTAAATATAGGTTTGCGTTATTCCTTTGATTGGTAGGCCAAGCAACTTTTTTGTATAAAAGACACAAATTTCCAAGAAGTCTTTGAAACCCAAAAAATGTCCCTTTAAACAAAATGTCCTAGAACCGCACGATATTTCTCGGTTCTCGGCCGTTTTGAAGAGGTCTTTGGAACCCCAGAAAAGGTCCAACCCGAAAAATTATGTTTTCCCAAACCGCGCAGTATTTCCGTGTTCAAGATTGTTTTTTTAATTCAAGTATACACTTATAATGCAATTAAACGACAATCAAACGCAATTCCCATACACAAAGCTTACCATTGCAAATACATATAGAGTAGGTACTCCCAAATGTTTAATGCTACCGATTTAAATTATGAATACTTATACATTTGAACTAATTGTTGTGCTTGATTGCAAATGCATATTCAACTCACATCGTTATCAATCATCAGGCAATGCACTCATTCCTGTCGCAATCAATGAGAGTTATGAGTTGAACGCGCCAAATATTATTCAATGTCTCAAGACTGGTTTTAAGATATTCATACTGACCTCTAGTAGGTACATGATATACATATATCTTGTCTCGATATTTTATGATTTATGGATAAAAAAAACTGAGCTATATTTTGGAGTGTTGAACATTTTTGTTAAGTAATAGCACAATTACCGACCAGAACTATAAGGCTTAGTAGTGACTTTATTTAAGCAAGCTACGGTAAGCCAGTTTAAATGCTACGCTTACGCTATGACTATGAGTAAAATCATTAGGATTTTTATTATTTTGTTTGGATTAATAATTCGTTGATCCTCCACTGTTAAAATGTATACCTACTTGTTTGGATTTGTATTGCCCCCGAAATCGATTAAATTCAATTTATCATAGGTACCTACCTAATAATATTTTTTATAGGTACCTACTCCTTTCCAAAGAAATCGCATAAAATCAATCAGTGGACGAACTTAAACCCAATAACAAGCCATCGAAGTCAAGACATACATTTCTCCAACGATAAAATATTTCGAACATCCCCGCACCAAAAATGCGGCGTGAAGACAAACAGTCGTAAAAGTACAAAAATACATCGCCAATCCTGTTTGTCGTCAATGGGATTACTCAAAGGAAGTACTTATCTGAAGAACACATTAAAATACGGATGTCGTCTCTGAAGCAGGATACATCAACATGTCCTTTATTACTGTTTATCACTTTGCTAGTCAATCGAATTCCAATCTGCGACACAAAAACTGGGTCAACCGTTGGTCACCATGGGGTAGGGTTAATGCAACCTCGAAACCAGACGTTTTTTGTTGAAGATAGTTCACCCTGGAGCAGATCCACCATATTTTCACGATGTATGTAATGTGTCACAGTAAATGGGACCATGCAAGCAGCTCTCAGAAAGTGTTCATCGAGTGTGTGCAGCATCATTATTTTAATAGTACCTACCTACCTACTAGAAAATAAAAATGATCCTACATTTTTTTGCAAACGTATTTGCTTATTTTTTGGGTCTTCAAACTTATGTCAATTTGTTATTTTGTGAAGATTTACTATGCTGCACAGTATTTCTCCAAAAACAAATAATGCTCTGATTAATTGTTTGGTAACAACAATGCAACATGACTCCCAGCAATGGTGATTATTGTGCCACCGACGATGTACTCACACAAATAACAGCATTTGGTTTATTGATTTGTGGAGACATCAGCAGTCCAAAACCCTACCCATCAGGTGTCAAACTGCGAACGGTAATGCGATACCCTTGCAGCGGTGCTCAATTAAATGTCGTCTCGCCACAAACGGTGGTATGTCCTATTAGAAATCAAAAGGTCGCGCGCAAGGCACAACATGCGGCGACAGCGCTTAAATACGAGCAGTGTTTGCCGAGTGTATATGGGTGTGAGATTATGTGTACACAACACAGAATGTGTGTTAGACAATGTGTTTTCCTGTAGAATTCTTATAGCCCGATATTAGGCACAATTAAGGCTGAAATTGCAAGGATATGTACAAACAATGTGTCGCTTTCATTTTCAACAAATAAATGGGATGTGATATAGTTAAAGCCATGCGTGCTCGTTTGCATGTGTGACATGTTGGGAGGGAGTACCCGTTTTCTTTCGGAGCATATTATACACTATGTATACTTATCCTTCGACATAAATGGTTATTTGCTTCGTTTGTGTGATTGGTTTGTTTTTTAATGACTTTCGTCTGTAAAGCTAGTACCTATAGACTTTATTGAATTAATCTGCTTTGAAAGGAGAACTTTTATGCATTGATGAAAAGAGGTAGGTATAACTTCTGAAAGGAATATCAAGTGGTAGGTTTTGAAGGTTGTTTTTTATATGAAGCAGCCTGGATTAGTAATTAATTTTAATATTAAATTCCCAGCCAACAATGGGGTATTGCCACAAGTTGCAGCTCATCCTGAAAATGGGGTTATGGTTGCTTATCGATTTTTAATGAACATGCCAGCAATTTCCAAAGCGCCTGTGAGTATAGGTATGTATATACAATTCAATCTGTTTCTCGTCAATTTCTCCAATTATATTTCGCATTTTCCAACCATTCATTTGACAGAATGAGAAGGGAGAGAGGGTGAAAGATTTGACACTGGTCAAGGATATTACAATTTAAAACGGTTTTTTGTGTGATAACACACTTGCGTTGATTTTCTTTTGAGTTGTTTAAATGAACACCCATATCTTACAATAGGTTAGTTGTAATCTACATTTTAAAATATTTTTTTTATTTTGACGTAAAAGTAGCATCTGTAGTGCGTCCGCGAGGATTTTTTATACAGTCGACTTCGCTTAACTGATACGGCAATTTGCCACAATTTTTTTTCACTTAAGCGATATTTTCACTTATGCAGAGCTCCGATAGCTAAAATAAATGTTCAGGTAACCGGAGTTCCTAAGAAGAACTGAAAAAAATCTTCATAAACCAACCTGGATATCCCAGTAATATCGATCACAGCGTCTAGGTATGTCAGCATACTTTTGTGAATCAAAGAGGGTTTGGGTGGCATGCTCCGGATTTAACCCTTTTCTTCTCAAGGTTTTCTTGGTCTTCTTGAGTTCTCGCTGGGCATATATCTAAGAAAGTTATGTTAGGTTGGATCTAAGTCCCAAAATTAGATTTCCTCCTCGTCCCATGTTTTAAAAGTTTCAGGAACAGCAACATCCGCCTCTGTATCAGGCGCATTGCCACCATAATCAACATCTTGTGGGGTGTAATCTTAATTGTCGTCACTGGCGGCATAGAGTTCGTCACCATCAGTTGCTTTGTTTAACAGCTTTATTGTGTGCATAAAATAAACAATAATTTTTTTTTAAAACATGACAAAACAGAACAAACCAAAAATTAATATGCATATTTTCATATTAGTGATAATTTTTTTTATAATTTCTAATAATTCTTTGGTTTTGATTTTTACAGCAGAAGTAATCACATTCATTCTTTAATATATTATACATTTTCATTTTAAAATTATTACAAAAGTACAAATTGGGGAAACGAGAAATAAGTTCTTGCTCCAGGCTCTCTATCGCATATAAAACCTCTTGAGAAGAGCGTTGTAAGCGCACCCTCACCATTCTTTGAAATTTGTGAATATGGAGGAAACACTAGGCTTCTGATTTAATTTCAGCTCACTCATGTGTTTTTGACGTTTTTTTTTCTTGAATGTAGCCTGCAAAATAATAAAACGATGTTTCGCTACCGAAATCAACAGTTTTATAGTCAGATTCGGTTTTGAAAATGTTTTTCACATTGTCCTTGTTTTTTGGGTGATTGTAACTGCATTTCAACGTCGGGAAGCTCTAAGTTCACACTTGCCTCGCGTTTTCCATGGGTCTATTATCTTTCAAATGAACAAATGAATTGAAATGGAGTCAGTAACTTGTTATTTCCTCCTCGGTTATGTAAAACCGCGAAGGTATTTTCCAGACAATTTGTTTCTCCTCTCGACCGCAGGCCAACCACTTTTAAGTATGTTTTCCCATTTCTTCTTACAATATTTATAAATTAAAAAAAAGTTGAACTTTATCTTTTAAAAAACACGTACACTCTTATTTGTTTGCTCTGAGCACTAACACGCTTCACGCCGTATTGTGTCTTCTTCACTTATTTTGCGCTACTAACAAGATTTCAAGTTAATACGCCTTTGAAAATACGTAAGCACCGCCTACCCAATGTTATTGCAAAACCAGTGTGACCAACCACCAGAAAAACTAGCAAATAATGAATCAAATCATTTTTATTGTTACTAGGCCGAACACCATCTTCACAGATGGTTTCAAGATGAACTGTGGAGTAGAAGCTGCCATTTTCTCAACACAGTTAGATATCTCTAAAACTTTTCGCCTTCCCAACGCAGCCAGCGCCTTTCAAGCAGAATTAGTTGCAATTAAGGAGGCGTGTAGATTGCTCCTCAACATATTGACACCCAGAAAAAAATAGACATCTTCGTCGACAGTCAGTCCGTGATTAGGGCTGTCAGTTCAACTAAGTCAACGTCCAAGCTTGTTATGGAATGCAGGGAGATACTGAACAGGGCTTGTCATCGGCTTGATATCACTCTCGTATGGGTTCCCGGCCATAGGAACATTGAAGGAAATGAGAAAGCCGATGAACTTGCCAGACGTTGCTCTGCTCTGTGCGTATTTTATGCGGAGGAACTCTTTCCTCCGCTGGGATATGTAAAGAGAGAAATCCTCCTGCACCTCACCTCAAGGGCTGAGACTAGATGGATGAACCGTACGAACTGTGTCATTTCAAGGAAGATCTGGCCAACCTACGATGATGACAGAACTAACAACCTCTTAGCCAGAATGCGTGTAGATGTCGCCAGAATAACGGCAATTAGTACGGGTCATTGGCCATTAGGAACTCACGCAGCCAAGCTTGGCATCCCCCATAACACCCACTGCCGTAGCTGCGCTGACACTGACAAGAGTGAAACAATGTTAGATCTTCTCTGTGAGTGTCCGGCAATAGCCAAAACCAGACGCAGCGTACTAGGTCACCCCTTTTACGATGAAGCATCTACTTCAAAAATATCATCAAATTTCTCAACTCCACAGGCTGGTGTTGAGCTCCCTCAACATCCTTCTTCCCCCTTAACTTCAGGTGCCGTTAGTTGTGGTACCAAAACGGCACTCAATGCGTTATTTATGTTTTTCCCTCAACATGTATCGGGGAACACAGCCACTTAAACCAACCAACCAGGCCGAACACCGGATTGCATTAATTTAAGCGAAATCAAAGCAAAGAAAAAGCATTTATTTTTATATTTTTGACTGAAGGGTTGTAGGGTTTTATAATTATGTGTTATCAGTAAAGAAATAATCAGAAAAACCAGCCATAAACCATTTTAAAAAAAGCAAGCATGTAGCACTACACGAAGTGAAAAGATACACACAACGAGGATCAAGTCGATACGCCTTTGACGTCTTACGAAGCACTCCGCATATACAGGTGTACAGGCAAAATATATTGTGTACCGTTTTTTCCACAGCGGACTATGATCCATAAGGGTTAAAACACATCCTTTTTACCTGCTTCCACATATTGTAGGCTTTTTCTGCAATTTGCTTTGTAGTAGTAGGAAATGCATTTGTAGAGAGAATGTCGCTACTATTATATATGTAGATATACTCTGGTCATGCCATCAAAATATACCCGATAGCCGACAGTCGTATGAAAATTGTAATTAATGGGTGGATTTCATCAGGAAGAATGAGACTGACTGCATTCAGTGATATAATTAAAAAATATTCTGTGGATTATATTTACATATTGCATGATATTTTTTTGTAAGACCAAAAGTGCACTAGATCTTATTTTAAGACAGTAGATTTATTTTTGGAAAAAAAGCAGTAGACCTACTGCAATTGCAGTTAAGTCAGTTAAAAAATCGATCGTTTATATAAATGTGTTGATTTGCGTATATCGGATTGGGTTATTTTTTTTTTTTTTTTTTTTTTTTTTAATGTTGTGCATAGTAGGTATAGCAAACTTCAGAATTCTTTTTTCTTTAGCTTTTTTGTTTGTTTTCTTGCAAAACTTCTGTTTTTCATTTGTTAATTTTTTCGGTCTGTGTACGCGTATAATCTATTCTATGTCCTCATCGGATATGTTGGTGTTTAAAGTTGCACGCACTGCGCACGCAATTTCGTATACATTATAATTATTTTTCATTGGAATATTTTTTAGTTATACATTTTTATACCCTATTCTAAGGGTATATTAATTTTGACGCATAGTTTGTAGCATACCTTAATATTGCCCGTAGACCCCTAAAAGTTACTATATTTATGATCAGCATCGATAGTAATGTCGATCTAGCCATGTCCGTCCGTCCGTCCGTCCGTATGTCGGCAAAAATTAGGCCTTTAAACTGGGCCCAGAGAGCTGAAATTTTAACCATATACTCTTTAGGGTCCCGAAATAATCAAGTTTACGAATTTTTGAAATCCGCCCACAGACACGCCCACAATGTTTTTCGATAAAATCCTTTAAATGTTATATAACCAAATATGTAGAGCGTTCTTAACAATTCAACCATACTTAGACTTTTGTCACGCCCACTTATGAGGGATAGGAATAAGAATAGGGTATCCAACAGTTCGCCCAAGCGGACTGTAGCCCGTCCCTATGTTTTACTATTTGTTTTCTGTTCTAGTGTATTAGTGTTTGAAGTTTTGTGCCTCCTATTTCTTTCGTTAAACTTTCCATTAAGATTTTGTTTTTGGTTGCCGCTAGGCTCAATTCATCGTAATTGTAATGCTGTTGCTGATGCCTTTGGAGAGGCTGCAGCTCGGCACCTTTAAGCAGTTTGTGCGTTATTCGCAGGATTTTATTCTTAGCCTCGACAGGATGGTCATTTCCAAATGATTTTGACTTACGCAGATATCTTCCTGTACGAATTCCGCGCGAGAGGGTAACATTCAAAATGCCGACCTCTTGTTGATTTTCCACATACAACGAAGCCACCGTCAATGGGCAACGGATCCTCACATCTCGAGCCGTTATTCATTATGTACTTAAACTACGTATTAAAAAGTAGAAGACTTACAGTTTCAGTAAAGCACTTTTCAGAATTTGGATGGACTCAAACAAATAAACTTAAATATTTAGATTTAATCGCATAGTTTTCAATTTTATTTAAAAAACACGTCTGTTCAGTTTATCAATCGTATGTAGAATATATGTAAATCGACGCTCAAGGCGTTTTGCTCCCGTAATACCGACTCTGACAAGACACAATACCGCCGACTAAAAAAACGATAAGAGTCGCTGAACTTAAACCCTAGTCTTAACAAGAGTGATTATAAATATCTTGATATGCTAGTGTGACATAAATCTATAAATTGAAACGTTGTGGAATATTAAACCCATAATAAATACATATTTGGAATATTATTTTTAGCTTAAGAAATAAATTAGTTGCGTATTTTGTTCATATTCTAAAATTCTTTCTGTATCGCTGCGGTTCTATCTTTTTGAACAAACAAATTAAATTGTAAGAGAAATAATACCTATACTACAAGGATGTAGATACGGGGTGGGGCAAAGTAATGCCATGTCAAGGTGAATTGGCTGCCATATTGTTAGAACTGAAAACAAAGGTTCTGTTTTCACGGATTTTTGGTTTTGAAGGTGTTGATGACATTAGGTTAGAAAAATGATATCGGCCAAATGACCACCTCCTAAGATGACTCTTTTTATGGCATTATTCATGGTTTTCTTCAGAACTTAGCGATTTTCTGTGGTTATTTAATTTTCTTTGTTAAAAATAATGTAAAAACTGAATTTATATTTGAAGTTAAATCTATTGTGCTTTCCAATAGGGTCATACCTGATGCATAACCCTGCATATATTCTGTAAAAGTAGATATAGTTGCGCAGACTTTGAGATGAGAACTGTGCAAAAAAGAAATAATGATAAAACGCAGTGGAATGTGAAATAATTAATATTTGTGATAAGCAATTCCGTAGAATATGGTATTAACTTTTAAGTCAATTGTTGTGGAATTTATGCATTTTAACGTGTGTCCCGTATAATATGGGCTCTGTTAACACTTATTTTCCAACGCATTGATTCCCACAGCCCAATGGTCGTCGAATAATAAGATCCGTAAACAAGCTTTTACTTTATGAAAGCTATGCAGTATAGCCGTAAGCAACATTCTAAGAGACCAATATGCATAGCATATAAGTTGGCGCATATAACCATAAATTAAGATAGCTATTACGTCACACAGTCACCAATGTCCGTGCAGGGCTGAACATATTACTTTTGCTAAATTGATGAATGTATTAATTTATTTTCGATTCGATTGGCAAAAGTACAAAATTTCCATTTTTCAGCATCACTTCAACATCAGATTGCACTCAATTAAAATACCTAAATCAAATGTATACAGTGCAGACATAAATCCAAATACCATTCTGACAGCTAGTGGCTCCTTCTGGAAAACCATTATCATAATCACTCTTCTTCCTTAAGCTACAAATTTATGAATGCTGGTGACGGCATATCGTAACGACATCGATTGTTTATTTAAAAAAATTGAAATGTCAAGAAGTTAATTGTAGTACGACATCCATTAATTATATTTGAACTTTCCCCGCAATTCTGGGTTGTCATTCTATTTAATTTAATTTATTATCAATAACATTTAGGTATACCATTATTGGATTAAATTTACAAGATTTTATAAAAACGTCTTGGTTAACAAATATTTTCCAAATATTTGCATAAAGATTAAACCAACGGAACTTAACTTGTAGATGTTATAAGAGTACCTCATACAACATTGTTATAATTTTTTGACCTACAAAGCTGTTTATGTGCCTAGAATTTAAATTATAAATGTTTAGTTTAGAACTCATATTTCATAGAACGAGTTGAATGCAGGAGTTAGTACTTCCGCATTTCTTTAACAACAGGGTATGATTTCGAATAAAGGGATCCAAACCCTCCCACTCCACTTTATTCCTAGTGGTCCGCCTGTTTGACCTTAAAAAGTATCGGCAGGCCTCCCAATCCTCATCAAGATTGGCCTGTCAAATGCTGAAGTTGTTGCATTTGCGTGATGGAAGAGTTTTAAGGTCTGCCTCTCTTTCCCGATTGTTCATACACTCCGCCTCACTTGATTACGACCAAGAAGTTTTTTGGTTTAATTTTACGACTTTTATGATTCTTCAGAAATCTGTGAAACACCAAATGCAACATGAAAGACGTAAAGGGTCTTGTATTAAGGACTTGACAACTTATTCTTTAAATAAAATGCAATACTTGGGACATCTAAAAAAAAATTATGAATGGAATTCGACTTTGTTCATGTCCTCCACGGGAACGTATGCAGCGGTCGATCTGTTGAACTCGATGACTCGGCCGCACATTTCGACCGATACGGCCGCTATTTCTCATTCAATATTGACTCTGAGCTCCTCTAACGTTACCGGCTTGTTGGCATAGACCAACGATTTAATGTTGCCCCATAAAAAATGTCTATTGATGTGTCCGTTTCTCGAGATAACACGTTCACCGAACAGGGACTTCAATAACTTCATTGTTGCACCCGGTTTGTGGCTTGTGGCACCTTTTTATTGGAATCACATATCACTAATATCCAATTCATACAATTGCTCAAAAAAATAACGTTCCGACATGTCTCTGTAGCGAATACCATTTACCGTATCGTGATGGTCATTTTCATTGAGGAAAAAAAAAATGGCCCAATGACAAAACCGGCATGAAAACCGAAACAAACAATGACTTTTTGCGGATGAAGTGCTGTTTCATGAAGCACATGAGGGTTCTCACCTGTCCAATAACGCATATTTTGCTTATTGACGAAGCTGTTTAACCAAAAATGCGCTTCATCGCTGAGAGTGATTTTGCGATGAAATTCTTAATTTTCTTCCATCATGTCCAGGGCCCAATTCGAGAACCTACGCCGCTTCATATGATCAAGTGTCTTGAGTTCTTGACTCAGCTTGAACTTGTTAGGATGTAGGCCAAGATCCTTAAGCAAAATTCGCCATATTTTGGTCTGGGAGGAGGCCCACTTCTTGAGAACGCCGTGATAATGACTGATTTGGCTGGTATGCGACGGACGCCTCTACGGCAGCAATGTTTTCCACACTTCGGGCAAAACGTAGTCTCACTGGCACGGCAACACCAAGCAGCGAATATTCTGACTCAATTTTTTTTCACTGGATTATGATTTGGTTGTCTACTGGGACGAGAATTACGGACGAAAATTGGCGTTAACGCTCTTAATTTTGCTAGTAAATTTAAATTATTTTTAAACGTTGTTCGTTCATGTACTCCACCCTAATGAAAATAGTGATTTTACTGAGTAATTTGAAATTGACTATTCGGTAATCGGTTTAAGGTTGCGTTCACATTGAAAGTTTGAAGTTGTCAAGTCGCTAACGAAAGAACTTTTACATATTATGTTGTTAAACAACTTTTGCTGGGTTTTTGTAGCTGACTTTTATGCGCTGCGTTCAATGGTGGTTTCTTTTTAATTTGTTGGTGTTTGATATGGTCGGCCTGATGTATCACGCGATGATCAGTTGATCTACCAGCTGTTACTCCAGTTTCTGCCTTGATTTTACTTACGGAAAGTATTGAATTTGAAGTATCTCCCAGTATCGCCAATCGATCCTGGCTTTGCTTACTGTTCCTTTCAAGTTTTTTCCATAGTTCCCAGGGTCTTCAGATAACTATGAACAACAGTTGCTCCTCTTACAATCTTACCGGCTATGAAACGGATACATTTACCCTTTTTCGTTGAAAGCTCGAATTTGGCCTATTTCCTCCTCGGTTAATGACCTTCTTTTCACCAAAGTTGTAGTTTCAATGTTTCGAACTCATAGGGACTCTAAATGCCGTTATATTTGGTTTAAAATATGGTAACAGGTAGATTAAGCTATTGAGGAACAAAGGACTTGTTTTATGGCCTAATTGGAAAAAGCATCATCAAAATTTGATGTATCTACTAAATCCAAAACAACATAAACATAATATATCCCTCTTTCATATTGCATTTGGGTTTTCCCACATTATACCCTTCAAGCATTCACCCATCCATCAAATGCTCGTTGAAGAGCCGTTTTATCCACGCTTATGACGCCTCCATTTTTTCAAGCAGATAATCGGCGACTGTTATAGATATAAAGGACTTAAAAAATTTCGCTGTTATACACCGACATTGATTGGGGTCGTCTCGGTGACTCCAGCGGGACATCTTACTTTTGTCATTACTCCCTCGGTAATGTGCAGGATCATCTGGACGTAAGCTTCTATGGAAATACTCGTTGAATAAGCGCTGCCGCTAACAGAAGAACATTTTATTCGAAAAATTAATTTAAATTAATCCTATTAAAAAGTGCATCCTCGTAACATAAAGTACAAAAGTTTTCCCACAGAAAAGATAAACCAAACAGCTCATTACGGTTTGATGAATCATTTTCAATGGCTAAAAGTTCTCACTTCACTTTCAATATAATAGTTGGAGTATCTACCGAAAAATCTCATTTTTATGACCGATGAGCGATGAGCTGCAGATTGGCTGCTATTAAAAAAATAAAGAACTTTAACTTTCCACCCCCACAAAGCCACTTAGTGGTAATTGGTTTTGCTTCACGTATATCATCGTATCTTATTATCTAAAAAACTGAATGGTGGAAATGACACCGAGAGTATTCAGGCGCAGTATACCTTCTGTGTTATTTAGTTTCATCTCGTGCGACGACAGTCTTTAGACTATATACTTTTAATTGACACTTGATTTTTATTGTAACTGACATCAGTTCATATATCGCAAATAGAGATGTTTCTTTTCGAATTGACGTGCATTTATCGTATATTACCAGTATTTCTCGACGATGAGAATATGATTGAATGACAATATGTGAATTGTTTTTTTACCCGTTAGGCGAGAGTTTGCAACTGCAAAGTCGTATTGCGGGCGATTTCAATATACACAATTCAAGCTGGCTTCGACATTCTGGTCAGACAACACCCGTAGGAAGGTACTTCGAGATCTTTGCTGAGGTAAATAACCTGACTCAGCTTGTAAATGAGCCGACACGAATACCGGACATTAGCAGCCAAACTGCCAACACTTTGGACTTGTTTCTTACCTCTCACCCCGATAAATACCCTTTGAACGTATTATCGCCTCTAGTTTCGTCAGACCATTGTATCATACCAGCGAATTTCTCGTATTCCAACCACATAGTTAAAGAACAAACTCCTAAAAGAACCGTATGGCAATACAAGAAAACCAATTGGGAAAAACTAAACGGTTTCTCTAATCGCTTTGCTTCCTCGACAGCGACGTGGATGCTGCTGCTGATATGATCACAAACATAATTCACCTGGGCATGAAGTCTTTTATCCCTAACAGGATAAAAAGTATCAAACCCAAGTTTAACGCGTGGTGTGACTCGAGCTGCAAAGAGCCTATCAGGTTAAAAGAGGTAAGTTTTCGGCTATTCAAAGCAAACCCATCTAAGGAACGCCGTAAAAAGTTTAAACGAGCCAGAAATGACTGCAATGCCCACAATAATCGTGTCAAATTCTCCTATGACCAAAAGTTGAGGCAAAAAATACTACAAAGTCCCACTGGTAGTAAAAACTTTTGGTCATTTGTAAAAACATCAAGAATTCGACCTCATTCTCTATCCCGACACTCATTTACAATGACATTGCAGCTGGCAGCTCTATAGATAAGGCCAATCTGCTTGCTGCTCACTTTGCAGTCAGCTGAACGCTCCCAGATTGTGCTTTGGGACCAATCCACTTTCGCACTCGTACAGTGGTTAGAGTACTTCAAGATCTTGACGTTTACAAATCCGCTGGTCCAGATGATATTTCCCCTATCGTTCTGAATAGGTGTTCTTCCTCGCTGGCAAAACCATTGCGTAAGCTTTTCCATCTGTCCTATTCTTCAGGACTCTTCCCGGGAAGATGGAAAACAGCATTTGTCCAGCCTGTACCAAAAAAGGCGAATCTTCTTCTCCCTCCTCCTACCGACCAATTGCACTTACGTCCCCTATTTCTAAGGTCATGGAAACGCTGATAAACCGTCAGCTAATGAAATATCTTGAATCGCGAAAACTTCTTAATGACCGACAGTATGGTTTTCGCAGCAACAGGTCCACTGGTGATTTGATGACATATCTAACCGAAAAGTGGCACCAATCTCTTCACCAAGGTGGTGAAAGTAAGATTGTTGCGCTTGATATTTCAAAGGCATTTTGACAGAGTTTGCCATCAAGCTCCCTTGTCGAAAAAGCGAGCATGTGGAATCGATGATACTCTTCTTCAATGGATTAGAAATTACCTTTCGGACCGTTCTATTCAAGTTGTTTTGGACGGTTTCAAGTCTGCAACTCTGTTCTGTCCTCGACTCTCTTTCTCATTTTTATAAATGATCTCCTGTCTGTTACTTCTAATCCAATCCATTCCTTTGCTGATGACAGTACCCTCAGCTTCTCATATTCGTTTATTGGGTCACGCCCCTCATCTTCGGGTGTGGAACTGGAACGGCAACGTATGTTAAGCTCATTAAATTCCGATCTTAAGAGCATAACTCAGTGGGGTAAAACCAATAGAATGGAATTTAATGCTTCCAAAACTCAATGCTGTCTCCTGTCATTAAAGCAAAACCCACACACACTCCCATTATCTATGAATGGCACTTACATCGCTGAAACCGAAAGACTGTCCATACTCGGCATGTGTGTTAATGACAACCTTTGTTGGAATGACCACATACTCGATTTCGCCAAGAACGCTGCGAAATGTATAGGCTTCTTTAAGCGTTGTAAGAAATATTTCACCCCTTCTGATCTGGCTACAATTTATAAGGCGTTTATTCGCCAGGAACTCGAGTACAACGCTCATATCTGGACCGGTGCACCAATAACTTATTTGGAGCTACTTGACAGGATCCAAAAACTTCCGATCAAACTCATTGGCGATCGAGACATCGCGAGATCGATTGATTCTCTTAGTCATCGTCGTAATGTCTCCTGCCTTTCATTATTTTATCGTTATTGCCACCATAAGTGCTCAAACGAAATAGCCAGTTGCATTCCTCCCATTGAACATTTCAACCGCAATACCCGCCATGCAGGGAATGCTCATCAGTTCACCCTCAAACCTGTGTTCGGACGTACAGTGAAGTTCAAAGAATCTTTCCTCAGCTGTACAACACGAATGTGGAATGTTCTTTCCCGCTCCAATTTTCCTACACATTATAACCTACAAACATTAAAAACCAACGTGCATCGGCATCTCTCCTTTTCTGTTCGCCCTGATTTCCTTAATGCCCGTGCTGTGAAGCTAATACATTATAAGGGTCCCAACAAATCCCTTCAGTGCGCGCTTATTATATAAAAAAAAAAATAAAAATTATAGAAATATGATTTTTTTTTTCATTTATACGGTATAATCCCGATAAATCGTAGTGTCAAGGGACAGAGTTTATTGCGAATTATAGGGGTTTTCGAATTAGCGAGATTACGAATTATTGAAGGTTTAAAAAGTAAAAACATAGGGACGGGCTACAGTCCGCTTGGGCGAACTGTTGGATACCCTATTCTTATCCCTCATAAGTGGGCGTGACAAAAGTCTAAGTATGGTTGAATTGTTAAGAACGCTCTACATATTTTGTTATATAACATTTAAAGGATTTTATAAAAAAAAAAACGCTCCCTAGCTCAAACTTGGGTGTTTCAATAAAATTGTTTTATTTAATTGTGGGGGTGTCAGTAGGCGGATTTTGAAAATATTTACACATGAGCATAAAGGGCCCATAGAGAGTATATATTATAAATTTCAACTCCCTAGCTCAAACTTTGGATATTCAAAAAAATTGTTTTATTTATTTGTGGGCGTGTCAGTGGGCGGATTTTGAAATTTTTTTATCCCGAGCAGTTTTAGGAGTCATAGATCATATATAAAAAATTTCAGCTTTCTAGCTCAAAATTCGATTTTTTCCAAAATTTTGTTTTTTTGAGCTTGTGGGCGTGTCTGTGGGCGGATTTTAAAAATTCGTAAACTTGATTATTTCGGGACCCTAGAGAGTATATGGTTAAAATTTCAGCTCTCTAGGTCCAGTTTAAAGGCTAGATCGACATTACTATCGATGCTGATCATAAATATAGTAACTTTTAGGGGCCTACGGGCAATATTAAGGTATGTTACAAACTATGCGTCAAAATTAATATACCCTTAGAATAGGGTAAAAATACGATTTAAAGGGATTTTATGTTTTAAATTCAAATTCAATATTTAGCACGATATATTGGATATATTATGCCAAAAAACTAATTTTTCTACATAGGTACTTACATAATATGTATGTATGTACAAAGAAAATAGAAAAAAAACATTTCACAAATGGACACCCCCTTCGGGTAGGGGCTAGAATTTACCCGAGGTAGGCATGCCTGTCGTAAGAGGCGACTAAAATCCAACCTCCGTATACCGAGCGTATAGTGTATACAAAAAATGCAATGAACAAAACGAAACGATTAATTACCCCAGGTGGCAGTCCAGCTTTACTGGAAAATCCACCCTCTTCGGAGGTCGGCTCTACGGATTCTGGGGAGAGCCGCTTATTGCAATCCATTGACCCTTTTATTAAAAGTTCAAGGGTATCTCGATCACCTCCATCAAGATCGAATAACCCCGGGAAAAGAAGTCCGCCGGGAGCGCCAGCGCGTGAAAAACAGGACTCAGTGAAAAATACAAGTTTTGAGGAAGAAAATAAAGCACTCCGAATCAAGCTTAAGGAAATGGATCTACTCTATCAAGATCTTAAGAAAGAGATAGATCTGTTAAAAGAAGAAAATAAGGTCCTAAGGAACACTTGTTTGCAGAAAGAACGCGAATGTACTCCTCCACGCCTAGCTAGTTCGGAATACCACACCGACGAAGAAGAGCTAGCACGCGAAACGAATCGGGTCCCTAAGAAAAGACCTACTAAAAAAAGGAGAGCTGGTTCTTCGCCCGAAGTCGAGTCCCCAAAAGAACAAAAGCGTAAAGTACCGCAAGAAAAACAACTCAAAGCGCTAATTCGCGCACCGCCTCCAATAAATGTCGTTGGTGTAACGGAGTATAATAAGTTGCACAGCCTCCTTAAAGGAACGTTAAAATCGAAATTTAAGGTCACATCTTTGAGGAATAATGCGTGGAAAATTAACGTTGATAACCACGAAGACTACCGGGCAATTTCCCACAAGTTAAATGCCGAGAAGTTCCAGTGGTATACTTTCGAAATAAAGTCTGAAAGGCCACATCGTGTTGTAGCAAGGGGACTCCACCCCTCATGCACCAAAGAAGAGATTATTAACGACCTCCAAGCCAAAGGGTTTAAAATTCTTGATGCCGTTAATATCATCAAGAAGGAGAAGCAACAAACGGAAGAAGATAGGGATATCCTGGTAAGGCGTGGACTTCCGCTCTTTATGCTTACCTTCGATAGGTCTGATAACATCGAAGATATATACCGAATTAAATCTATAGTAAATATTGTGGTAAAAATCGAGCCTATGCGTAGAAATTCGAAAATAATTCCACAGTGCAAACGTTGCCAAGAATTTAATCATACGCAAATGTATTGCAAAAAAGAGCCGCGATGTGTGAAATGCGCCGGAAATCACTTTTCCCAAGACTGTAGAGGAAATAAACAATCCTCCGCTACCTGTGCTAATTGTAAGGGAAAGCACCCGGCAAATTATAGAGGTTGTGAAGTAGCTAAGGAGTTGCAAAAACGGAGAGATGCGTTCCTCAAGCCTCAAAATAGGAATACAAAACCGTTAGCCAAGCCGAAGTCTAAGACTGCCCAGGAGGTAGTAGGCAATACAAAACCTCCGGTTCAAGAGCGCAAAAATGTCAGAGAAAGAGAGACAACAGAAAAGCCCTCAACCTCTGTTGTCAAAAGAAACGCTATTGAATTGTTACCATCAGGAAAGCCATCGAATAGTGGCCCTCGGACAGCCAGAGTGCAGACCTACGCTCAGGCCGCGGCATTCGAAGGAGCAAAAAACGTTGAAACTTCGCCGGACCCTGTTTCTCTCGTTTTCTCAGTTATTCTCGAGAAACTTGAAGAACAAAGTAAAATAAATAAAATTATTCTCGATCGGCTGGTTAAGCTCGAAAATAATTCATGGAAAACGCGCACTTCAAATACAACATGAATGAAAAACCAATGTTAAAAATATGCACTTGGAATGCAAACGGACTTTTGCAAAAACTTGACGTATTGGAAATATTCATACGTGAGAAAGATCTTGACATTTGCTTGATATCTGAAACTCACGCAAAAAAGGGATCGAATTTAAAAATAAAAGGATATAATGATTTCCACGCTTGTCACCCTTCGGGAAACGCGAGAGGTGGATCATCATTGTTTATTAAAGACTGCATTGAACAATACGAAGACCTGAAGATAGAGCTTGAAACTATGCAACTGTGCACGATTCGAGTAAAAAATAGTCAGCGTACTCTTAGAATTTCATCTATCTACTGTCCACCGCGTTCCGCGCTTGAAAAAAGTGATTACACGAACTTGCTTAAATCGCTCAAACCAAATTTCATTATTGGCGGCGATTTTAATGCGAAACACACGTTCTGGGGTTCTAGATACATCTCGCGAAAAGGTAGAATGCTCTATGGGGCAGGTATGGAGTACAGTTGCGATTTCCACTCGACGGGCAAACCGACCTACTGGCCAACTGATACTTCAAAAATACCTGATCTGATAGATTTTTTCGTCGTGAAAGGAATAACTACCAACCACATTAAAATTGAAGAGAGCTTTGATCTGTCATCTGATCATTCACCGGTTATTTTAACATTGAGCGTAAAACTAGCCAATAACCTAGAGCCAGCGAGATTAACTGGTAGATCAACTAACTGGGAAGGCCTTAGGAACGAAATTGAAGAGAATGTTGAACTGAGCGTTCCACTTACGACACCCTATGAACTTGAGGCTGAAGTTGATCGCTTCGTTGAGATCGTACAGCTCGCCTCCTGGAATAATACGCCTAATCCAAGAAAAACGGCGGCTAAATACGGCTTACGATATCCTCAAGAAATAAAAGAATTGGTCAACGAAAAAAGGAAGGCGCGTAAAAAATGGCAACAGAGTCGCGCTCCGCAACATAAAGCACATTTGAATTATTTGTGCAATTTGTTGAAGACAGCTATTAAGGATTTTAAAAATCGGGCGATAGGTTCCTACCTTGAAAATTTAACAGCGAAAAAAGATTCCAATTATTCACTTTGGAAAGCTATAAAAGGCACCAAAAGGCCTAAAATCCCCGCGCCGCCAATTAAAATAAATCAAAATGAATGGGCAAGGGAAGATAAGGAAAAAGCGGACGTTTTTGCCGCCCATCTAGAAGAAACCTTTAAACCGTACGATGGTCAAGCGGTCCACGACAATATTAATAGGACGGAATTACTACCTGACAATTTAACACTCACAAGTGCAACGCTAAGGGAACTAAAACTTGAAATCGAATCTCTAAAACCTAAGAAAGCTCCTGGTTATGATTTGATCACTGGAAAAGTTCTCAAAGTCCTACCAAGAAAAGCATTAATTAAGCTTCTTCAGATTATAAATGCGGCACTCAGACTGAAACACGTGCCGAGCCAATGGAAAGTTGCGGAGGTCATAATGGTTTTAAAACCAGGAAAACCGCCAAATGAAGTAAAATCATATAGACCAATTTCCCTCCTTCCAGTGATATCCAAAGTTTTCGAGAGAATACTATTAAGGCGAATACAACCGGTTATAGAAGAAAATAATCTTATCCCTGACCACCAGTTTGGGTTCAGAACCAAGCATTCGACGATTGACCAAGTGCATAGAATTACTGACGTAATCGAGAAAGCATTTGAAGAAAAAAAGATATGCTCAAGCGTATTCCTTGACGTCTCACAAGCCTTTGATAAGGTGTGGCACGACGGCTTAAAATTTAAATTGCGACAAGTTCTTCCCGTATGCCTATATGATATTCTAGAATCATATCTCGGGAATAGACTCTTCCGTGTTAGAAGTGGGAACGAATACTCGGAGCTCAAAGAAATTTCGGCCGGCGTACCGCAAGGTAGCGTCCTCGGGCCGCTTCTCTATCTCTTATATACACGCGATATACCAAGAGAAGATGAAACTACCCTTGCTACGTTCGCCGACGACACCGCTATCCTTGCAGTAGGTAATACAATTGAAGAAACGACTGCAAAACTACAAATCGCACTGAATAAGGTAAATGAATGGACGAGGGACTGGCGGATCGCCCTCAACGAAACTAAATCTGTTCACGTGAATTTCACGTATAAGAAAACTAATGACTCGCCAATTTTCCTAAACATGTCCCGAATACCCTTTGCAAACGAGGCCAAATACCTGGGAATGACTCTCGACGCAAAGCTTAAATGGAGTTCGCACGTGAAAATGAAACGTAAAGAACTCGATATCAAATATAGAGAAATGTACTGGTTACTCGGAAAACATTCCCAGCTCAGTACCGAGAACAAACTGCTTTTATACAAGCAAGTGCTAAAGCCGGTGTGGACCTACGGTATACAACTTTGGGGTTGTACCAAGAAAACAAATGCCAATATTTTACAAACTTTTCAAAATAAAGTGCTTAGAGAAATTGTACAAGCACCATGGTATATTAGAAACGACGATATCCACAGGGATCTCGGAATTCCAACAATCGAAGCTGAAACTAGAAGCTTCGCGAGAAAGCATAGAAACCGACTATTCGGACATACCAACAATACAGTCCGACAAATCTTGGATGAGAGCAATTTATTGCGCCGACTACAAAGAACGAAACCGTTCGACTTGGCAAGATAAGATTAACCGCGCCTAAATTGCGGAACATGCAGGATCTTTCATTGGAAAGTAACCTGTCAAAAGTTATTATTTCGTGATAGAAAAATTGCTTGATAAGTTATATCTTAGTTGCAGTATCCATCAATCTATCGAAGGGAGGTGTTTTTAGTCAGTAAAAATCTGACACTACTATGAGCACGCGCTTGCTATTCTCATAGTGTCTTTGGAAGATCTTCACCTACCCTCTTACAAAAAAAAAAAAAAAAAAAAAAAAAAAATGGACAGACACTTATGTATACGGTTAGAAGTCTGCAATGTCATAGGAAATTTACGTTAGCATAACGGTAACCGTTTTTGCCAAAAAGTCTGTGAATGCACGTGATTACATTGAAACAGAAACAGCTGCCATTACCTGCAGCTGCACGCATTTGCAAGGGTGAGAAAATCCCCTTTCGCCCCCGGATGTTAATCCAAGTCCTTCCTTTGTGATTAAACATAAACATAATTGTAACAAACGAGATTCAGAGTATAGAGGATGAGGAATGAGACTTTTTTTTCGAATAAACGGGGTTATCAACACAGACTTACGAATTATAAGACGTTTTATATGACTTTGCATATGGAAATTATTGGAAATTAACGAGGGGACCAAAATGCACTGTTTTTTTACGAATAACCGGGATATTTTTAAGGGACCTGCAGTTTATTTCGAATAAGAGGGGTTTACGAATTAACGGAGTACGAATTATCGAGATTATACTGTAATTTGAAACTGAACATGATAGTACTAGCAAATATTTCCTTAAATTAAGTATTAAAATGTATGGTCTAAATTTTTAGCAGAATGGCTATAAATGATTGGTATAAAGAAAGGAATTAATATTGGAAAAGAACATTTATTTGGAAAGTAAACATTAGATAGATTGTTCGGGAATAATAAATTCGAGACTTGCTTTCGTAATATACGTTCAAGAACAAGTTTTAATTTCGCCGAAAATTAGCTGTTTCACAAAAGAGTGGAAACAACGTCGTTGCATTGTGTTTTGTGATTCCGTTAGTTTATACTAGGTTTCTGAACTCGGACGACATGATGATGATTAAGTTACGTGAAGCAAATTGATGACTATCTTGTCCAGTACTATCGCTTGTACGATTAGCGTCATACAATTTACGGAATGACCCCGTGATTGATGTAGAATGCCTACACGCTCATCTTAATATGTAAAAGCAACTGCAAAATAATATACCCATGCCTGGTGTACGAGATCTGTAGGAATGCATTACTATTTAATAATCTTAACTGACAACTGTCTGAAAAGATACAAATTCAATCGCATCTTCTAGGAAAACCTCAAGGAACGAAAGAACTGGGAGCGAAATAAGAATGCATTTTTATGCATCGATCTACCGTGGGGATAGATCGTTTTGATCTCGTTACATTTTTTTTCTTAAATTCAATAACCGGGTGAAAACTCGGTCTTTCAAGAATATCATCAGCCTCTATCGGACCGCAATTTTCTATTGGGGACACTGCTCGTCTGTTCGAATAATAAAAAGCCATCCCCTTCACCTATCTCTGAACCTATCTCCTCCGACAACAACTGGTCCTTTAAAACAGGCATTTTTTCAAACTTTACCCAACCCATTGTCAAAAGCTCTCAAAGAAATTATCTACCAAAGCGCGTTTCTTTCAACCTTCAACCTAGTTTCAGTTCCCCACAAATGCCCTCCCCACTATCACCCTCTCCACTAACGCCCTGTCCACTAACGCCGTCCCCTAAGATCGTTCCTTCCGCGACGAATTATCCAAATTTCATCCTATCCCACGTCATCAATCCCACTCCACCGTCTTCTTCTCTTAGCACTCCACCAGCCCAAAACGCTTCACCAGAAGTTACCGACATCCCAGTCAATTTTGACCCGCTTCTTCCTCCTAAAGTTAAACTTAATGCTAACTTTGTTGACCCCACATCTTTGAACAAAGACCTCGACGGCCGTTATGTAATGGCACGATTAAGAGATCACAGACTCTTCGAAAACGTTCGGTTATTCCTTGCTTATTTGCATGATAAGCCCGAATCTGTTTATATCGACGGTAAGACCAAAACCAACGTACAAATTTCGTTTCAAAAGGAAGGTCTCCCTACCGATCTTCAATCATTGAGCGAAATATATATCCGTTACCATGAGAGTTATAATATTTCCCCTACCACTGTAGCTAAGGACCTATCCGCTTACGCATCCCATATTAACTCCAGACGCATTTCGCATCTACAAAAAACTCGCAACGACTATACAAATTATTTTCGCCCCTAACTCAAATCTATCATGTGCCCTTCCCAAATCGGTCACAAATACCCCTGAGTCGGCCCCCGACGTATCCTCCCATACGCTCTCCCGTATTAACGCTCCCCTCACTTTTTACTATCAGAACGTAAGAGGACTGCGATCTAAAACCCACGCTGTCTTGCACCAATCTCATGCTCTCCCATTCGATGTCTACGCCCTGACTGAAACCAATCTGACTCCCGACATAAAGAACCAGGAGATCCTTCCCCCTTTTTTTTAATGTTTTTCGAGACGATGATCTGTCCCGACCAACTGATGGTTCTCCTTGCCGAGGCGTCCTACTGGCCACACACAAAGACCTTGACTGCTCTCTAATTGCTGTTTCCAATTCTTCTAAGCTTGACTTCGTTTCTATAGAAATAAAACTCCCCAGCAGATCCGTTTACGTTATGTGTTTTTATATCTTACCAACTCAATCTATAGAATCCTACCAACTCGCAATCGAAGCAATCGACCAAATAAATGACATATCTGATTCCCTTGATGATATCATTATATTCGGCGAATTCAATCTTCCGCATTTGCACTGGACTCAATCAGATGAAGAATCTTTTTTTATCGCTTCAAACCCCACCTCAAGCAAGGAATGTCTCTTCTTGGATGGGATTACAGACTCAAGTTTATATCAAGTTAGTGGGGTCTCCAACTATATGGGTAGGCAGTTAGACCTCATTTTCACAACTGACCCTATAAACTCTTCTGTGTCCCTGAGTCCCCTTGCGCTGTCGATCATTGATAACTTTCACCTGCCACTTCTTCTTTCTCTTTTCCTTAACTCTCCTATATCCAACCCATTCACTCAGCAGCTGCCTCGTATTACGGCTTTCAAAGGGGGAATTTCCAAAACATCAACACATATCTTAGTAGGTGTTCTTTTGAGTTCGCCAATTCTCTCCACTTTCTACAGAGAATTATTTAATTCTAAATTTCTCTATGTCCCCTTTTCTCGCAAGAAAACCTTTTCTACGAGCCCCCCTTGATACAATCGAAGGCTTCGGTCTTTACGTAACAAAAGAAACAAACTATGGGCAGTTTTCAATCGAATCGATTCTTTTTCTGACTATTCCAACTACCTCGGTGTTTACCTTCAATTCACCCAATTTTATAACTCCCTCTATCAACAGTATCTTAATAGTGCGCAAACCAAGCTAATAAACGATCCGAAATCATTTTACCAATTCGTTAACTATAAAAAAAAATCGGACGGTTTCCCCCCATCCCTTTCATATGAAAATAAATCATCTACCGATCCGCTTACCATTGCCAACTTTTGTGCTTCTTTCTTTAAGCAGTCCTTCGGCGACAACTCCTTCGTACCGGATCCCACCTACTTCGAATATCTTCAAAACTTCTCCATTGGTTCTTCTATATATTAAGGTTTTTATCATACAGTTATAGAAAAAAGGTTGCTTAAACTTAATGATAAATATTCACCCGGCCCAGATGGTCTTCCAGCCATATTTCCTCAAAAGTGTTCCTCAAATCTTTGCTTACCCCTCTCATATCTCTTTCGGCTATCGCTTTCTCAAGGTGAATTTCCTCAGATATGGAAATCCTCCTTTATAACACCAATTGTTATGAGTCGAGGCTTGGCCACAGGGGCGTCTTCGGAGTAGTGGAGAAGGACGGTGGCACGCTCGCGGTTGCACGGCTATCGCTCGTCGGACGGGGGTAGTTCTTGTCACCCCTCACACTAAACCACCTGCTAACAAACAAAATTATTCGTGCCTGAGGAAAAAAGGAAAAAGATAGGCAGAAAACTAAATCGGACGGACAAAAAAAAACAGGAAAGAGAAACGAAGAGAAAGATAGGACAGAAGAAAAGGAAAATCTCAATACCTTTGCCCTACCAAGGAGAGAGTCCAGGAAGTCAGATGCAATTTTCACTACCCTAACTATGCTAACTAATCCTATTCTAACCTAAAACGTAAGAACTAAACCTTTTCATCTATCCCTAATCTAACTTATATCTAACCTAAATCTAGACTCCTTTGCATCAACTGCTTCCTGAGGTCGCTCCCTGGTGAGGTTCGTCTCGTTCCTGAGACATGCCAGATGATGTTGGCTCTGGCTCGGCCTACCCACCCTATGTGTCGTTTGACACTCCTTTGGCTATCTCTCTGGCCGGAAACAACGAGAGATAGCCCCTTGTGGCCAAGCCTCGACTCATAACAATGGCGCCCAACGTGGGGCGCGACATTGTTATGATGGCAAGTCTCAGGAACGAGACGAACCTTACTGGGGAGCGACATCAGGAAGCAGTGGATGCAAAGGAGATTAGAATTAGGTTAGATATAAGTTATATTAGGGATTTATATTAAGGTTTAGCTTACGTTTTCGATTAGAATAGGATTAGTTAGCATAGTTAGGGTAGTTAAGATGCATCTGACTTCCTGTACTCTCTCCTTGGTAGGGCAAAGGTAATTGAGATTTTCTTTTCATCTATCCTATCTTTCTCTTCTCTTCTCTTTCCTTTCTTTTTTCGTCCGTCCGATTAGTTCTCTGCCTATCTTGTTCTTCTTTTTTTTTCTGGCACGAATATTTTTGTTTGTGAGCAGGTGGTTTAGTGTGAGGGGTGACAAGAACTACCCCCGTCCGACGAGCGATAGCCGTGCAACCGCGAGCGTGCCACCGTCCTCCTCCACTACTCCGAAGATACCCCTGTGGCCAAGCCTCGACTCATAACACAATACACAAAAAGGGATTAAAGAGCGAGGTGACAAACTACCGCCCCATAGCCAAACTTTCACATATACCCAAATTTTTGAAAGTATTTTGTATGAAGCCTTAAGCTTTCAGTGCAAGTCTTTTATTTCCCCTAACCAGCACGGCTTTTTAAAAGGTAGATCAACTACAACTAATCTTGTCGAATTCATATCCTCTACACTCTCAGCCATAGAAAGTGGTAAAGAAGTCGATGTTGTTACAACAGATTTCAGTAACGCTTTTGACAAGATTTCCCATAAATTAATAGCTTTCAAATTGTCTGCCCTTGGCTTTGAACCCATTTTGCTAAAATGGATAGCGGCATACCTGGAAAACCGTTTTTACAGTGTTCGCTTCAGGTCCGTTCTTTCGGCACCTTTCTTAGCCAGCTCTGGTGTTCCACAAGGCAGTCATCTAGGTCCCCTTTTATTTATTCTAACAATTAACGATCTTGAAAGGATCATTCAACACTCAGCGCTCTCTCTCTATGCTGACGACACCAAATTTTTTTCAAAACCTTTTTTTCATAACATGACTCCAGCCGCCTTCAAATAGATGTAAATAGTTTTTCCAACTGGTGCCTTAAGAACTGCCTAGAACTTAATGTATCCAAATGTCAGTCTATTACCTTCTCACGCAAGAGCAACAAGTCTCCTCTCCGAATTTACCAACTCCACGATCAACCTATATCTCGTGTTCAATCAATTCGCCACCTTGGCATTTTATGCGACAGGGAAATAAGCTTCCGTTCGCATATTGATGAGATAATTACTAAAGCAAACTCATCACTTGGCTTCGTTAAAAGCTGATCAAAAGAATTCTGCGACCCATACGTGACCAGATCCCTGTACATAACTTTTGTTCGGCCCCTCATAGAGTACGCTAGCCAAGCGTGGTGTCCCTTTCAACGAGTTCATGTATCCAGAATCGAAAGCATTCAACGTCGTTTTCTTCGATTTGCTCTTCGTGGTCTCTCTTGGAACGATCCTCTCATCTTACCTCCTTATCGCGACCGTCTTAAACTTATTAACCTAAATACCCTTGAAGAATGCAGGGACGCAGCTGACATTCTCTCCATTCACCGACTTCTTTCAAGCTCCGTCGATTGCGCGTCTCTTTACAACTATATCTGCCTTAACACTAATCCTCGTAGTCTACGCTCCCCACGACTTTTCTATCTTCCAACCCACAGGTATGGCTCCAACGAACCCATCTCACGTATGCTACGGAAGGTTAACTCAAACCTTAATGTTTTTGACTTCAACCGAGATCTATGTATTGAAGTGATTTGAGATTCTTGCGGGTCTTACACCTATTCGGCCGGTAACAGCTAAAGAACTTGCCAAAGAAATTAAAGAGAGCATAAATATAAAAAAGGCCCCATTTACGGGAGAAATTTTGAAGCAATTTCCACGAAAATGTTTAAAAAAACTAGCGCAGATCATTAATGCTGCATTTAAATTAAGATATGTGCCAAGCATGTGGAAAGTCGCGGAGGTAATAATGATACCTAAACCAGGCAAACCACCTAACGAAGTTACCTCATATCGCCCAATATCTATTCTACCAATGTTGTCCAAGTTATTCGAAAAAGTGCTGGTAAAACGTCTACAAAAAAGAAAAATAGATGAAAAATCGCTGGTCCCAATTTACCAATTTGGATTTAGAAATAAGCACTCTACAATTGATCAGGTGCATAGAATCACAGATAGAATCGAAAAAGCATTTGAAGAGAAAAATGTGTGCTCTACAGTATTTCTTGATATAGAACAAGCTTTCGATAAAGTCTGGCACAAAGGACTGATACACAAACTACAAAAGCAACTGCGACCATTCTGGAGTCCTATATATCAGATAGATTCTTCGGAATTAAACAAGAGGCAGAGTACTCAACATTAAGAGAGATTAAAGCTGGTATACCACAAGGCAGTGTGCTATGTCCAGTTCTATACCTACTTTTCACTAGCGATCTTCCTGAAAGTGAAGAAACCGCCATAGCTACTTTTGCAGATGACACAGCTGTCCTTGCTGTGGGAGCAACTGTCGAAATAGCAACAAAAAAGCTTCAAACAGCAATAAACAATATTTCAGAATGGACAGATTAGATTAAATGACCTTACATAAGTCAGTCCATATTAATTTTACGTATAAAAACGTACCACACATTCCAGTCTACATTAACAACAATGTAGTGGAATATTCAAACACAGCCAAATATATAGGCATGACTCTAGACGCTAAACTGCGTTGGAAAGCGCACGTAAAGAAAAAAAAAAATGAGTTGAACATGCGATACAGTAAAATGTATTGGCTTATTGGGAGATACTCATCCCTGTCTAACTACAACAAGTTATTGCTATACACGCAAGTTCTGAAACCAGTATGGAGCTACGGGCTCCAGTTGTGGGCATGCACATGCCAAATAAATTTACAAACAATTCAGGTTTTCCAAAATAAAGTACTAAGGAACATAGTTAATGCATCTTGGTACATACGCAATGCCGATCTGCATAAAGATCTAAATGTTGAAATGGTTGAAGATGAAGTTAAGAAAGTTGCTCAAAGGCATATAAGTAGGCTTCTCAACCACGTAAACACAGAAATAACAGAACTATTAAATAATGGCAATGCAATCAGGAGATTGAGACGGGTAAAACCTCTTGATCTATAAGAGTTAGCTAGGGCTAAGAAATCAGGTATTGATTTCAAACAAGAAAAAAGTTTAGAAATCCGACAAACGGCGGATTTATCTGTTAAATTCCACAAATATGTAGTTCAAAAACAAATTGCCGATTAGTCGTCGACTAGGTGCAATCTCATTCGGGATGGCGAATGTCAGTCCCCCGGAAGTTTTTTTTAGATGGGTTAAAGTCTTTCACTATTGCAGAAGCATCCCTCGCGTACTAGCTCTGCAATGTCTTTCGATGATTTTTTCTTCTGGCGAATTCCCAACAAAAAAAAAATCTTGCGGGTCTCGTCACTAGTTTCAGTCCTCCTCAACCAGTACCTTGGGCTGTTGAGTTCTTATTTGTGAATCGCTATCATAGCAAACATTTTCTCCATGAGGATGACTCCAGCAAATCATAATGTCACATTCGACATCTTTTTTATAAGTCACTAGCTAATGTGACGGCTGAATCCTTTTGGTAACCTTACATCCGGAACTGTGGAAATTTAGAAACAGTCATGCAGATGTACCGGTGTTGGATTTAACAGAAATAATACCGAGCTTGCTATGGACTGCATTTCAATTGAAAATTACTAAATCGCTTTGATTGCTTTATAGTTTAATTTTATGTTGAGCCCATAATGTAATTTTGTTTGTCGTGCAAAACGCGTATCTTCGGCTCAGCTCCAAATCACGCATTAGATCCCTTCTTTTCGTGCAATAAGCTTACGATACCAATGCAGTCGATGCAGATACTCGTATAATCAATGTAGAGAAGTAGCATGCCATGTGTTTGAAGTTTGAAAGAGTAAGCATCACACATGAACCAATATAATTACCACGTGAATCTTGTGCAATCTGAGGTGTTGGAAGTACTCTTCAGAAGACCAGGCGCAAAGATCGCGATATCAAAACTGACCGTAATGCCGCCCCCGTTATATGGTAAAGGTGAAAAAGCCAAATAATGTAGTAGATTTTGCGTTGTAGTTTCTTTACTTTCATATAACAAAATTACCTACAGTGAATTCGGTCTTAATACTCCATCCTTACTGTATTATAGTTTCGACTCCTAGTTTATTACATATGTAACGTCGGCTTAACGTTGTGTTACATCTGTTGGCGCGACTACAGATATAAGTATCTAAGGATCGTTACTTTATGATTGCTTATCATAATCGTGGGTTCAGAGGCTCGCTGAATAGTGCGTTGGGCTCCTAATCGGAAGGTTCCTTGTTGAAATCCCGCCGGAGACAAGTACAGTTTTTTCTACTGCCCCACCACTTGCGAACGTTTGACAAACATCCAGGAGTTTCAATAGTCATGAGAAGCTTCTCAAATTTCCCTTTGATTCGGCTTAAAATTGTAGTTCCCTTCCACTTCGCACAAGCAAATGGTTGGGTCAGATAGGTTTTAGGCCCTGTATGGAGCGGGAATGCCTTATATTCCTGCCACCATGACACCACTTTCTTAAAATGTCATGATTTTGGCCCTTTTTATACCCTATTCTACGGGTATATTAATTTTGACGCATAGTTTGTAACATACCTTCATATTGCCCGTAAACCCATAAAAGGTACTATATTTATGATCAGCATCGATAGTAATGTCGATCTAGCCATATCCGTCCGTCCGTCCGTCCGTCGGCAAAAATTAGGCCTTTAAACTGGGCCTCGAGAGCTGAAATTTTAACCATATACTCTCTAGGTTTACGAATTTTTGAAATCCGCCCACAGACACGCAAACTCAAAAAAACAAAATTTTGGAAAAAATCGAATTTTGAGCTAGAAAGCTGAAATTTTTTATATATGATCTATGACTCCTAAAACTGTTCGGGATATACAATTTTGCAAATCCGCCCACAAATAAATAAAACAATTTTATTGACAAACTAAAATTTGAGCTGGGGAGCTGAAATTTATAATATATACTCTCTAGGGGGCCCTTTATGCTCGTGTGTAAATATTTTCAAAATCCGCCCACAATTTAAAAAAAAAAACTTTTTTGAAAATTCAAAGTTTGAGCTAGGGAGCTGAAATTTATAATAATACTAGCTGACCCGGCAAACGTTGTTTTGCCATATAAATTATTTCTAGTAAATATTTTCGTAGGGAAATGAAAAATAACTAACTTATTGTAAGTGTGTGGCGATGTGGTCTATGACTGAAAGAAGAATTGAGCGCTGTGGAATTTTTGTCCCTTTCAGAACATTAGCGGATATTGGAGAGCGTCGTATGAACGGTGTGTATCAGCAATGAACTCAAGATTATTCATGCTGATTTTGACATTCGAATTCGAACGATAGTTTGTCGAATTAGAAGAATTTGTATTTTGAGATTCGATCGAATAGAAAATTTATTTGAGGAAAACCGGTATAATTCGAACGAAAATAGAGATTCGAACGACTTGACTATTCATTCGAATCTCAAAATAAGCATGATTATTTCTTCTTCAAATCACGATTTGTCGCGTCGCTGTACGGTCGCCAACCATGATTCCAGCAAAGTCGTCAATAACAGGTGCATGAAATCCACGCATGTGCTCTCCAGCTGGGGTTTTATCAGGATTGTTGACAATAGCGTGATTGTCAGTTTGTAATTTGTGCATGTGTGATTTGAATAATTTGAACAATTCATTGTGCTCATTCAATAGAGTACCTCACGTCTCACGACAACGTCAGTGGAAAATGAGCACAAAAAAACCAACAGCTGAATGAAATGAAGGAAAACAATGGCGAATTCGCATGGCGGGAAATACGTCCTTCGCGAATATTTCCAAAAAAGTTTATAACAAATCCAATTTTAACAAAAAAAAAATTTCAGAACTAAGAAGGAGTATCCAAACCACGTTTTGGAATACTAAAAATCTAACAATATATTAAGATTCCGTACGAAAAATAAAAGTGAAACCATGACAATCGCGTTGTGGCAAAAAAATAGTTTTGTTTGGAAGCAAATACTCGTAAGTTGAAAAGTTTTCTAAACAAACATTTTAGATATCTAAATACAATTGAACAGGGTTTTCGGTCAACATATTAACTGTTTTTATACCCTATTCTAAGGGTATACTATATACGCGAAGTTTGATATTGCCCGTAGACCCCTAAAACTTACTATATTTATCGATAGTAATGTCGATCTAGCCACGTCCGTTCGTCTGTCGGCAAAAATTGAGCCTTTAACCATATATACTTTCCAGGTCCCCGAAATAATCAAGTTTAAGAATTTTTGAAATCCGCCCACAGACACGCTAAAAACTAAAAAAAAAACAAATTTATCGAAAAAATCGAATTTTTAGCTAGAAAGCTGAAATTTTTTATGATCTTTGACTCATAAAACTGCTCGGGAGATAAAATTACTAAAATCAGCCCACTGACACGCCCACAATTAAATAAAACAATTTTATTGGAAGGTCAAAATTTGAGCTAGGAAACTGAAATTTATGAGATATGTAGACTCCTTAGGTGTCTGATGGGAATAAGAATAGGATAGAGGATAGTTTATTGTTTGTTTTGCTTTAACATACTTTCTCACGTTTTTTCTCTATAATTTTTTACTTTTACCCTTCAATAGCTTCTGTTTGCACTTTCATATTCAGTTCATTAACAATCACAATGATTATTCCATACGATTTGTGCAAATTTCTGCAATTTTATCATTCAATTTGTTTCTGTTGTTTAAGACAGGGTGAAAATGTCTATAGAGCATCCAGCTCGCCGACGATACGTCTGGCATATGGTGAATTGAGGTTATTGTAGCCACAACGTGCAAACACGCGATTGGCGAGTGCGTTTTCGGAGTCCCCACCTATAAATAAAGTAAATTTGTAAAAAATTATGTGGTTCATTCGGCATTGGCAGCAATGAGCCCACTTTGTGATAAACTTGGCCTTTGATTTCGAATTTTGAATGGAATTGTTGACCATTTGCAGCATTATTTTTAACTATTTCTGTTGCTCCGAACGATGTCATTTGGAAACATGAATTAAAAGTTGACTTCAGGAACAGGTTTGCGGGTGGCAATGGTGCAGTAGTAGTGTATTCGCTTACGGAATGGAAGGTCGTGCGTTCGAATCCCGGCCAAGTCCATTACTTTATACCGAATACATGAAATCGTAATCTCCCTAAGTAACTTAGACACCACCCGTGGAGAAAAACCCTACAACTGCATCCAAACACTTCTTTCCTATCTCTCTATTCTTTCTAATACCAAGTAACTTACACTGTGTTCTTAGCATTATAAGGGTACTGTAACAACAGAAAAAATCCCTTTACCGTAAGCAAATTATAAAAAAAAAAAAAAAAAAAGGTTAGAATCTGGATCCGTACCGATAAGTAAACTGTTCAATCCAATTGTCTTTGTTGATTTCGATCAGCTTATGCCTCTTGTGATTGTGATTCACGAAATTGTGCCATGCTCATACGCACATCTGCATTATCTTGTTGGACTCGTTCGTCTGATCTTTGGGCTCTTCTATTTCCCATGTCTGTCGTTCTATTCGTTCGACGGTCCAAATTGTTCCCTTTGCGTCTTGCTGGCATTGTTTACTACACGCATAAATAGATTAAATTGAAGAACTTAATGATGGAAAGCTGGAAAACAGTATACTGACAATGTATTCGTTCTTTTATTATTTTACCTTCCTTTCACAATCATAAAACACGTATATATTTCTCTTTTATTTTAAATTATTCCCCTTAAGATTTTGCACGCACTGAATAATAAACAAACTAATAAATGATAAATCAGTTATCGATCACTGAGAGTTGAAGATTATTACAGTACTAATATTGGTATTTAAAAAATGGGGGTTGGTGGTAGAAGTTTGAAAATTAAGGGTTTTACGTATTTTTGAATGGTAAATTATAACAAAATAAAAATAAAAAATTTTGTCAAAAAAAAAAAAATGTTTGTGGTAGAACACCATTATCACTTAGGGAATATACATATAAAATTTCGTCGAAATCGGTCAAGCCGTTTCGGAGGAGTATAAACACTAAAACTGTGATACAAGAATTTTATATATTAGATACTCTCTAGGGGCCCTTTAAGCTCATGTGTAAATATTTTCAAAATCCGCCCACTGACACGCCCGCAATTTAAAAAAAAACTTTTTTTGAAAATCCAAAGTTTGAGCTAGGGAGCTGAAATTTATAATATATACTCTCTAGGTGGCCCTTTATGCTCATGTGTAAATATTTTCAAAATCCGCGCACTGACACGCCCTCAATCAAATAAAACAATTTTATTGAAACACCCTAGTTTGAGCTAGAGAGCGTTTTTTCGATAAAATCCTCTAAAATATTATATAACAAATTATGTAGAGCGTTCTTAACAATTCAACCATACTTAGACTTTTGTCACGTCCACTTATGAGGGATAGGAATAAGAATAGGGTATGCAACAGTTCGCCCAAGCGGACTGTAGCCCGTCCCTATGTGTCTCTATTTGGAATGGAAAATATTCCATTCTTATGCTTTCTGTGATTTTCAGTATTTATTGCACTGAAGTGGCTCACTTATTAAACATTAACGGGCTTATCTCTGGACACACCCATTCTTCACCATCATAAGTTAACAAATCATCAGACTTGAGCGATAAATTGGAGGAAAAGAGATGAGTATACGTTGACAAAAACTGTTTTCATTTATCAATTTAACATACAAATCGCATATGAATTTCGTTATTTACCTACGACATTGTATGTATATACCCCCGTATTAATAAACAACGGATAGCGGCGAGTTAGCACTAGCACACGTGTTAACTGTTAATTTTGATTAATAAACGTGTGTTAGCTTTCACTGACATGTGATATCGAGTGGATAACTTAACTCACCGAATTCGGCGTATAAGGAGCGGATAACTTCACACATTCTCAGATTGAAGTTCATGCATTCACAAATTGAGAGGATGCGCATGTATGTGTAGAAACATTGAGAGGATGAGAGAGAACACTGTCACCCATTTGGGCATATTACTCTTTCATATTGAGTTGACTCCATTGTAGTCCCATCGTATTGGAATGGAATACACAGAAATAAGTGTCAACTGATGAAATATGACAGATACACTCGATTTTTGAATATAATTTGGTTAAGTGCTGCCGTATTGTGGGTGAAGTGCTGCCGTATTGGAGGTGATAAAGAGCAAACAGCTAACACAGGGGACAAATATTTTTATTAATCAGAAAAGTTATCCTATGGACAAGTTTGCTATCCGTGTGCCAGCTAACTCGTGTGTTAAGGAGCAGATAGTGTTTTTCTATTAATATGGCTGATAGACTTTAAAAAGTCTACATATATACAATGGCTACGAGTATTTACTTCACAAATGGTAACAAATATTAAACAATCTTGGATAAGTTAGATAAAAGAACTGTAAATTGTTTTATTATGTAGGTACTTGAGTTTCAAATAATAGCTACATTGGTTTGTTCTACGCTCCACAAAACCAATTGCTTCAACAAGCAGTCACCCACCTCAAAGTCCAGGTCGGAGTTTCATTTGGACTAAGGACAAGAACCGTGAAGTGAATACAAAATCTGAGAAAGATATTAGTTAGTTTTAGTACAAATGTAATCGGGTTTTTCCAAACACCGAATAAGTACATATACAAATGGGATACCACAAAGAAGGACGGTTACGATCCTTTTAATTCTGATCGTAACTTTGCCGTAAAGGAAAAGAAGAAGATTCAATAACTTTAAATATAAAAGTCATCTTCTTCTTCCTTGACGTCGAATTTCTTATCTACAACAACTCCCACTTTACAACAGCCCTACGGACCCGCCTTTGGAGTTCGACAGTTTGCTTTTATTCAGTTCACATTTGTATGTATAAATAAGTATTTATGTTTATTTCGTTAAAATCTGGCAAGTGAAATTTAAATTCAAATTAAATTATTTAGGCTAAATAAACATACATACCTACAATATGAAAAAAATTATTTTTTGTAGCGTGTTATATGCGTTTTCGTGCCTTCAATTTACTGAACTCCTCCATTACTTCCGTGAAATCGCTCTTGATCCAATGTAGATCGAAAATAATTTTAAATTAGTTTAAGTTTCGAAAAACTCCTCTCGCATGATGTAACCGAGATGCAAATAGTCAAGAAGTATTGAAGTATGAGCGATATACAGGGTAACGATTCACTGAAGTCCCATTTTATTATAAATTGAAGGATTTGGGTCCGCCCAAAACCGGAGGCCCGGGGCGCAAGGCCATAGCCAGACAATTATTGTGGGGGGGGGGGGGGGGGGGGTTATATTTTTTCCATACACCAATCAGTGTGTACCTTTCTGAATGGTCTATGTGAAATAAATAAAATTAATACAGCCCATTTTAGCCGAAAATCGACCAACACGATTTTTAATTGGGATTATGGTACTATACTATATATAAGGCACTTTATAGATTGGTACAAAAAAAAATTGAGATAACAATTAAACATGACATTGCGATGATAGTGAAGTAGAAAAAAATGTGTTGGAAAATTCTGTTAGTCCGTCTGCCTGTTTGCAGATCTGCAGCCTAAGCGGATGGGCCGATTTGCAAACTTGGTTCATAGTGTTTATTTAATAGTCTCACACTAGGCGTTGTTGAAATTGGGATTTAAGCTCTAAAACAATGGTATATGTCATGTAACGGTTTGTTAAAACTTAATTTTTCTAAAAACGGCCTTAACGATTTAGATAAAACAGTCTATCTTTTGGTAAGAATGGATTTTGCGAGATTTATCGTAAAACGGTACCTCCTATAGAACCGATTTTTTAACATCCGAATTTCTCGCTAACAACAAAACCGATTTCAATTAAATTTAAAATTTAAGAAAGCTTTTATGATACATAACTTTTTTTGTTTTTTGAATATGCTGGAAACGGGTATATTGAATTTTTACAGATTTTTTTGCAGATGAAAACTACAGATTTTCTTGTATTGAGTACTGTACTCAAAAAATTGCAAAATATTTTTCAAAAATTTTTTTTTTTTTTTTTTTTTTTTTTTTTATAGAGTTTCTAATATTACTCCCAAGCCATAGTAATATTATCGTTACTCTCAGCAAGCTGAGAGTTACCTATCCTGGTTAAAAGCAAGAGACTTGGTACCAGAACTAGGCTCGGACGAATAATAGGGGTAGGTGGAAAATCGTACATGCGACTCTTTCTCACTTAAGATAAGAAAACAAAAACCACCTCCCTTCGAAACCTGCATACTACAACTAGGTTATTCCTATCTAGTAGTTTTATTTAAACTGTAAATTACGCGTTTGGCAGGCAGCTTCCCAGTAGAGGCACCTGCTAATACCGCCATAAGCACGCGGTTACATCTTATTGCGCTAATTCAAATGGTTTTATCCTTTGTAATCGGCGCACTAGGTTAGTATCGTCTCGAATTTGTAGCATGGTGATATTGCAATGACCGTGAAGGCGTGTCTGTTGTTTGCAGGCAAAATGTTTTATTTCATCTTCGACGGTAGCCATAGTTAGGTCTCTGTGGATATCAGTGTTTCTGATAAACCATGGTGCATTTACTATTTTTCTTAGCACTTTGTTTTGAAAAGTTTGTAAAATTTTGATATTACTGGATTTGGTACAACCCCAAAGTTGTATACCGTATGTCCAAACCGGTTTTAGTACTTGCTTGTATAAAAGCAGCTTGTTCTGCATGCTGAGTTGGGAAAATCTACCAAGCAGCCAGTGCATTTGTTTACATCGAATGGCGAGCTCTTCGCGTTTCTTCTTGACGTGCGGTTTCCATTTTAATTTCGCATCGAGTGTCATACCCAAATATTTTGCCTCGTTTGCGTACGGAATTCGTACCGAATCAATGAAAATGGGTAAGTTGTCTACCTTTTTATAAGTAAAATTCACGTGCGTTGATTTGGCCTCGTTGAGAGCAATACGCCAAGTCTTTGTCCAATCACAAATTTTGTCAATAGAACGTTGGAGTTTATTAGTTGCTGATTCAACGGTATTACTGACCGCTAATATAGCTGTATCGTCTGCAAATGTGGCTACTGTTGTGCCTTCTTCTTGAGGAATATCACTAGTGTATATTAGAAATAGGATCGGTCCAAGAACGCTTCCTTGGGGAACTCCTGCCGCGATTTCTTTAAATTCAGAGTAATCATTTCCGTGTTTTACACGAAAGAGTCTGTCTGATAAGTAACAACTAAGGATATCAGATAACTGTTTCGGAAAAGCTAGTCTTAGCTTATGTTTCAACCCTGTATGCCATACTTTATCAAAGGCCTGAGAGACGTCGAGAAAAACACTAGAACATATTTTTTTCTCCTCTAGGGCTTTTTCAATTACATTGGTTATTCTGTAAACCTGGTCGATTGTAGAGTGCTTAATCCTGAATCCGAATTGGTGGTCAGGTATTAATCGACGTTCTTCGATAATCGGATGTAGGCGCTTTAACAAAAGTTTTTCGAATACCTTCGACATTATCGGTAAGAGAGATATTGGCCTATATGATTTTTTGTCATTCAGTGGTTTACCGGGCTTTGGAACCATTATAACTTCAGCTACCTTCCATTGTCGTGGAACGTACAATAACCTGAACGATGCATTTATAAGATATGCAAACTTTATTAAAGCTTTCCTAGGTAACTCTTTAAGGACCTGTCCTGTGATTAAGTCATATCCAGGAGCTTTGTTTAATTTTAGTTTCTCTATTTCGAAGCGTAGTTCGGCTAGCGATACACTTTTTATTCTATAATTGTCAGGTGCCACGGTTAGGACAGGAAATTCGAGCAACGCTTGACCATCAAATGGTTTAAATGTTTCTTCCAAATGTTCTGCAAATATTTCGGCTTTTTCCTTGTCACTCTTCGCCCATTCTCCATTGATTTTCCTGATGGGTGGCGCTTGCGTTTTTGGTTTTTTAATGCCTTTCATGGCTTTCCAGAGTGAGTAATTTGTACTTTTATCCGCAGTTAGGCTTCCAAGATATGTAGAAATTTGACGATTTTTAAAGTCTCGAATTTCTCTCTTAAGTTTACTACAAAGGTAGTTAAGAGTGGTTTTATCCTGTGGAGCGCGAGATTGTTGCCATCTTTTGCGCGCTCCCCTTTTCTTCTTTAACAATTGCGTGATTTCCAAGGGATATGTTATTTCGCAATTTGTGGTTATTTTCCGTTTATGGGGAGTATTTTTCCAGGCTGAGCATTGTATGACGTTAATAAATTGATCGACTTCGTCTTCAAGTTCGTGGGGTGTGCGAAGAGACACTTTGAGATCGATTTTACTTTCACAGTATTTTTTAAAGGATTCCCAGTTTGTTTTCATGTTAGTTAGTCTGGGCGGACCTTCTTTTTTTCGTAGACAGCCGTTAATTGTCAAAATGACCGGTGAATGATCAGAAGAAAGATCGAAGCATTCCTCAACTACAATAGAGTTTCCCGACAAACCTTTCGTGATGAAGAAATCGATGAGGTCTGGTGTTTTTGCCGTATCCGAGGGCCAGTATGTCGGTTTACCTGAGGAATGAAATTTTTTTTCAAAAATTAAAAAAAAAAAAAAAAAAAAAAAAAAAAACGGTCTAAAAAAAACTGCTTTAACGATTTTCAATTTTTTTTTTCCTAGGTAGACTATTGGTAATAAATACTATTGCATACTTAGTTTTTCTAAGAAAACTCTCAAACAAATTTGAAAAACTAAAAGACTTTTCCAATATTTTATTATTTATTAGGTACATATCATCATTCTTTAAGATTTTATTACCGCCAATCCTGTAAATCTTTTATCACCGTTTGAATTTCTTAGATAAGTTTTTAGACATTTCATTGTCGAAAATGTTTTTTTCCGGTGTACATGTTGAAACCGGTAGTGTCGCCAACATTTTAAGAAGCTTGTGGATGTCAGGGAACAGATCCGTATTGCATTCCGCAAGAGCTGTTATTGCACTCTTTGAAAGCTCTAAATCTTTTTGTGTATGGCATTTTCTCTTCCATAGCGTAAATTCAGCTTTTAAAGTATCCCAATCCAAAAAACATTTATAAAATTTGAAGTTTTCTTCGTTATAATTTTGTTCGTTTTTGCTAGGGATCGATGGAATCAAAATGCACAAAGAGAAAAGTCATCTTTTTTTTTTTTTTTTTTTTTATAATTTGCTTACGCTAAAGGGATTTTTCTTTTCTGTTGTTACAGTACCCTTATAATGCTAAGAACACAGTGTAAGCTACTTGGTTTTAGAGAGAATAGAGAGATAGGAAAGAAGTGTTTGGGTGCAGTTGTAGGGTTTTTCTCCACGGGTGGTGTCTAAGTTACTTAGGGAGATTACGATTTCATGTATTCGGTATAAAGTAATGGACTTGGCCGGGATTCGAACGCACGACCTTCCATTCCGTAAGCGAATACACTACTACTGCACCATTGCCACCCGCTAAAAGAGGAATCATTATACTTATCCTAAAATAGGTTTCAGGATCTGTTGTGCTCATGTTTTGTCTGTGCTGCTGCCTTGACACAATTCGTGAAAGTTTAAGTTTTTCATCCACAACATTTACTAAGTTTTGTGCAGTCTCAAAAATTGTTTTGAATTCCTGAATGATATTCCTTGGAATGTGTTTGTTATTAATTCCACATGTTCCAATCCAGACACTAAGTCGCATGAAGGGGATTGTAAGATCTTACAAAGTGGCAATGCATATGTAAACAAAACACTCATACAACACAAACTTACTGCAATATCACTAGCTGAAATAGATCTTAAAAAGCAACTCGCCATAGATTCCTATACCCCTGTGATCCCCCCTAGCTATGGCCTTGCCGGGGCGGGCCGCCCCTTCCGCCCCCTGGTTATTCCGCCACTGGGGTTCTATTCAAATGAGCTAACATTTAATACAAATATTTTAAGTCCTATCACTTTAAAATGTATAGTAAAATTTTCACTTTCAATATAGACACCATTTTCTATTATGTTTTACAAAATTTAATAAACTTGAATTGAAAAAAGAAATTGAATTGTTTTCTTTATTAGTTTAAAAGTTATTGAACTTGGAAGTCGCAGCAAAGGGTGGGGGGGGGGGGGGGGGGGGTTCTATTCAAGTGAGCGCCACTGTATATAAAAAATAAAACTTGATATTATTATTTTTTCTATTTTAATATGGTTTCAATTGTATTGAAATACATAATGTACCGCATTTAAAGCGACGATGGTTAATATGTATGTATAACAAAAATGTTTCCATTATGAATGACTCCCAGGATTTGATGGCATGTTGAACTTGTAATGTAATCCCATCTAAAATACCGGCAACTGTATTGTATACTTCTAAATTCTATGCTTTCAAAATACGGTTACCGTCGTGCATGTCAATATTTTCATTCACATTTGAGTACTAACCTGCCATGAAGCTTGCTAAGCTTCCATTTCATTAAAAGGTTTTCCTTTCGAAACCCCTTCAGAACATTATGTAAACAGCATGAGATGGAAAATAATCGAAATATCATGCAAATTACTTCTCTATTCTAGTCAGCAGCATTCAATTTCTTGTAAACGAAATCCAAATAAAAGTATCTTATTGCACGTTACATGTAACATTTCCGTAGTAGTACCGTTCCCGCACCTCTCTGCCAACATTGGAATGAAAAGGCAAAGTAAAATCCCATCATAATACCCCACGGGAAATAGCCATACATCCGCTCATGCATTGTGAATTAGTGTTGGATTTGGATCACCTTGATTCCATCATCCGAACGATTAGCCTCTAGAGTCGGAGAAGAAGCAAACGAAAAAAAATTCGACTCTCATCAATTTACGATCGAAAGAAATTTAATCACGCATTCATATGAACAACACACAAATACAGATACAGACAATGGCGGACGGAAAAGAACATAAAGGTAACAGGATAACCGATGACTGAAAAAGGAAAAGCTAGAAATATAAATTGACTAACGCCAACCGCGTTCCAAACTCAATTGTACCAGCGGCGGCGGCCGCATGGCAGCAATTTGCTTCAGTTTATCTTCCTCGAGGCTTTGTGTGAGTGACAGTACTGTTGCAGGAAATCAATATTAGCTATATGGCTTTGTCGGTACGGTACTGGAGAAGCGGGCACAATTTAAATGCAAACCATTAAAAATTAATATGGCGGAAAAAAACCTCTTTCGCCCAGCAATTGAAAGACGAACATTATGGCCATGGCTATAACAATGGTCCCGGCTATAGCTCTCACCTGCAAGAAAGTCTACGAAAGGTGATTCGCAGTTACTTCCGGGAGAAAACAAAAGACAAAAAGAGCATACCAACCAAAGGAAGAAAGGAAATCACCTCCTGCTGTCAACCACCATTAAACTGCTGTTAATAGGGAGGAATTTTCCTTTGAGCTACGAGGTGTCCGCGCGAAACAAATCGATAAGAAGGTTCTTTCACCACCCATCTGGCCCTCTGATGGCGCTAAAACCAAGTGTTGCCCACCTTATCTCTGTTTTTATTCGTGTATAGCCACAGGTGGAGGATAAGTCAATAGTGCAATTACTTTTGTGTTCTTTGCCACTGCAGAGCTGGGTTGCGTTGCATGGAATAGGATTGGGGCTGGGATTATCGTTTGGTTTGGTTACTTCTATTGTCGTCATCATTGATCGGTAGGAATGTAATGGTAGCCATATTGGAATGCATGCGAGTCGGTAAGGACCATGTGTATCTACACCATGTCACCAGGGTTGTTGTCGTTATGTGATAGTTTTTAATTAGTCCTCCAGAATGCATCGCAATGCAGTTGTTTTAAAATAAAATCAAATGGAACATGGAAATGGGTTGTCTACGAGTATATACCAAAATAGAAATAGGCAACGGAGAATCGAGGGTAAATCTGAATTAATATATAATAGATTCGGATGAATTCAGTGCAGGAATGTTTTGGTGGCGGTGATCCGTGAAAATGAAGCGAATAATGAAGAGTATGCTGAAAAGTTGTGCTCATGAGCTGGTGCTTAACTGGGCCGAACAAATCTCGATACATGGTCAGTGCTCGTGGTAGTGTTACACTGTGGCTGGCCTGCAATAAGCCGAGGCAGACCATCGAGTCCACATTTGCATATGTAAGTTAGTCAAACATCTCCTTAGTAAAGCAGAGGCAGACCGGAGTGGAATTCTGTTTGCCGAGTTTATGTTTTACTATGTACGAGTATTTGTGCCGAGACTTTTTGGGACATGTGCATTAGTTGTGACATTTTTTTTTACTTCTGTTGGACAAAGTCATTCATGCGCCAAAAAGAGTAAACGAATTGGAAGAGAGTACATATGGGAGTGTTTTGGTCCATCAGTAGCATAAATTTAATTTGAAGTTGTGCCCCCGTTAACCCTTCTGCGGAAGTTTAGCAAAATTGGATAATTCCAAGTAGGAAAAAAATCCCGATTTGCCCGACACTAATTGGTTTTTATAGGATATGAACGGAAAAGATCTGAGATAAAAACTATTTCTAATAGAACAGAAGTGTTACTCGCTTCGCTTTTTACAGAATCTCAACCCTGATTTAATGAGGTAACATAGCCCTGAAGAATGCCTTGCCTTAAGTTTTTAATAGCTTGCGTAAATTTCTATTATTTTTTTTTTGGAAAATCCCAATAAATTGAGAAAATCGAAAAAACTATCTTAAATCTTATAGAAATGAGAATGGGCGGCGTTGAAAAGGCATGAATTAAATTATCGTATACCTACTTCCGATCAATTTTGAAAATGACACGAACAACAATAACTTATGCTACCTACATGGACCAGTCTAGGTATAGAGCAATGAGCGTGTGGAGTTGACATCAAACCACCACTCGTTGTGAGGGAAAGTGTAGATAATGTTCTACCTTTATAATGAAAGATTTGGGCAGTAGTGAAAGATATGCAGAGTAGTTCCTATTTTTTAAAGATGGGTAAGGCGCGTAGCCATAGTTATTTTGCCGAAATCTTCCAAGTGAATGGAAGGCCTGAAAAGCCATAGAGGAAAATGCTTAACTTGTTTGTCAAGTTGAATCTATTTTCTTAAGAAAAAATCAATCCTGTTTATACTAAATTCCTCCAGCCATTCCCCAGGATATCATAGTGTATCGATACCCAATACTATCTAATAGCTTACTTAGATACAAATTTGCTCAAATTCCAAAAGAGGTGCCTGCACTCAATGTGTGCCACTAGTCATAGCATAGAATTGGGTCATTGCCCGTAGCCATTCTATTTGCTTTAATCGCTACACCTTGTAGCGCCACTTGACACTAGCAAAACAGTCTCGCACGGATGACGTGATGACACATTCATTCATTGATAGTCGGAGCATACAAGCAAACAAAAGTATTGTTTGTCCTTATGCAATATAAATAGCATCGTCATTGATTTAGTTTTGTCGTACTCTATTTTGTGATTGTAATGTCCCACGTAAGTATTGAAATTAAACACGTTTCGTGACTTCAATATAAAATATATTAAGATAGATGCTTCACCGGTCACATACAGACAGCAACTGGCTTTCTCTCCCAGAGTACTCAGAGTACTTTACAATATTTTGGCGTGCTTATACTTATATATATATATATATATATGGCTATGTATAATACTGTATAATACATATACTACAATGTCCCCCTCAAAATTCGAAATATTCATTTTAATTTTTTTTTATTACCAGTTTTGGAAAGCTATTCGTATTCTGAAATTGTTTCCAATCTATTTTTCTATTTAATTTTCTACTCTGTTTTTCCGTGTTAGATTCTACTTCATTATTTTCATTTACATCTGTTATTACATTATTTTCCTGTTCATCATTATTTGTGGTTTCTTGGATTTCAATTTCATCACTTGATTTATTTTTTTCAAAATTTTGTACTTGGTTATCATTTCCCAAATTAGGAATTTTTTCTAAAGGATCAAATACTAAACTTGATTTCTTGCCATACATGAAGTTAATTGATTTAAATGTCTTTTCGAAATAATATTTTTTTTATTACACATTTCAACCAAATAGTGTTGTTTCCCTATAACTTGTTTAATTTCCCCTTTGGACCATGTTTGTTTACCCGCAATTGAATAATCTTTCGCTAAAACGTTATCTCCAATTTTAAATTTTTTAGTATTTGATCCTGTATAATATTTTTTTTGTTTTTCCTGCATAATTTCTACCCTGGGTGTAATTCTTTCATTTCTAGTAATCTTCTGGCTATTTGTATTCTTAAAAGGATTAACTATATCGAATCTACTTCTCAAATTCCTGTTAAACATTATCATAGCCGATGACATACCTGTAGTGCTGTGAATAGAGTTGCGATAATCCAGTAAAAATGATTCAAGTCGTTGGTTTAATTCTACTGTTGATTTTTTAAATTGCAACGCTCTTTTCAGCGCAAGCTTGCATATGTTAACACCGTTTTCCGCTTGTCCGTTTGTAGCAGGATGACCCACCGGACTCGTTATGTGAATAATTTTGTTTTTCGCTAAGAATTGTTTAAATTCGGCAGAGACAAACGACGTTCCACTATCTGTTACTACGACTTTTGGTATGCCAAACCGTGAAAAGAGTGGACGCAGATGCTTAATAGTGTTACTACTGGAAATATTATCCCCCATGTCTATACATTCAAGCCATTTGCTATACGCATCGCTTAATACTAAGAACTTCCTGTTGGAAATTGGCCCCATAAAATCTAGGTGCAGTCTATGCCATGGCCCATCTGGCCACTTCCAGCTAACTAATGGGGCCTTACTCGGATTATTACGATGCATTAAACAGTTGTCACATGATTTGATGACATATTCTATATCTTTATCTAACAACGGCCACCAAAAATAACTCCGGCCTAAACTTTTTGATTTTACAATACCCATGTGTGTCCTATGAATTTCATCAATTACAGACTTCCTTAAAACGTTGGGGACTACCAATCTGTAACCTCAAAATATGCAGCCCGACTCAATGGAAAGTTCATCTTTCAGCACAAAGTATGGTTTTATATCCGCATCCTCTACATACCCGGGCCAACCGTCATCTATGTACTGAGTTACTCTTCTCAGAAGTTCGTCTTCTTCCGTTGCTTTTTTAACGTCATCGAACGTTACAGGGAATTCAACCCATTCTTTTAAATAATTTAAACATACATCAGTAGAATGAAGTGTTTCTTTGTTTGGGTTATCAATGGGTGAACGCGATAAATAGTCAGATATGTTCTCCTTAGATTTCACATATTCCAACTCGAACTGATACCCAGATAAGAACATGGCATAGCGCTGTAAGCGATTAGCCGACATTGGCGGTATCCCCCTTTTCGAACCGAAAATCGAAATTAGCGGCTTATTGTCGCACACCAAAGTAAACTTTCTACCATACAGGTATTGGTGAAATCTATATGACAATATTTGGGTTCTGTGTCTGACAATCTTTGCGAAGCAAACGATTTAGTAGGACGTTGGACCTGCATCCACTATTAATTTAACTGGAATTTTGGGATCGTAATGTGCTGGTACTTGTTTTGACGTTTATAATTTTTTTATCTTTCAAAACAATTATCTTGACTCGGACCGCAATTAAATGTATTTTTCTTCGACAGTAAGTCATATAACTCTGCAGCAATTGAAGACAAATTTGGAATAAACTTCCTGTAGAAATTAACCACTCCTAAAAATGACTGCAGTTCTACAAGCGATTTGGGTTTAGGTAATTTCAACATGGCTTCAATACGCTGTTCATCCATGTGAAGACCGTCCTTGTCAATAACGTGCCCTAGGTATTTAATCGTTTTAACGAAAAATTCACATTTGGATTTGGAAACTTTTAACCCTGCATCATTTAATCTCTTTAAAACTTCTATTAAACTTTTTAAATGTTCACCCCTATTCCAGGCACTAACTAAGACATCGTCCATGAACACTATGACGCCTTTTATACCCGATAATAACCCTTCGATAATTTTTTGGAATAGCGCTGGTGCTGGCGCTAATCCATACACCAGTCTGGTATGTTGAAATAAGCCTTTTGTAGTCGAAATAGTTGTTAAGATTTTTGAGTCGTCCGCCAAACCAATTTGCTGATACGCCATTGACAAATCGAGCTTGGAGAATTCGTTTCCCCCATGAACTTCAGCAAAAAGCTCTTCTATTTTCGGCATGCTATACTGATCAACACATAACTGAGGATTTAGTGTGACCTTAAAATCTCCACAAATTCGTATGTCCCCGTTTTTTTTAAAAATTGGAACAATCGGTGTACCCCATTCGGAATAATCTACCGACTCAAGTATTCCTAAGCTAACCAGTTTCTCAATTTCGCTTTCTACCTTCTTCTTTACTGCAAAAGGTAACCGCCTTGGCCGAAAAAACTTCGGTTGCGCACCCTCCTTTAGTTTTAGCGAAACCTTATGCTTTTTAAATGTGCCCAGATTTTCATCAAACACCTCCGGATACGACTCAATCATGTTTATTAAATCTTGATCCGCTTTTTCACAATAATGTAAGCCCTCAATTTTTATGTTAAATTTCTGCATAAAATCTCTACCCAGGATTGGAGGACCACCATTTCTAACCACATATATTTCCAGTAGTACACTTCTATTCTTATAAACCACTGTTACCTGAATTGCACCGACAGGTGTTATTGAATTTCCACTATAACTCTTGAATAATGGGCCCTAGCGAGGTAACCGTCGGAACGGAAAATTCTCCGAAATCGTCCGAATCGGAGAATATTTTGCTTAAAGTTAATTCCGTTTCGACGGATCGGAAAATTTTTCCGCCAAAATCTAACGCACACTGGCGGTATGCGTTGTAGTACGATGAAGTGCATTTTTTCCTGTTTTTGACATTTTGACACACAAGTTTTTTTCCGAAATCGTCCGCCAACATTTTGTTGCGGAATTTGTTGTTCTTTTATGTAAACACCTTGTAAATTGGTTTTTCGATGCACGAATTTTTTGAATAAAAATTTAATTTTGCTATAGGTAACGGTGATAACTTATTGGGATTTATTATGCAAATAAAAATTGATTGAATGTCCCTTTTATTTTACATTAGGTTATTTTACAAAGAGGTCCTTGGAGCCACAATAAAGGTCCTTTAAACACGAAAAAGGTTGTTTTCCAAAAATGTCTTTAGAAACGGCACGGTATATATGAGTTCAATGGTTTTTGAATAAATGGTCCTAGGAACAACAAACATTTTGGAAAAATATCCTGGTTTCGACTATTAAGGACCTTTTTTGTTGTTGCAAGGACCTCTTAGTCAAATAACACTGAACACAGATATACCGTGTGGATTCTAACGGCATTTTGGAAAAATATCCTTTTTTCTACTTTTAAGAATCTTTTTTGTTGTTCCAAGGATCTGTTAGTCAAATAACATTGAACATAATATACTGCCCGGTTTTGTAGGAGTTTTTGAAAAAAATGTTTTTTCGGGCTTAAGGACCTTATTTAGTGCTCCAAGGACCTAATTATTAGTTACAATCTGGCAACTATTTTTTCACAACTAAACACGCTTACATAGTTGCACTTCGCAACTAATAACTAATTTAAATTTCCAAAATTTGTTTAGTTATGTACATTCAAAGAAACTACAGCTAATTTAGTTGTAGCTTTTTAGTTAAACTAACTTTTGTGCAACTCTGCTATTGACTTACCAAGTTGAGCGGTTCCAATTCACTAACTTCAATGATGTTTACATGATCATTTTGATGAATATATATTTTATTTACCGTTAGAAAGTAAAAACGAAATAAATACATAAATTCAAATGCAACTAACAATAAGCTTTAGTATCTATTTCTGCCACCTCCTGATCGTCCTCCACCGAATCCCCCTCCTCCGTAGCCAAAATCGCGACTACCGCCACCGCGGCCGTCAAACTGTTCCATTTCATTTGCACGCTTGTCTTTCTTTACCTGGAAACGGCGAGCCATATCTCTCAGTTCGTCAGGTACTTCTTGGTCAGCTTCTAAGATCTTAATCAACTCTTTCGACGATCCCCAATCAGAACGCGTGAAGAAACTCGACGACGTACCAAGGCGACCCGCACGACCTGTACGACCAACACGATGCACGTACTCCTCGATGTTGCAGGGGAAATCACAGTTGATAACATATCTATGGAATGATGAATGTATTAATCTGCAAGTCAACATTTATGAATTACTTACGTCATATCCTCGATATCAAGTCCTCTGTTTGCTTTACATCGGTTGCAATGAGAATCCTCACCTTGCCAATTCTGTTACAACCCAGTTCTACGCTCGTTTTTATCGTCTTCTTCTTATCAGGAAACTTTCCACACTGTTTATTCCACGAATCGTTGCGGTCGAGAAGAACACTTCAAAGTGCGCCTCCAGACCGTCACACATCAGCCGTAGGTTGACACTTTTCACTCAGAATTCACTTTACAAAATCTACCATAACAAATTAAAGTACAAATAAATGTAAATAAACGTAATGCTACAATCACACAACACAAAATGAAGACCGCCGATTGATGTCTCAAATTGAAGACGGAAAAAACAAATGCATATTGAGGACTATCAAAACACACTGTTTTTTTTTGACTTTTAAATGGAATTGTTTTCATCTTTTGACAACTCGGTAATTACATATGTTTGAATTATAGAGATGGTAGTTTCGAAAATATATCGATATTTGAGTTAATAGATATATTTAAAATAAAAATTGATTTGTGTTCTAGTTAACGCTAGCGTACAATTTATTGGCAAAGTGACATCCTTCCTTGTTAAGAACTATGAAATCAAACTCCCTTTATTAATATTTGATAATTTAAAGCTCGTTAAGTCTTCATTATATATAAGTATCGAAAGACATATTGACTTATCGATATTTAAATGTACTTTGCACATCTTTTTCAGAACTTTAAGTCTGTCGCATGTCGAATCAATGCGACGCGGTGCGCCATCGCAATTATATATAATTTTTCTCCGATGACAGACACCTCGAAGGCAATTTGAGTCTCCGAAGGAGTATGCGTTGCGGAGAATTTTTCGTTCCGACGGTTACCTCGCTAGGGCAGAATGTGTTTCTTTCACAAATTTTGCAGCTCTTAAAATATTTTTCGTAGGTGTACATCGAAATAGCTGATACTGGAGATCCACTGTCGATCTGCATAACCATCGCAACTCCATTCACTGACACCTTCACCGTAATTGGCTCATTTCTAGCATCCGTTTTACTAAAAAAGAAAAGAGACAATTCATCACTGCTCCCACTACCATCTTCCATATAATTAATAGCATTTGTTTTCTTCAAGTTGGACACTGTTGACATATTTACTGTACACATTTTTTTTAAATGACCCTTTTCGTTGCACTTGTTGCAACAACGCGCTTGCTGAGGGTTCTGCTTTAATGTGAGCTCGCTCCTCGTGATCAACGTGGTGGTATTGTTGTTGTATGACATCCACTGAAGATGCTATTGTGATTGCCTTTTGCAATGATAGTGTAACTGCATCTTCTAAAAACAACTTGTCCTTAGCCGGACCTTTGGGTAACCCCATAATAAAACGGTCTCGCAAAGCCCCTTCCAGCTGCCCACCTCATTATTGACTCTTGGTCATCTTTATTTACCAGATAAAATTTATTTCTTTCTGCAAAAACTGATATTGTTTGCTCAAAATGCGTACAAAGTGCTTGGATAGAGATGCTATAGGTGGTTGTCTCTGCACTTATAAGAGATGGTTGGATTAAACTTTCCAGCAATTTATATGACGTTGGGCATAAGCCACCAATTAAATTTGACTTTTGTTTTTTAGCATTCTTCGTTGTTTCGTCAATATCGTTTGCGATGAAAAGCTGCTCCAATTGAACTCTATATACGTTCCAATCGTCCTCCTCATGATTGCTTTTGATGAATACGCCATTATATGAGAATTTTACAGGCAGGTTCACTTTTCTAGTATGATGGATTATACTTCTCTTGTCACCGTATGCATACTATTTTTTTTCCGCACGCGTACTTGTTAAATGTTATTATACACGTATTTATTTCTCGTCGCCAATGTAATGTCCCACGTAAGTATTGAAATTAAATACGTTTCGTGACTTCAATATAAAATATATTAAGATAGATGCTTCACCGGTCACCTACACAGACACCAACTGGCTTTTTCTCCCAGAGTACTCAGAGAACTTTACAATATTTTGGTGTACTTATACTTATATATATATATGTATATATGGCTATGTATAATACTGTATAATACATATTTTTTTGTCGGGATGTGTGAAACTTTCTGCACTGGAGCACTCAGACTCAATACTGGTCCATTGTACTGCCAGGCAGACACACCACATTTTACTGTGGGAATTTACTCGTTTTTCTGAGAAAAACGAGAAGGCGCTTCAATGATAAGGAGCTTAGGTTTACAGCACTCACCATATCCGCACCAAATACCTGCCACCTGATACGAGCAAAAGCAGGACAATCACAGAGGAAATGTTCCGCAGTGTCGTCGCTTTCTCCACAGGCTTCGCAGTTGGTGGTGTCGCTTAGGCCTAGCACCTTAAGGTGCTTGGCAAAAACGTAGTGTCCCGTAAGAACGCCAGTAGTCTGTCTGCAGTCTTTTCTGTTGAGAGACAACAAGAATGCCGCGGATTTCCCACAGACGTCGGGGAGCATTTGCTTAGTCTGTCTGCACCCTGGAGAGTCATGCCATCGGCGATTGTGTTCATAGGAAACCCAACCGTCAATGGAAGCCCTGACCGAAGACGCAGGCAGACAGATCGCTGGTTCAGGTCCTGAGAGGTCCCCCTCTGAGCCTTGTCTAGCAAGTTCATCGGAGATCTCATTTCCCGTGATCCCGTTATGACCCGGGACCCAGACAAGTTTAAGTGAATTCAGCCTTCCGACCGAATTCAGAGATATCTTGCATTCACGTACTATTTTGGAGGTAGTTAAGGGTTTGAGTAGGGCCTTAAGCGCAGCCTGACTGTCGCTACAGACGCAGATACTTCGCCCCCTCCACCTGTTCCTCGTAACATAGTCCATGGCCATTAGGATAGCATAAGTCTCTGTTTGGAAGACTGACGCGTATTTGCCTAACGGAAAGAAAAGTCTAACGTTATCGCTCTCCACGAAGACACCAGCACCAGATCCTTGATCGGTTTTGGAGCCATCCGTAAAGATTCGACTGCATTCCCTTCCAGGTTCAGAGTCCGGCCAGAGCCAGTCCTGGACGCGAGGAAAGTCGACCTCGTATTTACGCTTTAGCCGAAGTTCCGGTGTCATCGCATCAGACGGCATATCCATAAGACAGGAGTCGAAGGACAACCGTTGCGCAAGTTCATCAAAACTCCAGTGCGAGTTATACCAAAAGCCACCTCTTGTAAGACGCGAGATAGCCTTGATTGTACATCCCATGATGTAAACATCAAGGGGCGGAAGGTTCAATAGTGCATCTAGGCCGGAGCCAGGCGTGCTGGGGAAGGCCCCCGTGCAGCCGAGACATACCTGCCTTTGGAGTTTGGCAAAAGCAGCAGTGACGTATTTACGTGAAAGCTTATTCCACCAAACAACCGATGCGTATGCTATAAATGGTCTTATCATAGCCGTATAAATCCATAGGACTCTTTTCGGTGATAAGCCCCATGTCTTGCCGAAAATGCCTTTGCACTGCCAGAAAATAGACAACGCCTTGGCAGTCTTCAGCTCAACATGTTTGGACCAAAGAAGTTTGCTATCCAGGATGACTCCCAAATACTTTGCTTCATTGGAGAGTTGGATTGTGACGCCTTTTAGCACTGGCTGAGTCAACCCGACCAGCTTCCTCCTTCTCGTGAAGAGAACAACCTCAGTTTTAAGAGGATTGACCGAGAGCCCATTCCTAGTGCACCATTCGTCGATCACGTCAAGGGCCGCCTGCGCCTTGGCGCATACAGTCGCTAGGCATGATCCAACAGAAAGCACGGCAACATCATCCGCGTACGCCTGAGCGTAAATATTAGAACTGTTGAGTGCGTTCAACAGAGAGTCGACCAGCATACACCACAGCAGTGGAGACATGACGCCGCCTTGCGGGCAGCCTCTGTTTACCCCCGCCATAACATAGCGGCCACAGTCCGCATCCGCAACCAACGTTCTATTCATTAGCATTGCTTTAATCCACAACACCAATGGTTCGTCTACTCCGTGTTGTCTGGCGGAGCTGCACATGCTATCAAAAGTCGCATTGTCAAAAGCACCCTCAATATCGATGAAAATGCCCATCGCGTATTCTTTTCTGTCAAGCGCGCCTTCAATTCTACCAACTAGATTTTGGAGCGCAGTCTCGCAGGATTTTCCGCGTTGATAGGCATGTTGCATCGGAGATAGTGGGTGCAATCGCAAAGCACCTTTGCGCACGTGAAGCTCGACCAGCCTTTCCAAGCTTTTCAGCAAGAAAGAAGTCAGACTGATTGGTCTGAAGCTCTTGGCGAGCGAGTAGTCGCTTCTGCCAATTTTTGGTATGAATGCCACTCTAACTGTACGCCAGGGTGTTGGAATGTATGCCAGTGCTAGGACAGCGGTGAAGATTTTCTTCATAGTCGGTAGCAGCTGGTTTGTACATTGTTGCAGCATGGCTGGGTATATTCCGTCCGTACCAGGCGACTTGAAGCCGTCAAAAGACGTAAATGCGTATTTAATGGCCTCGTCCGTCACCACGGCCTTCGCAATATACCAGCTACGCCGAGTTGTTTGTCTTGGCTCACTCATAGTCTCGGTAATCGGGGCTGGTTATGAACCAATTGTAATCTGGTTACCCGGAAAGTGAGACTCCAGCAGATAACTAAGAGTTTCCGCTTTCGTCTCAGTGAAGGTGCCATCAGGTTTTCTAAGTGAGTCCAATTTGGCTGGTTTGCCCTTTTTCAAAACTTTAACCAGCCTACTAGTTTCACCCAGTGTTTCAATCTTTTCGCAGAAATTCCTATAAGAAGCACTTTTCGATACCCGAATTAGCCTCTTATATTCCTTCTGCTTCGATCGGTAGAGATTCCAGTCTGTCTCTAAATCAGTCTTGAGTGACCTATTTAGAAGCTTTCTAGCTTCTCTACGAATTCTTTGCAGTTCCGAGCTTCACCAGGGAACCGGCGTTCTGCCAGGGGGTTTACTTACAGGACACGTCAGTTCGAAACAGCTAGTAATGGCACTATTCAGGTTTTGAACAGCATCCTCTACCTTTTGTCTCGTCCTGAGTTTGGTTGGAGTTTTGAGAGTTTTTCCCATTTCCTCCCTGAAGCGTATCCAGTTGGTTTTTCTTGGATTCCTCCTCTCCTGCAAAGTGATGGCTTCGCATTCGATTTGGAATTCGATATATCTATGATCTGAGAGGGATGCCTCCGAAGAGACCCTCCAGTTAGTAACCGCCTTAAAGTATCTATTTGATAAAGTTAGGTCGATCACTTCCTGTCTTCTTGACGTCACAAAAGTTGGTTGCGAGCCAACATTGTTGATAGTAAGATCAGATGATAGAATGAAATCCAGGAGATGGTTTCCTCGCATGTTGCATTTGCTGCTGCCCCAAACAGTGTTTTGAGCATTGGCATCACAGCATATAACTAGGCCCATCTTCCTGGTGTCGCAATAGTCTATAAGTTCAGCAATTGCCCTTGGTGGTGGAGGCACTACTGAATCATAGGGGAGATAAGCTGACGCCACGACGAAGGTCGTCCAGTCTCCATTCGTTTCGTAGCTAATGGCTGCAGCAACCAAATCTTGGCCACAAAATTGTCCAAGCTTAGTCGCTGAGAGAAGGTTCGACACAGCAAGACAAGCCCTTGGTCTCTCGGACCGCTCGTCACAGAGTATCGTGGTGCCACGGACACCTCCAAGGCCACAGATGCGATTTTTCCACACCCATGGCTCCTGTATGGATGTTATGTGGGCTTTTGTGCTCAACACGGAAAGCTTCTTACTGATAAGAGCAGTAGCAGCCTTGGAGTGTTGAAGATTGATCTGAGTAAATACAATCATTGGTATAAACTAGGGGTTTTCGTCCGTTACTCGCACTCACTTGGAAATAAAGCGGAATTGAATCCTTCCAAGGTGCAAATAAGGACGCATCCCATACCCGGACCTGATAGTCTCGACAGAACTTTTATCTAAACCAACAACGAGAGTAGATCCTTCCTTATCATCCTTGTTTCTACTCTCCCTGTGGGAATGAACAGTCCAGTCGCTAGTATCAAGCCCAGGATTCTGGGTGTGTAGGCGCGCTAGCACATCCGCCGTCTTCCTAAGTTTCCCTGGGATCCAGCAGATGGCGCGCGTTTTTTTGGGGGGTCTGAAAACCTCGAAAGTTGTGGTTCCCAGAGGGGGAATTTTTGGCACCGTCTTACTAAGCCATTCAAAGGTTTGCTGTGTTGAGCACTTCACCGTAAAGGTTCTGTTCTTCAGTTCACTGCCCTCCATTTGAATGCATTCATTGGATGCTTTTGCCAGCTCCCACAGGTGATCTTCACAGTGTTTGCACTCTGCGTCGGTCATGCTGTTGTCTTCGCCAGCCTTTCTGATGAGTAACACCAGAGAAGAGGTAACGGCTTTCTTGTAAGATACCGTTTTTTTCTTGCTGACAGATGTTCCCGCGACAGCCATTTTCTGCCTACTGCCGCCGCGAGCATTTCTGCTTGCAGCAGCTGTTTCACTCAGGTTTTGGGCGCGGGGACCTCCATCAGCTGGAGGTGTTCTAGTGGAAGGGCACGCAGAAGGTGCGCGCGTAGTTCCACCGACAGGAGTGCTAGAGGCCTTCTTCCTCCGTTTTTTCCTGTTCGAGCCATTGGAAGAGGAGGCAGCGTTGGTTTCAGTCAGCTGGCTGGTTTCGGTTGGGGTAACCTCTGCCGACCTGCATCTCTTTGCCGTCGCCGCCGGGGAAGGGCAGTTCTCAGCGCTTGCGCCTTCAACTGGCGGTGCAGTTTCTTTGCGCCGCACGATAGCCGCCTTTCTCCTTTTCCTCTTTCGCTGGCTCTTAGATGGACGCTGACCAGTGGACGCCGCCTCTGTGGCCCGTTTCACCTGTTCGGTTTCGCAGGCCTCGTCGGCAGCATCACACCTATCGGCTGTCTGTCTATTGGTCTGAAGATTAAGCGTATCAGGTTGAACCTCTCCGCCACTTTCTTCATGTTTCCAGCCCAGTCTACCGAACGTGTCGGAGATAGAGCTGCAGGAATCTTCGGAAGCAAACTTTTTCGCAGCTCGAAGGTCAACGCCTGTACAGGCGGGGGGTAAATGTATGTCGGTTGGGGCCTCCAGAATCCGTGCCCCGACCGTGGTCGAAAAGACCACGGGTGGATTTTCGCCCATGCGAGTACCACCTGGAGTATTCAAATCATTACGTTTTTCCTGCATACTTGTTTTTTTGGTTTGGTTCGCGATAGAGCTTTGACGGTGTATAAGACGCCGCTATGACTCTAAAACCTCGGATCACGAACGTATCGTACCGAGGTCCCCCTATCCACCACCTGGGGACGCGCCTGGTGGGTAACCAACCCGACAGGGTATAATACATATACTACAATGTTCAAGGTTATGAATGTTATACATTTACGACACAACATTGTTGGCACACTACAAAGGTGCTTAAATTCCTACTGTTGAAGTTAAGATGCAATTGGTTCCACAGGGATACGGTTGGGCTCGATTTTTGTGCCTAGTATTGTATGCGATTACATATCCATTTGAAGCTAATATTACCCACACCGCCAAGTGAGTCTTCCATTACATCAGCTAGGATGGTTAACTATTTTGATTTACACCTAATCAGTGAGAGAAATATCAAGGGATATGACTCTCCCTAGCCAAGTTGGCAACATGGCTCTGGGGTAATGCCACTAGTGGTTAGGTACTTCAACATATTTTTTTATGTAATAGAATAACCATTAACGGATTTTCTAATTTAGAGCTACAAATACCAGCAGAAATGTGTCGTATGCCTTTACCCTTTATAATGCATAATTATACTTTAGCTGGCAGGTACACCTAATCGTCAATTAATACACATATGCAAAAATGTAAGAATTTGTTATTGCTCTGTTTTTGGTAGTGTTAAGTATTTTTTTAAATTTTAACTTTAAGCTTGTTTCGAAAATAAAATTTCAATCGAAGTCGGTGTACACCAAGGAAGCGACTTAAGTTTTAAGGGGAATGGGTATCGTATTAGTCGGAAGAAAACGGAATACTTGTACCGCCAGTTCACTGATCGACTCCGACCTATTGCAGAAATTTATATGAATGGAGGAGTGATTCCCAAGTGCGAAAAGTTCAAATATCTGGGATTTATGATCAATAGCGAAGCAGGATGGGTGGATAAAGTGTCAGGAAAACTCAGCCATCTTCTGTGATCGAAAAATGCAACCTAAGCTGAAAGGAAAGCTCTACACCGCAGTTGGGTACCCGGATGGGAGCTAATTAATGGCAGTTGAGATGAAGATGGTTATGACAGCAGGAGTAACAAAGATTAATCGAATAAGAAGTTCCAAGATCCGAGGAAGCCTTTACGTCAAATAACCTACTCTAAAAAAATGTGATCGCTTTAATCCTGATCATGGCTTCACCGCCATTAAATGAAGAAGAAGAACGTGACTCATAAAACTACATACATACATATTAGGCCTTAGCGGCCAGGGCCTAGAACCTAACTTCTTCAACCACTTTCATGCGAAGTGGAGGGGATCTACAGTTTTACGCCGATTCTGTACGGCATATTTGAGAAGCTTCTCATGACAATTTAATACTCTTGGATGTTTGTCAGACTCATAAAACTTCGTTACCTTAATTTGTGATTCGCACGTTTTCACACATTAGATTAAAACAAAATATGAACGCGATTTTTCTGCTTTTCAGTCTGCTGATACAAATTCAATGTAATGACAATGGTTTTGGATATGTTGGTTAGTGTGCAAGCTTCATTAGTATATGATCTTGTTCCTGTAGCTCTTGCGGTTTTTGAGTACTCAGCGTGGTCCAAATGGCCCCGTGGTAAAACTAGCCCCGCTCTACACTACTTGCAATATTTGACAAATAAATAAATAGACTCAGCTAAGAAGAAAACAAGAAGAAGTTAAATATATTTTATCGAAGTAATGAAGGGATGTTTTTTGTATCGTAACTAGCGGAACAATAGTTTTTAAATAGTTTTTTTTTTTTATTATTTCAGTTTATTCGTTTTAATATTAAATCTTAACATCGAAATTTTATTTTCATTTCCAATGTTTATTCAAGAACGATATTTTTTGTTTCTCCGTCCTGTACAAATCTTTCAATATATTACATATCATGTGAATATGAGCTCAATCGGCTCATTGATATAGAAGTTATACTTATACTACTTATACTATATACGGGACCCCACCCTAAAATTCATATTTTTAGTATTGTGAATGTGAAGTCAATCGCTCGAGTGGTTTGGCTGTTATAATGCCACATACATACGCACCAAGGATGTAATGTATTACATATATGTTCATATATGAACTTTTATTCAATTCCTTTTATGATTTCCCGATAGAGTCCGACCGAAGGTGATTTTTTTGGCCGAAGCCGAGGACGAATCCAAAACCGAATCTAATTAAAATAATATTTACCTTCATATTTTGAAAAAAGTAAAAAAATAAAAATAAAATACAGCAGCTTCCAATTTAACTTCTGCTTTCTCACTGACACCACACAAACAAACCAACTTATCTAAAATCCACTCGGTACCTACATTAAATAAAAACAACTGTTGGATACACTATTCTCATTCCTAGCTCTCATAAGTGGGCGTGACAGAAGTCTAAGTATGGTTGAATTGTTAAGAACGCTCTACATATTTTCTTATATAATATTTAAAGGATTTTATTCGAAAAAAACGAAGCTTTTGTAAAAAAACGCTCCCTAGCCCAAACTTTGGTTTTTCAATAAAATTGTTTTCCTTAATTGTGGGCGAGTCAGTAGGCCGATTTAAAAAATATTTAAACATGAGTATAAAGGGCACCTAGAGAGTCTATATTATAAATTTTCCTAGCTCAAACTTTGACTTCTCAATAAAATTGTTTCATTTAATTGGGGGCGGATTTTAGAAATTTTATCTCCCGAGCAGTGTTAGGAGCCAAAGATCATATATACAAAATTTCAGCTTTCTATATAAACTACTCAAAACAAAATAGGGCTCACTAAGTTTTTTGGCTTTCATTTGAAAAAAAATTAGTGATTATATTTTTTTTTGGTTATACGAGTATGTTTTATCTTAGTGTTAAGAAATTGAGTACACATAATCAATACGGGGAAAAAAATTCAAAATTCAATTTACACACAAAAAACATTTTATGGGAAAATTTTCGAAAAAAAAGCGGTCTGAGTGCGACCCGGAAGGTCCACATGACTAACTTCCCAGTGGGATCAATTTGATTTATGCGATTAGTGGGAAAATTTGAAATGTATGGTTAACCACCGGATATGGTTTAGAATCATGTATACGAAATAACGGAGCACAATGTAATAATGATTTGCTTAATGGCAAATTACAATTAGTACAAATAAAGGCAAATCATTAACTTCCCAGTGGAAGTACTTGTAATGGGGCCGATTTTGTGAATCGCGGATTTTAACATATCTTCACGTTTCAAGGTCACCAGAATCCAAATCCAACGTTTTTATAGAGATGTCTTGGTGTGTGTATGTACGTATGCGCGTCAATGCACGGATCGGTAAAACGTTCACCTTGTCTTCTCCACACGCGTACTCGTTTATAATCACTCAAAAACTCGATCTTGCATTCGTCTGTTAGAGTATAGACCTCCAGTTGTCCATGGTCCGATATGAATGCTCACGGGCATACCTTAAGCGTGCTGCCCGATAAGCCGCTGCAAATTTCGGGCGAATAGCACGCATTCCGGAACGTTGACCATCTTCGTGGGGTCGATTGCAAATGGTTTGATCGCTGACTTGAGTGCCTGTTGAATGCCGCAGTTGAGTTTGTAAAGCCCAGGCGGATACGGTACGCTCCCGATGTGCAGTTATTCGAATGTACCGGCCTTCTCGCCGAGTTGTGGCTCTGATTCTTGCCGATCCAGGTCTCCCGAAAGCGTTTCCACACGTTTCGGATAGCTCGCCTCGATACACCGATACGATTTGCAACAACCCTTTGAGACTCTCCTTGCTCCAGCATATACCGCTCTAATTGCGTTTTCAGTATCCAAATGATGTCTAGAACCGGGCATGGTAATCACGTTTAATCACGAAGAAATAACGAAAACCAATTAAAGAAAGTAACACTTAGCAACAACGCTTGAATCGGACTGAGAAAACAAGCGCAATAATTTTTGAATTGACTGTTTTTTCGTGCCATTGGCTTTTTTTGCCTACTCCCTTTTAGTCAACTTTAAAATTGTTGTTCAAAGCATTGATAAGGACTCATACACATCCAAACTCTACAATAAAATGCTTCGTTTCGATAATGTTTACTAATTTAGCATTTTTTAGGCAAAATACAAAATAAATCCTGGGTGGGCGCTATTAAGTTTTGAGTAGTTTATAACAAACAGCTTCTCTACGTTTGTGTATGTCCTTTATAAACTGACGAACCGCTCTACGGATTTTGATGAAATTTTGTGAGCGGCTAAATAAAGTTTATTTACGATTAACAGTGGTGCTAGAAACTAACAAAATTTGAAAAAGAATACTTTAAGTGATGAAATAAAAAAAAACTATATTGTCAAACAAAAAAAAAAAAATTTAAGAAAGAATATGTAATATCATTTAAACATTTTTGAATTCATTGATCTTAGCAGCTTAAGATACGATAACAATATAAAATAGCATTGGCACTATGCCAAGTTATAGCCAAGTTTGAATAGAGTGTTAAGGTGTGTCCACACCAAAGAAACATTTCAGGAAACATTGTTTAAAAAACGTTTCTGAATTGTTTCGCGAACCGTCCAGACCAAAATAATGTTTTTTTTAAATATTTCGGAAACATTTCAGAAATGTTTCTTTGTTTCTGAAATGTTTTTTAAACTTTTCTGAAATTTTTATGAAATGTTTCTGAAATGTTTAAAAAATGTTTCTTTGATGTGGACACACCTTTGAAAGTAATGCAAATTCATTTTAAGACACAACAATAATAATTCTAATATATTAATAATAATAATATTCAAAAGTGTTGAATCCCTTTAAGCCGCGAAGTGGGCCACCCACACGCTGTATAATTCAAAAAAGTAAATGGACATACGCGCCTGCTAGACATTGCGAGGTAGCTCGCAAAAATTATGTGTTGACGGAATTTTGTTTGTAGACGGAATTGCTTCTAAAAACTTGTTTTTGTTTGTTTTTATTTGTAATCATTATTCTTGTTAAAACAAAATGTTCCGCGTATGTGGAAGGTCGCGGTAGTTATCATGGCACCTAAGCCGGGCAAATTTCTTCGTGAAGTAACTTTATATCGGCCGATATAATTGCTGGCAATCCTGTCTAAGCTATTCGAAAAAATTCTCCTAAAACGACTCCATCCGATTCTAGAAGAAAAGACACTTATCCCAAACCATCAGTTTGGATTCAGAAATAAATACTTAACTATAGATCAGGTCCACAGAATAACTGATATAATAGAAAAAGCTTTAGAAGAAAAACAAATATGTATGCTCTACTATCTTCCTTGATGTAACACGGGGCTTTTGATAAAGTCTAGCACAAAGGATTAATCCGTAAGCTACAAAAATATCTTCCAAAACAGTACTATGAAATTCTAGAGTCGTATATAATGCAACGATTATGCTTAAGAGGATGAGTACTCCGCATTGAAACACATCAAAGCTGGAGTTCCGCAAGGTAGTGTGTTGGGACCGGTGCTGTTCGTTCTATACACGAACGACCTACCACAAAATGACAAAACTACTGTTGCTACTTTTGGAGACGATACTTCTGTACTTGCACTAGGAAAAACCGTACAGGAAGTTACAGAAAAACTGCAAAGGACAGTAAATGATATATCTAATTGGACCAAAAAATGGCAAATAAAATTAAATGAACTGAAGTCGGTTCATGTTAACTTTACAAATAAAAACGTACACACATACCTGTGTACATAAATAATAAAGTAGTTTTGCATTCGAACTCAGCTAAGTACAAGAGGTGTTGCTGCATTTGTAAAATCCAGGAGTTTTGATGCCTGACACTTTTTTTTTGATTTGGACACATGCATACTCCTGTTATTGATAACAGAAAATATGTACGTAGTCATGTAAACCAACGGATTTGTATGCACATTGACCGGGGCTGTTTTTAGATGCTAAATGTGTCGCAATGCTTAAGTGAATGTCCGAATTACCTAAATGGGATTTAGTTGCCTTCCACGACGGGCCTTTTTTTGGGGCGCTACAGTGATATCGTCCATGCATAGGCATTTAATTTCATCCAAATAATGACCCATAAAGTAAGTTCATTTGAATCATGTGACCTACACAAGTGCAAGTGACGGACTAAGAGGCTGTTCATCATATAAGATACTTAGGTATACAGCAAAGACACATGCTCCTTTGTGAAGGCCTCTATTGTCCCATCCTGTTTATCAAAAGCCCATTAATGCAAAACTGTCTTGGATGGATGATAGGCTGTTTTCAGCTGAATGTAGGTAGCACGAGAAGTGAAAACGATTTTTCATTGCGATGATAAGGAAATACCTTTATGTTTGTCCCAAAACATTCATCATACACTTATAACTATATATTTTAAATGATATTTTGAAATACATCCCATAATCCGGAATTATAAATGTCGCCGTTCACAAAGAAAACAAAGATTCCATAATTCAGAAGAATCCATGTTCATACTGTAAGCACTTCAACGTCAGCACGTCTATTTGCATAATATTCCAATGTTCGAGTAATAACCCAAGTGGCAGTAGTTTCACGTTTTGGTCGTAAAACGTTTATAACCCACCCTTGATAGCAAAACACACAAAATACCTACCCAAGGTTTGGGTAGATAAATTTACGATCTATATATGTACTTATCATCTTTGGGGCAGTGAAAGAATGCGGTATGCATATCGCACTGGCTGTCTTATTTCGTAAAGCAAATCAGAGGATAAGCCCATTGAAATCTCTCGTAGGATATAAAACGAAACGCAAAACGAATTCCATAACACAAACACATTTCGGTTACCTCTCCAACGCAACGAAACGAGAGCAATCGAAATGAGTCCAAAAACAAAAACTAGCAAAGTCTACTCAGATACACAGTCATAGTTAAAGATATAAAACAAACTTACCAAAGGCGACAGCAAGAAAATGTAATTTTCATGGAAAATTTATAACATCTCAGAAAATGAAAAAAATCCTTCAACTCTTAGGTAGCTCCACCGCGCGTCGCTGTCCTTACTAGGCCCGTCATAACCATTCTGCAGGATTCTTGGCGGCCCTAGTGCTTCTATTTTCACCGGATGAAGGAATAAAAAAACAATTCACCACATTTCTTTGTTGCGTATAGAATCAAATGTGATTCTGTTGGCCCGAATGGGTTGTAGATACGATCAAAGGATGCACATAGGCGAAAATAATATTTTTTTCTTTGACTTTGTTTTTCTCTGCCGTGTTATGTGTGCCCTCTTTCCACGAGGCTGTATTTAATTCATTCATTTAGCTGAGTTGGCTTTTGTGTAGGTAGCAGAAATGAAAAAAGCCAGAGGTTGATTTCAAGCACGGATTATTGATTTGACATTGCGTTTTTCTTTTTTAGCCCCGAGCGGGGAACAGAGCGGGGCCCGAGCGATCAGAGCTCGCTCCGAGCTGAACGTAACCTGAGCGCTCCGAGCTAATTAAGAAACAGAATTGAGCACTGAACTGTCATTAGATAATTTTTTTTTATTAATTTTCAAAATAGTCAGGTTTGCTTCTGAAATTGGTGTTTGTCAAGGATTGTTCCATTTAAATTATAATTTCTAGTAAATAAACTATGGAAAAAGCATAAATAATGAATGAAGTCAGCCGCGCTCAGCTTTTCGCTCGATGTGCTCGGTCATTTTCAATCCAGCTCATCGAGCGAGCCCTGAGCTAGCTCAGAGATAAAAAAGAAATACAAATTTTGTGCTCAGAGCGCTCCGAGTTAAAAAAGTAACACAGTTCTTTTTTTGATGGCTCAGTGCCCCGCTCGGAGCTAAAAAAGAAAAACGCCTATTGACGCCTCTCAGCGCACAAACCATCAACGAAAAGAGTGATAAAGGAAATTTGAAAAATCAGGACAGCACTCGACCGTAATCTATCCCTTCTCAATTTGACTCTTTTTCTCCAATTAATAGCTTAGAAAGAGAAAAACTGTTGTTCTTGGCCCATGTGTGGGTATGTATGAAGATTGGTAATAAATGTGATTTATGTTTGAGACGTTCGCTTCGTATCCCAGCAAACAACGTAAGGCTTATATAATCCTTATTTTTCTGTAGTCTATTCCTTAGACGATAAGGCTTGTTATTTGTAAGGAATGTTGCTTAGCATTCAAGATTCCTTATTTTGCCCCTTATTAAATCACAGGCCATGTCCTACGGAATAAGGTATCGTCTGTAAACCTTATATTTCGTTGAAATAAGCATTAAAAAAGAGGCATTTAAAGCTTATATAACTACTGAAACTAAGGATTATATAAGACATTATTTATGGCTTATTATCAGTTACACTGAAGGTACATAAAAGACATTGCTTAACCGTATTAGCAGTTTATCATAAGTATTAGATAAGACCTTACTTAACTCTTATTATCAGTTTAACTTAAGCATTATATAGTGTCTTGGTTCAGACTTATTATAAGTTTAACAAAAGACGTGCTCCTTTTTTCCTTATAAAGCGTTTTTATTTTTAATGAACCTAAAACTAGAAACTTAAATATTCACAATGTTTTAATTAAAGAAAAACATAAATAATGTAAAGTTAAATTCAGACATTCATAAAAAATATACACACTTTTGGTCCATCCTGTTTTTTCCTTTTTTGATGGCATCTTTTACATCTCTTTCGTATTCTTCGAAAGACGAATAGAAACGATTTACGCAGCCTACACTGAAAAGAAAATAATTGAAAGCTTTGTAATTAAATCAAATATTAATATAATGTAATGTTTTACTTACTCGTATTATTAAACTTTTACTTTTTCACACTTATCACTTTTACTTTACTAACTTTTGCTTCCGTTCTTCTTGGTTATTAGCACAATAATGACTTACGATAAGGCATTCTTAATCTCTGTTGGGAAGGTGCCTTTGATTGGTGTTGAAATCTACATGTGCTGTTATGATTTTTCAAATATTGAAGAACCAATGTTCAGTAAATAGTTGCGGTTGCCTGAATATATTAATCAGGACCGAATTTAATTGCTTTTCTTTCGAAGGTACTTGTACTACTCGTATGTTGTGCAAGGAAAGAGCCCATTCAGGTGTGTACAAAATTTCTATCGATGGGGTTGGGTAGATCGACTGTGTGTAAGGCGCAATAAATTAAATTAACTTCATATTATCAAAGCACTGGGGAAGGTTGGAAGGATTTCCTAAACGCAGAGCACACACATCACGGCAGAATAATGTATGTGTTATTTAATTTGGCTGAGTTAATTCATATTCAATCGGCTCTCTTCTTTGATAAAATACGAACATCTTCCTCAGGTAAGAACACCTACCTTTCCTCACATATGAAGCGTGTCTTTGATTGCAAAGGAAATTGTTTTTCTATTGTACTGGGAACTTATGGCTATTGGGTTATTTGTGGACTATGAATCATTTGCAGGATTTTTTGCTTGGTTTTGTACTTGGTGTCAGTGTTAAGAGGTGGTCTAATAGTGTAAGTTCTGTTAAAGTGAGAAAAAAACAATATTTGCAACAAAAGATAAGGGAACAAGCGAGTTATTTACTCAGCGTACATGTGTTCTTGTTAATGTTTTAATAATTGATCATCAAGTACAATTTATAAAAGTGGAATACAAAAACAACCGATTAGTAGGTATACCTATCCTAATTAAGTTAACTTATCAGATCATTTGCTGGTTGGCAATCATATGTACGCGATATGCGATAAAGTGGCGCTGTGTGAGACTGTTGGACCTTTTGCCTTTTAAAGCCCATTAAGTTAGTGGAGTGAGAGGGCGTTATCATCAGAGCGAGGATAGGAGTGCGGTTTTCCCAACACGTTGGCTTTTATTCTTCTTACGAGTCACATAACGACCAAAGCAAAGAACTTAAAGCCACGTTGAATATCGATTTCGAGGGTGGCAGTGTGTAGCATATATTTATTATATTTTACTCCCAAAACAAAAAAAAGATCAAACAAAGCTCTTATCCTCCCGAAATACGTGAAATTATTACAGAAAAGAGGAAAGTTAGAAAACGCTGGCAATAGACAAGGGCCAAAGAAATTAAAGAAAACATAAATATAAAAAAAGCCCCAGGGTTTGATTTGATTACAGGAGAAATTTTGAAGCAATTTCCACGAAAATGTTTAAAAAAAACTAGCGCAGGTTATAAATGCTGCATTTAAAATAAGATATGTGCCAAGCATGTGGAAAGTAGCGGAGGTAATAATGATACCTAAACCAGGCAAACCACCTCGCGAAGTTACCTCATATCGCCCAATATCTATTCTACCAATGTTGTCCAAATTATTCGAAAAAGTGCTGGTGAAACGTCTACAAAAAATAATAGACGAAAAATCGCTAGTCCCAATTCACCAATTTGGATTTAGAAATAAGCACTCTACCATTGATCAGGTGCATAGAATCACAGATAGAATCGAAAAGGCATTTGAAGAGAAAAATGTGTGCTCAACAGTATTTCTTGATATAGCACAAGCTTTCGATAAAGTCTGTCACAAAGGACTGATACACAAATTACAAAAGCAACTGCCGAAACAGTATGCGACCATTCTGGAGTCTTATATATCAGATAGATTCTTCAGAATTAAATAAGATGCAGAGTACTCAACATTAAGAGAGATTAAGGCTGGTGTACCGCAAGGCAGTGTGCTAGGTCCAGTTCTATACTTACTTTTCACTAGCGATCTGCCTGAAAGTGAAGAAACCACCATAGCTACTTTTGCCGACGACACAGCTGTCCTTGCTGTGGGAGCAACTGTCGAAAAAGCAAAAGCTTCAAACAGCAATAAACAATATTTCAGAATGGACTAAGAAATGGCAGATTAGATTAAATGACCTTAAGTCAGTCCATATTAATTTTACGTATAAAAACGTACCACACATTCCAGTGTACATTAACAACAATGTAGTGGAATATTCAAACACAGCCAAATATCTAGGCATGACTCTAGACGCTAAACTGCGTTGTAAAGCGCACGAAAAAAAAGATGAGTTGAACATGCTATACAGTAAAATGTATTGGCTTAGTGGGAGATACTCATCCCTGTCTAACTACAACAAGTTATTGCTCTACACGCAAGTTCTGAAACCAGTATGGGCTCCAGTTGTGGGCATGCACATGCCAAATAAATTTACAAACAATTCAGGTTTTCCAAAATAAAGTACTAAGGAACATAGTTAATGCACCTTGGTACATACGCAATGCCGATCTGTATAAAGATCTAAATGTTGAAATGGTTGAAGATGAAGTTAAGAAAGTTGCTCAAAGGCATATAAGTAGGCTTCTCAACCACGTAAACATAGAAATAACAGAACTATTAAATAATGGCAATGCAATCAGGCGATTGAGACGGATAAATCCTCTTGATCTATAAGAGTTAGCTAGGGCTAAGAAATCAGGTATTGATTTCAAACAAAAAAAAGTTTAGAGATCCGACAAACGGATTCCGACAAGTGGATTCATATCTTAAATTCAACAAATATTTAGTTCAAAAACAAATTGCCGATTAGTCGTCGACTAGGTGCAATCTCATTTAGGATGGCGAATGTCAGTCCCCCGGGAGTTTTTTCAGATGAGTTAAAGTCTCTCACTATTGCAGAAGCATCCCTCGCGTACTAGCTCTGCAATGTCTTCCGATGATTTTTTACTTCCAGCGAATTCCCAACACAAAAAAGAAGAAGATATTTATTGTTATACATTTGTCACTTAACTTTACACTGCAGCAGCTTTGATGAGGAAGAATGGGCTATATACTCATGTGACCTTTGTTACTTTTAAATCGCATAATTTTGAATGTTGGCGCATTTGCGGTCCGCGTTAAATTGTAGCTCACTCCATTCGTGTCAAAAATATAGATTTGCACACGTAAATGTTTGGAGAAGCTAGCCTTGGCCCAGTAGGGGCCGTTAATACCTAATTTATACCCTATTCAACAGGTATTATTATTTTGAATTATTGTTTGTAACATACCGCAATAGGCTCATAAAAGTCACTATACCTATTTGTCATCGGAAGTTATGTCGATCTAGTCATGCCAGTCCGTCCGTCCGTCCATTGTCAATTTGTAGGCCCGTAAATTCAAGGTAGAAAAGCTGAAATTAGGAACATATACCGTCTAGTGGCCTACAATAACCAGGTGTAAACTCTCACTTTTTGGGGCCGGTTTGACCAAAATATTAAATTGTTGGCAATTTTGTTAGAAAGTCAAAAAGAGGTGTTACCAAATGGACCTTAAGGGTCCGACCCATAGAATCGTGGAATCCTTTGTTTTGAAGGATCTATTGACTTTAACGTACCTTACGAAAGGATCTGTCCCATAGAATCCGTCTCAAACTTTGTCAGCCGAAAACATTTGATGCATTTAATATGCCTTTTGCATAACCTAAAATTGCCTAAATAACACTGAACGATCCAACTACCTTATATGCCAGTACAGTACAATTGTTCATTTCTCAAATAACTCTCTCATTCAGTGATAAATCTAACAAAAATAACTATCCCTACCGGATATGAGGAAAATCCTAGAAATTTCAAATTATGGTTTAAGAAGCCAATTTCTTTAAATATTGTATTATTTTGTATGGACAACCTTTGTTGAATCCAGGTCCATCGGACTTCTAAGGCATAAGAAGAGAGGAAATCTCTCCAAAAAAGTAGACACCCTCACCGGGTACTCTGTTATAGAAAGACATGCTCACAGACCGGGCATTGCCTGCAATGACTTCTATAGAAGCTGAAGGGAGGAAGAGGAAGAAAAGACTATCAGTCACCTTCTTTGCATGTGTCCTGCACTCGCCAACATTAGGAAGGCTGCAGTTGGTGGATACATTTTCGATGATATAAAACTAGCAAAGATTAGCTCCTTCATTCAGAGGAGCAAATGGTTCCCTGAGTAATCGGGTGACCCACCAACTTTACTCATCGAGGGCCAGTTCCAAGCAACCAACTTTTGTTGAATTTCTTTGAAAGAAATAATGCAATGCAATCAATGAGTGATGACATTAAGGAATTTATAAAGTTATCAAACTAGTTCTGAATGAAGTTTTACTCATATAAAATATAACTAGGGACATTTGAAAAACAAATCTGCAAAGTATCTAAATTGTGGTTGATTTCGAAAATCTGTCCTTTTCTTAGGCTTAACTTTTGAGCTGAAATTCCCTACAAGTAGGGATTTTTTTTTTTACACTTCTGTCACTGCTTGTCGGATGTCAAAAACCTCCCTACAATTTTAGAAATTTCAACCAATCAGCGGTCGAGCTGCAATTTCGCTGTGGTATACTGAAGAGTCTATCAATAGGCAATGCTAGAAAGTACAGTAGTTTTCTCGAACTTACCTATGTTTTCGCTTATTTTTCAAAATTTCGATCAATGTATCTGCCAATTTTGTTATACGTGAACCTCAAATGTGTGAAGTGCAATTTTTGTATGTACGCATACTTCGAAGGACAGAAAAGTACAAAGTAGGGCTACTTTATCCGTTGAAGTTCATGGATCCGTTGGTTACAGGCCAGCTTCCATAAGAGTACGTATATTCTAAATTGCCCTCCGATGAGTCAACGGATCCGAAGGATTGCCGGATTCTATGGGTTGGGCCCTTTAGGATATCATTCTCAACATGGGAGATACAAACACGGATATTGTATTAAACAGTCCGCCATGTCTAATCAGAGACAGAATGTATGTTTCGTATAGAGTTAAAGCCTCCGAACATATTCCCTGTGAAAGTGGAGCACTACATTGGCTAAGAAGACATATCTTCACAGAAAAAAAACATTCGCCACAGCGTCAGCTATAAGTGCAAGGGTTTGGTTTTGCTATTGAAGTACAAATTTATTCTTATTTGGAAAAGGTAGGGGTTTCTAGCTTTGTTTTGTTTTGTAATGAATCTACTACATTTTCAAAAACTTAGACAGATGCGGAAGTCGTACAAGAAATGCATGTCATGTACATTTCTATCTCCCGATTCCTTTGTCATGCCATCCTCAATATTGGTTATCTGACTTATCCATGACAGCGCTTTCGTTGTACATTAAAAGCAGTATTTGTACCGCCAATTACATCGCTCTTAATTAAGTGCAAGTTCTTATTGAAAATTTGATTGGTTATGCTGCGAACTAGGCAATAGTACTCGTAAGAATGCAAGAAGCGAGAATAGGCAGATGTGCCAAATTGGTTAATGTGTGCCCTGTGCCTGTTACTCAATACACATTTGTCCGTCATCTGCTGGCAAAGACATGCCGAACTCTGTTGAAAAACTCGTCTGGAAAATATGTGGTGTGTACTTCTTTCTTAGTGCAAAACGGCAAAAAGAAATTTGAAAATTTTTAAGGAATATTCTATGTGAGAGACCACAAAATTCTAAAATTGTCTTTCACAAGATGTCTATCCTTGAAGGTGTTGTACACAGATGAACTAAATCTTTTTTGGTGTGAAGTTTTTTCATCGGAAAATCGGGAAAGAACGCTCTCCCAATTCAATTGGTTCATTGTTCGGTTTACCACACAGTAGTGCTACTTATGAGCGAGTCTTCTCAAAAGCCAATTTAATAACAACAAAAACAATAAATAGTTTAAATGCAACTACCGGAAGTGGTGTCCGTTCTTCTATCAAACTCGGAAATGAAAACCACAGGCAATCTTAATCAAAAACTATATGTAGTAGAACTTATAACCCACGTGTAAACCCACGGATTCGCATATTGTTTCAGAGTTTTAAGATGTTAAATGTGTCGCTAATCTCACCTGAATAAGATAACTGCCTAGACGGGATTGTGCTGTAGTAATATCCTAGAACGTCTCTACACGGGAATTTCGTTAAAATAATAAAGGGTCTTTCATTAAGGACTTGACAACCTCTTTTTTTTAAATAAATGGTAAATTACTTGAGACATCTAAAAAAAATTTATTTTCTTGCATTACTATCAAAACATTTATTAATCGACTTCGTTAATATGTCCACCACGGGAACGTATGCAGCGGTCGATACCTTGACCACAATTTTCGATGAATCGGCGCACATTTCCACTGATACGGCCGCTATTTTTCGTTCAATATTGGCTCTGAGCTCCTCTAACGTCGTCGGTTTGTTGGCATAAACCAATGATTTAATGAAGCCCAATAAAAAAAAAGCCTAGAGGCGTTAAATCACACCATCTCTGCGGCCAATAGACGGGTCATTTTCTAGAGCTATACGTTCACCGAACAGGGACTTCAATAACTTCATTGTTGTACCCGCTGTGTGGCTTGTGGCACCTACTTATTTGAACCACATATCACTAATTCATACAATTGCGCATGAAGTGCTGTTTCTTGAAGCACATGAGGGTTCTCACCTATCCAGTTACGCATATTTTACTTATTGACGAAGCCGTTTAACCAAAAATGCGCTCCATCGCTGAAGATGATTTTGCAATGAAATTCTTCATTTTCCTCCATCATGTCCAGAGCCCAATTCGAGAACGTACGTCGCTTTATATGATCAAGTGGCTTTAATTCTTGAGTCAGCTTGATCTTGTAAGGGTGTAGGCCAAGATCCTTTCGCAAGATTCGCCATAATGTTCGGGCAAACCGTAGTCACACTGGGACGGCAACATCAAGCAGCGAATATTCTTACTCAAATTTTTTCATTAGAATATCAATTATTGCTTGTCTACTTTGACGAGAATTCCGGCCGAATATTGGCGTTAACGCTAGTCCTTCGTGTACTTCATCATGATGAAAATGTCAATTTTACTGAATATTTTGACATTGACAGTTCGGTAATCGGTTTAAGGGTGCGTTCACACAGAACGTTTGAAGTTGTCAAGTCGCTAATGAATGACCCTTTATTAAATGGCCATACTGCTCTGTACTGCTATTTTTTTAAGGTACTGCTTTTTCTGGGACTGAAACAACGACACTGATCCATGAACAAGATGTTAAGAGGAACTCTAACTCCATTAGCACCTCCATGCGTGTGGTTGGGCACAATTGGCGCGCTAGTGCACACTGTTAAGAATCTGTCTTGCTTCAACCAGACTGGTCCTTTTAACAAATGCGGCTGCTCCGTATTGGTATCACAATTACAATTAACACCCCTCGCAGGGTGATAGGACTGCATTCATATGACTTTCTCCATAGGAATGGCTTTCTTTGAAATTTCGTTCATGTGTCGCTAATTTCAATTTCAAGAACCAGTCGTTCCACAACTCCCGAAGAGACAGGACGGCTAGTTACGGAAGATTTAAAGCAAGCAAGTGCGATATAGTGGTGATTAGCCAAATTTAATTCTTATAGTCAATTGGCTCAGTAGACTAAGTGTCAGACTCTGACGTCGAAAGCGTGGGTTCGATTCTCAGCCGGGAAAAATTTTGTTTTATTTATTTGAGAAACAACTAGAGTCAACAAAAGTGTAAAAACAAAAGTGGAGAATAAAAAGTGACGGTAGGCGATGGACCCCGGAAAAACTGTGGTCCCGCGTACGGGTGTGGGTGTGCCGTTGCGACGCGTGGTGCAAACACGCGAGCTGGCAAAAAAATCATCTGCAGCAAGACCAGCAACAACAGGAGCAGCAGCAGCAATAACAGCAGCAGCTATAACATCAGCAGCAGCACCAACAACAACAACAACAACAACAAAAACAACAACAACAAAAACAACAGCAGCAGCAGCAGTATGTACGCCAAGGGCAGTAGCTGCAAATGAAAATGAGTTGGCAACAACAACAGCGGTTCGGTCGTTGACCAGGCGGGTGGTCTCGCAGGTAACACCAGCAACAGCAATGATATCATCAATGGTAGCAGGAAAAACACCAGAAGCGGTAAATGTAAGCGAGGAGCTCAGAAAGGTTGAGAAGAGGCGACGCAAGTTAAAGCCGAAGCCGAATCTTTCGGCCAAGAGAAGGGTTAACTTGGCAGGTCACAATGTGGCATCATCGGCGGCTGCAACCGATGATGATTGCGAAAATTCCAGCTCTTACGAATTTGAGGGTGGAAATGACCGGTACGTCGGAGAAGGAAATTCCTTCAGGGACCTACAGGTTGATGATGAGGAAGTCGTCCAAATGGACGAAGAAGTGGACGAGGAGGCGCAGCTGGACAAGCTCATAAAAGAGCTACTAGAGAAGCGCGACCAGTTGCGCATAAAGAAGCTGCAGCAACAGCAACAACAAGCTGTGCTCAAGCAGCAAGCACAGCAGCAGCTGCAGGAGAAGCAGCAACAACGGCTACAACAACAACAACAACACCAACAACAACAACAACAACAACAACAACAACAACAACAACAACAACAACAACAACAACAACAACAACACCAACAGCAACAACAACAGCACCAACAGCAAGAACAACAACAACAATCAAAGCAGCAAAAGCAGATTAAGGTACAACAGCAACAGCAGCAACAAAAGAAACAGACAAAGGTAAAAATTCCACCTATAAACGTAAGTAATTTTGAGATTTTAGATAGCATAAGGTTATGTAAGCTAATAACGAAAAATTTTCATGTAAAAAGGCTTACAGCCAACAAGCACGTAATTTTATGTGAACAAATAGAGGAGTACCATAGGGTTCGTGCCGCCTTGGGAGAGGTTAAGACCGAGTACTTTACGTACACCCCAAGGGAGCAAAAGCTAAAAACCGTGGTATTAAAGGGAATCGATCCCTCAATTAAAACAGAGGAGCTCGAGAAAGAGCTTAAAAATTTTGAAAGCGACGACCTCAAGTTCGTGGGGGTTAAGCCGTTTTCCTCGGCTGTGGCAAGGGGTGGTAACCGGTACTTACCATTCTTCCTGGTCCAGCTTACTCCTGACAGCAAAATTGACAGGCTGCGAAATATCCGCTACCTGTACTATCATGCTGTAAGATGGGAGAAATTAAAACGATCAGATCGCATACTTCAATGTATGCGCTGCCAAAGGTTCGGGCACGCCGCAGCTAACTGCAACATGCAGTTTAGATGTGTCAAGTGCGATAGGGACCACATGCATGGTAAATGCTCTCTAGGTAAGGAGAGAGTCGAAGACCGGAGTGTACTCTCCTGTGTGCTCTGCAGGAACTCTGGGCATCCCGCCAACTTCAGGGGTTGTCCAAAGTACCAAGAATTGAAAAAGAGAGTCCAGGCCCGCAAACAGCAGTCTGAAGATGATAGGCGTCAGAAGAGTCGCTCGTTCGCAAATTTTGTGGCACCCAACGTGTCCTTTGCCCAAATGGCAGCTGGACCGGGTCAAGCCCACATGACATCAAACCAACCAATGGTAGCCCAAAAGGCACCAGAGGTGGATCTGGACTTAAAATCGATCCTTCTGTCTCTGCATGGAAAGATCGATAAGTTCCAGAAACAATTAAATGAACAAGCGGCCCGAATTGACTTTGTATATTCGGAGCTGTTTGTGGGGTCTGGTGTGCCATAAGTCTAATGGCTGCGCTGGATGAGGGAAACTTAAAGATCCTTGCTGTGAATGTTAATTCACTAGTCAGGATCGAGAAAAGAACGTCACTTGCCAATTTGTTGAAAACCGAAAACCCGGATGTGCTTTTGGTTAGCGAAACTAAGCTAAATCAGAAGCACAAATTGGGATACAAAAACTATCATGTAATAAGAAGAGACCGGCCTCACTCCACTCAAGGTGGTGGGGTTGGAATCTTAATTCGAAAAGGCCTGCGCCATAGGGTTATATATAGCGGGGACGTGCGTAGGTTCCAGTTGTTGGAAGCATGCATCATATGCATTCCTCTCCATAGCCGGAGGAGAATGTATGTGGTGTCGCTTTACGCACCTGCAGCACCTCCACCCAACCAATTTATGACAGAGCTCGAGACACTTTTTCGTAGTCTGCAGCTGAACTCGGAGGAGAATTATTACTTCTTGGCCGGAGATATTAATGCCAAACATGCGGCATGGGGAAATGTTACTGCAAATCCCAGGGGCAACCAGTTTCACGACTGGTGGCGCCTCAATATGATTGAGTACAAACTCGAGTTGTACGCGACGGATATCCCTTCCTTCCCAAGAAGCGGTGCTTTCCTGGACTTGGCCTTAACGGACGCAAGACTTCAACTGACAAACATAGACCAATACACGCGGAACTGTTTACGTGCGTTTGAGTACGATAGTGACCACTACGGACTCGCCGCCGCAATACGGGTCCCGAACGAGCAAACGCTGCTGGAGGAGTACGAAGCAGTGTGTTCATTCGATTATCGGAGGGCACAATGGTCGCGCTTCTCCAGATTGTTAAAGCGAGATATACGTTCGAGTGGGATTGACCCACCGACAAACAGTAACATGACAAATGATGACATTGATCGGCATTTATTGCAAATGGACGACGCCATCAAACGAACTATGGAACGAACTATTCCTCGGGGAGGACGTTCCGACGACGACCAGACAGAAAAGTACAGAAACCCTACAATCGACGCACTATACCGACAGAAAAGTAGACTGCTCTCGAGGCTTAAACGGCTGTACAGGCAATTTACTGATCGCGACGACCCGGAGGTAAGGATGCTGAAGTCAGAGATCCGAATCCTGAAACAGCTGATAAAAGAAAATTACAGAAAATCTGTAAGTCTGTATTGGGGCAATAAAATTCGGGCTATTAAAACCTGTAGTCCGAATATGTTCCCACAGATAAATAAGTTGTTCAGGAGGAAAGATCACAATGATATTCCTTGTGTTCGAATCTCCCAGACAGCAGAGAACAGACAGACAGTACTGACTGCTGGAATAAGTCCGGAAAGTGTCGCTTCAAACGACGATTTTTTCGTGGTCGAGGACCCACAGGAGAAAGTGGATTTGCTGGGCGCTTGTTTCGAGGCCGTGTATACGGTGAACAATCCTGTTCGCCGTAACCACGACATTGAGAATAGGGCTCTAGTGAGCCACTTCTATCTGCGCACCGAACTTGAGAATTGGCGATCTGAGAATAACGGATTCACCGTGTTCACTGATGAAAACCATGCTAATGCAGTTGTCGCCAATGGCCGAGATGCATCGCACTTGTTCGTGTCGAAGGATGATCTTCTGTGCATCTTCGAGTCGCTAAAGAATAAAAAGTCGGCGGGGATGGATGGTGTCCCAAACGTCGTATTGAGACACCTGCCTTTGGAGGCTGTAGATATTTTCACCACGCTGTTTAACAATGCGCTGAATAATGCACATTATCCGGCGCATTGGAAGGTAGCTGTGGTACACCCTATCCCGAAAAAATGTAAAGATAGGACGAACCCTGCCAATCTCCGGTCAATTAGCTTGCTTCCGAATATTAGCAAGGTCTTTGAAAAAGTTGTCAATAGTGTCCTGTTAAAGTGGGTCGAGGACAATAACATAATTCCGGAAAACCAGTTTGGTTTCAGGGCGAGGCATGACACTATTCATGCCGCGTCGAAACTGGTTTCCGACATTCAGTGGAATAAATGCAAGAACCAATGCACGGGTGCTTGTCTGGTTGATTTTGAGAAGGCTTTCGACACCGTATGGTTAGAGGGACTTTTCTACAAGTTGACCAGGCGGGGGATGCACAAACCTTTGCTATATGTAATTTATAATATGCTTATGGGAAAGAAGTTCGTAGTCAAATGTGGCAACGTGACTTCGAGCAGAGTCTTTCAAATTAAAAACGGTTTACAGCAGGGGGCGGTCAATTCTCCGATCCTGTTTAACATTTACACGAGTGATCTGGTGGGTTCACTCAGACATGCTATAGCGTATGCCGACGATTTGGTGGCATACAGATCAGGTTCTAAAATCGAGGTCATTAATATCCTTTTGCAGCGTGACTTCGATCAAATTAAGCGATATTGCGACGACTGGAAGTTGAAAATCAACTTTCAGAAGACAGAAACAATCTTGTTCAGAACTCCATTGGCTGGGGCCTCTAGGGATACCAGAAAAAACTGGAAGAAATTGGCCATTATTGGACAGGATGGGCAGCCATTGGCGGTGAGAAGCGTAGTTAGATATCTAGGTATCTGGCTTGACCAGTATCTATATTTCGATAGACATATAGTTGCTTGTCTTGCTGGGGCCAAGAGGGCTTATGCTCTGACAAGGAGACTGTTTCATAGCAGTCAACTTGACTCCAGAGTGAAGGTCATTTGCTACGTGGCCCTTATAAGGCCGATCATCGCTTATGGTTGTCCATTGTGGTTTAATATAGCGCCTAGTTATATGGAAAAGATTCGGGTTTTGGAGAGACAATGTCTTAGGACCTGTCTCCGATTGTTCCGAACGCCTGAATCCAACTATATAAAATACTATCCCAACAAGGTCCTATACGATGGGGCTCAGTTGAATAGGATTGACAATTTCCTCATTAAGGTCACTCGAAGGCACGTTGCAAGGGCGATGGCCAGCGACAATAGTCTGATATTTGGGGCTTACTACCCCAATGAAATGTACATTGAGAGTACACTCCGGTCTGGCTTTATCCCGCCAGAGGCATTTATCCATATTGATGCAAAAGGGCTGGTACAGACGAGGGATGGTATTCCGGTCTTATACCATCGCTACCGCAGCGCGAGAGATAAGCGGCTCCTCCATGACGGGGACGTCGCCAATGCTCATGAGCTCCTCCGTTTTAGTACCGCAATATCGGAGAGGGATAGATTCGACACGGAAAAGCAATTCGCCGAATTTTGGTGGCTTGTTGAGGGGGGAGGGGTCAACATGCCCTCCCAGGACGGTGCGTTACTCTATGTAACTTCCTCTTAGCTTATAAGTTAGATTAAGTCAGCTAGGGCGTTTTTGGGAGAGGCCGGGCTCGTCAACGTGTGGTGGTGCTTCTGGGAGTTGACTGACGCTGTAAGGCTTCAGTCGGCTCACGGCGGCGCGTGTGCACGTTGACGACTGCCAGGCGCTCGGAAAGCAATTGGGATTTTGACCACTTGTTGCGCAAGGCAACGAGTGCTCAGAATCCTAATTATAGTTAGAATACGTTAAGTAGTTTAAGTAAGTAGAATAGGTAGTTTGTAATTTGTTTTATATAAAATCCCAATAATGAAACCGAGTTTTAATAAATTTTCTCGAGGAATATATATGTAAGATTAGTTCGTAAAATAGTTCGTAGGCCGAAAGGCAATAATTCTAAGATATAGTTAAGTTTAGAGCGTTCGCATAAGGACCAATAAATAAGAATAAGTATCCTGTTAATTTTAAGTTAGGTTTAATCATTTTTGTCTAGTATGTAAGTAGATATTTGTCAATGAATAAAAAAATGAATTTCAAAGTCAAAAGTCAATTTCAAGAACAGCCCTCGAAATTATATATATTTAAACCTCGAAAAATGTGTATTCACTATGTCAATGACCGTTGTGGTCTTTGAATCAGCAGACATAATCAACATGGTATGTACTGTAAATAGGTCTGGAACTTTATATGTATGAATTATGAATATGCGTGTGAATGTAAATACCTAACAATTTCGGTGAAGCGAGAAAATGAAATCAATTCTACACTAAGGGCCAGATCGTTTAAAATGAATACGATCACGCGATTTTTGGCACCCTTCCCCTACATACGAGTACTGACTAGATAATGCGTATTCACACATTTGTTGGTGCAGTTGCTCAGTGGACTACTAATCAAAAGGTCACCGCATCAAATCCCTCCGGGGACAAGAAACGTCTTAAAAATGTTTCCACTCAGATATAGTCTGCCAACTCAGGAGGAACGGAAAATTGCCTTAAAATCATGATTTAATAATAATTGTGAAGCAAATCAGCATCGTCGTGGAAGAAGGAGGAGACAAAGCAAACAAGGACTAACGAGCATTCCACTTTCCGCTGTTGGAATGTCTTGCTTTTCGCAACTGTGTATTTATGTGGACTTTGTAGTATCTTAATGTAGATAGGTACTCCACTCAGTGTTTGGTGCGTTGGATAACTGAGCTAGGTTTGATGGCCGAATCGCGGGGACATACACCTTTATCTTTACTACCCCAACTCTCGGAAAAGCCTGGCGACTTTCCAAGAGTGTTTATATCTTCAAAATATTTCCCAACTTTGGCATTCCAACTCGGCATTTACCTGCATAATTCTCCCTTGCATCTGTGCCAAAAATACAACTTCGCACAAATAAATGGCCGCAAATATTTACTTGCTTAAATTTACCAAAGGTCTATTAGTTTTGCTTCTATTAAAGATCGACTAATTTCAAAACGCAGTTTTCCAATTTTTCTAGCAAATGTCATTCAAACCGGCTAAGAACACTTTCACACAAGTATTGCCTCCTTGATTAATGACCACCGCCAATAATACATTATTTATATTCGCCGCTTTGTATGCTCAAAATGTATTTTTTTTTTTGATAAAGGAACCTAACAACAGAAGGCAGCAAACGGCCAATAATATCATCCCAATAAAAACGTTACAAAAAACAATTCCATCACTGCATGGCACTTGCTGAATAAATAATTCCAGCGAGAGACAGAGTCGTTATCGGCAAAGCTCCCAGGGGCACAATATGCCTTCTGCTACAAAGGCAAAAATCATTTTTTGTCAATTTAAAGTCGATTGCGTGTCCTGTGCTGGGTCCTTATCCGAGTTAAATAATATCGATTATTAAATCAACAGAAGGGTTTGACATCTTAATCACACGTAAAAGCCGCACGTTAGCACGTGAGAGAAATACGAACGAGGATATCAATACGAGCATTTGATCGATGGCAGTGGTTTAAGGGTATTCAATGAGCTCATTGTATATCCTAGCTTCAATGTGCTTTCTCAACCTATAACTTTTCACAGAACCTCACTCTGCTTTATAGTGCAAGGGTTTGTTGTTAAGTTTGGAAAGTTTTTCTATTTTCTTCATTCACTTTTTGGTGGTTGTGCTGAAGAGAGTTCAGTTGCTGTATGACGAAAACAGTAAGTTAACATTTCATACATCCTGCGAAACTTCGATCCGCCAAATAGTTTTATTAAGGGGGTCTTTCATTAGCGCCTTGACAACTTGAAACTTTCAGTGTGAACGCGCCCTTAAACCGATTGCCGAATTGGAAATGTCAAAACATTCAGTAAAATCAATCAAAAATGTTCATCATGGTGAAGTACACGAAGGATCAAGGTTTACAAATAATTAAAATTGACTACCGAAGTTCCGAGTCGGTGGTCGGAACTTTAAGAGCGTTAACGCCAATTATTGACCGTAATTCTCGTCCCAGTAGACAAGCAATTCATAGTCCAGTGAAAAAATTTAAGTCTGAATATTCGCTGCTTGGTGTTGCCGCGCCAGTGCGACTACGTTTTGCCCGAGGTGTGGAAAATATTACTGCCGTAGAGGCGTCCGTCCCAAACCAGCCAAATCAGTAGGTTTCCGGCGTTCTCAAAAATCGGACCTCTCCCAGACCACATTATGGCGAATTTTGCGTATCTCCTAAGCCCTTACAAGATCAAGCGGACTCAAGAACTAAAGCCACTTGATCATATGAAGCGACGTACGTTCTCGAATTGGGCTCTGGAAAATGAAGAATTTCATCGCAAAATCAGCTTCAGCGATGAAGCGCATTTTTGGTCAAACGGCTTTGTCGATAAGCAAAATATGCGTTACTGGACAGGTGAGAATCCTCATGTGCCTTATAAAACAGCACTTCATCCGCAAAAAGTCACTGTTTGGTGCGGTTTTCATGCCGGTGCGTCATTGGCCGTTTTTTTTCGTCAATGAAAATGACCGTCACGTTACGGTAAATGGTATTCGCTACAGAGACATGCTGGAACGTTATTCCTTCGAGCAATTGCCTGAATTGGACATCCGTGATATGTGGTTCCAAAAAGACGCTGCCACAAGCCACACAGCGGGTGCAACAAACGAGTTATTGAAGTCTCAGTTCGGTGAACGTGTTATCTCGAGAAACGGACCCGTCTATTGCCCGCCGAGATCGTGCGATTTAACGACTCTAGACTTTTTTTAAGGAGCTACATTAAATCATTAGTCTATGCCAACAAGCCGTCGACGTTAGAGGAGCTCAGAGCCAATATTGAACGAGAAATAGCGACCGTATCGGTCGAAATTTGTGGCCGGGTCATCGAAAATTGGGTTCAACGTCTCGACCGCTGCATACGTTCCCGTGGTGGACATATGAACGAAGTCGAATTCCATTCATTAATGTTTTGATAGTAATTCAAGCCAATAAAATTGGTGTTGAGATATCTCAAGTAGTTTGCAATTTATTCAAAAATGAAGTTGGAAAGTCCTTAATGAAAGACCCTTTACAATCTGCTCAAATACGATTATTCATTTTTAGATTTGACAAAGTATTTTTTCTTGTTGGTTGAATCCTTGTGGGAGGCTAGCGCAGATGATAGCAGGTTATTCGACACCTTTTTTGGTACTCGTACGCCAACATGATGTGAGTACAGCTTCTGAAGCGGATTTGTGGTGCACATGTGAAGTGGAGATTTATTTTTCCCCAGTAGAATGTCATGAGTTTTATTTTGCATAAGATATGCAAATACGTCTACCTCCTCGCGTGCACACCCACATGGTATTAACATGTGGAACACAATTACACCAAGGACGATTTATGCTGGCTACAGGAGTGCTTCATTTCCATGCGATATTTGCTAAACTAAAAGTAAAGTACATACCGGGATAGTGGTTGCGTTGTCATTGCGGGTAGGAGTACATATTTTAAAATAACTGAGGATGTATAAAATTCTGCAAATCGCAGGATAAAATCTCTCATTTACATACTCGGCCGCTGCATGTAAAACAGTCTCAACAGGCTAAAAGATATGTTGGAGAGTAATCGCTATTACAATAATTGTGAAAATTGTTTTATTTTAAATGTCAAACTTAGTTTGAACTTTTAATTCCTTGCAAATTTATGTATTACTTGATTAAAAGCTGTTGCTGTATAGGTCTTGTACTTATAATGTTGATTACACAGCGCAATCAGAAGGGAAATTCGGATAACAGAGAGAGAGAGGAGATGCCGATGCAAGTTGGTTTTGAATGCTCATAAATTGCAATGCGACGGAAAGATATTTTGTATTTCAATGTAACCCGAATACCGGCATAGGAGTGAGGAGGTTGAAATATTTAAAGGCAGAATACAGCGGCTTTTTTCATTTGAGCACATTCGGTGAAAATACCGATAGAAGTACGAAAGACAGTAGGCATTGCGACTATGACAAAAAGAGTGTACCGATTTAGAGTTTTATCGCGTTTCGTTTTTATTCTGTCGGGCTCCCAAGTAATCGGTGCATCGTACTCAAGATTTAAGCGGATAAACGCTATACATATTATAGCCAGATCAGAAGAGGTGAAAAGTTGCCTCCATCGCATAAAAAGCTTAGCAGCATTCTTGGCGACATCGAATTATGGTCTTTCAATGAAGATTGTGATTTACACACATACCGGGAATGACAAGTCTTCTAGTTTCCGCGATGAAAGTACGAATCGCAGGTAATGTCATACTATTCGGGGTTCGCTTTAATGCCAGAAGGCTGCATTGAGCTTAGGAAACATTAAATTCCACTCCATTGGTTATTCCCTACTTAAGACTACTATCAAGGTCGGCATTCAATGAGCTTAACAAGCGTTGCCATTCCTGTACCAAGCCGAAGATGAGGATAAACCTGGAAATGTATATAAAAAGCTGAGGGTAGTGTAATCATTGAAGAAATTGAACGGATTGAAACTAACAGACAGGAGATCATTTATAAAAATGAGAAAGATAGTCGGAGACAAAACAGAGCCTTGGGGAATACCAGCATTTATTTTTTGGGTTGCAGATATTGACGTTGTTTTTGGGCGACTTAAATTGAACGGTCCGAAAGGAATCATCGATTGTAAATGCATGAATTTTCGACTAAATAGCTTGATTCCAAACTCTGTTAAAGGCATTCGAAACCTATTGCTGCGAAAAGCATATTGCCGTTCATAAACACGTTTTCGGGATTCAAGATATTTCATAAGCTGACGGCTTATCAGCATATCCATGACCTTGGAATGATAGGAGGAGGGAGATGAAGATTTTTTACGGACAAGCTAGACAAATGCTGTTTTGCATCTTCTCGGAAAGTGCCCTGAAGAATAGGATAGAAAGCAAAGCTCAAGCACTGGTTTGCCAGAGCGGAAGAAAACATTTTTAGAACGATCAGGGTGAAACAATATCTGGACCAGCGGATTTTTTTTTTGGCTGGCTGTGAGAAGATAAAAATTAAGAAGGAAAATAAGAGTCTTTCATCAACATTTTAATGGAAAACCAACAAATGATCAAAATCTCAAAAAAAACTCAAAAATTTGGAAATATGTATTTCGAAAAACATAATATTTGTTAAGATTGAAACATGCAAAAATATCATCTCTCAAAGAAATATTTTTTTTTTCTTACAAGAACAGTTTAGTCGGATATGACCAACCAACATAACAAATAACATATTTCAAAGAACATTTCACAACTTACCCGGCTCCCCCTTGTTAAAAAAAAAAGATTATTAATGTCCACGCCATAGACCAAATGCATTTTATATGCTGTACATTTAGTATGCGATTAAAAAGCAAAAAAGCTACTTCTCCTTAATTCTCATAAAATGGAATGTCCTCAATAATTTCTGAGAGTCTGTTTTTCTCCCAACTTGGTTAAGAGTTGTTTTTGCCAGTCGGTTAAGTTATTTTAAGACCAAAAACGTTCAGGTCTTGGACTCAGAACCGCATTCTTAAGTATGTTTGTTCCTATTAGAATTTGTTTGACAAAACTGATCCAGTTGTGTCGCGTGAAGCTGAAAAACACGCGGTGCAATGTGCAGTTTAGAAACAGCAACACCGTATTACGGCTGACTTCTTCAATCTTATCCTAAAGCAGATAGTGTGCAGAGCAAGTGGAAACACGCAAGGCACTTTCTTCAACAGATCCGTCCAACTGGTAGGGTACGAACGATATCGACATCAACGGCCGATCTCAGAGTGCGTGTAGGAGACTTTCATGTTGATTGGAGAAGAGGCGAAATTGTTTGGTCTTGAATTCAACTTGGCAAAGCCAAGTACTTCTTTAAATAAACAAATATCTGTTTACCGACTAGGACAAGACGTCACTGTGGGTAGCAGCAACTTTGACGTAGTAAGGGAATTCACCTATCTCAGAGTAGATATCAACTCCAAGAATGAGATCTGGGTGGAGATCTGACGAAGAATTTCTCTAGGATACCGTTGCTACTTCGGTTTGGCAAGACCAAGTACAAACTCAATTAAACACTGACACTGTCAGTTCTGCTCTATGACACCGAGCGCCTAGGTTCGAGAAGGCGAGTAAGGCCAAACCTCTGTTTTAAAGACCAGGCCATCGCGGATGCCAGAGCGCTTTGTTTGGAAGCTTGCGCTTGGCAAGCTGTAAAAAAAAATACTCGCCTATAGTTCCCTTTTCATTATCTCTGTTTTATTGTTCTCGAAGTTGTCATGTCATTGAGCCTGGTGGGTTAGGTTAGGTTACGTTTGAAGGGAAGTGCACAGCCATTGCTGTGCTTGCACGGGGGCCCATTGGTCCATTGTGATCCCTTTTTGTTTATCTTGGTAAAAACTTCACTTACAATAAAAACACTTACCATGCTTCGTTTAAATTGTTCTTGCTGGTTGGCCTATTGGAACCAACCTGTTTTCTTGACAAACCTGATTATGTCCGTCAGTGGTACCTGCGCTACGTCCTCTAAGTCTTCGAAAAATCTGTTACCCAGATAGCGAAGTCGAGATGTCTGGAGGTTTGGACACTCGCACAGCAGGTGTTTGATGGTCTCGGTTTCTTCGGTATCCTAACAGCTCCTGCAGTAGTCTGGTGAGCTAATGCCCAGTCCGTTTGCCATTACTCCTATGGTGCAGTGGCCGGTCAGTACGCCGGTTAGGATACGTATTTCTTGTTTATTCATTCCCAGAATGTGCTTTGTTCTTTTCTCGTCGATTCTTGGCCATAGGCTGCGAGATATAACACAGTCGTTCCTTTGGGACCAGGTAGTATTAATTTGTTCCCTCAGTTTTTGGTCAATGTTTCTTTTTGCTGCACTAATTGGGATGTCTATTGACGTAATGGCGTCCATTGCGTAAAGTTCTGACCCTGTTCTTGCTAGCTCGTCTGCCTTTTCATTCCCCACGATGTCGCTATGACCGCGGACCCAGCAGAGGGTGATCCTGTGTCGTTCGCCTATTTCGTTAAGGGATTTTAGGCAGTTCCTGACTGTTTTTGAATTTGTGGTTTCGCTGTCTAGTGCTTTGATCGCCGCCTGACTGTCTACGAAGATTGTAATCTTGGAAGGATCCAGATTCTTCGCGGAGATTGTTTCTGCTGCCTTGTCTATGGCGACTTTTTCGGCTTGAAAGACGCTGCGTTCGTTGGGGAGTCTGTAACAGGTCCGTTATATCTAGGGGCTCGCAGAAAACTCCTGCTCCTGTACCTACATCCATTGAGCCTGGTAAAACCTCTATGGAAAAAAGTTCGTATCCCGAAATTGGCATCAATGGAATTTTTTCATAACTCTATAATTTCCAGAACTTGAAGTTGCACCATTTCTTTTTTTAAGATATAACTATTCACTTCTGGGAATAGTCAGGGCAGCCGTAATCGGAAAATGTTTAAAAATGTCCGAAGAGAAAATTATTTTAGTTTGAAAATGGTAACCAATATTTCTTTCTCTCAGTTTGATAATTTTTAAAACTCGAATATATTTTGATTCCCACGATTAATATTTAGAGTCAATAGTCTCCGCAGGTGGGCTCATTAATACTACCATGATATTTTAATAATTAGATAATAGTAAATTACAAAAAAGATATGAATTTCGCTGTTTAAATTATTTCTCAGCCAGGTGCTCTTGATTTCATACACTTTTCCTATTTCGACATTCTCTAGATATGTGTTGCTTATATTGGCCGATAGGTTTTTGCTCCAATCAGCGTTACCGCTAAGAGACTATAGTCGCTCTTTGCAACTATAGAGCAAAAGCTCTATCTGCTATTTTGAAAGTGTCGGTTTCCAGTTTCCACACGATTTACCATTCATATTATTATGTTGCAATTGACACAACTGTAGGGCAGATGAACTGAACAAGCACGGAACTAAACTGCATATTTTACCTAAGGTTCCTTAGTCATACCATTCGGTAAATGAAAACTCATGTTTAAGCTGGATACCGTCGAGAAATCTAACCTAAAGTGGACAACTGGTACAAAATGTCTAGAGATAAAACAGAATCGGACTAAGCTGAATCTGTTTGATCTTGTTTTAGATTATAGATTTTGTCTTAACATTTCGCTAAAAAAAAACACAATGATTTACAATAAAGTTAATAAAGAATGGGAACAGGAAAACGCCGTCTTCCGATTTGACAATTAATGTTTAACGTATTTGAGAGAGTTATACACAACGTGGACTTTTAGATAAGTTTAATCAAAAATAATAATAATAAGAGTGACTTAGTGAAAAGGAATAATATATATGAAAAACAAAAAATCGTACTTTAGCCGTCCAACACGAACGCGGAATGTTCTATCACGCTCTGTTTTTCCTACACATTATGACTTGCTAACATTTTAACATTTTTCTCAACACCGTAGAGGCGTCCCTGTTTTGAACATATACCCGCCTTTTCAATGTTTTTAAAAGAGCTACATTTTTTCCTAAAGCGGCTTTATTTGCTACCTTTTTATGTTTTCCGGCCGTAACGCTACCAATCCTCAATAAAGTGAAATACATATTCAGCAATCTGTTATCTGTCAATCGATAATGAATATCTGTGAATCCAACAATATTTCTCACCTTTGAACTACAGGAATTTATTTATTCACCAAATATATGATTTGTCAAATATTGATTACATCGCGGCCTCAAAAAGACATAATATTTGATTCGAATTATTTAAATTTGTATACCTTATTCTAAGGGTATATTAATTTTGACTCATAGTTTGTAACATACCTTAATATTGCCCGTAGACCCCTAAAAGTTACTATATTTATGATCAGCATCGATAGTAATGTCGAAAAAATAAGGCCTTTAAACTGGACCTAGAGAGCTGAAATTTTAACCATATACTCTCTAGTGGCCCGAAATAATCAAGTTTAAGAATTTTTGAAATCCGCATACAGACACACCCTCAAACTCAAAAAAAAAAACAATTTTATCGAAAAAATCGAATTTTGTGCTAGAAAGCTGACATTTTTTATATTTTGATCTTTGACTCCTAAAACTGCTCGGGAGATAACATTTCTAAAATCCGCCCACTGACAAGCCCACAATTAAATAAAACAATTTTATTGAAAAACCAAAGTTTGAGCTAGGGAGCTGAATATAATTTATACTTTCTAGCGGCCCTTTATGCTCATGTGTAAATATTTTCAAAATCCGCATACTGACACTCCCACAATTTAAAAAAAAACTTTTTTTGAAAAACCAAAGTTTGAACTAGGGAGCTGAGATAATATATATATGTATTATATAGGAATAAGAATAGGGTATCCAACAGTTCGCCCAAGCGGACTGTAGCCCGTCCCTATGATTTTTTTTACTCATAGCTCGTTTATTTTTTTTTTTAAATTAACAATAGCAAAAAATTGATGTATTTTCATATACGTTGTACACAAATTGGCAATTCTTTCTACCAGTGAAAACCCTCTAGTTTTCGATGCCAAGGATATACCTGCTGACATACCCCAGTAACGAGAGTTGGAACCCTGCGGATTTACAGAATTTGCAGTTTGTAAGGAACAAGAAGAAGCTGTACAAAAATACTTAAATTTCTCGAAATTTTGTTGTAAAATTTAAAAAGAAACTTTTTATTTATATGCTTTTAAAATATTTATATACGACCAATTTATTAATATACTTCCTCACTCATTTGATTACGAGCAAGTTGGTTTTTGGTTGAATTTTGGATTTTTTTTTAAATCCTTGGATAATCTAAGAAAAAGCAAATGCAATATGAAAGAAAGATATATTATAAGTTAGGTTGAAAACACACCGTTGTAAAAAACAAAATTGGGATTAAGTACATAAATTAAATATTTATTATGCTCTTCTCAATAAGGTAATAAAATTAGTCCTTCTTTTCTCTCACTTGATTACAAACAGTAGCTAAATCTACCAGTATTGAGATTTGAAATCAAATATAAAGCCATTTAGAGTACAAGGGACCTTCGTTTTAAACATAACTTCATAGACACAACAACTATGGATAAAAGAAATTCATTTACCAAGGATAGAAAAGTCCAAATTCGAGCTTACAAGTAACAAGGCAAATCTATCCGTTTTATAGCCGGTAAAATTGGAAGAGTACCAACTGTTCGTCATAGCTATCCTAAGGACCTTGAGACCTATGGAAAGGAGAATTGGAAAGGAAGAGTAAGCACAGAAACAACAAGTCACGATCGACGGCCGATACTGAAAACTGCTTCAAATTCAAGACTTTATCTAAGAAAAATCAAGGCAGAAACTGGAGTTGAAGCTGGTAGATCAACTGTTCATAGCGTAAAACAGCATGCCAACTAACAAATGAAAAGAAAACCACAATTGAACGCAAAAGTCAACAATTGGTTTTTCCCAGGTAATTGAAGGACATAAAAAAAGTCGTAAGATTAAACCAAAAAACTACCTGTTCGTAATCAAGTGAGGCGAAGTGTAAATTTGCTAAAAAATCACGCCTTTTATTAATGGATTAAACAAATTCCTATGTATTTATTAAATATTAATTTATTTATTTATATATTTATTTATTTATTTAATATTTTATTTCTTTAATTTTTTTAAACAACCATTCGATAAAGAGTTAAATAAATGTTGTATTTGTTGTGCTTCTCCCTTTTTCGCAACGAAAAAAAATTGTCTCTAATTTTGTTATTTCATTGTTTTATAAATAAAATGATGTCCTACATAATATTGACTCTTTAAACCTGAACTTAACCTAACGTAGTTCTATATACCTGTTTGGCATTCTAACTGCCCTCCAGACACCAGTTAAAGTACTTCAATTCGGGTTAAAAGTCAATTTAATAATATTTCCTCTTTAAATTGAAGTCGCAATTGGTATTCTTCGCTCGCAAGAGGCAGCTAAAGGAAAACTTAACGATTTTTATATCCTCAAATCTACGGGGGTAAGTATAAGTAGTATGTATAAATCTCAAATTAAGCAAGCTTTATTAGGGAAAACTGGTTATGGAGTGAGGGCAGCATAAATGCTTTTGTAACCGGGCGCTCAGATAGCGGCGGGCGTACATACTAAGGGAGTACTTAGAATCTTCGTAAAATACTTATAACTGAAGTTCTCTCACACCGTTCACTGTTTGAAAATAACTGTTAAAAATCAATAAACGTATTACTAGCTCATTTGTAGCTTAAAATTGTTTAAGTGCCAGAGTGTTTCTCAACCGGATAGGATTAATTTATTTGTGAATGATGTGATTGTACACACTTTTCATTATTGTGTTATTTTATTATCGATCGATTTTGTGGTAAAGAATTAAGATTAAAAAAGCTTTTTTTTGGGTACCATATTCCTATTCCTATCGCCCATAACGTGTGCGTGGTAAAAATCTTAGAATGGGTAAATTGGTAAGAAGGATATGGTTTATATATTCTTATAAAACTCTTTCGTGCATTTTTTAAAGGATTTTATCGAAAAAACAAATTCTTTGTCTGAAAACGGCTTTAAAAAATGGAGAATGGCAGGAAACTTTGCATGAAGGAATTGTTCAACTTGACTTTATTGTACTTTGCAAAGAGTAAGTTTGTGAGGTGTCCCCCATTTACACAAAATAATCCTAAATTTACTACGGAAACCATAAAACATGCTGAAACGCGTATCGTGGTTTGTGGATACTTTTCCTGCATCCGGTTTCTATTGTTATAAAACCATTAATGAACCAGCACTCTTACGGTGCAGGGGAATAAGTCCACGGGCATTAACTTCATATGAGAATTCGAACCACTCGAATGGGACTCACAAAAGTGGACTAAGTTTCCACTTGGCTTAGGAATTAACTCCACTTTGCTGTGTTGGGGCGTGTGTTATTGATTGGAAATAAAGAGTCAGTAGGTGAATTTGGTGTTATTCAAGAATGGTTTATTGGTGTGTATCTTCCCTCTAGAATGGATTAATGGAAAGTACGGGAATAACAATTTTTAACTCAAAATGAACGCTACATGAATACCATGAATGGTGAATAAACAAAGTTGATAAGCATTCAGTGATATCTTTTATAATACAAAGTTTTGATAACGACATCTACATTTGAATACATCAATATGGCTTCAACAGCTGTGAGAATCAAATCCATATCTGAACAATACCAGTGAGAATCAAGTCTCAGTAAAACGTTAAGTATTTTTAATTTTAATAAATAAAATAGCACCTACCCAAACCACGCAAAAAAAAAAATACCGTGAAGTGGGCCACCCATTACTGTTATCTGTTGAACTATTTCATACCTTATAAGCTTTGAAGTTCGCCGAAGTGAAATGGAAAAAGGCCGGCCGGTGAATGAGTCGGGGAGATGTCCATAGTTTTAAGGCCTTTTAGCTGCAATGAGGCCACACATGTGTCAGTTTCGGACGGACAATATGTCCGTTCGGACCGTTCAGTTCAAGTTGTTGTGGACGGTTTCAAGTCTGCAACTCACCAAATAAATGCTGGTGTTCCCCAAGGCTCTGTTCTGACTGTCTTTCTCATTTTCATAAATGATCTCCTGTGTGTAACTTTTAATCCAATCCATTCCTTTGCTGATGATAGTACCCTCAGCTTCTTATATTCGTTTATTGGGTCACGCCCCTCATCTTCGGGTGTGGAACTGGAACGGCAACGTATGTTATGCTCATTAAATTCCGATCTTAAGAGCATAACTCAGTGGGGTAAAACCAATAGAGTTGAATTTAATGCTTCCAAAACACAATGAAATCTCCTGTCATTAAAGCAAAACCCACACACACTGCCATTATCCATGAATGGCACTTGCATCGCTAAATCGAAAGTCTTTCCATTCTCGGTATGTGTGTTAATGACAACCTTCTTTGGAATGATTGCCAAGAACGCCGCGAAATGTCTACGCTTCCTTAAGCGATGCAAGAAATATTTCACCCTTTCTGATCTGGCTACAATTTATAAGGCGTTTATTCGCCAGAAGCTCGAGTACAACGCTCATATCTGGTCCGCTTTGGAGCTACTTGACAGGATCCAAAAACGCGCGATAAAACTCATTAACGACCGAGATATCGCGAGATCGATTGACTCTCTTAGTCATCGTCGTAATGTCTCCTGCCTTTCGTTATTTTATCGTTATTTCCACCTTAAGTGCTCAAACGAAATAGCCAGTGGCATTCCTCCCCTACAACACGAATTTGGAATACTCTTCCGCGCATTGTTTTTCCTTCACATAATAACCTACAAACATTCCAAACCGACATGCATCGGCATCTATCCTTTTCTCTTTTCTCACCCTAATTTCCTTAACACCCGCGCTGTGTAGCTATTACATTATAAGGGTCCCAACAAATCCCTTTAGTACGTGTTTATTATTTAAAAAAAAACCATAAAAAGTGCAACGTGTATGGAGGCCATGCTGCCCCCTGCTTGGGGTCACTATAGAATTTGGTGTAGATGCGTGGTTGGGTACCCATATAACTAAGATACTTTACATTTTTTAGAGTTGCGTTATTTCCTCTTATTATTTTTGCTTATTCATTTCGTCAAGGGAAAGAATTCCACTGATTTTCGATTGCAATTATTGCTCACGTTGGGTGGGGACTAAGTCAACTTTTGACAAGTGGACTTATTTCCAATTGGAAATAATTGCCGTGGTCACATTTCCCCACACCGTTACAAACGTAGACGTAATGCAAAATGGCATGCTTTTATATACCGTAGACGAAATGCCACTACAATGGGTCTTCCAGTAGGACAACGACCCCAAACGAACTGGAACAAGGCTAACTAGTGAATTCGGGGCAATAGAATAGAGGTCATGGATTTTCCTGCTCAATGTCCTGATCTCAATTCTGTTGAAAATCTATTGGCTGTGGTATAATTTTTAAAATCCATGATCTATTTATTTTTTTTTTTAAAGTTTGGTAAAACAACTTTTTTATATCAAGACGGCCGGCGGCCACGCGTGCCCAGTCCTAGTGTACTACCAATAAGCACTCCTACTATCGTCTATTATTATTCATATTGTTAATATTATGCTTATAGTGCCAAGCCCTACTAAAAGTATTAATAAAAAAGTTAAGTCGAAATTCTATTCAAAGGCATATAAAATGTACACAAATGTAGAAAAAATTGATTTTGAATTTTATTTAAATTATCATAATACAATAGTTTACTCAGTTTTAAAGCAAACTAAATCAACAAAATATGTTCATAAATCTGATTAAAATCGTCGTTAAAATAAAAAAAAAACCATTACATTAAGCAAACTTACAATTCAAAGCACACTCGTAACAGTAATCCACTTTTAACAACCCAGTCGATGTTATCTTCTTATTGTAATTTTATTTTAGGCTTTAAGATAAATATTTTATTTTCACTATTTAACAAAATTGCTTTTATATATAACTTTATTTTACGAAATATTTTATTTTTTTATATAACTTTTTTGAATAAAAAACACAATGAAATTTCACAATGGAACAATAAATATTTAAAAATTGTTCTAATTTAAATTCACTATGATTAACTATATTCACTTCATTTAAATTTTTTTTTAATAAATAAGCCTAAATTTTAACAAGCGGAAGATCGTATTAACAGCGAAAAAATTTGAAGAATTTTTTTATAATATTTTTAACAATTATTGTATATTTTTTTACGCACTATAACGATGAAAATATTTGAATATTTTAGATTAGCACTAATTAACTAGTGATTTATTGCATAATTATTTCTTTTAAATATTTTGTAATTAACTATTGAGAAAGGGAAAAACGTTAAAATAATTTACACGCGAAAGCACTCCCGACAGGATAAGAACAAGCGAATTACAGAAATAGCGCTACACGGCAGGCCGAGGTTTGTTTTGTTCCTTTTTCTGCGGTGGAAATTTTCCTTATTTCCTTGTTTTAATAATTTTTTTAAAGGAATCTTATTTACACGATAGGCAAGCAGAAAATTTTGCGCATGATGTACATATAATATCTTCGTAGTTTCTTTTTACTTATTGTTTTCGTAGGTGATTATGAAAGAGGTGGCACTGTTCCTGCTGCTACTGCTCCTAAGGGATGACAAGGTAATGGTCGTTGTGCCACTGTTGGTATTACCACCGCCTCTGTTGCTGGGCCACCCTGCATCCTTAGTTATATTTTTCCTACTTCTACTACACCTTCGTCGTCCACCGTCACTACGGTGTTGATGCATTTTTATTATCCTTTCGGTCTTGGCCGGTCGTGATGGTTGTGATGTTGGTAGTTTTAATAGCGCGATGCAGGAAAAGGCTATGAATGGGCTGAATAAATCTACAACCCAGGACGCTACGGTGCATCACCATTGGTGTGGGGCTTGAAAGGATACCTAGCACAAATGAAAAGCCATATAAAATCCCTTTTTTTTAAATATTAATTCCTTTTCCGGGGTGATTGAGCTTTACTTGCACTGACACACAAAAAAACAAAACAGAAACTAGGCAGTCGATTTTCCTTCGTCTAGCATTTTCGCGTGGGATTCTTCACATATAGGTACATATTTAGAGTAGGGAAATATGGGAAACACTAACGGCTTAGAGCTCCACCGACAAAAACTACTTAACACTGGACTGAGAAAATATCTCCTTTTATATTTGGTTGTGTTGTAGAATAGTTTTATGTTTAAATTTATTTACACACCTGTCAGTTAGGAGCTATGCGGATTTATGCACGCCGTCCGACTACCGCATTGACCCGACCATAGCAATACGGTACCGAGCCATTATGACCCAAAAAATATTAAACGCGACAACACTATTTTACCGACGAAACAACTTGATACTGCTGTAACCGATTTATCCATCGGATACATATAAATATTTTATGTACTCCATCATTTCGAATGAACATAACCGTTTTTTGTTGTTAACGCATTTTTGATTTAATTTTTAGCTGAGGCTTAAACTCTATCCACTCTCTGCGTTTCCACACGATAGTGAAAACTTTCAACTGGAAGTATAATATTGTTCACTTTTTGCAACCTTCACTGTTTAAATTTTTTTTATTTTTGTAATGAACGAAATTTATTAATATTTTGTATGTACACTTATGCAGGTGCGTTTGTGTGGGTGTGTAGGTATATATACTGTATGCATGAATCCTTTCGAGCCGTGCGAATGTACACTGGGACTTCAGTCCGTGTGAAAAGTTAGTCGGCTACTAAAACCTACATATATTTGGCAGAATTGACGTAATCCTTATTCTAGGTATAAATTTCCCTATTTTTTGCTCTGCAAGGATGGTGCTGCCGAAAGCGCAATCTGTTGGAAAAGTTCAAAGTTAAAACGGTTCTGAGGAGCGATGGAGAAATCTTTTATGCGCCGAAGTGTTCCAGGGGAGATATTTATGTAGATAAATGGGGAAAATACGGACTAGGGGAGCGTGTTTGTTTTGGGAAATTTTATTGCCGTAGAGTGTGTAAATCAGCAGTCGAATGGCTGTTTGGCAATACATCGGACAGATTTCTGCGAGATTTTCAAAGAAAAGTCTGATGGATGTACTTGTACGAGGAATATATATTAAGGAAGGTTCTTATGATAGGTAATTTATTTAATTGATAGGAGTAGCTATGTCCCTTTGTTTTTAGTTTGTATAAGGGAGCAGCTACCCCGCCGTCTAGATTCAAGATTTCGGAGGGTACAATTTTTTTATTTTCGTTGGACTAAGCCTATTGTGCTCTTTTTCTATAATGCTATATCTACCTTACAGCTCCTGCAGTTGATTTGAATTCATACTTCTTGTTCATTGTCCAATAATGTAAGCATTACAACTTTTCAACTTATGGGACATTTTCCTGTCACATGAGATAGCTAATTGATACCGTTATCATAAGTTGCTTCGCTATTAACCATGGTTCCCAGATATTTAAACTGTTCACACTTGGGAAATACTTTCCATTCGAATAAATGCAAGGGATAGATCAAAGCGGATCAGAGAATGGCAAAATACAGGTACATACTCTGTTTAATACAACATAATACAATAACCTTTCCCCTCCAACACATCCAACCATATACCTATTCAGTGCTCGGTGAACTCTTTGGATAAAAGTGCTTCACAGAACTATCGCCACCTGTGTATAATGTTTATCGTCTTTAAACTAAAAACTCTAAAGGTGTGTCCACATCAAAGAAACATTTTTTAAACATTTCAGAAACATTTCAGAAACATTTCATAAACATTTCAGAAATGTTTAAAAAATATTTCAGAAACAAAGAAACATTTCTGAAATGTTTCCGAAATGTTTAAAAAATTATTATTTTGGTCTGGACGATTCGCGAAACATTTCTGAAATGTTTCTGTGTTTCCCATTGCAAACGGGAAACTTTCTTTGTTTCTCAAGAATTTACAGAGAAAGAGAGCGAGTGATAAAAATTAAAAATGTCGCGAAGAGTGTGGAATAACGAGGATGTTATTCAATTAATTAAAATTTATGAAATAAAAAAAGTTTTGTGGGATCCAATTGATGAAAATTTTAAAAATGAAAACAAAAAAGCCGATGCTTTATCTAAAATTTTTGATGTGTAAACATCTTTGCTCTCCTTGATGTGTAAAAAAAAAATTTCTCGCTAGGGGATAGTTGGAAATATCGAGCGTCAGATTTTAAGCGTCACTGTCATCGTAAGATTTTCAGGTCGGACGGCAAAAAATTATAGTTTGAGCTAGGGAGCTGAAATTTATAATATAGACCCTTCAGGGGCCCTTGATGCTCATGTGTAAATATTTTTTCCAACAATTTAAAGAAAAAAGGCACATGAGCAATTCTTTTATTTCGTTATACATTTTCCAGTTTTAGTTATGTTCAATTTTAGAAATTATTATGTCCTTACGAAACACCGGGAAGTTGTGTGGAAGTAGATTTGTTTTGAATAATTGAGGTTGTATAGCTTGAAGTTTGTTGTACATCAGTTGAAGGTAAGAGGAAAAATATCGATGTGTACTTCGGTAACCGATGGCCGATTTAAGAATGTCACTTTTAGTTGTAATAAGGTTATTTACCAAGTGGCCCTTGGAAAACCAAATAAGGTCCCTAAGTCCGAAAAAAAACATTTTTTTTCAAAAGCTCCTAAAAAACCGCGCAGTTATTTGACTAACAGATCCTTGGAACAACAAAAAGGTCCTTATAAGTCGAAAAAACGATATTTTACCAAAATGTTTGTTGTTCCTAGCACCCCTCATTCAAATAGCATTGAACTCATATATACCGTGCCGTTTCTAAAGACATTTTGGGAAAATATCCTTTTTCGGGTTTAATTATTGTGGCTCCAAAGACCTCTTTGTAAAATAACCTGATGTAATAAAAGGGTCATTCAATCAATTTTTATTTTAAACGCAATATGCATAATAAATCCCAATAAATTATCACCAATATAGCAAAATAAAAAAATTCTATTTAGTTATTAGTTATTACCTAGGCAGCTAAAAACCTACAGATAGAAACTGACCAACTTTTAGTTGTCATCCGCAAGTAACTTTGGCAACTTAACGAGCTTAGTTACACAACCTGCAACTAATAGCTAATAGCAAAAATTAGTTGTCATTATGATAGCTAACCACCAAATCGATTGCATTTTTAGCACAGCTAATTTAACTACGTTAGTTACTTAGTTATGGCGTTAGCTAGATAACAAATTAGGTAGCTAACGCGCAACTGTGCCTACATGTTTACACATCAACTATACCGTGAGTGCAGCGTGGTTCACACCTTTTTTTTATTTTTTTTGGATTTTTTTCATGATGATAAAACACGAAGCTATCATTGCAACTTATTTACAATCCATTTTCAAGCACAAAACTGAATACATAAAATGGGAAACAAAGAAACATTTCAGAAGTGTTTCTCGAAGCGTCCACACCTAAAAAACATTTAAGAAACATTTCTTCAATGTTTCTGAAATCTTTCTGAAATGTTTTTTAAACAAATGGGAAACATTTCAGAAACATTTTTTAAACAATGTTTCCTGAAATGTTTCTTTGGTGTGGACACACCTTAAAGTTCAGCATATGGTGGTGGCAGTGGCTTAGTGGTAAGCGTATTGGACTTCTGACCGAGGAGTCCTACCTTTTTCCATTGCCCCACTTCTTTCGAAATTCTGACAAACATCCAAGAATATCAATTGCCAAGAGAAGTTTCTTCAAATTTTCCGTTCAGAGTCGGCGTAAAACTGTGGATCCCTTCCATTCATTCCAACAAATATTATCTTAATATTAAAGGTTGATGGTGTTAAATTTCAAGCCTTGTATGTCTAACGTCGTAAATGCCTAATGCAACTCCGCTTATCTTAACTAGGCTCAACTGAAAAAAATCGGTTAAATTAAACACAAAATTGCCGATGACTGGACTATCAGCTATATATTATATGTCCCATCTACAAGATATGTCTTGCAAGAACTGTCGAGGCATATCCCTGCTTAATGGCTCCTATACGATCCTAACCAATGTACTGTGAGAACGTCTCAAGCCATTCTGCAACACACTTATCGGTACCTACACCTACCAGTGTGGTTTCCGGCCCTGCAGAACGACAATAGACCAACTTTTAACACAATTCCTGGAAAAGACCACCGAATATCAAGTTGAGACACACCACATTTTCATCGGCTTAAACCCGCATATGATAACATTCATTGGCAGGAGCTCTATATGGCGATGGCCGAATATGCGATCCAGGCATAACTGATCCAGTTGTACCACGTGACACTTGAAAAAATGCGGTGTACGTGTAACATGCAGTTTGGAAGCAGCTCTTCCGAAGTATTCTTAACTAGCACCAGATTTCATCAAGGAGATGCGCTATCATGGGTCAACACGAAGGTACTATCTTCAATAGATCCGTCCAGCTGCTGTAGTATGCTGACGAAATCGACATCATCGGCCGTTCCCAGCGCGCCGTGTTAGAAGCGATTACGGCCGGCGATTAGAACAGGCGAAATTGGTTGGCCTTAAAGTAAATGAGGGCGAGACCAAGTAAATGCTATCCACAAATAAACAAACATCTGTCCACCGTCTAGGACAAAAAGTCGCTGTTGATAGAAATAACTTCGAGGTAGTTAAGGAGTTCATCTACCTTAGAGTAAACATCAACTCCACGAATGATACCTTAGTGGAGATCTGATGGAGAATTAACTTAGGAAACCGCTGCTGCTTCGGTTTGGTAAAACAAATAGGTTCGAAACTCCTCAGTTGAAAGCAAAAATTATTTATCCTGCCAGTCCTGCTTTATGGTGCAGAGTGCTGGACGATAAGTAGGAAAGGGCAGCTAATATTGGGTTTTTTTTAAAGAAAAATACTCCGTCGGATATTTGGTCCGGTGTGCGAGTCGGACGAATGGAGGAGAGTATACAACCGGGAACTCTATTAGCTGCACAGAAATGTGGATGAAGTCCAACATGCTAAATCACGTCGACTACATTGAAATTGAGCTAATGGACAGTAATGCTTCAGGCAAAAGGATCTTCGCCTCCCAGCCCCCAGGCTCGAGAAAGCAAGGTAGACCGAACCTCCGTTCGCCAAGCCATCGCGGATGCCAGAGCACTTGGTCTGGACAACTGGAAGCAACGTGCCCGGGATCACAGAGTATGAAAGGCTGCAGTGTTTCAGGCAAAGACTCTTAACAGGTCGGCAGCCCATCAAGTAAGTAAGTAGTATATGCAGTGATTGGTATTTCTCGGACATCCAGGTTGGCTAATTCAAAATGTTTTGTTCAGTTGTACATAGGTACTTAGGAGCTCGGGTTTTACGTGATTTATTTCAGCTATCCGAATTTGGCCTCAGTGAAAATACTGCTTAAGTACAAAATAAATTATGCCAAATTGCCGTTTTAGTTAGCGGACTGGACTTTATTAATTTTTTTCTAATTCAACAGATACATTTGAAGAGGTGTATCCAGTCGACTGACTTCAACCCGCTTCTCGTTATTAAGGTCTCATTTTTTGGCAAACCATCTTCAATGGAGTTATTTTGCAGAACAGTTCTTGTATATAACAGCTATTTAATTTACGCACTCCAAGTTGATTTAAGGTTAACTTCACTTGAGCGGGCTACCTGAAGTGGAATCTTGATTTTTTTTGGTTTGAAAAAAAAACTTTGAATGGAAATCTTTTTTTTTTTGCACCAACGACTGGAAATATAAAATCCTTAAATTGGTATAAAATAAATATTCTCAGCCTTTTCCAACGTTTTTAATGTACTTTATGTGTTCTTATGATGCAATACAAATAAATAGTCGGGTGATAATTTAAGAACCCCTTAAAATGGCCAAAGCTGCAAATAAATAATAAATCCACCATTAAAAGAGTAAAAAATATCACGTACCTTTATGTATTTATTTTCCCAAATAATCTCACCTGATTTAAGATGGATTTAACATAAGCACTTTTGCAACAGTTTAAGTGGGGGATAAAGCAGCAAATAAGCGTTTATGTTGAACTTGAATATTTATGTTAGGCACGATTCAGCAAACGGCCCTAAATCTCTGGTTTTGCCTCAGGCGCAATTGAATTCCTCAAATTAGCAAGCGGCACGTTTCTAAACAATCATACCACAAATTGCAAAGGAAACCCATATTTTCTCCCCGCAAAGCTCATGATTTCAACGGAAAAGCCTTAGATAGGATTTTCACATATACCTGTACTTAAACAGCCATCAGTTAAGTGAATAACAAGTTTATAAGCATTCACTGTGGGCCGACAGTATTACATGTGATGTACCTATAAAAAGTGTAAAATACACGAAACTAAAAACCTGAATAATTTCTACGACAACAAGCTTTTAACATTATCAAAATAAACGAAACCTCTTTAAAAAGCTCCTGTAACTTGCAGCATTTATATTCCCAATATAACTATTCAGCTTTCCACTTCGCACATGTACAGCGAAAGAAATTTCCTTTACTTTTGTTTTTCGAGATTTTAAAAGGAATCGTTAAGCGCACCCTCCAAGTCTCCAAACTCCGGGAACATACATAATGCCCATTTGCGAAGCGTTGCAGTCGACGAATGTCGATATTTTGACTTTTAAGCACATGTTTCCCACATTTTTTTGATATGGTGTTTACATTTTGCGCCGCTTTTAAAGTTTAGGTATGAGTCCGTAATTTACTTATGGGATGAATTGGATGATTGTTTTTTTGCCACACATTCACGTTGTTGTGCTGGTTCTGGTTTCGACAGATGTGCTGAACAACGACGGTTGACATAATGTTCCCTGGTTGGTGGTTGATGTGTGTTTTGTTTGCGATACACTTTCAATGAAGGTGATTGAGTGATTGAGTGACATTTTATTGCGTGTGAGAACATGGATATTTAAAACTAATATTTTAACGATATGTTAAAAGCACCGAAACGTGTATGGGAAAGGGCGTACAAATTGGTTGGTATCATTTAGGTTGGTACTCCATTTTAAGGTTTCTGTATAACATAAATAGCTCGACACAATAAATAAACAAATAAAATATATATTTTGGTACCTAGACGTTAGTGAAAAGTTGCCCAAGAAGTATCTTTTGCATGATATACAACGCGTCATGGTTTTTCGCTGACGAACTTCACTCAGATTTAGCCTACCGGGTATTGATTGGACAATCCTAAAACCCTAAGAGTGAACCAAAGACTTGTGTGCCATACTCGACAGGAAACTTAATTGGAAATTAAATTTGTGAGAAGTGAAACCATATAGTAGTCGAATACATACATACATATTCGGGGAGTGGGTCGCAAATCTGCCTTCAAAAATCTGCTTGCAAATTAACACAAAAATTCTGCTTTTCAAAATTCTGCTTTTCAAAATTCTGCTTTTCAAAATTCTGCTTTTTAGGGTTCCGTGTACAAATGCAAAAAACGGAACCCTTATGGATTCGTCATGTCTGTCTGTCTGTCTGTCCGTCCGTATGTCACAGCCACTTTTTTCCGAAACTATAAGAGCTATACTGTTGAAACTTGGTAAGTAGATGTATTCTGTGAACCGCATTAAGATTTTCACACAAAAATAGAAAAAAAACAATAAATTTTGGGGGTTCCCCATACTTAGAACTGAAGCTCAAAAAAATATTTCCACCAAAACCCATACGTGGGGGGTATCATCTATGGATAGGTCTTCAAAAATGATATTGATGTTTTTAATATCATTTTTTTCTAAACTGAATAGTTTGCGCGAGAGACACTTCCAAAGTGGTAAAATGTGTCCCCCCCCCCCCCTCCCCTGTAACTTCTAAAATATATATGATGTACATTACCATGCAAACTTCCACCGAAAATTGGTTTAAACGAGATCTAGTAAGTAGTTCTTTTTAATACGTCATAAATCGTAAAAATGCAATTTACCTTTCATTTATTCAACTCAAATATAAAAAAAAAATTTAGTTTCATAAACATAAACCTTATGCGTAAGCCGTGAACCATTATTTTCTAATAATAAATCTGTAATATGTGCGCGGAACCCTTCATGGGCGAGTCAGACTCGCAGTTGGCCCCTTTTTTTGTAATTCTGACAGGCAATATTTTAAACAAAAAAGAGGTTTGGGTGCGACCCGCAAGGTCCACACGACTAACTTCCCAGTGGGATCAATATGATTTATACGATTAGTGGGAAATTTTGAAATGTGGTTGACAATAATTTATGGTTAAGAATTATTTGATATTAAAAAATGCTCTTTAATATTGTTCATGGAAATTAAATGTTGTTAATAACAGCGAAGTGTGATATATATTAATGCGACCATTGTAAGAACACGACCTGTAAATTTACATGTATACGAAATAGCGGAGCACAATGTAATAATGATTTGCTCAATGACAAATGACAATGAATAGTACAAATAAAGGAAATTATTTTAGTTATTTATTTACTAACAAAAAAACGGCTGGACCGATTTCACTGGAAATTTAATCAGTTCTGAGTTACGTAATTACGCTTCGAATAAACCCAGTCCCATCTCAATATCGTGGCGAAAGAAAATTCCGAACTCACATACGTATATACGCACATACGTACATACACACACCCAGACATCTCTATCACCAGCAGAAAATCATGAAGATTATACAAATAAACCTAAATCACTGCGAAGCAGCCCAGGATCTCCTTCCACAAACAGCAAAAGATAAGAAAGCGGACTTAATTTTGATCAGCGAACCGTACAAGGCTCTCGATAGCAACGTATGGATCGTATGGACAAATCGAAAAAAGCTTCTATATGGATAACTGGAAGACATGCTTTCCAAGACACCTTAGAACAAGCGAACGGCTTCGTGTGAGCCAAAATAAATGGAATAAACTTCTACAGTTGTCACGCTAGACCGAGTTGGACGACAAACGAATACCAAACGATGCTAGATAACCTGGCAAGGGATGCTTATGGAAGGTCCCCAGTTATTATTGCTGGCGACTTCAACGCATGGGGAACATAGTGGGGAAGCAAACGAACCAATGCCAGAGGACGTATACTTTTGGAAACATTTGCACCTCTGAACATAGGCTTGGCAAATAGAGGCCGGGTTAATACATATCGTAAAGCAGGAATGGGTTCGATTATAGATATTACCTTCTCGAGTAACTCCATCCTACGAAGCATAAAATGGCGAGTCAGTGAAGAATATACACAAAGCGACCACCAAGCGATAATATTTGAAACTGCTGATAAAAATAATCTAAAACACCCCAATCCAGCGGGACCAAAATTTAAAGACGCGCTCTTTGACAAGGATGCGTTTGAAGAATTGATAAGCACAGACAACCAGAGACAGAACGAAAAGGCAGAAGCCATGTCGGCCCAACTCGTCCGTGCTATCACTACAGCGTGCGATGCAGCAATGCCCAGGAGAGTAAGCAGCAAAAAGCGTGCACTATGCTATTGGTGGAATGAGGACATTAAAACATTGAGAGCAGCGTGCCTAGGAGCCAGGCGAAAGTTCCAACGATCCATTGGGAGAGCTGACATTCAAGAACATCTGAATAACTTTAGAATGGTGAGGCACGAACTAAAAAGGGCTATCAAGGAAAGTAAGGCAAAATGCTTTAAGCGTATATGCGACGAAGCTGACATTAACCCCTGGGGAACAGCATACAGGATGGTTATGACGAATCTGAAGGGCTGTAGAACCCCCCCAATAACATGCCCAAGAATATTGAGATCTATAGTAGAACACCTTTTCCCCAAAAGACCAGCTACTATGTGCAGCATAATAAGAGAGGTTAATCCAGACAATATACCTGTTATTACTCTGGAGGAGCTGCTAAAGGCATGCAGCAGGATAGGTGACAACAAGGCGCCAGGACCAGACGGAATCCCAAACAAGACATTGAAGGTGGCTGTTACAAAGAGACCAGACCTCTTCATATCAACAATGCAGAGGTGCCTAGAGGAGGGAACCTTTCCTGAGAAATGGAAAATGCAGCACTTGGTCCTGCTTCCGAAAGGAAAGAAGCCACCAGGTGAACCATCGTCCTACCGCCCTATATGCCTATTGGACACCATGGGAAAAATCTTCGAGAAGATAATCTATAATAGACTTCTCGCAGTGGCTGAAGAGAAAGGGGCCCTCTCAGACCGGCAGTTTGGCTTCAGAAGAGCGCGTTCTACAGTTGATGCTATAAGAGCGTTGGTCCACATAGCTGAAAGTGCCATAGAAGGAGTACGATGGCTCTACGGCACAAAGGAGTATTGTGCAGTAGTTACGCTGGACTTCAAAAACGCCTTCAATTCCGCGAACTGGTCATTCCTAAGAAGATCTCTCGCCAGAATGGATACACCATATTACTTGCTGAGGATAGTGACGGACTACTTTAACAACAGGAAGTTAAGGTATTATACCGACGAAGGAGTCAAATACTACAAGGTTACCGCGGGCGTCCCACAGGGATCCGCCGGACTAGAACTAGCTGACCATAAAACAGAAGCTGTTCTTATAACAAGTCGAAAAACCATTGAATTCGCCAATTTCCAGGTGGGGAACCAAATCATCAGATCCAAAGAAGCAGTCAAATATCTTGGAGTCATGCTAGACAACAGACTGCAGTTCAAGACGCACTACCTAACATCGGTGGACCTGGATACGCTAGGAGGAACGTTTTATCAAAAGTAGTCAGTTCAGTCCTTCTTTACGCCGCTCCGGTTTGGGCGGGGGCACTGGGACGAAAGAAACAAGAAGGAAACTATCATCCGCATACAGGCTTAGCGCGTTAAGGACAATCTGTGGTTTTCGAACCATCTCGGACGAAGCGGCCTTCGTCATAGCTGGAACGATACCCATAGACATTCTAGCGGGCGAGATGTTGAGGATCTACAACAGAAAAACGCCGGGCGGACAAGATGCAAGTCAAATGGCAAGAATCAAAGTAGAAGAAAGAGCAGCTTCAATTGCTATATGGCAAACCAGGTGGAACAACACTACAAAAGGCATATGGACATACAAGCTGAACCCGTCAATCGAGACCTGGACAAAGCGAGCACATGGAAACAGCAACTACCACCTTACGCAGTTCCTGACTGGCCACGGCGGCTACCGCAAATACCTACATCAATTTGGACACGATAGCTCGCCATTTTGCCCAGATTGTCCAGACCATGAGGAAGACACGGAGCACGCAGTTTTTCATTGTAGGCGATTCGTATCATGGAGAACGAATCTGCTCAATCGATCTTTCGTAATAGACCATATGTTGCAGTCGGAGGACAATTGGACGACAGTTTGTAATCTGGTAACAACCATCCAAAATGAACTGCGGAGAGTCGAAAGGCTAAGGAGACCATCAGAAGCAGCAGAAGCGTCAGAAGCATCTGACACAAGACAAGACGCATAGCATAGCAGCCTCGCGAAGTAATACCTAACGGCAGTCCCGCGGGGAGAGTGGTTGACGTCTGCTGGGTGTGGATTAGTACGTAGACGCATTCCTGGCATCGATTATTCGGGTTTGCGAATCGTGCATGCCATCTTTTGAAGATTACCACATCCATTGGCACAGCCAAGAAAAAAAAAAAAAAAAAAAAAAAAAAACACCCAGACATCTCTATAAAAATGTTGAATTTGGATTCTGATGACCTTGAAACGTGGAGATATATCAAAATCCGCGATTCACAAAATCGGCCCCATTACAAGAACTTCCACTGGGAAGTTAATAAATTCTGCTAATTGTATTTTTTTTTCCAATTTACGAATTTAAAGAAAACAGATATTTTTCAACTTTGTCAACAAATTACAAGAAGGTACACAAGTGGGGACCAGGAACATAAAAAAAAACTGCCAAAAAAATAACAAATTATTTCATATTTGAAATTACCAACAAAAAAACAGCATTAAGAAACTAAACAAAGCCAGAGAGAACAATATTTTTTCGAACAATATTTTTCGGTTAAGATCTGTTCTCTTTTTCAAAATTCTATTTAATTCCTATTTTTTTAAAATACTTTTTCCTTTCTTTTTTAATCTTTCCCCATTTTTCGCGCCCTCAGCTTCAACTTTGGCAGTAATAAGCTCTTTTCTCAAATCCGTAATTAACTCGTAAAGGCCTTCATGACTCCGGCCAACTAGCACCTGTAACGACGATGCCAAGCCTCCACATTGTTTTGTGTTCTGGGAAATGCTTCGTTTGTTGCTTTTGAATTGTCATAAACCGCCCAAAACTCCGGAGGATACTTACAACTGTCTCTTACATAGTTTTTTTTTTCTAACCATGCAGCCAACTTCAACCCGTCAGCGTCATCAATAATACTACGTAAGCTATTGTAGTATTGTAGGACTTCAGAAGCAGGAACAAAAGCCAGACTCTTAATCATTCGCACATGGAGAGCGAAATCTTCAGAGTTGCCATACTTTCTCACTAAGCTGAAATAAGAACTCAAATATACGAGTAGTTACGTAAGTACATGAATATAAATTGCTAAACCTACTGCTCTTTTTGCACCCTTCTAAAAATAATTTGGCCGAAATGAAAAAAAACACCCTCTTAGTTCAGCCGAAGGAAAGTATAACTTTGCTCCCGAAGAAATTCCCTTCTGAAAATCACACACAATTCGCTTTAGTGCCAGCAGCCAGGCGAATGCCATAATCGTTAGCAACTTTATGCAACTCTGAGAACAAAAATTCATAGAGCGAGCGTGTTTTTTGCTCATCAGACAAAAAATGAGAAAATTGTCTCATTATTGTCGAATGTCAAATGTTCCACCCATCATCCAGAAATCACTATCTTCCAAAAGCTTTAGAGAAGATCTTGTTCCTAGGATAATTATATGCTCCTCTTCCAACCATTCATTAGACAAAATGAATATCTATTTCTTCTAAAGTTTCTGGTTCTTTTCGTCGGTTGGTTGCTTTTCTTACGCTATTAGCTTTAATTTTTGAGCATTATTTGACGGAAGAGAGTACCGCTATGCTCATTCATTAGACAAAATGAATATCTATTTCTTCTAAAGTTTCTGGTTCTTTTCGTCGGTTGGTTGCTTTTCTTACGCTATTAGCTTTAATTTTTGAGCATTATTTGACGGAAGAGAGTACCGCTATGCTCAGGGGTATTAACAACGGATTGTTGCACTATTTTGCTTACGGGAAGACATGAAGTTTTTGCTAGTGCTTTGATCGTATTGTTTGCTTGTTGCACATATTTTTCCACAACACGTGGCTCATGGATGTGTTGGCCTGACTGCCTTCCAATTGTATGGATATCACAGTTTAATTTTGTCACTATTCATCGCGGCATGCACGGATTCTGAACAAGTACTTGGGGTCAGATGTATCTTCTGACTACATGCCGCCGCACCTTGACTTCAATAGACCATTCCCCTGCGTTCTTGCTAGTCGAGAGAAATGGCAGAAAAAACGAACCATATCCATTTACACAGATGGCTCAAAAATGGACGTATCCCTTGGATCTGGAGTGTTTTCCGAGGCATTAAAGCTTAAAAGCACAATTCGACTCCCTGATCACAGCAGATGTGGCAGAGGCAGCAAAATCAGCGTTAATGGCGGGTATACCACGTGCTGACATTACAATTTTCATTGATAGCCAAGTTGCAGCTAAAGCAATCTCCGCTGTCGATATAAAATATAGGCTTGTGAAACGGTGTCGCGAAGAGCTGACGGTTCTTGGTGGTCAACATAATTAAAGGGTCCCTGGACGAAGGGGCAGGCAAGGTAATGAAATTGCTGATGAACTAGCAAGAAAGGGCTCTAGCACGACCCTTGAACAGGCGGACCAGTCTGCCAAACCGCCATTAAGCCATCTGAAAGCAAGGGTGGAGCAGAAAATGCTAGAAGCCGCCAAAACCTTCCTACCTAGAAACATCCAAGAAAATGTGGCCAGAGTATGAAAAAGCCAGAACCCATAACCTCCTTCAAAAACAGGAAATCTGATTCGATTTTGGTGGGAATACTTACTGGACACAACCTTAAGGAATCATAACCTGAAAATTCATTTTTTTTTTTTATTAAAAAAGGAAATCCAAATCCCAGAGCACTCAGACTCGGTAATGATCCATTGTACTACCATGCAGAGGGGCTTGGTGGACTGCCTTAAATAAAGCGATAAATCGCTATAAGCTAAGCAAAGTCCAACAAACAGCATGTCTCTGCATGAGTGGTGCACTGCGCACTACTCCCTCTGCTGCAATGGACATTCTGTTTCACCTGACACCCCTGGACATCTTTAGTAAGCATGCGGCTGTCCGCCTCAAAACAACCTTCTAATGGTCCGAGAATGAAATCGGCCACGCATCTATTCTAAAAAAAATGTAGAATCTTCCCTAGCAACATAGACTACGCCACCCCTCAGACCCGATTTGACAAAAACTTCAAGGTCAACATCCCTCCCAGACCATTCTGAGAGGTAGGTCCCCCTGTCGAAAATAAATCGATCCACCTTTTATACCGATGGATCCAAAACCGAAGAGGTGTGTTCTCTGACAGGCTGAACCTCAGCCCGTCCTTTCGCCTCCCTGATCGATGCAGCGTATCCCAGGTGGAAATCATGGCGATTAAAGAAGTCCTATCGTGGCTGAAGAGGAACGTGATATCCGCTATCGACATCCGGATCTTCTCATATAGTCAAGCTGCGCTAAACAGATTTGGCCAAAGCTGGATCTAAAACGCTCTAAGTGTTTGATATCTCTGAACAATTGGTGTAATTACCGGACACTGTCTCATAGGCAAGCATGTAACAAGGCTTGGCTGCATGGACGAGAAGGAGGAGCACTATTCTCCACCTTCTTTGCACATGCTCTGCTCTCTCTCAAAGACGAAAACTCAATTTAGGATCTTTCTTTTATGATCTTAATGATCTCATTAACACCGTCATCAAAAGTCTGTCAAGCTTCATCCAAAACGTCCGACTGATTCAACGAGTAGGAAGAAGATATATCCGTGTGGTATCACAATGGGCCTTTCATTGGTCTAAGTGTGTCAGCCTCTGCCGACTGCCACTATAACCTAACCTAACCTAACTGCCATGCAGAAATCCTCTTTTTGGTGTAGAGGTTTGAGTAACAAGGTGTTACTTTCGTTTCTCTCCTTGAATGGGTGGCGTATGTTGTTGTTCCCCATTGAGATTGAACCTGCACCGCATTACCCTCTACACCATCTCCACCACAGTTCTGCAAGAGGTGTGTGTTGCGCAAGAGATGTGTTTTGACGTCTCTGCAGTTTTTGTGTCTACCATAAAGATTGTAATCATATCAGCAGCTGTATCCACGTCGCTGTCGACCAAGCACAGCGACCAGTTAAAATTCTTAAAGCCGTTCGGTTTTGCCCTTTTGAATTTCTTCGGGTGTTGTCCGTATGCAATATAAAAGTAAAACTACTTTACTACGATTTTTATTTGAATGAACCCATATTGTGCCCCTCCATTGGAACTGTTTAATCCAGTCGAGTTGCTCCATGCCATTAAAGATTTTTTTTTGGTTATTAGTTGAAGTCACACCTTTTTTGCCTCAAATATTAGAAGCCCTTTTTTAAGCGTTTCCAACTAATGAAAAGTTCAACCAAACTTTAAAAGAACTTGGCCTTCGTTTCAAGTATTTCTTAGAAAAAAAAACACCCACAGCTTCCACTTACATATGTAAATTATGTAGGTACTGACGGAGTAATTTATTTGGTGTACATACAAACATTTACATAAACTGAAAAGTAAATGACGAGTACACAAAATTAAAAGATCAATTTCCTTACAATAATTAAATCATCATTTATTCACTGAACTGTGTCAATTTTAAGGAACCAATTCCACTTGCAAATCAATTAATAGGCACTCCTCGCTACATCAGTTATCACTTTGGCACACTGAAATGAAACGACAAAGGGATACAAAAGGACAACAACATCATCAATTTATATTTCGAAAGGAATTAATCGATTTCCCAAAATAAGGAAAAAAACACTCACTGCTTGCATCCGGATCCCAACCGACTCGAACTTGGTTACGCTTGTTCTCCGCCTTGATCCACTGATACAATGGATCGTAATATTCCATGATAGCTTTTCCATTCAATTTTTTGTTCTTCGTTACCATTTCCATAGCTTCACGCCAGTGCTTTGTCGAACCGAATTTCATCAGGTCCCTGTCGATATTCAAAGAAACAAAAACAAATTGACATTTGACATTTCGGAAGCCATCATCGGAAAAAGTCAATCGTTACTCACTGTATAAGTTTTCCAGCGTCCTCTTGTTCGTAGAAATCACAATTGTGCAGAGGATAATTAGAGTCCCCGGGGATGTACTGCTTCGTAGTGCGACAAAGCGCTTTATAGAATTGATAGCCAAGGATTTCGGAAACTAGTTTTCTACGAACATTGGTGGTTATGTTTCTGAGTGTGTGCAAAAGTTCACTACTTACATAGTATTGGGCTTTTTCGGATCCAATCCCTTGTAGAAAATATAACTTGGATCAAATTGTTTTTCGCTTCTTTGATTCGGCGGCACTACCCCGGCATATTTGGCTTGAATTTTCCAATAAGCGCAATTCATTTCGGTATGATGAAATCGAGAATCGATTGAGTCCACTATGAATTTCTCGTTAGCAAAGTACATCGGCAGAGATATTATTGTGTGGACACCCTGCAAAGGAAAAGGATATATTTAGAATGTTAACTAAATAAAATTTGGTCCCTTACCAGTCTGAACAACCGATTCATAGTCAATTCATTGTCCAGTGTGTAGTTTTCTATTAAACCGATTTTCTCAAGATGTCTGGGACTGCCTGCCGAAACGATTGCCGCTTCGCCAATAGCACTGCCAAAGCCGGGACACGCCTCTCGATCCAGACCGAAGGGCAGCTGCGTTTTGTAGAGGTTATATTGAAGTTCACTCATATGTCCGTGCATTTGAAGGAACTTTTTGAAATCCACTTTGGGGCAGTAGCGAAGGGCGACATCGGGTGGAAAATAAAATACCACTGCCTTGCAGTCAGGGCCCCCTTCTTCGTCAGACATTTTGCGGGAGTACTTGTTCCAAAAGTTTCTAAAGAAAACATCAACAACTTTTTGAATTGGCTTGTAAGGTACGAGTAGTAAGGGGGTTTGATAGCTTCAAGAAAGTGAATGGGGGAGGGTAGGCCATTCCACATTTACTTTGTCTTTAAGGAATTAGGTATTTTGAAATGTTTCAAAGCCCAGATATCTGCTTAACATATTAATCTTACGAGGAAAGATGGTTTAGGCCCAATGACTCGAAGAACTTCGACGACAGTTCATTGATCTTGAGCGGGGTAAAAACATCCTGATCCATCTTTTGCTTTATGTCAGGCAACTTTCGATCCGGATATGGTGGACTAAATATACTTCGCGACTTCCATGCATGTTGCAAAACTTGTTCCATGACGTGCTGTGGAATTAAACCATCTTCAGACATTAATGATGGTCCATATTTTGTTCGGAGCACATTCCGCATGAAAGCGTGCATCTCCTTGTATAGAGGCATAATATCCCAAATTGTGTCTTCGAGTTCCTTTAAAAAATTATCGGTCTCATAGTCCAGATACCATGTCTTTGATGGCGTAACGTGTCCTTTAAGATAAGATCGATATGATTCTTAAACATTTTCAAAAAAAATAATCGTGCCGCTCACCATTAAAGGCAGCTGCCCTTCCGAACAAGTAAATATATTCATTGAACGAATACCTAGCTAAATCACCGATTTCTTTCCTCCATGAGGTCCAATAAAACTCCAACTCGTCAAGGTTACGTGATCTCGATACAACATCGTGAATCTGTGGAATCTGCGCCACGCGAGAGCTGCAATCGTCAGTGTGATAGTGGCACACAAGTTTGCTAGTTCCGAAGCCCTTCATTGTTCTGAGAACATTCAATGCCTTCTCATAGTCATCATCCTCCAGACCGGATAGTTGTAGCTTGCCAAGAATTTTAACCTGCCTCATAAGGATATCGTTCTTTATTTCGCCAAGTGGTATTACACTCAAGTTGTAGGCCAGTTCATTTGTAAAGAGCCGATAACTGGATTGGATATCGTTTATGACCGGTGCGTGGTTAATTTGGTTAAATTTACGATTAGATGTTAGGAAAAGGTCTCGAAGCTTTTGCCAATGTGCTTGCATATGTATATTGGCATTATTGACCAGTTCCAGAGCAATTGATTCGTAATCAATCTTTGGTGGTGGTTGAGTTGTGAACAATGATGTATTAAACCTGGCAAGAACAGTAGCTATTGGAATCCAGAGAAGTAGGGGAAGGTAAACATTGGAAACCATTGTGGATTATCTGAAAATAAAGAGATTTATATTTTAAATGCAATTTATCTCAGGTGGATACGGTATGTGCATAAGGCAATTGGGCAATGAAATTTCATACATTTTTAACAAGAATTTGATGAACTACTCAAACGGAAGCATTTTTGATTAGTTTCAAAATTCTGCGAATTAAGATATGTAACGGTAGATATGGATGAAGTTGGATTGGACACCACTTGTGGGAGGGTGATGAAGTTAGGTTAGGATAGGTGAGGTCCATTGTGACACCACGTGGATCTAACTCCCTCTTCCCATTAGACCATGTTCAAAGAAGGTCAAGTGTAGTCTCCCGCTCCTCTTCATCCATGCAGCCTATACAGGGTGCTTGCCTTTGAGAGAGTGCCCTGTAATGACACCTTGAGTAGAGATCTGGTTTGTCGCTAGGTACGTTTTGCCACAGGTTTTTTCACTACCTAGACCTTTTTCAGTTAAAACAGGGATCTGCTTCCGTTTTTGGCGAGCTCATCAGTCATACAGAATCGGCGACGTGGATGCTGCTGCTGATATGATGGCAAACATTATTCTATTGGTTATGAAATGCTTTATCTCTAATACGATAAAACGTATAAAACCCAAAGCAAACGCGTGGTGTGACTCGAGCTGCAAGGAGGTTATCAGGTTAAAAGAGCTTAGTTGTCGGTCATATAAGGCTGAAAACGGAAAAAGGTCACCCTAGCCAGAAATGACTAAAATTCACACATTAACCATGTCAAAGCCTCCTACGACCAAAAGTTGAGCCAAAAAATACAACAAAGTCCCACGAGCAGTAAGAACTTTTGTTCCTTTGTTAAAAAACATCAAGAATCCGACCTCGTCATCTATTCCGACATTCCAGCTTTCAGCTGTAAAATATTCCATGGGACCAATCTACTTTTGCATTCGTACAGTGGCAAGAGTACTTCGAGGTGATATACGCAAATCCGCTGGTCCAGATGGTATTTCCCATACCGTTCTGAAGAGGTGTTCTTCTACCCTGACAAAACCACTATTACTTTTCTGTCTGTCCAATTCTTGAAGTCTCTTTCCGAGAAGATGGAAAACAGAATTTGTCGAGCCTGTTCCACAAAGAAAAGAAGCTTCGTCTCCCTGCCTACCGACCAATTGCAGTTATGTCCCTTCTTTCCAAGCTCTTTTGACGAAAATGAGTGCATTTGGAATCGATGATACAATGTATTAGAAATGACCTTCTATTCAAGTTTTTTTTGACGGCTCCAAGTCTGCAACGCACCAAATAAATGCTTGTGTTTTCCAAAGCCCACTCCCCGACTAACAACGCTGCGGAATGTCCAAGCTTCCTTAAGTGATGCAAGAAATACTGATCGCAACGACCCGGAGGAGGTAAGGATGCTGAATTCAGAGATCCGAATCCTGAAACAGCTGATAAAAGAAAATTACAGAAAATCTGTAAGTCTGTATTGGGGCAATAAAATTCGGGCTATCAAATAGTCCGAATATGTTCCCACAGATAAATAAGTTGTTCAGGAGGAAAGATCACAATGATATTCCTTGTGTTCGAATCTCCCAGACAGCAGAGAACAGACAGACAGTACTGACTGCTGGAATAAGTCCAGAAAGTGTCGCTTCAAACGACGATTTTTTTGTGGTCGAGGACCCACAGGAGAAGGTGGATTTGCTGGGCGCTTGTTTCGACGCCGTGTATACGGTGAACAATCCTGTTCGCCTAAACCACGACATTGAGAATAGGGCTCTGGTGAGCCACTTCTATCTCCGCACCGAACTTGAGAGTTGGCGATCTGAGAATAACGGATTCACCGTGTTCACTGATAAAAACCATGCAAATGCAGTTGTCGCCAATGGCCGAGATGCATCGCACTTGTTCGTGTCGATGGATGATCTTCTGTGCATCTTCGAGTCACTAAAGAATAAAAAGTCGGCGGGGATGGATGGTGTCCCAAACGTCGTATTAAGACACCTGCCTTTGGAGGCTGTAGATATTTTCATCACGCTGTTTAACAATGCGCTGAATAATGCACATTATCCGGCGCATTGGAAGGTAGCTGTGGTACACCCTATCCCGAAAAAATGTAAAGATAGGACGAACCCTGCCAATCTACGGTCAATTAGCTTGCTTCCGAATATAAGCAAGGTCTTTGAAAAGGTTGTCAATAGAGCCCTGTTAAAGTGGGTCGAGGACAATAACATAATCCCGGACAACCAGTTTGGTTTCAGGGCGAGGCATGACACTATTCATGCCGCGTCGAAACTGGTTTCCGACATTCAGTGGAATAAATGCAAGAACCAATGCACGGGTGCTTGTCTGGTTGATTTTGAGAAGGCTTTCGACACCGTATGGTTAGAGGGAATTTTCTACAAGTTAACCAGGCGGGGGATGCACAAACCTTTGCTATATGTAATGTATAATATGCTTATGGGAAAGAAGTTCGTTGTCAAATGTGGCAACGTGACTTCGAGCAGAGTCTTTGAAATTAAAAACGGTTTACAGCAGGGGGCGGTGAATTCTCCGATCCTGTTTAACATTTACACGAGTGATCTCGTAGGTTCACTCAGACATGCTACAGCGTATGTCGATGATTTGGTGGCATACAGATCAGGTCCTAAAATCGAGGTCATTAATATCCTTTTGCAGCGTGACTTCGATCAAATTAAGCGATATTGCGACGACTGGAAGTTGAAAATCAACTTTCAGAAGACGGAAACAATCTTGTTCAGAACTCCATTGGCTGGGGCCTCTAGGGATACCAGAAAAAACTGGAAGAAATTGGACATTATTGGACAAAATGGGCAGCCATTGGCGGTGAGAAGCGTAGTTAGATATCTAGGTCTCCAAAGATCGTCCACTGGATCTACACAGTGATGATAAGACCCATCATAACATACGCCTCCATAGTATGGTGGACAAAATCCACACAAAAGGTCGCAATAGAGAAGCTCAAAAAGGTACAACGGCTTGCGTGCCTTGGTATCTCCGGAGCCATGCGTACCTGTCCAACAGCTGCCATAGAGGCAATAACAGAAATTATACCCCTCCACATATACGTCCAAAAAGTGGCGATCCGCAGTGCATTAAGTCTAATACAGCTAAACGAGATAAGTCTTAATGATCATCCGGAACTTAAGACCCTTCTCGATGAACTGCCAGAACTTAACATGAACTGCGCGGTCACAGACCGCATTCAAAAAACACTATGCTTCAACAAACGGTTCTCCACGGAGATACCCAAAAGAGAAGCATGGGTTAGCAATAACCCACCAAACAGCCATAACGGCATAAAGTGGTATACGGATGGTTCTAAAATGGAAACGGGGGTAGGAGCGGGAATATACGGACCACACAAACGCTTTACGATACCCATGGGAAAAAGTCCCAGCGTATTTCAAGCGGAGCTCCACGCCATTCAAGAATGCGCCAGCCACATTATCTTATCTGGCGTAAAAGGTGCAACCATTCATATTTTCACGGACAGTCAAGCAGCTATAAACGCCCTTAGCTCGTATACCATTGACTCCAAATCAGTCATGTACTGCTTCAATACCCTACAAATACTCGGAGCAAGAAACAAGACCAAATTATGGTGGGTTCCGGGTCATGTCGGGGTAGAAGGTAACGAAAAGGCCGACGAACTGGCCAGAAAAGGTTCAGAAACACCTTTCATAGGTCCCGAACCTTTCTGCTGCACTCCTAGATCAGCAGCAACGGCAGCAATTAAAAGCTGGGAACATAGAAAATGGATCTATCATTGGGATAACATCCCAGGTCTAAGACAGGCCAAACGAGCCATTCGGCCCTTCTATCATAATGCCAGCAAATGTCTAAACCTAAGCAGGCATGATATCAAAAACCTAGTAGGTTACCTTACTGGTCACCACGGTTTAAGATATCATCTACACAAAATGAGAATAGCAGATTCTCCTGAGTGCCGACTCTGTCTTGAAGAGGACGAGTCAGCTGAACACATTTTATGTGAATGCCCAGCCCTTAATGGAATTAGAAAGAAGATCTTTCTCAGGGAACAATTGAGCCCCGAGGACATAAAGAATTCTTCTACTGGTAAAATTGTCCGCTTTACACGGAAAGTGGAAATTTTACTAGTTTAAAATTTTTCTGGCCCATACGGTACAAAAGATATTTTAGGTCGAAGTACCCCCCCTTTTATAAATCGCCTTGGCGAGCCAGAATTAAAAAAAAAAAAAAAAAAAAAAAAAATATATCTAGGTACGAGTATCTGGCATGACCAGTATCTATATTTCGATAGACATATAGTTGCTTGTCTTGCTGGGGCCAAGAGGGCTTATGCTCTGACAAGGAGACTGTTTCATAGCAGTCAACTTGACTCCAGAGTGAAGGTCATTTGCTACGTGGCCCTTATAAGGCCGATTATCGCTTATGGTTGTCTATTGTGGTTTAATATAGCGCCCAGCTATATGGAAAAGATTAGGGTTTTGGAGAGACAATGTCTTAGGACCTGTCTCCGGTTGTTCCGAACGCCTGAATCCAATTATATAAAATACTATCCCAACAAGGTCTTATACGATGGGGCTCAGTTGAATAGGATTGACAATTTACTCATTAAGGTGATTCGAAGGCACGTTGCAAGGGCGATGGCCAGCGACAATAGTCTGATATTTGGGGCTTACTACCCCAATGAAATGTACATAGAGAGTACGCTCCGATCTGGCTTTATACCGCCGGAGGCATTTATCCATATTGATGCAAAAAGGCTGGTACAGACGAGGGATGGTATCCCGGTATTATACCACCGCTTCCGCAGCGCGAGAGATAAGCGGCTCATCCGCGGCGAGAACGTCGCCAATGCTCATGAGCTCCTCCGTTTTAGTACCGCAATAGCGGAGAGGGATAGATTCGATACGGAAAAACAATTTGCCGAATTTTGGTGGCTTTTTGAGGGGGGGAGGGGTCAACATGCCCTCACAAGACGGTGCGTTACTCTAGGTAACATCCTCTTAGTTTATAAGTTAGATTAAGTTAGCTAGGGCGTTTCTGGGAGAGGCCGGGCTCGTCAACTTGTGGTAGTGCTTCCGGGAGAAGATTGACGCTGTAAGGCTTCAGTTAGCTCAGGGCAGCGCGTGTGCACGTTGACGACTGCCAGGCGCTCGGAAAGCAATTGGGATTTTGATCACTTGTTTCGTAATACAACGAGTGATCGGAATCCTAATTATAGTTAGAAAATGTTAAATAGTTTAAGTAAGTAGAGTAGGTAGTTTGTAATTTGTCTTTTTATATAAAAATATAAAATTTGATAAAGATGCCGAGTTTTCTTAAAAATTTTCTCGATGAAAACATAATATGATTAGTTCGTAGAATAGTTTTTAGGCCGAAAGGCAATAATTATAAGATAGAGTTAAATTTAGGGCGTCCGCATGAGGACCAATAAATAAGAATAAGTATCCTGTTAATTTTAAGTTAGATTTAAAACGCTTTGTTGACCGACGGTACTTATAAGTACCAATAAATAAATCACTGAATATATTCAACATAGAATTAGTTTTAGCAATGCAGACTCAACGAGACTTTAAAGTACCATTAAAAGTAATCGAGTGTGCTTTGACTTTCACTTCACATTCGGTTTTGAATTAAAAGTAACGATTTCCGTGTTTGATGTATTGGTTATTGTAGGAGTAGGTTGTCGCATTTTTAGTGAGCTGTATAAAAGTTGTGTTTTTAACTCAATCCCTATTTTTCTTTTATTTAACATTAGTCTGGTGTATGAAGAGTAGTTTTCTTATATAAGAATTAAAACATTAGCACTTTTAAGTTTATTTTCGATCAAAAAAGGAAACTGGACTTGTAAGTACCGCTGGGCTGGGTGCTCAGTTGGTGAGCAACTTATTTTTTTATTTCTTATGTTTTTAATGGCTTTCTTTCTATGTTATTATTTTTTACTTATGAAGTGAAAAATGGCAGGTATTAGGAGCACACACATTTCCGAGGCTGACATTTTAGCTATTTTGGAGGAATTGCCACTGGACAATAAGGAGGATACTGATGTCGAGTCAGATGATGATTTGGACTTCGTTCCTATAATCGGAAATACGAGTAATTTTGCAGATGAGTTTGAAAACCAACTTATTCGAGAGGAAGTGTGCGAAAAACCCATTGTTGAAGATCTCCAGGAAGAGCTGAACAAACTCCTAGATGATCCAGACAATTTGGAAAGAAATCCAAGTAATCCCGGAAGCAGCTGGAGTTATAAGAAGATAAAAAGTGCAGGCATGTGAACCGATGGAACCTAACCGCCAATGGAAAAATGGAAAATGTGAAACGGAAATACCAGAATATTTATTTCTTGAAGGTCCTGTTCCAGGTATTTAACACGAAAGCCACGGACTATTTTCTTAATTTTGTGGTATCCCATAAGAAAATAAATTTTCTTATGGGATACCATAAACTTCCCAGCTGGAGGCATTACTGGAGTCAAAGTGAAGATTTAGGAGTATCTCTCGTAAGCAAAACTATGAGCCGGAACCGATTTGATGCTATTTTGAGTAACCTTCACATAAACGATAACAGCTTGATACCCAAAGATAATAGAGATCGCCTATTCAAGTTGCGCCCTTTGATCGATTCAATAAATGACAAGTTCGGTTCTGCTTACCATGGCACAAGACAACTTTCAGTCGATGAATCGATGATCCTTTTCAAGGGGAGGAACACGATGAAACAATACAATCCTATGAAGCCGATAAAAAGAGGGTACAAGTTGTGGTGCTTAGCGGACCAAAAAGGTTACGTGAAGAGATTCTCTATTTACCAAGGAAAAGACGAAGAACTGGAGGCGAAGTACAAATGTTACGGACTTGGTGAGAGAGTTTTTGTAGTGTTCTAAACGGCTTTTTAATTTTTGATCATTTAGTTCCCTTTAATGATTCTTCTGATCATCCATTTGTTTAATAAAAGTTGTCTCTTTGTTTTTGCTTGGTAAGCGGTTGTTACTGTTCTTTTTTTTTTTTTTTTTTGGCTTTGCTTTTCAATTATATGTATGTATGTGAAGTTTATTTCTCTTTGCGTTCTTATTTGTAAAATTTGCCTTCAATTAATACTGACCCCTTTGGTGCAGCTGGCTAATTTGTCGTGCTTGTAATCCATATTGCGCATAACATTACTTTTTTTTTTTTTTTCTCTCTGTTTCTATTGTTTTCGTTTTTTTTCTCTCTTTATAATCCCTGTTTTAAAATGGATTGCAGCGCGGATAAATGCTTGGAATCTAAACATTCCTCCAATCCTCTTTTTGCCTGTTATGGCCCTTGTGGCATGATGTTCCATGCTAAATGTGTTGGTTCAACCAATGCATTTATGGATAAAATTAAAGCTTCGGAGATCGCCTTATGGTATTGCTCCCCGTGTCGAAAATTGTCACTGTCCACCCTTGCTTTCAAGATGTCAGTCTTCAAGGCTGACATACTGAAATTATCTAAGGGGTTTAAAGACTTACTCGATAATTTCAATACAACTGTCTCTAACGTATCAACATTGTCTGACCCTCATCATTCGGCAGACGCCTCAACGTCTACTGACCTTGAGTTGCCGACTAACGTAGTAAAGCTGTGTACCCAACGGGCCATGGATACATTGACTCTGGTTGACACAACAGGTTCAGCAACTGTTGAATCTACCCCTGAGCCCATTTTTAATTTAGCACCGTCTTCATCTACTCTACCCGCAGGCAAAAGGAAACGTGACATGCCTTCCTCTGCGCTAAATCCAAACGCTAAACGATTTAATCTCAGGAGTCAACGAAAAAACTTAAACGATGCCCCCACCCTTAATTTTGGTCCCTCAGGCATCAATCATTCCTTAGGTACCGAATCAGGAACTATTGAATCGATTCCCAGGCCAAAATCTATTTTCATTTCTCGGCTAAAACCAAACACTTCTTCAGACGATGTCTTGAACCACTTGGTCTCGAGAAACTTGATTCCAAAAAATGACTCAATTAAATGCACCAAAATCAGCAAGGCTGATGGGTTTGTTGCGTCATTCAAAATTGTTGCCCCTTTAGAATATTTCGAAATACTGTGCAACAACACTGCATGGCCTCAAAATACGTTAGTTAAAGAATTTATACCCCGTCCGACTAAAAATCGTAGGAAAGTCTGTCCGTCCGTGTTAAAAAACCCAATAGGCTGTCCCTCTACTACCAAAATGTAAGGGGACTCCGCACAAAAACCGCTGAAATATATTTAAACTCCCAAGCCCTCTCTCATGATATCTTCTCCTTGACGGAAACATGGCTTAATGCCGGAATTTTAGACACGGAACTCTTCAATCATGAGTTCTCCGTATTCAGAAACGATCGTCATCAAAATGACCTGAAAGCGCTTGGAGGAGGTGTCCTGATTGCTGTTCGTTCCAACCTTGAGTCACGAAAGATTGACTTTCCATTTCCACTAACCGTCGAAATTATCTGTGTAAAAATTACACTTAAGAACAAACATTTATATGTTGTTAATGCGTACATTCCATCGTCTCGTCTATGTTCTTTGTATTCGGAACTTTCTATGGCACTAGACCATATTTTTGACATATCTTGTTGTGACAGCACTGTTTTACTTATAGGCGACTTTAATCTGCCACATATTGGATGGGTACCTTCTGAGGATGATTCTCATCTTATTCCATCCTTTGACTCTGCCCAACAAGAGCTCGCTTTATTAGACAACATTTTGTCTCTTGACTTACAGCAAACAAGCTGTATAAAAAATTTCAAAAATCGAACTCTCGATCTTGTTTTCTCTTCTGACTCTGTTAGTACTGTTGTTCTGGAATCCCACTTCAGTATAACTAACATAGATGACAATCATCCACCCTTGGATGTATTTATTGAACTGGGCGCACATCTGTACGAAAACAGTAATTCGTATGACCGTTCGCAATCTTTTGACTTTCGGAAAGCAAATTTTCAAAGGCTTTCTGATGAAATTAATACGAGTAGCCTTAATTTTAATCTTACTGCGTTATCTAATATTGAAGATGCAGTCGGTGCTTTTTATTCTTTGTTGGATAACTGCATGAAAAAAGTGATTCCTGTCAAATCCTCTAGGAATATGAAAACGTCCCATCCCTGGTATACTAAAGAGCTCAAATCGATACGAAACAGACGTAATAGGGCTTGGAAGAACTATTTAAAAAGTCTCTACCATTCAGATCTTGAACTCTATCTCACATTATTCAATGAGTTCAAATCTTTATCCTGCAACTTATATATTGACTATATAAGTAAAATGGAATGCTCTCTAAAATTGGACCCCAAACTTTTTTGGGGATTTGTTAATTCTAAGAAAAAAACCGATGGTTATCCATCGAAACTTACTTACAATAGCTCTACAACTGCTGATTCGCTAGATGCAAGCAATATGTTTGCAGATTATTTCAGTAAGTCGTTTAGGGTGACCCCTCTTCACATTGATGAGCAATATTTTAGTTATCTAACTAGCTGTTCCCAAATAAGTTTTAGTAGCTTCTCATTTGACTTGGAAACAATTTTAAAATTTATTTCTTCTCTGAAGAATGATTATTCATCAGGTCCTGATGGCATTGCACCGATCGTTCTTAAAAAATGTAGTCATGCAATTGCTCCATATCTTAAATATCTGTTTGAATTGTCCATTAGTACTGGTAAATTCCCTTATGAATGGAAAAGTGCTTTTATCACACCTGTATTTAAAAAAGGCGAACGTGGTGATATCACTAATTATAGGCCTATTTCAAAGCTTTCGTGTATCCCTAAGCTTTTTGAACAAATTGTTTGCGAAAAGTTAATATTTCTTTGTCGCAATTTAATTTGTATTGAACAGCATGGATTTGTAAGAAACAGATCCACTGTCACTAATCTGTTAAGTTTCTTGCATGATTGTTCTAATGCCTTAGAGAGTAAGGACGAAATGGATTGCATATACACTGTCTTCTCTAAAGCTTTCGACCAGCTGTCCCATGAAATAATCGAGTTTAAGCTCAGGGCTTTTGGGTTCCCACGAAGTTTCATAAAATGGGTTAATTCATACCTTAGATCAAGGGTTTATCAAGTCAAATTTAGAGGATCGCTATCTGTATCTTTTACAGCTGAGTTCCCCAAGGTAGTCACCTCGGACCAATTCTATTTATACTAGCCATTAATGATGTTAAAGCATGTATAAATCACAGTAATATCCTGATCTACGCTGATGATATGAAAATATTTAAATCTATCACTAGTCAGCAAGATAGAATTTTTCTTCAATCTGACATTAATAGCTTCGCCAATTGGTGTGATAAAAACGGTTTATCCCTGAACCCTACTAAATGTCAACATATGACATTCTCTAGAAAGAATATACCTTCCACCTTTCAATATTCTTTGTCTCAACATATTCTTTGTAATGTTGATAATTTTAAGGATCTTGGGGTTTATTTCGATCCCAAACTGGTTTTTGCCAAGCATATCAATTTTATTGTTAATAAATCTAATTCTATGCTGGGCTTCGTAAAAAGGTGGGCGAAAGAATTTAATGACCCATACGTTACTATGTCATTGTACAATTGTTTTGTCCGTCCGATTCTAGAGTATGCTTCACAAGTTTGGACGCCGTTCTACAACATTCATTCAAATCGAATAGAGGCCATTCAACGTAAATTTATTCGATTTGCACTTAGAGGACTTCCATGGGATGATCCTTTTAACCTTCCTCCTTACAGTCAGCGTATTAAGCTTCTTCAAATGTTACCCCTTTCTCAACGAAGGCTTAATAGCGATATCATTTTTTTACAGCAGCTTATATCCGGTCAAATAGATGCACCTGACTTGCTGTTGTCTATTGGCTTTAATTTTCGTGGTGGTGCCCATAATTTGCGCAGTGCTGAACTATTGTTTAGCCCCCATCATAGAACGAATTATGGGAAGCATGAGCCTATTAGTCGCATGAGTAGAATCTATAATCTAAATGATCATGTGATTGACTTGCATGTTAGTAAAATTAAGCTAAAAAATATTTTGCGTAATAATGCTTTAATGTCTTAAATTGTTTGCATTATTTTGTGTCTGTGTTAGTATTTTGTAGGTACATAATTATTGTATTTTTAATTGTTTTGTCCTTACTAACACCTGCACTAAATGATGAGCCTGTGAGAGCACTTTTTGTGCCGGCAATTTCTGCTCGTGATAGTTGCTTGCTTTAAGCACTCCACGACACAGAGCTGATAGTGTAGTTAAAAAAAAAAAGAGTTGTTTTATCCATAACTGAGAAGGAATGGGGTAAATACAAAATAATATTCTTTGATAACTATTTTACCTCTGTAAGGCTGTTAGAAAGGCTAAAATGTGAAAAAACTCTGGCATGCGGCACGATTCGTAATAACAGAAAAGGTAATCCAAAAAATATGAAGGACGAAAGAAAAATGAAAAGAGGAGATGTAGATTTTCGTGAATCCAAAGGCGGAATAAGTTTCTGCAAATGGCAAGACAACAGGTCGGTAAATTTTGCCTCAAATTACCATGGAAATGAACCTACAACTGTCGCCAGAAGGGACCAAAAAGGCGAACTTCACGACATTAGCTGTCCGACAGTGGTAAAGGATTACAATGCCTTCATGGGTGGGGTGGATCATGCCGATCAGCTTCGGTCTGCTTATGGCCTTAATCGTAGATCAAAGAAATGGTGGCATCGGATTTTTTGGGGTATTCTAGAGATAGCATTTGTCAACTCATACGTTATATATTGCCAAATGGAAACAAAATTATCACTTCTGGAATATAAAAGATATGTAACTACAGGACTTTTGTCGCTAAAAGATCTCACAGTCGATAAAAGGGGCCTAAAGAGGAAATCAGTAGAAAATTCGGGCCAGTGTACAAAAAAACGAAGAGGCAAAGAGGAATCGGTTTCTAAGGATGTCAGATTAGGAAATCTTGGAAATCACTGGCCGAAGTTTGTTGAAACGAGGGGAAGATGCGAGATGTGCAGCATTAATAAATTACAATCAAAGCCTTATTCTAAGTGTAGTCATTGTAATATATATTTATGTTGTAATGATAAAAAGAATTGTTTTGCCAAATACCACGGAGTAACAATGTGAATGAAAAAAAAGTTTCCCTGTATGTAAAAAAAAATCCGATTTTAGTATTCTTTTCTTATTTTTTTTATAAACAATCAATATTATTAATTATTAACAGATATATATACAAATATTTACATGTGTTGTGTGCACAATATGTACAAAAATGAATTTTAAAATATGCTTTATTTAATCACATCATAGTTTTTAGTTTTTTTTCATATTAAAAAATAAATAAAAAATACTTCTTGCAACCCAACGGTGCTTTATAGTACCACCTTCCTATTTAGTCCTAGATCGTCCTTGAAAAATAATAAAAAATTTTTTTTTGCTTAAAATGTCCAGACATTTCATAAAATTAACATAAAGATGATTTGTTCATAAGTTTTATAGGTTTGGTCAACAAAGGGTTAATCATTTTTGTCTAGTATTTAAGTTGATATAAGCTAATAATTAATAAAAATGAATTTAAAAGTAAAGATGCAAGAAATACTTCACCCCTTCTGATCTGGCTTAAATGAACAAGGCGTTTGTTCGCCCAAACTTGAGTACAACGCTTATATCAGGGCTGGTACCCCAATCATATATTTGGAGGTACTTTACAGAACTGAAAAACGGGCTATAAAATGCATTGCCAGTTGCGATATTGCGAAATCGCTTGACTTTTATAGCCAACGTCGCAATGTCAATGTCGAAAACAACGATAGGCAGGAGAAATTTCTACCACAAGTACTCAAACGAAATAGCCAGCTGCATTCCACCCCTAGAACATTTCAACCGCAATACCCACGATGCCTGGAATGGCTACAGTTCAACTTTTTTATAATTATAAGCGTGCTAAAAATCCCTTTTGCACCTTCAAATTATAAAGACGGTATGAAAAAAATGTTTTAACGAAAAAGTTTATAGAGGTTGCGTTCTTTACAACTTATGTAGAAATGGCCGGGGTACCAATAAAAAAAATCAGTGTGAAGCTTAAATTTCACTTATTTAAGCTCCACTTAAAATTCGTTATTGTTAAGTCGCAATGTCAAATGGGTAAGAAAATAGGGAGATATGCCGATGCACGATGCATGTTTGTAGATTAAAATGTGTAGGCCCATTCATAAATGCAAGGTTTGCAAAGCAATAGCAAAACAAATTGCGCAATAAATAAAACTCTACTATATTTATGAATTCTCTGCTTAGCAGTGATGAAAATTGATACATTTATGAACTCTCTGCTTAGCATATCTTGCGCAATATTGCATTTATGAATGGGCTCAAGCATTCCACATTCGTGTTGTACGGCTAAGGAAAGATGTCTTGTATTTTACTATACATCCGAATACAGGCTTAATTGTAAGCTGATGCGCATTTCTTGCACTGCAGGTATTGCGGCTGAAGTGTTCTTGGGGTGGAATGCAAATGGCGATTTCGCTTTAGCACTTATGGTGGAAATAACGATAAAATAAAGAGAGACAAGGGACATTGCGACGATGACTAAGAGAGCGTTTAAGGAAGCCGTTCGGTTGCAGCGATGTAAGTGCCATTCATGGACAATGGCATGGTGTTTCGGTTTAGCTTTAATAGCAGAAGACAGCATTACGTTTTGGAAGCATTACATTTCACTATATTGGTTACATCCCACTGAGTTATGCTGTCGATATCGGAAATTAATTAAATCCATACCAAATATTTTTTCCATGAATTCCTGGAAATAAGATTTTTTTTGTAAGCATACGGAAAAGCTCCCTATTCCAATCCCTCATAAAGTGGGCGAGGAAAAAATCTAATTGTGAATTGTAAAATATAAATATTTTGTTTTACTACATTTGAAGGATTTTATTGGAAAAATAACGTTTTTGTAAGAAAAAACGCATAAAAGTGCTCTTGGAAGAAAAGTTTATACAAAGGAATTATTGAAAACGGCGTTATTTACATACTTTGCAAAGAATAGTGTTTTCATTTACAATGATTTCTTCAATAAAACGGCTTTTTTATAGTGGGCGGATTTTTAAAATACTTACACGTGAGCATTAAGGGCTCCTAGCTTCCTAGCTCGCGGCTGCGGACGAGAGATTGGGGAGGAGTGTTTTTTCCTCATGCTTCAGACGGAATTTTTTAGATGAGATCAACGGTGGCATCTACCACTTCCAGTCAGGTTGAACTATCAGTGTTATCCCTTTGTGAGCTACTTCGACATATTTGAATCCCTGTCTTTAGGGACCTCCAATACTGAGCCAGTGTATTGGAAAAGAGTTGGTGGCGAATGAGCCCTAAATGGGCCGTCGGGGTAACTTTCCGACCACGTGAAATATAAATAGTTATGAGAGAGACACATAACGCCTCGGATAATGGATACCCTCATATGGCCACCAGACCCGGAACGTCAAATGACTATGATCTGAGAGTATGCACATGTAACGTGTGAACACTGTACACTCCAGGTGCTACTCAAAATCTTGAGTCTGTCCTCGAGCGCTACAAGGCATATATTACCGCGATCCAGGAGATACGATGGGTAGGATCAGGTATGATGAAAAGGAAAAATTGCGACATTTATTACAGTTGCCATAAAAGATTGCATATGTTAGGGTGCGGATTCGTCGTGGGAAATCGGCTTATGACAGAAGTAATAGATTTCAAGCCAATAAGTGATCGCCTGGCTGTGATCCGCATCAAAGCTACATTTCAAATATGGTCGACTCTGACCATTTCCTTGTTGCGGCTAAATTTAGAGCTCGACTGTCCAACGAGAAGAGGCTGCGAACTGCCCAAAAGAAGAAATTTGGCGGTGGACGCCTTAGTATCCAGAATATGTGGAACCAATATCGTGACATAATCAAGAATGTAGCCAAAACCACCGTAGGTTACCAGCCACCCCAGATAAAAAGCCGGAGATTTAACAAGAACCGGAACAAGACCGGAACGCAGGCTTTTCGCAGGGAATAGTAGATGTATTTAAGCAGCATTTCCAAGTTCCAAAGTGATAGGCAAAAAAGAGAACCCACGTCCTGTCAATGAAGAATAGATTTCACCACCCAGTGTAGAAGAGTTTGGCTTAGCTATGTGAAAGCTAAAGAACAATAAGGCTGCCGGCTCTACCAGCGGAGCTATTCAAATATGGAGGTGATGTTTTGGTAGGGCGCATGCACCAAATTGTCAACCAAGTATGGGTGGAAGAAGCATGCCCGATGACTGGACTTTTAGGCATATCTCTGGTTAATGTTGCATATAAGATCCTATCCAACGTACTGTGTGAACGTCTGAAGCCGTTCTGCAACACAGATCGACAATATACCAAATCTTTACACTAAGGCAAATCCTGGAGAAGACCAATGAATTTCAAGTCGAGATCCACCACCTTTTCCTTGACTTTAAAGCCGCATATGCATTCATTGTTAGGAGCTCTATGTGGCGATGGCCGAACCAGGGATCCCGGCAAAACTGATCCAGTTGTGTCGCGTGACTCTGGAAAACACGCGGTGTAATGTGCAGTTTGGAAGCAGCTCTTCCGAATTATCCCAAACGTCGCTGTTGATAGCAATAACTTCGAGATAGTTGAGGAGTTCATCTATCTAGGAGTAAACTTCAACTCCACGAATGACACCTTAGGAGAAGATACAACCGCTAACTCTATGAGCTGTACCAAGATGTGGATGTAGTCCAAAAAGCTAAATCACGTGAACTACATTGGCTCGGCCACATTGAGCGAATGGAAAATAATGCTCCAGCCAAGAGAATCTTTGACACCCAGCCCCCTGGTTCAAGCTATCGCGGATGCCAGAGTATCATCTTGGTCTGGAGAACTGGAAGCAGCGTGTGCAGGATCGTAGTAGATGGAAGGCTGCAGTGTCTTTGGCAGAAACTCTTCACGGGTCGGGAGCCCGTTAAGTAAGTAAGTAAACAGCGAAGTCTCATTTGTGAAGTAAAGATTAAAATATTCACAAAATTTAACGACATATATTGTTTTTTCTGAAGATTCAAATAATAAAATAAATAAATATGAGGTATGGACTGACCGCGTATAGCAATTTTGAAAAGCTTCTCATGATATCTTGGATGTTTCTCAGACGTTCGCAAGAGGTGGTCGATCGCAAGATGTGGAGCAGTGGAAACAAAACTTTAGGTATTACTTGGCCCCGGCGTGATTTGAACCTTGTTAACTTGTTAACTATCGGGACATTGGTAGAAAAATATTTTTATTTATATAAAAAATAAACATTATATTTTGTACATAGAAACGTTTCAATGCCGACTGTAATCAGATAGCATCTGAATATTTAATTAACTTTCCCAGAACTTTTATGGTTTGCATTGAAACAACCTTACAAATGTTGACTCATTTTCATACGTCCACTGAATTCATTTATGTTTTTTACTTTTTTTGCACATCCGAACCTTGCATCTCTCTCGCTACATTATGTTTAAAATTTAATAGATCTCACATTCAAGTAGAAATTCACTTCACATTTGTTTGAATAATTTTACCAACACAAATACGCTTATTAGTCTAGTCGGGTCCACATTAACACTGAGTTAGATAACGTTAAGTATAAACAACAAGCAACAACCCACCAAATGGTGATAAGAACAAATTTTCCGGTCTTCGAACAAAAAAAAAATTCAGTTCATTCTTATTCTTCTTCAAAAAGATGAACAACATAAATCTACTTCAATCCGCCCCAATGACCCCGATTCACGATTGTCAGGCAAGCATTGCATTTGTTTACAGTATACACAAGCAATCGATCAAAAATATATTTACAAATCATTCACGAATAGAATTTCCGGTCTTATTTTGGCAATATTTTAAAGGATTCACTGTGGAGAATGATGTACAAGAATATGATTTAACAGATGAATGATTCGATTTTATATAATACTCGTAGTATAATATATGCTTGCTAGACAAAGTTACTGAAAGCCTTTTCTCGACGAGGATACTGGATAAGGGTAGCAAAGTAATCGATTCACTGTGGAGCAAAATTAAATATCTACATAATATGTAGCATTTATGTCTCTGAATCACTGGCTTATAAGGATCTTTTTGATGTTGAAAGTCAAACACTACAGACGATTTTTCTTATTCACATACCGTTCTATGATTGCGCAATTCTCTTATACATAAGTGTATGTGTTTTTGTTTTTTATTAGCGCGCTGTTTATTATTTTTTCGAGTGGATTAAACGCGCCAACTTGTCTCCGTCAACTAAAAGAGCTGCTACGAAGCGAACATTATTATCGCCTTCGCCAGTCGATTCAAGCAATTTCGAATCAAAGATTTGTGGTCCTGTTATCATCAAGTTGGGTTTGGGCGGTTTGGGACAACCGATTGTTTGTTTTATTCTATGTACAATGACTGCGAATACAGCGTGTGAAGCAAAATAATTTCACAAAAACTTAGTAGAGATAAAAGAAACCGAAGAAAAAGGGCGAAATGGACCAAACGACGGAACTACCTACAGAGGACAGCTGCGACTTTTCCATCAATAAGTGAAATGTTAAGGAAAGAGGTTGTATTAAGCTTCATGTTTTGGGATAAGAATTCTCTAATTTTACACGCAGCACGCTAAAGGGACATTCAACAAGAGGTTTATTTATTCACAACGAAGGTGAAGTGTAGTCTCCTCCTACTCTTTGTATATGCAGTTTCTGCAGAAGTCGTTTGAATATACGCCAGAAAGTAAATTTATTTAGCTTGGTATCACAATGTTGGCCCGATAACACAAGCAAAACGTATGTACACACAAAATATGTACGAGTAATCATTTTTAGACGATGCCTTTTATTTTCGTAGACATATTTGCATTTGTGGTAATAATATTAGGATTGGCCTGAATTCGCCTTTAACTTTTTAACTTTAACTTAAAATAAAAAAAAATATTTAATTTTTATTTAAAATTTCACTTAACCAAATTTTGTTTAGGTGGAATAAATTTAGCATCTTTGAAGTTGAAAAATTCTAGTTACATGGTTAAAAAAAATCGACTAACTAGAAAACTTATTTTAGTCTCTTCGCCGATGTCGCAATCAAAATCTTGATGTCTATTTTCAACTCGGGTACAGATCCGACCCCAAAAAGTTACAATATTCATTATCAGCATCGATGTAATAGCGTAATGTTTAAAAGTTATGCCCTAAAACTCGAGCTGAAATTTGAACCATAAACGCTCTATGGGCCCTAAATAATTAAGTGTACGAATTTTTCCAATCCGCCCACTGGTCGTGTCACACTCTCAGAAAACCAAATTTTTTGAGCTAGAAAACTGAATTTTTTAATATATTGTCTTAAGAACCCCAAAATGCTCATGTTTGAATATTTTGGAAATCCTCGCACCGACACACGAAAAACAGTTTTATCGAAAAGTCTAAGTTTGAGCTGAAGCTGACATGTATAATAAATATAATATATACTCTCTAGGAGCCTTAAGTACTGTATAAACATTTTGAAAATTCGCCCAGTGATGATCGGCCATGATTTTAAAAAAAAAAACAGTTTTATTTGTAAAGTCTTATTCGTCGCAAAGTATGTACATGTACAAGTCATTTTGAACAATTCGTTTAAATAAAGTGTTCTGCTATGCCCACTTTTAAGAGGCGTTATTTTACCAAGAGATAAAATCCTTTAAATGTTGTATAACAAAATATTTAGATTCTTCTTACAAATTCGTTCACACTTAGATTTTTGGCACGCCCACTTTATGAGGGATAGAAATAGAAATATGGTATCCAACGGTATGTTTTTTTAGTGTGCATGATGAATATCTGAGTTAGATTTTCATGAATTTTATAATTTTAGTGTTAAAATCCTGTTTTTTTTGCACCACTGCTAAATAATAAATAAATGCTATTATATTCATATAAAACGTACGTTTTTTATTTGGGACATGTTCCTTTATATTTAGAAAGAAGAGCGACCATCTAGGTTTAAAAGAATATTTAGAACAGTTCTAAGATTCAACAAACGATTAGCTTATTAGAGGCAGTCAACAACGTTAGGTTTGTAGGGTTAAACGAATCACCACTTATTTTCACTCATTCTCTAAAAAGTGATGTTCTGAAAACTCTACACAGACCCTTTATTTTTATTATGAATACAAAAAAAAACGTAATGAAAACCAAGTTATTTGTTAGTTGGCTAGTTAAGTACAAATTTGTTTTTTCAGCGGCTATATGAGTTGAGCTCATATATATAGTTGAAACTTGACTTTAATGTTTTGATAACATAAGTGACCTTATGTCTAATGGCGTTTTATCCATATGTGGTGATGTAGAATCGATGTAAGTGAATTACAACACACATTCAATCCATACGCACATTTTCCTCGTTATGCAACGTGTATGTAATGTATATGTCAATTCAACGCTCAAAATTGAGTGTGAATTATTATTACCATTTTATAAGGATTAAATCGAAATACATCGTAATGTCAAAAACACCCCTTAACATAAGGAAAGGCTACAGTTCGATTGGGTAGGTAAAACGTTGGATCTCCTATTCCTATTCCTATCCCCAAAAAGTGGGCCTGGCAAAAGTCAAAGTATGGGGAATTGTTCAGAAAGACTTTGTTTATTTATCTACATACTTTCCGAAGAATGCGAAAAAACGATTTTTTTCAATCGATGCTGATCAGATCACAAATAAAATAACCAAGAAAAGGGAATTTACAAAAATTGCAACTGCCCATAGTTATATGCCTGGGAGGCGAGGCCTGCAGGGTGATTGCCTATGCGGATGACGTTGCTTTTGCCTTTTCAGGGAAATACCTCAACGCTTTAAAAAAAACTCCTTCAAAACGCTCTCAACAAGCTAACAAGATGGGCAGGAAGCTGTGGGCTGGGGGTTAACCCTCACAAAACCGAACTTGTCCTCTTTTCCAGGAAATATAAAATCCTTCATATCGACCCTCCCTCTATTAACGGTACAAGTTTAACCTTTTCCGATGAAGCTAAGTTCTTGGGTCTAATCTTCGATAGGAAGTTAAGCTGGAAACCTAATTTACAAGAACGAGTAAAAAAAGCTACAGTAGCACTTTTCTCTTGCAAAAAAGCCATCGGTAATAAGTGGGGCCTACAGCCCCGCATATCTCACTGGCTATACGTATCAGTAGTGAGACCGATTCTGACACTTGTATGTTGTCTAGTGGACTGCTCTAGAAAAAGCGGTAAACCGTGATAAGCTAAGCAAGGTGCAATGTACAGCTTGTCTGTGCATCAACGGAGCACTCCGAACGACCCCCTCCGCTGCACTGGACATCTTACTGCATCTGACTCCATTTGACATTTTTAGGAGGCAAATAACTCACAGTGGATCAATACGAATATTGGCCACTCTATCATTCTGGACTCACTTGGGTCCCTACCAAGGAACATCCACTACACCATACCCCAATTACAGTTCGAGAAGAATTTCCAAATCACTATCCCCACCAGATCATTCTGGGAGGATGGTGCTTACACGGAAGACAAATCCATCCACTTTTACACCGACGCGTCAGATCAAAAACTAGTAAAGGGTAGGTGGGGGTGACGAACTCGCCAAAAATGGAACCGCATTACCTCTTCTACCTGATAATGGTTTTCTAGGTATGCCTATCGCTACTTGTAAACTTATGTTCAAGCTATCCGCAGTCAAGATTACAAACCTTAGGTGGACAGGTGTCGTGTCTAGCGACAAATCTGGCCAAAGCTGGATCTGCGACGCTCTTTGAGGATGAGGAGGGATGAGGATGCACATGTCCTGCACTCTCCCATAAAAGAAATCTATATCTAGGAGCCTTCTTCCTTAATGAACTCAGTGACTTAGCTAACACAGATGTTAGAAGTCTATCGCGCTTCATTAGAAGCTCCAAATGGTTTTAGCAAGTAGTGAACGAAACTCCCGATCCATGATGTATCACAATGGACATCATTGGTCTAAGTGTATTGGCTATTAGCATGCAGCCACCTTAACCTAACCTAACCTAGTTATTTTTCTACAGAACTTTGAGCGCTGTATAAAAAAGTTTGGTAATTGTAGTTTAATTATGGGTGTAGTAACTTGTAACGGAAGATGTCCCTACCCTAAGAAAGCGATGTTCTGTTGTCCCATCAATCTCCAGGAACACAGGATTTTCCTGCAGAGATCGATGGGTTCGTCGGGTAGGTTGTCCTCGCAGCTAGATGAGGGCAGGCATGCTCGTACACGCACAAACTAGCTCGACGGAGGCGTGGGATCTTTCACCCACTGCTGGACATCCGCACATTCATTTCATGCCTGAAATTTATCAAAAAAAACCAAGGAGCAACACCCGAAAAGATATATCCGACCATGTCTTGGAAACAAATTCAAGTTACGATTTGTTTTGAAATCTTGCGAAACCTAAGATGTTGTCGGTTTCCTAGCATGACCCTCCCACAGCCTACTCTCAACTGAGCATAGACCATCCTTGGCCACCGTGTTGCCAATTCTTACGGCAGCCCCTAAATTGGTTCGAGCAACCACTTATGGTTCACTCAGCTTACCACCGACGCACATTACTGACATTGCACTGCCCTATCGCACGAAAATTCTTAAATGCACTCCATTGTGTCAGAATAGATTCAGATAAAAGAAAAGGAATATCTCAAAAATCACGCTAATTAGCATTAAAAGCACAATCCGATGTTTATTGATAACAAAAAAATGAATTAAATTCTTAACTAAAGAAAAAGGTAACAACCAAAAAGGAGAGGGGATTTGTATACGTATTCACTGTCCAAAACGAACAGTATTTTCAATTGATGTAATTACGAGTAGATTCATATAAATCAACTTATTTCTTAGGGATAATTAATGCGTTATCTTAAGTTATTGCAATTTAGTTTTAATTCATGTTTATCTTAGTACGTTCAATTAAAACGATATAGTTTGATTATATCTTACTGTGTTTTCGAAATATATTTAAATTACATTGGACATGGCAAGTCCATCTCACAAACTGTAATAACACTGAATCGCATGAGAAAAAAAAGTTATAACTGAAGATGTCATTTTGCGATTTTTTTTTTAATTATTTGGCCTGCGGCATACGGCAATTAAACGCAAAAAAAAATACTAGCTTTAAATACGAGTACTTATGCACTTATCTAGGTAATCATTAAAAAGATCGTTCAGACAAAGAAAAAAAAACGCTTGACTCTTGGTAATAATCTGTATACCAAATTAGGTTGTGTTACGTAGGAATTTGTTTTGTTGTTTTTTTTTTTTGATGATGACGCTCCGATGGATGTTGTGCACAGTATTCATTGGCGGTCCTGGCTTTGTCTTAATCTGTATAAAGGAATTACAAGAGAATAAAATTTGGAACTGAACGAACTTTACACCGATTAATCAAATAGAATACTTAGCTTTAGGTAAAAGATGCTATACAAATCACTAGAAAAATAAATAAACTGCTACCACACTAAATGATCATCGGGTGCTTAAAATGCACTTGTTGATGTTTCTGGATCATGTATCTCCTTCTGCTGAGCTGATCGCTGATGTGTCGGTGTCGTCAGCCAAATCACTGTACCGAAAGGTTTTTCTGGGCGAACTGTGCCCTGTTATCGGTGGACCCAAGCTCGCGACGACGGATGGCTAATGGTATTTGCGGTTGTGGATATGCCCGTTATCAGTAGTATAGTGTTGCGGGGTTCACTGCTAATCAGTGAGGTTGGACAACTACTGGCGGAAAATGGACACGACGATTTTGGGTTAGGTGTAACACATTCGTCGCTCAGTCTGATGTTAAAAGATGCCTGGATTTTCGTGGACTTAAGTGGCTTGATAGCATTGCTGTCAGCGTGCGCACACGTCTTATGATCGGTATTAGTTCGCGATAGTTTTCTCCTTCCCTTTTTTTTTGTATTTAGTGTTTTGTGGTTACACAAAATTGTGTGCCAAACGCAGTATAATATGCTTCAAGTTCACAAAAAAAAAAAATTAATTCTCCAAACGATGAGATCTAAGGCTTATCTCGAGCACAACTCCACACTTATCGACGTCCAGCCAAGAAGAGCGAGAGCGTCGCTTCCCCGAAATTGATTTTTCCCAAAAAAAAGGAAAGTTCGTCAAATAAGTCATTTCCGCCTTATTTTTGACGAACATACTACATTTTTGTTAGATAGATGTTTCTACCGGGTGTTGGGTGATGTAGGGAATCATTTCTTATTTTATTTTTATTTTTTTATTTATTTTTTTGTGCGCGTTGTTGTGTTTATATTTGTTTTTTCTTTAAAAAAAAGTTCCCACAAACTGACCGACGCGACGGATCCCACATCTTGCAAAACTCTGACAAATACCCAAGAGTAAAGTTGTCAGGAGAAGCTCTCAAAATTGCCGTCCGGAATAGGCGTAAAATTGTAAAAAATCGACGTAAAAATGCTTGAGAAAGCTAGAGTAATGTATGGTTGATTCCTGAATTATTTTATACTGTAAAATCGTTTTCTCTCAGTCCCTTCGTTCTAGTGGTATCAGTCCTAATGCTTACACTTGCACGATATCACTTATTCAATTTTTGATTCATGCCATTCGCATTTTAAATCAACTTCCCCTTAATATAAGAACCAAAGTCAAGCAGAGGAGGTTTTTGTCTTTGTCTTTTCTTATCTTAGTACTCTTCATTGATGTTTTTTCCGTTTAACGTAACTTAACTTTTTTTTTTTAATGAGAATGTCCATATTAATTATTTTATTTGTAGTTTTACTTAAAAAGTTCCATTATTTGTTTTCATTTTTTGTGTTCCTATAAACGTAAAATATGTGTCCATGTATATCCACACGTTAACTGTGCACTCTTAAAGAATGTTGTTCTTATTGCACAACAAAATATTAAGATAAATAAATACAAATACAAATACAAAATAATACTCTCTTACTTGTTAGACAAACTGTTCTCTGTTACTAAAGTGCGTAATAAAATGACGCAAATTTCAATGTCATCCATCTGGGTGATTTCATCTTTGGCAATGCCTTGATTTGTGTAACTTATCTCATAGATTCAACTAGGCTCTTTTCGAATAATTTAAATTCAAAGAATGTGATTTTAGATGTAGGTAGTAGAATTTTCAATAAAAATACGTGTGTAGCAACCTCAAGAGTCAGAAGTCTATTTATAATTGGTAATTATATGCGGAAGAGGGTGGGGTGGAGCTCCATTGATTTTGCGTCACTCACTCCCCATAACCAAGTTAACAAATAAATATAAGGCATTAACGTCCTATACAGGGCCTTAAACCTAGCTTCTTCAAACATTTGTTTGTGCGAAGTGGAAGGGACCTACAATTTTGGTCCCATAAACAAGTAAGGAAGTTATAAATTGAAGGCTTTACCAATACCAATTGCATTTGGGAGAGAATAATTTTGGTATGTATTTCAGGATTTAACCGGATGAATATTTCAGGGAGGTTTTGAGACCTATTTAAAAATGTTATTACGATCAAATGCGAACAAATTCATAATCGATTGTTCCTACAAAATGAAGTTGTGTTTGGCAATTGGAAAGGACGAGGTGTATCTTGGATAGACTTGTGAATTTGTTGGGGGAGACGACACCTACTATGTACATAGAGAGTACACTCCGGTCTGGCTTTATCCCGCCAGAGGCATTTATCCATATTGATGCAAAAGGGCTGGTACAGACGAGGGATGGTATCCCGGTATTATACCACCGCTACCGCAGTGCGAGAGATAAGCGGCTCATCCGCGGCGAGGACGTCGCCAATGCTCATGAGTTCCTCCGTTTTAGTACCGCAATAGCGGAGAGGGATAAATTCGATACAGAAAAGCAATTTGCCGAATTTTGGTGGCTTTTTGAGGGTGGAGGGTTCAACATGCCCTCCCAAGACGGTGCGTTACTCTAGGTAACATCCTCTTAGTTTGTAAGATAGACTACGTTAGCTAGGGCGTTTCTGGGAGGGGCCGGGCTCGCCAACTTGTGGTGGTGCTTCCGGGAGGTGATTGATTCTGTAAGGCATCAGTCAGCTCACGACGGCGCGTGTGCACGTTGACGACTGCCAGGCGCTCGGAAAGTAATTGGGATTTTGACCACTTGTTTCGTAATGCAACGAGTGCTCAGAATCCTAATTATAGTTAGAATATGTTAATTAGTTTAAGTAAGTAGAGTAGGTAGTTTGTAATTTGTTTTTTTATATAAAAATATAAAATTTGATAAAGATGCCGAGTTTTCTTAAAAATTTTCTCGATGAAAACATAATATGTAAGATTAGTTCGTAAAATAGTTTTTAGGCCGAAAGGTAATAATTATAAGATAGAGTTAAGTTTAGGGCGTCCGCATAAGGATCAATATTCTAGAATAAGTATCCTGTTAATTTTAAGTTAGATTTACTCATTTTTGTCTAGTATGTAAGTTGATATAAGCTAATAATTAATAAAAATGAATTTAAAACATAGGGACGGGCTACAGTCCGCTTGGGCGAACTGTTGGATACCCTATTCTTATTCCTATCCCTCATAAGTGGGCGTGACAAAAGTCTAAGTATGGTTAAATTGTTAAGAACGCTCTACATATTTTGTTATATAACATTTAAAGGATTTTATCAAAAAAAACGCTCCCTAGCTCAAACTTGGGTGTTTCAATAAAATTGTTTTATTTAATTGTGGGCGTGTCAGTAGGCGGATTTAAAAAAAAATTAACACATGAGCATAAAGGGCCCCTAGAGAGTATATATTATAAATTTCAGCTCCCTAGCTCAAACTTTGGATTTTCAAAAAAATTGTTTTATTTATTTGTGGGCGTGTCAGTGGGCGGATTTTGAAAATTTTTATACATGAGCTTAAAGGGCCCCTAGAGAGTATATATTATAAATTTCAGCTCCCTAGCTCAAACTTTGGATTTTCAAAAAAAAAAAAATATTTATTTGTGGGCGTGTCAGTGGGCGGATTTTGAAAATATTTATACATGAGCTTAAAGGGCCCCTAGAGAGTATATATTATAAATTTCAGCTCCCTAGCTCAAACTTTGGATTTTCAAAAAAATTGTTTTATTTTTTTGTGGGCGTGGCAGTGGGCGGATTTTGAAAATTTTTTATCCCGAGCAGTTTTAGGAGTCATAGATCATACATAAAAAATTTCAGCTTCCTAGCTCAAAATTCGATTTTTTCCAAAATTTTGTTTTTTTGAGTTTGTGGGCGTGTCTGTGGGCGGATTTCAAAAATTCGTAAACTTGATTATTTCGGGACCCTAGAGAGTATATGGTTAAAATTTCAGCTCTCTAGGTCCAGTTTAAAGGCCTAATTTTTGCCGACGGACGGACGGACGGACGGACGGACGGACGGACGGACGGACGGACGGACGGACATGGCTAGATCGACATTACTATCGATGCTGATCATAAATATAGTAACTTTTAGGGGTCTACGGGCAATATTAAGGTATGTTACAAACTATGCGTCAAAATTAATATACCCCTAGAATAGGGTATAAAGAAGAAAGAAAGAAAAGACGACACCTACTGATAGTTGCATCGCAAGAACTGCCAGGCCTAGGCAACGAAAATGTCACATGCTGATTCTTCTTATAATGTAGATGTGCATTATATAGCAAGAGTGTCATATCCCCCTTCTTGTCCCTTTGAGGGGGATAAAATTGTCAAAAACGTGTATTTTTTAAGAGACACGAAACATATTTTTTTAAAGACCGGTCTAACTATTTTAAATTGTTTGGCATATATAACCCAGTTGTATATTTTGTCTTCATATGCATTTCGAGACAAAACAAATAAAAACAAAGTTTCGAGAAAAAGTGTTGCATAATGTCTATCAGATATATTTCAGTTACCAACATATTATTTACATTAGTCATCGTCGCAATGTCTCATGTCTCTCGTTATTTTATTGTTATTTCCACAATAAGTGATCAAACGAAATAACCAGTTGCATTCCATCCCTAGAACATTTCAACCGCAATACCCACTGTGCAAGGAATGCGCACCAGTTTAGTATTAAGCCTGTATTCGGACGTACAGTGAATTACAAGGAATCGGTCCTTAGCCGTACAATAGGAATGGGGAATGCTCTTACCCGCTCCATTTTTCGTACACATTATAATCTACAAACATTCAAAACCAACCTTAACGCCCACGCTGTATCCTACAACAGCACCAAACTCACAGACTACCACCAAACTTCTATCGAAGCTATTACATTATAAGGGTATTAAAAAATCCCTTTTAGTGCAAATACATTATAAAAAAAAAATATGAAGGGACGCACCTTTCAATATATGTTTAGTATATCAAATTTAATATTAAGCCAATTTCTATAAAATAAGTTTTAAATTTTTTTTTTTTACAATTCCGTTTTGCTCTACAAAATTTATTTTGTGATGAAATTTCATCTCAAAACTGATTGCTTGGCTTAGGGTCATTTCATTTTCACTCCAAGTTGAATTCATTTTGGGTATTTTGATAGTCAACCTGAGAAACTGTTTTTATTCATTCGAATTCGACACGCTCAGCTTATGATATTCATAAGTTGAGAAAATCTAAATTTCGTCAACTTTGAGTTTGCTCAACTCCTCGAAATAGTAACAGTTGGCTGAGCAAACTTGAGAATTTATGTCAAACCGTCGTCGCCCTTATATTGTTTTGCCATTATTATTATTGCCGATGCAAACCACTGTGTGTACACCAAAGGAAAATTAACCCTTTAAATTTATTATATTTTCATTGCTTCGTAGAACTCATAGACGTATGTAAAAACAATTCTTAAGAAAAAAAAATAATTTGACGTATATGGCGTATATGAAAAGAGCGCCCCGAAAATACAAGACTGCATAACTAGTTCAAAAATTGAATTTCGGCGAATATTTTTCAACGATATTTCGTCATATATACGATATATGCCAAATCAATTTTGGGGCGACGAAACTTAATAAAACAAACAAAAAAAAAAAAACATAGCGACGGGCTACAGTCCGCTTGGGCGAACTGTTGGATACCCTATTCTTATTCCTATCCCTCATAAGTGGGCGTGACAAAAGTCTAAGTATGGTTGAATTGTTAAGAATGCTCTACGTGTTTTGTTATACAAAGGATTTTATCGAAAAAACGAAGCTTTTGTAAAAAAAACCCTCCCTAGCTCAAACTTTGGTTTACCAATAAAATTGTTTTATTTAATTGTGGGCGTGTCAGTAGGCGGATTAAAAAAAAAATACGCATGAGCATAAAGTGCCCCTAGAGAGTATATATTATATATTTCAGCTCCCTAGCTCAAACTTTGGATTTTCAAAAAAAGTTTTTTTTTTAATTGTGGGTGTGTCAGTGGGCGGATTTTGAAAATATTTACACATGAGCATAAAGGGCCCATAGAAAGTATATATTATAAATTTTAGCTTCCTAGCTCAAACTTTGAATTTTCAATAAAATTGTTTTTTTTAATTGTAGGCGTGTCAGTGGGCGGATTTTGAAAATTTTATCTCCCGATCAGTTTTAGGAGCCATAGATCATATATAAAAAATTTCAGCTTTCTAGCTCAAAATTCAATTTTTTCCAAAATTTTGTTTTTTTCGAGTGTGTGGGCGTGTCTGTGAGCGGATTTCAAAAATTCTTAAACTTGATTATTTCGGGACCCTAGAGAGTATATGGTTAAAATTTCAGCTCTTTACGTCCACTTTAAAGGCCTAATTTTTGCCGACGGACGGATGGACGGACATGGCTAGATCGACACTACTATTGATGCTGATCATAAATATAGTAACTTTTAGGGGTCTACGGGTAATATTAAGGTATGTTACAAACTATGCGTCAAAATTAATATACCCTAAGAATTGGGTATAATGAATATTAGGCATTAATGTAGGGTTTTAAATCTAGCTTCTACAACCATTTGCTTGTGCCAAGTGGAAGGGACCTACAACTTTAAGCCAAATCTGACACCAAATTTGAGAAGCTTCTCATGACAATTGATACTCGTGGATGTTTGTCAGACGTTCGCAAGAGTAGCAGTGGAAAGAAACTATATATTACTTGGCTCCGGCTGGATTTGCACCGGTGACCTTTCGATTAGTAGTTAATTAATTAATGTAACTCTTCGCTTTCAGTATTATACTAATTTGTTTAAATTCTTCGAACGAATTATTTTTGGGAATTTAGGTAAAGTATTTATTGCCTTGCGACGAGACACCGTATGTATTTAGTCTAAGAGCCCGAAGTAATTTTTCGGTCTGAGAGGTAAGATATTTGCATACTGTGTAGCCTGGTAGAGAGTGTATCGAAAATATTAGTCTGGCAGTAAATCGTGGCAGCCAATGCGTGTGACAGTGCGTTGAATATGCGTCATTTTCAAACAAATAATTTTTGGGAATATAGGTAAAGGATTTATTGCGACTAGACGCCATATGTATTAGTTTGAACTTAGTTTGTACTTGGATAGATACGTAAAGGTTTCTAGCCACATACAGGCTGAATAATCATTTTCTATGTTCATTCTTCGAATTAAAGAAACATTTGAAGTGGAAAAAACAATTCACACTCACTCTTGAGTCGTGAATGTACATATACTCCTTGTATAACTTGTAAAACGTTTCTTCTCTCATAGATCACGTGAATAGTGTCAAATAACTCAATTACCAACTGGTTGAGATTAAAATAGTGAATAAAAGCAATTCCCAATCTGCTGTTCAACTTTTGATTTGAAAATCAACTCCGAAGTTTAACAACTTAAGAAGTGGTTTTGTGTGATAATACACTTGCAATTAGACTGCCAAACCTTCCGTCAATTTACATTGGCCTATTTTCCGTCAATTTAAGATTTTACGGAAAGCTGAACAATAGTGAAAAATCGGGCCTTAAAGTATTTTATTTGAAATAAAAGAGTTGTCTTAACCAAAAAACTACAAATGTTGTAGAACACAGAACTCAACCACAAATTTGCATGAGGCTTTTATGGAGCTGTTTCCGGTCTTCAAATTGTTTGCGACATTTCCGGACAGTTTTAAAATCTTCCGATTCCTGCTGAATGTTTTTGGAATGATTTTGGTTTTCCAACGAGACCAAATCGTTCTTCCACACAAACAAGAATACTTATTATTGTTTGATGCAAGATAAGAATTTCCCTTCACTAATATTTCGTCATTGATAAATGATAATAAATTGCGATGTGAAAATAAATCTACGAAAAAGTAAGCATGATTATAAAATGTCCATCATTCAGACACTGATTTTGTTAAGTGACTGAGACCGTAGTCGGCTGTTATGATAATGACTCAAGAATGATGAATGGAACTTTGGCAACAGAATGGAAACGCTGTTGACAGGGAGTAGTAAATTGCTATGCAGGCTGAAACGCAAGTATGTAAATCAATTCAGTTTGTTGAGAGTTTATGAATTTCTTAGTTTTCATGCGGAAAATATAATTTTATGAACGCCAAAATGAATGCTGATAGTAGACTTGTCATGAAAAATTGTTTTATCTTCATTGTGCATTTCCACTGATGGGAAACCGCATGACTTGGTTATTTGGTATTTTTCTGACGGAATCGCTGGTTTGAAGTTTTTGAAATTATCATATAAAGTCTGAGTACATATGTGACCTATACTGACTGATAAAAAATTTTGGCATTTGTAAGGCGTCGTCATCGGTTTTAGGTTTCTGTAGGATTTTGCCCGACTGCTCTTCGAAATTCTTATAATTCTTATACACGTGAATTATATTTATTTGTTCGAGAATATTGCTATTTATACCCTAATAGCTGCAACCAAGGCGTGCGTTCTGCATAAAAAAAAAAAAAAAATTTTTCAGTAACAAGCAAAATTGTTTTTTTTTTTAACTTTTATAACTTTTAAATTCATTTGTATTATTTATTTAATATAAACTGAAGCCTTACAGCATCAGTCACCTGCCGGAAGCACCACCACAACCCGCCCTCCCAAAGAAACGCCATAGCTAACTTAATCTATCTTATAAGCTAAGAGGATGTTGCCTAGAGTAACGTACCGTCCTAGGAGGGCATGTTGACCCTTCCCTCCTCAACAAGCCACCGAAATTCGGTGAATTGCTTTTTAGTATCGAATTGATCGCTCTCCGCTATTGGGAGGAGCTCATGAGCTTTGGTGTCGTCCCCCCGGGTAATAGCATCTCTCTCGCGCTGCAGTAGCGGTTGTAAAATACCGGGATACCATCCCTCGTCTGAACCGGCCTTTTGCATCAATATGGATAGATGCGTCCGGCGAAATAAAGCCAGTTCGGAACGTACTATCTATGTATATTTCATTGGGGTAGTAAGTCCGTGCCTTCGACTCACCTTATAAGGGACACGTTGCAAATGGCTTTCACTCTGGAGTCAGGTTGACTGCTATGAAAAGTCTCCTTAGGAGCATACGCCTTCTTATCCCCAGCAAGATAAGCAACAATATGCTTATCAAAATACAGATATTAGTCGAGGTAGATACCCAAATATCTAACTATGCTTCTCACCACCGATGGCTGCACATTTGTCCAATTTCTTCCAGTATTTTCTGGTATCCCTAGAAGCCAAAGCCAATGTTGTTCTGAACAAGATTGTTTCGGACTTCTGGAAGTTGACTTCCAACTTCCAGTCGTCGCAACATCCCTTTTTTTGTTCGAAGTCACGCTGGCAAAGAATGCTTATGACCTCGATTTTAAGACCTGATCTGTATACCACCAAATCGTCGGCACACGCTATAGCATGTCTGAGTTAACCTACCAGCTCACTCGTGTAAGATGTTTAACAGGATCGGATAGTTAGTTAGTTGCCACATTTGAAAACGAGTTTCTTTCCCATAAGCATATTATAAATTACATTTAGCAAACGTTTGTGCATCCCCCGCCCCGTCTATTGTTGGAAAAGTCCCTCTTACCATACCGTGTCAAAAGCCTTCTCAACCAGACAGGCACCCGTGCATTGGTTCTTGCATTTATTCCACTGAATGTCAGAAGCCAATTTCGACGCGGCATGAATAGTGTTATGCCCCGCCTTGAAACCAAACTGGTTGTTCGGAATGATGTTATTGCCCTCGACCCACTTCAACAGGGTTCTCTAGCTAATCGGTCGGATATTGCCAGATTTCGTCCTTTCTTTACCCTTTTTCGGGATAGGGTGTAGCACAGCTACTTTCCAATGCGCCGGATAATGTGCATTATTCAGCGCATTGCTAAACAGCGTGGTAAAAATATCTACGGCATCCAGGGACAGTCTCAATTCGACTTTTAGTACCTCCGTCGACTTTTTATTCTTTGGCTACTTGAAGGTATACCGGAGATCATTTTTCGACACGAAGAAGTGCGATGCATCCTGGCCATTGGCGACAACTGCATTAGCATGGTTTTCATCATTGCAAACGGTGAATCTGTTGTTCTCAGATCGCCAATTCTCAAGTTCGGTGTGCAGATAGAAGTGACTCAAAAGGCCAATGTTCCCAACATCTTCCTAGCAAATTCACTTTCTCCTATGGGCCCTCGACCAATTGGTTTTTGTTTTCTCAATTTTTTATTTATCTTTAAAGACCGTTTTTTTATTAAGTTTTTGTTTTTATTTCAAAGACTAAAAATATAAAATATTACGACTATTTATTGTTTTTTTTTTTTTGCTTTTTAGTTGATTTCAATTTAATACAGTTTATTTAGTTTTTTTTTTACCTATACAATGGACAAGATTTTTGTTGAAGTATATACCTAAATATTTAAAATAATTTTATTATTTGCTTTGTTTTGTTAAAGTGTTTGTGTCGTGGTTTAAAGTATTAAAAATATTTTGTTTGAAATAAAGTATGCCTGTTGTGATAAGATGAGTTTTTTTTAAACCATCAACCATCATTATTTCCAAAACAGTGTATTTTCGCTATACACTCGTGAGTTGTGACAGTTGTTGTGACTACTCATATACCCCTAGTATAAACTGTCACAATTGAGTATGGATTTGATGTGTTTGTGGTAATCCACTGATGATCCCAAACCACCACATCTGAGTGAAACTCCACAAATATATAGTCATACTAGAAATAGTTGACTATATATATTAATTTTTGACTATGAGTCATAGCCATTCACTAGGCTGAATAATCATTTCATTTGTTTATTCTTCAAATTGAAGGTAACATTTGAAATGGAAAAAATAGTTCACACTCACCCTGTGAGTAGTTGTGACTACTCATATACCCCTGGTATAAACTTATACACGTTAAGGACAATTTGTTTAATTGAACTAAAAAAATTAAATAATTTGCTCAATGTTTGCTTTAAGTTATTATTTATTTTGATAAAATCCCGGGATAACGGGATTACAATTTTTAAATCGCAGTCTACTATGCCAACAAAACAAACACAACCAACTGGTACAGAGGGATATAGAATTTCTGAATCTTTATTTATCGTTTTCATTATTATCCTTCAAAATACTGTCAATCTATTATAGACATCAACGGTAATCCCTCAAAGCAGTCCACCAACGCCTACACAGTCCCACGAGTCTTCTTCTGTCAACCGAGTTAAATTTAATAACCCCACAAAGGCTAAGAAAAAGATGACTTTAATATAAGTAAGCAACCGTTACGAAGAGAAATGTTGAAGAGGAAGTTCGCAGACCGTAAACAAGGGACAGCTTATTCATCTGCGGGGGAATGAACACGCGCACGTCCTACCACCAAGCCAAAAAGCTAACAATAACAAAAGTTTTAACGTATCAAAGTGACTAAGTAAGTGGAGAAACAAAAATGAAAATTTGCCCCTGCTACATATTGTTACGAGTACATGAAGATCAAGGACGAAATTAAGATTTATTACAACTGAATTAGTTGCGAAGTAATAAGGAGCAGAACAAAAGAAGGAATCAAAAACTCATAAAGTTCTGAGGCAAAGAAATAAGAATGCCATTGTTATTATTTGCCGATGCAAACTTTGGGGGACATCTCAAATACACATGACTTTTGTTGGCAGTGAAGGAAGTCATTAAAGGATGTTGACAAGCACAGCACAATAACAATAGGAATTCCGGTGGGCTGACGGAACTAATTGTTTGGTTCGATAATTTAATGTTTAGATTTTGATCGTGAACAGAAAGAATTCACTCTTTTTTCTAAAAAGATAAACAATTCGTGCTAGAGACACTTTTTTGACAAATGGAGTGGAGAGGGCTTTTTACTGACAGCTTTTTTAAATCAATATACATAGTTTCCTTTGTAGGGGATACCGGAGCTTGTAATGAGTTTCTGTTGTAAAAGCTACAGCATAAATTGTGACTATACATTTTTGTAGGTTTATATAAAACTTTGTTTTGAGATGTACCAAAGAGTGTAGAGACAACGCTTCAACTATTTTGCATTTTCTGTATTATTTGCTTTCTCCATCGTACGTTTGGGCGCTCCCAAAATTTGTTAACTCCATGAATGAAACGTATTTACATGTATTTGTAAATGAGGTAAGGCTTCAGCTTATTTCATAATCGCCTTTGCTACAATCGTACCATTTGAACTACACTTTGTTCGCCAGAAAAGGAACTACGTACAATCGGTAAATGTTTATTTCGTACTATACAGTTGCGCACTATAGGGGAATAGAGGGGATCACATAGATCTTAAAAATGTTTTAGAGATCTCTTTAAGTTTGGAATTTGAGCAGTCAACACATTTTTTTGTCTCACCTAATGAGGTCAACCCAGTAGGTAGAGGCTCTCGAAGTTCCGGCGAATAAAATATTGTATTGCAAGGGATCAATTTGTACCCCTTTTCAAGTTAAATCCATTTGAAGTGGAACGACTCAAATTATGGAAAGTTGAACGTTTTATATTGAGAAATATGCAGTTTAAGTGAAATAATTTATTAGCAATTTTTCATAATTTTGAGTTAAAGGAATTATTGCTTTAACATAGTATGCACACTTCAACATGGCTTGCGTCATTAAAATATTTTTCTAAGTGCGTAAAACCTATAAAAGATTAGAAGTTATAATGCGATAAGTAGCTATAGGTACTATACCACAAATACTCCCTGCTTGATTTATTAAAAGAAGCATGCCTTAGCAATTCTGATGTTAAGATAGACCTAGGCAATTAAAATGTGGATTGCCATGTTGGCCCAGCTGGCATTCCATCAATCGTGTTAAAATGCCTCGCTGCTGCTCTTTCGGTACCATTAACGGTGGTATTTAATGCTTCTCTTAAAAAGGGAGTGCTTTTTAGCGATTGAAAAATTTCAAACTTATTACTAAGCAACATTTCAATTATTATATCAATACTTCTGAGAAAATTATTTATAAGAAAGTGACTTTTATTCTTAAAGAAACGATTTTACTGTACCAACATGGCTCCGTTGTTGGCAGGTCAACAACAACCATCTTAGCGGGGTTTGTAATCATGTGACAAAATGTCTTGAAAACAGATTTCAGTGTGATGGTACTTACACAGATTTTTCTCGATAGGGTCGACCTTGAAATACTTCAGAGTAAAGTGGAACATTTGGTTTCCATTGCAATATTTTAAAATGGCTTGAATCCTATCTAAAATATCGAAGTGAATTCGTAAGAATTAACGATGTATTATCAACTCCAATACGAGTAACCTCAGGAGTACCACAGGGAAGTCATTTGGGACTCCTTCTTATTCTGCTGTTGGTAAAAAATATTCTTGATTACTGATCTGCTGATTCTACATGAATGGTGTGCAAAAAACCAATTGTTCCTTAATAAAGCTTAATGCCAATTTCATTCAGTCGAAGTCTCTCACCGATCGACTTTAATTACAAAATAGGTAACATGCCTCTTCATAGAGTTTCTGAGAAAAAAGATCTTGGAGTGGTTTTCGAATCTCATATTGGTTTTATCGTGGGATTTATTTTGCGGAACTCCAAAGAATTCAGAGACCCGTTTACCTTTCGATTTATCAGCTTTTTTTAGTCTATTAGATAATATTATATATATGTCCTTTGATTGGTATAATAAATATAAATAGAAATACAATTTGGAAATGTCCCACTTCAACGAAAATTATTAAAAATTGTAAAAAAAATGTATTCACATATAATATAGATACATATAGCAATATTTTATTAGTAAGCACAATTTTGCAGAAATGGAGTCCTTAGTCCAAATGCGATATTTCTTTGAGCATTCATACAATTTATTCAAAGATGTTCCTTTCTTAAGTTAAAAATAAAATAAATATTTGGCATTAACGGCCCATACATGTGCAAAGTAAAAGGGACGTATAATTTAAGGCCGAATCTGAACGGCAAGATTGACAAGCTTCTCATGACAATCGATACCTTTGATGTTTGTCAGACGTTCGCAAGGTATTTTGATTAATCTTAACAAAGCTAGGTTTATTTCCGATTGTTATTGGTGTTAGAAATTAACAAAATGTGGAAGAAAACACTTTATGTGACAAAAAAAAAATGTGCCTGCTAGACAATAAGCACTTCCCTTAGCGGATCAACGAAGTTGCGTGAGTAGGCTAAACCATGCGGGAAAAGGGTTAAATTTATAAACCACAACAACGTTCGTCGGAGCCAGAGCTAGTTGACTATAAATAAAGTTGATAATAAATAAATAAATTAAAGCGTTTTTCACTATCATTTTTGGCGTTTTTCATTGAAGAAAAGTTTTGCTCTTTTGCTCAAAGAAATCTTTTCTTCAATGAAATCATTTTCGGGTTTGTATGTTTTATTGAAGAAAAGACCAGTTCTAGATTTTCCCCTAATACAAAATATGCGATCTCAAATTTTGAGACTCTTGCTCTATGATTTACCAATAAATAGAAATATCCTTTCGTCAAGCGTCAAAGTGAGGAAAACATGGCTTTAATTTATTGCGAAATAATTTCAGTTGTTGAGGCAAATTCGCTGACCCAAGTTTCCCCGTCAATTTGGATCCGCCATATATGAGGCGTTCCAAGCACAGATTTATAAGTTGACTTTACTACATTACCAATAGGAAGAAGAGCCAGGTTCACGAGTATTTCTTTGTAATGGCGGATTAGTTCACCATCCGTCACTGGCACTGTCTCTGGCTGTAGGTGTCATTGGATTTCGAAGAAAACATGAAAAAAAAGTTTGATTTTTATTTCGCTTTAAAGCTATACTCGATTCACAATAACCTTTTTTTCTGGATCAGTTTTGGATACGGTTTTTGGTGTGCATCCCATCATACTTCATACATACACATGTGTGTCCGTTGTTATTTTAATTTCTATACTAATTGGAAACAATATCGACTTTCATACTAACCCTAGTCGCAATGCTTTAAAAATAAATCTTTTATTAATAGTTGTCGAAAAATGTCGATTTGCGGCAAACGAGGTCTCTTGGGTAAGGACAGATACTATATTTGATATCCCCACCCTCACCAATACTAGAATAGTCAACTGATCAGAACCAAAAAATGTTTCATTGAAAAGAGCAATTCTTTCGATTTTCAATGAAAAACGCTTTAGCGTGCAAACATGATTTCCTTTGTGTTGTAAACATTCGAATTACGCACATTCTCTATTTGTACAAATGGCCTCAATTTAACCTTGTATGCAAATCGAGCGTTTCCTGTATCTCAAACTTGGGTCAAGTTATTTTTAAGCAAATGTAGATACAAATCAACTAAAAGATACTACCATTTGGAATGAATTTGTATATTGAAATGTTTGAACTTGTTTGTTTCTGATGTGCATGTGCACATATTAATTAAAAGGGAGAACCTACCTACTTTGCAAGTCTCTGCAATTTCCAATTCCAAGAACCGTTTTGTTTGGATATCGATTGTATTCTTAAATAACATACACAGTTGCCACTGCATGCGCTGTGCTCATGCTAATTTTTATTGAATGAGTCTTAATGCCATTGCCAATGTAACCAGCAAACTTCTTGACCCTTCCTCGATTATTATCCCATATACAAACCACACCCACGTTCAAAGAGCGACTACTAACCCAGGAATATTCAATCAAAGTTAAATCATTCGAAAAGTTTAAATTGAATTTCAAGTTTTAGCTCTGAATAGACGTTTGCCAAATGAAAATATTTGTATATCCAAAAGTACAGTGCGCTCAATTGAAATCCTTCACACAATCCCATAACCCACTCGATCCCTGTGCTAGCATTTCGACCTGTTTAAGAAGTTTTGTTTGTATAATTTTATTGATTTGTAAAAAGGAGTTGGCTGATTGCCATCTTCATGTCATGTTTCTTGCTGTAAGAGGCCTTCCACTGAAAGAGTCCTTCAACAACAAAAAAGTTAGTTAACAGAAATTGTTGCAGGACACACTATGAATGTAAAAAGTAGTGATATTTTTTCTAACAGTCATGAATTCAAATATGTATGTAGTCCGAAAAACAAGAAACAAAAATAGCAGTGACCTGGTTCAATGCCGCTATCGCCGGTGACATCTATCTGACTTCCTGACTTTTGCAATTGCTGTTACAAAAACATTGCAAATACAGCAAAAGCACGTTCTTTGTGGTATTTGCCATGTACTAACAGATATGGTTCAATCATACCAATGTGGGTCCGCTTTTTTGAGGCAAAAGCAACCTGTACAAAAATGTTTGAAGTTCTTTTTGGTTGCAATTCGATAGACTATGAAAAGGATATAAGCTGAAGTGCACCTTGTATTGATTGAACTTGACGATGTTAATGAAGAGTCGAAAACTGTTGATCAAAGATAAATTTTACAACACCACCATCCACCACCCAGCAGGATTCAATCGATTGGATGGAAATATTCCAATTAAAAAGAATTCAACGGAGTGAAATTGCATAAGTAAGGTGGCCATTCGACCGGCCCTTCAATAGATCAACTGCTTGAGCAGCTGTGTGGCATGTGACACCATCGTCTTGGAACCACATAGCTCTGATGCCAGCTCCATCCATTTTTGGCCAAAAACACTCTTCCAATATGACACAATAGCAAACTCCATCGACCGTAACATTGCGATCACGATCATCGACGAAAAAATACGGTCCAATCCCACCTCCGACTTAAATCCAAGCACATGTGGGTTTGTCGCTGTCAAATAAATATTTTGTTTATTGACAAAGCCATTATGACAAAAACGAGTTTCATCGCTAAGATGATTTTTCGATCAAATTCAGAATTTTCTTCATATTTTTGCAGAGCCCGATCAGAGAAGTTTCGGCGCTTCAAATGGTCTTGAAGCTTTAATTCATGAGTTAATTTATTCTTGTAAGAGTGTAGGCTTAGGCCAAGAAAATTCCCTAAAATGTGGACTGAGAGATTTCCAATTTCCTTAAACGGCGTGGAATCAACTGTTTTGGTTCATTTTGAACTGAAGAAAGTAAGGCTACGATATTTTCGGTACTTCGACCGGTTATTTCGGTTGTCTCAGTGGGCAATATATTAAAAATGTCAGCTTTCTAGGTCAAATTTGGATTTTTTTTTTTAAATTGTGGGTGGGTTTTAAATATTCTAAAACTTGAACGAAAGGGGACCGAAATACCCCTATAGAATATAATGTATAATATTATAGTTTTCTGGATCGAGTTTTAGGGCCGAATTTTGGCCGACGGACAGACTGACGGACATGGGTAGATCGACATTTTTTTTTTTATAACTTACTTACGCTAAAGAGGTTTTTGTAATTCTGTATTTGTACAGACCCTTAAAGTGTTAGAACCCAGCGCAGGCATTTTTTGATGAACATTAAGCAGCACCTAGGAATGATGTACATATTGCATGATATAGGGAAGGTTCTACTTACTATTGGAAAGAATATGAGGATAGGAAAGAACTTTGGTGCTTTGTAGAGTTTTTTTTCATTACTATCGAAGCTGATCGCGAATATAGTACTTTTTATGGGTCTTTGGGCAAAATTAAGATATTTTGCAAGTTATGAGCCAAAATTAAAAAGCCCTTATAATAGGTTATAGACAGGGTTAACTTGAGCAGCAAGTTTGTATCTCTAATAAGGATTGGGAAAGTTCTTCTATCATATCTGGTGGTAAACACGATTAAAGCATGGATGACGTCTTAAATATTCAATCTTTTTGGTAAAACTCAAGGAATATCCCTGCTTAATGTCGCTTATAAGATTTAATTCATCGTAATGTGTGAACGTTTCAAGCCGTTCTGGAACACACTAATCGGCACGTACCAGTGTGGGCACCACTCACCACATTTTCATCGGTGCAGGGAAATAACTTCACGACAATTACTTCATTTGGGCAATAACTTCACCTCGAATCGGAATCAAATAAGGCGCCGACGCTCAAAAAATAAGGAAAAATGCGCAAAAATGGGATCATTTTCTAAAATGAAAAACGGCCCCATTGAATTTATGCCCCTAAATACATGCATGGCAAACAACAACTTACTACAAGAAACGTGAAGTTCACTGTTGTAACAATGGCATCACTGGTTTAAAGCGGTAAATAATTTGTCCAGAGCTTCAAATCATTTTACCTGCACAGCGGTATACCATATGAACTTTGAAACACGGCGCGCAGCGGTGCCCTTAGCACCTGCATGTGAGTCCAAAGGCTGATCGGTGTATGAGTTGAAGAGATGTCCAGAGTCTTAAACCATTTTACCGCAAAGCGGGCCACCCAGGTACTGTTATCTGTTGAACTGCTTTATATCTTTTGAGCTTTGAGGTATGGTATAAATATCTAAAAAAGAATGGGCATGTTGCCCCTCTGCAACCCTCCCTGCTTGCGGACACTGCTAGATTTGGATTAGGTGCGAGGATTGCGGAGGTGCTATGTTGGGTATATTATAAAAATACTTTGCGTTTTTTGTAGGATTGCGTAGCAAAGAATCGCCAAACTACTTTTGGGCAATTTTTCATTATACAAGGTGGCGCAAAAATAACCTTCCGATGTTTTTTGGCTGTAATTTAAAAAAAAAATGAAAAACTTTGATTCTTCTTGTGGATTATTTTTATTTGGTCTTTTAATTTTTATTACATCAAGTCGAGAATATGATGTCATGTAAATGGCCGCCGCCACAGTTGATTGTCATTTGAGCCCTTTTTATGGCATTTTCTATCACTTTGGCCAAAACTTCTGGCGATAGGTCCTCACATTGTTGACGGATATTGTCTTTAAGAGCTGCAAGAGTCTGAGGCTTGTTGACATAAACCCGCGACTTCAAAAAGCCCCACAAAAAGAAGTCTGGAGCGGTCAAATCAGGCGATCTTGCTGGCCAGTGCAAATCGCCAAAACGGGAGATTAGGCGCCCGGGAAATGCATCCTTCAGCATATCGGTTGTGGCACGTGCAGTGTGTGCCGTTGTACCGTCCTGTTGGAACCACATGTTTTCCAATCCCAATTCATCAAGTTGCGGCAAAAAGAACTCGTTGATCATTGCTCTGTAGCGCTCACCATTCACAGTAACCGTTTGGCCCGCGACGTCTTCGAAGAAAAAAGGTCCGATGACACCTCCAGCGAAAACAGCACACCATACAGTGACTTTGAGCGGATGTAATGGCTCTTCGTGGGTTACACGCGGATTTTCAGTGCCCCAGAAGCGTAAATTTAGCTTATTTACGTACCCGCTAAGATGGAAATGGGCCTCATTACTCATGATTATTTTTGATGAAAAATCATCTTCCTCTTGGTGGTGATTAAGGATGGCTTGAGCGAATGTTAGACGCGATTGGCGGTCAGCAGCTAACAGCTGATGCACCGTCTGGACTTTGTACGGAAACATCTTCAAATCATGTAGCAAAATTCGCTGTAAAGACCGTCGACTGATACCCATTTGCGTGGCACGTCGTCTGGTCGATGTCGACGGCGCTTCCATGACATCTTCGGCTACAGCAGCAATATTCTCTGCAGAACGGCTACTCCGGGGTCTGCCACGCCTGGCAGCATCTCGTGTTGTGCCAGTCTCTTCGAGGCGAGCGGCTAAACGTTGCAGTGTTTCACCAGTAGGCGTTGGACGGGTAGGAAATCTGCGACGAAATTCACGTTGTGCCAAAGTCACCGACCGATTATTGCTCAAATAAATAGTCACCAATATTCCGCGTTCTGGAGCAGTGTAGCGTAACATTGTTTATTAACGTGTATTTCGCATGTGTTTACTACACAAATGTCAAAACAGAACTGACATTAGGGGCCAATCGCAAAATTTATAGCATTTTCTGATAGGAGGATTACTTTTGCGCCACCTTGTATATATGATATATATATATATATATATAAATATATATTCAACCATTATCAATATTTATCGAAAAATTCTACAATAATTGGTGGGAAACTACTTCCCAAAATTGAAGTGACATTATTTCCCACTCGAGGTGAGGTTATTGCCCATCTGAAGCTTTTGCCCGTGAAATTATTTTCCTGCGCCAATTTCATCGACTTTAAGAACTCATATGATAGCATTCATCGTCAGGAGCTCTACATGGCGGTTGACGAATGCGGGATTTCGGTTGAACTGAGCCAGTAGTGTCGTTTGACACCTGAAAATGCACGGTGCAATGTGCAGTTTGGAAGCAGCTCGTTTAACATGATTGTTCACAATATACATGGCTTCGAAACATGAGCTCAGCAGATCTATATTCTTCTGTGGGTCCTCGATGGCGTAAAAACAATCCGGATTTACACCATTCGTCAGTACTGGCTGTCTTTTCTCTGTTGCCTGAGAGATTCGGCGGAAGAAATATCATTGTGATCCTTCCTTCTGAACACCAACTATCTATTCAAAACTCCTGACTCGAAGGACAAAATAGATGATCTACCGAACCTTAATCCTGCTAGTTCTTTTAAATGTCGCCGAGTGTTGTACGAAAAGTTGAAGGGTAAGTTTATACTGTGCTCATCTACTAACCCCTATGTTCGTGATGGCATCGGAGAGTGAACCTTGGTTTTTAAGACAAAGTTATCGCGCCTTATCTGCCCGAGATTGCAGCGGACGGAAGTATTCAGTATCTCAGGCAGAAACTCTTCACGGGTCAGAACCCCGTTAAGTACGTAAGTAACTACAATGCACTTCAATAGTAACAAATGAAATTACCCCCTTTGGGCAACTTTTACATTCCGAACGATATCGCTATGTATTATATCCGGAAGGGTATGGATGACACTGATGCAATAATACGGCGAAATTGAATAGCAATCTTCAAGGATGGTCCAATGATAAATAAACCTGACTCTAGCATATTATCAGATCAGCGTCGATAGATAAATCGATCTAGCCATGGCCGCCCTTCCTGCCGTTGTCAATTTTAAATTCGAGCTAGAAACCTCTCTAGGGCACAAAATGCTTAACTGTTAAGATTTTTGAATTCCGCTCACTGACAGTTTTATTGAACAAATAAAATGAAACGAAAGTCCTTTTCTTCGGAAAGTATAAAAATAAAGTCGTTCTGAACAATTCACCTATACAAGGATTTTTTGCACGCCCTTTTTGGGGAAATTTTTCCAACGAAAACATTGCTGGCGATAAAATCCTTAAAAACATATTCATAAACAGGTATGTTTAGGGAAATTTGTAGACAATAACCGTACTTTAAAACAAGCACCCGCCCCCACTCTCCAACCTTCAAACAAAATCCCGGGTACGGCCCTGACTAGAAAACACCTGAATGTGTATTATAGGATTGCCGGATTCATGTAGCGTCTTCCAATCAGAAGTTCTGACTGTTCATATGGTGACCTAACTAATGCGAAGTATGCGAAAGAAACGCACCCGAATGAATCTTTAGCCTTTCTCGACATTTCCTTTGAATAAGGTATATTTTAACACTTGTAGCTTTGTTTCTTTTGTGACGTTGCGTTCGTACGTTTGTGTGTTCCGAACTCCTTTCCGCTTGCTGCCCAAGGCTCTTTCTCAGAAGCCGATGAAGAGGTGTATTCAAAATTGTTCTCTACAGATAATAAGGCTGGAGCACCAAAAACAAACAGCACTTTGCAGAACAAACTATGTATGCACACTACATCATTCACTTTTTAAATCATTATTTTCTTTCGTTGGAAATAAGAAAATAAAAGCTTTGTTCCACTAACAGGCTGTAAAAAAAATGAACAGCTCTACTGCACCCTGCACAATGCTGCTTGAATATTTTGAAATTTTAATATATTTTTCCAAGCCTACTTTCTAACTTATTACTTTCATAACATGTCATGTCCACAACATATTATAATGTTTTGAAAATAAACGAATATTTCACGTCACTATTAAAAATAAAGTATTATAGTTGGACATATCGCGTTTCATGTGTCATGGTCATGTCATGTTCTGAAAATAAACGATTCAATTACGGTCCAAGGTTTTAATTTATCACAAAAAAACGGAGAAATTCTTAAATTAAGCAGGGAGCTACTCAGAACATATGCCACTACAGGAGTATGCACACTGTCTTCTGGGGATATGTGCCAAACAAATTTAGACTGGCGGATGCGGACACGTGCAGATACTAAGGTCCTTTCTTCATACATGTTGAGGACGACATAACTTATGTCTACATTGTGTAAATTGCTTTGAAGGAGTATCGCGAAAGCGAAGGAAACTGCGAGGATAATACTCCTTTAGCTGCTAAAGGAAACTACACCAAATATTAGAAGCTGACAAATTCTGCACGCAAATCAGGTATATTCGGAGGAAAACTGTTAAGGTTTCCTAATTATTTTTAAACAAATCGGTACACAGTAACGAAGTACTTGCTTTCAACAAACAAACAAACAGACTATTGACTAGAACGAAACATCACTGCTTATAGCAGCAACTTCAAGGTAGTAATGGAGTTAACTTACCTCGGAGTAAACAGCAATTCCAATATTGACACCTTGGTGGAAATTCGACAAAGAATTAACTTAGGCAACCTTTGCGAATGGGCTCAAAACTCCTAAGCCGGAAGACCAAGTGTGAGCTTCACATAACAATGATACTTCATCACTGTTGCATTTGCTTGACTATTGCAGGTGTCGTTCGATTATTATCGTTTGTGCACTTGCAATCCTTGGGTAAAGGCAGCATCGCCCATGTTTTTCACAACAAACCAGCTGTTATGGCACCTAGTGAAACAAAGGTTAGCGTTGGCTCTGATTTAACAGAGTTTAGTCTACCTGGGTACAATTTAGTCCCATTATTCTTTCCCCATCGCGGTATCGTCGTTTATATACGTAGTGACGTAGCCTACCAACTTCAGCCTGAATATGGCCAATGTGCCAATCCAAAATTTAATTTCATTTGGCTAAAATTCCATGTCCGTAGGCAATTAATCCACTACTGTTTTATTTACAGAAGCCCTAAATTGGACAGACATTCAACTTATAAAGAGTTTGATGCCAATATACACAATTCAAGCTGGCTTCGACATTGTGGTCAGACAACACCCGAAGGCGAGATCTTTGATAAGGTAAAAAACCTGACTCAGCTTGTAAATGAGCCGACACGAATACCGGACATTAGCAGCCAAACTGCCAACACTTTGGACATGTTTCTTACCTCCCACACCGATAAATATGGTTTGAACGTATTATCGCCCATAGGTTCGTCAGACCATTATATCATATCAGCAAATTTCTCGTACTCCAAACACATAGTTAAAGAACCAAACTCCTAAAAGAACCTTATGGCAATACGAGAGAGCCATTTGGGAAAAACTAAACGGTTTCTTTAAGAGTTTTAACTGGTCGCTGTGCTTCCTCGACAGCGACGTGGATGCTGCTGCTCATATGGTCACAAACATAATTCACCTGGGCATGAAATCTTTTATCCCTAACAGGATTAAAAGTATCAAACCCAAGGTTAACGCATGGTGTGACTCGAGCTGCAAAGAGGTTAAAAAAGGTAAGCTTTCGGCTACTCAAAGCCAAACCATCTGAGAAAAGCCGTAAAAAGTTTAATCGAGCCAGAAATGACTGCAACGCGCACATTAATCTTGTCAAATTCTCCTATGACCAAAAGTTGAGGCAAAAAATACTGCAAAGTCCCACGGGTAGTAAAAACTTTTGATCATTTGTTAAAAACATCAAAAATTCGGTCTCATCATCTATCTCGACACTCATTTACAATGACATTCCAGCTGTCAGCTCTATAGATAAGGCCAATCTGCTTGCTGCTCACTTTGCAGTCAGCTCAACGCTCCCAGATTGTGCTTTGTCTCCCCCTGTACTCGAGCGCGTAGAATACTCCATGGGACCAATCCACTTCCGCACTCGTACAGTGGCTACAGTACTTCAAGATCTTGACGTTCACAAATCCGCTGGTCCAGATGGTATTTCCCCTGTTTTTCTGAAGAGGTGTTCTTCCTCGCTGGCAAAACCATTGCGTAAGCTTTCCATCTGTCCTATTCTTCAGGACTCTTTCCGGGAAGATGGAAAACAGCGTTTGCGAATCTTCTTCTCCCTCCTCCTACCGACCAATTGCACTTACGTCCATTCTTTCTAAGTCCATGAAAACGCTGATAAACCGTCAGCTAATGAAATATCTTCAATCGCGAAAACTTCTTAATGACTGGTAGTATGGTTTTCGCAGCAACAAGTCCACCGGTGGTTTGATGACATATCTAACCGAAAAGTGGAACCAATCTCTTCATCAAGGTGGCGAAAGTGAGATTTTTGCGCCTGATATTTCAAAGGCATTTGACAGAGTTTGGCATCAAGCTCTCTTGTCGAAAATGCGTGCATTTGTAATCGATGATACTGTTCTTCAATGGATTAGAAATTATCTTTCAGACCGTTCTTTTCAAGTTGTTTTGGACGGTTTCAAGTCTGCAACTCACCAAATAAATGCTGGTGTCCACCAAGGCTATGTTCTGTCCCCGACTCTCTTTCTCATTTTTATAAATGATCTCCTGTCTGTTACTTCTAATCCAATCCATTGCTTTGCTGATGACAGTACCCTCAGCATCTCATATTCGTTTCTTGGGTCACGCCCCTCATCTTCGGGTGTGGAACTGGAACGGCAACGTATGTTAAGCTCATTAAATTCCGATCTTAACAGCATGACTCAGTGGGGTAAAACCAATAGAGTGGAACACAATGCTGTCTCCTGTCATTAAAGCAAAACCCACACACACTGCCATTATCTATGAATGGCACTTGCATCGCTAAAACCGAAAGACTTTCCATTCTCGGTATGTGTGTTAATGACAACCTTCGTTGGAATGACCACATATTCAATGTTGCCAAGAACGCCGCGAAATGTCTAGGCTTCCTTAAGCGTTGTAAGAAATATTTCACCCCTTCTGATCTGGCTACAATAAATTTATAGGGCGTTTATTCGCCCGAAACTCGAGTACAACGCTCATATCTGGACCGGTGCATCAATAACTTATTTGGAGCTACTTGACAGGATCCAAAAACGCGCGATAAAACTCATTGGCTACCGCGACATCGCGAGATCGATTGACTCTCTTAATGTCTCCTGCCTTTCGTTATTTTATCATTATTTCCACCATAAGTGCTCAAACGAAATAGCCAGTTGCATTCCTCCCCTTGAACATTTTAACCGCAATAACCGCCATGCAAGGAATGCTCATCAGTTTACCCTCAAGCCTGTGTTCTGAAGTACAGTGAAGTTCAAAGAATCTTTCCTCAGCCGTACAACACGAATGTGGAACACCCTTCCACGCATTGTTTTTCCTTCACATTATAACCTAAAAACATTCAAAACCAACGTGCATCGGCATCTCTCCTTTTCCGCTCACCCTAATTTCCTTAACGCCCGCGCTGTGTAGCTAATACATTATAAGGGTCCCAACCCCTTTAGTGCGTGTTTATTATAAAAAAAAAACATATATATATCAGTTTTGATTTACGGCGCAGGAAAGGAGGGTTAATATTGGGTTCTTTGGGTGAAAAATACTTCGAGCTGTGGATACCAAAACTGGAGGAAGTCCGTCAAGCCTATATACCTCTCCTACATTGGCTCGGCCACATCGAACGAATGGACAATAATGCTCCAGCGACGACAAGAATTAAAGACAAAGCCATCAGCTCCTTTTAAATAAACCTCACTTCAAACTCACATTTTTAAATTATAATGGAAATAGAACAAATTTATTCACCCTTTTGAAAATAATATTTTGTTTGTTAAATAGTTACAGCAGAAATGAGTTTGCTTCAAACAACTATATTCATTACTTGCACGTGCAGTAGAGATGTGCAAAAAGTAACTATTCGGTCTTAATTATTCGTTACTTGAAATATGTATCCGTACCGAGTTCTCATTTTCAGAAGTATCCGGTACTTAAAACATGATTAAATAATTGTAAATAGTATAAGTAGCCAATGTTACACCCTTTGAGTATTAATAAAAATAGTGTTGTATTGTATGTGAGGTGGTTGATTACCGGATTCCGTTTAAAAACGAATTATTTTAATTTCTTTTTGTACGATTTTGCCTACGAAGGATATATTAATTTATATGGCAAGAAATCACTAAATGCAGCATTCCTTTTTTATATTTAAAAAGCAAATAACGTTATTTCATATGTTTTGTGTAATATGCAGTTTTGTCAGTAATGAAAGTGGTTGCCTAAAAAAAATGTTTGTTTTTATAAATCACTTCGGCGCCAATAATAAAAATATAGCCCGCTTAATTTTTTTATATCGTGTTGTCTAGGTGGGTGTTATTTTTCAGAATTTTTTACTGAAATATAATATATGCAAGTTATTAGTAAATGTAATAAATTAAGTAGGTTTATAGAAAGGTTGGCGATATATATAAAAGAAAGGGAATATCTCATTACATTTTCTCATGAAATCGATTGGTATTATCTATTATTTTGGGCGACCAAGCACTGAGTACCGAATGCCAAATAGCGAATACTTAATATGGTGTAATCAATAATCACTCGTTACTCAAAGTAATCAAATAACATTTCACTACCGTGCAGGGACGGACTAAGAATATCACCCTCAAAAAACAGCGCTTACCGTAAAAGGCGACTAAGGGTGGAAATCGCATCTAGTCAACTTTACCATTCAATTATTGAGTGCAGTGATACATTAAATATCAAAAACTATCCCGCAAGTGTACATGCAAATCCGTGGGTTGACACGACTGGAGATATCTGGTGTTGTAAAAGGAAGATCAAACAATAACGAGTGCATGCACGTGTCGAAATCGAAAATAAAAAAAACAAAGTCAGGCCTTAGATCTTCTGGATCACAGAAATGCAACACCACTAGCAATTGATTGGCCTGCATTTTGAAGTGATCCGAAACAGGCAGATCGCCCAGTTGTAATGCAGTAAAGTTGGAGGGTTATGATCCATATAATCCTGATCATAGTTTCACCGTGAGGGAAGAAGAAGAATATCTATGTTTATTATGATGAAAGTTTCACCACACTATTTGAACGGCTCTCGGTTTTACAGCCCTGGCTGGTTACGCCCGCTTGGCTGTCAGAGTAAATTCTAATATTTTTATCGGCAGTATATTCTTGTTCCCAAAAGTGGGAAAGAAAGTTGGATAGCGTTATTCTTCTGCGATAAAATTTCATATGTGAAAGTTCTGGAGCTGAGAAAATTGCACTTTATTTTGCAAAGACTTTTACATTAAATCATCATAAAAATACTTTGTATCACTATCAACATAACATTAACAGCCTAAATCCTCTGCTTTAAACTTAATTTTGATAATTATTATAACTTGGGTCGCTCTCTATCCCTCTCTCTCTCGGTCACTCTCTTCTTCAGCGCAGTTCCGTGCCCGATTTCGAAATAACTTATTATAATTAGTCAACTTAAATTTAAGTTGAACAACTAACTTGCAATGAATATAATTTCCACCGTTCAGTCATTTCGTTCTCATCATTGTTTCCAGAACAATGTTCCTTTTTTGTATGTTAAACGATTCTTTGACATGCTATCCTGGAAATTGTATTTCCTTATTCAGTCTCTCTCGCTCGAATATTCATCATATCATAAAATTGGACTACTTTAACTAGTAGACATTTTGCCACACAAGTTCGCATTGCGGCTTCCTTAAGGCTACACCACTATTCATCCCAAACTAGGCCGAAACCTATTAAAAGCAAAAAGACAGCTAGTATCACTGACTCTATCATCGCAACAGGAAGTGAGTTCCTCAAACAAAAACATACCAATTTCCTAAAGAGTCCACAGGAAAGTGTGTGTTTTCCTTTTTTTGTTTCATTTCACTGCTCCCTGCGGAAATGAAAGAACCATTCAAGACCGGGACCCAGTTTGACAGTTATTTAATCTACAAATACTCAAAATGTTCAACATTTCATCTTTAAATGTGCACATACTCCATTCATCAAATAATTGTAATTGAATACAGAATTAGTGCAGCCAGAAAACGAACTGCAAACATCAATTAGTTTGCAGTGGAGTGATATCCCATTGGATAACCGCACAAGTCCAATAAAGGGGAAGGATAGAATGCAGTATAGTGCCCAGCGGCCGCCTCTAGCGATAATATGTAAAAATTAAATCCGGTCAAATGGACATACCCAGCATGTGTGCATGTGTGTGTTTTCCAGGTACGAGTAGTATGATCACGTGAGTGTAGAAAAATCAAGGAAATCTAATCAAAGCATATGGAAGTTGGGGAATTGCATGTGGCACGATGTTTTTATGCTACCGTGAGATTCCGCCGTGACGTGGAACGGATTGAATTAGGGTTTGTGGTGCGAATGAAAGTGCCTCACCATATGACTTTGCGAAAAAAATGTAATTCAAAAAACGCAGCACAAAATATCCATCCATAGTTAGAGAGCGTGATAAATTGCCACCTCCCGGTTTGGGACATTTATATGGTTAGCAGAAGCGTCAGGAAAACGTCAGCCTTAAATGGACATAGGTTACGTAGAACACTTTGATTTTTATTCGATTTTCAACTGGATGTGCCGGCGGAAGGGGATGCAATTATTATTAACATAGTTGTTCGTCCTTCTCGTTTGGCGATTTCTTTGAAAACTTCTTGCGAAGTCGGAAATTTCGTGACCGACATTTTGTAAGAGCCAAAACTAGAGGACGGCTGATTAATTTGCTGATGCCATGGTAAGAAATCGGTTATGCATTTAGTCACGTGCTTTGCAAAATCTTAGGAGTTGATTTGTCACCTGCATGTGAAGGTGGAACGACCTGAGAAAACATGGCTCTGATGAGTCATATTTAAAATGGGTAAGTACCCATTACGTATTTTGGACATCAGATTCCTCAATTCCATTCCACCCAATCGAAAGTTAAAAGTTTTCAAAACTTGCCAGTTTAATTGTCGATTTGCATGCCTCGTTAACAACCCCTTCGTCTAAGTATTTGCTCTATGGATGGATGTTTACATTTTCTCCGATGACAAACAGCTCCTATTCTGCCACACTTAAAAACAATCCAACATCCACCACAGAGCAGAGTCAGGACATAATGTAACAGGTATTATCCTTTCTGGGAAAAGTTTCACTTAGCTAACCGCAAAACGTCAGGCCAAAATCAAGCAAATAGCCGAGTAAAGTATCCCTCAGATATTTGGAACCGGGCCAACAAAAAACATATCGCCACGGCCAAAAATCTCAAGACAATTTGCCTTTAAATGGCAACAACGCGATGACAAAGCTCTTTATAATGTGAAGAGTTATGGCTCCCACGACAAGAGTAATGCACACGGGTTATTTTAAATGGAAGGACTGGTGTTCAACCCGAGCATACAACTTTGTTTACTCGGGATTGCAAAATGCTTGTCATGCTCTTTGGATAAATTTACATATTGCACCCAATAGATGGCCCGCTCTCACACATATACACACAAACACATTTAAGGTATTTCAAAGATTGCCGACTCATGGTCATGAATTCATTTACGAATTTAGTTATTCATCGAAAATTTAGAGTGATTATGCAGTTAACCTAACAGTCTCATTGCTTATTTATTAGTTTGCTTCACGCAGAATTTTGTTGATAGTATTCTGAATGTGTCCTTCGTTGAAGGAATTATTACATATTTGCATCTTGATTTTTTTTAAATAATCATAGGGGCTTGAATTTTAGGCCTCAAGTGAACAATTTTATATTCATTGACTTTCGAGATGATGTTTGCAGCGAATATTTTGGCCCAACAGCAATTTAAATGAAGGATTTAAGTCGGTTTGTTCACTCGAAGTTGATCACAACTTGAGGATTTTTATTGTGAAGTAGGGAAATTGTTTTATTCACTCGAAGTTGACTCCCTTGACTTGTGATAATAAAAAGTTCTGGAAACCGCAAGTTGGTAAACTTTCGGTTGCTCAACACCATGACATAGTAAAAGTTAGGCGAGCCGACTGTGGGTTTTGCTTAGTTTCTGTTTATTCACTCTAGTTGTTGACTGTTCGCTCTAAAATTGGATGTCGAAAATAAATTTTAATAAAATTTGTCGATTGTGCTTCCAAAAGCATAGCCGACGGAATATGTGTGGCGGTTTTTCATAATTCTCATGGATGGCTAGGCTATGTTATGGAGGACGGCACAAGTAATGATGATTAATTGAACAGTTTCCACTCTATACCTTAAACCAATGGCCAACACTGGAACCCGCCTATTCCAAATGGTGTACGAACGTTCGACTTAGTTGCGAGTACGATTCTGTGATACGTTGAATAGATATTCAACAAGTTTTGTGGCAGCCAGGAAAGGCGTTGCAATGTAGCTAGTATATGTGTTGCCCGAATCACCAATAAAAACGAAATGCTCGAACTCGCCTTCTTCGAATATTTTGTTAATGTCGACAGATTGAAAATGCGCCGATCATGCGTGGATCCCTTTCAAAGAAGAAAACAATAAAAATCGATTTAAAATTTATATTGGTTATTACACGAGGATAATACATACTTGAAAACGATATTCTTTATTTTTAAATTCGCAGCGGACACCGTCTGAACGTTGAGGAATCCCTTACGATTTTCGAAATTTTCTGGACCTGTTCCACCTAGCGACTTGACTTTGACTTTTAAATTAATTTTTATTAATTTCTAGCTGTACCCCCCCGGTCTTGTCCATGTCCATTCGCATACCTACCCGGCGTACGCTGCGCCAAACAAAAAAAAAAAATTTGTCTTTTTTGATGAGAAACTGAATTATCAGTCAAACTTGGTGGATCGATTTTTACCAAACTTCACAGAAACACATTCAAGTCAATACCAAAGATGGCCTGATTTGAGCTCAATCGCTTCGGTGATTGAAGGGACTGCAAATTTGTCTGCACTTTGATAGCCTGCTCACGCAACTTCGCTGCTCCGCTAAGGGTAGGTGCTAGTTGCCTGGCAGGCGCCTATGTCACCTGAATTATTCGAATAAAACAACAACACGAAAGAAAGAAACTTCGATTTTTATTTTCTTTCAATCAACTTGTTATGCGCGCGGTTTAACTACATGTAACAATTCTAATGCAATGTCAACAACGAAATCGACCAACATATACAAAAGTGGGAATACAGGGCCACCTATCAGAATCCAACTTAATTATAAATATCTCGAATTTAACAACATTAGCTTCCATTAGTGTAAGGAAATGGCGATTTGAATGATTTTTTGTATGGGAAGTGCCACGCCCCGTTCTATAACTACGCCCACTTTTGCTGATATGCATTGCCGAACTATACACAAACGAAACCAACGATTAAAATGGCTCTGGTGGCGAAAACAATGGCACTAATTTCAATTTGCCATTTGCGCAACACAATCCGCTTCATTTTTGTATTTCATTGCCTTACACTAGCCGTGTTTCTTTGCACGCGGATATAGGGATAATTTTCAATTTGCATGTAAAATACAACAACAACTTATCCTATATACGCTAACTTTAGCGGGGATAGCTATCGCCGCTAAGTCATTTAGCGGGGATAAACAGTGCTTCCAAAACACATTTTCTTCGTTTTTGATGAATCGTAGCAATGAATTTTTCAGGAAATGTCAAAGTTTGACATCCCGCCGACCACTAACACATCCCGCCGAACTTCATTATAAAGGTAATTGAATTTAGCAAATCTGTTAATGTGAAATTGTTTTTCATAATTTTAGATTATGCTTGGCATCAATTTCAATTGGCGGAAGTAAATATTTTTCAATTTCAGGATTTTCAATACAAATTTCTTAACTACAACTTACAGCTGTGTCACGGTGCATGTCATAGGTGCATGTGTGCTGCCAAGTTTTTTTTGATGAATTCTTAAGCGGCGAAGGTCGTTTTTTAATGTCATCCCTATATCCGCGTGCAAAGAAACACGGCTAATGTGGGCAAACTGAGTTCATAGATCCAATAGCACCGCATTGGTAGGATTTGTATTCAATTGAAACATCGTAACGAAAGCCGCTTGTGAAACACAGAAAGCAGCTTGAAACGACGCGTTTCACGTGATTGTAATTTCCTAATCCTTTCAATCTTACTCGTATTTCGCTCTTCACATTGCTTTACAGTCCGATTAGATTGAAAATTAGCTTGCTTTGTAGCGTTTCGAGTTCCTCGACATAAAATGCTGCGCCCGCGTCTTATAGGCGGCATGGGTCACACTGTTAACACACTGAACAAATAAACATACAATTAATAAGAAAATGCCAACCCTTTTTTTTCTTCGAACTTTATTTTGGGAAGGCATAAATTAATCCATACAGCCTTTTTCTTCTTAAAATTATAATTTTTTTTTCAGAATATAATTTTTTCCCTAGCTTACTTTTTGTTAACTTCTTACACCACTGTCAATCGCAAATAAACCTTATTATTAGAACACTCCAGACACCATAATACCACAAAATTTCATCAAAATCCTACCAGATGTTCTCTAGTTTTGTGGTTAGCAACACATTTGGCAATTCATTTTTATTTAATAAGATTAGATTATATCAACTTTAATAGCAGCATCTACCTTAAAACTAACATGATACTTGTCCTAAACTATTGGTGCTAATGCGAACGCTCTAAATTTAACTATTAACTTATATATATTGCCTTTTGGCCTAAATACTAGTATTTATCGAGATGATTTCTAAGAACTCTGCATCTTTATTAAATGTTAAATGTACTACAAACTACGTTTACTACTCAACTTATTTAAGCAAACTGGACTGAATGCGAATATGTGTGCAATCTATCGTTTGAAGGAATTTGGCTTTGGCGAAAATTGCAAATGCCAGCAAACTTTTCCCAGTGAAATCCGCACCAGCCAATTGAATTGATCCAAGTGCATAATATCGTAAAACGATAATAATTGCGCAACTGCCGTAATTCACGCGATGAAAAACGAGAAAAATAATAAGAATCGATCAAATACGTGCAGTACCGTCTCATGTGGCACGTTAACGAATCCTTAAGGCTGAAAACATACCGGAAAAAGCAAAACGTTTTTTTTGTTTCTTGAAACAAGAGAACATTGTTTCTTATGAGACTACACACACCAAAGAAAACGATACAAAACACGCGTTTTCGTTTTGCGGTGTTTCGGTGGTGGTTGTCGAAAATACATGCCATTGTACACGAGTAACACACACCGAATGCAAGAAAACTGTTTCAAAACAGCGTTGTTGACGATAACTGCCTACTTTCGTATGGCGCAATACACACCAAATGAAACGAAACATAAAAACCAAAGCAAAACAGAAAAACAGGTTTCGTTGCCAATAGCTGACCTGTTGATTTCTGCAAAACAAAATTTTGATTCTGTTGTTTTTATTTTCTTCTTTCGTTACACTTTACAGCTTTCTTGCTTCTATGTTTACTCTGTTTTTACTTGCCATAGAGTCATAAATAATCTTTCAGCAGGAGTTATGCTTTTACGATAGTTTGTATCTTGTTTCATAGCATTTTCGATTAATCCCAGCAAATAATAAAAAGTTTGAATCCGCATTCTGGTGAAATTATTAAATTTTTCAGGATAAGGTCTTAACTCTGCTATTTAGTTTATTATCACATCCTCAGCATTTCGTTTTATATTATATGGATGCACCCATCACTGTCTGCTATTTGCGTTCCTTTTCCTCAATTGCTTCCAAAATTGTATGTAATATTGACACAACTTCATCGTCAACACTAAAAGCAAGGTGCAAATTCCATTTCGTTTTATTTCAATGCAGACCAAACGAAACAAGAAAACAAAACGTTTTGGTTTGTTACATTCTGTTTCACTTGGTGTGTGTTGAAATCAAAAACGTTTTGCTTTATGCGGTGTGTTTTCAGCCTAAAACAAAGCATTCAGCTAATATATTAAAGGATTGAAGGAGAATTTGATGGAATTGGGAGAGTTCAGCTGAACTCTAGACATCATCGAAAGTATCTGGACATCCCGGCGAGTCCCGGCTGGGTGGCAACCAAAATTTCATCGCATACCTGGTTCGTTTGAGAGAGAGAGAGGGGCAACAATTTTCATGGGGAGCATCACTGCACTGACAGCAGAAAACATCCCCTCTCTTTTGTTTTTAGTATGATATAAAGAAAATTCGAGCACACCATAATAATAATAATAATATTTGGATAGGGTATATTACACTGCGACCTATTGGTCTATTGTGTCCCCTTGCTTGTGCCTCGGAGAGGTTCATGACCTCGTTCAGAGCCCTCTCTAGATACTTCTTTGTGAAGCGTGTCGAGGAATTGCTCTGATTTATCCTTGGCAGGTCACACTCCTTAGAGCACAGCGTCCAGTCCAGTTTCTTTGATGAATCTGAGAATGAGCTGTGGGTCCATGGTTTGTATGTCCTTGTCTGTTATTTGGTGCCTGCCCAAATATTTCATCCTTTTGTTGGTCAGTGCCCCACAGTATTCCAGTATTTGGTCTGGAGTTTCGGCGGTTTCACTGCAGAATCTGCAGAGCCCGTCCTCCGATATGCCCATTTTCCTCAGGTGCTCCTTGAGTCTGCAGTGCCCCGTGAGGAGGCCTGTTAGGATTCATAGGTTGTTTTTGTTAAGGCCGATACAAACTTTGAATCTCTTTTGGTTGTAATTTCCTAAGAGTTTCTTTGCTTGCCTCAAACCTTGGAGGTTGAGAAAGGTTTTGGCCTTTGTTTCTTCCTCCAGTCTGCTGAACTCTTCGCGTATAGTGTGTTCCCCTATCCCGCAGAATGGTTCAGGTCCTATGAAGGGTTCCTCTGCCCCTTTTCTTGCCATAGAGTCCGCTGCCTCATTGCCTGTAATGCCAACATGGCCAGGTACCCAGCAGATGGAGATTCTGTTATTATAGCCTAGTCTATTCAGTTCTTGTAAGCATTCCCACACGAGTTTTGACCTGATAACGTAGGCGTCAAGAGCCTTTATAGCTGCTTGGCTGTCAGACATTATTGCTATGTTGCAATTTCTATAGTTTTTCTCGAGGTTGATTCGAACGCACCTGTCTGTGGCACATATTTCTGCCTGGAAGATGCTGGTACATTTGCCCTTGGATTCGTAGTGCTTAGTTCCTGGCCCAAAACACTCCTGCACCAGTTCCCTCCTCGGTCCTCGAGCCGTCCGTCTACCACTTTATTGTGTGGTTGCTCAGTCCATAAGTTATGGATTCATTGCTCCAGTTCTCCTTATTGCTGAACTTTATCTGGAAATTCTTCTCGAAGTTGAATTTCCTGATGCTGTCGTCCCTAGGTATGCCAAGAAGTGGGAGCTTTTTGAGCAAGTCACCGTGTTCTTTCGAACCGATGCATTTCCCTCTCCCAATTCCCTCCTTTGCCATCCTAAGGATTGTTTTGTCTGCCTCGTTCATCACCATGATGTGTAGAGGGGTCAGTTCCAATAACACCTCCATGGCTGCGGTTGGGCAGCTACGCATTGCTCCGGTAATGCACAGGCACGCCAGTCTTTGCACTTTGCCGAGTGTCTCTCGCGTTGTGACTAGACTGGTTCACTTCGCCCATGCTACCGCTCCGTATGTGATCATTGGTCTCACGATTGCCGTGTACATCCATCGCAGGATGTTTGGGCTGCATCCCCATGCCTTCCCCGCTAGGCTCCTACATATCATGAGAGCACGGGTGTCCTTCTTGGATATCTCCTCTGTATGTTTTCGCCAGAGGAGTTTACTATCTAGATGGAGTCCTAGATATTTTACTTCTTTGACTGGTATCAGTGTCGTGCCTGATAGGCTAATGTCTTTAAGTCTTTGAAGTTGTCTTTTCCTTGTGAATGGTACTATCGTTGTTTTCGCCGGATTGATGTTAAGTCCGACAGCATGGCACCATTCCTTGGTTACTTTAAGCCCCCTTTGTATAATGTCCCCAAGGATTTCTTCGAACTTGCCCCTGGCAATCAATACAATGTCATCGGCGTACGCCTGACAGTTGATGCCAAGGTTGGTTAATTTTTCCAGCAGTTCGTATACAACTAGGCTCCACATTAAAGGTGAAAGTACCCCTCCCTGTGGACATCCTCTTGTTGTGTTCACTCTGATGGTTCCAGATGGTGTTTGAGTCTCTGCTGATCTAGTGCTCAGCAGCTCACACATCCAGTTGGATACTGTACTGTTAACTCCTTTCCTATCCAGGGATCGTTTAATCGCCTCATGTGAGGTGTTGTCAAATGCTCCCTCTATGTCTAGGAAAGCGCACAGTACTATTTCTTTTGCTTCTAAGGCACTTTTAATTATATCCGTCAGCTGATATAGGGCGGTCTCTGTTGATCTGCCCGCTCTGTATGCATGCTGACGATGATGTAAGGGGGATGTGTTCAGTACATCTTCCCTTAAATAATTGTCCACAACCTTTTCTGTCATCTTCAGAAGAAATGATGTAAGGCTGATGGGTCTGTACGATTTTGGCTGTGTGGGGTCTTTTTTCCCTGCTTTTGGTATAAACACAACCCTTGCTCGTGTCCATTGCATTGGTATGTGGCCCAAGGCAATACTGCTTCTTGTTATTTTTAGCAGGTCTGATATTAGTACACCTTGCCCTTCTTGTAGAAGGGCGGGTATAATGCCGTCCACTCAGGCAGATTTAAAAGGCTGAAAGGAATTTATTGCCCATTTCAGTTGTCCCTCAGAACAGATGGTTGATGTTATTTCCCAGTCTTCCCTCCGAGGTCTGATTGAAGTGGTATTGATTCCTAGCTCAGTACTAGGCGAACTGCCAGGAAAGTGAGTTTCTAGTAGCAATAGTGCCCTTTGATCCTCATCTTCTGTGAACTCGCCATCTGGTTTCCTCAGAGACATCGGCACTCCTCCTGACTTCGCAAGAGCTTTGTGTAGCCTTGCCGCAGTAGGAGTGGTGTTGATTGTCTCACAGAATTTCCTGAAGCTATTTCTTTTAGCTTTTCTTATTTCCTTATTATATGTAGTAAGGGCCATTTGGTAGCTTTGCCATTCTCCGCTGCGCTTTGCTTTATTGAAAAGCTTTCGCACCTCGGATCTTAATTTTGACAAGTTATTGTTCCACCATGGCGTCTGTTTCCTGTCCCGTTCTCTACTTAGAGGACAGTTTTCTTCGAACGCAGTGATGATGGCGTTTGTTACGCTTTCCACTGCGCTCTCTAGCTCTAGGGGGTGTCCCGGAGCCTTCCTCAGACTAAGGCGCCCCAGATTGCTCTCTAGAGCAGTTCTATAAGTTTCCCAATTGGTTCTCCTTGGGTTTCTTACTGGATTTCTCGTGATACTTGTGCTGTCCAGGTCGAATACTATTATTCGATGGTCAGACAATGACGGCTCACTAGATACTCTCCAGTTACTAATTAATTTACTTACGCTTGGGCTACTAAGCGTGAGGTCGAGTACTTCCTCCCTGACTCTAGTTACAAAAGTGGGGGTATTTCCCACATTTATAATATCAAGTGACGAGCCCATAATAAATTCCAGCAGGCACTCACCCCTGAAGTTGGTGTCGGAGCTCCCCCATATGATGTTGTGGGCATTTGCATCGCACCCTATAAGGAGCGGCATGCGGAGCTTGTTGCAATGCTCCACCAGTCGCTGCATTTGGGATGATACAACCGGCTCATCCCCTGCACAATACGCCGATGGGATGACAATGGTGCGGTGACATCCTTCAACATCCAGATGTACCTGAATTGGCACCAGATCTCGTGTCGCGTATTCTGAAAGTAAAATAAATTTATATTTTTTGTTTATAAGAATGCAAGCTCTCGGTTTCTCGGCCCGAGTGTCCCATATTACCTTTGCATCCTTGCTCGCCAATCCTTTGACTTGTCCTTTCAGGATCCATGGCTCCTGGATCAGTACTAGCCCTAGGCTTTGGCAGGTAAACATCCTAGATATAGTCGCCGAGGTGGCTATAGTGGTGAATGTTTACCTGTGCTAGTTTGATTTTTCTGTTGGCGGGGTTCATCGAGCTATTACTCGCGCGGGGCAATTGCCCGTCCTCCTTCAGCAACGAATCTTCCTCCTCCTGGGTGATTTCCTGGAAGAGGTCGATGACCGTGTTGTCCATTTCCCCCTCAGAGATCATGCTCTCCGAGATGGACATAACCTCCTCGGTCTCCTCAGGAGCCTGCTCCGCCGATTGGACAACGGAAGAAGGTGCTTCAGTCTTCGAAGGAGCAGTATGCTCTACCTCGGACTGCGCGCTCTGCGAGTTCAGATTCGATGCTGGCTGGGCTGTTTGCCCAGAGATATCGTCCGACCTCTTCCTTCCTTCCACGCCTGGACGTTAAGTCCCACATTCTGTGCTTCCAGCAGTGCCAAGGAGGTTTTAGCTTCTTGCTCTGCACTGCGTGGAAGGAAGATCGTTATGGAGTAGGACCGTGGTATATCTGTCCCACTGCATGCCATGAGGCGTGTCCCCTTCCATTTCCCCAGCTTTGGGGCTACTGTCTTTAGCCACTCAGCTGTCTGCGAAGTCTCGCAGTCAACTAAGAGCATTCCATGTTTGAAATGTATGCCCTGGAATTTGAGCTTATGCTCCCATCCCAAGGCCATTTCCAACACAATGGCGTCTTCAAGTGCCGTGAGGTCTGGGTTGCTGAGGATCTCCTGCGGATATTTCACCGGGAGAACAGCAACCTGCTCAGCAATCGCACCTGTCTCGTGTCTACCGCTAGCCGGGACGATTTTCACCGCCGTAGCATAGCTTCGACCGACCATGGTGGCGCTCGCTTTTGCAGACTTTCCCGTGGCCCTCTCGGTGCCTTCATCCACCTTCTGTTTTTTGGCTTTATTTGTTGTGGGGGGGGGGGGTGATGTTGTTGTTCCCCCTTTTTCCGTCGCCACCTCTGTACTTTCAGGCTTGGCCCGATGTTCCTCAGCCCTCCTTTTGGCTTCCTCAGGCCCGAAGCCTTTATTGAGGTAGCGGAGGTACCATTTAGAGCCAGCACCACTAAGTCCCCTTCGCAGAGGGTCGTCCCTCGCGCCTGGTTTCCCAGGTGGAGGTAAGGCTGGCTTATTACTCTTCCTTCCGGTGTTGTTGTCGGGGCGTACAGGGGCTGGTACTTGAGCTATGCTCGTTCCCGCTGCCCTAGTTCCCTCCACCATTACTTTCCCGGACAGGGAGGGGATTAGGATTTGGCTCCTATCCCCACTGCATGCACCTGTCGGTGCTACCGGGCTTCTTCCCACACCATGCTTTCTCTCGCAATTTAGTTGCGAGAATGGTCTCCACCGCTTGAGATAATGGCAGCATGCGTATGTGTATGCTATCAATTTATTGCAAGTGGAGGCCGCGTCTTATCACTTAAACCACCATCATTGTCATCCGCTTCAATAAACAAAAGCGATAGATGAAGTCTTGTTGCATCTTGTGTTGCCGTCATTCAAGAATCAAATTTTCGTCATCTTCTTCATCTTCTTTAACTTCGCAAATAAAGTTTCAAAATTTCATGAAAAACGGGAAACTAATGCATACTTTTTTTCAGGAATTCCTTTTATTTTTTGAAAACGTAACTGTTAATAACAGTCAGCATTCATAAACAAAAATGAAGCGAGATACTCAAACCCCAAGTTGAGACTGTCATATTATTTGTCATCTGTCACAAATATCCAAACCGAGAGGACACACAATTGTGAAAGCAAACATTTCTCAACTTGCCGTTCAACTCTCAAGTTATTGTCGACACCCAAGTGACCCAACTTGAACAATAGTGAGAAAATTGCCCTGAATCGCCTTCCAACCGTCTGATAAAATAATTTTTTTGCAAAAACAACAAAATAGTGTTAAGTAAATTTTAATTAAGGAAACGCCAAGTATTATCGCATGAACTAGGTAGCGTACTACTTAATTTTGAATACGTTCTCGTATTCATAAGTTGACACGCTTTGGAAACGGGAGCAACTCTAAAAGTCCTGTGCACTTCATCCCCAGTGTAATTGAAAATTTTTTAATTGGTAAAAAGCAAATGAGGTTTACTTTCATTTTTATGAGTGTAATTCACGTGGTGGCTGCAATTCACTGAATTACAGTCAAGAACACGAATAAGACATCTATGTCAACTCGGGTAAGCGAATTTGGCTACACCGTGCTAACTTAACTTGTTGCAGTATGTGATGCAACATCGAGCGGGGTGGCATTAGGAGCGCACATATCAAGATGGCCTGTAGTTGTTAATAATTTCACTAAAATTCTGCTCCAATTGCTAAGTTGTATACGGAAGCAAGGTGTATGGTAAGCTATTCAAATACTGGTGCATGGAGAAATATGTCGAGATGAGACAATTTAATTCAAGTTAAGGCTTTTTTTAATTAAAAGAATTATCGTTTAAACTTTAGTCATTGAAAATCGTGTTCATTTTTGTTTTAAATTTGTTTCAGTGAGGATTAATTATAAAGTATGGGTGCTGCTTTTGAGTGCTATTAAATTATTTAGAGTGTAAATTAAAAAAAAAAATTCTAGTATGTATATGCAAGTTCAAGTCCTTTATTTTATTAGAAAATAAATAAATATGAGGCGTTTACAGGGCCTAAAACCTAGCTCCTCCAAGCATTTGCTTGTATGTCCAATTTTAAGCCGACTCCGAATAGTGAATTTGAGAATCTTCTCACGAGAATTGATACTCTTGGATGTTTGTCAGATGTTCGTAAGAGGGACAGTGGAAACAACTTAAGGAGTTCTGGCCCGGCGTTCTAACATATGTCTCTGCTTCGTTCTTACCCATCAAAATAGGTTTGAGGTATTTGAATGTCAGTTGTTTTAGTTAGTTAAACCTTTTACTTAGTTAAGATGCTATTTTTTTGCAAAATTTGTTTAATTATGAACTGCCAATATCATATTTAACTTCTTTTTTTTTATATAAAATGAAATGTCGTTATCTGGCAGACGGCAATATGCCATGTCCATAGATTCTTAGTAAGCTGTTAAAATTATACTAATAATACTCTTTTTTAAATCCAAATTAATGTTCAGTAAACCATTAGTCAAGAGCCTCATGCAGAGCAAAACCCAAAGTATATATGAATGATTGTCTTACTGGCTTTACACGATCTCTTCTTAATAAAGCAAAGAAATCAAACGTAATAACAAATGCAAGTTCGTTTGGGTGAGAAATTCAACTGTACTGATCAGAAAAAAAGAAGGTGAAAAAGTATTAAAAATAAGTTCGTTTGAAGATTTACAAACTCAGGGTTTTATTAATTAACTTTTCCATTGTTTTTTGCTTCCCTTTTCTATGATTAATCTAAATAACAATCTAAATAATAATGTTTGTACAGTACATAACGCTTATAAGAAGCTCAGAAATTGCACGATACTTGTTTCTTATAACTGAATTTTTCTTATATCCTCAGAACGGATATAAGAAACAAGTTTCTTATACGGATATAAGAAACAAGTTTCTTGTACGGAAACAAAAATACTACTATACACCGTCCAACAATAAATTCTATTTTTAAAAAGTAGTAAATAAATAAATATATTTTATTTAACAGAAAAAAAAACGATAACACAAAATTTACAGCTCTTTAATTAAAGTTATTATTTGTATGTACTTCAGTGTTCATACAAACGAATAAATAAGATTAAAATTTCTTAGTTGAGTTTTTAGCTCTTCAAAAATAATCATTAATTGTTGTTTGAATGAATGCTTTCTTACACTCGTTGAAAAGAATATCTTCGATGTTATGAATATAATCATCATCACTATCTACTTTTCAAAACCTGGCAAAAATTTTATCTCCATATTTTTCGGCTCAAAATCCAACTTATGGTATGAGGCATTATCAACTAAGAGTCGATTTCTTATCTTTTTCTTTTTCATGACATCATCAAGCTCTTTGATAATTTCAATCCAAAGAGTACTTGTCATCCAACCCCTTTTATTAAATTTGTAAGCGATTGGAATTGCTTGGTTTCTGAAACATCTGTTCGCCTTATATTTTCCAATCGAAAAGACAAATTTGTCTGTGCCGGTAGCATTACAATGAAGAGCAATGTTACTCTATCCTTCGGTATTTTTTGCGCCTGTATACGAGTATCTTGCCCATCTGTGACATGGGTACCAGTAGGAAGAGCCTTAAAGAACACTCCAGTCTCGTTTGCGTTGTAAATATTTTCCAAACCATTTTTTTGTAATATCTCTGGCATAACGAAGTCTACAAAATTATTTGCGGCTTCAGCATCGGCTGAACCGCATTCTCAATGGAGCCTCCTAAAAGATACATTGTTTCGAACCATTTGTTCATAGTTTTATCTAGAATTTCGTATTTTCCATCTCTGTTTCTTTTTCTGTTTAAGTTCTTGCATTTGTATTTTTCTTCTTCAAAATATTTTGCGTTTTTTACTATTTTAGACAATGCGCTTTTTGTAATTTTATATTTTTCGCAGATTGCTTTTCGATTTCTTCCCGATTTAATTTCCAAGATTATCAATTTAGTTTTCAGTTAAATATTATTTTGCGACATTTCCAGCAAAGGTAAGCACAACAGATTAGAACACAACAAAAAACAAATTCAAATGTCAGATGGAACACTGAACATTGAATTTTTGCTTTGAATTTTTCTTAAGGGTCTCTAATTTTATGATGTTCGTAAGTTTTTTTTTTTATTAAAAAAGTTTCCTAAATCCAACCAACTTTATATGGAAAATGGTTAGTTCGTGGTTGGAGAAATGTTTCTTTTATCAGTGTTTTTCTTGTAAACGTGTTTCCTATAAACACACAATTTAACATTAAAATATAGGGGAAAGTACACGGTGCTTTTGTTCAGGTTTCTTTTAAGCGAGGTTTTCTTATAAGCGTGTTTCTTATAAGCGTTAAATACTGTATATCTTCTTCAATAATTATTAACAATAATAATGTAAATAACACTTCTTTATCTGAACATTCCAATTGCTATTGTATAGAACATTCAAACAATGAACAATGGTTTTCAGTAATTCACCAAAACATTCGAAGTCTTAGAATGAATTTTGATACATTTTTATCCCATTTGTCATCCCTAGACCATTTACCTGATCTTATTTTTGTTTCTGAAATCTGGATTTTTGAAAATGAAATTTATGATTTTAATATTCCTAACTTTTTATTTGATGCAACATGTAATAATTTGTATGGTGTTTTCTTTAAAAGTGGAAAAAAATTAAAAAATATAATTTACAGAGTGGCGACATAATTAGTTTTAGTTGCGAAATTTCTAGTACTTGCTATTGTTTTATATGTGTATATAGATTGCACAAATGTACAGCAAAGACCTTTAGTGAAGAATTTTCCGTGTTTTTGGAGTCGCAAACGTGCAAAAATATTATTTTGCTCGGTAATTTTAATATTAATATTTTATCTGACTCATCAGATGCCGATTACTTTTTGTCGACTCTGTCTCCGTTCGGTATCGACTCCTTATTGACTCAACCTACTCGCTTAAGTTCGTGCTTGGACCACATATTTGCAAGGGTTCACCGTAGTAATTTAATAGAGTTTAAATCTGCATCATATGACCTGAAACCTACGAACCACAATCTAACATGTATTCAATTTGTTTGTAATGTTTCGCTTACCAAAGCAGCTCAGCTGAGTGTCAAACTTATGAAAAAATCAATTTTGGTATACTGAGAAGCCGTTTGAATTTCGATTTTGGGAAGATATTTTTAACGCAAGTGATCCATCTATTGGATTCGATTTATTTCTTAATAAGCTGCAATTTCACATTACCAAGAGCAAGTACATAAATAGCGTAAACAGCAAAAATAAATGTCTGAAGCCATGGATCAGCAGTCTTGGTAATTCCAAAAGGGAATGGCGAATTGTTGATGAAATTTTCAATAGAAAAGCTTCCAAAGTGAATATAGTTTTGAATGTCAACAACTCAACTGTCTCTGACCCTTTGGAAATTGCCGACTTGTTTAATAACTATTTTTATAATATAAGTTCTTGCCTGAACTCAAAACACAATGACCTTAATGTTGATACCAACAATGATACGGATAGCCAAACTGAAAGTTTTTTCTGTGAACCATTCACTGCTCTGGAGATTCATAAAATAATCCGTTCCCTTAAAACATCAAATTCTACTTCTTTTGATAATATATCAAGTTCTATGTTAAAAAAAATGTCGTTTCAAATTTCTGATGTCTTATGTTTTGTATTTAATAATAGTATACAGCTAGGTATTTTTCCACAATCCCTAAAAAAAGCAGTAGTAATGCCACTCCACAATAAAGGTGATAATGCTATTTTAAACAACTATCGCCCTATTTCTTTGCTATCGATTTTTTCAAAAGTATTTGAGAAAGGTATTAAATCAAGAATGTTGTCGTTTCTAGATAGAACACATTTCTTTAGTGATTGTCAATTTGGTTTTAGGAATGGAAGGTCTACTGAGACGGCACTGTTAAAGTTAACTGGCGAAATATACAACAGTCTAAATATATCAGAAATACCGGCTTCCTTATTTATTGACATCACTAAAGCATTTGACATGGTGGATCACTCAATATTACTTGACAAACTTTTTTATTTAGGTTTTAGAGGTTATATATACGATTGGTTTGCTTCTTATTTGAAAAATCGAAGCCAAATGGTTAAGATTAAAAATATTTATAGCGCTCCGAATTATATTGAACTTGGTGTTCCACAAGGTTCAGTTTTGGGTCCTTTTTTGTTCCAAATATATGGCAACTCATTGTTTGTTCAACCTTTTAAAGGTAAAGTTACAGCGTTTGCTGATGATACTGCTCTTTCATATTTAAATGCAAGTTTGCTGAATATGTTTGCCGATGTGAACTATGACCTTGATTTACTGAGAAAATGGTTCTCAAAACACAAACTCATTATAAGTGGTAAAACCAAATTTATGATATTTAATACTAAAAATAATTTCTGTGATGATTTGCCGATTTATTATCACTCTCCAAGTTGCAATCAGTTTTGATTTACCAATCTCAATGATAATTTTGTAACATTCGACAATTTTAAATCTTGTAGCAATGATCAGGGTGGAGTGTGTTGACAATTTTAAATATTTAGGTATAGTGTTAGATAACAAGCTTAGTTGGAATAATCATACACTTTATCTTAAACAATACCTTAATAAAGTAGTAAGGCAACTTTATCATCTCAGTCTATATTGTCCACAAACCATTATAGAACTCGTATATAATGGTCTTTTAAAATCTAAGCTGCAATATGGTATCTCTTGTTGGGGTGGTGCATATTTTAATAAAACGGAACCACTATTGATAAAACAAAAACATGCAATACGGATTGTATCCAAAGTAAATCGCAGAACTCCAAGTTTTTCTTTGTTCACAAACCTTGGAATTCTTCCGCTAAGGCATCTTTACTGCTACAAAGTCTTAAAAATATATTTCAAAAACTCGGGTTTTTGCTTTGTAAGAAACGTACAAGGTGGCGCAAAAGTAATCCTCCTATCAGAAAATGCTATAAATTTTACGATTGGCCCCTAATGTCAGTTCTGTTTTGACATTTAGATAACTTTAATTTGCGGGTCAATACTAGAAGTTTGGTAACTGTTCCTATAATTTATAAAGCATACTTTAAAAGATTTTACTATGCCACCGCACCACGTTTGTTTAATTCACTTCCAGATATAATTAGATGTGAGAGGGCTAAAAATGTATTTTTAAAAGGTGTTAAGAAATGGTTGTTGTCTTTGGACTATTCAGCCATAAATAGTTTTTTTTTATGAATATTGTTTATTGAATGTCTGGTGTATGCATTTTTTCTTTTTTTTTCTTTCATTGTCTTTTAAATAAAATAATTGTATTAGTTTTTTTTTGCCATTATGTATTTTCTTTTATGTTATTCCCCATCAACAATTTGTGTCAATTTATTTGATAGATTTCTTATACATTCAACACTTGTCACTCTGACAATAGATTGTACGTTAAATAAAATAAATAAATAAATAAAAAATAAATAAATAAATATAGGATATATAGAAAAAAAATCCAACTTATTTGCTCCCAACCCTTGCAAACCCACCTTTTTAGTTTATGGTTATCGCTTATTTTTTAAATAACTCTAACACGCTTTTTCACAATTACAGAAATGTATATTTTATTGTCAATTTTAAATTGAAACCTCTGCAACGTTATTATCTGCGCATTTATTTCTTATTTATTGCAATTTGACTTCTGAAGAAAAAATTCAATTTATGACTTAAACGTTATTTTTACAAATCATCGTTAATTAGTGATATTAAAATTTTCTTGATGTTATAACTAATAAGAAGGGTGAACGAGAAGAAAAGAAAGGCCAAGAAGCGTTTTAAAGAAGAACGTAATGTGGAATTCGTGCGTGGAAAGTGCGACAGTGGATCAAGTAATGGCGAAAACATACCTAAACGATTTTCTTAATAATCCAAACTTAACAATATTACACATCGGAATACTTTCCGAAGAAGCATAGAATTGAGGCTGGAAAAATGATTTCTATTAATATCGTTTAGCTCATTCTAAAAAAAATTTATTTACAAATAATGGCATTATAAATGCGCTCGATTTGATCATTTTAGAGAAAAAGCAAACAGAATAAGAATTTGCATGAACAAGCAATGAAACGCTTTACTCAATAAAAATAATAAAAATATCCCAAACAGTATTCAACAATGACGGCGGCCGCTTAAGCGATATCATCTTTAAAAGATGATAGAAAAACACTTCATTTCATTTCCTTTCATTTCATTTATTAAATTCAAGTAGACAAGTATCTATATACAATAGAATTTCTAGATAAGTGCAAGAGCTAGTGCCCATTCAGCTTTAACATTAATTATACGAGGGCGGGTCAATAAGTCCGTGACTTTTGGAATAAAACACAGATTTTTTGATAAAAAAAAAAATTATTTTTAACGTAGTCTCCTTTGAGCTCTATACACTTTGTCCAACGCTTCTCCAATTTTTTTATCCCTTCCAAAAAAAATGATTTGTCAAGGTCCTCAAAATAGGCCTTTGTTTGCGAAATGACTTCATCATTGGAGTCAAATCTTTTTCCACCAAGCCATTTCTTCAGGTTTGGGAACAAGAAGTAGTCGCTCGGAGCCAAATCTGGAGAATAGGGTGGATGAGGGAGCAATTCATAGCCCAATTCATGGTTTTTTGCCATGGCAACTGCACATGTGTGCACCCTTCCATTGTCTTGGTGGAAAAGAACTTTTTTCTTGGCCAAATGAGGTCGGTTTTTTTTCAAATCGTCATTGAATCGGTCCAATAAGTTGGCATAATATTCCCCATTGATTGTTCTTCCCTTTTGAAGGTAGTCAATGTGGATTATCCCGCGTGCATCCCAAAAAACAGTCGCCATAACTTTATTGGCTGACAAACCCACCTTGGCCTTCTTTGGCGCCGATTCACCCTTAGAAACCCACTGTTTTGACTGTTGTTTGGTCTCTGGTGTGTTGTGATGGATCCATGCTTCGTCCACGGTTACAAAACGGCGCAAAAACTCCTCCATATTGCGATAAACAACGCCAAACCTTCCTGTGAAGTTGTTACACGATTGCGTTTGTGGTCGACTGTGAGCAAACGCGGCACCCATCTTGCGGAAAGCTTTCTCATGCCCAAGTGATCATTCAAAATTGAAACCACTGAGCCATGCGAGATCCCTACGGCTTCCACAATCTCTCGCACTTTCAATCTTCGGTCGGCCAACACCATATCGTGAATTTTTTCGATTGTTTCGGGTGTAGAGACCTCAACTGGGCGTCCAGGACGTTCGGCATCTTCAGTGCTTGTACGGCCACAACGAAATTCAGTAAACCACTTTTTTACCATTGAAATCGATGGTGCAGAGTCCCCATAGTATTTTTCAAGCTTAGCCTTGGTATCGGTAATGGTTTTTTTTCGCAAGAAATAATGCTTAATAAGCACACGAAATTCACTTTTTTCCATTTTCTCCTCAAATTAGTGAGTAGTCTCACAAAAATAGCTGTCAAACACAAACTAACTGACGCAGCAAGTTTAAATTTTGACAGGAGTCAACTGACAAATTCCTGTTGACAGGAGCAGTGTTGCTGTTTCAGTAAAGAGGTCAGAAATTCAAAAAGTCACGGACTTATTGACCCGCCCTCGTATTGATATTATCAGAAAAGAATGTGAATAATATAACATATTTGGGAAAACTTAGGTATCTGAAAACCCAATGTTATTTTTTTTATTTATATTAATGATAACAACTACTAATTTGGCAATAATTGCCTAACATGTGGATTTACTGACAATGAACATTTTTCAAAAAACTTGCATGCTAGGGTGTTAACCCTACACCACAAAGTCGACGTTTGACAAATTATGTAGTTCAGATGTGTAGAAGGGCCACGGCAAGTCAAGAATCATTTTAAGGATCTTGTTTTGCATGATTTGCAGCTTATTAATATGAGTGTGTGCGCAATAGAAAAAACACTTGACTCCTTAATAAACATTTAAAAAAAAAAAATATTTTTATTCTATTCGAAAGATATAGCCTAGAAAAATAAGGCCATACATTATGGCTCAGCCATTATAAGCACTTTGAGACTGATGAACTGAATAAATTAAATAAACTGGGAAACCAAAATTGAAATCAAAAGTCTGTAAACGACACAAAACTGCTACGACTCAAATAACTATAAGAGTCGATCAACTAAAACGCCACTCGTAATAAAGGCGATTGATCAAGAGAAAGAATTAGACATCTATGTCAACTCTGCCCCAAAAATTTGGACATTTTTCATAATGAATTAAAGCCCCATTTCGTCAGTGGATACTAGGCCCAAAATAATGAAAATAAACCCAAAAAATAAATAAAAGTACAATCGAATTTGTTTTATATTTCAAACCAATGAAAATACTCCTACATGTTCCTACTCCAAATCAAACAGTGACCCCAAGCAGGGGGCTTGCAGGGGGGCAGCATGCACCCCCATATGCATAACACTATTTATGGAATCTACTTGCGATTTCGTAACTAATCTCATAAACAGTGCAATGCATATAGGGGGGGGGGGGGCATGCTGCCCCCCTGCAAACCCCCTGCTTGGGGTCACTGTTTGATTTGGAGTAGGTGCGAGGTGACGGTACCTATATTACTCTGTCTCAGTTAGAAGTTAATTTCTATTTCGTTAATAAAAATTGCAAAGTACCTACTTGACTCTTTAATTTTATTTTGTTCTTAGTCGACAGTGAGAATTTACTTCACATTAAAAGGGAACTAAAACCACTCAGAGTTTTGGGAATTTATTTCCCACCTTACATGGGAACTAAGTCCACTTCGCGAAAGTGGTTTTATTTCCCACTAAGTGGGAATTAAGTACCTCAGTGGACTTAGTTCCCGTGGACTTATTTCCCTGCACCCTATCCTGTTATACAGTGATATCATCATATTTGCATGTGACTTCAACAAGAGGGCACTTGGTAGAAAAGTTGGAGGAGTTGACGCCAAACTATCGACGGAGCGTGAATATTGCAGCTGATTCACATCCCGCGATGTGGAAAAGGCGGGTAATACCTTGCACGATGGATTTATATCTGAACTCATTCATCGCAACAAAGGCTGGTGTATAGTAGATTGGATTAGGTATAAACTTATTGAAAACGCATCTACTTACCCACGTGATCGCTATTCTCTGCACATGATAATCACAACATTCAAACTAAACCCATCTTCCAATCATATGTGACCTTATGTGATGCAGAGTTTTAAGCGAATTCCGCACGACTTACTTCGGACGGACTTTGATGAAGTTATTAATGTATTGAACGGGAGCATTGGGTGGGAAATTTTATACAACTACGCCAAAACTTCAAGCCGCTACAGAACTCGTAGTTTGAAAGGTGATTTTTCAGCAATAGCTACTATACTTAAAGGCATTATTATTAGGATACTAATCTGGCAGACGGCCTTAAGCCAACCCATAAACGAATTGGTGCATAACTAATAAAGTCACTACTACTACTCATCACATCTGAATAATATTTACTATCTGTAAATATATATAAGTATAACTAACAATTTCCAAAACCTCTATGTATGAGGGGCACCTTTGATGTAAATAATTGAAATACCAGCCCTTAGAGTGGTGATAAAAATATTAATATTCCTTTCAGCTCTCTTTAATAATTAGCATTACTTCTGACTGAAAAATAATATCAAGTGGATGTTAATGCCTACTGATTTTTATTATTGCCCACAGCTTAAATTTAACACTGTATTCCCTACACTGGTTTGTGTATGTCATAAAGTTGTACAACTTTTAATTAGTTTTAGAACCATATAGCTTCTCAACAAAATGTCTATTCAGCACGGCTGAATGGGTAGTTTGTGGTGAATAAACTATTTTAGTTTGTACTAGAACCTACCCGCCTAAGGCTGAGTGAAAAGCTGGAAAGTTACTTTTCTCTTGGACGTTTGACTTTTCGTTCAGAGCTTTTTATTTACATATAAGCTGAAAACGAAGTGAATGTCAGCAATTTCGCTTTGGAGTATGAAGTCAAATAATATTTAAAAGCATTGAGTGTAACCTTTGTGTATGTAAATTATAAACTGTAGAGTTAGTGCACAAAGGTAAAACTACGAATTCAATCCATTGTAACGGGATAATCTGTTGCAAATACTTACTTCGTGATTTGGCATTGTTGAGACCGAAAGTGTTTAGGTATGAAATTTGTATCCTTGACAGATTTCCTAAAATTATTATTATGTCGAACTAATTTCTTTAGGACGATCAACAGAAGTTGTATTAAAAGACAGTTTTTGTCCGACAAGAATGGTCAAAAAAAAGTGTACCTACCTGCTGAGCTATAATCTTTAAATCCCCAAATCGTAAAACACCATTTAGCCGGCTATTCGCTGATGCGTATCAGCGCCTTGGTGATACCGGGTCAGTTGCACCAAATAAAAAGGAAAGACATTCAGACGTAGCCGCGGCTGAAATTGAGGGTATGATTTTTCGTGCTGTGAAAGTTCAGCCTCCAGTCAGCGTTCGCAGATTAGCTGTGAAGTTGGTACTTCCCAGAGCCAGGATTTACAGAACTCTTCAGAGTAATAGTTTACACTCTTTCCATTACAGTGGATTACAAACCACCATAATTTCCATAATTGGTCAGACTCCAATCCCCACTTAATACACACAACATCCTTTCAAAGGTAAGAATTTAATTATTGTGAAGAACTTTTTCAAAATATGTTGCTTATTAGGTTTGCTAAAGAGGTTTAGGGTAGATGTTTAAGCTGGATTAATAGGAGAAACACTTTAGTAGGCCCGCATGTTCTTCTACGTACAGTTAATTCCCATTACTACTTGGACCGTTTTTTAGAACGACTGCCGGAGCTCTTTGAAGATGTTCCTCTTGTTCAGAGAAGTTCGATTTTCTTTCAACAAGTAATTTCGTTCCTCAACCTTTTTGAAGTAAAATTTCTTTACGCACGCTTGACTTGGGGGTAAGCTGGTGAATGCGACACGGAAGTGTAGACCAATGTAGACTTCTGGCGCTGTGTAGACCTTACTTTGTAACGGAGGTGTAGACAAACGTAGACTTCAGTGATGGGACTTTGTATTACTAATCAGTGATGGGACTTTGTGAAAAAATGTCCGAAGTAGATTTGTTATTTCGTTATACATTTTCCAGTTTTAATTATGTTCAATTTTAAAGATTATTATGTCCTTACGAAACACCGGGCAGTTGTGTGGAAGTAGATTTGTTTTGTATAATTGAAAGGTATTTGCAACAACAAAAAAGGTCCTTAAGAGTCGAAGAAAGGATATTTTTCCAAAATGCCGTTAGAATCCACACGGTATATCTGTGTTCAATGTTATTTGACTATGAGGTCCTTGCAACAACAAAAAAGGTCCTTAAAAGTCGAAGAAGGGATATTATTCCAAAATGCCCTAGGAATCCACACGGTATATCTGTGTTCAATGTTATTTGACTAAGAGGTCCTTGCAAAAACAAAAAGGTCCTTAAAAGTCGAAAAAAGGATTTTTACCAAAATGTTTGTTGTTCCTAGGATCCCTCATTCAAATAACATTGAACTCATATATACCGTGCCGTTTCTAAAGACATTTTTGGAAAATATCCTTTTTCGGGTTTAATTATTGTGGCTCCAAGGACCTCTTTGTAAAATAACCTGATGTAAAATAAAAGGGTCATTCAATCAATTTTTATTTTAAACGCAATATGCATAATAAATCCCAATAAATTATCACCATTATAGCAAAATAAAATAATTCTATTTATAGTTTTTAGTTATTACCTAGGCCGCTAAAAAGCTACAGCTAAAAACTAACCAACTTATAGTTGTCATCCGCAAGTAACTTTGGCAACCTAACGAGCTTAGTTACACAACCTGCAACTAATAGCTAATAGCAAAAATTAGTTGTCATTATGATAGCTAACCACCAAATCGATTGCATTTTTAGCGCAACTAATTTAACTACGTTAGTTACTTAGTTATGGCGTTATCTACATAACAAATTACGTAGCTAACGCGCAACTGTACCTACATGTTTACACATCAACTATACCGTGAGTGCAGCGTGGCTCACACCTTTTTCTTCTAATTTCTAATAATTCTTTGTTTTGATTTTTACAGCAAAAGTAAACAAATTTATTGTATATGTAATATTATACATTTTCATTTCAACATTATCTACATATTACAAAAATTCAATTTGGGAAAAACGAGAAATTATTGAAGTAAAACTTCTTCACGCACGCTTGACTTGGGGAGTAAGCTGGTGAATGCGACACGGAAGTGTAGACCAATGCAGACTTCCGGCGCAAACGTAGACTTCCGGCAATACCGAAGTGTAGACAAACGTACACTCTTTTGTTACAACCTTTCGGCGGAAAGGTTCGTGGAATGAGTAAACACGCTTGAATCTCCTCAATAGAGGGCAATACTAAGCTCATCATCTATCCAAACCGGTTCAAAGGAGAACAGTTGCCGACAGATGGAATTTACTGGAAGTGAGTAAAGTCATTGTGTCCATGAATCGCAGTTCATTAGTTGGAAATATAGAGCGTCACCGTCATCGTCAGATGGCTAGGGAGCTGAAATTTATAATTTAGACTTTCCGGGGGCCTTTGATGCTCATGTGTAAATATATTTAAAAATTCGCCCACTGACACGCCCAAAATTTACAAAAAAAACAAAGTTTGAGCTAGGGAGCTGAAATTTATAATCTAGACTCTCCGGGCGCGCCCTTGATGCTCATGTGTAAATATTTTCAAAATTCGCCCTCTGACACGCCCACAATTTAAATTAAATGGAGCGAAAGAAGTTTTACTTCAGTCGTGTGGTCTTAAGCACACTCATTGTTTTTTTTTGAAAAGTAAATCCGAATCCCAGAGCACTTAGATTCAGTAACGGTCTATTGTACTACCAGGCAGAGATCCTGTTTTTAGTGTAGAGGTTGGAGAAAACATGGTGCCATTCGCGTCTCTCCATTAAAAGGTGGAGTATGTTATTGTTCCCCATGGGGATTGAACCTGCACACCTGCACTGCACGGGTCACAAGACAACACACTAATATCTGCACCAGCACCACCCATTCCTCAACCATACTTTTAACAAACAGTGGATTGGTCGATTTGGCCGTAACCCTTGGCCACCCAGACATCCTGACCCAACACCAAAGGATTTTTTCGTCTGGGGTGCCATGAAAGAAAAAGATTATTTAAGAAAAATGTTGAGTCTGGAAGAACTCCAAGAAAAAAATAGAACTGTTTCACAAGAGATGAGAAGAGGTTTGCTGCTCCATAATCTGCCATCCGAAATGCTCAAACGCGCCCGAAAGTGTATTCAAATGGAAGGAAGGCATTTCAAACAATTGCTATAAACAGTCCATAAACTGCTCCAATAAGATCCTTTTCAGGACCTCAAAGAAAGAGATTTTAAGAGTAATTCAGTAGGTACATTTGTTTTTGACAATTTTGGCTGACAAAAATAGCTTTTACTACAAATTCTTCCGATCGTACATAATTTTTAGGAAATTTTTGAAGGACAAAAATTTTATAAAAACAAAATTATTATTAATTAAAAATGCATTTGAAGTAAAAAAATGGAACATCAAATTTTCATAATTTCGAGATTAAGGAGCCATAACATTTTTGTAGCTGCACAGATACGAGTATATGTACCCAAAGTGTTCAAGACTTGTATGCAAGGCCATAGCCAGTGGGGATCACAGGGATTTGAACCCCGTCCCCCGTCCCCCTCGAATTTTTTTGTAAATCATACTTTTCTGCATCAGTATGAAATTTATACTCAAATAATTATTGATTATGTTCAAAATTTCTGATTTTAATTTTAAGCCGAAATAGTACCAACATAATTTTCGATGAATTTAGTAAGGTAACTCTGACAATTTTTAAATGCAACCGCAAACGACACATAGCCCCAGGATAAGATATACAGAAAACAAGGTAATATATTGCGCATTTCGTTATCCTATCTCTTTCTTTTATGTGACGTCATGAGGAATCAACATTCACTCACTTTTCATTTAAGAATGCGCAAAAAAAAATGAAATGTTCTTCCCAAGGTCCCACACGCCAATTTTTGTATGGGTGGTGTAAATTTATTATAAATCATCAAAAAGACAATCTTTTAAGCTTTCTTCTGATCCCTCAAACTTGCCAATCAGACATGTACCTTAGGTAAGGTTAGGTTTACGGGCTGATGGAACAGACATGTACCTTGCAGTTTTTCCACACCTACGTCCGAACTACCGCTATCTGGCTACCAGAAACCAACAACATAGCTGCCGACCAAACAGAAAATTTTGTAAAATTCATTTTATTGACTCATTACTAAACTTGTGACAAACTCACAATAATGTTTAATACATCAAATTAAAGGTAAACTTTTTCTCCAGCACAATAAATATAAGTCATCAGGATCTGATTTTCAAATTTGTTTGAGAGTTTTCTTGGAGAAACTAAGTATGCAAATGCAATAGTATACCTAGGGAAAAAAATGAAAAATGAAAATCGTAAAGCAGTTTTTTTTAAACCGGTTTTATTTTAATTTTTGAAGAATATTTTGTAATTTTTTGAGTATTTCAATACAAGAAAATCTGTAGCTTTCATCTGGAAAAAAATTTGGAAAAATTCAATATACCCGTTTCCAGCATATTCAAAAAACAAAAAAAGTTATGTATGAATTTGATCATAAAAGCCTTCTTAAATTTTAAATTTAATTGAAATCGGTTTTTTGTTAGCGAGAAATGTTACAAGAAAATCGGTTCTATAGGAGGTACCGTTTTAAGATAAATCTCGCAAAATCCATTCTTACTAAAAGATAGACTGCTTTATCTAAATCGTTAAGGCTGATTTTAGAAAAATTAAGTTTTAACAACAACTGTTATATGACATATACCATTGTTTTAGAGCTAAAATTCCAATTTCAACAACTCCTAGTGCGAGACTTCAAAATAAACACTATGAACCAAGTTTGCAAATCGGCCCATCCGCTTAGGCTGCAGATCTGCAAACAGGCACACGGACGAAAAGAATTTTCCAACACATTTTTTTATACTTCCCTATCATCGTAATGTCATGTTTAACTGTTATCTTAATTTTTTTCTTTGCAACAATCCATAAAGTGCCTTATACAAACAAAAATCGTGTTTGGTCGATTTTCGGCTAAAATATTATATCTACCATTCAGAAAAACCATTAAAAAAAACGAAAGTTTTTTACGATTTCTCATACAAAAGAAAGACATTCGTTGCGTAATGAGTTTCCGATTATTATTTATTTGGTTAGAAGATTACGTAGAGTTAAACCTTTTGAACTAGTTAACTAGGTAAAAAGGAAAGAAATATATGTGTTAAAACATAATCATACGAACAAAATGATAATGAATTAAAAAACAAAAGGTACCAAACCAAAGTTAGTTCCTAAAAACAGTACATAAGTACATAAGCAAATATTAAAACAAAATTGCTGATTAGTCTGTAGACTAGGTGCGATTACTGGAAGGATGGTAACATCATGCCTTCCCTGGGTGTTTTTAGTGGGTGTTTCAAGTCCCACACTATCGCAAAGCTCGGAAGCGATGTCTTTCAACGATGTTCACCTAGTTACACGCAAAAAAAATTTATTTATTTCCAAAATAGAAATCTATTTTTCTGAAAATTTTATTAATTTTTGATAGCCAATTCGACGTTTTATAAGGCGACATATTTGTGAAAATTGTTTGTAGCCATATTTAAAATCATAAGGAGCTTAAATGTAGCGGCCAACATTTTTTTTAATTCATTTTATTATTTTTTAACTATGTTAAGAACTTTGAAATTTTCTTTTTATTTGAAACACATTTAACAAGTGATAACTTAAGTAATTTTAATAAATATTTTAATGGCTTTAAGTTAATTTGGAGCGATGCAAGTAAAACCTACATAAAGGGACGTGCAAGTGGAGGCAGCCTGTACGGGATAATAAAATCACATTTAAAAACTTACGATTTTGATGAATTTGTATTAACTACCGTAGTAAAATGTGTAACACAAAATAATAATAAATATATCGTTCCATCATATGTAAACTGCAACAAATGGACTTACGACTTTGAGGAGCTGTGTAATACAATGTCATGTTTAGCTAGCAAAAGCGTTATGCTGATTGGAGATTGGAATTCGAGAACAAGTAACTCACAAACCACTATAGTGCAAACTGTAACATACCCTAGTATATGCTGTACCAATAGGGTATCTAAAGACATAATCTGCAATAAAATTGGAACAGATGTACTTGAGCTGCTCCAAATGTATGATCTTATTGTGTTAAACGGCCGTACCGAAGGTGATAGAGAAGGACATTACACATTTGTCGGAGGGCAAGGCAATTCAGTTATTGATTTTTGTGCTGTAAACAACGACTGGACTGGGAAAATTAAAAAATTTGAGGTACAATGCAAAACTTTTTCGGATCACATGCCAATCGTGGTTGAAGTTGATGCTGAAACACCCTCCCATCACAAAAACCTTCCCCTGCTACCTAGACTTAAATGGAAACCCGAAAAAACAAATACCTACCACCGGTTATTAGACAGCTTGCTCTCAGCAAATAATTCGATACCTGAAGAAACAGAAACACTTGCAAATCAAATAACTTGTTGTATAAGAAGTGCTGCATCGAACAATATTTCAAATATAAGGTCACCATTCAAACAAAAATGGTTTGATAGAGAATGCATAAATGCTAGGAAGAAATCATTTGCCCTTTTGCGTGTCTGGAGAACTTGTAATGACCCTGATGTTAAAAAGTGGTATAACCAAGTGAATACCCACTACAAAAATCTATGTCTAGATAAGAAAACTGATTTCGATAATCGGCAAGCTCTCTTACTTAGTCAAACAAAGCCTTCGAAGGACTTCTGGAGAATAGCAAGGGAGATTAATGGTACAGTTTATCAAATAGGTACAGGAGTATCTGCTGAAGATCTATCCATATATTTTAAACATCTTCTACTGGATAACTCAAACCTTTTTTTTCGTATGCAGACCCGCTCATTTTCGACGATTCACTAGATGGTGAGGTAACAACTGACGAAATTAATGCCAAAAATGGAAAGGCGCCAGGCGAAGATGGGATTCCGTACGAATTCTACAAAAATGCTAGTCCAACCTTAATCAACTATTTGAAAGTCCTCTCCAACAGTGTGTTCTCGAGTGCAGACATCCCTTCATCGTTTAAGAAGTCTGTAATATTCCCCTTCCACAAAAAGGGTTGGCTGGAAAACTACAGGGGAATCTCATTCATGAATGTGTCAGCCAAAATATTTTGTGGCATACTTGTAGGACGATTAGAAAAATTGGTAGATGAAAAAAATATTCTGACAGAGCGTCAAGCTGGATTCAGAAAAAACTTTTCAACCGTTGACCAAATATTCACATTATCTTCGATTATAAGAGCCTTTCAAGCCAGAAACAAGAAAATGTATAGCTTTTTTGTAGTTTTCAAGGCAGCTTTTGATCTTGTTAGCCGAAGCGCACTCTTCTATAAACTGTCTCAGTTGGGTATCTCTACAAAATTTCTTAAGACCATTAAAAAAATGTACGCCGAAACAAGTGCAGCAGTCTGGGATGGAAAGGATTTCTCAGAATGGTTTAAAACACAGACTGGTGTAAAGCAAGGTTGTCCTCTTAGTGCCTTATTGTTTTCTCTATTTATAAACGACATAGAAAAAGATTTACCTGGTGGAGTACGAATTGCTAATATCGTGGTCAATGTCTTGTTATATGCCGATGATCTTGTTCTACTCTCTGAATCTCCTGAAAATCTAAAATTGATGATAAATCGTCTAGCCAGCTACTGCAAATAATGGGGACTAACCATCAACACCGAAAAATCTAAAATTATGGTCTTTTCCCGTTCACCACGAGTGCAAAGTGGAAATAGATGGTTTTACAATGGAAACCGATTAGAGATTGTGAAGGAACTCAAATATTTAGGATTGAAACTGAACCCAACCTTAGAATTTGGTAATCATCTAACGGATAAAGCCAAGTCTTCCTAAAGCTTAGTGAATCTATCATGGAAAAATGTTTTTGCAAACAAACGGATTCTCCTTTGAACGAAATACAGAATATTCGATTCAGTTGTTAAATCAACTCTTTGTTACGCCTCTCAAGTTTGGGGATCAGACGAGTACGAAGTAATCGAGAAATTTCACAGGAACTTCTTGAAAAAATTAATCAACTTACCAATGAAATCCCCGAACTACACAATCTATTTGGAAGACCCGTTTTCCAATGCTTTTTACAAGCACTCTCAGATCGCAAGCGGATTACATCATTAAATTAGGTTCGTATCCAGACTCCCGAATAACTAAAAAAATGCTATCTTATGAATTAAGAAACAAGGACTGGTGGGCGTCAAGATAGTTAAGAATTGGAAACGCGTGTGAAGAAACTATTTCATTCGATCTAACCAACCTGGACAACTTAAAGAACCAACTTTATCGAATAATAAATAAAAAACATAGGGACGGGCTACAGTCCGCTTGGGCGAACTGTTGGATACCCTATTCTTATTCCTATCCCTCATAAGTGGGCGTGACAAAAGTCTAAGTATGGTTGAATTGTTAAGAACGCTCCACATATTTTGTTATATAACATTTAAAGGATTTTATCAAAAAAAAACGCTCCCTAGCTCAAACTTAGGTGTTTCAATAAAATTGTTTTATTTAATTGTGGGCGTGTCAGTAGGCGGATTTAAAAAAAAAAACACATGAGAATAAAGGGCCCCTAGAGAGTATATATTATAAATTTCAGCTCCCTAGCTCAAACTTTGAATTTTCAAAAAAAAAAAAAAAAAAATTGTGGGCGTGTCAGTGGGCGGATTTTAAAAATATTTATACATGAGCATAAAGGGCCCATTGAGAGTATATATTATAAATTTCAGCTCCCTAGCTCAAACTTTGGATTTTCAAAAATTAATATACCCTTAGAATAGGTTATAAAAAAATTGTTTTATTTATTTGTGGGCGTGTCAGTGGGCGAATTTTAAAAATTTTTTATCCTGAGCAGTTTTAGGAGTCATAGATCATATATACAAAATTTCAGCTTTCTAGCTCAAAATTCGATTTTTTCCAAAATTTTGTTTTTTTGAGTTTGTGGGCGTGTCTGTGGGCGGATTTCAAAAATTCGTAAACTTGATTATTTCGGGACCCTAGAGAGTATATGGTTAAAATTTCAGCTCTCTAGGTCCAGTTTAAATGCCTAATTTTTGGCTACAGACGGACGGACGGACGGACGGACGGACGGACGGACGGACATGGCTAGATCGACATTACTATCGATGCTGATCATAAATATAGTAACTTTGAGGGGTCTACGGGCAATATTAAGGTATGTTACAAACTATGCGTCAAAACTAATATACCCTTAGAATAGGGTATAATGAAGATGCTATTCGTGTGCGATTTATAAAGAAAGCTCGTGAATCAGATAGCAGAGTATTGTATTCTCACTTGAACTTCAATCTAAAGGATAAGAACTATTTCAATGACTCACTCAACTATAGTGAAATATCTCTTATTTTCAAAGCAAGTTGATTGGTTTAAATGGCAGCCCATATAATGGAAGCTTCAACCAGTTTTGTAATATTTGCAACTTAAAAGCGAAAGAAGACTGCTTTCACATTATTAGTGTTTGTCCAATCTACAAACCACAAAGACTAGCTTACTTCAGAAAAAAATTCCTTACCATGCAGGAGACAATACAAATTCTGAACGAGTGCGATTGGAAAAAGTTATTTTATTATATTAAATCCATCTACAAAAACAGGTCGCTATTAATTGCAGAGTATGATTGATTAAGTTTATTAACAAAAAAAAAATAACTGTATTGTTTAGGTTACAAATGTACATGTATAAGCATTTTGCTAACCAAGCTGACGGCTAAGCCATAGCTTTAAAATTTATTCTTACTTGTAAAATGTTCTAAGAACATGTTAAATAAATGAATTTCTTAATTTCTAAAAAAAAAAAATTAAAATTTCTTAAAAAAATATTATTATTTATTTTATCGAGGTTGACACACTAACCATTGAGCGACTGCGCCCGACAACCTGGCGGGATACACTGGTCAACTAAATCCTTCAAGGCGAGGGTGATCGTGGGCTTGTTGGCATTAACCATAGACTTCAAAAAATTCCAAGCAAAAAGTCCAACAGCGTATAATCGCCTTGTCTAGGCGGCCAATTCTAACCAATAAAATGTGAAAAACACGACCAGGAAATGATTGAAACCACATATCGTCCACAGCCTTATTTTGCAATAAAAGCACAAAAACTCCACTATAATGTCATTATAGCGAGTATTATTAACTGACCAGGCGCAATTTCAAGGAAGAATGGTCCGTTGTTGACTCTTCGAAATCCCCACCAAACCAGAAATCGTTTTCGATGCATTTGTTTCTCAACAAATACCTGTGGATTTTCGAAACCCCTAATTCTACAATTTTGATGCGAACTGTAGTTGCCAAACCTTCAAAATTTGTTTAAATATCGCACAACAATGAAAACGCGTTGTTCTTTCGTGAAGCACTCCATTTTTAATAACCCTAAACTATCAGCTGTTATGCCGTCTTTATTTCGTTGGCAACACTTTACCGCACAATAATGGCGCAAAATTTAAAACTTGCGTTAATTTGGGGACACCCTTTACCTTTATATCTCGAGTTATTTTGAAATCCTAACTTCCAGTAGGTACATACAAAATTAACCCACCAAAGTCCTTTACGATGGGGCACAGTTAAAAAGAACTGCTAATGAAAGGGTCACGATGGTATCCATCTAGGTTCTCTAGCAATTTGGAGCTGTACCATTATTTACAGGAACCAACTCGTGAGATTCCTTACGGAAATCTTTTCACTTGATTATCTCGGGACCCACGAGCTAATATTTAAAAGCCTCAACATTGGTGAATGACTAGAAGATCGATATAACTTTGGATACTCATCTACTCACAAATATAGTAGCTTTAAGTGGTCTTCCACAGATATTCAGTCATGTTACAAACAAGAAGTCGAAATTAATGTACATACATATCCTTAGAATAAGGCATTCAAATTGGAAAAACATTAATGGACGAGGAGTTCTATCTATCTGTCTATATAAATCAACTATAGGTTTTTAATTGTAGTTGATCTGCCTTCAGTTACCCGTGTCGGCAATGGGAAATGCGAGAATTGTAATGCTTAAGGCTTCCTATAAATTTCTACCGAAGAGTTTGGGTATGTAAGAAAGCTTAGCAATGGGATGGTTATTGGTAACTCCGAAAAGGCATTTAAAACCTGAAGAAATTTTCCTTGTGAGAGGAAAAGACAAATGGGTCAGAAAGGGCATAAAAGAAGTTGGAGGAACACCATCTACCCAGATGATCAACTATGCCGATTAGGCCGTCTGTGTAGCTTGGAGTTTTTCGTTAAGTGTTGGTAGCTTATTTTTGATAAGAGATACGATTCTTGATATAAATATTTTTCATTGTAAAGCGACCCTCTGATGAGAAGATTTATTCTAAACTCTCTCTACCCAGATGGATGAATATAAAATCCCCCTTCCTGTGTCACAGCATTCTATTGCATACCATGCCAGTAATAAGAGTCAGCATAGAGAAACAAAAAAAGCTATGCAAACACTGAAAAGAATGGAACCATATTAAACATCATTGCCACAAATTCAACCGAATTTTTAGAACAAAGTATGCACCCCTCCAAAATAAAAAGATAAAAAAATCCTTCTGTAATCGCCAGGAGCAACTAACAAAGAAGTTCATTTAATTGCAATATTCGCGAGGCGAAATTCCCGCTTCAGCAATATTAAACAATAATACTCTTAAGCAGATTCCTCTCAGAAGTGTCCCAGTTTTTCTTAACGGTTATAGCACAAACTTATCGAAATGTTTCTCGTCATCAAATTTCCCCTTCAATACTGACAAAATGAAACTTTTTCATACACATCCCTCCGTCAAGGAGTAAGTAATAACAATATTAATAAAGCATTCCGCGAGGACTTAGAGGAAGCTCCCTATATTTTCTTGCGTTGGAAATTTAAATACCTCATAAACTACTCGGCAAGAGTTCCTTCCGCCCGATGAGGCCTGCATTAGGTGGGTGTGCTCTGCATGGCACCTCTTGAATAAAACACACCCAAATGGCACAGTAATCCCTAATCCTTGGTTCTAGATCTGCAGAAGTAATAATGATGAGCGGGCGGAATGTTCATTACAAGCACAACAGCGTGTTCATTAAGCACTCTCCTCGCCAGGATCACGTTACGATACTCCGTTGATTGTTTGTTTGCTGTGTGACTCCTAAATACACCCGTTGAGCATTTATCTCTTCTCATCTTTAGCAGTGGAATGGGCGGATGGGGGTGGGAGTGGTAATAACAGAAAAATGCAGAAAATGGAAAATAAAACGGCATAAGAAATAAACGTGTCGTCAGCATTTTAGTGTAGTCCGTGAAGCTTGCGGGTGAAATGAACTCCTTGACATTGTCCCGGGTACGAGAAGCAATGAGTGTATATACAAATGAGTGGGTTGGATGGGAGTCTGAGATGGTTGGTTGTACTCAGGAACTAATGCTTCCCCTGATGGGTGGCGAAGTAGGCGCAAACCCGACAGGAAAAGCCCAATGAGCTGTTTCCAGCGAGCGAAGGGAGACAATTTAAGCCTTTTCTGGCCCAAGTAATAGGGGATATTAGACAATTTATGGGGCATCGTTCTTTGCACTGGAACAAAGTAGAGCAACTGCGTTGGATACAGAGTATGTAGGACGAAAAGGGCATTGGCATCGAATTTAAGTTTAAAGGAAAGCGGAGACCAATGCCTTTTTGGTATTGATTTGTAAAATGTGTAATGAGATACAATTGGGCGGGAAGATCTTCAATGCGTTTAGGGTTTTATTGATGGTTAGGAAACTTGTTGGTGATGGCTAATTAGGAAAAGATAATGTTTTAACAGTGTGCTAGGTGGACACATTTAAGTAATAAGACAAAGTGCATAATGCACTATTTATGCACTTGTCGAGGTTAAACAGAATCAATCCATTTTTCAAAGTCAAAACACTCGGCAACGTTTAAGAAATAGATAAAAAATTTAAAAACTGTTAAATACAAATAAAAAAAAACCCCATCCTGGAAACAAAGCATACTCCAAATGGTTGATATCGGACCCAACGAAGCTGGGAAGCTTATGAAGCGGATCTGCTTGATATTTTGTATGACATAACTCAAAATTTGTTTTAGTTTTTTTTTTAATAATGAAAAACCACCTGAAAAGTAAAAAGGAGCTATAATAACTAAGGAATATGCCAATCGCCTCTTTATAAGTTTTGGAAAGAATCGATTAGATCAAGCAAAATTAAATTGTTTTTTTAATTATTCCAAGAAATGCGAACACTTAAGTCTTGAGTTGCGAATTCAGTGGTTGGTGTGTTGGAATTTTTTATTCGGAATTGGCTTATAACTGTAGCCGCTTCTTTTGTGCAACACATTTTTAACATTTAAAATGCGTTGGAAACGCTAGGCCTAGACTTAATATAGGCTGTGTATGCATGCAACTGTATGTATCTTTATCTTAAGGTCTTCATTCGATGTACTTAGAATCGTTCTGAAAATATTCCGCTAAAGAGCAAAGTTTAAAAATAGAATCAAATCGAATTATATAGTTTACTGAAACGGCAGCATTGGGATTAGATATTTATTTTTGACAACGAAAAAGCTCGCTTAAAATCGATTGATCAAAATTATATACAGGCTAATCTAGAATAACATGCGACTTTATTTATTCGAAACTAATGACTATTCTGCAGGTTGTTGCTTACGACATCATCACCTATTCAGGAAACCTTAGGTAAGGTATATTCAAATAAGCATAACAGAAGACGGATCGTAACCATTCTAAGGACCGAAATCATTCCTAAAAAATTAGCGCTCCGCAGTGAAATATGGTTCAGGGAATCCCGAGTTTGGCTCCTAAAGCCCTACGAACAGAGTAATATATCGAACAGAATACAATACCAAAAAACCTGGTTATATCTGCTGCAACTGCATTATTTCCAAACTAAATTTCAATTAAAATTTCACTGTCGTCTCCCGACAGGAATTGATTTGAAAAACGGATTTGTGTAAGGAGACACAGCTATTAAGTGGATTCGGCGGAGGTGCGGATATATATTCGGAAAAGTTAAATAACTGATGTCGTACCATCATAACGCCGAAAAACATCACATCGTCTAAATAAAACATATCTACAGTAGACGTCCAGTATAACGAATGATATAATGTTTGAGGTCGTTCGCTGAAACGAATGTGTTCTTTATATCGAACGTTTTTTTTTACTTTTTGACACATATTAGGTTAATTGAAAAATGAGTTTGTATTTTATATACATATGTGTATCTTCTTTTTATTTAAAACTTAATTACACATAAGAAAAAAAATCGCTGATGTAACTCTGCTTCACTTCAACTTGAGGCTTTAACTTTAATGTTTTTTCTTGAAGCCGCAGTAGCATAAATATGTCAGACATATCAAGATCCATTTGTTTGGCCAAAGTAAGCACATTTACTAAAGAGGTGACTGCTTCAGCATGCTTAACTGGATCTTCGATAAAGTTGGTTTCATCACCAGGCTGATCCTCACTTGTTGAGCTTATTTCAACAGCGTCATCGTAAGCTAGTTCTTGTAAATTTGATTCAGCATTATTCCAAGTCTGGAGAGAAATTTCCTGGAGTTTAAGACCTTTATTACAACCGTCAATGATTAAGACCTTTTCTTTTAATGTAAGTCGCTTATGTTGAGTTTTGGAATTCATATTAGAAGTAAAACAAACAATAAACACCAAAGAAATTAAAATCAAGCGCACGAGACTGGCACGGTTTCTTAAATGAAAAAAAAGAAACAATTAACTGCTAGAATACGATCAAAATAGGACGAACCATGTTCATAATTATGTATGGATACATATCCGCATTCTTTGGGACCAAGAACAACAATACGAACTGCATGGAACAAGAATAGACGTGAAAATAATGAGCAGTTGTAAAAACGTTCGTTATATCGTGCTGACGTTCGCTATATAGAGATGTCAATGTAAAAATAGAAAGCGTTCGTTATATCGAAAATTCGCTATATCGGCATTCGTTATACTGGACGTCCACTTTTCATCGGGATATTAAAAAAAAGTAAGTAAGAGTCCTATAGACCCATATATATCCTTATCTACCTTCTCAAACTATTTTTTGCGTCTGCGAAGCTACATTTTTGACATGAATGGATGGGATGATCAATTTTATTTAATCAAATTAAGATGTTTTTTTTTTAGATTTTTTTTTTTTTTTTAAAATACACTATCAGTTCTGTGTCGTGGAGCCGGCACTAAAAGTGCTCCCACAGGCTCATCATTTAGTGCAGGTGTTAGTTAGGACAAAACAATTAAAAATACAATAATTATGTACCTATAAAATACTAACACAAACACAAATCATGCAAATAAATTAAGCCATGCAAATAATTTAAGCAAAATATTTTTCAGCTTAATTTTACTAACATGCAAGTCAATCACATGATCATTTATATTATAGATTCTACTCATGCGACTAATAGGCTCATGCCTCCCATAATTCGTTCTATGATGGGGGCTAAACAATAAATCAAATCGCAAGGGATAGGGGTGTGGCACTGGAAAAAAGTGTATAGTATTCCTGGGTGGGATTTGACGTACTAACCACTGAGCCGCTGTGCCGCCAACACTAGTAGAGCTAGGAAATCTGGAATATACTCTTAACACCAATCTACTGTGGGCTTCAGCTTTGAACGCAAAGGCAGATGTTTTGCCATAAAAAAAAATATCTACCAAAAAATTCCTTCATATCTCTCTACATCATCTCTCGAACAAAAGTAAAAGGAAACACCCAAAGAAAAGTGTAAGAATGCTAATATTGCTTTACAGGTCCCAGTTGGGGAGTGGTCATGTGTGCCATCGGTGATAACTGATAATAACTTATCAAAATTGCTTGAAAATAGAGATCGCTCAATATTTTCCAATGTTTGATACCGTAAACCGGGGTTAGTTTGCGCCAGCGGGTGTAACTTTGCGCCATTGTCATAAAGAGTTTAATATTCGTTCCATGTTCAGACTTGTTGAGTTTTGCTCACCGGTCTAACTGTAACATAATATAATGTTTATGTGTGTGCAAAATCATGTGCAACTGCACATCCACGTTTAATTTTCATTCAACCATAAGAGTCCGAAGAGGAACGACCTAATTGTGTGTTTTTTACAGGTAGAAAATTTGAAGTGTTAAGGTGTGTGTACCTATAAAAATATAAAAGGTAAGTATTTATGTTACCGTTGAAGTGTCTTTTTATACCCTATTCTAAGGGTATATTAATTTTGACGCATAGTTTGTAACATACTTTAATATTGCCCGTAGACCCCTAAATATATTTATGATCAGCATCGATAGTAATGTCGATCTAGCCATGTCCGTCCGTCCGTCCGTCCGTCTGTCGGCAAAAATTAGGCCTTTAAACTGGACCTAGAGAGCTGAAATTTTAACCATATACTCTCTAGGGTCCCGAAATAATCAACTTTACGAATTTTTGAAATCCGCCCACAGACACGCCCACAAACTCAAAAAAAAAAACAAAATTTTGGAAAAAAATCGAATTTTGAGCTAGAAAGTTGAAATTTTTTATATATGATCTATGACTCCTAAAACTGCTCGGGATAAAAAATTTTCAAAATCCGCCCACTAACACGCCCACAAAGAAATAAAATAATTTTTTTATACCCTATTCTAAGGGTACCTATATTAATTTTTGAAAATTCAAAGTTTGAGCTAGGGAGTTGAAATTTATAATATATACTGTCTATGGGCCCTTTATGCTCATGTGTAAATATTTTCAAAACACGCCCACAATTAATTTTTTTTTTTTTGAAAATTCAAAGTTTGAGCTAGGGAGCTGAAATTTATAATATATACTCCCTAGGGGCCCTTTATTCTCATGTGTTAATTTTTTTTAAATCCGCCTACTGACACGCCCACAATTAAATAAAACAATTTTATTGAAACACCCAAGTTTGAGCTAGGGAGCGTTTTTTTTTTTGATAAAATCCTTTAAATGTTATATAACATGTTGAGCGTTCTTAACAACTCAACCAAACTTAGACTTTTGTCACGCCTACTTATGAGGGATAGGAATAAGAATAGGGTATCCAACAGTTCGCCCAAGCGGACTGTAGCCCGTCCCTATGTTTTTCTTTTAATTTTATACAAAGTTAACCTTCTTGGTCCCAAAATATAATAATAATTTTTTTTGTGAAAACATATCAATTTTCGTCATTTTGGGGTAACTTTGCACCGGATCCTGTGATCAAAATTCCGTGCAGTCTGAGTTCCTTATAGCATTACATAGAAAAAGGCAAGAGGCTACTAATTTAATTGTAAAAAGACGCAAAAAAATGAATATTCCAGGTGGGAAAAGTGTCTGTGCCCAGGAGACAATGGCTGATGAAGAAAATTCAGCGAACGACACGACTTCCATTGGATACAGACAGGATCAGCCAAGTACTTTTCGCCAAACAACAGAATATGATGAAATTGTGCCCACTACTTCTCGCCTTAGTCAGGAGACGGATATGGTTTTTGATGACAACTCTTCGGATGATTTCAACTTTGATGAACTGGAAAACGAAGAAATCAGGAAAAACCAATTCTTAAATTTTTTGGAAGGTAAAACATCGCAACACGATATCTGTTTCAATGAAATCGTTCGAGAAGTGGGACAGTTTGTCGTGTTTTCATATGAAGGGCAATTGTATCGGAGAAATTGTCTCATTTGATGACAATAGCGTGAAAATAAACTCAATGCAGAACTCATTGAAGTTATGGAAATGGCCAACAGTAAGAGATGACGTTTTAGGTTCTATTATGCCTCCAAAACAAATTTCTAAGAGAGGCACATTCCATGTTCCAGAACTTAAATCTATATTTGACTAAATGTTAGTCGTTGCCTCCTTGTTATTATCTAAGTTTTTGGTTTTTTTTTATCAATTGAAATACATTTTATGTTCTGTTATTTATCCTTGTTATTTTTTTTTATGTATTGAAATACATACCTACCTACGTTTTATGTTTTGTTATTTATCGCTACACATGTACCTACTGAATTACCTAATAAAAACTCGTATTTTCTTTATTAATAACACTACAATACTCGTTCTGTTTAAGAAAAATATTTGCAGTTTTGTTTTTTTCTTGTAAAAAAAAAGTACGTTTTGGTTTTAGTTATTTTTTTTCACAAAAAGGATCTTTCGAGCATTGTTAATAAACTGTATGAATATCATTGCGCCAACATTTCAAATAAAAGCACAATGATAGAAAATGTAGAACGGAACACAGTAACCCCTTCCCTTGGACAACTTTGCTCCACTTTTCAAAAAAAAAAAAATAAAAATATTTTTACTATTATTCAACTTGTTTTTAAAGCATAAATGCATTATTTCATATCTTATTAATGAAATAAAAAAAAAAAAAAAATGTCTACCATTGTTAAGAGGTTTTCTTCTAATAGTGAAAAAAAAACCGTGCAAAGTAACCCCGGTTTACGGTACCTATTATATTGAAAAAAGTAATTATTCCGACTAGCGGCAGTGCAATATAACTTTATTCCATTGTTTGTCTCTGTTGTATTGCTGGAGGGCATACTTAAACCCATTTTTGAAGTAGGTACATCTTCGGTGGATAATGGCATTATATAACGTGTCCGTGCAGATATGGGCTAAGAGTATAACTGTGTGAGTCGAAGGACTGCCAATATTCGTTGAAGTTGAAACGGCGGAAAAGTAGGGATGCAGTAGAGTGGGTTGGTTACGAACCCTTTAATCCTGAAATTAGCCTCGCCGCCATTAATAAAGAAGAAATACATTATTTCACGATGAGCTTAATCAATATTGTGCTTAATATCCGTATTACGTATAGCGTATCGAACGTTCGACTCGCGCTAACAATCTACAAGTAGGCAATACTTTTAATTATTGAAAGTGAAAATGTTTTCTTATATAACATGAAAAATATATTCAGTTGTGTCAAAGTTGAGTTGTATGAGATACAACTCTGTTGAGTTGTAATTGTTAAAAGTGTTGCCTACTTTTAGATGTTAATTCTTAGCGAACCAAACATTCTATTCGCTATCCATAATAGGGACCTCAATACTTTAATTGTTTTAGGATTGTTAATCGAACATCGATCATTAACGAGACTCCCCAAAAGTAGCTCCATTGTCATCTAAATGGTTGATTAGAATTAGGATTACACGATTATTAAAGTATGTGTGGAAAGGATCGATTATTAGATTCACGGGTTGTGTATTACATAGCAGGTGGCAATGGTGCGATGGTAGCGTATTCGCAATTATTAGATATCAACTTACGTACCAGCCCAGACAAAAATGATTAAATCTAACTTAAAATTAACAGGATAATTATTCTTAATTAGTTGCCCTTATGCAGATATTCTTAACTTAACTATAACGTTATAATTATTGCCTTTCGGCCTGAAAACTATTTTACGAACTAATTGAAAATATTATTGTGGACAAATTCGAAGCGTGTCTTAACTTTCTAACGCGTCTACACAGCGTTCACCATGTACATAACGTCCAGTTAACATCCGATCGTGCGATCTATTCGAGTGGTAAAATTCCAATGTCAACGATATAAAAGACACTGTCTTTTACGTACTCTTACAGTTGAATACAGTCAATAAAACAATAACTTTAACCTCCGACTCTCTAATTATTTTTTTTTGTAAGTGCCTAGAGTTTCAGAAGTGGGATCGCGCGTCAGTTTTTACATTAACAACTGACAAGTACACGCGATCGAAACTCGGCTACAAGTGTTCTATAAATCTAAAAAAAAAATATATTTTTACTGAAAGTATTTAAAAACATAATAGAATGTCAGAAGAGTGGGCACAATTTCTGAAATCAGCCACAGTGGCTATACTTAAAGACGTGTTACGGAGCCTTAAGTTGCCTTCTAGTGGGACGAAATCGGAACTGAAGATCAGGATACAGGAGTCGGTTGCTGGATATTCAAGTAAGGAATTGATCGACCTCATGCGTGAAAACAGTCCCTCAGCCAGTTTAGGGGCAAATTCTAACGATCGTGAGGTTGACGAGTCGTACATCGGTGAAGAAGACGCATTGGATGTTGAGCTGGAAAAACTGAGAAGAGCTTATAGGAAAAGAGAGGAAGTAGCTAAGTTGAAGCAGAAACTTCGCGAGTTGAGTGTGGAAGATGAAGAATCGAGTACAAGTTCGTCGACGCGGCATAATTTCAGCGACATCGAAAACTCAATTCCACCATTTAGTGGCGATAATACTCGTAATTTACCTATCAATCGCTGGATTGAACAGTTTGAGGAGTGTGCTGATATTGTTGGCTTAAACAACAAGACAAAATTCTTTTACGCTAAACGTCTACTCAGAGGTACAGCTGTTCAGTTTATTAGATCTAAAGGGTTTTTCAATAAGAGCGCTACAAAAGTTTTTTTTTAAATAAAACAAAAACGGTTTTAGATATCAATGAAATTATTTATTCCTGTGAAAGTACGTTTGATGCCATTATGTATGGAACTCGATTCCTTTTGCATGGCCACCACGGGCACGCTTGCAGAAGTCCAGACGCTGAACCCAATTTTCGATGGTTTTCAAGCATAAATCGGCCGATACTGCTGCAATTTCACGTTCGATATTCGCACGAAGTTCATCAATCGTCGCTGGCTTGTTGGCATAGACCATAGACTTGACGTAGCCCCACAGGAAATAGTCTAACGGCGTCAAATCGCACGACCGAGGCGGCCAAGCAACTGGACCATTTCGTGAGATAACACGCTTTCCAAACTTGGTTTCCAATAAATTGATTGTGGCATTCGCTGTGTGGCTTGTGGCGCCGTTCTGTTGGAATCACAAGTCCTCCAAGTCCATATCATCCAATTGGGGTCAAAAATATTCGGTTATCATTGAACGGTAGCGATTCCCATTCACAGTAACGTGCCGGTCTTGATCATCACGGAAGAAGTACGGCCCAATGACGCCGCCGGCCCATAAACCACACCAAACCGTAATTTTGTCGGGATGCAATGATGACTCATGGAGTACGTGTGGATTGCTGCCTGACCAATGCCGCATATTGTGTTGATTGACGAAGCCATTCATCCAGAAATGAGCCTCATCGCTAAATATGATTTTTCGTAGACGTAGCGCTCTTAACGTTGAGGCCACTGACTCCGAATTTCGGTAGTAAATGTCAATAATTTCGACTCGTTGTTGGCTCGTATATCTTTCCATGATGAAATGGCAAACCTCACTGAAGAGAAATGTCGAAAGAGCGGCAAGAAATTCGGCGTCGTTTGCTGCCTCTGTCGCTCTACTTTTGTAGCGTCCCTGTTGAAAAACCCTTTATTAATTTCAAGAGTTGGTTAGAACTCAAAACTGCTTTAAAAAACGAATTTTTGAAAGTGGTAACAAAAGCAGATATATATGAAGAACTTCGAAACAGGCGAAAGCATCGAGACGAAACAACACAACAGTATTTTCTAAGCATGCTAGAAATAGCATCACACGGTTCGACAGAAGAAGACGACGTTGTGCAATTTATCATAAATGGAATCGTCGATAGTGAAATAAATAAAACCATCCTATATAGTGCAAAGAATCTGAGTGAACTGAAAGTGGCTTTAAGAAAATACGAAAGATTTAAAATCAATAAACACAATAATTATATGGACAGAACAGGAAAAAATGATTCAAATGGTCTAAAAAGATTCAGTGCTTTCAAAACCCCCAAAAAATTTGATAGTCCCAAACCTGTCATTGCAAAGCAAAGTAATGCTGTGCGTGAACAATATAACCATCGAAAAACCAATGTGACTTCCTACAATTGCGGTGAAACTGGACATATTTCAACGGGTTGCACAAAACCTAAATCAGTAATGACGCTTCAACCCAACCTTGGAACACCACGCTGTAAAGAAACTTTTTCGGTAAATCCAACCATTGCTGCTGATAAACCTAAAAAGTGCACTGTCAACGACTTCGAGAAGTGGATGAATTACAAATTCCAGTCTGATCAAATAGAAATCTCAACAGTCTTGTGGACATTATTGGACTCAGGTAGTCCCATCAGCTTCGTGCAACATCAATGCTTACCAACGTCTATGATCACGAAATATGATCCTGAGGGTGATAAATACTGCGGAGTCAATGGGAGCCCGCTTCAAATATTGGGGAGTATTTTTTTGCAATATTATGTATGAAAACATTTTTATTGATCTTAAATTATTTGTTGTAGAAAATTTTTCAATGAGTTATCCCATTGTGCTTGGGAGAAACTTTCTGCAAAAAATTGGTTTGGAGCTAAAAAAGCAAGAAGTGTCCAACAATTTCAATGCGAATTTCAAAAATCACTTTGCGGTTCACAAGGAAGTCGATCACAACATTGAAAACGACGTCGAAGCGGTTACTCGACAGGAAAACTGTAAGTCATTACTGAAGATAAACGAAAGTATACCCAAACACATAAAAGATAGAGTCACAGATATTGTTTTGCCTTCACTTTACCCCCCTAAAAATAATTTACTGCAATCTGATTTTGAAATGAAAATAGTGTTATCAAAGGAAATACCTTTCTATTGTCGTCCTAGGAGGTTGCCTTATTCACATAGATTAGAGCTTCAAAAATTACTAGACGCTTTAATTAAAGATGGTATTATTCGTGAATCACGGTCCGAGTACGCGTCACCAATTGTTTTAGTGCAAAAGAAAAACAAAGAATTTCGGCTTTGCATTGATTATCGGGAATTAAATAAAATAACTCTTCGTGACAACTATCCTCTGCCATTAATAGAAGATCACCTAGATCGACTAAAAGACAAAATTTATTTTACGTCTCTTGATCTGAAAAACGGATTTCATCATGCACCTCTTCATGAGGATTCAATTAAGTACACATCTTTTATCACGCCATTAGGGCAATTCGAATACGTCAGAATGCAATTTGGGCTAAAGAATGCCCCATCCGTGTTCGAAAGGTATATGAAATATCTCTTTGGAAAATTGATATCACAGGGCAAAGTCTTGACGTATTTAGATGATATCCTCATCGCAACAAAAACAATAGATGAACATTTAGAGATTCTAAAAGAAGTAGTTGATGTAATAATAAAAAATGGCTTGCAACTTAGATTAGACAAGTGTTTGTTCATGCAAACCCAAATTGTTTATTTGGGTTATACGATAAATAAAGATGGCATAAGGCCGAACGACCATAATTTAAATTGCATTAAAACATTCCCGACACCTTCATGCGTCAAAGACGTACAAAGTTTTGTCGGCCTTTGTTAATATTTTCGCAAGTTCATAAAGAACTTTGCTAACCTAGCAAAACCACTTAATGACCTCCTCAAAAAAAATGCCCAGTTTACTTTTGGAGTAGAAGAACTTGAAGCATTTCAGTCATTGAAAGAAAAGCTTCTTTTGTCCCCAGTGCTAACAATCCATAGCCCACACAACCTAACGGAATTACATTGCGATGCTAGTAGTGTTGAATTTGGGGCTGTTCTAATGCAGAAGCAAAACGATAAAAAGTTTCATCCGGTTTTATACTTTTCCAAGCGCGCTACTGAAAGTGAAAGTAATATTCATAGTTATGAATTAGAAACGCTTTCAATTGTGTATGCCCTCCGCCGGTTTAAAATTTACCTAATCGGTGTACCATTTAAAATCGTAACAGATTGTCAAGCTCTGACGTTGACGTTGCAAAAGAAGTCTCTCAATCCGCGCATTTCTCGATGGGGCTTGGAACTCCAAAGCTTTGATTATAAAGTTGAACATAGAAAAAGCGATCGAATGTCTCACGTCGATGCTTTAAGCAGATCTTTTAATATTCTTTACGTTGAAGACGAAAGTTTTGAGTTTGTATTAGCTGCTGCACAAAAGCAGGACCCAAAAATAACCTCTATAGTTTCAAATTCAGAAAAAAACGAAAACGCATTCTTTGAGATGATAGACGGATTAATATACCGCAAAGCGAAAGATAAAGTTCTCTTTTACGTACCATTCAATATGGAGAATGAGGTGATACGGACACATCATGAGGCTATGTGTCATTTAGGTGTGGATAAATGTTTCGAACATCTATCTAAAAGATATTGGTTTCCCAATATGAAGGGAAAAATTAGAGATAGTATTAAAAGATGTCTCAAGTGTATTTATTTCTCACCTAACTCGTGAAGTCTCAAGGAGTTTTGCATCCTATTCCAAAAGGAGATGTCCCTTTTGATATTCCCTCCACATCGATCACCTCGGCCCTTTGTCAAACTCCAAATCAAGTAAGAAACATATCCTTGTAGTTATAGACGGTTTTTCAAAGTTCACCAAACTTTACCCAGTAAAAAGGACTAAGAGTAATGAAGCTCTCGTTTATTTGAAGTCATTTTTGAAAATTACTCACGACCCAACCGAATCGTTTCGGATCGAGGAACATCTTTTACCTCAAAAGAATTCAGCGACTTTTTGAAAGAGAATAATGTTGAGCATGTAAAAATCGCTACGCATAGTCATAGTTGAACGCGTCAATCGAGTACTTGTTCCAATGATAGCCAAAGAGTATGATGCGAATACAATGAGCGGTTGGAACCGAAATTTAGTTAAAATTGAGTTTGCATTGAATAATACGGTGAATAGAAGTACAGGATTTTCTCCAAGTGTATTGTTATTTGGAACAAACCAAAAAGGTGTACTCTGTGATAGGGTAATGGAGTTTTTGGATAGAAATGTCGGAAAGAAAATGTTTAATCTTCGAGATATGAGAGCTAGGGCTGAGAAGAATATTGCAAAAAATCAAAAATACAGTAAGGAATATTACGATAAGAGTCATAAAAAACCAGAGATATATAAAGAGGGAGAATTAGTAATGCTTAAAAACACAGCAATTCCAGGTGTCAACAGGAAACTATTTTCTAAATACCGTGGTCCTTATTCGGTTCTTCCAAATGATCGATACCTTATAACGGATATTGAAGATATGCAGGTTTCTAGATTACCGTACAAAGGAGTATCGTCACCAGCAAGTGGGTGGCGACGGTGTAGAGGTTAGTGTGTTGGCTTGTGACCCGTGCGGTGCAGGTTCAATCCCCATGGGGAACAACAACATACGCCACCCAATCACATGCCTCTACACCAAAAGGAGGATTTCTGCCTGGTAGTACAATGGAACGTTACCGAGTCTGAGTGCTCTGGGATTTGGATTTCCTTTTTAAAAAAAAAAAAAAAAAAAAAAAAAAAAACCTCACCATATGAGGCCTTTTTTGATACAACCTATCAATGACTGTGATGAAGATGGAATTGTGAACTGCGGTAGATGCCGATAAAGTAAAGTAAACAAATTCAAGTAACCAACTTATTCACGATCCTGACCAATTTTTTGTATTCTTTTGTAAGATGACATTTTTTTCTATAAATATACAGTATCTATTATAATTGAAGTAATGAATAAATTTGTGTTTTTGTATGAATGAACCACAATACCAAAATAATAAGTATTCTATCAATGTAACTACATATGTACATGAACTAATTTGAATTGATGTAACTAAATAAGAATAAACATTATTATGATGTAAAGCGTATGTATAAGTTGAAGAAAATGTAATCGAGGCGATTACACTTTTTAACGCTAGTGTCTACACAGCGTTCACCATGTACATAACGTCCAGTTAACATCCGATCGTGCGATCTATTCGAGCGGTAAAATTCCAATGTCAACGATATAAAAGACACTGTCTTATATGTACTCTTACAGTTGAATACAGTCAATAAAACAATAAGTTTAACCTCCGACTCTCTTTCTTTCTTCTCTTTTCTTTTTGTAAGTGCCTACATTATTTTATTTTCATCGAGAACATTTTTGAAAAACTCGGCATCATTATTTAAATTTGATATTTTATATAAAAACAAATTACAAACTAGCTATTCTACTACTTTGTGAATACACTACTATCGCACCATTGCCACCTGCAATATTGCATATGTCAAATTACAAACTTATCGATTCTTTTCGACGTGGAATGCAATATTAAAGTTTCGTACAGAAAAATAACGACCCTCATGTTATGTCCTTTTGCAATAAACGCAACAAGAAATTCGTGGTAGTAGTGCCAATTTATTGCCCACAATTTATGGCTTTCAACAGGCGAATTCTTTTACATTTTTCATCATCGCAATATTCTCAAACCTCCCTTTTCCTGAAAATGAATTTACTTCTTTAGAGCCCCGTAGAAAGCAGAAGACCTAACATCCGTCCCATTTCCAATAAATTTCTTTGAATAACTTTCAAGTATAAACATGAAAAAATATATGTACATATGTGTATATGGATTAATGGGCGGCTTAATGTACAACCTGCAACAAGATTCCACAATCCATTGAACGGTCATTCACTTTGGTTACCAAATAATTTTCAATTGCATATACATATAGGTCGAAGCAACCAAAGGCGGATGGATATCCCAAAAGTGCCGAGACTAGAATGCATTCAGGGATCTAAGTGCAGGGCCGTCGTCGTTGTCGTATCCCTTTCAGTGATGTATGTTCTGCGAATTTTATCGTTAAATATCCCAATGGAAGTCGGAATAAAAAGCTATCGAAGTAGTACTGACATGTTGCTGGAAATGGCCAAATATGTTCTTGGATCATTTCCAAATGTGTCGCATAATAATTACATTTATTCAATAGTGTTTCTCTTTTCATTATTTTGTTTCTCCCTTGCTGAAAAGGATACTATAAGCTGAAATATCAGCGACTGCGGGCCAAGTGTTGTCTAATAAAGTTCATTATCGTTGTCCGTAAGTGACAATGAATACTGTCCCAAGCGGAAGCACTTTATTGCATTCAAAATAATTTTTGTGGAGATTTAGTTGAAGGAAGTACTATAACAATCTATTGAATATTACGTCCTATCTATTTAAGAACTAACAAGGAGTGGTGGAATTTGGTAGCAAAATGGGACATTTTATTTCATGCAGGTAGGATACATTTTTAAGAAATCGATTCAGTATAAAGGAGCCTGAGTCTATCTAACTGAACCTTTTTTTGATTCTGCTGTTGAATTGTTGCACATTATACCTCTGCAAGAAATTCCAAAGTCAACCAGCCCAGCCAACACAACTGCAATTCTGAAGTACACTGCATGAAAACCATTGCATTGGATTATTTTATCGTCAGGACATCTCCCATTGTAAGATATACGAGTAGATAGATATCCTTTAGAAGGAGCACAGGTTAATGTGGGTAAGGGATATTTGCTTTATTCGATTCGAGTGAAGTAGCATCAACTTGCAGTTGTTATTTGAACCACTTTTCAAACTACATATATATATAGCACACAGTTGACTTTAGAACGTCTACAAAGTCAATACAAACTCCAATTAAATTCTTCTTTAACATTCTTCGAACTCCATCTTGAGCGCCAGACACAAAACCCTCGCACTGATGACATTTTCAACCATCTTTATATCCCCTTCAAGTTCAATGTGCTTAACTCCTTTATCCCAACAGCCATTTCGCCTGGATGACTTTATTATTGCACAAGATTTGATAAAAAGTATCGTCACGCGTAAAGTATGCTCGCATAGCCATCGCAAGCCTGCACATAATCCCCTAAACCGCAGTAAATTAGATAAGCATAGTCTGCACAGCGCAGCGGTGTTATTCAATTTATTTCATCCAGACGCACTTAACAGCTCGAACGTCGTAAATTTTAGCCGGAATGCGAGAACTTTCGTAATAATCTTATTTCTTCGTCTGATAAAGGTTCGGCTGTGGCATGCAAATACATTTCGAATGCACTGCCAGATAGAAGAGGTGTCCAAGATGAACAGAGTTCTTCTGTGTGTTCTTCTGCGACGGAAGGCTCAAAGGCGGGATTTGATATCAGAAGTTTGAACAAAAAACCAACGCTACATCAGTGTAAGAATAAAGAAATCGCAAATATCGACAGCGCCTCGTAGACAATGATCCCACACTGCGGTTGTTGGTATAATTTGTAAAACCATAAGTGGACTGCACTGGGACCGCCGGCTGCACCGTGCAACAAAGTGAACGAGTTGTGCTTGCGATTTGTAATTTATGGAGGTGATACCGCAGTCTGGATTGAGTGCTCAAGGGTAAGCAATTTCGAGACTAACGTTCCGAAAGCTGTTTCCTAACGCGAGGAAGGGTTGAATTGAACGGCAGATGTGGAAAATCAAAGAATAATAGCGCATTACTAGGTCGGACTTTAGATTGATATTAGACGAACGCATTCGTGTATGAAGGGTAAAGTATACTTATATCTATGCGTAGGAATAGTCAATACAAACTTCAAAAATAGTTGTTACTTTTTGCCAATTAACATAAATTGAGGATTGAAATGACCTTAATCCGTCCTCTTTTCTTTGGCAGGAGTGCAGGTTGGGGTGACTGGAGCACTTGATCCCCAACCCGCCGTGATTCCATGACAAGAAAATCTTTTTAAGAAGACTGTTTCAATCGAACCTAAAAATAACCGCTATATATAATATTTAAGTTAATGTACATATTTTGCAGAAAAAAATATGGGTGCTAATGATCTTTGTGTTGTGCGGGCTTCGTTTAAAAGTTTCATGGTTTCGGGCGTCTAAAAGTACTTCATCAGGCATTAATTATTTATATAATAAAGTAGGAAATGCAGTCTTCTCTATTAAATCAAGTCTGGTGGATTAGACATTGACATTCATACCGACCTCTTTAAAATTCTCCTTCCAATTTTACTTCCCTACATCACCCATATCTTCAACACTATTATTATGACATCTACTTACCCCTCTCTCTGGAAAAAATATAAAATCATTCCCATTCCTAACAAAGGTACAAAATCTGAATTTCGACCAATCGCAATCCTTCCATTTTTATCCAAAGCCTTTGAATCAATAAAAGGCTTTATACATGACAGACAACTTCGAAACCCTCTTCAGTCAGGCTTCCGTACAGGGCATAGTTGCACATCAGCTTTATTAAAAGTTACTGACGATATAAGACAGGCGATCGACGATAATTACACAACAGTGATAACATTACTTGACTTTTCCAAAGCATTTGACTGTGTTAACCCTAATATTCTCTGTGATAAACTGACAACATATTTTAATTTCTCTGACACATCTAACAAACTTATCTATTCTTATATGACAGATCGCTTGCACGCTGTTTCATGGAATAGCAATTTGTCCTCGTTTCTGCCTGTTAATAATGGTGTTCCTCAAGGATCTATTCTTGGTCCATTAATGTTATCTTTGTTTATTAATGATTTACCCTCTGTTTTATCTCACTGTCGCTTTACCATATATGCTGATGATGTTCAATTGTACACAAGTTTTCCTATTGGTATGATTGAAGACTCAACCAAAAAAATTAATTAAGATCTGTGTTCTATAGTCGAGTGGTCCACATGTAATGGTCTAAAGCTTAATCCCGAAAAAACTACAGCTATTCCAATATATAAGCAACAACCACATTTCCCTGACTTTCCACCTATCTTCTTAAACTTTCACCAAGTCGAATACGTCACAAATGCAAAAAGAAATCTCGGAATAATTTTTAACAATAAATTAACGTGGGATGCTCAGATAAACTCTGTAATAAATAAAATGTATGCATCTTTACGTGGACTATCCATTCCTAAAACAATTTTACCCACACATGTCAAGCATAAATTGGTCAAAGCTTTAATAATTCCCATTTATCTCACGCTTCAAAAACTAAAGGTTGTGTTTAACTCAATTGCTCGATTCGTGTTCAATCTTCGAAGGTTTGATCATGTCTCATCTGAAGCTCGTCAACTTCTTGGATGCAACTTGGAATCTTTATTCAGATATCGGTGTTGTGCTTTACTTTTCAAGATTATTCACAGGAAGGAACCAAACTACTTATTCGAGAAAAATAACTTCTGTTCATCCAATAGCTATATTATACTGCGACCTGCTTTTTATACCTGCTTTAAACCACGCAGGCAATTTTTCGTTTATGAACAAATTTCTTAGATTCTGTTTTAAACATCTTTCCAGTTTGAACTGATGTAGCTTAGGTTTTTATTTTCTTTTCTTTTTTGTGTTTACTTTAAATTTGTTTTGGTTGCGCTTTTATCTGTTTAATTTAGTTTTTAACTTCTTTTGTTTACTTAAATTTTGTTTTCTTTTTATATTCTTCTTTTTTTCATTTTTTTAAAAATATTTTGTAACTTACTTGCCTTTTGTTACACTACGTGTAATTATATTTAATTTTAAATAATGTGCTAGCTATAAGTCTATCTTGATGTCAATATAGAATAAATATAAATAAAAATCAAATAAACATATATTTTTAAAATAATAAAATTAGCCTGAACAATTTGATTTTGAATATGATAAAAGAAGATTCAAACTGCTTCAGAACTCAGTCAGGGAACACACGACGTTGTTTATGGCCATTTCCTATCAACTCTTGGGTCTGTTCGATTTGATACGGATTTAGACGTAAGTCCCAACGCAAAATTCGCCAATTTGATGCCTGCGAAAAGTCGAGTTCTTTTGCACCGCACGGATTTGATAGCTTCGGCTTATCCTGCACACTCTCACGGACAGCGGCAAGGTTTCCGGCAAATCTTGCGCTTCGTTGACGTACGGGTGTTGACTGTTTATTCACTTAACCGGTCAACTCAAATTTCGCCACCTAACGTTGAATAGTCGACTGGGAAGGACGAACATGTAAACCGTGAAATGGGCGCAACGCGCGCATTTGGAGAGTAAAGGCCCTGTGAACACTTGTAGTGTTATGCTCTTATAATAAAAGTACTATCAGATCTAATTTGCGTTGTGAGAATATTGAAGAGTCTTATAAGAGTCTTATTACCACTTTTTAAAAGTTCTTTGGAATTTAGAACTCGAGAGTTTGTGAGTTGTGTTGTTCACAAATTTGCGTTTTCCCTTCATAATCTTTAGATTTTTAATTTTACGAAATTACGATTGAATTTATTTGGAAACTTTACTTTCACTGAAATGGCTCCTCAAAATCTTCAAATGGGCTCCTCTTTGAAATTGGAAAACGACAGCATTGAGTATAGATCCCATCCGTTCGTGTCAAAAAATATAGCTTCACAAATACAAATGGTTGTAGGAGCTAGATTTTAGGTCCTATTAGTTATCAGTTAATGCCTAATATTTATTTTGTTTTTTTTCCTTATTTTTATATAATGCAGAACAAAAACTATATTCGAAAAAGCTTGAACACTTAATGGGAAAGTGCAACCCATTACCGGAAATAAGGTTCATTTTCGGTTGGAAATATTTTTCAAACACTTAAAACTGTTTGCCACTAGAGGTAGAGCAATTCCCAGTTGGAGTAAATTCTCGTGCTCCTCAGCTACTCTTATAGCACTTGGACAAGATTGTTATACCCTATTCTAAGGGTATAATAATTTTGACTTATAGTTTGTAACATACCTTAATATTGCCCGTAGACTCCTAAAAGTTACTATATTTATGATCAGCATCAATAGTAATGTCGATCTAGCCATGTCCGTTCGTCCGTCCGTCGGCAAAAATTAGGCCTTTAAACTGGGGATAGAGAGCTGAAATTTTAACCATATGCTCCCTAGGGTCCCCAAATAAGCAAGTTTACGAATTTTTGAAATCCGCCCACAGACGCCCACAAACTCAAAAAAAAAAACAAAATTTTGGAAAAAATCGAATTTTGAGCTAGAAAGCTGAAATTTTCTATATATGATCTATGACTCCTAAAACTGCTCGGGATATAAAATTTTCAAAATCCGCTCACTGACACGCCCACAAATAAATAAAACAATTTTATTGAAAAACCAAAATTTGAGCTAGGGAACTGAAATTTATAATATATACTCTCTAGGGGCCCTTTATGCTCATGTGTTAATTTTTTTTAAATCCGCCTAGTGACACGCCCACAATTAAATAAAACAATTTTATTGAAACACCCAAGTTTGAGCGAGGGAGCGTTTTTTAGCGATCTTAACAATTCAACCATACTTAGACTTTTGTCACGGCCATTTATGAGGGATAGGAATAAGTATAGGGTATCCAACAGTTCGCCCAAGCGGACTGTAGACCGGCCCTATGTTTTTTAATTGCAAATTGTGGGCTAAAGAAGCCATCGCACTCTTGGCAAACATTTATCTAGGGCGGACATATCGGGTATGGCGCAGCGACCTTAATAATTCTTCTCACAGTCCCAATGAAGACTACGTTAACCAATAATGGTTCAGGGTCTTTAAAACAGCAAAAAGTATTGAGTATTAAATTTAAGAGCATTGGCAAATATATACGTCCATTTGTTTTGTGAAACTATATATAAACTATATATAAATTGACACCGACAGAAACATCGAACCACATGTGATTAAACAAAATTTGACTTCACCAAAATGCAATAAAATGGTGTTATTATAGGAGATTATTTCATAAAATAAATTTAAAAATTTTCCCCGGCGAAATGTCACTTCACAATCCACTCATTCGTCTCTATTGCCCTTAATTGCAGAGCTCACATCGCAATGTCACTAAAAACTATTAAAGACGCTCAAGCGGAAAATCACCAAAACTCAAACAATCTCATTGGTACTTTTGCTTTTTTTTTTGTTATCCCAACAATAAAATTGATTCCGCAAATGGCAAAAAGAATCATCGGAGAAAAAGCATACAGCACAGAGCGGAAACCGATATGACGAACATCTTCCATTGACCTAGTGTTCCATATTTCGTGGCATAATCGCCCGCTATCACCCTATCATCCCCATCACAATCGATCCTGCAGAAAGCACTTTGACAAACATTGTTTTCGAATAGAAAGCTGCCATTTTAACGGATACAGTAGAAAGAAAAATGCAACATTCTCGTTTATTTTTCTCTACAACGTCCTGGTGACCGTAAATCTGGACAAACAACAACTTTTGGGCGAAAAAAAGGGAAGGGAAATCCAAAAGAAAAACGTGGAGACGATTAAAGTAGAAAATTCAATGCAGTCTTAAGCTAGCCCAACTGGCGGAAGCCCTTACCATCACCTCGGATTCTATATTTTTTTTGTCTCTGCTCCGATATTGGAACTCCTAGGATTTTCCTGAAAAATCATGGATGGCGCCAGACAGTCAGGAGGCGGGCGAGCGAAATGAACCAAAAATTGGGGCAAACACTTATACTTGTGTTGGATATGTTATAATAGAACTATGCTTGTAAGGATTTCGTTTCAGAGTTGTATTCCTACAGTGTTATATGAATCCTTTATGTTGGGCGCTGCTGGTGGGGAGGACAAAATTGATTGAAACATAAATTCACGAAAGGATGTTGTTTGCGGATTATGCCTTCGATATACATACGCCACGGGGACTAGGACTTACGTCCTAGAAAGACCGAATGCTTTTGGACTTTTTGGTGGTTTTCGTTTTATTTCCTTTCGCTAATAAATGTTTTATGTAATGTTGTTGGCAGAATTTGATGTCTCTTGTTCCGGTATTTAAAGTTTTATGGGCAAACGGAAGTGAGTGCATATGAAAATTATTATCGTTCGCTTTTGGGACTATGCGCGTACGATAAAATGAATGGGATACCATAAGTGGTAAGACTTGGGGTAATTTTCACTAGAGATTGCATAAATTTAAATATTGAACTATGACTCTGATGGGGAGGAGTTGTTTCTTTGTTGTTTGCACAGATATTCGATATTGATTTAAAGCATATTGGTCGCAATAAAAAATAGGTGGTTCGTTCTTAACGTACGTTGTCGTAGAGTTGAACAAATATTCCAATAACATCTGTACCCTCACAGAAAAAAATCAAGAAATGAATAGTCTTTTACTACTAAAATTAGACAATGTATCCATTGCCTTATCCAGACTATCGGTTTTGTGTAGGAAACCATATCATATGTCTAGTGAAAATGTGTAATAATGGTCTTTGGACTTAGATTAGGTTAGGTTACCATAGCTAGTTTATTTAAAACTTACTCATGATGCCGGTTCCATAATTATATTCAGCTAAGTCTTTGGGCGAGCTTTCGTTCTATCACCTGTTTAGGGGAAGCGTTTACCTAAGAAATGTAACCTTGATGTTGCTAAATAGTTACAAGGCTTGGGATAAGCTCTGCTGTTTCATCATCTTCGTGACGCACTCGACAAATATTGTCTTCTGCTAATCCCATGACCAGAAGCTGTTTTTGACTCTACACTGCCTGACAAGAATCCGGTGGCTGTACCTGTGCATCCGTACAGTTGAAGGAGTTGCTAAGTTATTTTAATAGAAGTAGTTCGTAGAAAGTTGGTAGTCTATCTGTTACCTTCAGTGATTTTATTTTTATGGTGTTTAAAGGCACACCACAGAACGGTCTCTTCATCATAAGGAATGTAGCAGATCCTTCCTTTACTCGGGTTAACCGACAGTCTCCTGGCCTTCTGGGAACCCTGGATTACATGCAGTGCCGTAGCGGTTGTGAAGATGCAGTGATAACATAGTCGGATGTCGTATAATCACCGACCTCAAAACCAAGGGAGAGGAGCAGCGAAGGGTGACTGTTACAATACAATTGAACCTGAGTTCTAGTCCCCTGTGTCTGCTCAGCGGGAAGAGACCCTGGATTTCACCATGGGTGGCTGTATTAATCGAACTCAATGTATCCTATGCAACCCTCGGGAAGGACTGCTGATTGAATTTACTGATTCAATCCAACCTCAATCTGAACTCTTTTCCTTGGCATGTGAACAGCTTGGGTCGACTGATCTCAATCGAACCCCAACCCGTCGCTCAAATCCCTGGCGGAAGATCAGTGTTCGGCAGCGGCTACTGCAGCGTTGAAATTATACTATTTGCTCTTGATGAAAGTTATCCGATTCCAGTGAGTCAGAAAGCTAGATGGGAGAGCAGATTGAGGTGGCTGTTAAAATCCAACCTCAACCTACCTTGATTCAATATGTTAGGAGTGACTATTGCAGTCGAGTGCAGCCCGACTTCAGAACCGTGTGTTAAGATCACGGTGAGGTGACTGATACAATCGAGTCGCCAACCTAAATCACTGCGCGGTGGAGGGAGAGTTTTATATGGGGTGACTGATACAATAAAACCCAGTTCTGCTTCCGGATTCCACGGAAAGGAGAGCATTTTGGGATGACTGTTTCAATCAAACATCAAACAACCCTCTTTTCTCTTGCGGGTAATTCCAGTTTGATGACTGAAGCAATCTAAGAATTTCAAGCTAAGTGATAAAAATAAGTTAATTTTATATAAAGTGATTTTTCCAAGCATCATGCTGTACGGTTCACCTGCGTGGGGAAGATGTGCGAAGAGTCATATGGTAAGATAACAAGTGATGCTTAATTTGCCATGACATTATTTGACAGAAGAACTACATAGAATGACAAAAACATAGAAAGAATTCCATTTAGAATAACAAAATTATGCAACAGTTATGTCATATCCTGCAGTTTATCTGATAACTGCCTCATCTCAAATCTGACTCTGTGAACATTAAAATGCACTTAAAGAGAGCTATTAAATATATATTTATTTTAGCGATCTATATTATTTGTTAATAAATGATTATAATTAAGAGATTTATTTATTTATTCATTTATTTACTATTTATTTATTAATTTATTTATTAATTTATTATTTATTTATTTATTTTAGTACTTATTTATTATTTATTTATTTATTTTTTGTTACTTAAGTCATTTACTAATTTGCTAATTTTGTATTTCATTAGGTATATATTTAATTTTTTAATTTTTTTAATTTTTTTTTAATTTTGGTGGGGCATAAGTCCCCATTTATTTGGCTTAATGCAAGCTAATAATAAGGCTTAAAACTAATTAAAAACTAATTTAAGTTAGGGTTTAGGATTGGTGAAGAAGGTCAAGTTTAAGGCAGGGAGTGCTGCGATTGAAATCGAAGGCGGTGAGGTTTGAGTTAACTTTCCGGAGCATTCGGGAGATTGGTTCATTAGAACCATAGGACGTGCGGTGGGGAGGAAGATAGAATAGACGAGGGAATCGTAAGTTACGAGGATTGGTATTGAAGGAGATAGAATTACAAAGTGACGCGCTGTCGACGGAGCCAGAGAGTAGTCGATGGATGAAAACTATGTCTGCAGCGTCTCTGCGTTCCTCAATGCTATTCATTTTAATGAGTTTGAGACGGTCTAGATAGGGGGGTAAGGTTGAAGGATCGTTCCAGGGTAAACCACGAAGAGCGAATCGGAGAAAGCGACGTTGGATGCTCTCTATTCTGGACAAATGGACTTGGTGGAAAGGAGACCATACTTGGCTAGCGTAGTCAAGAAGCGGGCGAACAAAGGTAGTGTAAAGAGATCTGGTCACGTAAGGGTTAGCGAATTCTTTTGACCACCGTTTAACAAAGCCAAGTGATGAGTTGGCTTTAAGAATTATCTCGTCAAAATGTAAACGGAAATTAAGCTCCCTATCGCACAGAATGCCAAGATCACGAAGAGATTGAACGCGGGATATAGGTTGACCATGGAGAAGGTAAGGACGGAGAGGGGACTTGTTCATCTTGCGTGAGAAAGTAATAGACTGGCATTTGGCGATATTGAGCTCTAATCCGTTTTTGATGCACCAGGTGGAAAAAGTATCCAGATCTTGTTGTAGAAGACAAGAGTCTTGTGGTGAAGATATGGGCATACAAAACTTGGTATCATCAGCGTAGAGTAAAAGGACGAAATGCTTTATGATTCGATCAAGGTCGTTAATGGTTAGGATAAAGAGAAGGCGACCAAGATGACTACCTTGTGGAACCGAACGGCGCCGATAAGGTGGACCTGAAGCGAACACTATAATAACGGTTTTCCAGGTAGGACGATATCCATTTTAATAGAATGGGTTCGAAGCCGAGTGAAGATAGTTTAAAAAGGACTAATTTGTGAGATATCTTATCAAAAGCCTTACTGAAATCGGTTGCAATAACGTCGAATTCGTTGCCGTTTCCAGGGTTGAGAGGGCGGAGGACACGAATTCCACGAGGTTTGTGGTAGTTGATCTGCCTTTAAGAAAGCCATGTTGGTTTTGGGAGATAAGAGATTTGCAGTGAAAGCTAAGATCTTCGTGCACGATACTTTCGAGGAGCTTGGGTATATGTGAGAGTTTAGCTATAGGGCGGTAATTGGTTATTTCGCTCTTTAGTCCTTTTTTGTATATCGGGGTTATAAATGAGCACTTCCAAATCTGAGGGAATTCTCCATGTGAAATTGAAAGCCGGAAAAGGTGAGAAAGGGGGAGGGAAATATTGGAGCTGCATTTCTTAAGAAATATAGCGGGAAGACCATCTGGCCCAGGTGAGAACTCATCATTGAGTTTTTGAAGCTTGTTTTCAATTACTGCAGGGTCGAAAGTAAGAGAAAGAAAGGGACCAAAGGAGAAATTAAGTAGATAATTAAAATAAGAGGGATCAGGTACGAAAGAGCTGTCGGCGAAAGATTGTTTAAAAAAGTTTGCGAAGAAGTTCGCTATAGTATGCGGGTCATTTGAGGATATATTTTCGTAGGAGAGGGATGTGGGGTAACCATCGGATTTTTTTTTGTAGTTAACAAATCGGAAAAAGGACTTAGGGTCGGTAATAAGATTGGCTTGTGCCTTATTAAGATATTGCTGGTAGAGAGAGTCATAAAGCTGGGTAAACCGAAGATATGAGCCGAGATAATTAGAGTAGTTAAAAGAAGAATTATCACGACGGAAAAATGCCCATAGTTTATTTCTCTTGTTACGTAAAGTCCGAAGTTTGCGGTTATACCATGGGGGTGATGAAAAAGTTGTCTTATGGCGAGAGAAGGGAACATAAAGAGAAATGGAATTAAATAGTTCAGTGTAAAAAAAGGACAGGGCATCATTTAGAGAGAGAGGTTGGCGAAGTCAAAAGAGGCTCTGCTTAGATAGGCGTTAATTTTGTGGAAATTCGCTTAATCGTAAGAGGGGAGATTTGTCGCGGGCGTCGGCTGTGGTGGAGAGTCATGGAAAAAATAAAGAAGAAGTGGGGGTGAAAAATATCAATAGTCGATAGAGATAGGGGAGAAAGCGAGACAGAGGAGTTAATGGGATCAGTGGAGAAAATAAGGTCTAGTTGCCTACCCATATAATTGGAGATGCCACTAACTTCGCATAGGCCTGAATCTGTTAGACGATCTATGAAAAGGCATTCCTTATTTGAGTTTGGATTAGAAGCCAGGAAAAATGATCCATCATCTGACGAAATCCAGTGCAGATGAGGCAGATTAAAGTCGCCGAAAATTATGATGTCGTCAAGGGAGTCTGACGAGTCGGCCATTTGGTCAATCACATCGACAGCAAATTGGTACGATTCAAAAGGTTGGGCCGGTGGGATATAAAAGCACATAACGAATAGAGACTTTCGGGGGAGAGCAATTTTAATTGAGACGAAGTCGACTTTAAAAGAATAAGATGAAGTAGCTATTGGAGATGAGTCAAGGCCATTGTTGATGGCCAATAGGACGCCTCTGCAGGGTGAGTCGTTCTTTGGACGGGCGACATCATCATCGCGGAAAACATTGAAAGTGGGGGGAAATAGCTCCTGGTTCTTTATATCTGGAATTAGGTTGGTTTCGGTCAGAGCATAGATGTCAAAAGGAAGGGTATGTGATTGACGCAAGACATTTTGGGTTTTTGAGCGGAGGCCTCTTACGTTCTGATAGTAAAAAGTGAGGGGTATATTGTTATGTGAAGGCGTAGTAGAAATAGGTTGAGGAATGGTCAATGGTGGTAATTTAGGAACGAACAAATTTGTTTTGGTCGTTTCTGCTTCTTTGGAGATGTGAGATATGTCTAGAGTTGATGTGGGAAGCAAAAGCGGAGACTTCATTAGCCACAGTATTAGGTGAAATGTTCAGGCGTTCGTGATAGCTCCGTGTAAATTTCGCGCAGTGCAGTGGGGTCAGTTGGAAGACCTTCTTTCCGAATAGAGACTTGGACGTTTGTCTTTGTCTTGCCGTCGACGCAGATGGAATTAGGCTTGTCATGTAAAAACGCAAGGTAGATGCGGACATTTTCAAACAGTCTGTGAAACCCAGATGATAGATATTTATTTTAAATATAGTTTTTTAAAAAGTCATTGATTTGTCTCAGGTATTTTTCAGGTATTCCCCCCCACTACTCTCTTTCTTATCTATTTATAAAAGCTTTTTCTTGTAGCTTTTCCTAAAAATTATTTAGGTACCTACCTATAGAAGACTGTGATATTAAAAAACATTATTATACAATTTTCAGTAGTAAGGCAGCTTTATATCTACCAAGTCTCTGTAAATTGTGCAATATTAGTTTAATGGAAAAAGTATAATAATTCTGCTACAATAAGCCATATCTATATATCTATATGGGGTGGTTTGATTCTATGTGAGTAGAGTGCTTGATCAACTTAACTACATACAAGTCTTAGTTTAATGCGCATTGCGAATGCATTGTAAAGCAATTCAAAAAATTTTGAAGTTTAAATAGTTTTTTTTCAATACTTACGCATTAAATGACAAAGATAGTTGTCAACAAAATTGTTATTATACCCGATAAGAAAAATGATTATATAACTTAACGACACGAATAATATATTAAATTTCCACAACTTCAGCTTTCAGTTTGTGGAAGAGCATAATTTAAAAGAAATGATTTTAAATAAAGCAGTGGTAAGTATTAACATACTTACTATCAAAAATAAATACACGGCAATATTGATGGTTGGAGAAGCTAGAATTTAGGCCCTATATATGCCGTTAATTCCTAATATTTTTCTTTTTCAAATTGATCTACTGTAGAGAAAAAAAAAAATTACAAATGCATCATCGCTCTCAGCTAACTGTTCGGTTCTCCTGGTTGTGGGTGTGACTCATTGAGATAACATCAATGGCAAGGGAATTAGATTTAAAACAAAATGTAAGGGTTAGTTATTTAAGACGTAAAATTGTTTATTTGTAGAATTTTGTTGAAGCTCGGTACTAAATCTTAACTCTGCCACTTACTAATAATCGATATTTGTAGATGAAGCTCCTCCTGTCCCCGCCTTAGTGCCATTTTCTTCACTCGAAGTTGACTTTGTAGTTAAGGATTTTTCTTAGCTTGAAGACACAGTTTTCTTCAGTCTCAGTTGAGTAGTAAACTTTCGATTTTAGGAAATTGACAATCTGTCTGTCGTCGTCAACTTCAAAAAATTACAAAAGTTATTAGACGATTTCTCAACTTCCGGAAAAAACTAAATTTCCCGTTTAAGATATTTTTTATTTTTTGCGAGTTGAAGTGAATCCGAAAGAAGAAATTCGCTTTAAAATTGCAAGTTCAAATAAGGAAGTTATCCTCAGCGGGCAGTTGATCTAAACCAGCCGTTTTATTTCAACGATAGTAATAAAATGAGAAACTTCGAACAGAGCTGAACTCTATATAATTTAATCCTCCTTGTTAGCCCACCCATAAAGTATGTATCTGTGATTGTGATTATGATTTCCGGAAAGGAAACACGTTTTCAGAATTTTGTGGAAGAACGCAGCTATTTTCTATGAATGAAGAAAGACTATTGTAAAAGGCAAATAAAGTGTCTTTTTCAGAAAATTAAAATACTTTTTATTCAAATTGTATTTTGTACGCAATAAATGCAATTAATGCAATCAAATATAGATATCTTAATACAATCTACAATATTACGATATTTGTTTTGCTGATTTTACGAGTATAGAAAATGTGATTCGAAACCAATTCTTATAAAAGCAAGAAAGTTTCGTACGTCCCAGTCGTGCACTTAACTTAAATATGAGTTATACCAAAATTTAATTAATCCTACTGATCTAAAAAATGGCTAAAAATTTGCAATTTACAGATACAATAAATGCAAAAAATCTCCAACCCCAACTGTGATACTCTCCTAACATTCAATACTAATTGCATCGCATCTGTGAACCAGACTAGATCTGTAACATCCAAACGGCATCCTCAAAGGCATTCATCAGATCCAGTTAGTTGTAAACAAATTACACTAACATAAAATTGCCCTCATCCTGCATCAACTTTGGCTTCGGCATCGACATCCCACCAACCCGGCTAATGCTGCAATGCTTTGGGTTTGCTGCGAAAGTACATAAAGTGGTAGGCGAATTGTTGTGATGGTATTCCCTCTTTTTCTCGACGAGTTGGCCGTTCAATTATGCAAATTATGGATAATTACGATTTGATGACTAGTCCTGCTGGCCGCCGACACACAATCACTGAACATGATCTAATTCGACTGCGCGTTACGAATGCCACTCGGTCAACGAAGCCACAAAGCACCGCCGGCCGGCCGGCCGCCAACGCTAAGCAATTCGAAACACGCTTCCTGAACCCATCAGAATATCGAATTAAGCGTTAGAAGAGTACAATACGCTTTTCGTTATATGGTATTGATGGTAGTGGAAATAACATGGTTGGGCTGATGAATGTAATTATACAACAATTGACAATGCAAGTTTTGGATTGAGTTTTCGACAGTTCGTTTTCAATAACAGTTATGGTGTACTTGTGATCTGATCTGTGAAATGATAACCTTTGGTTAATTTTGTGTCATAATTACGGTGATCACCCGTCATTTATTTCGTCATTTATTTGCCTTCTTTTTAACTCTGACCTGTAGTTTTTATTTTCAATAAAGGATGACTTTTGTCCTTTAATTAAAATAATGAGTTCTGTTTGTGCTATTCAAGCATCATGGCTTTATATTTATATTTTATGAGAAGTTATCGATACGTGAAACTACAGGAGTTATAATCTTAAAATTAAGTAGCTAGTTCTTTTTCTTCCTCTTCGCTTTTTTTATAATTTGCGTGCGCTTAAGGATTTCTTTTTTTTTCTGTAATTGATACCCTTATAATGTATAAACCACAGCGCAGGCATTTGGTTTGTTGCTGCAAGCAGCGTTCAGTAAATGATTCATTGCCTGTTCTTAGATGCTACCTACTACATGACAGAATAAGAAGATTGGAAAGAAGTTTGGTGTGTTGTAGTGTTTTTTCTCCATGGGTGGCGCCTGAATTGCTTTAGGGATATCTGAATTGTTGTGTGTATTCAATTTTCAAAATCATGGTCCTTGTTGGGATTTAAACCCACGACCTGCCAATCTCTTAGTAAATACGCTACCATCGCACCTTGATGGCGGTGAGGCTATGATGAGGATTAAATCAATCATAACCCTTCCACTTAACTGCATCCTTACTGGTCTCCATGTGGGTTTCGCCGGTTCGACCGCCGAAAATACCGCAGATCTCCCTATTTTTGTATTTGTATTTTATTATCATCATAGCTTGATTTTAAGATTAACATCTTGTTTATAATAAAGCTTCGAATTGGACATATACATACAATATTTATAACAAACATAGAGACGGGCTACAGTCCGCTTGGGCGAACTGTTGGATACCCTATTCTTATTCCTATCCCTCATAAGTGGGCGTGACAAAAGTCTGAGTATGGTTGAATTGTTAAGAAAGCTCTACATATTTTGTTATATAACATTTAAAGGATTTTATTAAAAAAACGCCTCCCTAGCTCAAACTTGGGTGTTTCAATAAAATTGTTTTATTTAATTGTGGGCGTGTCAGTAGGCGGATTTAAAAAAAATTAACACATGAGAATAAAGGGCCCCTAGAGAGTATATATTATAAATTTCAGCTCCCTAGCTCAAACTTTGAATTTTCAACAAAAAAAAAAATTAATTGTGGGCGTGTCAGTGGGCGGATTTTGAAAATATTTGCACATGAGCTTAAAGGGCCCCTAGAGAGTATATATTATAAATTTCAGCTAACTAGCTCAAATTTTGGTTTATCAATAAAATTATTTTATTTAATTGGGCGGATTTTGAAAATTTTATTTCCCCAGCAGTTTGAGGAGTCATAGATCATATAAAAAAAATGTCAGCTTTCTAGCTCAAAATTCGATTTTTTCGAAAATTTTGTTTTTTTTGAGTTTGAGGGCGTGTCTGTGGGCGGATTTCAAAAATTCGTAAACTTGATTATTTCGAGACCCTAGAGAGTATATGGTTAAAATTTCAGCTCTCTAGGCCCAGTTTAAAGGCTTAATTTTTGCCGACGGACGGACGGACGGACATGGCTAGATCGACATTACTATCGATACTGATCATAAATATAGTAACTTTTAGGGGTCCACGGGCAATATTAAGGTATGTTACAAACTATGCGTCAAAATTAATACACCCTTAGAATAAATAGGGTATAAAAAAGAAGTAACGATTGTAAATATAGTTAATTTAAACGAAAAAAGCTTAATATAAAGTACAACGTTTACAATTGTCTTTGTCACTGAGTCCAATCAAATGCTAGTGTTGCTGCATTTGTGTGACCCAGGAGTTTTTGGGTCTGCCTCTCTTTTGGCATGTACAGTGTGGCGAATCGTGCTACAAAAACAAAACGTGATAACCTTTTTTCTGTGTGAGTAATCGGCTTATTTTTTTTTTTGGCAGGTTACTACTTAGATTTATAAAAATGAATGCTTGGGAAAAAGACGAAAAGGTTTTAGATAGTGCAGCGGTACCATGCCTTGCAGATCTTCCTTTCTGTCCAAAGGGAATTAAGGCGGGAGTTAGGCGGCACTCGCCGGAGAAGATGGACCATAATGAGGCTGGTAAACATGTTTGCCGAATCTGGAAGCATCGCAAGACGAACGTACCATCGAGATCCCTATGTTCGGGTTCAAGACACAATAGCGGCTTTAGCATCGTCAATTCAGGCAAATCCGAGCGTTTCGACTCGAAACTCATCGGCGCAAATTGGAGTTAGCAGACGGTCATTTCATCGGATAATTCATGATGACTTGAACTTGTTTCCGTACAAAGTCCGCATCGCAAGCAAGTTAAACCCTCTGGATCTGCCTATTCGCCTGGAATTTTGTTAAAAAATGATTAAAATGACCGAAGAAAACAACTGCTTGTTAAATAGCTTGTTTATGTCAGATTAGGCCCAATTTGATCTAAACGACAATGTAAATAAGCAAAATTACCGTATATGTAGTGAATGTGAATAGTGGGGTCGTACTTCTTTGAGGAAAACGGAGGAACAGTAACTGTCAATAGGGACCGTTATTTAAAGATGTTGAGTGAGTTTTTTTTTTACAAAGAACTGCTCCGAAGAAGTATCCGTTTCAACAGCATTTGGTTTTAGCAAGATGGAGCATCTGCACACATAGCCAGATATCTGGCTTGACCAGTATCTATAGTTCGATAGACATATAGTTTCCTGACTTGCTGGAGCCTAGAAGACGTATGCTCTGACAAGGAGACTGTTTCATAGCAGTCAACTTGACTCCAGAGTGAATGTCATTTGCTACGTGGCCCTTATAATGCTGATCATCGCTTATGATAGTACATTCTGGTTGAATATAGCGCCTAGTAATATGGACAAGATTCGGGTTTTGGAGAGACAATGTCTTAGGGCCTGAATCAAACTATAAAAAATAATATCTCAACAAGGTCCTATACGATTGGGCTCAGTTCAATAGAATTAACAATTTCCTCATAAAGGTGACTCAAAGGCACGTTGCGCAAGGCAATGAGTGCTCAGTATTATAATTTTGGTTAGAATACGTTAAGTAGTTTAATTAAGTAGATTATAACAATATAAAATTTAATAACGATGAAGAGTTTTTAAAAAATTTCTCCACGATAACTTATATAAATATAAGATAACTTCGTAAAATAGTTTTAAGGCCAATAGGTAATAATTATAATGTCATAGTTAAGTTCAGAACATCCGCATAAGCACTATTAATTTCGAATAAGTATCCTGTTAATTTTAAGTTAGATTTAATCACTATTTTAAGTTGATATTCAATAAGAGATAAAAAAAATGAATTTGAAAGTAAAAAAGTAAGGTATTCACTAGCTGATTGGCAGGTCGTGCGTTCGAATCATGGCCAGGGTCATGATTATTAACATAATACAGAACATAATACAGATGTCCCCAAGTAATTTAGACGCCACCTGCGGAAAAAAACCCTACAAAACCAAATATCTTTCATATCCTCCTATCCTTTCGAATAGTAAGTAGCACCTGAAATCATGCAATGCAATACTTCATTGCTAGGTGCTGCTTACTGTTCAACAAAAAATCCCTGCGCTGTGTTCCAACACTATAGGGGTACTGGACATATAAAGAAAAAACAAAAAGTCTTTTAGCGTAAGGAAATTATAAAAAAAAGAACAACAACAAGCTTTTTGATTATAGCTTCTGGTCGGGGCTTCGTATTCACTTTCATTGGGTCGATGCAGCGCCCCTGTCGATTTGCTGCTTCTTTTTTTGACGAGATCTGGCTTGCGAGATCACAGCGCGTAGCTTTTCTTCCACTTGAGGTTTCCTGTTCTGCGCTGAGCCGTTTCCAGGGTCCTCGTGCTTCACAGTGGCTGTTGGCGGGCTCGATATGGGGTTCGTATTTTTCGAGGTTAGTACCATTATTTTTCTACCTCTTTTAGAAACTGGATGGTGGCCTCTTCCTTTGCTCAGGGTTGGCCGTTGGCACGTGGTTTTTATCAACCGTTGCATATTGTTGCACTGCTTGCCTTTGAACATCCTTCTGTGCGTGTTGCAAATCACTGAGCGATGTTCTTCTGAGCGATTCGATGAGGTACATAGATTCGTGTAGTTCAGAGGTTCGCAAACTTTGTTTTCTCGTAGACCACTTTCAAAATTAGCCTGGTTTCGGTGGACCCCTTAGGTTAGGTTAGGTTAGGTTAGGTTTATGTGGCTGTCGGCAGAAGCCGACACACTTAGACCAATTTAGGTCCACTGTGATGCCACGTATAATTATCTACCTCAACTCTGTAGATGGGACTGGCCACCGACACGCGGTTGTTCTCAAACGGTCCCCCATCTACGTCCTAACAGCGCCCAACGTCGTTTTATTTCGGTGATCTGACGAGGACCGATTAACTCGACGTGGTATGGTCGTTGGTTGAAAGGGTGGAAACCCTGCTGCTACATTTTTAATATGGGAATTTGCGTCGCGGCTGAATTCGAACCCTAAATTCGGAGCGGTAAAAATAAAAAGAAAAATAGTATATTTTCTTATATTCTATTAATTAAAATAATACGATTCGTATCGTAACTTCAACAATGCCAAAACAATAAAAAAGACATAATTTTAATGGGAGGGGTGTATTTGATGGATTAACAGCAAATTATAAATATTTGACTTCAGTTTTGTAAGGAATAACCGCAAATCTCCCGTTCTGTGATGTTCATTCTGCTTCTTTTTTTTTGTTAATAAGTTTGTACCGACACTAAAACTTTTTTCGACAACGTATGGCGAGGGAAACGCTATCAAAAGTTTTCGCGCAATTTCCCACAGCCCAGGAAATTTTTGTAATATTTTTGCCTGCAGTCAAAATGTTTGATAGCCTTTTTTTAAATTTCACCATCAGCTCCTCATTGGTGCTAAGCTCGAGTAGCTCCTCTTGTAATACCACATTCGACACATCTGTTTCATCAAATGAATTTATGATCCATGGCGTTATTTCCATCGTGAGAATATCTTCAAATCCATTTTTAAAGTCATCATGCAGGGCATTTAAATGCTGAACGTAAGTCTGAATATCCTCATCAAGACATTCTGCCTGTGATAAGTTTGGAAACTGGGAGAATTCGACTAATATTTTGCTTCATAAATTTCAATTTTCCAAGAAAAGCCGAAATTACGCTCTTTGTTTCAAATAAATTTAAGCTGTCCCCTTGTAACTACAAGTTAATGTCATTGAATTTTTGGAACAGATCTGTCAAATACGCGATGTCTGTTTTCAATTTGATCAGGATTTCTTTTAAATCTGGATCTTTACTTTCCAGAAACTCTAAAACTGATTCATAAAGTGAGTATAATCTCGTTAAAATTGCACCTTTCGACAAGCAGCGTACTTCGGTGTGTAAGTATTGTCGACATTTTTTCTTAGATTCAGCCATGTTTCATATCAGTTACCTACCTGTAAGCAAAAAATGTTTGTTTTAGTAATCATAAGCCGATTTTAACAGGATATGGCTTTTTTAACAGAATAGAAAAGGATTAATTAATTATTGCAATGAAAAAACCTAAATACCGGCCGCAAACCAGATTTTAATCATTAAAAGCAATAACCCGCTAAGACCCATAAAGAGGTTCTCACAAAACGGCTTAAACTATTTTAATGTAATATAAAACATTTTTTGATTAATTATATTTTGATACATTTCTGTTAATTCGAGAGCAAATACCTATTTTTAAAGAATATTTGACATGATTTATTTATTACTTTTCCGGCACTGGCAAACACTGACATCGATTCACTCACACTTTTCTTTTCGAAATTCCGGAAACACAAGTCGTATAGCACGAACTAACTTGGCCAATCTACTGCTAAATTTTGACGAATTTCGGCGCACTTATAATAAAAAAATTCTTTTGCACAATGCAATGTGGTTAAGCATATAGCTACCTGTGACTTAGGACTTGAGTTTGATTCTATGTTTTTATGTTTTAATAGTTTGTGGTCTAGCACCAGTACCTGGGGCGACGTGTTTTCTACATTTATATACTCGTATATTTTTTCACTTTTGGGTTTTTGGAAAAACATTAATGGATGAATGTTTACAGGTTTAAATAATTTTTTTACCTAGTAGTTTTTAAGAATGACAATTTAGCATCAGGGAGAAATTATTTTATGATGCATCATACGTATTTAAATGATTTTTTGTTTGGTTTATTCTATTTATATATTATATAAAAGGAAAAAAAATTGAGTTGGGCATTGTAAAATTTATGAGATAACCTTCACACAAGTCTGTTAAATCCTCTGTCTGCGCAACCGACCGTTGGCCACGTGATTTGGTTCAAGCTATATTTCGTCAATTTGCACGTCTGAACAAGCGTTGGGGGCTTTGCATGTCTCGAAACGCGTTGCACTGAACATCGAATATGCAACTTTTTACAAGTAACAGTCGCTGATCTTCTTAAAATACGCTACTCAAAAAAATTAAGGGAGGTTTTAAAAAAAGGGAATTAATGCTAAATAAACAGGCTATCTGATCCATATGCCAGCCTAACTTAAATAATTTTTTTTTACTATCGAAACCGGATAAATTTTCGTGGACCCCCACTTACAACTGGTGAACCCCCATTTTTGTTCATGCCAACGTAGACCCCCGTCGAGTCTCCCGCGGACCCCTGTGGGTGCACCTGGACCACTTTGGGAATCACTGGTGTAGTTCCTCTAGGCCTTTTTTCAAATTTATGCTTAGGTACTCCCTTCATCCTTTTCACGACGTTTTTGCATTTCGGTATATCTTTTTCTATAGTCTATCTTGCCTCTGAGGCATTATCTGCGGTAGATAAATGTTGCTACTGCGTCCGACTCAGTTTGAACTTGCTTTGCAGTTGGTAGTGATCACATAACTCGTGGTCTCCTGCCGAACACATCTCCCCCGCGTCAGTTGTAGCAATACGTTCCATTGGAGTGTTCCCCTCGCAGAGCATCATTGGTGTTTTTCTTGATATTGCAGTCATATGATGATGACGTCTCGGATCCTGCTTGCTCAATCCTGACAGACTCCAGGACTGAAGATTCGACTACCTACACCGTAAGTTTTCCTCTTTTCAGACTTTCCATCTTTGTTCGAAAAAATGTTAGGTGTTCTCGGCTAAGATTCGAACCCCTCGCTCGGTAGTCCAACCGACTTACCACTGAGCCACTGGACACAGAAGATCAAAACAGCCGTACATTTATATAACTGTGAAACCTAAAATTATTAACTGTTTATTATTTGTCGGTTCATATATAAATGATTATAAAACATTATAGCTTCCTTGAAAAAGAGCTAAGCTCGTTGCACTCCGGACAATAATGGCGTCTATGTTTAGTATTTTTGGGAAACAATAATAAACTTAAGCAGGCGTTCTTAATATTATAAAACCTACACACACTCAATGTGAAAAAGTCGATAGGGATATAAATTGAAATTTATTTCCACTCACACTGGTCCCCCAGTCACTTTTCCCATGACCCTTTTCTGCATCATGATAATTCCGTATAAAACATCGAGTCACATTCTTTTCCTTTAACCACATTCCCTTTAACTTAAATTCCATATGCCTTTGTTACTCCTTGAACAAAAGGTCGCAGATGTACCATCACAATTCCAATCAAAGCGTTTCCATTTCGCAGCTAATGTAATAGAAAATTAGGTTTTCCGCTTATCACTAGAAACCAGTTGGATAGTAACTGGGTTCTGGCGCATGTCCGCCTCAGCTTTGCACCCTGACACTTTAATAATTTTCAGAGTTAACAACAGTATTTCCGATCAACAAGTCGTCATCCGGTAAAATGCCTTCAACTCGAAACGACCTCGAGAAAGATTTTGAAATTTTTCTTAATTTTTGTGAGAAGCAAAACTTTACCACAAGTGAACTTCGGGTCATTTGCAAGCCACTTCTAAAAAGCTGGCGCTGGCGATTTTGGAAAAGGATTGGCTTACTTTTGTTCAGTGTTGCTCTTATTTGGTGGCTGTGCAGCAATGTGAAAGTGATTTCATGGTCGTCTAGTGCAGTCGGGCGTCTGCTTTTAATTGAATTGCTCCCATTTTGGAATTGGACTCCATTGTACAATGCTAAATGCTTGGTGTATAAAGATATTCCGGAAAAAAAGGCGGACTCTGGAACGATTTCGACAGTTGGGAAGTATGAGACGGATGAAGTGAACTGCGTTTTGTGTGAGAAATTTGGTAAATATTCTCGTTGTACTCCTGATATAGGTTATTGTAAGTAGTGTTAATATTTCTAGAGAGGATTCCAAGTCTGAGCAATGTAACCTACTCCACGATCGAAGAGGCGTATCTGGAGAAGGGACTTCCAGTAATCATCAATGATTCCCATCCAAATCAGTCGTTGAAAGTAATTGTGAATGCAATACTGAACAGCCAGGACGATTTCCTCAATAGTGATCCTTGTGAAGTAGAAACGAACCTGGTGTTGAAAAAATTCTTCACTATCGGATCGGCGCTAGAAAAAATCGTCGCAACTGCAGCCGAAGATGAATGGTTTCTTCAGCTGAGAAATTGCCAATTTAATGCTGTTAAGGCTTCAAGGAAAATAATTCGTAGGCCGTATTACTATCCTCTTCATTTCGAGCCATTCTATTCCAGCTGGGTCATATTGTCAAATAATTACAAAGTGGAAAAAGAGCTTTATGTTCAAGGACTTATCTTCGTCCAGCAGTTGAGCGGCGGAATTACTATTCACCTGATTCCAAAGTTGCCATGTGATAAATTTTGCTTAGAAGTGGAACTGGTGTTAAAAGCTGGAGAAGCTTTGGTATTTTCGACAGATCTATGGATTTTCAACTTTCGGTCTATGGGAGGTTTTGGGTCAGTCACAACTATCATGGAAATCGACTGGCGGTACTAAGAAATTATAAAAGTATGAAAATGTTTGAATAAATAAACATATTCGATTTCTTTGTTTGAAACTGTTTTATTGAAAAATGTAAATGATGGCCAAACTAAATGGCAATATACTCGTATTTTAGTTATCTCCTCTCTTTAAGGGAAGTTGGCACTACTATCTTTTGAAAGTTTGAGTTCTTTGTTAATGGATTTAAGCCATTCGCTCTAAACGTTTATATTAAGTGAGCTCACTGGTAAAACATTTCATAAACCCATCAAATTAATGTAATATTGTTGTTTCAGTGTACGAAGGAGTTACATTTAAAAAGCGGGCAGGACAGAAGTGTCGGAATATTTTACACAAGCCTTTTGTTTGGCCAATAGGTAGGGAAACACTTGTTTGTTTAGCTTTGATCATAGGTAAGAACATTTCTAACCATTTGCTTTGCTCATAACTAAGGACATTTTTAACCAGTTCTTTTGCTTGTATTCAAGGAAACTGTATTGAAATTGTGTTAGGCTAGGTTAGTTTGGGGTGGCTGTTGTCAGACTAAAGCCAACCCACTTAGACCAATGTTAGGTGCATTGTGATACCACACGGATCTAGGGGTTTCTTTCACTTCTCGTTAAACCATTTGGAGCTTCTTATGACGCGCGATAGACTTCTAATGTCAGTGTTAGCCAAGTCCTTTAGATCATTAAGCAAGAAATCTCCCACATGGAGATTTCTTTTATGTGAGAGAGTAGGACGTGTACAAAGAAGGTGAGGTGTGGTCTCCTCCTCCTTGCATATTCTGCATAAGTCGTTTGTAATGGCGCCGGTAGTGGAGCAAATATGCAGTCGGTTTAGTGAGATTAGACTCTTAGAGCGTGCAGGTCTAGCCTTGGCCAGATATGCTTAGCCGCTACAGATGTATTACCACTTGTCCACCTAAGGTTTGTTCGCTCGATTGCTGATAGCTTGAATAAAAGTTTGCAAGTTTGTCTTTATGCCCCGGCACCCAGCAGAGGTAAAAGTTAAACTCCGCAATCTCCCTAAGAGATGAACGGAAGCTAAGGACTGCGATGGAATTTAAAAAAGACTGAATCAACGGACTTAATCGCGGCTTGACTGTCTGAGAAGATACGGATGTCTTTGTGGATATGACATTTCCTTTCAGCCACGTCGGGACTTCTTTTATCGCCATAATTTTCGCCTGCAATACGCTACAATGATTAGGAAGACGGAAAGAGAGACTAAAATTTAGCCTTTCGGGGAAAACGCCGCCACCAACCCCATCACTAGTTTTTGATCGGTGTAGAAGTGGTCCGATTTTTTTTCTGCTAAAAATGTCGAGTGGTATCAGATGTAGCAGAATATCTAGTGCTGCGAATGGGGTGATTCGTAGTGCTGCGCTTATGCACATACAAACTGTGCGTTGGGCTTTGCCCAGCTTATCACAATTTGTATCTTTACCTAGGGCAGTCCACCAGACAGCAACCCCGTATGTAAGAATTGGTCTTACTACCAATTAGTGATGCGGGGTTTTAGTTCCCACTTGTTGCCAATGTTTTTGCTAGTGCTAGTGTGGCTTTATTGAGTTGTTTTTGTATATTGGGTTCCTATCGAAGATTAGACCCAATAACTTAACTTCGTCGGGAAAAGCTTATATAAGTAAAAGGGGATGGGTTAATATGTGCGATTTTGTATTTCCTGGAAAAGATTACAAGTTCGGTTTTGTGGGGGTTGACACCCAGGCCACAATCATAAGCCCATCTCGTTAGCTTGTTGAGAGCGTTTTGCAGGACTTCCTTTAGAGTATTGAGGTGTTTTCCAGAGACGGCAATAGCAACTTCAGCCGCATAGGCAATCACTCTGCAGCCCTCTTCCAGGTATATCAGTAGTTCATTCACCAACAAGTTCCAGAGAAGGGGGGAAATGACGCCGCCTTGATTTTGTGCTGTTTCATAAGTGTTGCGCTTATACAAGGTGGCGCAAAAATAACCTTCCGATGTTTTTTGGCTGTAATTTAAAAAAAAAATTAAAAACTTTGATTCTTCTTGTGGATTATTTTTATTTGGTCTTTTAATTTTTTTTACATCAAGTCGAGAATATGATGTCATGTAAATGGCCGCCGCCACAGTTGATTGTCATTTGAGCCCTTTTTATGGCATTTTCCATCACTTTGGCCAAAACTTCCGGCGATAGGTCCTCACATTGTTGACGGATATTGTCTTTAAGAGCTGCAAGAGTCTGAGGCTTGTTGACATAAACCCGCGACTTCAAAAAGCCCCACAAAAAGAAGTCTGGAGCGGTCAAATCAGGCGATCTTGCTGGCCAGTGCAAATCGCCAAAACGGGAGATTAGGCGCCCGGGAAATGCATCCTTCAGCATATCGGTTGTGGCACGTGCAGTGTGTGCCGTTGCACCGTCCTGTTGGAACCACATATTTTCCAATCCCAATTCATCAAGTTGCGGCAAAAAGAACTCGTTGATCATTGCTCTGTAGCGCTCACCATTCACAGTAACCGTTTGGCCCGCGACGTCTTCGAAGAAAAAAGGTCCGATGACACCTCCAGCGAAAACAGCACACCATACAGTGACTTTGAGCGGGTGTAATGGCTCTTCGTGGGTTACACGCGGATTTTCAGTGCCCCAGAAGCGTAAATTTTGCTTATTTACGTACCCGCTAAGATGGAAATGGGCCTCATCACTCATGATTATTTTTGATGAAAAATCATCTTCCTCTTGGTGGTGATTAAGGATGGCTTGAGCGTATGTTAGACGCGATTGGCGGTCAGCAACTAACAGCTGATGTACCGTCTGGACTTTGTACGGAAACATCTTCAAATCTTGTACCAAAATTCGCTGTAAAGACCGTCGACTGATACCCATTTGCGTGGCACGTCGTCTGGTCGATGTCGACGGCGCTTCCATGACATCTTCGGCTACAGCAGCAATATTCTCTGCAGAACGGCTACTCCTGGGTCTGCCATGCCTGGCAGCATCTCGTGTTGTGCCAGTCTCTTCGAGGCGAGCGGCTAAACGTCGCAGTGTTTCACCAGTAGGCGTTGGACGGGTAGGAAATCTGCGACGAAACTCCCGTTGTGCCAAAGTCACCGACCGATTATTGCTGAAATAAATAGTCACCAATTTTCCGCGTTCTGGAGCAGTGTAGCGTAACATTGTTTATTAACGTGTATTTCGCATGTGTTTACTACACAAATGTTAAAACAGAACTGACATTAGGGGCCAATCGCAAAATTTATAGCATTTTCTGATAGGAGGATTACTTTTGCGCCACCTTGTATAATGCATCGAGTTTGAATAAAAACGATTCTTAGTTTGTTGCACTAGAAAATGCAACGCAAGAAGAAAACCGAACCGAGACGTATAAGATACAGTAAACACGGTTGCCAGTACTCAGTACTCAGAAGAAAAGAGAAAACAAGTATGTAGTATGTTTTTTTTTTTAATTTCATTCCAAAAAGTAAAAAGAAACACAGGAAAAGACTACATTCGGTTTGGGCGAACTGTTGGATACTCTATTCTTATTTCTATCCCACATAAAGTGGGCGTGGCTAAAATCTAATTGTGGGTGAGTTGTAAAGAGGGATATGGTTCATCTATTTTGTTTTACATAACTTTTTTGTACGTTTTTATAGGATTTTATCGAAAAGACAAAGTTTTTGTAAAATAAACACCCCTAAAATGTGGGCATGGCAGAACACTTTGTACGAAAAAATTCTTCAAAACGGGTTTATCTATATGCTTTGCGAAGAATAGGACTTTCATTGCCAATGATTTCATCAATTAAATGTTTTTTTTTATGTGGGCGAATTTTAAAAATCCTTAAACATGAGTATTGGGGGCCTCTAGAGCATATTTTCCAAATTTCAGCTATCTAGCTCAAATTTTGACTTATCGATAAAACTATTTTTTACATTTGGGGCGCGTCAGTGGACGGCTCTTAAAAATCTTAACACACTAGCATTTCGGGCCCATAGAGACAATACATTCCAAATTGCAGCTTTCTAGCTCGAATTTCAATTTTTTCAATAAATTTGTTTTTAAGATTGTGGGCGTTTCAGTTGGCGGGTGTTAAAAATTCTTACATTTGATTATTTTGGGCGCCTAGAGAGACGGACATGACTAGATCGACATTATTATTGCTGCTGATCACGAACATAGTAAGGTCCGTCGTCTTACTGTTTTCTCGCTCCGTCTAAAGAGGTGGATATGCCAGTGACAGCACAAACTGTTCACATTTAGACAGAACCGAAGAAAAAACGGATCAGGGTTTTTAAACGGACGTTTTGTCACTGCGAAGAGCCGTCTAAACGTACTAAAGCACTGGGATAATTTCGTGCTCCATCGTGTTTGAAGTCGGATCTCATTCTTCATATTCCAACATTCTTCAATGGCATACAAAATATAAGACAGATATATCAGTTGGCTTGTGTATGGAAGCTATTCTAGGCAGACAACTCGTGTGTTTTCAAACATGGAGAAATAAACTTCTTTCGTGAAGTGATAAAACTATAATATTTGAAAAGGAAAGCAGCTGGGTACTTCAAATAAAATTAAGATTAGGTATACGGAGAATCTGCACCTTCAAATGATTTGCAAATGGTTCCAAAATGCCCGATGCGGTGCACAAATAACCATTGTATATTCAGTATAAGACGATAGAACCATCGCCCTTTGGTTGAGAGGTTCCAACGCTGCTGCCATTTTCTCAAACTCCTTACTGTTTCGTCGGCATGCACTCACCCTCCTGGCGGATCCTCTCAAATTTTCTCTCGAGCCCTTTGACCAGTATTTTGTAATTTAATTGGTGTCATTCCTTCAATGAGACAGACTGCATCACTGGAGGTTATGCGAAAAGCGCTAAATACTCTCAATGAACACTGCCTTTTAATCATTATCAATTTGGCACCTATGGGGTCATGACGTTTTTTATTTTTTTATCTAGAATACAAAAATCTCGAATGCACCAGAATCTCAAATGGACAAAAATCTCGAAAGACAATATCTCGAAAAAAAGTTAATTCGAAATTTTTTTCTTACCTATTAACAGTTTAAACTTAAAGAAAATGCATTACATATTTAGTTTATTCAGCAATTTATTTTTTTGGGGTATATTAACAACAAAAAATCAATATTTAACAAAAAAAAATAGTAATCACTCTAGCACGACAATTATGAGATTTATTTAGCTAGCACATCTAAAAAAACTTATTTTTAAGCATTTGTTCCAATGGTAAATAAATCATTCGGTTTTAATATTTCCTTTGTTTGTATTGATTTCATTTACTTTCATTTTAATTGTTTTTATTTGCACTCACGTTGTGATAACACACTATCCCAAACAACACTAATTTCAGGTACCTTTTTTACAGTTACATGGGCAGTTTGCTAGTCAATCGTGGATGTTAAAGAGTAGTAAACAATTTTTGCATTCGAGCTTTTTTTTCTAGATTTTTGTATTTCGAGATTATGCTTTCTAGATTTTTTTTTTCGAGATTTTTTCAATTCTAGATTTTTGTTTTCGAGATTATTACTTTCGAAATTTTTGCTTCCTGGATTATTGCTTTCTAGATATCGTGGTAAACCCGGCGCCTATTCATCAATGTGTTCATGGTTTCGGGCCATACTGGGGATCCACACAGTATTCAGACGTGACCACCCTAGCCAATAGTAGCCTACGACTTTGTGTTGGCCCTTCAATCACTGACGCTGCCTTTTTGCTTGCGTACTGCAGATGCTCCTTGAAAGACAGCTTCGATCATAACGCAGAGGCGCACCATAAGGATGCAGTAAAGTGGGAGGCTTACGATTCCATTCATCCTGGTCTTAGCTTCGCCGTCGAGGAAGAACAAGTCTGTAGTATATGTAGAAAATTACTCACCCTGTACACATTGTAATAGATCTATTACTTTATTTAGTGTTTTCTTTTCTTTGCTTTCTTTTACATTCCTTTTTCACATAAATACATGCATCTCATTTTGTCGGCGATCAGTCGAAAGAAAACCATTAACCCGTACAATTAAACATTTTTCATTAAAAACCTAAGTCATCATTGAGTCGGGTGTTTCATTTTCGAATCTATTTTATTTCATGGTGCCGAAACCCGGGAACGAGACTTAGTAATCGATCGCAAAAATAAAAAAAAGGTTTAAATCATATATCGAGATGGAAAATGCAAGTCGATCTGCATATCGCGGACAGGTTACACGTGTCGCGAAAAGTGCAAATGATTATTTGCAATCGTCGGAATCAATTCCTACCCCTGCAAACGAAGATAATTGGGACAATATCGAAGAGGAACTTAATGTCCTCCTCCATCGTTTAAAATCAGCCAATGAAGAGCTAATAATGCTTTTGTAGGGAGTGCGGAATTGGACGAACAAATTAAAGACAGTGAAACGGCAATTGAATACGAAGACAAAGCAACGTCCGTTATTGCACGATTAACACAGCGCCTCGAACGACTGTACCGTATGCGAAACGGTAACGGTACTATGAACAGTGACAATCCAAGGCAACTTCTTTTGATAAACAGAAGGTTTTAGGCATCATATGATATGTACACACCGATGAGTTAGCCATCGATTTAAGCTCTGTGCTAAACATAAACGTTTTTTTCAAAACGAAAACAACCAAACGCGGCGTATTGCAGGTAATATCGAGTTTTTTTTGATCCTTTAGGATTTTTCGGCCCATTTCTGATAAATTTCAAGATCCTTTTTCAAACAATTTGGAAACGAAAGCTGGAATGGGACGAGGAGCTGCCGGCAGACCTATTAAAAATTTGGAGTCTTTTTTATTCCAGTGTCGCTGAACTGAAGGAAACATCCATCCCACGTTGTGTGTTTGAAAGAGGAGACGTTGCCAGGAAGGAACTTCATCTTTTTGCCGATGCCAGTCAAAAGGCGTATGGTGCGGTAGCCTATGTGAGATCTAGCAGTAACACCCAAACAGTCGCACGATTTCTTTGTGCCAAACATAGAGTCGCTCCCTTGAAGGAGGACGAATTAACCCTTCCCCGATTGGAAGTAGCTGCGGCCTTGATTGCCTCAAGGCTATGTGCATATTTGGTCCAGAACTTAAAGGTATCGTTTGATCGCATTCGCCTTTGGACAGACTCGAAAATCACTCTTTGTTGGATAAGAAACGATTCTGGGAAGAGATGGAAGCCGTACGTGGAAAACAGAGTTACAGAGATTCGAAAACTGACCAGGGATTTCGAATGGAGTCATTGCCCGGGCAAAGAAAATCCTGCTGATTTCTTAACGAGAGGTGTAACATCAACATTCTTGGCAACTTCAGAGCATTGGGTACATGGTCCTGATTGGTTACGGCTCGATACGGAAAATTGGCCAAATAACGACACTCAGGTAGATTTTTCTCAGCCTCTCACCTCTTTGCAGATAACTATTGCCGATACTGACAAGTCATGCCTGAGGGAGCCTCTTTTTTCACTGCAGCGCTTTAGTAGTTGGAGAAGAATGCTTCGACTAACTGCATATGTGATGCGCTTCGCTCACGGTCTACGAAAAGGACATTTTGATCGACAAGATCGCTTGGTGACCGTTCAGGAACTTCAACTAGCCGAGGAGTACTGGCTCAATTATGTTCAAGAAATAGAATTTCACGATGAAATTCGAGCAATCCGGAAGGGAGAAGCCATCGGTAAGTCTTCTGTTCTAGTTACTTTAAATCCTTTGCTAGATGAGAATGGTATACTACGAGTCAATAGCCGTCTTAGGGACGCTGAGCTCCCGGATGTTAACGCATTCCCAATTATATTGCCATATCGATCTCCTTTGAGCAAACTTCATGTACTACATGTACACCAAACAATGCTACACAGTGGTGTTAATACTACGTTATCAGAGTTAAGAAACAAATTTTGGATTTTAAAGGCTAGACAGCTGGTTAAATCTGTAATTTCTCGATGTTACGTTTGTAAGCGAATATCGGCCCTTCCTGGAACACAACCATTTGCTCCTCTTCCTCGTGACAGGATGATGATTTCAAGCCCATTCGATATGACAGGAGTGGATTACGCTGGACCACTGTACATTCGGGAATCTGCTAATGATGGATCAACAAGGAAGTCTACATAATGCTGCTAACTTGCGGTTCTATAAGAGCCGTACATCTGGAGCTCGTGACAGATCTGACAGCTGAGAGTTGTTTACTAGCTTTGAGAAGTTTTTTTGCAAGAAGGGGGACGCCAAGTATAATTTACTCTGACAATGCTAAGACATTCAAAAGTGCATCGAAGGAGCTGAAAGTTTTGAATGATTTACTGAGTAGTGAGATGGTCCAAGAACTCGTGACCACCAAAGGTATTCGCTGGAAATTTATCGTTGAGAGAGCGGCTTGGTGGGGAGGTTTCTGGGAACGACTCGTCCGAAGTGTAAAAGTAGTCCTAAAATTAACAATTGGTCGAAGTGTTCTTAGTTTTGAGCAACTCCGAACGTTATTAACTGAAGCCGAGAGTGTTATCAATTCGCGACCATTAACCTATATTTCCGATGATTCTAGAGATTTAAATGCCTTAACTCCTTCTCATTTTTTAACAGGCTCATCTGGACTTTGTGGTTTATATCAATTGGGTAACCCGCTTACAAGCCGCGAGCTTCGGTGTAAGTGGAGTTCGAGGTTAAAAACTTTAAAATGCCTTTGGAAACGTTGGAGGCTTGAATATTTGCAACAGCTCCGAACAATTCACCACTCGAAGATAGGTACCTCTTCGGTATTCCAACCTAATGATGTCGTCATTCTACACGATCCATCGCTATCAAAAATGTTCTGGAAGTTAGCAGTCGTAGAAGAAATTTATCCTGGGCGAGACAATTAAATAAGGGCGTGTCAAATAAGATTGGCTAATGGAACCAAGCTGCGACGCCTGATTCAGTTATTGTATCCCCTAGAAGTCAATTGAACTTTAATTTGAACTCTTAATCATTTGGGGCGGAGGATGTAGAAAATTACTCACCCTGTACACATTGTAAAAGATCTATTACTTTATTTAGTGTTTTCTTTTCTTTACTTTGTTTTACATTCCTTTTTCACATAAATACATGCATCTCATTTTGTCGGCGATCAGTCGAAAGAAAACCCTTAACCTGTACAATTAAACATTTTTCATTAAAAACCTAAGTCATCATTGAGTCGGGTGTTTCATTTTCGAATCTATTTTATTTCAGTATAAGCTATAATAAAAGTTTTTTCATTGCTCCGAACTTCCATGTACACAAGAGCCTTGTATAACTTTGTATAACTCTTAATGAGTTGTCATAAAAAAATTGTCAGCATTTACAGAAGCAATTCAATTGAAATCTCGTGCATATGAGTGCAAAAAATAGATTGACTTTTCTCTAAACAGAAATGAATTAATTATAACTTGTGATAGTACTAAGTGAGCGGCGAATTTCCCGCAATAAAAGCAAATAAATGTTGCGATCCGCTTGTACATGCTTTTTAATACTAGCTGTCGTAACGAAATACACAATCGAATAAATTATAATAAAACATCTATAAGCAAATGAATGATAATAATTTGGATTTAATTTTTTGTATTTTCTGTTGGAAAAAGTCTGTTACGACATCGTCAGGCTTTATTTGTAGTGTGGAAAATATTCGTCGAAAGTAAAACATTTGTAAGTTTTCTAAACTTTCTATACTTAGGGAGAAAAAAAAGTAGAGAAGCATATTCCTATAGCAACAGCCGTTTTGGGATTTAATGTCGAAGCAAATCGAACCCTTCAAAGACGCCGATCGAACTTATATATTTTTGAATGTAAAGAACCTGCAGTCAAATTAAGAAGTTTCTCATAATATTTTGTACTCTTGGTAGTTTGTCAGAATTTTGCAAGCGGAGAAGCAACGAAAAAACGTTAACAGTTACTGGTCGGACGAAGACCTAAGACCGCCTGCTCACTCAACTCAACGCGCTCACCACCGATCCACTAAGCCTGCACTCGAAACCAAGATCACAATTAATCACAATTAAGTCGATGCTAGCTATATGAATTGAAAGACTCAATTCACTGAGTCTTGTTTTCTGGTAACTGAATCACTGTTGATTGTTGCAAAAGGATATTCCCCTCGTTTGACCTTTGCTTAGATATCAAGGAATCATTGGGCATTTATTTAGAATCAAAAAACCGATAATGTGCTTACGATCTTGACCCATTTTATATTCGCAATCAAAGTTACGCAGCATTCGACGTTTATTAAATAGTATGTATATGTATGTACCTATATTTATTTCTCTTAAATTATAATATACAATACAAATTCATATAAAAATTCAATATGTTAGGAATTACAAAGCTAACAAACAAAAGTCACAATTATACGATACCGCTCACATATCGCACCTATTTAATTTGTCGACTCCAGCTGTGGAGTTAAAACTCGAAAAACTAAGTAAAATAATTTGATGAAATTGTCCAACAGATTAAGTTTTTTGAGTTCATTGTTGATTCTAGAGATCACTCATTTATATTTGGACAGATCGTTTGATATGGCAACAAAAACATCTATAATCGCTCTGAAAATAAACAAAAACAGAAATAAAAAACCTATTACGTTTTAATGCTGTCAACTATTTGAATGGGTAATCAAATTACGAGTAGCTAGTAATTAAACTTAAGCGAAATCTGCACTGATGCGTGAGAAATTAATTTAATTACTCTTTGAATGTACATAAGTATAACGTTGATCGCAAAAGTCCACATGAATCAGTTCAAATTCACACCTTAAAGTATCTGAATCTAAAAATGAACCGTTTTGGAGTGATGAATTTGTTAGTCGCAATTGGTTTGGTAGGAAAAAATCTATATTCTCCGTTAGATTTGTATTGCAAAGCTAACAAAGTGTATTGGACTTTTCTATTTATTTAAGGCTGCCAGTGTCAGTGCAAACGGCTGTGACAATCCTCCAAAGCCATCTGTAATTAGAGTGAAAAGTGTTATTCGTAACTCATAGCAATGTATAATTTCTTGTAGGATTTAAAAGATTGTTGCCCTTATGAAAAATTGATTTCTGAGGACATAGTGGAGAAGTGTAGAAAGAATTTGGAAGACGGCGCAGAACCTCCATCTGGTTTTGGGGGTATAGGTCCACCGAGAGGAGCGGGAAGACCAGGAGGCCCACGCCCAGGAGGCCCACGTCCAGACCATCATGGCCCCCCAAAAGTAAATATTCGTCAATTAAAATGCTACAATTATCGTGCTTATATTTTCCTTTTTCAGTGCTACTTCGAATGTGCCTTGAATGAAACTGGGATTCTAGATGGCCAGAGTATCGATGAAGAGAATGCAAAAGCCTATTTGTCGAGCGTTTCAAATGCTAATCCAAGTATCATTCCAGTTGTACAAAGTGCTTTGGTATCATGTGCCGATAAAAGTAAATAACTTGTAATTTTAAAATAATGCATTTAAATGAAACAAAATATTTTGTATAAGTCAATAACATGCCATCACCACCGCATATGGAAGACGAATCGTGCAAAATGTTTTCAGCTAAGCTTATGTTCTGCACGGAAAAGGAAACATTTATGAATTGCCCATCAAGTTTGTGGAAAAACGATGACGTATGCAATAATGCCAAAGACTTCTTTGAGAATTGTAAGCCGCCACATCATCATTGAAAAAAATGGATTTCGAAAAAAAAAATTATAATATGTAAGCAAATTTTTGTTTGAAGCTAAGAATATGAATAATAAATGATCCTGAATCTACGCAGTGTACAATACAAGCGTACAATATTGAAAAACAACAAAACATTTGCGAGTGCCAGGATTCACGGTTCTCAAATGTGTTAACTCAACAAAAAAAAATTAGGCATTAACAGCCAATACAGGGCTAAAACCTAGCTTCTCCAACCACTTTCTTGTGAAATTGGAAAGCACCTACAATTTTAAGCCGAATCTAAACGGCAAATCTGAGAAGCTGCTCATGACAATTGGTACTCTTAGATCTTTGTTAGACGTTCGCAAATGGTGGGGCAGTGGGAAAAAACTCCAGATGTTACTTGGCACAGTATTATACTCTTCGGCAGTTCTTTTTTCAATTGCAAGTATCTCATGCTCTTTAAAATGGCTGCGCAAATGTATCAACGTACATATCATCAATGTATTCGAAATATATTCGAATTCATTGGAACAGTGAAGAAGACCCGCGAACACGCGGCAATATGTTCAAGCTATTAAGAAACGATTTAATTAACTCATTTCTCTCTTACTCTTGGGGTAATATCAATACTGTTAATTACAAAACGTTCTTATTGATCATTTACACAGTCTATTCCCACTTATACACTCCGTTACACGTGTTTACGAACAGGTAGTTTCTTGATTTAATCTTGCAACATTTTTTTAAATCCTTCGACAATATGGGAAAAACCAAATATCTTAAATAGAGTTTTTAATATTACTCCCAAGCCATAGTACGAGTAATATTAACGTTACCCATTCTGGTTGAAAGCATGCTCTTCGCGTTTCTTCTTGACGTGCGGTTTCCATTTTAATTTCGCATCGAGTGTCATTCCCAAATAATTTGCCTCGTTTACGTACGGAATTCGTACTGAATCAATGAAAATGGGTACATTTGTATAAGTGAAATTCGCGTGCGTTGATTTGGCCTCGTTGAGAACAATACACCAAGTCTTTGACCAATCACAAATTTTGTCAATAGCACGTTGGAGTTTATTAGTTGCTGATTCAACCATATTACTGACCGCTAATATAGCTGTATCATCTGCAAACGTGGCTACTGTTGTGCCTTCTTCTTGCGGAATATCACTAAGGTATATTCGAAATAAAATCGGTCCAAGAACGCTTCCTTGGGAACTCCTGCCGCAATTTCTTTGAATTCAGAGTAATCATTTCCGTGTTTTACACGAAAAAGTCTGTCTGATAAGTAATAACTAACGATATCAGATAACTGCTTCGGAAAAGCTTGTTTTAGCTTATGTTTCAAGAACGTATGCCATACTTTTTTAAAGGCCTGAAAGACGTCGACAAAAACACTAGAACATATTTTGTTGTTCTCTAGGGCTTTTCCAATTACATTGGTTATTCTGTAAACCTGCTCGATTGTAGAGTACTTAATCCTGAATCCGAATTGGTGATCAGGTATCAATCGACGTTCTTCGATAATCAGATGTAGGCGCTTTAACAAAAGCTTTTCGAATACCTTCGACACTATCTTTAAGAGCGATATTGGCCTATATGATTTGTTGTCATTTAGTGGCTTACCGGGCATTGGAACCATTATAACTTCAGCTACCTTCCATTGTCGTGGAACGTACAATAACCTGAACGATGCATTTACAAGATAGGCGAACTTGATTAAAGCTTTCCTATGTAACTCTTTAAGAACCTGTCCTGTGATTAAGTCATATCCAGGAGCGTTGCTTAATTTTAATTTCTCTATTTTAAGCGTAGTTCGGATAGAGATACACTTTTTATTCTATGATTGTCAGGTGCCACGGTTAGGGCAGGAATTTCGAGCAAAGCTTGACCATCAAATGGTTTAAATGTTTCTTCCAGATTCTCGGCAAATATTTCGGCTTTTTTCTTGTCACTCTTCGCCCATTCTCCATTGATTCTTCTGATTGGTGGCGCTTTCGTTTTTGGTTTTTTAATGCCTTTCATGGCTTTTCAGAGCGAGTAATTTGTACTTTTATCCGCGCTTAGGTTTCCAAGGTACCTATGTAGAAATTTCACTATTTTTAAAGTCTCGAATTTCTCTTTTAAGTTTACTTTTATTTTATTTCGCAATTTGTGGTTATTTTCCTTTTATTGGGAGTATTTTTCCAGGCTGAGCATTGTATGACATCAATAAATTGATCGACTTCATGTTCAATTTCGTGGGGTGTTCGAAGAGACACTATGAGATCGATTTTACTTTCAGAATATTTTTTAAAGGATTCCCAGTTTGTTTTCATGTTAGTTAGTTTGGGCGGACCTTCTTTTTTTCGTAGACAGCATTTAATTGTTTTTGATATAATTGGAAAAAACCAAATGCAATATGAAAGAAGGCTATATTATGTTCATGTTGTAGACAAAAATTTGGGATTAGCTAGATAAATTCAATTTGTATGATGCTTTCCCATTAGGATCATAAAGTTAGTCCTTTTTTCCTTCCACATGTTTACGAACAACTAAATCTGCTGATAGATGCTTAAAAGGTAATAAAACAACACATTTTTTTTGGAATAAATTAATTTGGGTTTTATTAAGATTATAACAATAGTTTTTAATAATGTGTTCCACCTCCAGATCGCTGTACCACTTCAAGAAGCCTGCTCTGAAGAGATTTATACATACTTTCAAGGAATTTAGTGAAATTTCGGACCAGGCTTGTTTTAGGGTTCCAATTATTTCTTCCGGATTGGAGTACCTATTGCTTTCCTCCTTTGAAGACACTACACGTTTTTCATGATGTTCAGGTCCGGATGGCGGCCATGCCAGTAGGTCTACATTTTGACTCTGAATCCAAGTTTTGGTTTTTCTTGCGGAATGTATCGCTGCATTGTCCTGTTGGAAAATCCATCGTTGTCCACCAGACAATTCGGAAAAATGAAGGAAAGCTCTTTCCGGTAAAGATTTGTAGGTGATTGCGATCATTTTTGAACTTTGAAAATCAAGGTTTCTAGTTCCATAAAAGCTTACTGCTCCCCATACTATTACTCCACCTCCCTTGCTGTGTCTTCTATCCAAGTATTTCATCCTTCTTCAAATCATGGAAATAATAATTATATCCATCAGGTCCATCCAAAGTAAACTTTTTTTCATCTGAAAAGAGAACCACTCTCGCCACTCTCGACTCCACCTTATGTGACTTATTGCAAAATCAAGACTGACTTTTGAGTGCTGCGCTCAAAGGTGGGTTCTTCTTCATTTGTTGTGTCTTATATGGTTGGACTGCTGTATTACGCGATAAACAGTTGATCTATTGGCTTTAACTACAGTTTCTGCCTTGATTTTACTTAAGGAAAGTCTTGAATTTAAAGCAGCTCTCAGTATCGCCCGTCGATCCTGACTTATTGTTACTCTGATTATTCCTTCTTTCCGTTTTTTTTCATAGTTCTCTGTGAACAATAATCGGTCCATTTCCAATCTTATAAAACGGATAGATTTGCCTTAGTCCTTGTAAGCTCGAACTTGGCCTATTTCCCACTTGGTTAATGAATTTCTTTTACCCATAGTTGTTACTTACTTACTTGGGTGGCGCTACAGTCCGGGGTGGACCTGGGCCTCAACCAATACGCCTCCCAAGTTAGCAGGATCTTTGACTAACTGCCTCCAGTTGCGCACTCCAAGTTAGTTGAGATCCCCGTCCACTTGCGCGCGCCACCTAAGGCGAGGTCTTCCTCTTCTGCGTTGTCCCTCCGGGTTGGAATCGAAGACTCTTCGGGCCGGAGCGTTAGTGTCCATTCGCTCTACATGTCCTAGCCATCTTAGTCGACTGATTCGCACTTTTTGGACCAGGTCGATGTCGCTGTACAGCTCGTAGAGTTCGCTGTTAAATCTCATCCTCCAAAGCCCGTCAACGCAAACGGTACCGAAAATCACTCGAAGAATTTTGCGTTCGAAACGACCAAGGAGATCTTAATCCGCTTTTGCTAATGTCCACGCTTCTGCGCCGTAGAGCAGGACTGGAATCATGAATCATGAGGTCTTATATAGAGTCTCCTTAGGTAGAACGAAAAATGGACTAATTTTATGACCTTTTTGGGAAAAGCATCATACAAATTGAATATCGACATAAACATAATATAGAATTTTTTCATATTGCATTTGGCTTTTCCCATATTATCGAAGGATTTAAAAAAAATTGTAAAATTAATTCAAGAAACTACCTGTTCGTTAACACGTGGAACGGAGTGTATAATATATGTAGGATACCCCTATCATTCAAACAATAAAGAAGACAGTCAGCCTGAACCGCCATTTTGAACTTACTTTCTTGTTTACAGTTTTGACAGATGCACAATATATTACATTAGACTTGTGTACTCTGGGCTTGTTGGTTGATGTCGTCGTTCTGGCCCACTCCGAACTGTGAGCGCCACCAAAATTAGCTCATATGTAGTTTTCCAGCAGAAACCATTTCGTATATTCAAAAGTCAAGCTTTCTTCCATCCCCATGTGGACATTTTTACATCTTAAGTGCTTAAATTGTACGAGTTCATTTAATTAGAGCGCATATTCATTGTATATAGACAAGTGTATATACAAAGACATAGTGCAAATAAAATGCCCACCCCTGGAAGTGAAGATTTATATTCACGGTGTACTTGATCTATGGTGTTAACTAGTTCATAACTCATGTGTTGGCTTTTATAGTAAATTAATATATTTACTTGTTCCTTGGCTATAAGCAATATTCACGGACATAGTGGAGTTTAAGGATGAGTAGGTGCTTGTTCTCCGAAACATGTCGAGAATAATTGAACTGGAAAGAAACATCAATGATGCGGTTCGCGACGGGCTTGTAATTGGTCCAGCGTAATCTCATTATTATTCAAATTACGCGGCGTGAATTTATTGCAAGTATGGCTATTTGTTGTAAATTATGTGCGGCATTTGAGCTACAAACTGTTTCAGTAAATCCAATATGTCGAAAGGTAACCTTGTGGATGCTTTGATAATTTTATTTTCCATGTTTAGAAGTTGGGCTTCCGATTGAAATTTAGGTTGTTGAACAGATGTGGTTTCTTTGTAAATGTACTTATTTAAGAAACGTCTGCAAAACATTGTTGTTTAATATTGTAGATCCTTCTACTCGTATACTCGAATTTTACGGAGCAAGAAAGTCGCTGGCTGTCAAAAGTCAGCAAACACATCTGGAGGTAAAACAAACAAAATCAGTGGCAGTAATAGGAGAGAGATTTGCAATTTAGAGCCAGAAAGTTGAAAAATTTTACATTTAAAATTAAAAAAATTATGTTAAACTGTTCTGTCGTGGATTGCCACAAGTAAGCTGGACGTGATTTAAATGTTCGATTTTTCCGATTCCCAGCAATGAACAAAAAAACAAGGAACTTCAAGAACTTTCAGCCAAGAGAAGAACGGCACGGACAAGTGCAATCAAAAGCAAGGATTTAAAAGAAAGTTCACTGAATTATACACGAATATGTTCAGAACATTTGGCCGCTGGAAAAGAAAGTGTAACCAAATTATTAACGTGATTTGTACATTATTGCATGTTCTCCTGCAAATCTAAGAAATCAGCTACATCCCGACTGGGTTCCAAATTTAAGAATGGAATATACCCAACCTTCAAATTCTAATGCAAGTGCTAAACGCTTTCAAAGAGCCGAAAACCGGCAGAAAAAAAGCAGGTCATATTTTCCAGCAACCCTCTCATTGACAGTACTCAAAATGTGTTACCCGAAACCAATGCTAAAATTGAATCCCATGAAACAAAAGAATTAAATGAGTTCGATGTACTTAAGCTCGAAAACAAACAAACACATAGGGACGGGCTACAGTCCGCTTGGGCCAACTGTTGGATACCCTATTCTTATTCCTATCCCTCATAAGTGGGCGTGACAAAAGTCTAAGTATGGTTGAATTGTTAAGAACGCTCTACATATTTTGTTATATAAGATTTAAAGGATTTTATCAAAAAAAACGCTCTCTAGCTCAAACTTGGGTGTTTCAATAAAATTGTTTTATTTAATTGTGGGCGTGTCAGTAGGCGGATTTAAAAAAAAAATTAACACATGAGAATAAAGGGCCCCTGGAGAGTATATATTATAAATTTCAGCTCCCTAGCTCAAACTTTGGATTTTCAAAAATTAATATACCTACCCTTAGAATAGGGTATACAAAAATTATTTTATTTATTTGTGGGCGTGTCAGTGGGCGGATTTTGAAAATTTTTTATCCCGAGCAGTTTTAGGAGTCATAGATCATATATAAAAAATTTCAGCTTTCTAGCTCAAAATTCGATTTTTTCCAAAATTTAGTTTTTTTGAGTTTGTGGGCGTGTCTGTCAAATACATTCCAATTGTTTTAAATTTTATTGTTCATTATGTGTTTGTAAATATGTATTGTGTATGTAATTTGGATTTTTGTATTATTTACCAGAATTTTGTTTGCCTGGCAATTTCTCGCAATCGCGTCTAATGCGAACAGAGTTGCTCCAACGTGGCTACAGCATTCCCCTAGTCCAGCAACACATGTGCAATGTGGTTTTTTGATGAACCCTGCTTGGTCAACTACTACCCAAACTTGAAGACCAGGAAGGTTTAAAGCCTGTGAGTGCAGAGCCTGTGTATACAATTTGTTTGTTAGTTTTAGTATTTACACTTTAGAAATGCTTAAATAAATGGGCGAGTAATGTGTTCCGACTTATATACGGCTAAATGGACTACAAAATATATGAATATAGATACAAGAATAGAACCAGTAACGAGATTTAGACTCAACTTTGACAAAACCAGAAATGTAGTGCCTTGCAAGCAGCCAGCCAGCTCTTGCACCCATCCAGCTGCAAACAGCCTATCCGCGCTCATTGCCTTCACTGCTTCCAATTTCACATCGGCAGGGCCGGCTCCAGCCAAACAAGCGCCCTGTGCTAGATTTACAGAAAGCGCCCTATTTTGAGTTAGATTCTCCTTGAACTTGCAATATTGCAAGTGATGTGAGTTAATGTGCAAAAATTCAGCACAGGTGTGATGGATGTTGCTATTTTGGGCTTATTTGAACAAGTTTTTTGTTTTAAATGCAAATGGCTGTATCCGCGCAAGGTTAAATTAATTTTTCTTACTCCTAGCAATGCGGCCCGGAATTTGGCGCCCTGTGCATTTGCACATCTTGCACATATGGTTGGGCCGGCCCTGCGCATCGGTGATTGTATTCTTGGACTTACTTTTACATAGTCGACATTAATTGGCAAACACTGCTCCGAATATGTCAAAATATACGGATCTTTGTTTGCGAATAAAGAGAAGCTTGCAATATAATTATTCCTATTTACTGCATCCAATTTCTTCGCATAGACTGATAGCTCCATTTTTCTGCAAATAAATCGAGAAACTATTGATTATTAATAAAAAACTTACTTTTCTTAACTGATTCCCATTTCGTTTGTTTGACCTCCACTTATATTTGTTTACATTCGAGAACTGGCATCTGTCAAAAAGAAAAAAGCCCTATTGCCTTCAAACAGAATGCTGTATATTTGTTTTCTGTTTGCAATTTTTTTCTTCAAATAAACGTTCTAATGTTTGACTCAAATTGCAAAGATGAATTCTTTAGGAAATCAATCAAATACAAAATTTGTATTTTGTGATGACTTGGCAAACAATTTGCTAACTTCACTATGGTCTGCCATCAAACATTAAAAAATAATTATTGAAAATCATAGCAAAACAAGTATCAATCTGAGAAGAATGTTAAACTAGAATCGCTTTACATTCACCCATTCTCCTTTCATATTTTTAACGATTCTATTTCATTACTGTTATTAAATTAAACTCACAGAAGCGAAAAGATTATTCAAATTTAATAAATGAAAAACTCTATCGCATTGCGATGGTGGGCAACCATCCTCACACTCTTATGCTGGTTTTGCAGGATATCAAATTTATCTTAATTTTTGTTCGGAAGAAGCGAAACGGAAGTCCTCTCTCACATCCACTTGGGGTTTTCTGTGTCTTATAGCTCCTTGAATAGATAGCTACAAATGCCAGCAAAAATGTTGATGGAAGCACAAAGGAAATTTACAGAATGAAAAGAGTCCATCTTAATCTAACAGGAGACTACCAAACACCCTGCCATTCACGTTCACCCTCATTCGATGGATTTTCATTTGACCCACGCACCAACGCAGACTTATTTCCGGGAGGGGTGAGTGTGCAGATAGATTATTTGATTCCGGAATAAGTCAAGAAGAAGAGTGCAAAATTGGGAAAACCGATGTGAGTATTGTCCTCGGACAGGAAGTCGATGTCAAGTGAAGTGAAAAATTTCATTTCATTTTGGGAAGTCTTCTTTGCGATGGAGAAGTGACTTAAAGTTGGAAAGGGACTAATCGACAGCCAAATATGACAGCAACATTAATCCAAGAAAGAAAGAAGAAGATGTTTTAAAAGGGGAGAAATTAAAAACCCACAATGGATTGAATTACTGAGGTGGAACTGTTCGCGTTTCATTGACCCATTTAAAAAACAGATACCAATAGTATGAAGCTTAAGTTTGTTGTCCCGTTCACTAGTATGCAAGATCAAATTTTATTAATTATCATTATATACATGAAGCCTCGAAATGGAATACAGAAAGTGCGCTCAATTTCAAGCGGAGTGTTTTGAAAGGTGCCGTGACATAACCCCAAGCGTCATAAGCCCAAATTTTGAAATTTGGCCTTATGTCGCATTGTGAAAGTGACATAACTCCAAATTTTAGCATTTGGTATTATGACATATTGGAAAAGTGTCATAAGGCCAATTTGCCTTTATGACACTTTCGCTTGGTGCTGTTTTCAACAATTTGCCCTCGCACCTACCCCAAATCAAACAGTGACCCCAAGCGGGGGATTTGGTGGGTGGGGGGCAGCATGCCCCCCCCCCCCCATATGCATTGCACTGTTTATGGGATTAGTTAAACAGTGTAATCCGTATGGGGGGGGGGCATGCTACCCCCCTCCAACCCCCCTGCACTGTTTGATTTGGAGTAGGTGCGAGGTACGGTTTCGAAAATTTTGCTTTATGTCACTTTCCGGATTTGGCCTTATGACGCTTTGTGAAAGTGACATAATACCAAATGCTGGAATTTGGCCTTATGTCACTTTCAAAAAGCGACATAACGCCAAATTTCGAGATTTGGGCTAATGACGCTTGGGGTTATGTCACGGCACCGTTTTGAAAGATTGTACTGAAAGTTAGAAGAAATTTCTCCTTCGGGCCGATCCACAAACTCCGATAAACTAGCTTGAACAAGGGAACAACCATCCTTCACGAAGGGTAGTCACCTTGTCGAGTGCACCATCCTTTGATGGTGCCGGTGTGGAGGCTTAACGATGTTTCATACATCCACTAAGAACTGCCCAAGGACATTCCGTCCTGCCCCAATTCCCCCTTTTTCTCCCCTACCCCTCCTCTCTCCTGATTTCCTCCCTCTGATTCTCTCACTCCTTCTCCCTTTCATTATCCGCTGGGCTGGACTTAAGGTGTGACACGACCCGTGCCGAAAGTCGGCCAGGCTGAGGGCCCAGTTTAAAAAATAGCTCAGTCGCCCACGGAGTATCCGGATACCTAGCGATCTCCGGATTAACCAGCCTTACCTGCATACTGCGGATCTCTGTGCAGGCGGACCTCCTTTCTCCGCTACTCGTGGGTTTAAATATGAACAACAAACAAAACAAAAACAAAAATAAAAACATCAAGACCGGTATCTCTTCTAAACCGGGCGGTAGTACGGCGACCTTGCTGTCTACTGACGCGGCTCCTGCAACAAAGAGTAGCACTGCGACTGTGAGTATTCGTGGTCCAGTTGCTGAGAGCAGCAGTGAGCCTAATATAGGCAAAGCAATTCCTAGCAGCGGTAGGAATGTTGCACTTCATGGCCCTTCCGTTGCTAGCCTTACAAATCCTAGTACGTCTCGTAGTGGATGTTCGCGACAACGCACTCCCTCGAGGGCGTACTACAAGGACAGGCGAAATGCCATAAGAACTCTGAAGGTCTTTGGAGATATTCTGGAGACCAACAGAACACCACAGCAGATCGCCAAATTAAAATGGGCCCAAGGCTTCCTAGAGAAGGACAAGAGCGCTAACAAGGACTTCACGTCCAAGCGCCAGAGATCGGTGGAAGAAACCACTTCGGTTTCCAAAAAACCCAAGGTGCATAACACCAGCACCACCTCACATTCTGCCCCCAAATCTCAAAAGTCCTTCAGCGATGTCCTAAAGGACAAAATCGTGGTCGCGGTGATCGACCGCAGCGATCCGGAGGGAAGAATTTCCCCCGAACGATGGCATAAGCTGAGGAACAAGCTACTTAGCCTCTATCTGGCCTTCATGAAGGACCACCCTGGACCAGCTCCAGTAATTGAGGATGCCGGACTACACCAAGGGCATATCCGGCTCGTCGCCTGCGACAATATTAGATCGTTGGATCTGTATAAGATCGCCATAGGCAAACTCGGGGAGGTTTGGCCTGGAGCGAAGCTTGAGGTTGTTGCGAAGGAGGACATCCCGAGCAGACCGAGGGCTCGTGCTTGGATCCCTGCTGAACCCCCCTCCGCAGAAGAAGTATTGTCGGTTATTAGACTGGGCAATTCCTCACTCCCAACCCACGACTGGAAAGTTGCGAAGCTGGAAGAGCATAGGGGATCCTTCAGATCAGCTATTATAGTGATCAACCAAGAATCCCTGGCTCCTTTGGCGAAGACCAACGGCGCAATCCAGTTCGGTTGGGATAAGATTACACTTCGGGTGTACAAAAAGGATGACCCAGAAGCTAATAAGCCTCCGTATCCCTCTGACACAGGACTTAACACCCCTGATCCTGGAGCATCAATCTCCCTTCCATCCATGGAAGATGATGAACCAACTGTGGCTGCTCCCACTCAGCCCTCTACGTCCACTGCTAACACCTCTAGTATGGACACGGAAGACCTCCTCAGCAAAGTCCTTCTCACCGAGGACGAGCTCTTAGGCTCGTCCTCTGACTCTGACTCAAATTCTAATAACACCGTGGTGGAGACTCCTCTGCCTGATTGCGACGATCAATGTTGCGATTACTACAGATCAACCTCCACCACTCCAAAAAGGCTTCGGCCTCCCTTCTTATCCGTCTTTCTAGAGATGGAGAAGATATGGTCCTGATCCAAGAGCCATGGATTGTTAACAACCTGGTTCGAGGACTCCGGACTCATGGATACAAATTGTTGTATGCAACTGACAAAGGTAAACCTAGAACTTGCACACTGGCAAAAAGTAGCTTAAATGTATTTTTACTCCCTAATTTCAGCGACCGTGATGCAACCGTGGTGAGTCTAGAGACTGTTCGCGGCACCCATTGGATAGCCTCGGCTTATCTGGCCCATGACCACGTAGGGTCCTTGCCTGGTGTCAACCTAGAGGGACTGATCGCGGCAGCTGAACATCAAAAAACTGGTTTCATTATTGGATGTGATGCCAATGCGCACCATTCAGTATGGGGCAGTTCTGACATCAACGAAAGAGGTGAGTCTCTTTTTGATTATATTCTTAATACTAATCTCATTGTGTGTAACACTGGTAGTGAACCTACCTTCATTACAAAAGATAGACAGGAGGTTCTAGATATAACTCTGGTCTCCGACTCAATCCATCAGGAAATTGTAAACTGGAAAGTCTCGGCGGAACACTCTTTTAGTGACCACCGTTACATTCAATTCAGTTGAGCCGATGACCCTCCCCGCCAGCCAGTTTTTAGAAATTATAGGAAAACTGACTGGCTCAAGTATAGAGAAGTGCTGAAAAGTTCAATGAAATCTGAACTCCTTAGTCCCCCCCGGAACACCATGGAGCTAGATAAGAAGGTCAGGGTACTCACCTTGGCCCTCAATAAGGCTCTGACCTATGCCTGCCCGCTCACACGGCCTAGAGGCAAAAAGAAGCCGGTTTGGTGGACCCCAGCACTAGGACCTCTAAGAAGCAGTTGTAGAAAACTGTTCAACCAAGCCAAGTCCACAAAAGCTGAAACCGACTGGGCTTCATACAAAGCATCTCTCAATGCTTACAAAAAGGAACTGAGGAAAGCCAAACGCTCGTCTTGGAGACTCTCCTGTGGAAAAATAGAGGAATCTTCGGAGGCATCATCTAGGCTAAGAAAAATCCTCTCAACCAACCCAGGTATGCCTAGCTTTTTAAAAAAGGCGAACGGCTCCTGGACCACTTCCAGCGAAGAATCGCTCAATCTACTACTGGATACACATTTCCCAGGTAGCGCCCACGTTATTAGCAATATAAACCTGTCTAGGTCAATTGCACGTACGACTAACTTTAAAGGTCTGATTACTAGGGTCAAACTGCTCTGGGCGATACACAGCTTCAAACCATACAAATCCGCGGGGCCAGATGGCATAATACCAGCTGAAATTCAAAACACCTCGGATATCATCTCGCCTTTGCTTGAGATAATCCTGAAAAGCTGTGTAAAAATGGCATACATTCCGCTGTTATGAAGAGAAGTAAAGGTCGTATTCATACCCAAAGCCGGTAAATGTTCCCATGTAAATCCTAAGGATCTCAGACCCATAAGCCTATCGTCATTCCTTCTAAAAACATTAGAAAGGTTAATTGATATCCATCTACGTACTAACATAGATACAAGACTTTTGTCTACGGCTCAACATGCATATTGCAAAGGCAAATCTGTTGAAACAGCCTTACATACGTTAGTACGCTCAATCGAATACTCCCTTCACCATAAGGAGTACACTATGGTTGCATTCCTGGATATTGAGGGTGCTTTTAATAACGTCAATACATCCGCGATCGCAAATGCACTGTCAGATCTAAAGGTGGATGACTCACTTGGTGAGCTTATTAATCTACTTCAAACAAGTCGGATTATAAACTCGAAACTGGGTATGACATCGGCCAGAAGATCTGTCAGTAGAGGTACGCCACAAGGTGGAGTCCTATCTCCCCTCCTTTGGAACTTAGTAGTGAACAAGCTGCTGATGTGCCTAGAAAAGGAGGGTTGCAGGGTGATTGCCTATGCAGATGACGTTGCAATTGCCGCCTCAGGGAAGCACCTAAACACCTTGAAAGAACTTCTCCAAAACGCTCTTAATAAGCTAACTACATGGGCAGATCGTTGTGGGTTGGGTGTTAACCCCCACAAAACCGAACTTGTTCTATTCACTAGGAAACATAAAGTTCCATACATTGATCCCCCCTCTATCAGGGGCACAAGTCTAGTCTTTTCAGACGAGGCAAAATACTTGGGTCTCATTCTGGATAGAAAGCTTAGCTGGAAACCTAACATTCAGGAAAGAGTTCGTAAAGCTACAGCAGCACTCTTCTCCTGCAAAAAAGCTATTGGTAACAAATGGGGGCTCCAACCCCGCATTACCAACTGGCTATACATCTCGGTAATTAGACCGATACTTATATACGGGGTGGTTGTTTGGTGGACTGCCCTTGATAAAGCGATAAATCGCGATAAGCTAGGCAAAGTCCAACGTACAGCTTGTCTCTGCATGAATGGTGCACTGCGCACTACCCCCTCTGCTGCAATGGACATTCTGTTTCACCTGACACCCCTGGACATCTTTAGCAAGCAAGTGGCTGCTAGTGCGGCTATCCGCCTCAAAACAACGTTCCAATGGTCCGAGAATGAAATCGGCCACGCATCTATTCTGAAAAAAATTAGAATCCTCCCCAGTAACATAGACTACATCACCCCTCAAACCCTTTTTGACAAAAACTTCAAGGTCAAGATCCCTCCCAGAACATTCTGGGAAGGGCTACCCGTCGAAAATAAATCAATCCATTTTTATACCGATGGATCCAAAACCGACGAGGGGGTAGGAGGTGGTGTGTTCTCTGACAGGCTGAATCTCAGCCTCTCCTTTCGACTCCCTGATCACTGCAGTGTGTTCCAGGCAGAAATCTTGGCTATTAAGGAAGTCCTGTCGTGGCTGAAGAAGAACGTGATATCCATTACGGATATCTGGATCTTCTCAGATAGTCAAGCTGCATTAAAATCCCTGGATTCTGGGTCCACAAACTCTATCGTAGTCCGTGACTGTCGATCATCTCTAGTGGAGATGGCGAAGCATTTTAACATCCACCTATGCTGGGTGCCAGGACATACAGACATTCCAGGGAACTGTAGGGCGGATGAACTCGCCAGAAAAGGAACCACACTGCCCCTTTTACCTGATAAAGGTTCACTAGGCATCCCAATCGCTACATGCAAACTCATGTTTATGAGACAGACCATTGAGAACTGTAACCTTAGGTGGACAAGTGGCAACACTTGTCTAGCGACAAAGCAGATTTGGCCAAAGCTGGATCTGAAACGCTCTAAGTGTTTGATTTCTCTAAACAGACTTCACATTGGCGCTATAATTGGTGTGATCACCGGACACTGTCTCATAGGTAGACATGCAACAAGGCTTGGCGTCCACGCAAATGACTTCTGCAGAAGCTGTATGGACGAGGAGGAGGAGGAGACAGTTCTCCACCTTCTCTGCACGTGCCCTGCTCTTTCTCAAAGACGTAAACTCCATTTAGGATCCTTCTTTTACAATGATCTTAACGATCTCATTAACACCGACATAAAAAGTCTGTCAAGCTTCATCAGAAGCTCCAAATGGTTCAACGAGTAGGAGGATGATACATCCGTGTGGCATCACAATGGGCCTGTCACTGGCCTAAGTGTGTCGGTCTCGGCCGACAGCCACTACAACCTAACCTAACCTAAGGGAACAACCATTTTCAAAATAGCCGTTTAGAGAAGGAGAAATGCCCAGGAAATCCGGTGGGTAGAGTTCATTAACAATGCTGAAACGCTGCTTCTTGTGGATGACGAACAATTATTACACAGGTGGCAACAGTATTGTGAAGGACTTATAAATGAACAATTTCCTCAAATATATTTTCCGAGAGCCGTTCCTTACAATGAGGAAGTACACGACATTACTGTCGAAGAAGTTAGGAAGGCGGTCAAAGACTCGAAAAAACCGAAAATCAGTTGGACCTGAGTTCTGGATGGGCGACATCGGATCCAAATAGCTCACGATTCTTATATCCAAACTGATGAGAGTCGACCCAATGCCTAACCAGTGGAGGGCAAGTTTTCTTCCTACTATGTTGAGAAGAGACTATGATAATAACAGTTCAATCAAGCTGATGTCACTCACCATGGAGATCGTTGGGCGTGTATTAGATAGCCGAATATGAACAATAATACGGCTATCTGAAGCCCAGTGCGGGTTTGTTGCAGGTAAATTAAACAAAGATGCAATCCAAATTATACGGATTATGATGGAAAAACATCGTGATTCCTTTAAAGGATGTGCATATGGTGTTGGTTGATTTTGAAAAGGCCTTTGATAGGCAAACTAGGGGTCTGTTGTGGGTGGCGCTAAGGCAACGAAAAGTTCCAGAAACCTACGTGCATGAATGATGGAGTAAAGACAAGAGTTAGATGGCCCGCTTGCGTTGCCTTGGAGTTCCAATCAAGTTGGTGTGCACCAGGGAAGCGTCTTAAGTCCCTTGCTATTTGGTTAGTTAAGTTAATTTCATCAATCAGATTACAATCATTTTAGACTAGATACAGAATACAAAAGATCATATAATTGTTCGGAGGAAATATACAATATAACTAAATAAATATTAATATAATTAACATTATTACTATAACTAACATTTTTTATTTATAACTCTACAATTAATATATACAAATTAATGAAAGAAAGATTAAGTTTTTATATTTTTTAGGAAGTTACAATTTGAATATGATTTAACACATGTTTTTTAAATGTATCTCTGGAAACATCAAGATTAAAATCAATCCTATTGCAAATTAAATTTACTTGTCTAGTGCAACGCGAAATGGGTTCATTACGGTCATATTTAGTACAGTCCTTGATTATCTGCTTGTGGGAAAAGTGACGGTCTCCAAAGTGCATCAGTTATTCATTGGTGACGATGGAGTCATCATTAGCGAGGATCAAACGTCCCTGCAATGAACACTTGGTGTATGGATGGACGTTGTGGATGGGAATGGGTCTTGTATTAGTCCGAACAAAAAACAGATTACTAGTGCCGCCCGTTCTCTGATCCACTGCGACTTATTCCTGACTTTTGTATGAATGGAAGAGTGATTCCCAAGTGCGAAAAGTTAAAATATCTGGAATATAGGATCAATAAGTGATGGGAAAACTCAGCTATCTTCTGTGATCGGAAAATGCCACCTTAGGGCTCTGATATAAAGATGCTTTGCATGACAGCAGGAGTAACAAAGATTGATCGAATAAGAAGTTTCAAGATCCGAGGAAGAATTCACCTTCAAAATCGAGAGGCCTGTCATTATTTTCTGAGGTCGGACCAGCGAACCCTATAGTGGGACCAGTAGGGATGAAGTCAAGTTGGCGGGTTGTGATCAATTGAATCCTGATCATAGCCTCACCGCCAATAAAGGAAGAACAAGATCATTATATACATAAATTAGCTGCCCCGCTTCGCTTTGAGTGTTTGTTTATAAGAACAAAAACCAAAATTGAACATGCTACTTTCAAATAATCAAGAGACTTATTTAATTACCTATATATTAATTTTATTATTTCAATCAATAGTGATCACTGAAATGTTCAAAGTAATTGAAAACAGAGTTATTCTTACAACTATACCCTCATTCTACATTGCGATAGTATTATATTTCTCGTCGTCACCAGTGGCACCAGACTTTTTTTATGGGGTTATGTCAAGCAAGAGGTGTACAAAACGAAACCAAGGAATTGAAGCAGTCCATTAAAACAATAATTGAGGCGATCCCGACTTCAACTTGAATGAACTTCAGACCGCAATGAATAATTTTCTGATCAGGTGTCGCATATGCGTGGATGAGCACGGAGTTCATTTACGGTCTATCATCTTCAAAAACAATTAGTTATATAAAATTAAATTGAATTTTCTATACAATAAAAAAAAACAAAATAACTTGATTAAAAAAAAGTTTTTTTGAATATCTTATTGTAGCACAATTGGTGCGCCACCCTGTATTAACACTACACACCAAAATTCTCCAGATTCCCTTTTTCCCGTTCCGATTCAATCCGTTTTTTTCGATGTGCGCCCAATTTGGGAAAATCGTTTTTGAATATTATCGCATTTGAGTACACGACATGTCAAAACCCGCATATACATGCGGCACTAACGTCACAAAAATTGCACCATGTTTGTTGCATATTCGGAACATGCCGAATTTACCCTAAAAGCAATATGATTGCATGTGACATGTACATGCGACAATAGCATGTACAGACGAGTAGAAAATATGCCGAGTATACGGCATACGGCAAACTGTGCATGTGCAACATGCGCACAGACATAATATAGCATGTACATTGTACACGCGGGTTTCGAGTACAAGACATGGGAAAATGACGCATGTTTCCTTCTCACTACTTTTGATACATGTTTTTTGTTAATAATTACTTATTTATTTATGTCGTGCTAAGCTAACAAATTTCATATAAATGCAAATAATTTAAGCTAATTCCAGAGGTACATATGTAATCTATATACATATACGAGTATATAAAAAAAAACACAAATATGGGTGTTTATTGCCGGTGTTTGGCCAGACGCGTTAGCCGATTCCAATGAAATTTTTTTCCATGAAAGGTGACGTCTGTAGGAAGGTTTTTTGTATGTTCGATGTCTGTATCTGCATCGGTGTGTGAATTATGGGCATTTGAGTGAGCATACGATGCAGATACAGACACCGCATATATAAAAAATTATCGTACAGCTACAGACGTCACCTATTTTGTTATCCGAACGCGCATATGAAAGAGGAATACCACACGAACGTTTCAAGCCTATTGTGGTATTTGTGCGCACTTTGATTCTTGAGATATCGTGTGTTCAATGTTTTATTCAAATAACTCTCATTGAATTTTTTTGCATTTTTTTTTTGGGAATCGGACATCGGAAAGTTGCTTTTCCGACAATGATAACACTCGGTGTGAAAGTGAATGAAATGTGATTCTATCGAAGTTTTTTACTTTCGCTGTGTAGTTTGATTCGCACAAGTAAGCTGACATAGGCGCCTGCCAGACAACAAGCACCTACCTTAAGCTGAACAACGAAGTTGCGTGAACGGCCTCAGCCATGCGGAGAAAAACCTGCAGTCCCTTTCGCCGGTTGATCTCAAATCAGCAATCATAATATATATAAGACAATAATAAGGAAGTCTACCCGAACATATTTGCCAATAGAATTCTCGGGCACGGGCAAAGCCGGGCGGGTGCAGCTAGTACATTAAATACAATTTATTTATTTTTCATCTCATAAGATCTTCCGGTTCAGGAATTGAATGATCCTGATGCATGCGAATTTTATGATTAAGTTGTGTATATGACGTCTTATTTGTATAGTCAATGAAATAAATAATGATGATAAAATTTTAATATGAAAAGAACATTTTGGAAAAATATCCTTTTTTCAGGCATTAAGGACCTTTTTTGGTCTTTCAAGCGCCTCATTGTAAAAAAAACTTTTTACACAGAAACGCATCACGGTTTCCCAATAAATTTTGTATAAAAATCTACAAAACATAAGGCAGCGGAAATTCGTGCTGGCGCATGTTTGGGACCTGTACATAGTGTACATGGCAGAATCGAAAAAAATGTCTCATGTTATCACAGTCGACATGCGGCTTGTGAGTTAATAAAATAAATACCACATGTATCCATGCGACACTCATGCTGCATGTAATGCGCATGTACATGTTGGCTAGATGCGGCAGTCAGTAATATAAAGAGTACACGGAAGTGAAGTCCAAAAAAAACTTCGAACCCCCTTTTAATCCCCTTAAAGGGAACTTTCTTAAGAAACCCGTCTATCTACGGTCTTGTGCATAATGAACCTACCCTGCTGAGTTTTACAAGCTTCTTACTCTAATGGCTTAGGCCGTTCCGTGATTATTTGGTTTTTTTTTCAACTTCTTTTATAGAGTAAGATATCAATAGTAAAAAAGGCGCAGCTACCTGAGCTGCCAGCTCCTAATTTAAATAAAAATGGGAGCACTGTTTAAGCTTAGATTTGTGGTTTGAATGTTTCGGTAGTGAGAGTAGTAAATAATTCGTATCACGATGCTACATCAAAATGTAAGGAATTTGCAAGCAATTTTTCGCACTCATTTTCGTCGGTTCCAATTTGCTAAATTGTTGTTGTGCGAGTTCGTACTTACTGAATCTACACCGTTCCATATATTGGTGGTTTAAATTACCTCTTTTATAAAAAAAAAACATTAAAAAGGAAGTCCACAAAAATTTAATCATCTCTGGAAATTACATTTTCCCTCAGCAACAAAACAACCACAATCCACATATAAACCATAAAGAAGAATTTAAATCCGGAAATAGCAATATCCCAAAGACCTAAGCTGAGAATATGCCTGGAATTACCATCATCTTTTTTGGTAAAAATGCCACTTCCCACTATCATCCATTATGCAATGCTCTTTCAAAGATTCAAACTCATATCCGTAAGTCTTGAGTTATAACCACAACCTAGTCACTTCACATTTGAAAGTGGTGAAAAAGTCGAACCGCAATGCAAAGCGCCTTATATCGGGTCGTGGCCAAATTGAAAGTATACTTCAATGCGTCTATTGGCATTAAGGCATACATTGCTGGCATATGGCAGGTGCGTGTGTGAACTTCCTGATGTGATACTATCCAACTACGGACATCATTATCCCAAAGAATGAAAAGATATAGAACATTCCTTTCTAATGGAATTGGATGATTCTCAATTTACACAGCTAGACACCATTAACTAGTGGATGAGCAAAAGGGACGATGATTCCATTCGAAGCGTAAATTGGAAAAGTTTGCTTTTTTGCGCTAAAATAAGGAGAAAAACTTTAAATTAATTCTTTATCTCGCAGAGAAGGATTGGTTTCTTTTGTTTGCAAGAATGTTTCTGTATCAGTATAGACTTATGGATGAAAATGTTGTCTTCTGAGTGGATTTATCCTAAAATAAAAAAAAAAATCGTCTACCAACTTCGGCAAATGTGCAACAAATGGAAGAATAGAGTTTTCAATTTGAGCGTTGAATTTGATTGGTGGACAAACTGTTTGAATAGGGGACGACTTTTTTTTTGTAAAGTTATCATTTTTATGAGTGGTACTAAGTAGACGTGCGTGAGTTAGCAGCTGGATAAAGTTTATTTCCAAAGCCCAAAATCACTTGCCAAGACGTTAAAACTCGTTAATAATAAACATAACATCGTTCTATATAATAAAATTCTGACAAACCACTGCAACTACATTAATATAAGTTAATTTCCGGCAGACGGCTATTTCGGCCATGCTCGTGTTCTCAAACACAAACTATTATACATATATTTCATGAAATAAAGAATTTAATCTATCAATCTTATAAGTTAATTCTTTAAATTGTGGTTCTGTAAAATCAAAATTATATACGTAATCTCTCCAGTTGTCAGTGCTCTCATATTATAACTTGAGTGAAACATAAGCCTTTTTTCCCTTAACGCTTGCGCTTTGAAGACATGCTGGTACTCAAGAGGGGGTCTTGAGTACCAGCATGTCTTCAAAGAGCAATCGGCCTATGTGCTCTCCATCCAGCAAAAAGCCGTTTTCATCACCAGCATCGAAGCAACAAAAAAAAAATTAACACTTGATGACAGCACAGGGGAAATTTGGACTAAATTAGAGGAAGCTCTTCTTAAACAAAGTGAGTCTATTACATCTTCTCTTACCTTAAGAATTGCTGAATTCGAAGAGAGATTATGGAAAAAAATTGAGACTGATATTGCCACACTAAAATCTTCAATCGAAGATATAAACAATATTAATATTATTGAAACACATCTTAATGATATCAACACAATAAAACGCGAAAACGAACAACTTAAGGAGCAACTCAAACAACACAGCGAGACCATATCTAATATTATTACACGTATGGAACAAACAGAAGAAAAACATCAACAAAAAGAAATTAGCACCGATGCACTTCTTCGAGGTGTTCCGTTTCTACCGACGGAGAATCTTAAATCGATTTTCAACCACTTGTGTGCTCACATTGCCGGTTTCCAACCACCTTCACTAAAAAGTACGAGTGCGGGTCAATAAGTCCGTGACTTTTGGAATAAAACACAGATTTTTTGATAAAATTTTTTTTTTATTTTTCAACGTAGTCTCCCTTGAGCTCTATAAACTTTGTCCAACGCTTCTCCAATTTTTTTATCCCTTCCAAAATGTTTTGTCGAGGTCCTCAAAATAGGCCTTTATTTGCGAGATGACTTCATCATTGGAGTCAAATCTTTTTCCACCAAGCCATTTCTTCAGGTTTGGGAACAAGAAGTAGTCGCTTGGAGCCAAATCTGGAGAATAGGGTGGATGAGGGAGCAATTCATAGCCCAATTCATGGTTTTTTGCCATGGCAACTGCACATGTGTGCACCCTTGCATTGTCTTGGTGGAAAAGAACTTTTTTCTTGGCCAAATGAGGTCGGTTTTTTTTCAAATCGTCATTGAATCGGTCCAATAAGTTGGCATAATATTCCCCATTGATTGTTCTTCCCTTTTGAAGGTAGTCAATGTGGATTATCCCGCGTGCATCCCAAAAAACAGTCGCCATAACTTTATTGGCTGACAAACCCACCTTGGCCTTCTTTGGCGCCGATTCACCCTTAGAAACCCACTGTTTTGACTGTTGTTTGGTCTCTGGTGTGTTGTGATGGATCCATTTTTCGTCCACGGTTACAAAACGGCGCAAAAACTCCTCCATATTGCGATTAAACAACGCCAAACCTTCCTGTGAAGTTGTTACACGATTGCGTTTGTGGTCGACTGTGAGCAAACGCGGCACCCATCTTGCGGAAAGCTTTCTCATGCCCAAGTGATCATTCAAAATTGAAACCACTGAGCCATGCGAGATCCCTACGGCTTCCACAATATCTCGCACTTTCAATCTTCGGTCGGCCAACACCATATCGTGAATTTTTTCGATTGTTTCGGGTGTAGAGACCTCAACTGGGCGTCCAGGACGTTCGGCATCTTCAGTGCTTGTACGGCCACAACGAAATTCAGTAAACCACTTTTTTACCATTGAAATCGATGGTGCAGAGTCCCCATAGTATTTTTCAAGCTTAGCCTTGGTCTCGGTAATGGTTTTTTTTCGCAAGAAATAATGCTTAATAAGCACACGAAATTCACTTTTTTCCATTTTCTCCTCAAATTAGTGACTAGTCTGATAAAAATAGCTGTCAAACACAAACTAACTGACGCAGCAAGTTTAAATTTTGACAGGAGTCAACTGACAGATGCCTGTTGACAGGAGCAGTGTTGCCGTTTCAGTAAAGAGGTCAGAAATTCAAAAAGTCACGGACTTATTGACCCGCCCTCGTATTTTCCGATTTAAATCAACGAATAATTATTCACACCCGCCAATTGTGATTACATTTTTGTCACCGTACGATAAAAGTTCCGTACTGCGATCGATTGCGAATTACCGAAAGACTACGAAACAACCACTTCGCCTTCGAGATTTGGGATTTTATGACAGCAATGACTCCGCGGTTTTCATTCACGAATGTTTAACGGTCAGAAATCGCTCTCTCTTGCAATACGCACTTAAACTCAAGAAAGATCACAAACTGTTTTCTGTGTATACTATGCGTGGGCTTGTTCATATAAAACATAGGGACGGGCTACAGTCCGCTTAGGCGAACTGTTGGATACCCTATTCTTATTCCTATCCCTCATAAGTGGGCGTGACAAAAGTCTAAGTATGGTTGAATTGTTAAGAACGCTCTACATATTTTGTTATACAACATTTAAAGGATTTTATCAAAAAAAACGCTCCCTTGCTCAAACTTGGGTGTTTCAAGAAAATTGTTTTATTTAATTGTGGGCGTGTCGGTAGGCGGATTTAAAAAAAATTAACACATGAGCATAAAGGGCCCCTAGAGAGTATATATTATAAATTTCAGCTCCCTAGCTCACTTTAAATTTTCAAAAAAAAATAATAATAATAATTGTGGGCGTGCCAGTGGGCGGATTTTGAAAATATTTACACATGAGCATAAAGGGCCCATAGAGACCATATATTAAAAATTTCAGCTCCCTAGCTCAAACTTTGGATTTTCAAAAAAATTGTTTTATTTATTTGTGGGCGTGTCAGTGGGCGGATTTTGAAAATATTTATACATGAGCTTAAAGCTCCCCTAGAGAGTATATATTAAAAATTTCAGCTCCCTAGCTCAAATTTTGGTTTTTCAATAAAATTGTTTTATTTTTTTGTGGGCGTGGCAGTGGGCGGATTTTGAAAATTTTATATCCCGAGCAGTTTTAGGGGTCATAGATCATATATAAAAAATTTCAGCTTCCTAGCTCAAAATTCGATTTTTTCCAAAATTATGTTTTTTTGAGTTTGTGGGCGGATTTCAAAAATTCGTAAACTTGATTATTTCGGGACCCTAGAGAGTATATGGTTAAAATTTCAGCTCGCTAGGTCCAGTTTAAAGGCCTAATTTTTGCCGACGGACGGACGGACGGACGGACATGGCTAGATCGACATTACTATCGATGCTGATCATAAATATAGTAACTTTTAGGGGTCTACGGGCAATATTAAGGTATGTTACAAACTATGCGTCAAAATTAATATACCCCTAGAATAGGGTATAAAAAAACCGAAACGAGAAATCAATAACAATTACTAATGCTGAGGACTTAACTGCTCTTGCTGCTGGCCCGACGACAACAAATGCAGCTGATCACAATTATTGAGAACAAGAAGACATCAAACGTAAAAAGAATGTTTTTCTTCATCATTATTCTTTATTATTTTTTTATTATTACTATTAATACTATTATTATTACTTTTTTTTTCATTTCTAATATTTGTTTTTTGTATTATCCTCTTTCCCATTGTACCTTTTGTAAATATATGTTTATTATCGAAGTTGCGCATTTACTCCGGTGACACGTTCTATCGTACTTGTGTTAAGGTGTGCTTTATTAGCCGCCAATTACTAGTAGCTCATACTAATGGTTGGCCCTAGCGTTATGAATAACAAAGGGAATTCCACAATCGCTATGCATAGTGACATCTCTCGAGTTATGGTTGACATTTGGTGTAGTCAGCGTACTGGTCTGCAGGTCTGTTGTTTAAATGCTCAGAGCTTACTTCCAAAAATTGATGAATTCAGATACTTGTTTGCAGATTCAAAGGTGGATGTTGTGTTTGTGACTGAAACATGGTTTCGGCCTGACTTTAATGACTCATTATACGGGTTAAGAGGTTTTGAACTGTTTAGAGGGGACCGAGTGGGACGGATTGGCGGTGGAGTCGCCATTTATGCGCGTTGTGGGTTAAAACCAGAACTTGTGTGTCAGTCCTTACCGAATGATGGTACTTATTTTATATTTATTAAAATTGCAAAGACAACAACATTTTACTCGGTTCAGCCTATAGACCTAACAAATACATTGAAATAGCACCATTATTAAATAAAATAGATGAATTGGCCAACATTTCACCTTATATTATATTAGGTATAGATTTTAATAGCAATCTGCTCTTAGAATCAGCACTTTCTGATGACATGAGAGCTCTTAACTTACGTCCAGTAAACACGTCAACTCCAACTCACTTTACCAAGAAATCGAGCACCCTGCTTGATGTATTTTTTGTCAGCCACTTAAACAAAGTCCTTCACTATAACCAGCTATCTGCATCCTGTTTTTCTCACCATGACCTTATACACCTAACTTTTCAGTGTGAACCTATTGTTTCGAATAATACATAGTTATAGCTATAGGGACTTTAAAAACATCAATTATAGTTTTTTGGAACGTGACTTAAGGTCGGTTGATTGGCCTCAAGTTTTCAGAATGATATCTGTTGATGAGCAAGTCTCCTTCATTCAGGATAATATTAACTATCTTTTTAATGTCCATGTTCCTTATAAGACAAACATTTTGAGATACAATGACCATCCCTGGTTTAATAATAATTTAAAAACCTTAATTAACAAACGAAATATGGCGTATAATACGGGAAAACGTTTTAGACTGGAGGTATTTCGTAAGGTTTATACTGACTTGAGAAATAGAGTTGTATTTCAGATTAGGGAATCAAAAAAACGATTTTACTCGTCTCGACTAAATCCTTCTCTGGCTCGTCATAACCTTTGGAAAAATTTGAGGGATATAGGTGTTGGTAAGCGTTTGAATAATAATTCAGTTACCAATATTGACTGTGATGAGCTGAATAAAAATTTTACATCGCTCTCATCATCTGAGCCCAATGGCAGCTCTATCCTCTCAAGTTTTTCGGAAGCGGACAGCTTTACCTCTGGGAGATTTAGTTTTGCCGCCGTTAATGAAGAAGATGTTTTAAAATTCTGTTTATCCATAAAATCTAATTCCGTTGGATTCGATGGCATTCACCCAGTATTCCTGAAGGCGACTCTTCCCTACACTTTAAAATACATAACCCATGTCTTTAATGTGATAATCATGACTGGAGTTTTTCCTAGCATCTGGAAACGGGCAAAAATCATCCCTGTTCCAAAAAGCTGTAATGAGTATCGCCCAATAGCAATTCTACCATTCTTATCCAAAGTTTTTGAAAGGGTCATGAACACGCAGATAAGGCTATACTTGGATCACCATGACATGTTATGTCAAAGTCAATCTGGCTTTCGTCCTAACCGCAGCTGCACGACAGCTTTAATAAATGTAGTCGAAGAAATAAGGCAGAGTGTGGATAAGGACCATGTAACTTTTCTTACACTCTTAGATTTCTCAAAAGCTTTCGACACTGTCAATCACCATATTTTATGCGGCAAACTAAGGGCGAAATTCCAGTTCATGTCATCCTCAGTGAAACTTCTTTTCTCGTACCTACTCGTATCCCTTAGATACCAAGCAGTGGTTGCTGATAACCTCCTTTCTTCCGCTAAGCAGAGGTGTCCCTCAGGGATCTATACTGGGACCTTTACTATTCAGTATGTACTTACATATGTATGCTGACGATGTGCAGCTTCGGTATAGCTGTCCTCTGGATTTAATTGAAAATGGAGCTTGCGAGTTAAATGATGATTTAAATAAAATTTTGCTCTGGTCCCGATCAAATGGACTCCGTTTGAATCCATCCAAGACCAAATGTTTGATTATCTCTAGAAAACCTTCAGACACTTCATACTTTCCACAAATACAACTCAACACTACACCCATTCAGTTTGTTGAGTCAGCAAGAAATCTAGGATTAGTCTTTAACCTGGACCAACCATATACAATTGGCAATGGTGGCTTACGTATGTTATGGGCCACCCAAAGAATTACTCCAATTAAAACAAGAATGATACTTGCAAAGTCACTACTCATCCCCCTATTATTATTTGGGTGTGAAATTTTTTGCAACTGTGAAAGCAGGCATAGGAGGAAACTGAATGTTGTATTCAACAGCCTAGCAAGGTATGTTTTTGGTCTGCGGAGATATGAACATATTTCTACATATTCTAGACAAATATATGGTTTCACTCTGGAAGACTTATTTGCTCTAAGGACCTTAACAATGCTCAACAATATTTTGCAAACACGAAAACCACCGTATCTATATAGCAAAATCCAGTTTTCCTCATCAGGTAGAAATTGTAATCTAACACCAGTACGCTACTCTTACCTCGTTTCGAATCGTCAATTTTTTGTACATGCGATTCGGTTGTGGAATTCCCTCCCCCAAACAATAAGGATGGTAGGATGTGGCACTCGGTTCGTAGCAAGGCTTAGGCAACATTTTGAGGCGCTTCGATGATAGACTTTTACCCCCCCCCCCCCCCCCCCCCATCCACCTACTCAAAGATTGTCTATATTTTAGCTGGCTTTAAAGCTTGCTCTTTGTAAAATTTAAGTTTGGATTGATTTTCTTTATTTTCTATATTTTATCCTTTTTTGAACTTTATCAATAATTATATGCTGTAACTTAGATTTCACTCACTTCATGTAATAGTTTTTAATACTGAAGCTTACACTACCTTAAAAGATATTGTATCTTACTGTGTAAGTTAAATCGATATAAATAAATAAATATAAAATATGAAGAAAAAAAATATGAAAGTAGCTTTGTCGTGTTTAATTATTAATATTTTCATTGTGTGATCTTTGTTTATTTTGGGAAGGGACTTGGCTTGCACAGGATAGGCCAAAAGCGTAAAATGAACTACAGCGCTTTAGAGAGGACCAAACTAATTGAATTTTATTTTGAAAATAATTACTCAATATTTAGGAAGTCACATTTGACCCACCCTGTATTTAAGCTAATAAAGCGCAGCTGAGGTGCAAGCATTGATTTTATTAAAAGGATCATTTGTAACTATTTTAGATTCGTAAGTAAAAACCGTTTCCCCCACCCAGTATCGAAGAGGTGAGCACGGTCGTAAAAAAGCTAAAGTACAACAAGGCTGCCGACTCTGCTGGTTTACTAGCTGAGATTTTGAAATACATAGGTGATGTTTTGGTGGGACGCATGTACCAAACCATCAGCCAAGTATGGATGGAAGAAAGCATGTCCGATGACTGGACAATCAGCTCAATCAGAAACTTACTCCGTCGGATATGGAGGAGCAGATATAACCGCAAACTCGATATGTACCAAGATGTGGATGTAGTCCAAAAAGCTAATTACCCGTCGACTGCACTGACTCGGCCACATGCAGCGAATGGAAAATAATGCACCAATGCAAAGCAGAAGATGGAAAGCTGCAATATCTCAGGAGGCAGAGACTCTTCACGGGTCGTGAGCCCGTTAAGTAAGACCAAAGCTAAATTTGGGAGCTCCCCTTTATTATGATCGCAATGATCTTATAAGCAATGACATTAAAAGTCTTTCAAGCATTATTAAAAGTTCCAACTGGTTCAACGAGTAGGAAGATGATAGATCCATGTGGTATCACAATAGACCTTCTATTGGTCTAAGTGTGTCGGCTTCTGCCACAACAACCACTACATCCTAACCTAACCAGTGGTCTACCGGTAATATTAAGGTATGTTACAAACTATGAGTAAATATGAATATACCCTTAGAATAGGGAACAAAAACAAATAAATTTGGTGACGTTCTCGTATAGTTTTAGCGTAATAAGCTTTTTAAAATCCCAATTTTCAACACAAGATTCCATAAACAGTAATTTGTGTAGGGGCCTGTTGCCCACCACGCAACCCCCTACTTGGGCTATCTGGATCTGGAGGAGATGCGAGGTTGGATATATGCAAAGTTGAAGTCATGTATTTTATTGTAAAGTGTTGCCGTTATTATTATTATTTTTTTTACAAAATTGCCCCTTTCGCCGAAACGGATGGAAATAGAGGAGGGTCCCATATCCATGTCAAAATTTGCTGTTTTTCCTGAAAAGTGGAGTCCCGGCGTCCTATCGACGGCAATGATGTGTCAAAGTGACCCGATAGTGACCCAATAGAGTCCCCAACGTAAACCCTGGCTTTACCAATAATAAATTGAATGTGCAGCTCAAAAAATTAGTCTCGCTATTAAGTGAATAAATCTACAAATTTAAGGTTCACACTAAATTTATTATTGGAGGGGGCGTTTGTGAATATAGCTCTTAATTAGGTTAACAAATTTCCTTGCTTACTCCCAGCTCATCTGAATATTATCTGTCCAACTCATTAACATGCAAATGTGCAGTTGTTTCAAATACATATTTTTATTACAGTAATAAGACAGGCTTCCAAACAAAATTCCAGGCCGGAGAAAGTCCGTACATATCTCATTTTTTTTGGTTTGAGTAATCACGACGACTAACAAGAAAAATGCATTTGCACGAAATGGCAACAAGTAGATTCATTGCTTCGAAATCCGATTTCCCAAGTGAATTGGCTTAGTACAACCGCTATTATGTTCGTGCATAAAAAAAGCCTAGTAGTACCTATTTATATCCCTCCGTTATTTAGATTCTCCTCATGATTCCCACCACGCTTCTTACAACAGCTAATGTGTAATGCACCAACACCGACAATTGAACCTCAAATCGCCTCAAAGTTCTGAACAATGGCACGATTCTCGGTACACTCGCATGCACCTGTTACTGCATTTAATTTCGCAACAAACGGCATGCAGTGAACATGAGTCGGAGCAACAAATAAGAAACCATCAACAAATGCCTACTTCACTAACGAAGTGGAGCAGTTTCTGCATTGTTTAGTCAGATACAACAATTCCACGCGCACTTAGGTGAGTACACTCACCAAAAAGGTGTGCCCTCTTTAAGCGTCGCAGTAAAAAAAATCACCCACCAGACTGACATTTAACGAGCGCAACGAACAAATTTAGCGGATGCAGTTCTGTTCTGCATCAAACAACCTGCGAAGCACACAAAGCCGGCACTAAATATATCATAAAGCAACTCAAAGTGACACCAGTACCATAGAAGGGCTTCAGGAATGGTGTCCCGCTCATGCATGGTTAAATACTTAATTGCCCGTCTGTGAGGTTGCCTAATGGCGATCCAACTCGCATATGTCGCACATCCATATCCGGTCTTTGAGGGATATCCCACATCGCTCGTAAGCCTTTGTCATTGTATCCTTTTGCATTCCGATTTGAATTGAACTGACAAAGCGGATGGAAACAGGTGACCTCCTAGTATGTCCTGGTTTCGTTTTCCTTTTCTAAAGGATTGTATAATCCCATTTGTTAATATCACAGCTTTGTTTTGATGGCAACGATGAATGTTCATCACAGGTAAACAAAGCGATGCTCTTAAGGTGTATCTAGGTTCTTGCTGATAACAGTTTTGTGAAACAAATAAGTCCTTGTTGAGTATATGATAATGGCGAATGATGTCGCCGTTAGCGAACTAATTATTAGCGAATAAATATAATTGGGCTGATTCTGACAGGAGATGATGATAATTGACTTTGTTTTTGTCTCTTTGGAGAGGTGCACATATTTGTTCTTGTTTTCTTGTCAACAGATTAATGTATTGTTGTTGCTCAAATCGAAAACGTTTGTTTGGGAATTTGGAAGTAGGTTCTTTGTTGACATTATTACCACACGATGTTCCTATAATTCAAGTGGTTTTTGTGTCAAAACGTATGAGCAGTTAGCCTGCCATGTATCCGTCAATTTACATTGTCTATAGATGATGTAGGTACCTACCTTTAATTTTTTGATGTTTTTATATCAGTTTTATACAAGCACTTTGTAAGGATTTTGAAACTAAAGTGGGGTATAGAAACACAATTATTATCAAACTATTCCTTCCTTCTATTGAATCTGTCTCTTTCTCTTTTATAGGTTTGTCTATAACAGCATCCTGTATCTATCGTGAACACAAAAGTAATTTCAATTTAAAATAGCAATTGAGCACTCGGGTGAAGCACTTACTTCCTCCTTCTGTGTGTCAAATTGAAATGATTTTTCACCCTAAGGACCGATCAGACAGTCATCGAACCAGCATTGTCATCCCAACCATTCGCAGAGAAAAAACAAAAAGCCTCATTTTAACCGAAACGAAATAAGGACGGCAATCAAAGAAAATTACTGTCATTAGACAAACAGACACTTTATACTGAACGGTTTTTCAAGGACAACTACCTTTGTCTTTTCGTTTCTCTTGAATGGCGCAGAAGAGACGGCTCTTAGCTATGATACACTGGCTCTCAGCTAAGACTTTTCATTTTACCAAACTTAGCAGGCAGCACAATTGAAGCAAAAAGAAAAGGCGAAGGACAAACTTCAGCACGAAAGCACGACACGACTTTGTCAGAACGTCATGACGTGCTTGGAGAATGAATTTGTATTCCCACCGACAGAACAAGGATATCAGTAGCATCCTTTGTCTTGCTGCGATTCCTGTTGCTGCCATCGGCACACCGTGCTATTGCTTCTGCTGCTACTCGTATTGCCACACAAGGACATTACACTCCATTATTATTGTAGAGGAAATCAAGTTCAATGCCTTCGACTTTGTCGAGTCGTCCTCGTTCCGGGCACTCCGCCCAATCACCCATCTTACAGATGCCGTTTTGAGATACATACACAAATAAATAAAGGTCTCATTCAATGTTTCTGTTCGAGATAGCGCAGCGACCAAAATAATGGATGGGTACACAAAAAAAGGAAAAATTAACAAAGTTCTCGCCTCAATGAGATCAGACGGAGCAAGTAAATCTTTGTGCTGGCCATAAAGTAGTAGCTTGTGTCCTGTTTTCTTTTTCTTTATTTCCTCAATTTGTATAACGCCCACATTCTCGCACAGGAATCAAAAATAAGGTGGCTGGGTTTCCCTTAAAGTAGCCGGGAGCTGAATAATGCGAAACGAAAATTTAAGGACCTTCCAAAGATTATGCTGGGTTGTATTTCACTTAAATAACATTACCACTGCAAAGCTGTATCTGGGAGTTTATGGGGTAGTTCCTTGTGGTTAAAGAATCGTTCGTCGAATGAGCTTATAGCGTCACACTTGAAATTTAAGAATGGCCAAAGTTTTAATCGTCTTAGTCAAAGTTTTTGGTTTTGGTTGCGTTTAACTGAAACTCACGTACGTGAGCAGACTTCTTTTTTACAGATAGTATTCGGGACCTTAATTGAATTTTATCGGTTCGTTAGGATTTATCAGTGCAAATAATGACGCGATAAGTTTCCTTTGTTGCGGAATAGATGGTTTGACATCCACAATAAGGGGTTTCTAATTGAACTACGATAAGTTTTCGGATTACTTCTGTCTCTAAGACGTAGTGAAGTGAATCTAATTAATGGTCTGATGAATGTCTGGTGGACATGTCTGGCAGGGTACTAAAAGGAACAAAGGCAAAGTTTGAACATGACCTGGCTTAAAAAACATAATAATAGAAAAGTACAACAGTAAACAGCATAGAGCAATTAGTACCTAAATCATAACGAAAACTGGAATGTCACACCACACTTTTGCCGGCTATAACTAAAAAAGGGTTGAAAATGCATTGCCCTTTCCATATATATATATTTCATAAGTTGACCGCCATCGCTGGTTCTTATGATCTATGAAAAAAGCTCACTCAAAATATTGGCTAGTTTGACGATATGACAGAATTTATGACAATACTTTTAAACTGTAAGACTGCACAGAAAAAATTTGACGTTTTTCATAAATAGCGTAGAGTCCTCACGTCAAGAAGCTATCTCAGAGAAAATGTCGTGCGATCCGCTTAGGTCTTAAAGCCAAAACCTACCTACGAAACGCGTCAAAAAGGCTGGATATCAATCACCGTTCGTATAATCGCGAAAGAGAGCCAGCCTAAAAACTTCTGGATCACACAAATGCACATTCACTGCTTAAAATTGGAAATTCCGATTAGATGGCAACCATGCGTTCATCAGAAAACGCCAACGTCTCTGAGTAATATTTTAATCGCACAAATGACTCTGATACCCGTCTCTCCACAGAATTTTTTTCTTGTCCACAGTAGGGACACTTCCAGTTCGTTCGAAAAAGTTGTTTTGGATGTGGTGTCAGTAATTAAAGTCGTGGACCTAGGCACTGGTGTTGAGCCATGGATCACTCACCGGACGCCATCTCTATTCCAACCCCCGCACTGATCTTGAACATCCCTAAACACCTTAATTCCTAACACGTCGGAACTCGTATATTTCGAGCCGATTTTTGGCGTCACCGCTGTTAAAATCCCGCGAATTCATCCACCACACGTCCTTCTTTTCGTGTCTTGTGTAAGACTGATGGGACTTATCAGCCAATCATTTCCGACAGAGCATTGGGTACATAGTTTAAATTTTCTTTTTGTTTTTCACTACCGCTCATAAGATTAGCACGTTGAGTTTGTCAAGTAAACTGGGATCTAAAATGATCGCCATTGATGTGTGGCTATAGTACAAACACGGTGAATCACCAACTTGACGCCGATCAGTGTCTACCCTAATCACAAAACCCCGAAACCAACTTCACAAAAACGCGTAAGATCAGACGACCCTATTAAAACGCTGCTTCTTCATTTTAGGGAAACAAATGGATCCGCGAATTCTTTGCGTTGTATCAAGTTCTGTATTTCCAAGAAGCCAAAACACGACGACTGCATTGGCACGCCGGCTGGAAAGTAATAAACTAAAGCCAAAAACATCATCGACTCCCTGCCTGCGTTCGAGAACGGCGGACATTCTTTTAAAAGCCTAAGAGTAAGAGCGCTTGTCTGGATAACTAGAAGCAGCGTACCTGAGATCGTAATGAACAGAAGGCGGCAGTGACTCTTTCTTCACTTGTTAAACGACCAATATGTAAGTTTTTTTGTATACCCTATTCTAAGGGTATATTAATTTTGACGCATAGTTTGTAACAACCTTAATATTGCCCGTAGACCCCTAAAAGTTACTATATTTATGATCATTCGCGGGTGGCAACAGGTGCAGTAGTAGTGCATTCGCTTACTGAATCGAAGGTCGTGCGTTCGAATCCCGGCCAAGTCCATTACTTTATATCGAATACATGAAATCGTAATCTCCCTAAGCATCTTAGACACCACCCGTGGAGAAAAACCCTACAACTGCACCCAAACACTTCTTTCCTATCTCTCTATTCTTTCTAATAGTAAGTAGCACCCAAAAGCATGCAATGAAATGCGATAGTGCTGCTTGCTGTTAAACACAAATGCTTCCGCTGTGTTACGCACTATAAGGCTACTGTAACAACAGAAAAAATCCCTTTAGCGTAAGCAAATTATAAAAAAAAAAAAAAAAAATCTTCATCGATAGTAATGTCGATCTAGCCATGTCCGTCCGTCTGTCGGCAATAATTAGGCCTTTAAACTGGACGCATCGAACTGAACCATTTACTCTCTAGGGGCACAAAATAATCAAGTTTAAACATTTTTGAAATCCGCCCACAGACACGCCCACAAACTCAAAAAAAAAACATAATTTCGAATAAATCGCATTTTGAGCTAGAAAGCTGAAATGTTGATGTTGGGGCTAGTTGGAAAAATTGAGCGTCACAGTCATCGTCAGATTTTCAGCGTCACCGTCATGGTCAGATTTTCAGGTCAGATGGCAAAAAACCAAAGTTTGAGCTAGGGAGCTGAAATTTATAATATAGACTCTCAAGTGTAATGCTCATGTGTAAATATTTTTTCCAACAATTTAAAGAAAAAAGGCACATGAGCAATTCTTTTATTTCGTTATACATTTTCCAGTTTTAATTATGTTCAATTTTAGAAATTATTATGTCCTTACGAAACACCGGGAAGTTGTGTAGAAGTAGATTTGTTTTGAATAATTGAGGTTGTATAGCTTGAAGTTTGATTTGTACTTCGGTAACCGATGGCCGATTTAAGAATGTCACTTTTAGTTGTATTAAGGTTATTTACCAAGTGGTTCTTGGAGAACCAAATGTTCAATGTTATTTGACTAACAGATACTTGGAACAACAAAAAGGTCCTTAAAAGTCGAAAAAATGATATTTTACCAAAATGTTTGTTGTTCCTAGCACCCCTCATTCAAATAACATTGAACTCATACCGTGCCGTTTCTAAAGCCATTTTGGGAAAATATCCTTTTTCGGGTTTAAAGGACCTTTATTGTGGCTCCAAGGACCTCTTTGTAAAATAACCTGATGTGAAATAAAAGGGACATTCAATCAATTTATATTTTAAACGCAATATGCATAATAAATCCCAATAAATTATCACCATTATAGCAAAATAAAAAAAATTGATTTAGTTATTAGTTATTACCTAGGAAGCTAAAAAGCTACAGCTAAAAACTAAGCAACTTTTAGTTGTCATCCGCAACTACTCGTAACTTTGGCAACCTAACGAGCTTGTTCCACAACCTGCAACTAATAGCTAATAGCAAAAATTAGTTGTCATTATGATAGCTAACCACCAAATCGATTGCATTTTTAGCGCAGCTAATTTAACTACGTTAGTTACTTAGTTATGGCGTTAGCTAGATAACAAATTGGGTAGCTAACGGACAACTGTGCCTACATGTTTACACATCAACTATACCGTGAGTGCAGCGTGGCTCACACCTTCTTAGGGTTCCGGAGCCAAATGGCAAAAACGTAACCCTTATAGATTCGTCATGTCTGTCTGTCTGTCTGTTTGTCCGGGAATGTAACAGCCACTTTTTTCCGAAACTATAAGAGCAATACTGTTGAAGTTGGTAAGTAGATGTATTCTGTGAGCCGCATTAAGATTGTCACATAAAAATAGAAAAAAACAATAAATTTTGGGGGTTCCCCATACTTAGAACTGAAACTGAAAAAAAAAATTTCATTAAACCCATACGTGTGGGGTAACTATGGATAGGTCCTCAAAAATGATATTGAAGTTTCTAATATCATTTTTTTCTAAACTGAATAGTTTGCGCGAGAGACACTTCCAAATTGGTAAAATGTTGCCCCCCCCCCCCCCCCCTCTAACTTCTAAAATAAGGGAATGATAAAACTAAAAAAAATATATGATGTACATTACCATGCAAACTTCCAACGAAAATTGGTTTGAACGAGATCCAGCAAGTAGTTTTGTTTTAATACGTCATAAATCGTAAACCGCAATTTACCTTTCATTCAATCAACTCAAATATAAAAAAAAACATAGGGACGGGCTACAGTCCGCTTGGGCGAACTGTTGGATACCCTATTCTTATTCCTATCCCTCATAAGTGGGCGTGACAAAAGTCTAAGTATGGTTGAATTGTTAAGAACGCTCTACATATTTTGTTATATAACATTTAAAGAACTTTTTCGAAAAAAACGCTCCCTAGCTCAAACTTGGGTGTTTCTGAAAGCTGAAGCTGAATTTTTTTATATATGATCTATGTCTCCTAAAACTGCTCAGGATATAAAATTATCAAAATCCTCCCACAGACACGCCCACAAATAAATAAAACAATTTTATTGAAAAACCAATGTGTAAATATTTTCAAAATCCGCCCACTACACGCCCACAATTTAAAAAAAAAACTTTTTTTGAAAATCCAAAGTTTGAGCTAGGGAGCTGAAATTTATAATATATACTCTCTAGGGGGCCCTTTATGCTCATTTGTAAATATTTTCAAAATCCGCCCACTGACACGCCCACAATTAAAAAAAAAATTGTTTTTTTTTGAAAACTCAAAGTTTGAGTTAGGGAGCTGAAATTTATAATATATACTCTCTAGGGGCCCTTTATGCTCATGTGTTAATTTTTTTTAAATCCGCCTACTGAAACGCCCGTAATTAAATAAAACAATTTTATTGAAACACCCAAGTTTGAGCTAGGGAGCGTTTTTTTCGAAAAAGTTCTTTAAATGTTACATAACAAAATATGTAGGGCGTTCTTAACAATTCAACCATACTTAGACTTTTGTCACGCCCACTTATGAGGGATAGGTATAAGAATAGGGTATCCAACAGTTCGCCCAAGCGGACTGTAGCCCGTCCCTATGTTTTATTTAAATTTTGATTTAAGATATATATTTGGAGCCAAATCGCAGGTGTCCTCGCTACATACATGTATAGCATTGCATAGGTATCTCAATTTCAATTTGGCTCACCTCAATGAAAAAACCACTTAATGGAAGTTCTTGGTAACAAACACAAGCTATGAGAAGTTCATCACGATCTGCGCATCAGTTTTAAGCGAGCTATAATTTCGAGAGAATGCGTCAAATGTAGGCATGATCTTTCTAAGTTTGAATGTAGATACTACACATGCTGATCGTAGTATGCATTGAAGTCGTATTCAATATTTTAAAAGAACTAAGAGAGTATACGTATAAGGTTTGTCACATTTGCCTCTTTTTTGTAGTAATTTTTCCGTCATATTACTTTATCTGGGCGTAGATAAAACGAGACCACTCCCTGGCGGCACGAAAACTTTTACCATACAAAGGAAAGTTCTTTTCTACATCACACAACTAACTTATTCATGCTATGGATACAACTAGTTCAGAAAATAACTTTTATGAATTGATTAACTTTCCGACCAAACTCTTCCAAATCATGAGGCCAGGCGACTACCTTGCCACAGCAACTTTCATCGATGGCGCCTTGTTCCCCTTTTCTACGCACATCTATCCATCGCACTTATAAATTCAAAAACGAAAGCCTATAATCAGCAATACGAGCTACTTATACCCTCTGCATGCACGCCACATGACGAGCCCATCGGTCGAGATAATTTCGAGTTCCAATCTTGACGCATGATCAGAGCAGATCATTACACTGATTGTCATAATACATGTACACTGGTTCGCATGATGCATGGCCGGGCCATAACCCCCAAGCATAGTTCTTCATAGAGCTAGCTCGAATGGTTCTGCATACATTTTCAAGCCACTGATCAAATTCTGGTTTTGCGATTCTAAAGACCATGTAGCAGAAGAAAGTCCATCTCTTGGCCGCAAACTATCTCAACTATTTCGCTGTCTATGTGCGGTGGGTTTTTGGATGATTGATGATGACGGACGAACTCTCCAGTTGGTTGGGAAATCGTTTATTTGTGCCAGATAGAGAAGCCATGTTTACGCTGTGTTATGGCCATGTTGTTCCGTCAAAAGATCCGATTGCCGATAAATGCGGAGTAATTTCATGGCAATACTTTGGGTCCAAGAACACATCACAATGTGCAGATATAATCATTGTGCCATTGGACGCCTTGGAGTGGTGCTTCGTTGTCTAGAAATCATGTAGGGCGTCAAATGATGACGGTCCAAAGGAAATTGATGTATTGCTCTCCTATTATAACGGGAAATTCCTTCAACATCGTGAAAATATAAAAATTGAATAACAATCAGTATCGGCCGGCCGGTGCCACATGATCGTTGGTGCATCAAGGAAGAGGTCAAGTACCGAATGGAATTTTTAGTGTTCCCATGATCGTATAGCTGGTGACCTGCTTAACGTATGTAATGATGAATCCTCTTTGACCCAAATTGCACCTCAAGTAGGAACGAAAAAGGAAGATGAAAACCCGAATGATTACTTCATTGCATCCCGTCAACGAGGAACGAGTTGGAACAAGCTAAAAATACAGGTGACAGCGAAGACAGATGGTTATCGCTGTCTCGCTGGGTCGTGACAGCGCACTGAACGAATGCGCACGTCATCTGGAATTATGGGCAATTTGTTGCCCTTATCATTGGAGTTAATCTCAGTGTTTCCACTGAAAATATCGGGGGGGATTAACTTTTTGCCATTTCGTAAGGTGAAGCATCTGAAGTGCTAGAGTCCGATGTGACAGGTAGTTTGGCAACACAAATTTCCAACACTAAATGGAACAGATTGGCAATTATGTGGCAACATGCGTATATTTGTATTTTAATTTTAACCTGGATGTGTTGGATGATCTTATGAGCCAAGTGCCGTCAACGAGTTGAGTGAATTTTACGAGGGTAACTGAAAACTGATTCGAACCAATTTAAATATGGCATGGAAATATATGTACACTAATCGGTTATGGTAATTTTTAAAGTTGCAACAAAGCAAAACGGAGAAAAAGGGTCGTTGCCATTTTTTTCAACTTGAAGGCAATTGGCATGGTACTTCGTCATCATCTAATCAATGCAGGAATTAACCATTGTGAATTCGAAAAATGTTAACCAAACCTTATAAAGGGTGATTTTTTTAAGGTTAGGATTTTCATGCATTAGTATTTGACAGATCACGCGGGATTTCAGACATGGTGTCAAAGAGAAAGATGCTCAGTATGCTTTGACATTTCATCATGAATAGATTTACTAACGAGCAACGCTTGCAAATCATAGAATTTTATTACCAAAATCAGTGTTCGGTTCGAAATGTGTTTCGCGCTTTACGTCCGATTTATGGTCTACATAATCGACCAAGTGAGCAAACAATTAATGCGATTGTGACGAAGTTTCGCACTCAGTTTACTTTATTGGACATTAAACCAACCACACAAATGCGTACAGTGCGTACAGAAGAGAATATTGCGTCTGTTTCTGAGAGTGTTGCTGAAGACCGTGAAATGTCGATTCGTCGCCGTTCGCAGCAATTGGGTTTGTGTTATTCGACCACTTGGAAGATTTTACGCAAAGATCTTGGTGTAAAACCGTATAAAATACAGCTCGTGCAAGAACTGAAGCCGAACGATCTGCCACAACGTCGAATTTTCAGTGAATGGGCCCTAGAAAAGTTGGCAGAAAATCCGCTTTTTTATCGACAAATTTTGTTCAGCGATGAGGCTCATTTCTGGTTGAATGGCTACGTAAATAAGCACAATTGCCGCATTTGGAGTGAAGAGCAACCAGAAGCCGTTCAAGAACTGCCCATGCATCCCAAAAAATGCACTGTTTGGTGTGGTTTGTACGCTGGTGGAATCATTGGACCGTATTTTTTCAAAGATGCTGTTGGACGCAACGTTACGGTGAATGGCGATCGCTATCGTTCAATGCTAACAAACTTTTTGTTGCCAAAAATGGAAGAACTGAACTTGGTTGATATGTGGTTTCAACAAGATGGCGCTACATGCCACACAGCTCGCGATTCTATGGCCATTTTGAGGGAAAACTTCGGAGAACAATTCATCTCAAGGAATGGACCGGTAAGTTGGCCACCAAGATCATGCGATTTGACGCCTTTAGACTATTTTTTGTGGGGCTACGTCAAGTCTAAAGTCTACACAAATAAGCCAGCAACTATTCCAGCTTTGGAAGACAACATTTCCGAAGAAATTCGGGCTATTCCGGCCGAAATGCTCGAAAAAGTTACCCAAAATTGGACTTTCCGAATGGACCACCTAAGACGCAGCCGCGGTCAACATTTAAATGAAATTATCTTCAAAAAGTAAATGTCATGGACCAATCTAACGTTTCAAATAAAGAATCGATAAGATTTTGCAAATTTTATGCGTTTTTTTTTTTAAAAAAAGTTCTCAAGCTCTTAAAAAATCACCCTTTATTAGTCTTTTGGGTCTCAACTAAACGCTGAATATTTATCGGAAACAAGGCTTCGGGGACCAAAACTTTATTACGATCTGATTACGATTATGTGGGCTTTATGAAAACTAAAAATATCAAAAAACTAGTTTGGACTTTGTGACCAGGTAATATCTTTCAAAGTGCAGTTTAAAAGACTATAAGCTTGCGCCTATGAATTTATACACCTCTTTTGCAATAAGTAATCCTCTTTTTCTTTTTAATGGCGGTGGAGCTATGATGAGGATTAAAGGGATCATTAATTACCCTCGCACTAAGCTGCATCCCTACTGTGGGGTTCGCCGGCTCGACCTTAGAAAATCACTCCGTCGCTGAGGCCAATCAAATGCTCGTGTCGCTGAATTTGTGTGATCCAAGAGCTTTTAGGCCTGCCTCTCTTTGCGTTTGTACTGGAACGCTGATTGATATTGCCTTTTTGGCAGGGTTCGTATGATCTCTCCTTTGAACATGACAATACCAACTGAGCCGGTCGCGCTCCATTTTTTCGGAAATAGGTTCTTTGACGTGAAGGCTTCCTCGGATCTTGGAACTACTTATTCGATCAATCTTTGTTACTCCTTCTCTCATGCAAAGCATCTTCATGCAGCTGCTGTTAATTTACCCTCATACTTTTTGTACGCTGTCCAATATTGTGGACCGTATGTGCGGTGTTGAACTTTCCTTTTTGCATCACAGCTTACTTCGCTATTGATCACAGATCCCAGACTTTTGAACTTTTTGCACTTGGGAATCACTCTTCCATTCATATAAATGTCTGGAATAGGTCCGAGTGGATCAGAGAACGAGCAGTACAAAAATTCAGTTTTCTTCGGACTAATACGATACCCATTCCCCTCCAAAACTTCAGGGACGTTTGATCCTCGCTTATGATGACTTCATCGTCAGCAAAGAATAACTGATGCACTTTGGAGTCCGTCACACTTCCTGCAAGCAGATAGTCAAGGACTGTAATAAATTTCAAGTGACTTAAGACGCTTCCCTGGTGTACACCGACTTTGATTAAGAATTCCTCGGTGACGCCAGCGGGGCATCTTACTCTCGTCCTTACTCCCTCATACATGACCATGATCATCTTGTTGCACTAATATTTACACCCGAGAAAATTACTTTTTACTGGCTTTAATTTGGCGGAAAATAAACGAAATAAATTAAGAAATTGCGGCCGCCACCGCCGAAACGAATAATCACCGAACTGTCAATAAAACGAATGAAGAGCGCAAGTGCAGCAAGTCTATATGCTGGTTTCCCGGTAACTCAGCACGGGGTGGGTTCAAGAAGAAAAAATAATAATTTTGGTACTTGCACCAAAGGAAAGCAATAATATAAATAATTTAATTTTATTATTATTATTATTAGTATTATTAATTTTATTATTAATTTCCAAAGTTTTTTCACAAACTATCAATATAATAAATAATATTGAAGAAAAACTGAAGAAAACTCACCAAAATAGGAAAACAAGTTTAAGCCAAAAAAAATGGATTTGCTGCTGAAAATACTTTTTGCTTTTTATAATTTATATTCCCGTGTAGGCCACCGTTCAATTGGTGTCTCCGCCAAGTTTGGTGCGCTGTCCGAAGAGACATCCAATTTCATTGTTGCCTCGGTTTCAAGGTGATATATTTTGTGTTTCTCGTTCATGTTTTGCCACCGGTGTTGCTGTTTTTGTGTTTATTGTGAGGATGTTTCACAGGGCCGGACGGTGTTTCACCTGCACTCCTCTGCTGCTCCTTCGGTGCTCCCACAACGAAGTTGGATCAAAATGGAGCGTCATCCCATCCCTCATCGATCGTGGCTCACTACCGTGTCTGTGGTAGATCATGCTTCGCTTTTGGGCCTTTGATTACTCAGACCGTGCGCCCGCGCCCGCGAATATCATTTGAATTTGCAGGGTGGATGTTTCGGTGTGTTGTGTTATTTCCACCCTGCCGTTGCAGACCACTCGTCTGGTTGCAGAGTGCTTTTTACTCGCACTCCGCCTTTACAGACCGCCCGTCTATTGTCATTTTCCGCTTCCACAGAGTGTCCGTCTGTATTCGTGTCCACAGACCGTCCGTCTGTATTGAGTTCCCGCTGCTTTTCGTTTTGGACCTCCTGCCCTTCAGTCCACCTGTGGTGGTTGCTCCCCAAGGCTCCAAAAAACGTGGGCCAATGGCTGATGGGACCATGGTTGCCCCTCCACTTTTTCAGACCGTGGGAACGCAGACCGATAAAAGAGGGAAATTACAAGGAAGGTCAAGGGAAAAAGAGAATGGCCCTTGTTGCGGGCAATTTAACCGCAACAATCTGTACGTAGGTTTCCGGAACTCCTCGCTGCCTTAGCGCCACCATAATAGATCCGTTCGGTGTCTGTCAGAGGCCTTCAACAAAATAAACCAACACCACATGGAAATAATTTAAGGAATCACGATGTTTTTCCATCATGATCCTTATACTTTGGATTGCATCTGTGGATGATATGCCTGCGACAAACAAGCACTTGCCTTCAGATAGCCGTAGTATTTTTAACGTTCGGCTATCCAATACACGCTTAACGATCTTCATGGTGTGTGACATCAGCTTGATTGAACTGCAATTATCACAGTGCCGCGTATCGCATTTTTCTTTGTACAAATAGGAAGAAGAAAACCTTCCCTCCACTGGTTAGGCATTCGATCGCATCTCATCAGTTTTGATATGAGAACCATGAGCCATTTGGACCCGATGTATCTCCTCCTTTTCCAGAACTCAGAGGGTATCTCGTCTGTTTTTCGATTTGGAGTCTTTGACCGTCTTCCTAACTTCTTCGACAGAAATGTCGGGTACATCTTCGTTGTTTGGAACGAAAGAGGAAGTTGATCAGTTAGAAGTCCTTCGCAATACTGCTGCCACTTGTGCAGTAATTTTTCGTCATCCACAAGAAGCAGTCCTTGAACATTGTTGATGAACTTTGGCGAACGGATTTCCTGGGCATTTCTCCTATTTTTAAAATGGTTGTGCATCTGTTCAAGCTGGTTTGTCGCAGTTCGTGGATTCAATGGGCTTTGTGATTGTCATCTAAATGCTGGTCATTACGAAAATATGTTTAAACGTTTCTGGGTATAAAATTTCCAACAAGTATAAAGACTGAAAATCGATTGCAAAATGTATGGCCTCATCCTTGCGATCGCCAGTGCACACACGTAACTTCTGATTACATTATATGACCAAATGCAATGCTTATCTGTCTAAATCAGTCTGCTCATTTGTGGTCATATTCACCAACTGGTCATACGAGATATAGTGATTAGATTGTATGACAGCGTACCTACATGAAAATATTTGACAGATTCCTCTCAAATATGACCAACAATTTGCCCAGTTGGCTTACAATCAAATCAAAGTTTTAGTATATCAAGCCATTTTATGTGCCTAATTATACCGTAAAAGGGAACGACAGTCGAATATCGATAGGGGGTACTTGTTAATTATTTTTTTTGTCAATGAAAATGGAATGAATTTGAAGTGAGTATTAATAGTTTTTTTTGATCTCAAAGAGGGAGTTACTACTGAGTTCCAGAAATAGATACCTCTAATATTCGTGATCAGCATTGCTAGTAATGCCATGCCCGCCCGTTCGTCCATCCATTCGTCGGCAAAAATTAGGCCTCGACTCTCTAGGGCCCCGAAATAATCAATTGTAAGAATTTTTGAAATCCGCCGACTGACACACCCACTATTTAAAAAAAACCCGCTTTATTGATTATTTAAGAAATATTTGTAAACAAAAGTCCTATTCTTCGCAAAGTATTTAGTTTGTTTTTTTCAAACAAATCCCTTAAATGCTGTACATAATAAGAATAACAAAATTTCTAGACCCTTGTTAACAATTCACCCATGCACAGATTTCTGCCGCGCCCTCTTTATGAGGGATAGGAATAGGGTATTCAACAGTTTGCTCAAGCGGACTGTAGCCTTTCCCTATGTTTTCATTTCATTTGGGAATAACGGGTGTTTCTTAGGCGTTTAGTTTCTAAGTTCAAAAAAGCGCAGGAAAATTGATAAAGTGTATGAAATTTTTATTTAAGTTTGTAAATGAATTCTTGGTATAAACACAGAATTTCGAGTCACTTTTTAGCCATATTTAGCCCAGTCATTTTAGGCATTTTAAACCCCAATCTGCGGAAAATTCCTAGTGAGCTGAATTTTTGTATACACCTTTATTACAGCGTTGTAATGAAGATGTGAAAAATCGACATTGATATTGTGCTGGATAAAAAAAGTTATAAAGGTCAAAATGTCACGAAAATCAGTTTTTCGCAAATATCTCGCGATCTATTGCTCGGAGGTCAATAGAGGTCATTATAAAAATTGTTTTTCTCCAAATTATCTATAAAAATTGCTTCTTGCATTTTTCTGTAAAATTAACCGTTTTTAGAGTAGAGTGCTGAGAAATCGACTAGAATGCACTCACATACGGTGTTGTATACCGTACACCAAGGCGTAAACTCTATTGCATTTTATTCATGTTTTTAAGTGTCTTAAAAACTTCTATCTGATACTTGGGCGTTTTGTGAAAACTATATCTACGATATACAAGGTGGCGCAAAAGTCATCATCCTATCGGAAGAAGCTATAATTTTTGCAAATGGCGGCAAATGTAAATTCTACTTTGACATTTGTGAAGTTAACTATACAGAAAAAACTTAAGACACCAATTAACATAATCTAAAAGCAGAACCAAAGTTTTTCATTCATAAAAAAAATTACAGCGAAAGAACATCGGGTGACAACTTTTGCGCCACCTGACAACTTTTGCGCCACCTTGTATATTACACAAACGACCTCCACTGGCAGATGTTCTGGATTTCATTGTTCAGAGACCCGTCCCTTTATACCTGCTACTCTCTGTCGGACTGTGTTTAGCTCAGTTGAAAAATATTTCTTAAGTGTTAAGGACGTTTTATTAGTAGTTTCATGCTCTTCAACAGTTTTCATTTTGAGTGATACATGTTTTATATGAAATGAATTGTTATCGGATGGTGATGTAGTAGAAGTTAGGCGTGGTATACAAACATTAAAAAATGCTAGTATCGCTAGAGGTGATGGTAATGTTGAATATTTAAATACAATCACTGCGACTGGCTCAGTTGTTACTGTAATGTTCAAATGAGGGATCCAACGAACCCAGTCAAAAAGGAAATATCAATCAACGTTCCCATACCAACGCAAAAGAGATGCAGCCCAAAAAACTCATGGTCTCAGTCACGAAGTGATTCAAAATCGGGAGGACCCCACAGGCGGACTACTAGGGATGTAGTGAAGTGGGACGGTTATGATCCCTTTAATCCTGATCAAGGCTTCACTGCCTTTAAGGGAAGAAGAAGATGTGAAAGTTCAAAAATAAGCCTTCTGTCTAGGATTACTGCAAAATAATTGACTTTTTCGAAACATTTAACAATCTTGTCGTTTTAAAATTTGAGCTAGGTTAAATTTCTTCTTTTGGTTAAGGAGTTAGGATAGCCTTGCTTGGATTGATGGAAAGATTTTTCCTGTTGCACCAGTCTGGGCCGTCTTAAGGGCGTTTTTCATACGTGTTGTGACTTTGTTTTTATCGTTGCAAATAATAATAATGACTATGTCATCGACCCAAGGACTCTACGGGCGGATCAGTAGGGATGTAGTTGAGTAAGAGGGTACTCATCCCTTTATTCCTGATCATAGCACTGTTAATGATATAGAAACGTTCCAACCTTGAGTCACGCAAGATTGACTTTCCATTTCAACTTAATGTCGAAGTTATCTGTGTAAAAATTACACTTAAGAACAAACATTTATATGTTGTTAATGCGTACATTCCATCGTCTCGTCTATGTTCTTTGTATTCGGAACTCTCTATGGCACTAGACCATATTTTTGATATATCTTGTTGCGACAGCACTGTCTTACTTATATGCGACTTCAATCTGCCACATATTGGATGGGTACCTTCTGAGGATGATTCTCATTTCATTCCATCCTTTGACTCTGCCCAACAAGAGCTCGCTTTACTTGACAACATTTTGTCTTTTGACTTACAGCAAACAAGCTGTATAAAAAATTTCAGAAATCGAACTCTCGATCTTGTTTTCTCTTCTGACTCTGTTAGTACTGTGGTTCTGGAATCCCATCTCAGTATAACTAACATAGATGACAATCATCCACCCTTGGATGTATTTATTGAACTGGGCGCACATCTGTACGAAAACAGTAATTCGTATGACCGTTCGCAATCTTTTGACTTTCGGAAAGCAAATTTTCAAAGGCTTTCTGATGAAATTAACAGCTTTAATTTTAACCTTACTGCCTTATCTAATATTGAAGATGCAGTAGGTTCTTTTTATTCTCTGATGGATAACTGCATGAAAAAAGTGATTCCTGTGAAATCCTCTAGGAATCTGAAAACGTCCCATCCCTGGTACACTAAAGAGCTAAAATCGATACGAAACAGACGTAATAGGGCTTGGAAGAACTATTTAAAAAGTCTCTGCCATTCAGATCTTGAACTCTATTTCACATTATTCAATGAATTCAAATCTTGATACTGCAACTTATATATTGACTATATAAGTAAAACGGAATGCTCTTTAAAATTGAACCCCAAACTTTTCTGGGGTTTTGTCAATTCCAAGAAAAAAACCGATGGTTATCCATCGAAGCTTACTTACAATAGTTCTACAACTGCTGATTCGCTAGACGCAAGCAATATGTTTGCAGATCATTTCAGTAAGTCATTTAGGGAGACCCCTCTTCACATTGATGATCAATATTTTAGTTATCTAACTAGCTGTTCCCAAATAAGTTTTAGTAGTATCTCATTCGATTTGGAAACAATTTTAAAATGTATTTATTCTCTCAAGAATGATTATTCATCAGGTCCTGATGGCATTGCACCGATCGTTCTTAAAAAATGTAGTCATGCAATTGCTCCATATCTTAAGTATCTGTTTGAATTGTCCATCAGTACTGGTAAATTCCCTAATCTATGGAAAAGTGCTTTTATCACACCTGTATTTAAAAAAGGCGAACGTGGTGATATCACTAATTATAGGCCTATTTCAAAGCTTTCGTGTATCCCTAAGCTTTTTGAACAAATTGTTTGCGAAAAGTTAATATTTCTTTGTCGCAATTTAATTTGTAATGAACAGCATGGATTTGTAAGAAACAGATCCACTGTCACTAATCTGTTAAGTTTCTTGCATGATTGTTCTAATACCTTAGAGAATAAGGACGAAATGGATTGCATATACACTGACTTCTCTAAAGCTTTCGACCAGCTGTCCCATGAAATAATCGAGTTTAAGCTCAGGGCTTTTGGCTTCCCACCAAGTTTCATAAAATGGGTTAATTCATACCTTAGATCAAGGGTTTATCAAGTGAAATTTAGAGGATCGCTATCCGTATCTTTCACAGCGCAGTCTGGAGTTCCCCAAGGAAGTCACCTCGGACCAATATTATTTATACTTGCCATTAATGATGTTAAGGCATGTATAAATCACAGTAATATCCTGATCTACGCTGATGATATGAAAATATATAAATCTATCACTAGTCAGCAAGACAGAATGTTTCTTCAATCTGACATTAATAGCTTCGCCAATTGGTGTGATAAAAACGGTTTATCCCTGAACCCAACTAAATGTCAACATATGACATTCTCTAGAAAGAATATCCCTTCCACATTTCAATACTCTCTGTCTCAACATATTCTTTGTAGTGTTGATAATTTTAAGGATCTTGGGGTTTATTTCGACCCCAAACTGGATTTTGCTAAGCATATTAATTCTATTATTAATAAATCTAATTCTATGTTGGGCTTCGTAAAACGGTGGGCCAAAGAATTTAATGACCCTTATGTTTCTATGTCATTGTACAATTGTTTTGTCCGTCCGATTCTAGAGTATGCCTCTCAAGTTTGGACACCGTTCTACAACATTCATTCAAATCGAATAGAGGCCATTCAACGTAAATTTATTCGATTTGCACTTAGAGGACTTCCATGGGATGATCCATTTAACCTTCCTCCCTACAGTCAACGTATCAAGCTTCTTCAAATGTTACCCCTTTCTCAACGAAGGCTTAATAGCGATATCATTTTTTTACAGCAGCTTATATCCGGTCAAATAGATGCACCTGACTTGCTGTCGTCTATTGGCTTTAATTTTCGTGGTGGTGCCCATAATTTACGCAGTGTTGAATTATTGTTCAGCCCCCATCATAGAACGAATTATGGAAGGCATGAGCCTATTAGTCGCATGAGTAGAATCTATAATCTAAATGATCATGTGATTGACTTGCATGTTAGTAAAATTAAGCTAAAAAATATTTTGCGTAATAATGCTTTAGTGGCTTAATTGTTTGCATTATTTTGTGTCTGTGTTAGTACTCGTATTTTAAAGGTACATAATTATTGTATTTTGCACTAAATGATGAGCCTGTGAGAGCACTTTTAGTGCCGGCAATTTCTGCTCGTGATAGTTGCTTGCTTTAAGCACTCCACGACACTGAGCTGATAGTGTATAAAAAACTAAAGATATCGACAATGAATGACAAAAAAAAAATTAGTTCTATACAAAAAATTATTTTTTTGTATTTCTCAGTATTCAAATAAAAAATTATTCACTGTTAAAAAAAAAACATGTAAAAAAAACGCGCCTTGCATTCCACCTCGCAGGTGGTGAGTAAAAGAGTGCATCGCCATATCATAATTTAGTCGCTTTCTCAGCGCTCTACTCCAAAAATGGTTAATTTTACAGAAAAATGCAAGAAGCAATTTTTGTAGATAATTTCACGACAAACAATTTTTATAATGACCTCCGAGCAATAGATCGCGAGATATTTGCGAAAAACTGATTTTCGTGACCTTTTGACCTTTATAACTTTTTTAGCCGGCACAATATCAATGTCGATTTTTCACATCTTCATTACAACGCCGCGCCGTAATAAAGGTGTGTACAAAAATGCAGCTCACTAGGAATTTTTCCGCAGATAAACCTAAAATGACTGGGCTAATTGGCTGATGTTTCGCTAATAACGCGTGTAATGTTGACTTCCAAGGCAGCAATTGACGCTGGCTTATCGGCATCGACAAGTGATTTGACGTTAAATAAAACAGTCTAAAAGCGTGAAATCGCAGGATCTAGCAGGGCAATTCAGCGATCCAAGGCGAGAAATTAATTTCTCGCCGGACTCATTTCTCAATTGGTCCATCGATTCGCGTGGTGAGTGGCATGTAGTGCCGTCTCGCTCGAACCATATGTTATAGTCGTGGTCAACAATTACATGAAATAGTCCTTTATAAGTAAATGTCAAACACTGATTTATCAACTCAAATAAAAATTGGGAAAAACTTTTGCAATTTTCCTGTGTTTTTTTGACAATTAAAAATCAAACCCTTAAAAATTACCCATTACAAAGTAAACATTTACCTTCCAAAATATCTCTTTTAAAACCTTCACCCACTTACATACCTACAATGAAAAAAGAATTACAGCCTCAAAGAGAATGCTTTTGGCTTTCTAAGGAAGACATCTTTTCCAACCAGCCCTGCATGTCTTCTAGATTGGCTTTACAATATGATATGCAAGAGATGCAGACAAAAAATAAATCCGGAATTGTTATGCAATATTTGTCTGGCCTGTGGTTGCATATAATGATGCATGAACATGGCTCTGTTCATTTCCATATGGTCTGCACTCCGTTGCAAGCTGAAGAATTAATTAAGCTGCTGATCTGAAGTTAAGTTGATGACAGTGACGAATAACAAAAACAACACACACAATGATGGTTATAGTACTTTGACGACGGAAAAATTGCATTTGCGGTTGAATATTTGGTTGAATGTGGTGAACAGTTCATTGGCACTTGAGACTGCAACACCTATGGCGGGTGATGTATGGAGAATACTAAAATTTACCGCAAGAAGTTGATTTGATTTTGAGTGACTTGGCAGACAAGCCCTATCTGTCAGAGTTTCCTTATTGCTTTTCTGTTTTGTGGGTGTCAGATTTAATCAGATTTCAATGCTATAAGCCCGGATGTATGCTTAACCCCTTTAGGATATGAATCGATGGTGTTTGTTGTTTCAGTGTCCCTTATTTCACTACGATCGACGGGTTTGACTACGATTCCGCATTTGCTTGACACAATTACTACGTCTCCACGGAAAATTTAGCAACACTATAATTTTCGTTAAATTTGAAGGTAGGTATCGATATTTTTTTACCTAAAATTCCTTCAATAGCAAACCCTTATTTTTCTTCAGATAACTTCATCTGTACTTACCTTTAACCGCACCTTAATAGATCCAACTTTTATGGCAGCTGTAGCAAAAATGTTGCAATTTTTTTTTTCATCATCATGCCTATGATTTTTTTTGGGTAATCGGCTTAGGACAAAATGGATAGGCTTCAAGACGTGCTATGATCCGAATCAAAGCTACATTTCAAAATATCCTATCAATCGTAATTCGTTGCGCTCGGGAATTATGGTAAAGTCGGTAAGGAAAACACCTTCCGCGGATTAGTTGGTAAGAACAGCGATAAGTAGCCGGTAGTGTGGTAGTTCCTTTATGAACTACCACCAAAAACGCCTACTCTGGCCATTTTCCTGTTGCGGCTTAATTAAGAGATCGACTATACCTACAAAGAAAATAAGCTGCGAGCTGCACAAAAGACGAAATTCGAAGTTGGACATCTTAGCATACTTGGAGTAGACAGAGGCTCAAAAGGACGGCTGAGCGAGAGACCCTCCTGTGCCGAGAAGAGAACCCACGTCCTTTCAACAAAGACCCGGTTCCACCACCCAATGGCCAATATTGAAGAGGTTAGCATAGCTGTAAAAAAAATCTAAAGAGCGTCAAGGTTGCCAGCTCTGATGGTTTACCAATCATCATTTTGCAAATACGGAGGAGATTTAGTATAACATCATGTATAACAAGCAAGCATTCCCGATGGGTGAACTATCAGTTCCATATGCGCCAAATAAAGAAAAGCGATCCTATCGCTTGCAAGAACTATCGACGCATATCCCTAAGTGTCGCATATAAATCATATCCATCGTATTGTCTGAGCGTCTGAAGACGTTCGTTCTGCAACACACTAATCAATACGTACCCGTCTTCCGTATGAGCATATGATCGACTTTAAATCCGCATATGATAGCATTCATTATAAAAAAGCTCAACATGGCGATTGCCGATCTGGATATGCTTTGCGGTGATCACATGATCCCCATAAGTCAGATCCGGCTGTGTTGTGTAACTCTGTAATGTGCAGGTTGGAACCAGTACCTCCGAACTATTCTAAATTTGTACCGGATTCCGGCAAGAAGATGCCCTGTCATGTGACTTCTTCAACCTTGTTCTAAAAAAATAGTGCGCAGCGTAGGATAGGTATCAACACTGCACTTTTTTAAACAGATCCGTCCGGAAATTGGTGTATGCGGACGATATCGACATCATCGGCCGTTCTCAGCGTGCTAGATGCTTTAATGGCGCTTGAAAAACGAACGAAATTTGTTGGCCTTGAACATGCCGCAAACAAAAAAAACATCTCTCCACCGCCTAGGACAAAACGTCACTATAATAACTTTGTGATAGATGAGGAGTTCATCTATCTTATTGGAATAAACATCAACCCTACAATTGAGATCTTAGTGGATATCCGACGGAGAATTACCTTAGGAAACCGCTGTTAAAGAAATACTCCGTCGGTTGTGCAAGGAGGGAAGAGGGCGATTAGAGCAGAAGATAGAATTCGAACGCAATGAGCTGTACTAAGATGTATATGTAGTCCAAAAAGTTAAATCATGTCGGCTACATTGGCTCAGACACATCCAGAAAATGGACAATAATGCCCTGTGCAAGAGGACCTTAGACACCCATCCGCTAGGATCAAGAAGGCAAAGAAGACCGAACCTCCCTTTTAAGGCACAAGCCATCGCGGATGCCAGAGCGCTTGGTCTGGAGAACGGTAAACAGGCTGCCCAGGATCGCAGAGGATGGAATGATGCAGTGCCTCAGGCAAAGACTCTTCAGGGGTCGGGACCCCCTTGAGTTAGAAGTAAAGTAGTATGTATATGTATTTGATGTACCATGTTTTATATTTTGCGTGCTCCTAACGCAACATTGTTGCTTATTAACAAAGCAAAACAAAGTGAGCCACTGAACAAAATTTGTATTTGAATTCAAAATAAATTTCCACAATTTGTGAACGCTGCTCGGGCGTTTCTATATCAAGACCCAACCATAACATATATTTAGTGGGATTAACCTTATGTCTAAGCCGAAAGAAAACCCCACGCAATTTCTGTCAAACGATCTAGTTAGTTGGTTGGTTGGAACCGGCCCTCGATAAGATGCACTTATACTAGAAATAGGTCCTTTGTGGTGCCGACTTGTAAGGTGGGTGTGTCATCCTCTCACTCAGGGAACCATTTGCTCCACTGGATGAAGGTGCTAATCCCCGTTGTTGAGTTCATTTAGATCATTTAGATCATTGAGAAAGTATTCACCCAGTGTAGGCTTCCTAATGAGGGTGAGTTTAGGAAATGTGCAAAGGAGGTGACTGATAGTCTCTTCTTCCTCTTCATCCCTACAACTTCTAAAGAAGTCAGTGTAGGGAATGCCCAGCCTTTGAGCATGTCTTCCTATATAGCACACTGCCAGCTGAGGGTGTTTACTAATTTGGAGAGGGTTCCTCAATCCTCAGAAGTCCGATGGGCTTGGATATATTTAATGTCGGCCAGTGCAGCATTGTAGGTTGCATTGGTCGAGTTGGTGCCAATGACGGTTGGCTTCACTCACCGCATTGGTGTCTATTATGTATTTAACATAAGACGTTGGCGCCTCGATGTCGGAGACGCTTATGTTGTTGTAACCAAAAGATCCTCGTCCAGCAAGTTCGTCAGCTTTACAATGTCGATCTAGTTACCCATACCAAACTTAAGCTAACTTAATCACCTGTCAAATAATTTATGTGAGGTTTGTGGGCTATATAACTTCCTACAAGCAAATTACTTACTTATTTAACGGGCTCCCGACCCGTGAAGAGTCTCTGCCTGAGACACAGCACCCTTCCATCCTCTACGATCCCGGGAGCGCTGCTTCCAGTTGTCCCGACCAAGCGCTCTGGCATCCGCGATGGCTTGGTCTTTGAAACGGACGTTCGGTCTTCCTTGCCTTCTCGAACCTGGGGTCTGGTATTCGAAGATCCTCTTAGCTGGAGCATTATTGTCCATTCGCTCGATGTGGCCGAGCCAATGTAGTCGACGTATTTTGGCTTTTTGGACTACAGTGTACTCTCTCCTAACGGACACCCCTCATAAGCGGACACCTCTCATAACCGGACAAATTTCAAAGAACGAAATAATCTACACAATTTTTAATGTAAATAATTCTCTCATAAACGGACTCTTTTATAACCGGACGCGGACACCAGTTTTCATAGCCACAATAGAATTTCACTCTCTCTTAAACGGACAAAACGCATTTGGCACACTTCGTTGTCTTTTATTTTGTTTGCATTTTTTTCCTATTCTTTGCGCTTTTCCCATGATACCCAGCAAAAAATTGATGATCCACTGTTGCCATTTCTTGCCACCATTCTGACCATTGACGACGCTTAAAATGGTCAAGAGGCTTTAGTTCTTGAGCCAATTGCACTTTGTAAGCTCGTAAATGCAAGTCTTTATGCATAATGTTCATCAACGACGAGCGTGAGAGGTGTAATTGTTGGGCACGACGTCATGCTGAGGTGGACGGCTCTTCAGCCACACTATCGCTGCAACAGCAGCAATATTTTCTGCAGTACGAGCTGTACGAGCATGCACTGGTGTTTTCACATCTCCTACAGACCCGGGTTGCTCAAATTTTTGCACGATTTTTTCGATTATACGCACATTTGGACGATTAAATTGACCGAAAAAATCACGAAGTGCACGATATGCATTTTGATTTGAACGCCCATTTTCATAATAAGCCTGAATAACTTTAACGTGTTGCTCGATTGTGTATCTTTAAATGGTTCAAATTGAGTTAGTCTGAAATTGAGAAATGTCAAATAAAATCCAGAAAAAAACTTGACGTTTAGGTGTGGTTCACATTCAATTTGAAGCATAAATACATAGTTTCAAGTAATGCAAAAATTTATTTTTAAAGGCTTTGTTCTTGTTTATGTTTTGTTATTATCCTTTGTATTACCTACAATTAATGTTTATCACAAAAAATGCATTCCATTTTGAAATAAAATGTTATAGGTACCATAAATGCATTCTTTTTTCAAGGTTGTCAATAAAATATTTTTTCTCATAACCGGACACCTCTAATAAGCGGACAAATTTCTTGGTACCGTCAGTGTCCGCTTATGAGAGAGTTCACTGTACATCCACATCTTGGTACGGCTCATAGAGTTCGCGGTTGTATGTTCTCCTCCATTCGCCCTCCTCGCACACAGGACCACAAATACCTATTTGGAAACGTTAAGCTATTTTGTTAAACCTGACATACATATTGAAATGCAATTATTTTATTTATTGCCTGAAAGTTCACAATTTTGTCTGTCTTTCTAGATTCTGATAAATACCTAACCAAGAAGTACTAAATTATAAGTTTCATGGTCCTGTTTCCCTCTTCCCTCTTTTTTTATAATAATGACAAAGCCATGCGTAAGTTATTTCAAAACTGTCATAACTTTACTACATACTTATACCTTCATGTTCTGTCTTGTTTCGTAAGAAACAAATACATAATTACATAAATCTCTTCCTCTTTCATAACTTTGAAAGAAAGTCATGTCGGGGTGCCAGTTCCCCCTATTTCGATGAGAAATAGAACTGCCACTTACCACATTCACCGCATTTTCAAACAGCGAACTAGTCAACTTGTCACGAAGCACACAGCACATTCGCATTGAAAAACTACTTTTCAAGTTGGATACGTCTGACAGCACCCCGGTGATGCCCAGAACAATAGTGTCTGGAAGCGATGAACTAAAATGCAACTGCGGTTCGAGATCGAGATACAATCGATGCACTACGAGTCGAGCACGAGTAGGTACACCTTCCCCAACAGACTCATCCAAGCAAGCACAATTTTCACCATTCGAAATGGAATCGACCTTAATTCACACCTGAGTGGTCTTTGTCGTCAGTTGTGGCTGCATTGGTCCTGAGTCCTCATTTTTCGTATTCGTATTATAAAACTGAAACAGCAGTAGAAGGAAGAGTACTAGTGGGGAACGAGCGTGGGAATTTCGATACTATTTTTCCTTTTTTTGCAATGCCATGCAATGAACGTGCATGCCACGGTACGTCTGCCTGAGTTTTACATGTGATACGCTCTATTTATGCACCGTGACTGTGAGGCCAGTTAAGTGGAACTCTACATCATTTACGGGTTGATTCTGCTACTTTTCAGTATCAGTCGTTTTGCTCTAAGAGCTACTTCCATTGTTCTATCGGTGTACACTGGATTCTTATCAGTTTCTGCTTGGGAGCAAGCCTTTTGTGAAATCTTACATCGGGCATGGCATCATAAGGGCCGTAAGATCTTGCGAAACGCGTAGATATATTCTTCAAATAAGTTCAAACAATTGTTAAGACTTGCATTGTTATAATGATGGATTTTGAACGAATTTCCATTGCTGGGCCATGAAAGCGGAAAAATCTGTTAAAACTTCTTGTGTTAGATTTTTTTGAAGGAATGTTTAATGCTCTGCCTATTTTTAATTTTTTTTCTTACTCTTTTAAATGTTTCAGTCTCAACAACAATGAGGGCAGATTCAGGGAAAGTTGCTATACTGCGATGATAACTCGCTTTTAAGACTCAAACGTCATTCTAAAAATGTTTGCAAAATGGCAGCCATCATTCAATGAGAAAGGAATGTATCCGGGCTTGGTATAAAAAGGAAAACAGAATAAAAGTAGATAGGTAGGTACCTAGCTTTTGTATAGAATAACGAAATAGAAGGTGGGAAGGATGAAATCAAAGTCTTCTCATCTAGAAACAAAGACGTTCCAATGGTAAATCAATAACTAATAATTATTATGATTCTTTGCTCTTCAAAACTGAATGGAATTAACGGCGTAAGCATCGGCAAACACGACTTGGAATGAAGAAAGCTTTCTGAGATGTTAGTCAGTTCTTAGTCATTGTAAATCAGGGTATCGGTGGCAACATCGGTTCCAAAGTATTTCCTGCCAGTTATTTTGTTAATCCCTTTAAAGGCCTGCGGAAGTAGATTCATATGTTTCATTATATCCCCCAAATCCTCACTCAATACCATCAATATGACTTGTTTTTTAAACAGCACTCCGCTTAATACTCTATCACCAACTATCCAAAGCAACAATCCATTTCCTCGGTCAAAGAACCGTTGAAAAACGTTTGTCAATGCTGTCGGCACATGTCACAGATAAAATCTAAAGACACGCGTCGACACTCAAACGATTTGTTCTGTATTTCAGTTCCGAAAAAAAGAATGCCCATCAAAGCAACTCCACCCGATAGGTGTGCAGTTTTCATTGCGAATTTTCTTTCATCACTGGGAACTGGGATCATCCATCCAAGGGAAAGTTCTTCTGCTCAACTATTCGGGCAAAAAAAAAACGAGGACACACGACTCTGACGCTAACGCTGACGCCCAACACACGCGTGAAGATTTAATTTGCGACTTGACATTTTACTCAATCTGTCACTGCGCTCTCCCTTGTGATTAGGAGTGAACTCACACCGTACCACGTATCGTATGTATCTAATCTAACTCTTTATCATGAAGGATGAAATGTGCACCGATGTAAAGATGCACCACTCGGTTAGATAGTTGTTGTTTCAATCTTTCGCAGATCGTGACTGGAATTAATTTGTTTGTGTGCTTACTGCACACATAATTGGTGTGAATAAACGCTTAAAAAACAGTATCATATCCGCCGTCCTCTATGAATATTTATAGCTTACATAATAATGCACTTAGAATTGTTTTCCAAGCCTTTATTAGCATAATTTTGTTGTTTTTACCAGAGCGTCAGCGAGTGCAGTTGAATGTGCAAATTGCGGTGACCAATTACATACGGCTGCATAATTGTCGCGTCTACCACTATGCTTTGCATCATACCAAGGGTCTTTGGTTGAAGTAGGCCTCAAACTAGTAAGTTGACGGAGCGATGGTTACTTAATTGCGCGTTTACGGGCTCTTGCAGCGTGCAGTGGTGACTCTCGTTGACCGAATCGCCTTTGATCCCCCGTTAATGTGTTAAGTGTCTGTCTTGGATCTTTTGCAGTGCAAGTTGCATATTCACTGTCGCAAGATGTGACTAAATACTCAATTTTGCCAATTTTTCCTTGGACAGCGGGTTTTTTCTTTGTATAGCATTGAGGTAGGTGGTGATAATATAATTTGCATGCAATATACCTAATACCGTTTTGAAAGAGTAATTTTTCTTTGCCAATTGGCTTTTCATGGTCATGGGACCACGCTGATTGTAAAAAGTAGAATTTTTAGGTGTAATTTTTATTTTGAACCAATTTTTTGCAGTTGGAGTTTGCAAAACAAATTAACTTGTTTTTTTTTCTAATTTAAAAATAATAGTGCAAAATTAATAGGAATGCAAGTTAACCACCCAATAAACTAGGGTTATAATTACGGTCAGCCGTCAGCCACTCCAAATCGATAATGGATCCATGCAGTGCAGCTGAATAAACAACCAACGATCAATGTGGATACAAAGGAATGTGTCAAGCCAGCACTTGCTGTAATGTAAACAAAACATCAAGATTACGCCGCTTGGATATTCACCGAACCACCACCCAGACTTCACTTCAGTTTCGTTCATCAACAAGAACAGTTCACCATCGAATAGAATATAAATCTAGAATGTTAACTTAGTATTATGAATTTAAATAGTTTTTTTTTACTAGAGTTAAAGTGTGGAGATATTAATTTGGATATTGCATATGCCCTAAAGAAATGTTAAGCACAACACACATTCAGACCAGACTACTTTTTTGTATATTTACCATCAATTTATATTATATTTAATACTAGCTGACCCATGCTCGCCTTACTTCGCCAGTCTGCCACTTCTCAAATTTAAAACAAAATACTTGCTGATAAGAACTTATAAAGAAAACGTCGAGTGTCCCTTCTCATTATATGGATATACTCTCAGTGTGACTCCCTCTCAATCTCATTTACATTATTTTCATACCCTATCTTTCTCAATCCCATTGCCATGCGCCATAACAAAAATCAACACAAACTACAAAAGGTGCATAAAAAAAAGAAAGAAAAAGCACACAGCACAAAAACAAAAGGTACAGGTAGAGAAACAGATTAGTGCCGCACACACACACACTTTTTCCTCCACTGAACGCTGGGAAAATCCAACGATCTAGCTTCAATCGAACATTTTCCTTTTTTGAATTGTACAAAATTTATAGTTTAATGCTTATTGTTCAACTTCAGGATAACCTACAAAGATGATTAATATCTTAAAATCTTTGTACATAATTGAACTTTATATTAAAAAAATCCTTTTTCATTTGGATGAGTGATTCCAAAGCTAGGGGCTAGAAAGCATTCGAGAGTTACAACTTTTCTTAGATATCAGCATAGATCTCCGCTTCTGGACAGCGGATGAAGCATTTTCCCGCGGTAAAAAGCCTATGTCCATTCTCAGGCTCTAGACTATCTGTGTACCAAATTTCATTTAAATCGGTTCAGTAGTTTTGGCGTTACATCGAGACAGACAGACAGACAGAGTTAATTTCGTATTTATAATATTAATATGGATAATATATAAAACCTACATATGAATATTATGTAGGTTAGGTTAGGTGGACATGGCTGTCAGCAAAGGCCAACACACTTACACCAATAATAGGTCCAATGTGATACCACACAGATCTGGGGATTTCCCTCACTGCTCCTTGAACCAGTAGGAGCTTCTTATGAAGCGCGATAGACTTACGCTAGTGTTGGGTAAGTCACTTATGTCGTTGAACAAGAAGTCCCCTAGATGGAGATATCTTTTATGGGAGAGCGCAGGACATGTGCAGAGAAGGTGAGGTATAGCCTCCTCCTCCTCTTCGTCCATGCAGCTTCTGCAGAAGTTGTTTGAGCACACGCCAAGTCTGGATGCATGCCTGCCTATTAAGCAGTGTCCTGTGATAACACCTATAGTGGAGCTAATATGCAGTCGGTTTAATGAGATTAGACACTTAGAGCGTCGCAGATCCAGTTTTGGCCAGATCCGCTTAGTCGCTAGACATGTATTGCTACTTGTGCATCTAAGGTTTGTTCTCTCGATTGCGGATAGCTTTAACAAGAGTTTGCATGTAGCGATTGGTATGCCTAGGGAACCTTTATCAGGTAAAAGAGGTAATGTGGTTCCTTTTTTGGCGAGATCGTCTGCCCTACAGTTACCTGGAATGTCTCTATGTCCCGGCACCCAACAGAGGTGAATGTTGAACTGCTCTGCCATCTGCGAAAGAGATGAGCGGCAATTTAGGGCTACGATGGAATTTAAAGAGACTGAGTACAGGGATTTAATCGCGGCCTGACTATCCGAGAAGATACGGATATCCTTTGAGGATATCACATTACTCTTTAGTCACGTCAGTACTTCTTTTATCGCTAAAATTTCCGCCTGAAACACGCTACAATAATCAGGAAGACGGAAAGGGAGGCTAAGATTTATTTTTTCTGAGAAAACGCCCCCACCTACACCATCACGGGTTTTTGATCCGTCGGTGTAGGAGTGGATCGATTTATCCTCCGCAAATGCATCATCATCCCAGAATGATTTGGAAGGAATGGTGATTTGGAAGCTTTTTCCGAACTGCAAACGGGGTATGGTGTAGTCTATGTTTCTGTGTAGAGACTTAAAGGAGTCTAGAATAATGGAGTGGCCAATATTCTTATTGGTCCAATGTGAGGTAGCTTTTAAGCGGAACAGGCCGCTGTTTGCATGCTAAAGACGTCGAGGGTTATCAGGTGTAGCTTGACCGAGGAAGAACTCTGTAGAAGCTGTGGCGACGAGGAAGCTCTGGAGAATACTACCCACTTCCTATGTCACTGCCCGGGTCTCCAACACATCAGATATAGATTCCTGGGGAGACACTTCTTCCACGACCTAGACGAGGTCTCCAGCACACCGATAGACATAATAATGAAGTTCATCAAATCTACAGGATGGTTTGTATCGAACAGCACAGTGAGTAACTAATCTCAGCTGTTTATAGACAAGGTTAAACATGAGTAAGGGACAACCCTCCTCCCCCGATGGGCATCACAATGGGTCAGCATTGACCTGAGTGTGGCACTATGCCAGCCCACCTACCTAACCTAACATCAGGTGTAGCAGAATGTCCAGTGCAGCGGAGGGGGTAGTACGGAGTGCTCCGCTAATGCACAGACACGCTGAACGCTGGACTTTACCCAGCTTGTCGCGGTTTATAGCTTTTTCTAGGGCAGTCCACCAGACCCCGTAAGTAAGAATTGGTCTTACCACCGATGTATATAGCCAATGCGCAATGCGGGGTTGTATACCCCACTTGTTGCCAATGGCTTTTTTGCAAGAGAAAAGTGCTTCTGCAGCTTTCTTAACTCTTTCTTGTATATTGGGTTTCCAGCTTAACTTCCTATCGAAGATTAAGCCCAAAAATGTTGCTTCATCAGAGAAAGTTAAGCCTGTACCGCTAATAGAGGGAGGGTCAATATATGGGATTTTATATTTCCTGGAAAAGAGGGCAAGCTCGGTTTTTTGGGGGTTAATGCCCAGTCCGCACCTATAAGCCCATCTCGTTAGCTTGTTAAAAGCGTTTTGCAGGAGTTCCTTCATGGTGTAGAGGTGTTTTCCAGAAACGGCAATAGCAACATCATCCGCATAGGCAATCACCTTGCAGTCCCCCCATTCCAGGTTTATCAGTAGTTTTTTCACCACCAAGTTCCAGAGGAGGAGAGAAAGGGCGTCCCTCTACTGACAGACTTCCTAGCAGATATTACGCCCAGTTTTGAATTGATAATCCGACTAGTGAGCAGTAGATTAATCGATTCACCAAGCGAGCTATCCACATTCAGTTGTTAAAGGCGCCTTCGCGGCGACATTTGTAGTTCGGCAGGTATTATGCCGTCTGGTCCTGCGGACTTGAAAGTTTTGAAGCTTTGTAGCGGCCAAGTCAGCTTGTCCCTAATAATCAGACCGTTAGAGTAAGTTACCCGTGCATATGACCTGTTAAGGCTATTATTGCGGGTAATATTGGAGCTACCTGGGAAGTGAGTATCAAGTCGCAGATTGAGCGATTCCTCGTTAGATGTCGTCCAAGAGCCTTCTGCCTTGTTAAGGCAGCTAGGCATAGTTGAATTTGAAGCGAGGATTTTTCTTAGCCTTGATGCCTTAGAAGATTCTTCTATTTTGCCACAGAAGAGTCTCCATGACGATCTTTTGGCTTTCCTTAGTTTTTTTTTGTATAGTTTGACGGATTCCTTGTAGGAGTCCCAATCGGTTATTGCTTTTGAGCTTTTAAAAAGATTGAAGAGTCGCCTGCACTCCTTTCTTAGTGGGCCCAACCCTAAGGGTCCACCAGTGAGGCTTCTTTTTACCCCTAGGTTGAACGAGGGGACAGTGAATATTATGTAATGTTTTAATGAAATCAATTTAAAATGCCCTTTTTCAAAGATTTTCCAGGACATGATTTCCTTAAATTTTCCTTAAGCACTATCTTCATTCGTAAAGTAATACCATGTTATCAAAAATTGAGTACCCAAAAAATTAACGAAACGACAGCCCTGACGCTAACCGCATTACAATCGCTCGCAACCCGAAAATTAAGAAAGCCATCGAACACAAATTTTGATGTCTAACAACCTATCCAAACCAACCTGTGTGACGTCGACTCGGAGTGTTCCCCAGTTACTAGAAGAAAATATTTTTAAGATAGATAGATATTTTTATTTTGCATGAAAAATTATACAAAAGGTTCATTACCGCACATTTTACAACACTGAGATTTGGTTTATTAATATAATTAATTATTAATATAATTAATATTAATAAATAGGTAAATTAAATAAATAAATAAATTAAATAAATCAAATAAACAAATAAATTTAATTAATATATTAAATAAATAAATAGGCATATAGGTTAAGTAACAAGTAAATAAATATATAAATTAATTAACAAATAAATAAATAAATATATAGAATAACTAACAATTAAATAAATAGACATATAGGTTAAGTAATAAGTAAATAAATATATAAATTAAGTATAAAATAAATAGCTAAATATATAAAATAACTTACAATTAAATAAATAAATATAAATATTTCACCAGGCGAATCAATAACAAACATTTTCAGGTACATAATTGGTTTATAATAGGATTATCAGATACACCTCATTAAAAATGTATTTTCTAGTTTTCGAATTCTATCAGAAATCAGTTCAACATATTCCCTCTTCTATGTAACTGTATGGTTGAAAAGTGCCATGGCATGTCTAACATCATTTTTAGCATTTTGTTCTGAGAAGTTTGCGATTTTTTTTTAAATTCCGAATAATCGCCTGTAATAAACCTGAGTTCGTATGCTCCAGAAAAGTGACCGAAATGTAAAATCTGGATGGAAATGATTGGTTCCCCTTTTCTTCAGTGATGAAGATTTTGGCTATAGCACGGCGATATAAGTACTTAATTACAATGTACAAAATAGATAGAGCAATGCTTATTTTAAATTAATTAAAAAAAAAACAGGAGATGCTCTATCCGTCTCAACGCTGGTCCTGCGTTAGTACAAATTATTTCAATTATTACTAATTTAATTTTCGCGCGATCTAATTGTTTGGCAAATTTAGAGCAGAACCATGAAATTATATCAGCAGGCGCTGTTGGTTCCTGAGTTAAGTTCACAAAAATATCTAAGTAAATTTAGTTTAATGCAATATCAACCTATTTTAGATTAGATTGGATTTCAAAAGAAGTGGGACTCAGTAGGCTTATCACAGCGGTCGCAACTGGTCCTATTGTGATATTATCGTTTTCAAAGTTTGCTCATGAAGCCAGATGTTTTAATGAATTCAGCTAACTCTTTGGGCGAGCTAACGGAAATATTATCTGTTTCAAGGTATGGATTGCCTAGGAAAAATAGGCGTAATTTTGCTAAGTAATCACAGTGGCAAATTGTATGCTCTGGTGTTTCTTCATCTCCAGTGTATATTCGACAAATGTTGTCTTCAGCTAGTCGCATGGCAAGTTGTTTTTTGAATCTGTAGTGTCCCGTCAAGAATCCTATGACTGTTTGTATCTGCTCTCTGGTCAATTTTAAGAGTGGCTTGGTTCTTGTAATAGTAGCGGTTGGTAGAAAATGCTTGGCCTGTCTGTTAAATTCGGTTGCCCTCCAGCATTGCAGTGCTTTTATTTCTAGCCATTTATTGAAGCAGCCTTACACGGAGCGAATTGATTTCGGGACTTATAACCCACTTTTTTTTTTTTTTTTTTGTATTGAAACTTTGACTAATAACAAAAAATTAATTGTTTACCCGCAAAGCGAAAGGCTTATCTGCAGGTTAATATATACATATTTAAATTTGGTTCTATTATTGGAAAAAGTTCAGAAGCTATGTTAGCTAGAAAATTGATTTTCACATTGAATAATGAATGAAAGAGAGTTATGATGAGAACATTTTGTTTCAAAAAGTTAAGTTAACCGAATTTACACTTAAGAAATGCATTTTGATAAGTTTTTTGTGTTTTTTAAAATTATAGATGTTTTTTAAAGTATCTGGTGTTAAGTTGAATAAGGTTGGAATCACATGCGCTAGCTGTCTTCTTCCGTAGTTGTTGTTAATTGCTGGGGTTTCTAGCAGTTGTTGGGCTCGTCTTCTAGTGTTCTGGTTGTGGCTTATAGGTTTACGGAATCTATTGTCATCATAATATTCGATTAGAGTTGTCATCTTAAAAATACTATTGACATCTAGAAATATGAAAATATTGTAGTCATCATTTATGATTTTTACTAAACGTCCTTGAAGATTTAAAATAGTATCGAGGTGAATTTTTGAGGCATTTCCCCAAGCTAAGATCCCATATCGTATCCGGGTTTCAGCAAGAGAGAAGTAAACATTCCTCTGAACTTCAACTGGGGCATACTTCTTGATATAGGTCATCGCAAAGACTGCACTCTTCAACTGTAGTCGGTGAATATGCTCATGCCAGATGAAGTGTTCATCTATGGTTATTCCGAGGTACTTGATAGTTTTAACTACCTTGATGGTTACGCTATTTCTCATGGTTGGGCAATCTTCTTTTTTTTGGTATATATCTAACACAGCTGTTGGTTTGTTTGGTGTGCGTATGTGCATCATTTTGGTCTTCGCAGCGTTTATCACTAAACTGTTGTCGTGGCACCATCGAGAGAACTTGTCAAATTCTTCCTGCATTATGTCCTTTGCGGACAAAAGGTCTTGGTGTTTCACCACAATGGCGATGTCATCTGCATACGCAAAGGCCGTTGATTTCGTAAAAACACGAAGAAGTTCATTCGAGAATAAGATAAATAACGGCGGCCCTAATTTCGAACCTTGTGGGACACCGACGCCGCTTGGTTTTTGCTTGCTGATTACATTGGATACTTTAACCTGCAATGTTCTTCCGTGTAGGTAGTTTTGTATCCACTGCAAGATTTTATCCCTTATTCCAATCCTATAGAGACTATCTAGAAGCTTGTTGTGTTCCAGTGTGTCAAAAGCCTTGCTAAAATCCACAAACATGATAGGAATGTGCTGGCTCTTATTCAGTCCAGTATTTACTGTGTTTGAAAGCTCTCCAAGGAGCCCTCCAGTGTTCTTTCACTGTTGGAAGCCGTATTGGTTCGGATGAAGGATTTTGTGCATTGTCACGAAACTGGAAAATCGCTTTACAACAACTTCTTCTAAACATTTTTCTATGACAGGTAATATGGATATGGGTCTGTAATTCACAATATCATTTTGCAAACCGCCCTTGTAAATAGGCCTTATAATAGATGTTTTCATTGAACTTGGGACCATATTTTGCTCAAGGCTTTCATTGTTTATGTTCTGTATTATTACTGCTAGTACTACGGCGTTCAATTTAAGATCGATGGATCTTATTTTGTCTACACCTGGACCTTTATTAGTTGGAAGGCAACATAACATTCCATACACTTCCGCTTCGTTGGCAGTTTCCAAAAACATGGTCTCAGATACATACATGTTTTGGTGAGTGGATGTTATGCAATCACATTTGTGTACAAGTTGTGATGCCTGGGTTGAGAATTGTTCTGCAAAATCGTTGACAAAAGTTGCAGTATCCTTACCACTGACCAAATTGCTTAAAATTGTTTCATCTATTGATCGCTTTTTGCGCCCTAGGAGCTCGTTCAAGACTTGCCAAGTTTTTCTAGGGTCGTTGGTGGCATTCGAAAACTGCATCTTAAAGTAACTTTCTTTTGCTAGCTTAATATTTTTGTTTACTACGTTTCGAAACTGCTTATATTCGTATTCATTACTTTGATTTCGTTTTTCCATATATTGTATAGCTGATCGTTTTTTTTGCACATTCTGACTACTTTTGGTGTTATCCATGCCTTGTTTTGCCGTTTCTTTTTGTTTAAAGATGTTTTCATTGCCTGAGCATATATGCCATTTATTTTTTCAACGAAATTGTTATAGAGACTTTCAATGTTCGTTTCATCACAATATCTTTGCCAGTTCGTTTCCGCAATCAGTTTATTGACCGTGTGTTGATCAATTTTTAAGTATGTAGAGCTTAAATTGGTACTTTCTGTTAAATTTGTTGTCGCGTACATAGTGGCATAGTGATCAGATTGAATGACGGCAGATGTTATTTCTAGACTGGAAAGGCTGACAAATACGTGATCAATAAGGGTTGCAGCATTTGTTTTGTGATCTACCCTTGTGCATTCTTTTATAACATTTGTTAATCCTTTAGATGCCATCATCTCCAAATATGTAATCACCTGTAAGTCGTATACATTAATGTTCATGTCACCCAAAACAATTATCTCCTTTCTGCTACGTATATTTGCGGGACATAAGTCCCGAAAAATGAATTTGGGACTTATGTCGTTGCGCCTAGATCGTCTGCTTTTTCATTTCCGCCAAAGCCGCTGTGACCTGGCACCCATATAAAGTGAACTCTGTTTGTGCTGGATATATGTGCTTGTGGGCGCAGTGACGCAGAGGGTAGTGTATTGGACTACTGATCGAAAGGTCTCAGGTTCAAATCCCGCCGGGCCAAGTAACACCGTCTGACAAACATACAAGAGTATCAATTTTCATGAGCAGCTTCTTAAATTTGCCGTTCGAATTCGGCTTAAAATTGTAAGTCCCTTCCACTTCCCACAAGCAAATGGTTGGAGAAACTAGGTTTTAGGCACTGTATGGGTCGTTAATGCCTTTTATTTATTTTTATTTTAATGTTTCGAGTAGTTTGAGGCAGTCCCAGACTTTCTTTGAAGTGATTTCAAAGGTGTTAAAAAAATAAATATTGGGCATTAATGGCCCACAGAGAGCCTAAAACCTAGCTTCTTCAAACACTTTCGTTGCGAAGTGGAAGGGACCTACAATTTTACGCCGAATCCGAACGGCAAATTTGAGAAGCTTCTCATGATAGTTGATACTCTTGGATGTTTGTCAGACGTTCGCAAGAGGTGGGGCAGTGGGAAAAAACTCAAGATGTTTTTTGGCCCCGGCGGGAATTGAACCGAGGACCTTTCGATTAGTAGTCCGACTCACTAACCATTGAGCCACTGCGCCCGACAAGCAACAGTTTTTCAAAGGTTTTAATGGCAAGCAAAGCCGCTCTGCTGCCAGAGAGGGTTTAAATGAATTTGTAGGAGGTGTGCCTTGAACTTTTGTGTTGTTGAACTTCTCCCCTATGCAGAGCTTGAAAAGCAGAGTTACTTTTCTCTATACTCTCATAAAGAGTGGTTTTCGTGGTGCTCGTTTCATATAGCTGTCTTGGATACATCCGTGTACCAAACGAGTGACCCTTTAACAAATGCAGGCTTGTTTAACTTGAAGTTGTTATTGAAGTGGTACCTTTTCAGACGTTGTCCGTAAAGGTTAGTCCTAGTAATTCATTCATACCGAGTTCGTGGACCAGGACTGAGAGCATTAGTTTGGAGATGCTTTCATCTATTGAGATGAGCGTGAAGGCGTTTGCTCTTACTTCTTTGGTGAAGTAGGACTTTCAACGCAGCAGTAGGTGCTGTTCTACTTGCACTCGATGAATACACACAGTCTAGCCTTTGCAATTTATTGATCCTGGCCTCTATAGATTTTTCTGTGTGGTTCCACAGTGTCGTTCTGGGGTTAAAACCCCTGTTTTTAACAAGTAAACGTTTGCTGGTCCTCGATTTTGTTTAGTTGTATGTTTTTTTTAATATGAGAGTTCCAAGTCTGGTTTTGGTCAATGATTACACCCAAATATTTCAATTCACTTGAAAGCTAGTTTCGCCAAAAAAATGTTGGATTTTTAATTTGTTCCATTTTCTTGTTTTCTTTAAAGCTAGAGTAAGTTCGGGTAATATGGAATACACCTTTTTATTTTTAAAATTGCGCTTACATTTTTGATCCAAAATTCCCGTCCAATGCTTTAATAGACTAATAATGTTTTCTGGTACCTTCGCTAAACTTGCCACAATATGAAAATTTATATTTTTTCTGTTACGGTTTTTACGTAAAAAAGGTCAAATATCTTAGCTCAACAAAATGTGCGTGTTATATGGAATATTCCATATTACCAAAAATCGAGTACAATATGGAATATTCCATTTTACCAATCACCGAATTTTTCCTTTTTGTAAGATTTATTTTGTTAGATACATTCAGAGTTTGAATTATATAAATGAATTATCACAAAATTTACATAGATATAATGTTTTGAAACACTTCCTATGTGACCACATGTTGCACTGAATACATCTGTCCCATAATAGACCATCAGGATAGGATATGTCACAGACATAGCAGTTTACGCCTTCACGAGATTCAGAATCGAACTCTGACCCTAATTCATCAGAAATTTTGTCATCAATAACACAACTTACAGAGAGTCACTAGATTAAGCGTTTGGTGAATCCTTTTCCCTTTCCGGCATGATTTCGAAGTGGATGGAAACACATCAGGTTCACACCTGCTTGGGTTAAACCAAAGTAACGCGATTCCGATATATTTAACGAGATCAGACTCCATTTCATTTGTGAAGATGGGTTTTCTTCCAAGTGAAATGCATGATAATTCAGTGGGAGTTTTCGCAGAAGTGGCCAATCTAAACAGAGTTCCGCGGGGGACATTGAATGCTTTTGAAGCTCTAAGGTAACTCATTTGATTCGATCGCACGCATTTAATGGCCTGTTCTATGTCCCCTGGTTTCCCTTGCTTGCGCTTTGCACCAGTTTGGGTCTTTGGGGCCATCTATTGCATACAAATTCTGGGCTTTAGTCTTAGGCGTCATTAAAGGAAAATGCTGATAATATGGAATACTATTCCATTTAACCGACAACTTGGTATTCCATATTGCCAACATTTTACACTTTTCAGAAATAAAGTCAAAAGTAACTTACCGTTAATTTATTTGATCAACAACCAGCAACAGACGTTAATACAATTACAATGCTTGGGATCTAAACCGTTTTACTTCGATAAAAAGTAACTTTACTATATTTTTTTCAAGTAAAAGCTCCACACGTTAAAAGTTATGGTTGCAACAAATTTTACTTTTGAATTTTTCCTGTTGCCAGTTTGACAGCTACTTAAAATTGAATAGTAGATTGCTTAAACATTATCAGTAACCTAAGTTGTGAAAATGAAGGAGGAGATGTCGCTGTAGAATTTACAGAGAAATGGGGGTATTCCATATTATCCACATATTCCATATTACCCTAACTTACTCTACTATGGTGCTTTTCCTAGGGTTAACATTTAAGTCAACTTTTTTGCAACTGTCAACTGATAAGAGCTCTCTGGAGGCGATCTGAGATTTTGTCTTCAAATCTACCCCTGATTTAGGGAGCGATATCGTTTGCATATCCTTGAACATGGTAACCTATTCTAGAACCACATAGGTACCTTCTTATCTACCTGTGTAGTTATCTCAGAAAAATATTACCATATTAGCAATTGTGCTAACCTATTATTATAGTATTTAGACCAAAGTTTAATGAATGCCGCTGTCAATGAATTCGCGTTCTATCAGTAAAATCTCTCACATTCATGTGAACCATAACGAACACATTCCATACGCTAATTTGAAAAGAAAATATGACAACAACAATAGGAATTCCTTCGCCGCGCATACACACGTACCAACCCACCTCGAATTCATCCACTAATATTATGCTGCGTAGTTTTTATCGTTTCCTCCACACATGCAGATGGTCTCATTTTATCTGAAGAATTTCACTTAATTAGTCGATGTCATGGACCCATAACACAAATAACATTCCCTATTCCCTGACATCACTTGACCATGACCATCATATGGGGACAGTCTCCGGAGTCAAAAGTACTTTCACAAACAAACTTATTAATACAATTTCGGGTCTTAAAGTGCTGTCAACAATCACACCCAAGCCACCTACATATGGCAGCACTTGACCTTACACAACATTAGTGCATTAGATATGCACACTCAGTGAACGATAATGGGGGCCGAAAGGAAAAACCAAATACATAACATGTAAAATGTAATCAAGAACTTATGCGTGACTCAAGGCATGAACTTCCGAAAATAGTCGCACATCGAATTCCCACGAAATCAATTAACCACTGCCATAGATACATTAATAGATACCTACATTCGATAGATGCTCAACGAATGTACCCTTCCATCATCGGCCAGGGTAAGTAGAAATAAATTCAATGCTCGTTTTCACGTAAGGCGAACATTATGCTGCAGCAGCAGCACCCACAGCCTGGCTCCGGGAACATGCCGCCACTCGACAACGACCGACGCCGTCGTCCGTCGTGTGCAAGTCCATCAAAGGGAATCAATTCTCACCCCATTAAGAACGCTAATGCGCCCAAGCAAGCGTTATGACTTCTTCTACGGTTTTAATTATTTTCCTCTATGTTAGGACCCCAACCATGGTTCGCGTTCGTCACGTCACGCTCACAAGCCGACTCCAGCCAGCAAGGAATATAATTATTATTCCTCCTCACTAGATGATTGTCTGTTGTGTGTGTATTGTCCAGTTCCGTGTTGAGTAGGAGAACAGTTCCATTGAATTTGCTGACACAAAGGGTGGCTATTGTGTTTTGATTTGGTCTCGTCGTCTTCGTCCGTCGTTTTACAGAACGTTTCGCAGAACATAAACTTGTGTAACCATGAGAAGTGGCAAAATACCAACAGAGGCGAATTGTGGCTACCCTACAGCAGGAGTGGTCCAGTTCAGTTCACAATTGAAATTTGTGCCTTCTATCGACATAAATCGCGATTGCTTGGTCTGTTTTTCCCCGACTTGCTTTGCACGATTACAACCACACATCGAGGGGGAGATACAGGAAGCGTTTTTTGTTTTTATTTATGTGAGTCTCTTAGCAAAGCAGAGTTTGATTGAAGATGCATGCGAGATGGCTGAATCACCATATTGCATGAATCGAACTGTACAGATGGCAATTGGTTTGGTTTATGATTGAGCTAGAGAAATAGATGTCCATTGCACAGTATAGGCAAACTACGGCCCCAGTTATAGCTTTATCTACGTAAAATGAAAATGGAAAAATTTTGATTTGCTTCTTTGGTCCAGTTAAAATGAATAGATCGCTACAATCTTTGTCTTACAAAGTTGCTTATGAGTAAACAAACTAATATGTCACATATATTTGAAAAATTGACCATAAAATTGGGTAGAAAACGATCTCATTAATTTGTACGTACGGAAAACTTTTTCTTTTCACCTTCTCAGTCAATTCACAGAAATGATATACAAATCGTTCCTATTATGTGTTGATTTCAATGTGTTTGCTGTTCCACATTTTACGTATTGCTATGGTGGAACTCCAAGATCGCGGAGCTTATGCAAGCGTCAACCTCACAAAAGAGGGACTAATCGAATAGACGATCTCCAAGCAGAGCGTTAGACTCGTCAAAAAGAGATAAGATTCGGCAAGAAGAATTCGTGGAGAAACTTCTGCGAATCGATCGAATCTACGACTGAGGCGTCGCGACTCAGGAAATTCCTAGCTGGCTGTTTTGACAGAAACCCACTTCCCAGGATGCGCCGACGTGCCTAGAGTAAACGATGCAGTTACACAGGGTACGAGGCAGGGGATGGAGGAAAACATAACCGACGCAATAATCGATGAAAGCAAAATAGCTTGGGCGATCAACTCATTCGCCCCTTTTAAAGCACCAGGAATAGATAATATTCGACCTATAATGCTTCAGAGGTATGAGGCAGCCATTATCCCAAGGCTGAAATGCATTTATATGTGCTGCTCAAGGCTATGCTATGTTCCCAAGGCATGGCGAGAGGTGAGGGTAATATTTATCCCTAAAGCAGGGTAAGCTACCAACACCACAGCAAAGGACTACAGACCTATTCGTCTGTCGTCATTCATGCTAAAAATACTGAAACGACTAATTGATGTGTATGTCAGAGAAGCGATCGACGATAATTATCTTTCTAAATCGCACCACGCATACATTAAAGGCAGATCTGTGGACACCGCACTACACAGTGTGGTCTCTGTGGTGGAAAGATCCCTGGAGTTCAAGGAATATACTTTGAGTGTGTTCCTAGATATAGAGGAAGCCTTCAATTACATCGAAGCTGACGCAATCTTGCGCGGGCTTAGAAGGGCTCACGTCAATGTGACTGGATAGGACTTATGCTAGGTACGCGACGGATTAAGTCCTACCTAGGGGACGTGTGTATAGAACGGAAAGTCAGCAGAGGGACCCCACAAGGAGGCGTACTCTCTCTGCTCATATGGATTCTAGTAATGGACGAATTTATAAAGGCATTAAATGGGGAAGGTTTCATCGTGAGCGCTTACGCCGACGAAGTAGCAATCCTTGGTTGGTTTTAGTGGTTGTATTCCCCGTTACCTGACGAGGGAAAAACACAAATAACGCATTGAGTGCCGTTTTGGTACCACAACTAAAGGAATCTGAAAGTAAAGTGGGAGGAGGATGTTGAGGGAGCTCAAAACCAGCCTGTGGAGTTGAGAAATTTGATGATGTTATTGAAGTGGATGCTTTGGATGGCCGATAGGTCGTTGTAAAAGGGATGACCTACTGCGCTGCGTCTCGTTTTGTCTCTTGTCTGTATCAGAGGTTGTTTGTTCTGGCATCATCGTAGGTTGGCCAGATCTTCCTTGAAATGCACAGTTCGTACGGTTCGTCCATCTAGTCTCAGCCCTTGAGGTGAAGTGCAGGAGGATTTATCTCTTTACATATCCCAGCGGAGGGAAGACTTCCTCAACATGAGATACGCACAGAGCAGAGCCACGTCTGGCAAGTTCATCGGCTTTCTCATTGCCTTCAATATTCCTATGGTCGGGAACACAGACGAGAGTGATATCTAGAGAGTGATATCTAGAGAGTGATATCTAGCCTATTCAGCGTTTCAATGCATTTTACAACAAGCTTGGATGTAGACTTAGTTGAACTGACAGCCTTAATCGCGACCTGACTATCGACGAAGATGCCTATTTTTTCTGGGTGTCAATATGTGGAGAAGCAGTCTACACGCCTCCTCCTTAATTGCAAGTACTTCTGCTTAAACGACGCTGGCTGCGTTGGGAAGGCGAAGAGTTTTAGAGATATCTAGCTCTGTTGAGAAAATGCCAGCTCCTACTCCACAGTTCATCTTGGAACTATCTGTGAAGATTTGTATGCCGAATTCATTTACGACCGCATTCTCCTCCCATTCTGATCTAGAGGGGAATCTCACAAAGAAGCTTTTATGGAAGTTGAGTTTGGGTGCAATGTTGTCTGTAGATATTCGACATATGTCGTCGGGAAGGGAAAGTAGGATGCTGGTATGGCGATAAGGCCTTTCAGACCAACATTTATATTCCTTCAATCTAACAGCGCTACACGCTGCAATGTTTTTTATATGCAGATCCACTGGCAGAAAATTGAGAATCACATTGAGCGCCTCGGTCGGACTTGATCGAAGGGCTCCTGTGATTTCAATTCCAGCTTTTCTATGGACTCTACTTAATTTAATGACGTTAGAGGCTTTGTTTTGTACATTCAACGAACAATCTTTGGTTGAAGCCCCCACTTCTTGCCGAAAGTTTTGCTACAGACGTAGAAAGCAATGCTAACCTTCCGCACTCGGTGTTCGATTTTGGACTTCCAGTTGAGTTTGGGGTCAAGCATGACTCCAAGGTATTTTGCGGTGGTGGATAAAGAAAGATTTTGGTTATTTAAGCGGGGAAGTGAAAAAATTGGTGTGTAATAATCCTGGTCCCGGGTAAATTCATCCCAGTGTCAGTGAGCGACTCAGCTACGCACTCCTACTGGTCAGCAAATGGGTTGCGGAAAAAGGACTCGGAGTTAACCCATCCAAGACAGAAATCCTGCTGTTCACAAGGAAAAGGGCAATACCGGCCTTTGAACTACCAAGGATGAATTGAGTGGACCTGCAAGTATCCAAGACAGCAAGATACTTGGCGTTATACTAGATTCCAAACTTAACTAGAAAACATAGAAGATCGGGTGAAAAAGGCATACGTGGCACTATATGCCTGTAAAACAGTGGTTCTTAACCTTTTAGTGACGAGGGACCACTGACGAAATTTCTGTCTGGCCATGGACCACCAACTGTATAAAATGTTGTTCTATCTATACATAAAACACGCATACATTTTTTCACAGCCAACAGTATTTTAGTTTATTTTTTACGTCAATTTTACATTATAGAAATAACTATATTATTTTAATGAGATTTTTGTGACTGCATACTCTTTACTAATTCTGGATTCTTGGTTCAGTGTTACTTAAGGTCAGACGCATGTCGGCACTTGCATCCAAGCGATTTCGGTGCTTGTTTTTAATTATTAGAAGCGCCGAGAACCCCTGCTCGCATAGATATGTCGATGAAAACAAAGTTAGGTACTTTAAAGCAATTTCTCGAATCTTTGGGAAAGAAATTGCCCTTTGGGTCCAAAATTCTTCAATATTTATTTCTGTATCGAATATATTGTTCAAGTAACTTTCGCGTTGCATTTCAATCACTTCTTCTTGAATTTCATCAGGCACCTCAGAAACACTTACAATCAAAGGATTGCGGATTAGTTTCCGAATACCATTGTCCTCGCAGTCCGGAAAATAATAAGTGAATTCACTTTTTAAGTTTTTTAAATGGAGTCTAATATTACTCTGTATTTCTCCTTTAGTCTTAGCACACTGTCCGTCAATAATTTGATTCAGGGTATCAAACGCAGAAAAGTTTTCTCTTTCGACTTTATTAATCCATAGCTCAATTTTCGCGATAAATGCACTGATTTTATCTTCATATGAAAATATATTGCTAGTGCCTTGCAACTTAAGATTTCCTGATCCTTGCAGTTGAATGTTCAATTTATTTAGTTGTGCAAAAAAATCGACCAAATAAGCAAAACGTATTTGAAATTTGGACTCACAGAACTGATCCAACAACTCTTTGTTCTTGTCAATTAAGAATGTTTGTACTTCCTCTCTCAGTTCGTACAATCTTGACAGCATGTTTCCCTTGGAAAGCCAACGCAATTCCGTGTGAAAAAGCAGAGTTTCGTGTTCAGAATTCATATCAGAGCACAATTGTTTGAGAAGACGAGTGTTTAGTGCACTATTTTTTATAAAGTTAACTACTTTTATAGCGGTTTTCATCGCAATAGCGAAGCATTCCGGAAGCCTTTTTACAGCCAGTGCTTGACGATGAATAACGCAGTGTGTCGTAATTGCAGCTGGATTTTTTGTTTTTATTAACGTTGCAAGACCAGAGCGGGAACCAAGCATTGAAGGAGCACCGTCCGTACAAAGCCCAGCAAGCTTTTGCCAGATAAGTCCATGTTTCTCCATATATAGACTTATTACATTCACCTTTCGACGTCGTTTTCAGTTCTTGAGAAAATAGGAACTCCTCTTCAAACTTTTTATTGTCGTTCAAAAATCGAATAAATGCAAGTAATTGACAACATTGTGAAACGTCGGTAGATTCATCACATTGTATCGCAAAAAATGGACTACATTTTATCTTGTCAATAACTTGTTCTTCAATATCATTTGACATTTTTTGAATACGCGACTTCACTGTGTCGTTTGAAAGTGGTATTTCTCGAATTTTCTTTTGAGCTTCTTGCCCTAAAAGCTCTTCTGCAGCTTTCAGCATACAAGGCTTTATTAGAGACTCACCGATTGTTTGTGCTTTTTTGGATTTGGCAATCAATTTTGAAATTTCAAACGACGCAGCTAATGTTTTTTCGGATAATGCATAGCTTGTTCCACTGGGTCCAAGTTTAATTTTTTTTAGATTTATTAGTTTGCCTTCGAAGTATTCTCGCGGACGGTCACAATAGTTTGGATGTACGGTCTTTAAATGACGTTCCAATTTTGCCGGCTTTAAAGCATCATTGGAAAGAACAGTTGTATACATATTACGCATTGAGGGCATGTCTTCCCATTTATTTCTATTGAAGTAAAGCCGAATTTAATATAATCGCCGTCATACTTTCGTTTCGGTGGCATTTTTCTGAAAAAAAAATAATTCTCACCTACTTAGTTATCTACATTAATAATTGAAAATGGTGAGAGAACAAATACGGATATATAATTTGAATAACAAACCCCTGGCAATGGGGTACAAAATAAATCGTTGTTAAAAATAAACCTGACAATATTATGTGGTAAAGTAAAATGTTAAATGCGCAGGTATAGTATACCTAAATGTGCAACATCAACAAAAAAAAAAAACATAGGGACGGGCTACAGTCCGCTTGGGCGAACTGTTGGATACCCTATTCTTATTTCTATCCTTCATAAGTGGGCGTGAAAAAAGTCTAAGTATGGTTGAACGCTCTACATATTTTGTTATATAACATTTAAAGGATTTTATCAAAATAAAACGCTCCCTAGCTCAAACTTGGGTGTTTCAATAAAATTGTTTTATTTAATTGTGGACGTGTCAGTAGGCGGATTTAAAAAAAAATTAACACATGAGCATAAAGGGCCCCTAGAGAGTATATATTATAAATTTCAGCTCCCTAGCTCAATTTGAATTTTCAAAAAAAAATAAATAATAATTGTGGGCGTGCCAATGGGCGAATTTTGAAAATATTTATACATGAGCTTAAAGGGCCCCTAGAGAGTATATATTAAAAATTTCAGCTCCCTAGCTCAAATTTTGGTTTTTCAATAAAATTGTTTTATTTTTTTGTGGGCGTGGCAGTGGGCGAATTTTGAAAATTTTATATCCCGAGCAGTTTTAGGAGTCATAGATCATATATAAAAAATTTCAGCTTTCTAGGTCAAAATTCGATTTTTTCCAAAATTTTGTTTTTTTGAGTTTCGTAAATTTGATTATTTCGGACCCTAGAGAGTATATGGTTAAAATTTCAGCTCTCTAGGTCCAGTTTAAAGGCCTAATTTTTGCCGACGGACGGACGAACGGACGGACGGACGGACGGACGGACGGACATGGCTAGATCGACATTACTATCGATGCTGATCATAAATATAGTAACTTTTAGGGGTCTACGGGCAATATTAAGGTATGTTACAAACTATGCGTCAAAATTAATATACCCCTAAAATAGGGTACCTATAATTAGAATACTTACCTAGGTACTAGTAGGTAGTCCTTATTTTTCGACTTTTGAATTATCCCCGGGTCACTTTCCCATTTGATTATATACCTCTAAATATGAAATACGTTTTTTTTTGTTTTTTTTTGTTAAGATTTAGGGGTCGCTACCAGCTGTCAAAATTTTTACAAAAAGCCCTCGCCTCGACCCCTCTTCTGTACCGATGCGTCGAGATTTAGCCCGCCCCTCACTTCAGTTCTAATAAGTCATTTACGAGAGCGCACGCGTTTTATTTGTAAAAGTCATAGTAACGTGTTTCAACGTGTTGCAATGGCGTCTAAAAGTAGCGGACTCAGTAAAGCTACTACAAATCAAAATAAGGTTTCGCTTATCGGTCAATTATTATCCGAATTAAGAAAATCAACATTGCCATACATCTTTGAAGATTTTGTAATATTTTTTATGTCCTGAAAATAAAAAAAAAAAACTTTTTATAACTACGAGTACCTATGTATAAAGACTTTCGTTGACTAACGATATTTGAACTTTAAAAATGAAAAAAATAAGCAGGCGCATAAAACAAAAACACCAACGTCGCGTTGGTACTTTCCCTAACTAACAAAAACAAAAAGCCAATTGAGTAAACCAGGTGAGACACTGGCAGGTCGCTTACGTGCCACATACATACATGGCGCCAACCCCTGCGCCAGCTCTCAAAGCAACTGTGTGGACTCGTCATCTATACATCTGCATTACACATCTATAAATACACATATAATTCCTTTGAGGTGAAATTCGATGACGTTATAAATCGATCACCGCTGGGCCGATTTTCATGATTCTTATTTTGTTTTTATTCCGGAAAATCGGTTTATTCGCATTTTATGACAACTACTGAGCAAAAGAGAAGCCAGTTTAATTAATATTTTTTAGATGATTTCGCGGACCACTGGTTAAGAACCACTGCTGTAGAAGGATATTCGACAATACATGGGGATTCAAACCACATGTAGTACACTGGCTGTACACAGCGGTGGTAATACCCATTCTTACATATGGCACAGCTGTATGGTTGAAAGCTACCGAGAAGAAATGCCATCTCTCAAGCCTTACCAAAATTCAAAGGACGGCTTGCATTGGGATAATAGGGTCACTAAGAACCACACCCACTGCAGCCATGGAGGTACATAATACTCAACCTCACACCACTGGACATATACTGCAGAAGCATAGCGGTTAAAACGGTTGTTAGACTCAGGGAGTCGGGACTGTGGTCTTTCAGACCCTACGGACACGCATCCGTCGAGGCACGATGGAGGGCTTCGAAAAAAACGACAGCCACTGACTATCTACCACACAGCTTCGCCTTCAAAAGGAGATTCGCCACCAGAATCCCAGAAAGAAACGAATGAATCAACATAACAGTCACGGAAGAAGGCGAAATAGCTATCTATACCGACGGACCCAAAGTGGATGCGAGTACAGGTGCAGGCATCTTCTGTGAGACTCTGGGCCTGGGCGCGTCCTTCAGAATCAGCGATGAATGCAGCGTTTATCAGGTAGAGACAGCTGCGATCACTCAGGCTGCCAAGGAGGTGAAGAGGCGCAAACTGGCCGACAAGCAGATCACCATATACTCTGACAGCCAAGCGGCCATAATGGAAATGAAGTCTGTAGTTGTCAAATCAAGGGCGGTGTTACGGTGCAGAAAACACCTAGACGAGATATCAATCGCCAATTCAGTGACCCTATGCTGGGAACCAGGGCACAATGACATCTCGGGCAACGAAGAAGCAGACAAGCTGGCAATGGATGCATCTCTGGCTCTGAAATCTATACAAACTCCGCTCGGTGCACTGACACGGAAAATCGACGTTGAATCTATGAGTAGAACAAACTTACGTTGGCCCAGCCTCGAAACATGCAGACACTCGAGTAAGCTTTGGTCAGCGGTAAACAAAAGGAAATCTAAGCTAAAGATCGGGCTGAACCGCAAAGACATACGCACACTGACGGGTGTCCTCACAGGACACTGCTCAGTGGGCCTAGACGCGGAGCGGGTGGGCATAATGCACAACGATTACTGCAGGAGCTGTAGATACGTCGAAGAGATAGAATCTATTCGTCACCTACTATGTGAATGCCCTGCCCTTAGAACAAACCGATTCAAGATCCTTGGCAGCTACGAGTACTTCTTTGAGGAACTGGAGGATCTTACCGATATTGAGCTGAGGAAACTCCTGAGATTTACATATAGATCCGGGTGGTTCTCATACAGCGGACCACTGAGCTGTGTAACAGCGGCATACTTTTTGTTTCTTCGTAGGTTCTCAAAATTTTGGAAATTCCAACAATGGACACAATGGACCCAAACTGATGGTCTAAGTGAGCCGTGTCCCCAGTCACAAGGGCATCCATTTACCAACCTACCTACCTACGTATTGCTATACTGAGCCCAACCGTTTTCTTGTATGACCGATGGCTAAATGAAGTCAACCAAACATTTCTATCAATGAGTTGTATTTCGTTTTGATTGATTTCGGCTGAAAGGCGTCTCTCAATCTCATGTAGTTAACAACCGTCTTTTTCCTCTGTCCGTATTTTAGATTTTAAATGGCCTCATACATCAAGACTGTGCCAGTTTTAGTCATTACAAGGAGGATCATTCTGTAATAACGAATGAACCATAAAAATCTCATTACAACCATGTAATCATACCCTCACTCTCATCTCCTCTCAAAACGTTAAATACCTTCTCTGGCTCTTCAAGTTATAATATACGTTTTACGCTAGTAAGTGCATTCCTTGCTTTTATTTCTAAAAGACTAAATTAAGGCAAACGTTGAATCGTCATTACATATCTTTATTATGTCGGCTTAAGCATACTTCAACACTTAGTCCCATGATACATTTTACCCCACTTAAGAAGCATCCAAGCAACGGCAGAGCCAGAGAACACACCGGACAGATGTGAAGAACTACGAATCTCATGCAACTACCCACGTAGACGCAGCGGCGGCGGCGGTGCGGTTGTCCCCTTTTCCAACGCCATTACCGGTAATGAAAGTCAAGTTCAATGTCTCCATGCGAAGCGAGCACACCCGAAAGGAGCAACAGTGCAATGCCTGAAGGAAGCTCTAAATCTGCACACAAGGCGATATAAATGCTCTCCCCTCCTAGCAGCCCCTCCTAATGGCATTAAATGCAGCAATCCTCTGGGAAATCTCAGAAACTATTATTCTGCTCATGTTTCCTCTTGGATTTCCCGTTTTCCCCCCACTATGGTGGAGTCTGTCCCTATGACAATTCCAGTAGCTGGTAACATCACTTAGCGTTTCTTTTCCCTTCGCGGTTTTCTTATTCCGAGTGGAACAGACAGACGTACTACCGCCTCCCAAACCATGTTTCTGTCAGGAAGCGTTAGAAGCAGTTTACTCATAGTCGTTGCAGAAAACTTTGGAACCAAGAAGAAATTACAACATATTAAACCGTTAAGCGAGAGCAAACATCGGGTCCATAATACAACTATGCCAGACTCGCTGGACACTAATTACTTAGATCCACTGGACGAAGAAAAAGAAGTAGAAGCATTTCGAAAAAGAAAAAAAAACATCATAATGAATACCCCTTGGAGCATTGCGGCGCGTGGCATGTGGCATGAGGCATGACATATGGCTTTGATAAAGCCGCTGAAAACTCAAAAGTCACAACGTCAACTGGTTGAATATAGACCGAAAGGGACAAGGCAGCCGGCATAAGGTGGAACCTTTAATTAAATCGTCCCTCCCCCACCAACTCTCCGCTGGCTTGTGATACAGCGGCAGGTGGACTCTGGTGGAAATTGTTTTATTTCAGGCCAGAGCTGGAGGTGGTGATGTACGAGTATGTAGCGAGCCTTCCCCAAGCTAATGACTTGTTTGCCAATTGTGCAAATGTTTGCTGTTGCCTCGGAGCGGCAATCACATGATACCGAGAGATGACTTGCTGCTTGGTGTGCTAATTACACAAAAATGATTGATGACAAATGTTGCTCCATGAAAAATAGTATCCGAGGAGGGGGTAATTAGTAAGTTTTGTAAAAGGTGCAGGTGTGAATATCATAACTGAATTTAGTCGTACCTTCGAACTGCAAGTGGTCATTAACCTGCGTTCTGTGGTGATGCAAAACTTACTGAGGAAGGGTCTTAAAAGGAGTGCGGCATACAGTTGCGAAATTAATTCCTAATAGCACGAAGTGATAAGTGGGTCTTCTACAGCTTTAAGGTCGTTTTTCTATCAAGCAATACCATGGAAGAAAATATGGCCGTAACTTGAACATAGGCACATAGGTGAAGTTTTAATTTGGCGTATATTTCTGTGGACGAAATGTTTAGAAATTAGGAGCTGTTTATCTTTTTTTTTATAATAAGCGCGTACTAAAGGGACCCTTATAATGTATTAGCTACACAGCGCGGGCGTTAAGGAAATTAGGGTGAGAAGAAAAGGAGAGATGCCGATGCACGTTGGGGTTTTTAATGTTTGTAGGTTATAATGTGTAGGAAAAATGGAGCGGGGAAGAGCATTCCACATTCGTTTTGTACGGCTGAGGAAAGATCCTTTGAACTTCACTGTACGTCCGAACACAGGCTTGAGGGTGAACTGATCAGCATCCCTTGCATGGCGGGTATTGCGGTTGAAATGTTCAAGCGGAGGCATTTTTTTTTTTTTTTATAGAGTTTCTAATATTACTCCCAAGCCATAGTAATATGAACGTTACTCTCAGCATTTCTATGAGAATTACCTATCCTGGTTGAAAGCACGAGACTTGGAACCAGAACTAGGCTCGGACGAATAATAGGGGTAGGTGGAAAATCGAACATGCGACTCTTTCTCACTTAAGATAAGAAAACAAAAACCACCTCCCTTCGAAACCTTCATACTACAACTAGGTTATTCCTACCCAGTAGTTTTATTTAAACTGTTAAATACGCGTTTGGCAGGCAGCTTCCCAGTGGAGGCACCTGCTAATACCGCCATAAGCACGCGGTTACATCTTATTGCGCTAATTCAAATGGTTTTATTCTTTGTAATCGGCGCACTAGGTTAGTATCGTCTCGAATTTGTAGCATGGTGTTATTGCAATGACCGTGAATGCGTGTCTGTTGTTTGCGGGCAAAATATTTTATTTCATTTTCGACGGTAGCCATACTTAGGTCTCTGTGGATATCAGTGTTTCTGATAAACCATGGTGCATTTACTATTTTTCTTAGCACTTTGTTTTGAAAAGTTTGTAAAGTTGTATACCGTATGTCCAAACCGGTTTTAGTACTTGCTTGTATAAAAGCAGCTTGTTCTGCATGCTGAGTTGGGAAAATCTACCAAGCAGCCAGTGCATTTGTTTACATCGAATGGCGAGCTCTTCGCGTTTCTTCTTGACGGGCGGTTTCCATTTTAATTTCGCATCGAGTGTCATTCCCAAATATTTTGCCTCGTTTGCGTACGGAATTCGTACCGAATCAATGAAAATGGGTAAGTTGTCTACATTTTTATAAGTAAAATTCACGTGCGTTGATTTGGCATCGTTGAGAGCAATACGCCAAGTCTTTGTCCAACCACCACTAATTTTGTCAATAGAACGTTGGAGTTTATTAGTTGCTGATTCAACGGTATTACTGACCGCTAATATAGTTGTATCGTCTGCAAACGTGGCTACTGTTGTGCCTTCTTCTTGAGGAATATCACTAGTGTATATTAGAAATAGGATCGGTCCAAGAACGCTTCCTTGGGGAACTCCTGCCGCGATTTCTTTAAATTCAGAGTAATCATTTCCGTGTTTTACACGAAAGAGTTTGTCTGATAAGTAACAACTAAGGATATCAGATAACTGTTTCGGAAAAGCTTGTCTTAGCTTATGTTTCAAGCCCGTATGCCATACTTTACCAAAGGCCTGAGAGACGTCGATGAAAACACTAGAACATATTTTTTTCTCCTCTAGGGCTTTTTCAATTACATTGGTTATTCTGTAAACCTGGTCGATTGTAGAATGCTTAGTCCTGAATCCGAATTGGTGATCAGGTATTAATAGACGTTCTTCGATAATCGGATGTAGGCGCTTTAACAAAAGTTTTTCGAATACCTTCGACATTATCGGTAAGAGCGATATTGGCCTATATGATTTTTTGTCATTTAGTGGTTTACCGGGCTTTGGAACCATTATAACTTCAGCTACCTTCCATTGTCGAGGAACGTGCTTTCCGTGTTTAATTTTTACCTGAACGATGCATTGATAAGATAGGTAAACTTGATTAAAGCTTTCCTAGGTAACTCTTCAAGAACCTGTTCTGTGATTAAGTCATATCCAGGAGCTTTGCTTAATTTTAGTTTCTCTATTTCGAAGCGCAGTTCGGGTAGCGATACACTTTTTATTCTATAATTATCAGGTGCCACGGTTAGGACAGGAAATTCGAGCAACGCTTGACCATCAAATAGTTTAAATGTTTCTTCCAGATGTTCGGCAAATATTTCGGCTTTTTCCTTGTCACTCTTCGTCCATTCTCCATTGATTTTCCTGATGGGTGGCGCTTGCGTTTTTGGTTTTTTAATGCCTTTCATGGCTTTCCAGAGCGAGTAATTTGTACTTTTATCCGCAGTTAGGCTTCCAAGATATGTAGAAATTTCACGATTTTTAAAGTCTCGAATTTATCTCTTAAGTTTACTACAAAGGTAGTTAAGAGTGGTTTTATCCTGTGGAGCGCGAGATTGTTGCCATCTTTTGCGCGCTCTCCTTTTCTTCTTTAACAATTGAGTGATTTCCAACGGATATTTATACCCTATTCTAAGGGTATATTAATTTTGACTCATAGTTTGTAACATACCTTAATATTGCCCGTAGACCCCTAAAAATTACTATATTTATGATCAGCATCGATAGTAATGTCGATCTAGCCATATCCGTCCGTCTGTCGGCAAAAATTAGGCCTTTAAACTGGACATAGAGAGCTGAAATTTTAACCATATACTCTCTAGGGTCCCGAAATAATCAAGTTTACGAATTTTTGAATTCCGCCCACAGACACGCCCACAAACTCAAAAAAACAAAATTTTGGAAAAAATTGAATTTTGAGCTAGAAAGCTGAAATTTTTTTTTATATATGATCTATGACTCCTAAAACTGCTCGGGATAAAAAATTTTCAAAATCCGCCCACTGACACGCCCACAAATAATTAAAACATTTTTTTTGAAAATCAAAAGTGTGAGCTAGGGAGCTGAAATTTATAATATATACTCTCTAGGGGCCCTTTATTCTCATGTGTTAATTTTTTTTAAATCCGCCTACTGACACGCCCACAATTAAATAAAACAATTTTATTGAAACACCCAAGTTTGAGCTAGGGAGCGTTTTTTTTGATAAAATCCTTTAAATGTTATATAACAAAATATGTAGAGCGTTCTTAACAATTCAACCACACTTAGACTTTTGTCACGCCCACTTATGAGGTATAGGAATAAGAATAGGGTATCCAACAGTTCGCCCAAGCGGACTGTAGCCCGTCCCTATATTTTATTTCGCAATTTGTGGTTATTTTCCGTTTATGGGGAGTATTTTTCCAGGCTGAGCATTGTATGACGTTAATAAATTGATCGACTTCGTCTTCAAGTTCGTGGGGTGTTCGAAGAGACACTTTGAGATCGATTTTACTTTCACAGTATTTTTTAAAGGATTCCCAGTTTGTTTTCATGTTAGTTAGTCTGGGCGGACCTTCTTTTTTTCGTAGACAGCCGTTAATTGTCAAAATGACCGGTGAATGATCAGAAGAAACATCGAAGCATTCCTCAACTACAATAGAGTTTCCCGACAACCCTTTCGTGATGAAGAAATCGATGAGGTCTGGTGTTTTTGCCGTATCCGAGGGCCAGTACGTCGGTTTACCTGAGGAATGAAAGTCTACCCCCAATTCCATACCGGCTTCGTAAAGAACTCTACCTTTTACTGAAATGCATCTCGAGTCCCAGAAGGTATGTTTTGCGTTAAAGTCACCTCCGATGACGAAATTTCGTCCAAGTGAGTCAAAGATACTTATAAAATCGCTTCTTTCCATCGTTGCACGAGGGGGGCAATAGATAGCTGCAAAATCATAATTTATGTGTTTAATTTTTACGCTCACCGTGCATAATTGCAGTTTGTCAAGCTCAATTGTTGCACTGATTGAGTGTTCAATGGTATTTTTGATCAACAAGGATGCCCCGCCTCTCGCCCTTTCCGAAGGGTGATATGCGTGATAGGCAATGTATCCTCGAAAGCGGAGGAATGCAACTGGCTATTTCGTTTGAGAACTTATGGTGAAAATAACGATAGATAAAATAACGAAAGGCAAAAGACATTACGATGATGACTAAGAGAGTCAATCGATCTCGCGATGTCTCGGTCGCCAATGAGTTTTATCGCGCGTTTTTGGATCCTGTCAAGTAGCTCCAAATAAGTTATTGGTGCACCGGACCAGATATGAGCGTTGTACTCGAGTTTCGGGCGAATAAACGCCTTATAATTTTATTGTAGCCAGATCAGAAGGGGTGAAATATTTCTTACAACGCTTAAGGAAGCCTAGACATTTCGCGGCGTTCTTGGCGACATCGAATATGTGGTCATTCCAACGAAGGTTGTCATTAACACACATACCGAGAATGGAAAGTCTTTCGGTTTCAGCGATGCAAGTGCCATTCATAGATAATGGCAGTGTGCCTGGGTTTTGCTTTAATGACAGGAGACAGCATTGTGTTTTGGAAGCATTAAATTCCACTCTATTGGTTTTACCCCACTGAGTTATACTGTTAAGATCGGAATTTAATGAGCAACATACGTTGCCTTTCCAGTTCCACACCCGAAGATGAGGGCCATGACCCAAGAAACGAATACGAGAAGCTGAGGGTACTGTCATCAGTAGAGATTGGTTCCACTTTTCGGTTAGATATGTCATCAAATCACCAGTGGACCTGTTGCTGCGAAAACCATACTGCCGGTCATTAAGAAGTTTTCGCGATTCAAAATATTTCATTATCTGACGGTTTATCAGCGTTTCCATGACCATAGAAAGAAGGGACGTAAGTGCAATTGGTCGGTAGGAAGAGGGAGAAGAAGATTCGCCTTTTTTGGTACAGGCTGGACAAATGCTGTTTTCCATCTTCGCGGGAACAGTCCTGAAGAATAGGACAGATGGAAAAGTTCACGCAATGGTTTTGCCAGCGAAGAAGAACACCTCTTCAGAACGATAGGGGAAATACCATCTGGACCGGCGGATTTGTGAACGTCAAGATCTTGAAGTACTCTAGCCACTGTACGAGTGCGAAAGTGGATTGGTCTCATGGAGAATTCTACGCGCTCGAGTACAGTGGGAGACAAAGCACAATCTGGGAGCATTGAGCTGACTGCAAAGTGAGCAGCAAGCAGATTGGCCTTATCTATAGAGCTGACAGCTGGAATGTCATGTTATCTGTTTATATTTGATGGTGATCCTTTACCGTTTGGAAAAGTTGGCAGGCCAGTTGAGAATGGGAATCAGAACATTACATACTAATAAAAACAAGTTTGGCACAGCATGCAGGTTTATGGCATGTTAGCTTTGATTTCAAATTCCTATATGTACTGCGGTCCTAGGCTGGAGGATATAACACATATTCCGCATAAAATTCATAGGAACATAATTCCTTGAGCTGCTACAGCAAATAAGTTATTCAAAATATAAGGGACTGACTAATGTTCATTAATTTCAGTGGTTTACAATTATGCTAGGTTTCCACCAATAGATAAATTTAGTTTAAAGGCAAACGGAATAAAAATCACACAGGGCGGTTCGATAAGGCAGTGACTTTGATGAAAAATTGCGCTCCGATTTCATGGAGGATTTTGTTGACATCTTTGTTTCTTGCTAGCCAAACAAACTTCAAATAGATCTGCTAAACATTGAGCATTTTCCAATGATCGCAAGAACTTTTGTTTATATCTATTTATTTTCTCAAAAAGGAAAAAAGTGAATTTTGTGTGTTGGTAATAAACTACTCAACAAATATTGTGAAGAGTGCTCCCTCGCATGGAACGGTGCACAAGTGGTTAACTGAGTTTCGTTGTGGTCGTACGAGCACAAAGGACGTTGAGCGCACAGAACGTCTAAGAGCTGTCGCAATGGAAGAAGGTAGTTGATCAAAAACGGAATCTTGTTAAAATGTTGTAACGGTATTTGGGTTCTTCCATCGCAATTCAAGTGAATTTTACGGCGTTTCGTAACAGTTGATGAAATATGAACACACCACAACACGCAAAAAATTAAAGAACAATCGAAAAAATGTCACCAAAATGACAAAAACGTTTCCGTCGGACGTTTCTTCATTGCCCACTTTTAAAAGGAAAAAAAAACGATCACGGACAGTACTTTGCCAATTTATTAGAAAAATTTAATACAGAATTTAAGGAAAAGCGGGCCCATTTGAAGAAGATAAATGTGCTATTTCATCACAGTAATGCACCTGCGCATTTGCCCACTGTAGCAACAGCAAACTTCATCCTCATCCATTCTTTCCTTCAGATTTGGCTCGCTGTGTTTTTTTCTGTTGCCTAATATGAAGAAATGGCTGAGCGGAAAAAGATTTTTAACAAATAAGGATATTATCGCCAATTTACGTTCGAGTAAGCCTTGATGAATTTCGAGGAAAGTTTTCAATCTGCAGTTTAAAAATAAAATAACAGGCAACGAAATATATAGACCTCCTGATGAGGACGATGAATGCTTCCATATATACGACTTAACACCCAATAAAAAAGGTTCCAGAATTTGAAAATTAGGTCTTGTGCCGATCTGCCGGGTAGGACGGTGCAGGGAAATAACTTCACGGACAATAAATTCACATGGGCAATAACTTCACCTCGAGTGGGCACTAATTTCACTTTTTTTAGTTATTGCCCACTGATGGTGAACACTGATAGTGAACAATAACTTCACCGTAAATTTTGTGAAATTATTTCCCACTTATAATTTGAGAATTTGTCTATTATAACTAAAGACCTTTGCACCCACTCCAAATCAAATAGTGACCCCAAGCAGGGGGCAGCAAGCACCCCACCCCCCCCCCCCCCCCCCCCCCCACAATAATATGCATTGCACTGTTGGTAGGATTAGTTGCGAAATCGCAAGTAAATTCCATAAACAGTTCAATACCTATGGGGGACATGCTGCCCCCCTGCAACCCCCCTGCTTGGGGTCATTTAGAGTAGGTTCGAGATACGGTTCTTGAATTATCATAAAATGTTAAGAGAATTTATTTCCCACAAAAAAGTGACGTTATTGCCCACTCGAGGTGAAGTTATTGCCCATATGAAGTTATTGCCCGTGAAGTTCTTTCCCTGCACCGGGTAGGACGCCTTATTTGGTGAATTATTTTTAATAAATGAGTGAAAAAAAAACTAAATCAAATATTAAACATAGGGACGGGCTACAGTCCGCTTGGGCGAACTGTTGGATACCCTATTCTTATTCCTTTCCCTCATAAGTGGGCGTGACAAAAGTCTAAGTATAGTTGATTTGTTAAGAACGCTCTACATATTTTGTTATGTAACATTTAAAGAACTTTTTCGAAAAAAACGCTCCCTAGCTCAAACTTGGGTGTTTCAATAAAATTGTTTTATTTAATTGTGGGCGTGTCAGTAAGCGGATTTTAAAAAAATGAAATGAATAAAGGGCCCCTAAAGAGTATATATTATAGATTTCACCTCCCTAGCTCAAACTTTGAATTTAAAAAAAAAAAAAAAAAATTGTGGGCGTGTCAGTTGGCGGATTTTGAAAATATTTACACATGAGCATAAAGGGCCCATAGAGAGTATATATTATAAATTTCAGATTTTTGTAGATTTCAAGGCAGCTTTTGATCTTGTTAGCCGAAGCGCACTCTTCTATAAACTGTCTCAGTTGGGTATCTCTACAAAATTTCTTAAGACCATTAAAAAAATGTATGCCGAAACAAGTGCAGCAGTCTGGGATGGAAAGGATTTCTCAGAATGGTTTAAAACACAGACTGGTGTAAAGCAAGGGTGTCCTCTTAGTGCCTTATTGTTTTCTCTATTTATAAACGACATAGAAAAAGATTTGCCTGGTGGAGTACGAATTGCTAATACCGTGGTCAATGTCTTGCTATATGCCGATGATCTTGTTCTACTCTCTGAATCTCCTGAAAATCTCCAACTGATGATAAATCGTCTAGCCAGCTACTGCAAAAAATGGGGGCTAACCATCAACACCGAAAAATCTAAAATGATGGTCTTTTCCCGTTCATCACGAGTGCAAAATGGAAATAGATGGTTTTATAATGGAAGCCGATTAGAGATTGTGAAGGAACTCAAATATTTAGGAGTGAAACTGAACCCAACCCTAGAATTTGGTAAACATCTAACGGATAAAGCCAAGTCTTCCCAAAGCTTAGTGAATCTATCATGGAAAAATGTTTTTGCAAATAAGCGGATTCTCCTCTCAACGAAATACAGAATATTTGATTCAGTTGTTAAATCAACTCTTTGTTACGCCTCTCAAGTTTGGGGATCAGACGAGTACGAAGTAATCGAGAAATTCCACAGGAACTTCTTGAAAAAAAATTTCAACTTACCAATGAAATCGCCGAACTACACAATCTATTTGGAAACGGGTCTTCCAATGCTTTTTACAAGCACTCTCAAATCGCAAGCGGATTACATCATTAAAATAGGTTCGTATCCAGACTCCCGAATAACCAAAAAAATGCTATCTTATGAATTAAGAAACAAGGACTGGTGGGCGTCAAGATGGTTAAGAATTGGAAACGCGTGTGGAGAAACTATTTCATTCGATCTAAACAACCTGGACAACTTAAAGAACCAACTTTATCGAATAATAAATAAAAATGAAGATGCTATTCGTGTGCGATTTATAGAGAAAGCTCGTGAATCAGATAGCAGAGTATTGTATTCTCACCTGAACTTCAATCTAAAGGATAAGAACTATTTCAATGACTCACTCAACTATAGTGAAATATCTCTTATTTTCAAAACAAGGTGTGAGTTGATTGGTTTAAATGGCAGCCCATATAATGGAAGCTTCAACCAGTTTTGTAATATTTGCAACTTAAAAGCGAAAGAAGACTGCTTTCACATTATTAGTGTTTGTCCAATCTACAAACCACAGAGACTAGCTTACTTCGGAAAAAAAGTCCTTACCATGCAGGAGACAATACAAATTCTGAACGAGTGTGATTGGAAAAAGTTATTTTATTATATTAAATCCATCTACAAATACAGGTCGCTATTAATAACAGAGTATTATGATTGATTAAGTTTATTAAAAAAATAACTATATTGTTAAAGTTACAAATGTAGGTACATGTATAAGCATTTTGCTAACCAAGCTGACGGCTAAGCCATAGCTTTAAAATTCATTCTAACTTGTAACTTATGTAATAAGAAAATATTAAATAAATGAATTTCTTACTTACTTACTTACTTATTATAAATTTCAGCTCTCTAGCTCAAACTTTGGATTTTCAAAAAAATTGTTTTATATATTTGTTTATTTATCCGCCCACTGACACGGATTTTGAAAATTTTTTATCCCGAGCAGTTTTAGGAGTCATAGGTTAGGTTAGGTTAGGTAGGTGGGCTGGCATAGTGCCACACTCAGGTCAATGCTGACGCATTGTGATGCCATTGTGATGCCCATCGGGGGAGGAGGGTAGTCCCTTACTCATTTTTAACCCTGTCTATAAACAGCTGAGATTAGTTACTCGCTGTGTTGTTCGATGCAAACCATTCTGTAGATTTGATGAACTTCATTATTCTATCTATTGGTGTGCTGGAGAGTTCGTCTAGGTCGTGGAAGAAGTGTCTCCCCAGGAATCTGTGTCTAATGTGTTGGAGACCCGGGCAGTGACACAGGAAGTGGGTAGTGTCCTCCAGAGCTTCCTCGTCGCTACAGCTTCTACAGAGTTCTTCGTCCGTCAAGCGTAATTTTTACATATGGTACCGCAGAGTGTTGTGCCCCGTTAAAATACCTACGAGGGTGGATAGTGATATTCTATCTTTTTTCATTAGACTCTCGGTTCTGGCCTCATTGTAGGTTGGCCATAGCGTTCTAGTGGTGTGGCAAGTATCTAGTGCCGTCCATCTAAGGTTCGCCTCTCTTATTGCCTTTTTCCCTGCTTCAAGCCTGAGTGAGCAAGGCGGGGGGAGTACAGAGGGATCGGCTTGTTCTGACACAGCTTCCGAACCTTGTCTTGCTAATTCGTCCGCTTTCTCGTTGCCCGGAATACCTTCATGTCCCGGGACCCAGCAGAGCGATAACTTATGCTGGGTACCAAGAACCTTGAGTTCTTCGCGACAGCATTTCACAAGCTTTGATTTTATTTCTGCTGCAGTTAAGGCTTTTATTGCTGCCTGGCTGTCGATATAGAAGGTAATACCATCGGGTGGTATTGCCCCTACCGCAGACTCACGGACTGCTGGTGTAACTGCCAGAACCTCTGCTTGGAAGACGCTGCTGTGGTCGGGTAGGCGTACCGATTTTGATATGCCCAGTGGTGCGGAAAAGACGCGTGACCCCACCCCCGTTGTCATTTTTGAGCCGTCCGTAAATACGGCTATGGCCTGTGTGTCGGGGACGAGTCCGCTTCTCCATTCTTCCCTACTGGGATAGGCACTCGAGAAGGGTCTTGTGAAGTCTAAGTATGGCGTGATGTAGTCCGTAGTTGGTACATGGCCAAAGTATTTCTGTAGGATCATCGAATGACCCATTGCATTAGATTTCCAGTTCGCTGTTTGGCAAATTCTCATGGCACTAATGGCGGCTGTTGATTGAACAAAGATGTCTAGCGGAGGCAGGTTGAGGATAGCCTCAAGTCCTGCGGTTGGGGTTGTCCTCATCGCACTGGTTGTGCCGATGCACGCTAGTCTCTGAACTTTTGTGAGAGCCTTTAGGTAGGTGGCTTTATTGGTTGCCTGCCACCATACGAGACTGCCATATGTCAGTATGGGTCTTACTACGAGTATTGCCGTGTACATCCACAGTTTAATTTTGGGAGATGGTCCCCAGGTTTTCCCAAAGATTTTGCTGCAGGAGTAAAAGGCTATTGTGGCTTTTTTGATTCTTTCATTGGTGTTCATTTTCCAATTTAATTTCTTGTCTAGTATGAGTCCCAGGTACTTCGCACTGTCAGAGATTCTGAGGGGTGTACCGCCAACAGAAGGTGTGACAAACGGTGGTATTTTCCTTTTATTTGTGAAAAATTTAGGAGTCATAGATCACATATAAAAAATTTCAGCTTTCTAGCTCAAAATTCGATTTGTTCCAAAATTTTGTTTTTTTTGAGTTTGTGGGCGTATCTGTGGGCGGATTTCAAAAATTCGTAAACTTGATTATTTCGGGACCCTAGAGAGTATATGGTTAAAATTTCAGCTCTCTAGGTCCAGTTTAAAGGCCTAATTTTTGCCGACAGACGGACGGACGAACGGACGGACGGACGGACATGGCTAGATCGACATTACTATCAATGCTGATCATAAATATAGTAACTTTTAGGGGTCTACGGGCAATATTAAGGTATGTTACAAACTATGCGTCAAAATTAATATAGGTACCCTTCGAATAGGGTATAAAAAATGGGTTTGATCCTGGACTTTGGTCGCGTCTGGCAAGGACTTCGCTGCTTGCAAAACGTCTTGGACTTATGTTTTCATATTCAAGAGGGCATGTTCTAGGTATGTTTATTGAAAATAACATTCGGTTACGTCAAATATTAAAAAATGGGTTTGATCCTTCACTTTGGTCGCGTCTGGCAAGGGCTTCGCTGCGTGCAAAACGTCCTGCACCAATATTTTCATATTGAAGCTGATCTACTCTGTCGCTTAAGGCTATAATCAAGTGGTTACACTTTTTATTACTATTGTGGAAAATGAGGCATATTCAACGCGGTGTCACACGCCTCGGCTGCCACGATTTGCTGCCAGACTGTTATTATCGATACACTCTCTACTCAGGGTACACAGTAATGCCAATATCCTTCGGTTACTTTCGGGCTCTTAGACTATTATTTAAAGACTATGGTATGGGCATTATATATCTGTTTTCTACCTATTTGATAAAGAGACACGCCTTAAAATTCCTGGAGGACATAAATGCAATTACACAAGCATTGGATTGTCCTCAGTAAAAAAAGCTATCCGGAACCCAGAGGCATACCGAATACCGATGTTTATTGATGTCAAACCGGAGAACACCACAGGTTGCCCACTTGGAAAGCAGTAAAGTGGTAGGGTTATCGTCGATATTACCTGATCATAACTTCGCTGTCAAGAAGAAAATGAACATATTTTTTAAAAGTTGTATCAAAACATGCAGGGTATCCGTAGTTATGATGCTGTCAATGTTGTCAGCGGAGCGTATACGCTGGCAAACGACTAAACGGATCTTCATGAAATGTGACAAAATTATTCCACTAGGTGTGGAACGGAGGTATGAGAATTTTCGAGCTAAGCCATAAACGTACATAAAATAATTTGAGCCTTTATAAATTTTGCAAACCCAACAAAAATTTCTAAAGCTAAAAAAGTGAAAATGAAGGTGGGCCTTTAAACTTAACTTATCTGCCTGCATTTCGATGAATTGACCTTGTGTGTAATTTGAGGAGGAACCGGCTTAGTAAGTTTTTAACTAATATCCTAAGATTTCAGTTCTAACCTTTAAGTGTGAGGAAAATATTTTTTTATTTTTTACAAACTCAGTGAATAAGAATTTACTTACAGAGAGCTCTTAACCTGCACGAAGGCAGGTTCATTGTCCTTTCTGTCGAGGGTCATAGCAATAAATCAATTGCCATGCCATTGTTAATGATTCGCACCTGGTTCTCAATCCCATCTCCTTTTCCCTATTTTCAGATGCTAGGTTGGTACTATTGCTATGCAAGTGAAATACAGAATGATTGAGGTGTTTCTTTATTCGGATACAAGTCTGCACTACGGCTACGGCCTACGGCTAAGACTATGTGTACGAAACAAAACAATCAGTTAGCAGATGCATCTACGATATGCTGTCATGTTATGGATATCGATGTAACATTTTCCAGTTTTCCAAGTTACACGATTGATTATCTCTGTGCGCAGACTCCGAAGTTGCATGCAACCAAGACCAAGGTGCAAGATTCCCTCAGGCCTCGCTCAGAGAGCGAGAACATTTAATGTTCATGTTCATTTAACCTGCAGAGAATTTCTTCTTCACTGCCCAAATGGATTCGTTCTCCTCAATAGCGCTACGTCAATGTTTTCACGAGAAAATAAAATTCTGCTTGAATAGTTACCCCCATGGGCACACAATATCGCACTTACTTCCAGACATACGTATGTAATGTCACGTAAGTGTAGTACCAATCGACAACTGAACAACGCTCCAAATCCCATCAATTACATGAGCATAACCAGAAAACCACATGGATTGTGTTTTTGTGGCAGTGACCTGTCATAGTGAAACGTCATATTTAACATTTAACATTTTTTGTATCCTTTAACATTGTATTCTGTTGCCGTCAGTCAAAATGGGTGTGACACTGAACATTTCCATTATGATTTCGAATCCACCTCAATGTGGTTGCTCTTGTTACATCAAAGTTGTACAATATCCCGCCCACACCTAATAACCAGGCAGTATGTCCCACTAAAGTGCCAAATATACGCTGACACAACAACGATACCGTCGATCAAAGTTTTGCACATATCGTTTGCCATTGCCATTTTCTCTTTCGCAGCATTATTACTAGTTTCAGGATATTTTGTGAGGATTTGAAAGCAGGATGGATGAGAGATGTGACAATGTACGACCACCCTTATCTGTTCTTCCAGAGATTGGACATTAAATAAATGGCCATTGCTCCCCACACAGCACAACACAGGCAAACTGGCAAACTGGCAAATGGCAATGTCAAGGGTGAGTGGTATATTTGTGCACTTTGTGGTTCTACTATTTAATCAAACAGCACGAGGGGCGATCGAAAAAACCACATGCAACTGTCAAGAGAATTGTATAGGTATTCGTTTTTTTGACAGCAACAAGTTTGACAGATGGATTTGATGACAGATCATTTCTCCACTGTAACATTTTATATTGTTGTCGTTCCCCCAGAAAGCGACTATAGTTGATTTAAAAACCCTTTTTGATGGGTTGCAATGTGCATGTGACCCCCGCCGATGTATTTCACGGGACAAGGACACACTGCTATTGACAGTACGTATTCAGTTGCGATGCGACCAACGAGACATTTTAATGGTAGTAATTAGTCATTTAAAGGAAAGCAGCTGCCATCATTTAGTTTCAGAGTTGGTGGTTGTTGTCGGAGTGGCATGCAAGGTGGTGCAGCAGACTATCCTCGAAAATACGTGGTATGGTAGTATCCTAGAACAGACTTTCAAGTAATAATGATGGCCTCTTATGGTGTGCTAACATACTGTTGGCAACAACCATTGAATTTGATGCACAAGTCACACTGGATGACACGGTGTATGTGCTTCAAAATGGGAGGGATTCAATTCCTGATCTGTTTACACTTGTGAACATTTCCGTAATTGCAGGACCAAGTGATAAGGGGATTTAACTGTCACCGATAAATTTGAGAATTGAACATATAATGAATAGCGAGGTGACAATTCGGATATAGTTAAGATATACTCGGAAGATATACGGATTAAGTTGTGTTCCTTCAATGGGGCGGATTGTTTGTCAAATGAAAGGCATTCGAATACGAACTAATGAATAGAATTTGCATTTATATGAGAAAAGCATCTGTAATCTGCGTTCGAGGTATTAAAAGTTTAGGAATTGTTATGGGAATTATCAAGCGTTTAACAGACGGTGGCGATTTGTAAACCGCAGGCAGAAGTTCCTACAATGATTAAACGAAGCATAAACTGCGTCTGAATTTTTGAATTCGCATCGGCAATCACTATTTTAAGTAATAAAAACAAACAGTGCTATAATTTTCTTACACTCAAAAATGTATTTCAAACCGAAATATGCTAATTTCTTAAAAATTATAACGACAGGAGTTGAGTTGCAATATAATATTGAGTTTATTATAAAAAGTGAGTCATGGCATTATGTTTTGAACAGTTCCGCGTTTTTGACAAAGCGCATCCTGTTAGTTCGAATTAGGGGCACTTTTCCGAGCATTTGGGTGTCTATCCTATCAAAAACGCACTGACTACAAAGACGGAGTTGTTTTCGGTTTATTACCTTAGAGATTAGAACAAGGATTTTATATAATTAATCGAGTGGATTCAGATCGCACTATCTCGGTGGCCAAATGAATGATTTCGCGATATACTGCGTTATTGGTTTCATGCCCAGTTTTGCACGTAGCGCCACAGTGGAAACAAAAAAACACCCTTTCTATATCGCCATGTAGAATTCCTGACGATTAAGGCTGTCACATGTGACTATACAAAGGGGTGCGTCTCGATTTAAATTGTGTTGGTCTCTTCTAGGACTCATGTCAGTGTGACCATTTTGACCTGGCTCCAAAACAAGTGAATCTGGGGTTGAATTACTGCATTAGTTAGCGAGCCTGAATAAAGTCTGCGAACTGAAGCGATAATTCGATCCCTGGTTTCTTTTTAGTTGTAGGAATTGTTTCGTTGTTTTGGGGAAAGTGACTGTGTGAAAGATTTTGGTGCGTTCAATTCAAATGTTTAGCTAATTTTTAATACAGTTTTTATTGTATTAATTGGTCTTGGCAGCATAAATTGAGACGCAGATTCTTTGTTTAGTAGAAAAATTTTATGACAATCACAGTGTAGTTTTGGTTTTATCTTAAAAAAACTTAATTGTAAGCAAAGCTGATCTGCTATCAGAGGATTTATTAATGCTCTTGCTAGTTATTGATCTGTTTAGCTTAACCCTTGCGTAAAGCTGTATTGTATGAGCCTCAGCGTGGAAAACTAAAGCTTATACACATACTGGAGGTATAGAGAGATAATCGTACAAGAAACGTATAGCTTCAAGTCCTTGTATCATACATCAGCACTGAGTCCAATCAAATACTGGCGTTGTTTAATTTGTGCGATCCCGAATTTTCAAGGAATGTTTTTTTTTCAAGATATCAACCCATGGTATTTATTTATGTATGTTCGATCCTTTTTTGTTACGATACCGGTGATCTCCAATTGCCTGCACACTTGCAAGGTTAGCGATCTGATGTTTAAATTGTTTGGACGCAGGAAATTTATTCCGTTCGCCTAGTCGTTTTTTACGACAAGCGCTGTAAGAATATACCTGCACGCGATATACGAATATACATACTCCTACATTTTTAAGTATATATTTATTATCATCATTACAAATTTTACAAATCAATCTGCATGTATCCACCGCGACGGGATAAATTTACTGCAGCGTAGTTGGTAGATCATCATCTTCCTCTTCGTTCACGGCTTAGCTATGATTAGGATTTAATGGATCATAACCCTCCCATAACTGTACTCGTACTGGATTCGTCGCCTCGCGTCGATTCGACTTCAATGAACTTTGGCAGCCCCCCGATTTCAGATCAATTCCTAACTGAAGCCAATCAAATGCTGGCGGTACATTCGCCCATTAATGATTATTGTTTGATTATTATGATACTGGTGATCTCCAGTTGATTCGACCCACGAATTTGCAGGAGTTTTTGCTGCACAGTTTCAAAATCTTAAATGTGTCGCTGTAGACTCAAATAAATTAGTCGTCTTCTACGACAAGCTCTGTTTTTCTGGGGCAGTGATGCAGGGAGTGTTGCCAAACCTTTTTGAAAATGTTGTGTTGGGCGCTACAATTTATTTTTCCGGCGTTTAGGTACATCACAGAAAGCGAATACATATAACAAAAATAAAAACCTTCCTACCTTCCCCGGTTGTTCCGAACGCCTGAATTCAACTATATAAAATACTATCCCAACAAGGTCCTAAGCGATGGACAATTTGACAATGGAATAAATTCGATACGGAAAAGCTATTCGTCGAAATTTATTGGCTTTTTGAAGGGGCAGGGGTCAACATGTCCTCCCAAGACTCTTAGTTTATAAGTTAGATTAAATTAGCTAGGGCGTTTTCGGAAGAGACTGGGCTCGCGTACTTGTGGTGTTGCTTCCGGGAGGTGACTGACGCTGTAAGGCTTCAGTCGGCTTACGTCGGTGCGTTTGCACGTTGACGACTGCCAGGCGCAGCAATTGGAATTTTGACCACACGTTGCGTACGGGAAGCAGTGCTTAGAATACTCATTATAGTTAGAATATGTTAAGTAGTTTAAGTAAGTAGAGTAGTTACGTAGTTTGTATTTTTTTCTATATAAAAATACTAGCTGCACCTGCCCGGCCTTGCCCGTGCCCGAGAATTCTATTGGCCAATATGTTCGAGTAGACTTCCTTATAATTGTCTATAGCGGGTATCCGGCGTATGTTGCTGCGCCTAAAAAAAGAAGACCGATTTTGACCAAAGTTCACGGAAACACTCTCAGGCCAATACCGAAGATTGCCTGATTTGAGCTCAATCGGTGAAAGGGACTGCACGTTTTTCTCCGCATGGCTGAGGCCGCTCACACAACTTCGTTGTTCCGTTTAGGGTAGGTGCTTGTTGTCTGGCAGGCGCCTATGTCACCTTACTTCTGCGAATCAAACAACAAAGCGAAAATAAAAAACTTCGATTGAATCACTTTTCATTCACTTCCACACCGATTGTTATCAATGTTGGAAAAGCAACTTTCCGATGTCCGATTCACAAAAAAATGCAAAAAATTTCAATAAGAGTTTTTTGAATAAAATATTGAACACACGATATCTCAAGAATGAAAGTGCGCACAAATTCCACAATAAGCTTGAAACGTTCGTGTGGTCTCCCTATTTCATATGCTTGTTCGGATAACGAAATAAGTGACGTCTGTACGGTCTCTGTATATGCGTCGTAATTTACACGAATACGCACATATGCATGTGTACTCACTCAAATGCCCATATCTCACACACCGATGCAGATATAGCCAAACATAACAACCTTCGTGCAGACGTCGCCTTTCATGGAAAAAAATTTCATTGGAATCGGTTAACGCGTTTGGCCAAACACCGGCAACAAACACAAATATGGATTGATTTTTATATATAGAAAATATTACACAAAAAAACTTTTTATTATTTCACTTAAATTTGTTTTTTTTTCAAAGCACATGATACCTACATATGAAACACACAGTGTATAAATACATTGTCAATTTTTTTTCTTTTTTAAGAAACACATAATTTACACACCGATGCAGATACAGACATCGCACATACATAACATCCTTCGTATAGACGTCACCTTTCTTTAAAAAAAAATTTCATTGGAATCGGTTAACGCGTTTGGCCAAACACCGGCAACAAACGCAAATATGGATTGATTTTTATATACATATATATATAAATAGATATAGATATATTCTCATATCAATCAAAAACTCACAAAATCGCAATGAAGAAATCCGAATCCGACAGCGCCACCAAACATGAAACAAAATTGGCTTCTCCATTGATCGATAATAGATGGCGTTACGTTGCGTGTCTAACTGACAGTTCGATTGTGATACGATATGTTACATTCAAATGTGATTTTTTATTTGGTTGTTGCCAAAATAAATAAATACTCGTACAAAATAAAAAAAAAAAAAAAATTAAAAAAATCGAAAAAAAACCTGTCTTAACACGCTGGGTGGTCAAAATAAGCCATTTTGAAATTTAGATTTTTTTCTTCTAAAACCCGTGCTGAGAACATACCTTTCCAACAAAGTATAAATCATCAAAATCGGTTCGGCCAATCTCGAGTTATGCGGTTACATCGCTTCGGACACTTTCTTTTATATACATATATAGATAATATTTGATAAAGATGCCGAGTTTTCTTAACTATTTTCTCGATGAAAAAATAATATGTAAGATTAGTAAACTAGTTTTTAGGCCGATATAATTATAAGATATAGTTAAATTTAGGGCGTCCGCATAAGGAACAAATTCTAGAAGAACTATCTTGTTAATTATACCCTATTCTAAGGATATACTCGTATTAATTTTGACGCATAGTTTGTACCATACCTTAATATTGCCGGTAGACCCCTAAAAGTTATTATATTTATGATCAGCATCGATAGTAATGTCGATCTAGCCATGTCCGTCCGTCTGTCGGCAAAAATTAGGCCTTTAACCTGGACCTACATAGAGAGCTGAAATCTTAACCATATACTCTGTAAGGGCCCGAAATAATCCAGTTTAAGAATTTTTGAAATCCGTCCACAAAAATTAGGCCTTTAAACTGGGCCTAGAGAGCTAAAATTTTAACCATATACTCTCTAGGGTCTCGAAATAATCAAGTTTACGAATTTTTGAAATCCGCCCACAGACACACCAAACTCAAAATTTTTTTGGAAAAAATCGAATTTTGAGCTAGAAAGCTGAAATTTTTTTTATATGATCTATGACTCCTAAAACTGCTCGGGATATAAAATTTTCAAAATCCGCCCACAATTAAACAAAACAATTTTATTGAAAAACCAAAATTTGAGCTAGAAAGCTGAAATTTATAATATGTACTCTCTAGGGGCCCCTTAAGCTCATGTCGAAATATTTTCAAAATCCGCCCACAATTTAATTTTTTTTTTTGAAAATTCAAAGTTTGAGCTAGGGAACTGAAATTTATAATATATACTCTCTAGGGGCCCTTTATGCTCATGTGTTAATTTTTTTTAAATCAGCATACTGACACGCCCACAATTAAATAAAACATTTTATTGAAAAACGAAAGTTTTTTTACAAAAGCTTCGTTTTTTTTTGATAAAATCCTTTAAATGTTATGTAACAAAATATGTAGAGCGTTCTCAACAATTCAACCATACTAAGACTTTTGTCACACATACTTATGAGGGATAGGAATAAGAATAGGGCATCCAACAGTTCGTCTCTATGTTTTTAAGTTTGATTTAATGATTTTTGTCTAGTATGTAAGTTGACATTTAAAAACCAATAAAAAATTAATTTAAAAGTAAAAGTAACACCTTCCTATCCTACCTGTGTTTTATTTGGATTTCGTAAGAATTGCTAAATCGATGAATGCTGATTTCAGGTCCAGGAGCAATTTCGGAACTGGGCTTCCAAAGTCCAGGTTGACCCTCTCATAATCGATCGACTTATTGTTATCCGCATCCAATGTAAGTTTTAAAATATCAGCCGAGCGAAGTTGAAAATATTATCAAGGACTTGGCTCGACCACATCGGCCGAAACGGGCAATAACTCTCCTGGCACAATTATCTTCGAACTGAAGCCCCCACCCCCAGGTTCGAGATGTGAAGAATGATGATGGAACCCCGTTCTTAACACGAGATCATCGTGGTGGGTGAAAGGCTGCAGTTTCTCAGGCACTGTTTTTTTTTTGAAGGGTGCCCAGTAAAAGTATTAATTTAAGTACATATCCGTATTTTAATTCGAAATTAAAAGAATTTCTTAGTCATAGAAACGAATTCATAGGTTATTGATTTTCTTATTTATATTTTTAAACACAAAACAAACTTACAACATTCTTAGATTATTTAGCATAGAACCTATTTTTAATTTAACAAATCCCAGTTGTTGCTTTTATTTGTATAGGTATATTTCCATAACTTATATAAAGAAGATTAAGTGTGATGGTGCCGTAAAAAAAGCTCGACAAAATAAGGCTTGTAGCCATTGCTGCAGAGTGAGACAATTCTACTTTTCTTGTGTAGCACACAACGTAATTCACATACACACATCAAACAAAAAAATTGTTGCGTTAGAGAGAATGCACGAATGTGCAAATACAGTAGAAAGTGTCACCATGAACGAAAACGTCAGAAATGGCATTGAACATAATGACTCAACAGGTCGGCTTTAAAGTCGCTGCAATTATTCAATGCCTTCATTATATTTTGTATAGATTAGATTAGATTCTTTATTTTTTCCATCATAAAGTTTACAAATTGGTATACTTAAGAATGAGGACATGGCAATACTGCCGTCTGCCTGATTTTGTATATATTATATTATATTTTATTATATTTTTTATATGAGATTTTTGGCTCTGAAATCAAAGCCCAAAACTATACTTTGTCAACCCTGGATGCAGGTAGTTGATAGATTATAATCATGTAGCAACCATGTTTAATACAAGCACTAAACTACCTTTCTTAAACCATTTTACTTTTTTCAATTGTTATTGTTATTACTTCATATTTTGCCACTAGAAGGCATATTTTTATTTTAAGCACTTTTAAAACTTAAAAAACACATATCCTATATAAACTTAAAAATGCTATTAAAACACGCAACTGTAAGTCTTCGCATACACAGAATTGAGCAAATGGAGAAATAAAGAATTATTGTTGATTTTTAAGATTCACACTGCACCGTTGCAATTCTGGGTATAAGAGGGCACCGTAAATTCTGAATTATTGCAGTCTTTTCAATAAAGTTTGTGAACACACAACCAAGTTGGAGTCACCTTTTCTATTTAAAAACATTCTGTTGGATTTAGGTAGACAGGATGAACAAGAAATTGGTCGCCTGGCTCTTTTCCTCATCGGTACTCGCCGCATCTTTTTTAAACGCCCCCGCTCTATCTACAGTAGACAGACTGAACAAGAAATTGGTCGCTTGGCTCTGGACATCTTAGCCTACTGGAGTTACGGGACACTTGCGCCGCTCGACGGGAAATGACTTTTACCCACCACCACCCATAAGCAGGACACCACGCTTCAATCATCACATCATTGGAAAAAGAGATCATCATATCTCGTTGAGTAACGTCAGTGATCAGGAAGCAGCCACAAACGGAAGGAAGGACTCAAAAATATTACATTAGGACTAGATAAACTTGATCTTGAAAGTCAATTTCACTTGCTGAGTCCCTTATATGAAAGCGTCCTTCAATCACCCACGGCACACACTCCGTTGTGCAAAAAATAGAACTGCTTAAACTCAAGGCTGTTCCTTCAGATCAGAAGACACGAGAACATGTATTCATAACTTACCACAGACCATTCTGAATCCTATTAAAGAGCTCTTAAATACTAAGTTTCCACCTGATCAATAAATCTCATGAAAGCACTGTAGAGAAACAAGTTTAGCTCCAAAGTTCCCATCAAATAAATAGACAACGAGCAACACTATCAATATCCATTCCTTATTCTTCAAATTTATCATCCAAAAATCCTTTTAAAATATAGGTACAAAAGGGGAGCAGACAAGATTAACGGATATACTACTTGAACATTTTCTGTTTAATCAAATTGTCTGGGTCTTGCCAACCTTTTTTAATAAAATGAAAACATCAAAATATAAAACAAATTTCATCCTCGCAATACGAGTATAGGTAGTTCAATTGGAATTGCAAGCAACAATAAATATCCTGTCTGGCACTACGCAACAATGCAAAAGAAAAATTACATTATGCATATTAAAGTAACAGATTTGAGAAAATCAAAATTCTTTTCCACAGAAAACTTCTTTAACAAAGAACCGAGAAAATATGCAGGAAAATGAAAATGCCAGACGCTGCGTCTCCGACATTTCCTTTGGATATTCTCTTTCACAAAGCCAAACGAACTTTGAACTGAACGACCGACGCGACGTAGACGGACGACGAGTAAATTTGCTGCACCCACACATGAAGTCTTCGTTGCTATTATTTCAATTGCCAAACCCTGGTGCTACTCCTACTGAAAGGATTTAACACTTTAAATCATGAAGTAGCACACAACAATTTTGAGGTTGTTTATCACTCAAGGGTCATGCAAATCCACGCCCAATGACTGGTCTTGTTAATAAAATAGATTTTGTGTCCTCTCGAAAATATAGATACAATATACGTACGAGTAGATGAATATTAAAATTAAGATCGATATCCTTTGCATAAAAGAGGATATCTACCTCAATAAATTCAAAGTATCTATGGTTAAATTCTCATGACAATGGAAACAAAATCTGAAAGTTTGAAGTTGCTGCAGAGAAATTCCTTGTTAAGCAGTTTCACCTCCTTTGTGTCCTTTCTTTCCATTATTGTGTTTGTATTTGTAAATTGAGTTGTGGCAATAGCCCTTTGTTTGCCAACTGTGATTAAAAAAAAGGAAGCGAAAAAGCAGTTAAATATGATTTTATAATTTATTTTGTACGTAGATACCTTTGAATCAAAAACTTGTGCCGGTGTTTTTTGATCGAGCAAAATACAATTTCAACATGCATGTCGAACATGTCAAACATTGGACTTACATTAGACTAAGCTTAAACATTTTAGTAGGTAAAATATCCTGAAACAAAGTTGTAAAAATCTAAACTTAAAAAAATACCCGCGTACCAGGATTGACACCTGAATTGAGGCGCTTGGCGCCAAATCCGACTAGGCTATGGAGATCTTCTTTTTCATCCTTTAACCTTTTCGGACCTTATTTACTTAAATAGGTGGCACCACAGTCCGGGTTGGACCTGGGCCTCAATCAACACGCCTCTCTATTTGGCAAACTGTCTCCAGTTGCGCAAGTTTCAAGTCGGTTGAGGTGCGCCCCAACTAAGGCGAGATCTTCCTCTACTACTATTGTACCTGCGGGTTGGAAATGAAGACTCGCCGGGACCGGAGCGTTGTTGTCCATTCGCCTACATGTCCTAGCCATCTTAGTCGACTGATACGTTCGTCTCGGACCAGGTCGATGTTGCTGTACATCTCGTAAGCCTCACTGTTAAATCTCCTCCTCCAAATCCCTTCAATGCAAACGGGACCGAATATCCTTCAGAGAATTTTGCGTTCGAAACGACCACGAAGATCTTCATCCGCTTTTGCTCACGTCTATGCTTCTGCGCCATAGAGCCAGACTGGGATGGTGAGGGTCATATAAAGAGTCTCCTTAGTCTCTCTTTACAAGGCCTTACTAGTCAGCTGCGTTCTTAGGCCGAAGAAAAAGTGGTTGGCAAGAGTAACTATTCGTTGGATATCTGCTGTGGTGTCATTGGCAGAGTTTATAGCGGAGCCGAGGCAAATCCCTAACAATCTCAAAGTTGTAGCTGTCTATCTTGACGTTCTGTCTGATTAGTCGATCTTGTGTGTCCCTTCTTGTCGACATCATGTATTTTGGTTTGCCCCCATTCACCACTAAACCCAATTTTGCCACCTATTGCTATTACTTGCAAGCCCACCAGTGACATTTCGTTGAGTTCTGCCAATGATGTCAATGTCGTCGGCGAATGCAACTACAGGGTGCCTCACGAATCGTTTAAACTTTAATAAAATAATCGGCTTATTTTTGGCAATTTATTAAAATGAATGCTTGGGATACCGAAAAGAGGATTCGGATAGAGCAGCTTGCAGTCCTTCATTTCCGCCCAAAGGGAAGTTGGCGGCACTCCCCCGAGTAGACGGACCTTTATGAGGCTGGTAAACATGTTTGCCGAGTCTGGAAGCATCGCACGAGGACCGTACCATCGAGATCCCTATGTTCGGGTTCAAAACACAATCGCGGCTGTAGCATCGTCAATTCAGCCAAATCCAAGCGTTTCGACTCGAAACTTATTGACTTAAACTTGTTTTCGTACAAAGTCAAAATTGCAAGCAAGTTAAACTCTCTGGATTTGCCTATTCGCTTGGAATTTTGGCAAAAAATGATTGAAATGACCGAAGAAGACAACAGCTTGATAAATTGCTTTTTTATGTCTGATGAGGCCCATTTTGATCTAAAGAGCAATGTTAATAAGCAAAATTGCCGTATATGGAGTGAATCTAATTCAGAAATACTCCATGAGACGGTACTGCACCCAGAACGAGTCACTGCGTGTGGTGCATTGTGGGGCCATACGTCTTTGAAGTGTAACAGTAGCTGTCAATGGGGACATCCAAAGGGCTCTGTCAAGGGATCAAGCAAAAGGCATGGTATTGTTAATCAAATCAGATGGTTCAATCACACGCGACCGAGAAGAAACGCTGAAAACTTTTGTTCAGGCTCACTTCCCAGGGTCTCACACGATGGACATTTCAAATGACTATATAGCGGAGGTTTCAATTGCAAGAAACCTCAGCAGAATAAATAGTTTATCCGGAACACTTTTTACTCCGGATAAGGTTAAATGGGCAATTAACTCAGTTAAACCATTTAAGGCATCAGGAACAGACGGTATTTTTCCAGCCCTCATTCAAAATGGAATAGAATTTTTATTACCATCCATGATTGCCTTATTTAGGTTCAGCTTTAACTGGGGGTATATACCAGTTACCTGGAGTTAGGTAAACGTAGTATTCATACCTAAACCGGGAAACAAGCCGAGCGAATTACCTACATCCTATTGCCCGATAAGCTTGACATCGTTTTTTCTGAAAACAATGTAAAGAATTATTGACGTTCATATTAGATAATGCATATCAAAAAGCATGACTATGCACCTATTCCAATATGCGTACCAAAAGGGCAAATCAACCGAAGGCGCTCTGTTAAAACTAACAACAGAGATAAAAAAAAGCCTACCGTTGTAGGTATGCTTTGTACCATAGAAATATAGACAAACCAACTATAAAATGGATCAAAGCGCTGCTGGAAAGTCGAAAAATAACTGCCTCGTTAGGAATGAACTCGGCATCAGTAACAGCCGTAAAGGGCTGCCAACAAGGGGGAGAACTTTCATCCCTCTTGTGGTCCTTGGTCATCGATGACCTGCTACACAAGATGAGCAATTTGGGCTACACCACAATTGGGTACGCCGATGATATCGTCATCATTGTCAGGGGCAAAGACTCAATTGGAGTCAAATCTAAAATGAAAAATGCTTTAAAGACAGCCATAAATGGTGCATCAAGGAAAGTGTTTCCATAAATTCCAGTAAAGCCGTCATCGTTCCTTTCACCAAGAGGAGGAAATAAGACCTAGGTCTAATCACAATTTACGACAAGGTCGTATAGTGTTCCGAAGAAGTAAAGTATCTTGGAGTAATCCTAGACAAGAGACTTAACTGGAACTCTCAAATTAACAACAAAATCACTAAAGCTAATAGAGCTTTATGGGACTGTCGCCGCATATATGGCAGAACCTGGGGAATCTCTCCAAAGATCGTCCACTAGATCTACACAGTGATGATAAGACCCATTATAACATACGCCTCCATAGTATAGCGGACAAAATAAACACAAAAGATCGCAATAAAGAAGCTCAAAAAGGTGCAACGGCATACTTGCCTAGGTTTCTCTAGAGCCACGTGAACCTGTCCAAAAGCTGCGATAGAGGCAATAACAGGAATTACACCTCTCCATATATAGATTCAAAAAGTGGCGATCCGCAGTGCAATAATTCTAATACAGTTAAACGAGATAAGGCTTAATGACCATCCGGAAATTAAGACCCTTCTCGAGGAACTTCCGGAACTTAGTATGAACTGTGCGGTCACAGGCCGCATTCAAAAAACACTTATGCTTCAACAAAAGATTCTCCACGGAGATCCTTAAGAGAGAAGCATGGGTTAGTAATAACCCACCAAACGGCATAAAGTGGTAAACGGATGATTCTTAAATGGAAACGGGGGTAGGAGCGAGAATACAGGGACCAAACAAACGCTTTACGATACCCATTGGAAAAAGTCCCAGTGTATTTCAAGCAGAGCTCCACGCCATTCAAAAATGCCCCAGCCACATTAATTTATCGGGTATAAAAGGTGCAACCATCCATATATTCACGGATAGTTAAGCAGCTATAAACGCCCTTAGCTCGCACACAACTGACTCCAAATCAGTCATGTACTGCTTCAACACCCTTTAAACACTCGGATTAAGAAACAAGACCAAATTATGGTTGGTTCCAGGTCATGATGGGGTAGAAGGTAGCGAAAAGGCCGACGAACTGGCCAGAAAAGGTTCAGAAACACCTTTAATAGGTGTTGTTGATGTATCTATCATTGGGAAAGCAGTTCAGGTCTAAGACAAGCCGAACGGGCCATTCGGCCCTTCAATAAAAATGCCAGCAAATACCTAAATGTGAATGTCCGGCCCTTAATAGAATTAGAAAGAAGATCTTTTTCAGGGATGAGCCCCGAAGATGTAAAGAAATCTTCTACTGGTAAAATTATCCGCTTTACACGGAAAGTAGGAATTCTACTAGCATAAACTTTTTCTGGTCCATATGGTGCAAAATATCTTTTACGTAGAAGTGCCCAATTTTAAATCACCCCGACGAGCCAGAAGTTTAAAAAGTTTAAAATGATATGCTCGACAGAAATGCTTAAATCCATCTCAAAGTTATTTAAGTTGAGCCCTATTAAACTTAACTATTGCACCAGGAATATATGGGGTTGCAATTACGACTCACCTTCGTGAAAAGTATTAAGTGTGTGCAAGCCCGATTTTCTCGAATCCGATTCATAATGACAGTATGTAATCTACCAAGCCGAAGACATCCTTATCGTCAGCAAAGGGGAATTTTCGTTGTACCCAACAAGGCGCAGTCGAAATGACTTGTAAACAATTGTCTGTTCGCATAAAGCAGTGCCAATTAATTTGACGTACACTCTGAAGTGACCCTGCGTGGTTCCACGAGTCAAGGGGACAGCAAAGCCCAATAAACTTCCTAAGCAGTCAAAAGACTACAGGCATAGGCAGCATTCAGCTATGTCGTAGCGGCCGGGAGAACACCAGAACCTCTAACGACCAGGCGGCAATAATGAAAAAGCGATTATCGTTATATAAACTAATCAGATGGAGCCAAAGAAGAAACAACAACGTACATATCTATATGTGGAGGCAGCCTCTATATTTGTCGTGACAAAAAGTCATCCCAACACTGTGGAGCAAGTTTGGACTTAATCAATTGGACAGACGGAAAGCAATTTGAATAATTGCTTTAAATGCCTGCTGGATGTTAGTTGGACGATGTACTTCTTACCAGGGAGCGGAGTACTTGCACCCCACACAATTATGGGCAACTTGTTCAATTAATTTATACGCTGTCGTTGGCCGAGGGATGGAGGCGGTTAATCAATTTGCCGCGTGATTTGATTGTAGTTTTGCTATTCGCAGCTTTGTCATCTTTGACTTTTGACCGAAGATTTAACCAGTGATTGGAAGTGATATAGGTGGCGCCAATGTAATATGTAAATAATGGATGACTATTTATATTGAACGGTTAAACGGAGCAACAACAACTTGTGTATGCTACCACATGAAGTGCGGGACTGCAATTACAGCGTTGTATCACTGCCTGAGACAGACGATTGTTAGACTTATTTTTGTGGTGCTGCTCTATTTTATTTGATATTCTCAATCACCGCCTATCCTCCGTGCCTATGAGATCGTTCCAACTGTACTCTCGTCTGCTCTCTCAAGTTGGTGATTTTTTTTTCCCTTCCACCCTACCACTCTTAACCCTATTATTCTCATTTAATTTCTCCGTGTTGTGAAAGTGAGAGAACACACAGCAAGTGAACAAAAAAAGAAGTGTAATATGGCCTCCAGGCCCCATGTGCTATCGGGCAATCGGTTCGCTGAGTTCAATCAGCTAACCGACCCCCCTAGAAAAAAAAAGAAAAAAGATTCATGCTCCCCTTTAGAAAACATCATAAACATCCCATCCCATTCAGGTAACCCCAACCCCAAGTTCATAGTTATCTCTCCTGCTGATGAAAATAAACCCCTAGCCTCAATTAGTGTTTTCGCCATAAAAAAAAAGCAATAGACAACATGAGCACATCGTATGAGTACATAACCCAACTCCGTGATGGTAATCTCTTAATGCTTGTAAAGTCACAAAAAGCTGCAGATCAATTCTTAGCAAAAACCACGCTATCCAATCTTTGCCTAATCACTGTAACCCTTCACTCCCACCTTAACTGCTCCAAAGGCACCGTTTATGCTCCTTGCTTTATAAACGTCACAGAAAACGAAATCATCCAGGAAATGAAAGACCAGGGCGTTTCTGGTGTTTATAAATTCCAAAAAAAAGAGAATAATGTCCAACGAGTTACTGGCCTCCTCCTCTTCACCTTTGATCGATTCCGCCCGCCTTCATCTGTTAACATTGGTTGGTACAACCTTCGAGTTGAAGAATATTTTCCCAATCCAATGCGCTGCAAAAACTGTCAGCTTCTTGGGCATACGTCCAAAAGGTGCAATCGTAGCCCCACATGCGATGTCTGCGATCTCGCCCCTCATTCCCCCGAAAATTGTACACGCACCTCATGCGCTAATTGTGCAGAGGAACACCCATCCTCATCTAAAAATTGCAAACGGTACGTTCAAGCAAAAGAAACTCTCAAAATTAAAACCATAAAAAAATGCAGCATGGCTGAAGCAAACAAAATTTACCGTGAACAAAATCCCGTACCATTTACTTCCTCGACCTACTCATCTGCCGTAAAAAAATCAATACTCTCTGACTCATTTAGTCAGTTAACGAAGCCCCTAAGCTCACCTCTTTTCCCCACCAGTGACAACAGTCGTACACAACCTAAAAAATCTGCTCAAACCCTTGCAAACCTTATTTCAGCCAACATCAAACCCCAACATGCATCCAATATAATACCGAACACAACTCCCTTCATGCAATCCGTGCAAAACAAACCAACCTCCCCATCGTGCAATGAAATTATAAGTTCAGTTAAAACCATATCGAATACAAACAAACCCTCTTCATCTTCCACATCATACCTGTCCAGTTCGAATTCTACTCCAAATCCAAAACACTCCTTCCAAACTCTTCACAAAACGTACACCCACACCACATCTCCAGCCGATCTGCACAATATGCAAACACAAGAAAAAAAAAACTACTCAACTTATCCAACCGACAACACTCATACATCAACCTCTCTCTCTCAACAAACTCAACTCAAAACATAGGGACGGGCTACAGTCCGCTTGGGCGAACTGTTGCATACCCTATTCTTATTCCTATCCCTCATAAGTGGGCGTGACAAAGTCTAAGTATGGTTGAATTGTTAAGAACGCTCTACATATTTTGTTATATAACATTTAAAGGATTTTATCAAAAAAAACGCTCCCTAGCTCAAACTTGGGTGTTTCAATAAAATTGTTTTATTTAATTGTGGGCGTGTCAGTAGGCGGATTTAAAAAAAATTAACACATGAGCATAAAGGGCCCATAGAGAGTATATATTATAAATTTCAGCTCCCTAGCTCAAACTTTGGATTTTCAAAAAAATTGTTTTATTTATTTGTGGGCGTGTCAGTGGGCGGATTTTGAAAAGTTTTTATCCCGAGCAGTTTTAGGATCATAGATCATATATAAAAAATTTCAGCTTTCTAGCTCAAAATTCGATTTTTTCCAAAATTTTGTTTTTTTGAGTTTGTGGGCGTGTCTGTTGGCGGATTTCAAAAATTCGTAAACTTGATTATTTCGAGAGCATATGGTTAAAATTTCAGCTCTCTAGGTCCAGTTTAAAGGCCTAATTTTTGCTTAACGGGTACTTGAACAACTACCATGAGTTGGAAATCCTTATCAAAGAATGCAAGCCGGCAATAATTGCATTACAGGAAACTCACATTCAACTCAATTTATTACCTAAAACTCCCAAACAGTATAAAGCCTATTTTCACAATTTTGCAACAAATACCACGGCAAAACAAGTTACCGGGTTACTCGTCCATAAATCTATCCCCCATAAACACATTCAAATTAATTCTAGTATCTCCGCAATAGCAGTCGAAATTCAACTTAAGATCAAACTAACTATTCTGTCGATTTATATCCACCCATCCCAACCTTTTTCAGCTTCAGACTTGGAAAGAATTTTGTGTTCTACCAATACTTCAGTTCTAGTAGCAGGCGATTTTAATCCCTGGAGCCCACTTTGGGGATCTCCCGTGGGCAACACAAGGGGCAAAGAAGTAGAACTCTTTCTTGCAAACTTAAACCTATCTCTGGTAAACACATAAGACGTTCACCCACATAGATCTCACTCTCATAACACCTCAACTTTTACCTAAAACATCATGGATAAGGAACGACTTTCTTCATGGAAGCGACCACTTCCCTATAATCTGCAGCGTAAATATTGGTTCTCATTATAATTACGTAAAACCGAACCCGAAATTCCAAACAGATCGTGCAGATTGGAATCTTTTTCGATTAAAAGCAACGGAGTTCCTAAATTCGACCCCCCATTCCGCTAATATAAATCAAGAAGCGGCTTCTATAAAAAAGCTTGCTGTTTGCAGCAAATAGCGCCATTCCACAAACTATACACAAACCACATAAAAACTTTGTTCCTGCGAACTAATAAACAAAATCTTTGGAAAATATGTAAGAAGTACTCCAACAACACCAATCTTGTCAACTACCGGAGAGCAAATGCTTTGTTCCGTAGTAAAGTAAAAGTCGCCAAAATTACGAGTTTACAAAAGTTTACGGCGAACATAAACCCTAACACTACCAGTAAAAAAATTTGGTCGGACTTAAAAACACTTACCGGCAGCTACTCCCCACAGTTAATCAAAATTATAACAACTGATTCGGGTTAGCTTACTGAAACAGACAAAATATCGGAGCCAAATGTTGGGCATCTTATTCTAGTGACTCGAACTTCACGACCGTATTCCGAGACGCTAAACGCATAGCAATAAATAACGACTACATACCATATCAACTAACCCATCCAGCCAAACTTGCCGAGCTGCCTATAAATATATTGGAATTCGAATGTTGCCTTAGTTCTGTCAAAGGTAAGACACCCGGCTACGACCGGGTATCCTACCCAATGTTAACAAACGCACCAGCAGTAGTAAAACAACGCATTCTCATGCTTTACAATAACATATTTGACAACGGCACAATACCCCAAATATGGAAAACCGCAACGTTGATTCCGATACCCAAATCGAAACAACTATCCACAACCACCAATTGCTACAGGCCCATATCCCGGCTCTCCTGTACTAGCAAATTGCTGGAAGAAATTATTTCCAAACGGCTGCTGGGGTTCATAGAAAGAAACAACCTCATTAACCTCAATCAAGTTGGATTTAAAAATGGCCGCAGCACTATCGACTCTCTTCTTCATATAGATGCATTTGTTGCAAACGCACTCTCCAACAAAAACCACGTATCTATACTTTCTATTGACTTTGAAAAGAAAGTATAGATCCACGTGGTTCTTAACAAATTAAACAAATGGAAAATTGGTCGTAAAATGTACTGCTTTATAAAATCTTTCCTCTTAAATAGAAAATTTAGAGCAAAGGTAAACAATTCTTATTCAAAAATACACAATCTTAATAATGGCATACCCCAAGGATCCCCCCTCTCGGTGGTAATTTTCATAATAGCATACGACGACATAAGTGATATAATTAATCAATCCAAATATATTAGCCACTCTCTGTATGCAGACGACTTGTGTCTACTATCGAAATGCAATGATACTACCCGCACATTTAACATGTTCAAAGAAACAATCCACCAGATCAACATCTGGTGTATGCAATCGGGTGCATCAATGTCCCCTACTAAAAGCAAGCACCTGCACATCTGCAGAAAAACTCACTGTTCCATTCCTCAGTTAGATCTAAGCGACATACTAATACCTAATGTCAGTAATCTAAGTATTTTAGGCATAATATTTGACAATAAATTTACTTTTAAACAATACTGTCTAGAATTAAAGAAAAAGCTAGCAGCCAGGCTTAACATAATCAGATACCTATCCTCAAAAAATAGTTTTGTTCATACAAATGCCTTAGTTAAGATTACAAAAACAATAATTCTTTCCAAAATAGACTATGGTTTGGTCATATAAGCATTTAGAACAAGTCCAATAAAAAATATCCTCATAGAACGTGGGTTTCCATCCATCATAAACAGAAGAGACATTCTAACATCTCGCCTAGTGCCCAAAATCTGTGAGTCACTTAGCTCTCCAATTCACGCTGAAGCAGTCAAAGTTCTAAGGCGAAGAAAAATTCCAAAAACACCGTCAGCCCTCTACAATGCTTTCACCTTCGCTAAAAATATTGGACTCGTACCAGTCGTAAAAAAATTATCCACCGAAAAATATCCGCCCTGGCTACTCCCACCGAGCGCAATAAATATCAAACTCGCCAGACACAAAAAGGACACAACTCCCAAAGACACATACATTCAACTCTACCACGAGCTTATAAATGACTACTCTGCAAACGATTGTAACATTTTCTTCACGGACGGCTCAAAAAGTGAAGAAGGCACAGGCTTCGCAATAGTCAACAAATACGGCCACATAATGTCCTCTGTAAAACTTCCATCCTACTCTTCAATCTTCTCGGCAGAAGCCTTAGCGATAGCAAAAGCTACGGAGTTGGCAGCTAAACAGAAAAATAATTCGTTAATATGCACAAATAGTCTATCTACATTGATGGTAGTAAAAAATATAAAAAAAAAAACTGTACACCTATCATCAATAAAATTCGGGACAATATTATCAAATCCGATACGAAATTGAGACTGGTTTGGGTCCCCGGACACATTGGTATTAAGGGAAACGAACTGGCGGATCAGACAGCCAAATCCATATCCATCGATCCTAACTCGGTAATATCGCACTACCAACCCGACAAGGAGTTCATTAAATTGGCAAACATCTACTGGCACCAAAAAAGCGTAGAAGAATGGAGCCAATATATTCATCATTACTCATCACTAAACCGGACACCACGGCAGCTGTTTATCCAACAACCACAACGTCAAAAATGAACAAATGCTTTCTTAGACTTAGAATCGGACACTCATCGCTCACTCACTCCTACCTGCTGAACAAAGACACTCCTCCGTTATGCCACCTATGCCAATCCAAACAAATTCTCTCCATTAAGCATTTAACAATTGATTGTCAAAAAATTAACAATACTTGTACTATATTACACAATAAAAATCTCAAAAGCCTTCTCTCAGAACAAAATATTAAAAAATGTATTCAAACTTCTTCAACATTTTGATTTAGACAATAGTATCTAATATCTGATTTTTAACATTTGTCATCAGTACTAATCGGCGCTCTGATCTGATCAGACACTCTCTCTGTGCGGTACCTAAACAAAGCAAAAATTAAGAAAAGAAATCGATCTCCAACCCCTGTTGAAGACATTCAATTGTCTCTCAACATTAAAAACCGAAAAATTAATTCGGATGACCAAAGATATGGGCGGTTTACCCCCCTACAGTGTCTTCCGGATTGTGGTAATGACAATGATATTGAAGTTAAAGAGGTGATCCTCCATCCACCTACAAAAAAAACCTTGAAAATACCATCTATCTGTGTTTTGCAAAAATCATGTGAAAATGTCCACTCCTTGCTCAGTGAAATACTCATCAAAGATTACTGTATTAAGAAAATGTCAATTGGCATCAAAATTAACTGTGAAAATGGTGATGATCACACGAATGTGTGTTCTGAATTAAAATTGAAAAAGTGGCAATTCTTTACCCACGACCTACCGTCAGCCCGGTCGTTTAAAGTTGTGCTCTTTGGGCTCGATGAGCTTCCAACTAATGATGGGCGCATTCGAGTGATTTAATCGATTATAATCGATTCTTGCAATATCTCAAGATATCTCGATTTTTCATTTCAAATCATTCGAATGATCTCTCGCATGCGCTCGACTCGACACTAGAGCAAAATGTCTCACACGCAACTACCAAATAAAACACAGAGAACGCGCTTTCCTGCACGCACATACCAAGTCAACCCATTCGTTGCAAAGCAAATGTGATAAAAACCTTGTGAGTATGTGTTTTCATTCGAATGAAATGATGCGCAACTACCCCAAGTCCCATACCTCGAATGAAAAAAAAATAGTAAACAAACAAGAACTTACTTTTGCTTAAACACCGAACACACTACCAACAATCACAAAGCTCGTGAGTGGTAACGGTGAGGTTGTGTGAGAAGAATACCTGTTTCTATACTATTTAAGTATGAAAAGACAATAGCTCATATTCTCATGGCTTGCTCTGTGTTTTTGATTTTGTCCATTCGATTGATAAGCAGCTGCCTTTTTCGTGTTCCCCGTACTCGATCTCGAATGCAAGAGCTCTCGAATGAAAAAACAGTAGCATCACTATCTAATTTGTAATTAGTTACTACTCTTCGAAAGAATCGACATTCGAGAACTTTTATATGGGTTACTACTTCACTCACATAATGTTTGCGATAGGCCGTTTGCTCAACTGATTGTGTGTGTTAGTATTAGTATTGCTTCCTGTTGCTGTTTCCTTTTGCGAAACTTGTGTTGTTGTTTGTTGACCAAGTTTGGATTTATGTTTTGGATGGTAAATTGGTAATTTATAAAAAATTTTATTATAGTTTTTATTTTATAGATATACTTATATGTTTCTTTTTATGTAGAAATTAAGTTAAACTGAAAATTAAAATGAAACCTGGTGGAAAAACATTAATCGAATTAAATAAAAAATTTATGAAATACATATGTTTAACTATTTAAATAAATAAAATTGAAAATGTTGACACGAAAACCCATTTTCAGAGAAATTTTATATCTCGAATGATCATTCGATTATTTAGATCACTCGAATACTAGTATCTCGATTATTGGAATCATTCGATTATGCCCATCACTACTTCCAACCGAAAAACTTAAAACTGAAAAAAAAGTAAAATCTTTATTTAAGACTCAAATCAAGTGGGACTTTGCACGACGGCATGCAAAAAAAAGTCACACAGTGTCTGAACTGCCAAATGTTCGGGCACGGAGAAAAAAATTGCAATTTAAAAACACACTGCGCTATCTGCTCTGACAACCACGACACCAACAAATGCACTTCTAAAAATATTAAGTGTGCTAACTGCAACGAGACACACACATCTACAGATATCGATTGCCCACGTAGAAAGAACTTCTTCGAAATGAGAGAAAAACTCTCCTCAAAAAACATTAGACAATCGACGATTATTACCTCGAAAAGATCACATCATACTCGTAGCTTTGCACCCGTAATGAGCGACTTCCCACCTCTACCTCCTCGACGTAAGGTCCCAGTAAATGCAAATGGCAACGATTTCAATGCGTGGACAACCAACAACATCAACAACATCGCTGGACAAACGAATACCAACGAACTGTTCTCAATGGAAGAGATCAATGCCTTAACTGCCGAGATGATTACACTTCTTGGTAAATGTAATAATAAAGCTGATCAATTTAACACAATTGCGCAATTAGCTATTAAGTATTTATATAAGTCCAAATAATGAGTAGCACATCAATGAAAATAATATGTTGGAACGCTAGAAGCATTCGATGTAAAGAATTTGAATTTTTTGCTTTTTTAAGCAAGCACAAAGTAGATATAGGATTAGTATCCGAAACTTGGCTTAGTTCTGATGATAGATTATCAAATACTGATTATTCTTGTTATAGATTAGATAGAGAAGAGAGAAGGGGTGGTGGTGTTGCTGTTGTTGATAAAAAAAATATTCGGCACAGAATAATTCCTATTATCAATACTAAATTAATTCAAAACATAGGTATTGAAATTCCATTCTCCAATGGGTCCGCACTAAAATATTTGCTGCATACTTTCCGGGTGGTACTGCGACGCCTCGGAAAAGATTCGAACTCAATAATGACTTAAGGAAATTAGTTTGTCTAAATGATATTTTTCTAATTGGTGGGGATTTCAACTGCAAGCATAGGAATTGGGGCTGTCTGAGAGCAAACGCATGGGGAAATATACTTGAAAATCTTAATACAAGGCACTCTTTTGACATTTTGTTTCCACCCCATCCCACTTATTATCCTGCAAATAACAGAGCCAATCCTTCAACTTTAGATTTATATTTGTGAAATATGCCGGGATTGTTTACTGAACCTATGGTTATAAATGAAATGAGCTCTGATCACTTACCCGTAGCTATCTGTACCTTCACTTCGCCTTTATGTGGGAGAAATGAAACTTTAGATTTTAAAAATGCTAATTGGGGAACATTTAAAAGCCAAATGAATACAAGATTGAGTCACTTTCCTGATATTTCAAATGCAAATATCAATCAATCTCAAATTGATCAAGATGTTGCATCTTTCACATCTGCTGTAGTTGAAAGCGTTGAACTTTCCGTACCTAAAAAAAAGATTAAACTTGGAAGCGCTAATACCCTACCTAGTAATTTACTTGAACTAATTAAGATAAGGAACAGCTACAGAAACAGATGGATAAGAACGAGAAATTGTTTGTATTTGGCTGAAATGAAAGTCCTAAACGCATTGATTAAAGAAGGCATTGCGACTTTTAGAAATAATTCCTGGAACCAAAAATTGTTACGAATGGACAAATCTAGCAAACCCTTTTGGAATGTCGTAAAAATAATTAAAAAGCGTAACTTCCATATTCCTGCACTGAAAGTAGGAAATCAATTTATGACGTCGGGCACTGAAAAGGCAAATGCACTGGCAGAAACTTTTTGTAAAGTTCAACTATTAGCTAGCAGTACTATAAGTAATATCACTGTTGAATCCTCAGTTCTAAATTCAATTAATTTAATTAACACCTCTGAGGTAAATAATGATGTAAGTTTCGTCACAACCAACGACATAAGGGACGTTCTGCGTTCTTTAAAAACTCGAAAGTCAGTGGGTTTTGACTATGTAAAAAACTTGTATCTAAAACATCTTCCAAGGTCAAGTTTTATATTTTTACAATCATTGTTTAATTCGTGTCTTCAGCTCAGATATTTTCCAAGTTTTTTTTTTTTTTTTTTTTTTTTTTTTTTTTTTTTTTTTTTTTTTTTTTTTATAGAGTTTCTAATATTACTCCCAAGCCATAGTAATATGAACGTTACTCTCAGCATTTCTATGAGAATTACCTATCCTGGTTGAAAGCACGAGACTTGGAACCAGAACTAGGCTCGGACGAATAATAGGGGTAGGTGGAAAATCGAACATGCGACTCTTTCTCACTTAAGATAAGAAAACAAAAACCACCTCCCTTCGAAACCTTCATACTACAACTAGGTTATTCCTACCCAGTAGTTTTATTTAAACTGTTAAATACGCGTTTGGCAGGCAGCTTCCCAGTGGAGGCACCTGCTAATACCGCCATAAGCACGCGGTTACATCTTATTGCGCTAATTCAAATGGTTTTATTCTTTGTAATCGGCGCACTAGGTTAGTATCGTCTGGAATTTGTAGCATGGTGTTATTGCAATGACCGTGAAGGCGTGTCTGTTGTTTGCGGGCAAAATATTTTATTTCATTTTCGACGGTAGCCATACTTAGGTCTCTGTGGATATCAGTGTTTCTGATAAACCATGGTGCATTTACTATTTTTCTTAGCACTTTGTTTTGAAAAGTTTGTAAAATTTTGATATTACTGGATTTGGTATAACCCCAAAGTTGTATACCGTATGTCCAAACCGGTTTTAGTACTTGCTTGTATAAAAGCAGCTTGTTCTGCATGCTGAGTTGGGAAAATCTACCAAGCAGCCAGTGCATTTGTTTACATCGAATGGCGAGCTCTTCGCGTTTCTTCTTGACGTGCGGTTTCCATTTTAATTTCGCATCGAGTGTCATACCCAAATATTTTGCCTCGTTTGCGTACGGAATTCGTACCGAATCAATGAAAATGGGTAAGTTGTCTACCTTTTTATAAGTAAAATTCACGTGCGTTGATTTGGCCTCGTTGAGAGCAATACGCCAAGTCTTTGTCCAATCACAAATTTTGTCAATAGAACGTTGGAGTTTATTAGTTGCTGATTCAACGGTATTACTGACCGCTAATATAGCTGTATCGTCTGCAAATGTGGCTACTGTTGTGCCTTCTTCTTGAGGAATATCACTAGTGTATATTAGAAATAGGATCGGTCCAAGAACGCTTCCTTGGGGAACTCCTGCCGCGATTTCTTTAAATTCAGAGTAATCATTTCCGTGTTTTACACGAAAGAGTCTGTCTGATAAGTAACAACTAAGGATATCAGATAACTGTTTCGGAAAAGCTTGTCTTAGCTTATGTTTCAACCCTGTATGCCATACTTTATCAAAGGCCTGAGAGACGTCGAGAAAAACACTAGAACATATTTTTTTCTCCTCTAGGGCTTTTTCAATTACATTGGTTATTCTGTAAACCTGGTCGATTGTAGAGTGCTTAATCCTGAATCCGAATTGGTGGTCAGGTATTAATCGACGTTCTTCGATAATCGGATGTAGGCGCTTTAACAAAATTTTTTCGAATACCTTCGACATTATCGGTAAGAGAGATATTGGCCTATATGATTTCTTGTCATTCAGTGGTTTACCGGGCTTTGGAACCATTATAACTTCAGCTACCTTCCATTGTCGTGGAACGTACAATAACCTGAACGATGCATTTATAAGATATGCAAACTTTATTAAAGCTTTCCTAGGTAACTCTTTAAGGACCTGTCCTGTGATTAAGTCATATCCAGGAGCTTTGTTTAATTTTAGTTTCTCTATTTCGAAGCGTAGTTCGGCTAGCGATACACTTTTTATTCTGTAATTGTCAGGTCCCACGGTTAGGACAGGAAACAATTACAGAATAAAAAGTGTATCGCTAGCCGAACTACATTCCAAGTGAATGGAAAATAGCAAAGGTAATTCCAATTTTGAAACCTGGTAAGATCGCTTACTTGCCTGGTAACTACAGACCAATAAGTCTACTGAGCTCGCTTAGCAAGTGTTTTGAAAAAGTGATCAAGAAAAAGCTTATTGAGCACATTAACTCAAATAATGTTTTGCCCTTAGAGCAGTTTGGGTTCCGCGAATTTCACAGTACTGTGCAACAGGTTCATCGCATAACAAAACACATCAAAATTAATTTTAGTATAGGCAAAAGTACAGGACTGGTGTTACTTGACGTGGAGAAAGCTTTTGATTCTGTTTGGCATGAAGGACTGCTACATAAGCTATTAGTTCTTAATTTCCCAATGTACCTTGTTAAAATTATAAAATCGTTTTTGTCTTCAAGAAAATGTCTTGTGACTGTCAACAATTGTCTTTCTCTAGTTTTTGTTTGTGTTGCAGGGGTCCCTCAGGGTTCAGTCCTTGGTCCAATCCTCTACAATGTGTTTACGTCTGATTTTCCAAGACTTCATAATTGTGAAACAGCTATTTTTGCTGACGACACTTGTATTTATTCAACAGATTCAATTGGTTCCACTATTGGAACTAACTTGCAATCTGCATTATATATTATACAAGATTACTTTAGCGACTGGAAGATAAAGATAAATGCTTCTAAAACTCAGGCTGTGTTTTTCACCCGAAAAAGAAAACCCTGTTTCCTACCTAGCAATAATCTCATTATCAGTGGTTGCGGAACCGATTGGAAGTCTAGTGCTAAATATCTTGGGGTGTATCTGGATAAGAGATTAACTTTTGGTACACACGTACAAGAAATCATTAAAAAAATTAATTTAACAATAAAAATACTTTACCCTTGTATAAATAGGAAATCTAAGTTGAGTAGTGATAACAAATTCCTGATTTATAAAGCGATTTTTCAGGCGATTATGTTTTACGGATCGCCTGCTTGGGGTTATTGTGCAAAAAGTCACGTGCGAAGACTTCAAATTTCACAAAATAAGCTCCTGAAAATGATGTTAAATCTTCCATGGCACTTCTCAACAACTGATTTGCACGCAGAATCTCAAAGTTAAGTGAACGATATAACATTTCATGTGTATCTTCCGACAATTCCCTAATCTCAAATCTAGCTTCTTAAATGTATCTTATTACACATTTTTTATCCCTAAGTGAGTATCTATTCTTAATGTTTTTTGTAAAAGCTGTTTTAAACTGGGTATTGTACGCCTTAGTGTCTAAGCCACCCCTTCTCACAACTTTCCTTTTTTTTTATACTCGTATTTATTATATAGTTTTTTTTTTTTTTTTTTTTTGTATCTTTAATGAAGGTTTTTAAAAGTAGCTTTTCCTTCAAATTCCCTAATTAGCACTTATGATTTTTTGATTAAACAATTTATCTTCACTTGGCAGTAGTAAGGTAGCATATATACCAATCTCTGTAAATTGTGCAATATAGGTTTAAGTTTAGAAATGAAATGTTTTTGGCTACAATAAAAATTATAAAATTTAACATTTGTCAGCCGTAAGCCTTGGTAGCTAGCGCTGTGTATTTTTTTTAAGTTTTTTATACTGTACATTTATGTAAGTGTAATAAATAATAAATATTTGATATTCTGAAAAACCTTTTACCATTGGGACTCGAACCAAGGCAACCGATAGAAGAACACCGAACCTAGCTCACTCCGCCATCGAAGCCGCAAGTGGAGCTCACCTTGAGTGGGGATTCATTGTTTATCGATTTATCACCTCACCTTTCTCATGGAGCCGAACGATTGATTGGCTCATGAATAAATGCAGGGAAATAAAAAGAAACTGAATGAAATATATAAGACGTGTGAGCGATTAAAACAGATTTTGAGCTGTTAATTATAAATCGATAAACAATTAACACCCGTCCAGGCTGAGCTTTGCTCCTGGCTTCGATGGCGGAATGCGTATTGTGTTTGCCTGAAAAGACGCTGGTCTAGGTTTGCGTCCTATTGCGAGAAACGGGTTTCAAAAATAATGAATTAAAAAAAACCAGAACTACGAAAAGGAGTCTCATGATCAGCTTAAGCAGGCCGTGAAACAGCGTTGTCATTCTAGACCCCCATTTTACATGGTAGTATTTACAAGTTGCTGTTGTTTCATTCAATCATATAGTAATGGTGGAAGAGTTAACTTTGCAGATGAATAGCACATAATCGAACTGTAGTTATCTGACATTCGCATCGATGAACTTATGTCCCGAACTATTTTTTCGGGACTTATGTCCCATTTCAGTGGGGCGATACTCATTGCATTGGGAGTAGGTGCGAGGTTGAGGTAGGTGCTATGTTGGGTTAGTTTTGAGTTGAGGTTGGCCACAGGGGCATCTTCGGAGTAGTTGAGGAGGACGGTGGTACGCTCGCGGTTGCACGGCTATCGCTCGTCGGAAGGGGGAGTTCTTGTCACCCCTCACACTAACAAACAATTATCGTGCCTGGAAAATAAAAAGGAAGAGAATAGTCAGAGAACTAGTTCTTAATTCGGACTGACAAACAAGAAAGGAAAGAGGAGAAGAGAAAGATAGGACAGTAGAAAGGAAAGGCAATCAGTACGGGCCATTGGCCTTTAGGCACTCACGCAGCCAAGCTTGGCATCCCTCATAACACCCACTGCCACAGCTGCTATGACACAGAAAAGAGTGAAACAGTGTTCCATCTTCTCTGTGAGTGTCCGGCTTTAGCCAAAACCAGAGGCAGCGCACTAGGTCATCCCTTTTACAATGACCTTTCGGCCATTCATACCATCCACTTCAATATCATCATCAAATTCCTCAACTCCACAGGATGGTTTTGACCCCCCCTAATATCCATCTCGCACTTTAATTTTAGGTTCCGTTAGTTGTGGTATCAAAACGGCGCTCAATGCGCTATTTGTGTTTTTCCCTCGTCAGATGACGGGAATTACAGCCACTTAAACCAACCAACCAAACCCAGAAAGGAAAATCTCAATGACCTTTGCCCTACCAAGGAGAGTGTTTGGTTTTCACAAACTAAACCGACACAAAACATCACAGAAAATTTAATAACATTTAAATGTCACCGACCGAAGTCGAAAAAATGACAAATGTGTCTAAGCGATCAATCGTCTATAAACAGCCGGGCTACTTTCGCATTAAGGGAAACGCAATACCCAGCAGCAAGTGCAACGTTCCAGCTAGTCGCACCAATTAAGACGAAAGGCAGGCGAAATTGTGTAAGAAGCAGATCGCACCAGCGCATCATATCATGCTCTCTCAGTCTGGCATGCATTTAAATGCAAATGGTATAATCCTGAATGAATTAGTAGAAATTTATTGTAAATCCATAGTTATGTAACTAATAGATACGAAGATAACTATTTTCGCGGTCAATGTCAATGACCACAGGTTAGGTTAGGTTGAGGTGGCTGTTAGCTGAAAGCTAAGACACCTAGACCAAAGAGGTCCATTGTGATGCCAATAGGACCCGCTAAAACCGTTTGGTGCTTCTGTTGAAGCGTGATAGAGTTCTAACATCTGTGTTAGCCAAGTCACTGAGTTCATTTAGGAAGAAGGCTCCCAAATAGAGATTTCTTTTATGGGAGAGTGCAGGACATGTGCAGAGGAGATGAAGTGTAATCTCCTCCTCCTCCTCATCCCTGCAACTTCTGCAGAAGTCATTAGCTTTGGCCAGATATGCTTGGTCGCTAGACACGTATCAATACCTGTCCACCTGAGGCTTGTACTCTCGACTGCGGCTAGCTTGAGCATGAGTTTACAAGTAGCGAGGGGCATACCTAGGAAACCTTTATCAGGTAGAATAGGTAATGCTGTTCCCTTTTTGGTGAGTTCGTCTGCCCTACAATTCCCTGGGATGCCTCTGTGCCCTGGCACCCATAAAAGAGGTGAATGTTGAACTGCTCTGCCATCTCGTCAAGAGACGAACGGCAGTCTATGGCTGCGATGGAGTTTGAAGAGACTGAATCTAGGGATTTCAGCGCGGCTTGACTATCCGAGAATATAAGGATATCCTTAGCGGATATCACGTTTCTCTTTAGCCACGACAAGACTTCCTTAATCGCCCTGATTTCCGCCTGGAACACGCTACAATGATCAGGAAGACGGAAAGAGAGACTGATATTTAGTCTTTCTGAGAAAACACCACCACCAACCCCATTACTAGTTTTTGATCCGTCGGTGTAAAAGTGGATCGATTTATCTTCCGTGTAATCAGTCTCCTCCCAGAATGATCTGGAGGGGATAGTGATTTGAAAGTTATTTTCGAACTGTAGCTGGGGTATAGTGTAGTCGATGTTTCTTGGGACTTATGTCTTCGGGACTTATGTCCCTGCGCCGCACAAAATTCCATCGCGAGAGTTTCCGAATCTCTATAAATTTTTTTTTGCAGAACAAGATTTAATACATTCCATTGACACACAAAAATCGTAATGTTTTTTTTATTTATTATACATGAATCCAAGTCCTGAGTGCCTGCTTGGAATGATAATGTGACGGGAACTAAAATCCCCATGAGAACTGAGTTTGTTTTTGCTTTAATGAAAATCACGTGCCCATAGCCACTTGTGTGGTTTATACACTTCTTCACAAGATTGAGAGTTTCTATAATTCTTATTCGATGGCCAATTGAGACATGGAGGAGTAGAGTTTTTTTCAGGAAGTGATTTATTCTGATTATTTTGTTATCACATTAACTCCTTCACTGATACTTAAATTCGTTTGTTTAATTTTGAACAAGTATCTTTATAGTTTTAAATGTTTTACTATGTTTTTGATGACAAGACTCTTGCAACTGTCAACACCAAGTACTGTTCACGATTATAAGCTAATATGGTATTCTACCGAGTGCAACGCCCGCTGACTGGCACAAACAAGTCCTTAAAACTTAATTTAAGGCATAAACAACCCTCGCAGGGACTTTGACTCTAACCTAACCAGTAAACATTTCTGTATGCGAATCATATCATTTTGGCACGAATTTAAGTGCCCTATAATTTTACGCCGATTCCGAACGGAAAATTTGACAAGGGATCTCATGACAATTTATATTTTTGGATGATTGACAGAATTTGGCAAGTCAGTAGTCCAACAAACTATTGGATGCTTGTTAGATGTTGAAAAACAAACTTTACATTTCTTATCTAGAACTACAACACCTAGACCATTATATTATTCCTATTTATTTAAATGGCAATGATTGGCTAAGCGACTTCGATGAACTAGTGGAATTTATGAATAACACTTCTTTTGACCATGTGTTAATCGTCAGTGATTTAAATGCTAGGATTGGTGAATATCAAAATTCTTCCGCCAATATTTTACGAGCACGAGTTGCACTGGCCGAGTGTAGATGTTCTAGGGATAAAATTTATAACCGCAACGGGGGGAGTTTAACAGAATTTTTTGAAGTTTTCGGTCTATTTGTTTTGAATGGGTCTTCTATTAGTGATGCATGTGGCGAATTCACTTTTGTTAGCGGGCAGGGACAATCCGTGATTGACTTTGCTGCGATTTCAGGGGACTGGCTGAACATTATCGATGACTTTGAAGTTGCACTAGTCAACTACTCGGCTCATTTTCCAATTGTAATTAAAATTCAGCTAAAGGAGTTAAACCAGCAAGCTACACCTTCCAGTTTTAATAAGCTGAAGTGGTCGAAGAACAATGCAACCCTCTATAGAAGCCTCCTTTCTCGGCACTTACTATCTCTGCCCCAACAATCCGCAGTCTCGTCTGAAGTGGTATGTGAAAGTATAGAGCGGGTTATAAAGACCGCAGCCCCTTTTGCGTTCAAGAGTACACACACTTTTGTAGCTAAAAATGTATGGTTTGATAAGGATTGCAGAAATCTCCGTAAACTTTCGTTCGTTTACTTAAAACTGTTTAGAACGACCAATTCTCAATTTTTCAAAAACATCTATCTTCGCGTTAATAATGATTTTAAGAAAATGTGCTCAATTAAGAAAATCACCTATTTAAAAAACGTGGCTAAGAAATTGGAAAACTGCACAAACTCAAAGATATTTTGGGAGACAGTGTGCAATCTTGGTGAGCGCAATCAGGGTATGAAGTTCTCTTTAGAAGCTGAGACGTTAGCAGCTCATTTTAAAACTCTACTCTCACCTGATGAAGACCTTCATACCTTTGATTACGCGCTTCCTGATACTAGAGTCAACGAGCTGGATTTAGAATTCCCATTGCCCGAATTGGAAGTAACGCTCCAAAAATTGAAAAACAGCAAGGCTCCTGGCCTAGACGGCATACCAGTCGAGTTTTATAAAAACAGCACTATTGATTTTAAAAACTATCTCGTGTCTTTCTATAACAAATTGTACAATGACGGATGTGTCCCTAACAGTTTCAACGAATCTGTAATTTTTGCCATTTTTAAAAAAGGTGATGCCAACGCTGCGGAAAATTATAGAGGTATTTCAATTTTAAATTCAATAAGAAAAACTTTCACTGCAAGCCTATATGAAAGGCTCACAAAATGGATTGAGGATAACAGTCTTTTGAGCATCTTTCAAGCCGGTTTCCGCCCAGGTTTTTCAACCATGGATCATATCTTGGCCATTTCAAGCATTGCTCAACAATTTATAGATAGAAAAAAGAAACTATACACTTGCTTTGTTGATTTTAAAGCTGCATTCGATAAAGTCAATAGACAAGCTTTAATATACAAACTTTCTTGCATTGGTTTGTCAAGAAAGTTTCTGGAAGTGTATGCAAGTCTTATTTCGTCAACAAATGCAAGGGTATGGGACGGTTTCACATTTTCAAATCGATTTGATACAATTACAGGTGTTCCTCAGGGTTGTATCCTCAGCCCATTATTATTTGCCCTGTTCATAGATGATGTCTGCGAGCTTCTTCCGGGTGGAGCTAATTTTGCTAACATTATAATCAAAGTCCTGTTGTACGCGGACGATCTAGTTATGCTTGCTGATAATCCTTTCACGCTTCAATTGCAAATAAACCGTCTAAGTTTATTTTGCGAGTCTTGGGGCTTGCAAATTAATACCCAAAAAACTAAGATTGTTATATTTGAAAAGAGACAATCAAGAAGGCGAGCGGAAGAAAAATGGTCTCTAAACAATACACACATTGAGGTTGTACAGGAGTTTAAATATTTGGGTGTCCTCTTGACCTACAATTTAAGCTAACTAAAGCACTCCAAAGAAAAAAGCAACGAAGCTAAATTGGCTCTTAATATAATGTGGCCAAAGTTTTTTTCGAACCAAAATGTTGATTTAACGTCCAAGTACAAAGTTTTCAACGCGACAGTAAATGCATGCATGGCATATGGCGTTCAAGTCTTCGGATACACACAACTACGCCATATATGTAGAGTCAGGAATAGTCCCTATATATATACAAAATTTGAAGGCAAGTGCGAACTTCATTACTAGAGTGATGAAAAGAGGTGAAACTTGTCTTTACAAAATCATCTTAAGAAAATTATTTCGAGTGAATGCTTCCCCGTTTAAAAACTGGAACGAACTAGCTTTAGCTTACGAAACAAGTTTAAACTTAACAGAAACTAATGTGACCGATTGGCAGGCTCAGTTCTCTGATGTGATTGCTAAGGTGGATCAGAAAATGTTTCTGGATAACCTTTCCAGAGCAACTTCGTCTACTTCAAGAGCTATTTATAGTCATTTAAACCATGAACTGCCCTCGGAAGTCTCTTACTTTAGTAATGAATTTTCAGCCTCGGTTATAAGTATTATTTTTAGAGCAAGAGTTGAAATTTTAAATTTGAACTTTATACCTCATCGATCAGACTTGCCCCAGCTATGTGATCTATGTAACGGAAGAGCGAATGAAGATATATACCATTTCGTTGCTGCTTGTCCTATTCTACAAGAAATTCGCCGGTTGCATTTTCGGGAAAGTTTTATATCTTTGGACAAAGTTTTTGAAATTTTAAATGGAGCAATGGGCTGGCTCAGCCTCTTTAAATATTGCCAACATGCTCTTTCTTACCGTAACAGTTTCACATATTAAACTTAGTCGATTACCCGCTTATTGCAGTTTTGACCAAATTTTATACCTAACTATTTATTGTTTTGTTGCTGATCATACTAAATTTGATAATATCTCTTTTGTGTTTCAAATCACGTTAAAATTGATAATATTGTATAAACAGCTATTTCTCACCAAATTGTGTATTATTTTGTGTTACAAATCATGTTAAAATTGATACCATTGTTTTATATAATAATATTTCTTCATATCTTTTGTTAAACATTTTTGCTTTTTATTATTTCCTTTATTTTTTTTTTAAATCATATTATGAAATGTCATCTCAGGCAGACGGCAGTATTGCCATGTCCTCATTCTTAAGTATACCAATTTGTAAACTTTATGATGGAAAAAATAAAGAATCTATCTAATCTAATCTAATCTAGAACTACAATGATAAAAATCGCTGGCAGACGATTGACGCCAACATATATAAAGTTTTCCAACTAGAGGTTTCATTTTGAAAAGCACGCTATTTTGTCAGTGACAGTACATACAAACGATGCAATTTCGTTTATAAAATTGAAACAAAACACGCTTCAACACCGCATTGAAATTGCTATGATTCGCTGCAAAAATAGTGAACGTTTCGCTGCAACAGTTGGAAACATTTAACATTTTCTCGATCGATGTGAAGCAACGGAGGCATATGTTAGGTTAGGTTGAGGTGGCCGGCAGCCTAAGGCCAAGACACGCATAGCCCAATGTTAGGCCCATTGTAACACCACACGGATCTAGGCGTTTCTTTCACTACTCGTTAAATCATTTGGAGCCTTATGAAGCGCGATAGACTTCTTACATCAGTGTTAACCAAGTAACCAAGAGCATTAAGCAAGAAATCTGCCAGATAGATTTCTTTTATGGGAGAGAGCAGGACATGTAGGTACAAAGAAGGTGAAGTGTAGTCTCCTCCTCCTCCTCGTCCATGCAGCTTTTGCAGGAGTTGCTTGAATAAACGCCAAGCCTCGATGCGTGCCTGCCTATCAGACATAACTACCGAAGTAATTTGTCTGGTCTTATGTCCCATTCCAACCAACGACCCTACCACGTCGAGTTAATCGGTTCTCGTCAGATCACTGCAATTAAACGAAGTTGGGCGCGGTTAGTACGTAGATGGGGGACCGTTTGAAAACAACCGCGTGTCGTTGGCCAGCCCCATCTACAGAGTTGAGGTAGATAATACATACGTAGTATCACAATGGATCTAAATTGGTCTAAGTGTGTCGGCTTCTGCCGACAGCCACCTAACCCTAACCTAACCTATGTCCCATTCCAGTGGTAGAAGTAGTAATTGAATTCAGGACTAAAAAAAAATGTTCGGCACTTATGCTCACCTTGACTTATTTGCAATGCAGGTCTTAAAAAAGTTAAAGTATTTTAATAATAAACCTGTTACGGGGTCCTGTTGACTTTGGCAATATACAGAAAAAAGACCGAATTCGAAAAGTAAACGAAAGAATCCTTTTAAGAACACAGTCAAGCTATCGCGATACATCCGCTTCACCAAAAATAGTTCGAAAAAAAAAGATTTAAAGAATTAATTTCTAGTATAAAATACATACAAGAGTGAGACCAGAGTAAAATTTGCAATAAGAAGATAGCAGAGATATTGGGTTGGGGCATTACTACAGACACCCCATTTCACGTTGGCTTAGCTGTGCTTGAGTGCTTATAACGCAAGAACGGCGTGGAAGCACAACAGCATGCAACGGACGCAACAAAAGACAGGACAAAGACCCCAGTTGCCTTTCAAAAGGTCAACGCGTTCAGAAGGCGCTCCGCTTGCCATCAGCCACACTGCTCAAGTTGGGTATAACCCCTGCTAATCTTGCTGATTCAAGTGAATTAGCGAATAATTGAAAGGTTAGCATTAGTGAAGTAGATTATTGAAAATTTTCTTCAATTTTTTTTTTGATTATTAGGACGGTAAATTAATAGTGTAAGGATATAGAATTCTAGTAGTGAATACGCGGAAAAAGCGGTAAAGCCCAACATTACGGTAAATTCACAGGAATCTTCGCTCCAAGTGCTGCCGGCAGGACGACGAGGGACGACACGTTAGTTTTTTTATTTCATTTTTTTTTTTATCAATTTGGAGGCAAGAATTTAGCCAAAAGTCCTTTAATTAAGTATACGTTTGGGATATTCACTGGTGATAACTATATATTGGATTCCTTTTTAGTTTTAAAGTAGTTTATTATTTAAGAATGAATTATAGTGGATTTAAAAGGTGAGTTTAAGGAGGCTAGAATAAGGTTAGATATAAGTTAGATTAGGGATAGATAATAATGTTTAGCTTACTGTTTAGATTATAATAGTATTAGTCTAGCGTAGTTAGATTAGATTGGATGGATTGCATCTGACTTCCTGTACTCTCTCTGTTCTATAACGTAGAGGAGGTTAGAAAATATGGGGTGCTGAAGAAGGTGTGTCTCAGCAATAGTGAATAGATACGAGTAATTCACTTCGATTTAAAAATAAAACTAGGTTCGCACGATTACTGAACGTTATAATAACTTTACTGTATTGCTTCCTTTGAATCCAAACTGCCAAATTCGAATGACCCTAACATGACTATCAAAGTTTTGGGAAACTTTGGTATTATTATTTACTGAGATCAGCTGTAAAGCATGTTGTGGTCATTGGGCTGTAGTGGGGCCTACAGCCCCGCATGTCACACTGGCTATACGTATCGGTAGTAAGACCGATCCTGACATACGGGGTGGTTGTCTGGTGGACTGCTTGGGACAAAGCGGTAAACCGTGATAAGCTGAGCAAGGTGCAACGCACAGCTTGTCTGTGTATCTGCGGAGCACTCCGTATGACCCCTTCCGCTGCACTGGACATTTTACTGCATCTAACACCCCTGGATATTTTCAGCAGGCAATCAGCTACCTGCTCCGCTGTGCGCTTAAAAGCCACCTCACAGTGGATCAATACGAATATTGGCCACTCTCATTCTGGACTCACATGGACAAACTCAGTTCTCATGGGGATTTTAGTTCCCGTCACATTATCATTCCAAGCAGGCACTCAGGACTTGGATTCATGTATAATAAATAAAAAAAACATTACGATTTTTGTGTGTCAATGGAATGTATTAAATCTTGTTCTGCAAAAAAAAATGTCATAGGGATTCGGAAACTCTCGCGATGGAATTTTGTGCGGCGCAGGGACATAAGTCCCGAAGACATAAGTCCCAAATTCATTTTTCGGGACTTATGTCCCACTTAAGTGGGTCAATTATGTTACGAGACTTAACGGTAAAACGGTGCCGTGACATAACCCCAAGCGTCATAAGCCCAAATTTTGAAATTTGGCCTTATGTCGCATTGTGAAAGTGACATAAGGTCAAATTTTAGCATTTGGTATTATGACACATTGGAAAAGCGTCACAAGGCCAATTTGGCTTTATGACACTTTCGCTTGGTGCTGCTGCTTTCAACAATTTGCCCTCGCACCTACCCCAAATCAAACAGGGACCCCAAGCAGGGGGGTTGCAGGGGGGCAGCATGCCTCCCCCATATACATTGCACTGTTTATGGGATTAGTTGCGAAATCGAAAGTAGATTGCATAAACAGTACAATGTCTATGGGGGCATGCTGCCCCCCTGCAATCCCCCCGCTTGGGGTCACTGTTTGATTTGGAGTAGGTGCGAGGTACGGTTTCGAAAATTTGGCTTTATGTCACTTTCCGGATTTGGCCTTATGACGCTTTGTGAAAGTGACATAATACAGTGACAGTGAAAGGGACAAAATTTTATTTACCTATCAATTTATGAACGTTAATGAAATATAAAATATTTCCAAGTGTTTGTTTCATTCGGGACTTGTGTCCCATTTTCAACGATTAAAATTCGGGACTTATGTCCCACTTAAGTGGGTTATAAAACCCGAAATTAATTCGGGACTTATGACCCACTTAAGTGGGACATAAGTCCCGAAAAATAAATTCGGGACTTATGTCTTCGGGACTTATGTCCCTGCGCCATTTTGTGCCTGTTCAGTTACTACTTTTTCCACCTGTTTTGTAGGTTGTATGTAGACATATCGTTTGAGCCCCCTAGTTTTTTTACAAAAGCTTATTTTTATCGATTAAATCCTTTAAATGTTATATAACAAAATATGTAGAGCGTTCTTAACAATTCAACCATACTTAGACTTTTGTCACGCCCACTTATGAGGGATAGGAATAAGAACAGGGTATCCAACAGTTCGCTTAAACGAACGAACGATTGGAAAAGAACTGTAATCCAATACACACTGCAATACCTATAAGCCGTGTTTCTTTGCACGCGGATATAGGGATAATTTGAAATTTGCATGTAAAATGCAACAACAACTTATTCCATATACGCTAACTTTAGCGGGGATAGCTATCGCCGCTAAGTCCTTTAGCGGGGATAAACAGTGCTTCCAAAACCCATTTTCTTCGTTTCTGATGAATCGGTGCGATGAATTTTTCAGGAAATGTCAAAGTTTGACATCCCGCCGACCACTGGCACATTCCGCCGAATATTTTGTTCGGGATTTTATTATTATTTTTTTTCAAAATTTAGTAAATCTGTCAATGTAAAACTGTTTTCTATAATTTTATTATAATGTTTGGCATTAATTTCAACTGTCGGAAGTAAATATTTTTCAATTTCAGGATTTTCAATACAAATTTCCTAACTACAACTTACAACTGTGTCACGGTGCATGTGTGCTGACAAGTTTTTTTTTATGAATATCCGCGTGCAAAGAAACACGACCATTGTCCAAATCATTTTTTCAGAATTTTTTTTAGGCGCGTACGGCTTGACATCCACGGACAAAATTGAGGAAAGAAATGAACAAAATTGTTGCATTTCATAGAAGAACAGGTGTTTGCATGCCTATTATTTTTCCGAAAAGTGACACTCGGAACAAGGTACAACACCTTGCCCTACATAACAGATGTACCTAATCTCTTTTCAAATCAATTCGTAGTTTTTGAGAAAAAGCAGTTGACTTTATGAATGACACTGAAATATCTGTTATATTTCTTGGCACTTCAAATAAGGCATAATGCCAGTAGATCTTCTGAAGTCTTTCTAATAACGTTACGTTTTTGCTTAAATATATCTGAACGTACAAAGATGTACCGTTGCAACACGATCAGCAATACTGTCCAACATTATAATAATCATACCATCTCTATCACATAGGTATTACAAATTCACAAGTTGTGTTATGTTTACAGTTTACGTCAAATCGAAATGAATTGGAATTTGAAATATTGTAATGAAGAATTAAGATTAAGACTAAACACAGCGGTTTAAATAAATTGAAGTGATTTGCTTAACTCTGAAAGTGAGAGTGGCTGCTTTGCATATATACGTCATCTGAAAGGCCGATTTAAATATGCCGCCGTCGATGCATGTCCCTTTACGTACAAAATATAAGCATGATCTTCCAGGGCTCCAACACGTATAAAACAATTCCTTCGAATGGATAAATAAAAAATCGATTTATTTTTTTTGTTTGGCTAGAACGTCTGGCCCCAAAGAACGAAAGGTCTCCAATATCCACACGCAACCCGCAAGGAGTTGAAAGTACTTTCACTTTCCATTTCCACCAACAAGAACATCTTGAAGGAACTCTTGTACTTCTGCAAAGAAGAGTACGGATAGGGTGGGGAAGGGAGAACAAACAATGATTTTACAAGGAAAATAAAGAGGAGCAGATAATAATAACGGCATCTGCACTATTGCACCCTCACTCATCACCATCATATCATTTCCATTTCATTGAAAACAAAAGATAAAGAATACCCCGTAGATGAACACATAGTACAAGTAGGTAAAATAATTTAACCGTAACTAAACTCTTTGTTGTCTGCTGCTGCTTCTGCTATCTGCTCCAATCTCCAATCCAAGCTTCACTAACAATTTCTGTTAAGCAAAAATGTTCAGTTCATTTATATAATCATTCATTTCGTTCACCCACGAAAGAGCAGTAATTTTACTTCTCTTTAACAACATTTTGCTTGGATATTTTAAATTGAATGGAATTGAACAAAAGAGCGCCTGCCGTTCATTTCAATCAGCTGATTTTCATTTAACCGACCGAACCGGCTCGGCTGCTTGTTTCTTCCAAAGCAACGGCGACGTTCAGTATGTAAACGTAAGCGGTCTCTGGAAGACGGCAATGCATCGGTGTTGCGTTACGTGTTCGTAAATCAATTAATCATTTGAAGGTGCAGTTTTTTTTGGAAATTTGTCGGGACAGTTATTTTTTTTTTGTTTGCTTCCGTTTTTATTTTTGTTTGTTTTTGCGGCACTTTTCGCAGAAATACGGGAGATCTCCTGTCTGTCGACCTTCCGGTAACGTTAACGAGCCAGGTGGAGCTCTATTTCATTCTATTCTTGTTGCAATGGATTACCAGTGTTTTGTGGTGTTTGCTTAATATTCGTTTGCAGTGTTTTTCTGTTGAGTAAAATAGTGAAGGAATTGCATACCCACCCTAACCACGAAAAAAAACAAGGGTGCATTTCAATTAAAAATGAATTAAATTGAAATTGCTGTTTAGTTTAAAATCTTAAGTGAATTTGAAGTTTTTCTGACAGTCGGCGCCACATGTTTATCGGAAAACGTGCATGACTACCACTAACGTTACACGCTTGAGATATCAACAAATTTAATTGAAGTCGTTATCAGTTTATTACGTATGTATTTGTTATTGTTTTTATTGACGTTATTGTATCTTTAGTTGGCATTTGAGTTGAACTTCAGTTGTCCAATTTATATGGTAATTCTAATACTTGTTTCCGTTTCTACCTGTTTTACTATGAACCAAAAATAAAACATCGTTCATTTTGGCCAGGGTGACCGTGACATTCAAGAAACACTTTTTTTTCTATTTTCTACATATGTATCTATATTTTTTCACCTCTAGGGAATTAAATGAAATAAAAACGAAGAAAAAGATATAAATTTCTTGGATGTCATGGTAGCTCTGCTGGCGGATCCTTCTTTTCCAGATGTTAATTTAGACAAATAGTCTCGTAGGGTTGTGGCTTTTCGTAAATGAGAATTTGTTTTTATTTTTTTGAATACTCTGCGAGTCTTGTCTGATTTTTTTTTAAGTTGTTTTCTTTTTCTTTTTTCGTAATGTAGATGGGTTGGCCAATCTTTAAATTTATTTCGGGTGATGGTGCTGAGTTGCCCCCAACAGCGTCTAATTTAGATGAACGGCTTCTAAATTGATTTGAAGGCGGCATTCGATAGTGTGCAGATTGTGTTCGGCAAACTTCGGGATGACCTTGGCTTAATTAAGTGAAGTAGATGGTGTTGTGTTCTGAATTCAAAGCAGAAGAATGAGTTTTCGTCACCGCTTCTTGGTGATTATGATGGAATTGTTTGAAAACGTTGTTTTGCTGTGATTTTCTAGTATAAATATTTTGCAATGTTCTGTTCTGTTAGTACGTATCACTGAACTTATTAAAACAGGTAGGCACCACCTTTTTTTTGAATTAGTCGCACCTGTGCGTCTTAAAGCTTCCTGTGAGATAACGACATATACCTACGTTTCTATAGTTTTTCAGATTCAAAACATGGAGTAGAACAAAAACTGTCTTGAATTGCTCAAAAATCATTTGTATATAAATTGAACATAAAACGTATAATTTGTTTGTTAAAAAAAAACAAATGTGTAGATAATTAATTTTGTTTGATAAAAATAAAAAGTGAACAACCATAAAACAAACTGAACAACTATACAAGGAGGCAAAGACAAAGTATTTTTTTCGTAAATTCATTCAAAACGAAAGTAAATAGGTAGGTTTGTACCAATTTTCCTTCGTAAAAAAGTGTGTAATCTGTGTTCGAACAAATAGAAAATTCAAGAAATAACTTAAGTGTTTAGGGTTTCTTTAGAATGGTAGTGGAAATATATATGTATCTACAATTAAATACAAATTCTACTGGACATTTCTTTGTAATTCCATATTAACTAAATTTTACAATACAATGTACAAATTAATGATAGATGAAAATAGATGACATAAATATTCAGCATTTGATTTGCTATTTGCTTTTTATCACAGTTTACGTATCCTTTCAATTTTTTTAGTTTACAGCTTGTTGTGAGCTGGTAGATCGCGCTTTACATCAAGCCGGTGCTTCCACTTGGTTTTAAGGCTGGGCCTCGATCGTTGTCTGCAGGTGAAAGTTCGTCAATGCACTTTGAAGACTAAACGCTAAATGCTATGAACACATTGCGAAATGTGGAATTGAAATCAAGCATTACAGGTAACTTTGTACAGGGTGTTTTTTTTTATAGAGGCATACAACTTCTTTTAAAAATAAAACAACAAATTTAATGAATGATCAAATTTTAGCTTTCGATTAGCTCACAAATTTCATGGCATTTAATGTTTAAAAAAATTTCTGGCATATGGCCTCCGCGACTGCGCCTTATTAACGCCATCCTGTCGGTCTAATTTTGCACCACTTTTTCGCCAGGTCTTATTTTGTCAATAGTGCGTCGAATGTTTGGTTCTAAGTGATCAATCGTTGCTGGCTTATCAGCATAGACCAGGGATTTGACGTACCCCCACAAAAAGTAGTCCAAAGGTGTCAAATCACACGAACGAGGTGGCAAACTCCAAACTCACAGGCTCATTTCTTGAGATGATTCGGTCACCAAACGTTTGGCTCAACAAAGTCATGTGTGGAAGAAGTGCTCTATAAGTTTGGTGAACAGAGCGAGGATTTTTTAAATAAATTTACACGATTAGTAAACGTTGTTCTGGTGTAAGCCTTTCCATGGTGATTTGCGAAAGTATAGTGAAAAAAGTCAAACTCACTTTATTATTCATTTTTGTTGTTTTTTGTCTCCAGTTGCGTTTTCTGTTGAGTAAAGTTTATAACAAAAAAAAGATTTTTTTTTTATATTATTTAATTGTCAAATTGTATCACAACTTATTGTTATTTGTTTTTTATGTTGAATTTATTTGCGCTACGCGTTTCGAAAACTTGTTTTCATCATCAGGCGCTTGTACTTCAGTACCAGTAGCGCAAATAAATTTAACATAAAAAACAAATAAAAATAAGTTGTGATACAATTTGACAATTAATTAATATAAAAGAAAATTAAATCTCTCTTTTTATTATAAACTTTACTCACTTTATTAGTATGACAGCTAGTTTGGCAGTTATCCCTATCAGAAGTTTTATACCTTTATAAAAATCACCCTATACATATATTATCTTCTTCGGCTGAGCAATTGTTTATCTCTAACATACCGTCATTATTGCGAAAACATAAGTTTTGGGCGTATTTCCTCAAATCTTTCTCTGGACATAATATTAGCCATAAAGGAGACACCCATGTCTTCCCCAGTAGCTTCTAATGGTTGGTTATAGATGCTATCCTTTCACATAATTCAAGCTTAAACAAAGTTTTATCTCCTCGTTGCCGATTACAATGAACCCTTTACTGTTCTAAGTGGGTCGGTCTCCACCGACAGTGAACGATTTTCCATTTTGTTCAGCGCACCGTTCAGACTCATTAATAATTATTGGACTCACCAAATCGTGGTATGTACTTTTTACCGCATTTAAATGTGACACCTTTAAAAGACTGTGTTTCAGAATAAACATCCGAACTCCTATTTTGGGATAGATACAGCCCTCGACCTCAATTTGAACTTTTTCTTCTTAAGTAGCGCTGCAGCCGGGGTCTACCTTTGCCTCAACCAACACGTCCCTCCAGTTAGCATGCTATTTGGCTAAAAACCTCCAGTTGCGCACTCCAAGTTGGTTTAGGTCTCCTTCCACTTGTGCCACCTAAGGCGAGGTCTTCCTCTGCGTTTTCCCCCCGTGGAATCGAAGACTTCGGGCCGGATCGTTGGTGTCCATTCGGTCTACATGGCCTAGCCATATTAGTTCACTGTTAAATCTCCTTCTCCAAGGTAGCCAAGGTAGACAAAGTCTCTAACTACCTCAAAGTTGTAGCTGTATATCGTGACGTTCAGTCACCGACCCTTCTTGTTGCCAGCATATAGGTGCTTGGTTTTGCCCTCATGCGCCACTAAACCCATTTTTGCCGCTTCTGTGATAATACTTGCAAACGCACCAGTGACAGCTCGCTGTGTTATGCCAATTATGTCAATGTCGTCAGCATATGCAAGTAGTTGCACAGACTTTTGAAAAATTGTGCATCTAGTGTTGGCTTGCGAGTTTCGCACAATTTTTTCAAGTATGATGTTGAAGAAGACACATGACAGCGCATCACCTTGTCTAAATCCTTTTTTGACATCAAAGGTCTCGGTGAGATTTTTACCGACCTTTATGGAGCAGCAAGAGTTCTCCATCGTCATTCTGCACATTCTGTCAAGTTTGGCAGGAATGCCAAAACTAGACATGGCTCTATATAGCTCGTCTCTAAAAATGCTGTCACATGCGGCCTTAAAATCGATGAAAAGGTGGTGAGTATCGATTTGGGTTCCTTGGGTTTTCAAGATCTGCCGTAGTGTGAATATAGGTCGTGGACTTACCGGGAATAAAACCGCACTAGTAGGGGCCAATCAGTTTGTTGACGAATGGTTTTAGGCGTTCGCACAGTACAGCAGATAGGATATTATATGCAATGCTGAGAAGCCGTCCGGTCTAGCAGCCTTGTTGGACTTAAGCTTGGATATTGCTATCCTCACTTCCTCTTGGTTCAGGTGGACGGAAGTCTTGGCTCTCATCATCCAGGTTGAATGGTTCGTTCTGCCTCAATTTGAACTATACTCAATAAAAAAAAGTAGGCATTACCGGCTCATACATGACCTTAAACTTAGCTTCTCCAACCATTTGCCTGTGTGAAGTGGATGGGACCTACAATTTTAAGCCGAATCCGAAGGGAATATTTGAGAAGGTTCTCATGACAATTAATACTCTCGAATGTTTGTCAGACGCTCGCAATAGGTGGGGCAGTTGAAACAACTTTTAGATGTTACTTGGCCAGCGGGATTTGAACCTGAGGCCTTTAGATTTAGATTCGTAGGTTAACACACTAACTTCTGCGTTTCTGCGGCCACTATACTCAAAAAGCTTTCAATAACCTGAGCTACCAAGTGCTGGTCTTCTTCTCCATCGCCTACGTTGCTGTCAGCCATAAGTAACTACATTAACCTGTTTTCTTGCAAATGAAATTCGTTTTAACTGCTTCAACCATAATTTAAAATTATATGACACATAATTTGTTATAGCTTTGAATTGTAAGAATAAAGAAAAAAAAAAGAAAAAAAAAACACACATATAAAGGGTCTTTCATTAGCGACTTGACAACTTCAAACTTTCAGTGTGAACGCACACTTAAACTGATTACCGAACTGTCAATGTCAACATATTTAGTAAAATCAACATTTTCATCGTGGTGAAGTTCATGAAAGAACAATGTTTACAATGAATTAAAATTTACTACCGAAATTCCGAGTCGGTGGTCGCAACTTTAAGAGCGTTAACGCCAATTTTCGCCCGTAATTCTCGTCCCAGTAGACAAGCAGTTCATAGTCTAGTAAACAAAATGGAGTCAAAATATTTGCCGCTTGATCTTGCCGTGCAAGTGAGACTACGTTGTGCCCGGGGTGTGGAGAATATTGCTGCCGTAGATGCGACCGTCGCAAACCATCCAAATCAGTCAATTTCACGGCGTTCTGAAGAATCGAACCTCTCCCATACCACATTATGGCGAGTTTCGCGTAAGGATCTTGGCCTACAACCTTACAAGATAAAACTGCAGCAGCGGGTGTGACATTCGAGTTATTGAAGTCTCAGGGCGGTGAACGTGCTATCTCGAGAAACGGACCCGTCCATGGGCCGCCGAGATCGTGTGATTTAATTTCGGTAAACTTGTGAATCTGTATTATTTATTTTTAAACTTTAAAAAAATAGTTCGCGAAAGTTTGCTACTAAGTCGAATTATTTTGACACTGCAATTTGACGGATTCCGACAGTTTGTCAAAAAGGGCACAGTTCGCTTCTACCTATTTTATAGCATGCCAGAAAAAGATAAGTCCTCATTTGAATTTATAAATAAATTAAAAATTGATATTGGGGAAAAATATCTCCCGTGTTCCTGAAAGGGTTAACATTACCTATAGCTTTTATAATATCTGCATCCATTTGAACACTGAATTGCACGACAGTAATACGTTTTTGGTGAAGTACGTACTCCTTCTGCGGAAGAACGTGATACAAAATCGTAGACCCTCCGAATCGTCAAAACGTCTTAAAAGTAAACGTCTTAAGTAATGGAATTGCTTTTCCAAATATTCAGTTATGTATTCGATCTTCTGGTTCCCAATGTGAGTTCCTTGGTAGAATTTTGCTGGAACATTTTGCTATGGAAGCCACTAGTATTGATTTCCAAGACTGTAACAAAATGCTTACAGTACTTCGCAAATTAAACTTTGGCAATGCTAAGCTTAATTCATCCTCAGTTTTTTTGCGTTGCAAGAATTTGAGCCAGCATTATTTGTTTTTTTTTTTTTGGTTCACGCATTGAGATCATCTCTGAGGTTCTTCACGTTGTCTTCTTTTCGATTTCAGATTCAGTATTTCTGCTGAATTCAAAAAAAATCGCTTGAGATTTGATCATATTCAATACACGAACACCACAGGCCCCACAAGAAACCAACCAAAAAAATATCATTTCAATATCGTGTCTTCCACCCGCGCCCCAAGGAATAGAATAAAAACGCAAGTTGACTGAAAAATAGGGGAAGCAGAATGAAATTGTCGGTCAAGAAGAAGCAGAAATCAACAACGCAGTTGTGCGTACAACCAAAAAAGTTCACATTTTGGAATAGCAAAAGATGGTCGCGAGTTCAGATTTCAGAGGAGGTAAAACAAAACGTTTTCAGCTCACAATATTGAATAGTTCACGTTATTGGGCTTCACATTATCAAGATTCGAATGTATTGCCGAAAAAACATTTCCCTCCACTGGGATTTGAACCTAGACCAGCGTCTGCTTCGCCAAGCACAGTACGCACTTCGCCATTAAAGCCATCAAATTAGAAACTATATGTTTTTTTGAATATTTATTCATGATACATATATGTATGTATATGTATTAACATTTACTTAAAATAAGAATACTCTCTCAGAATATTCTCAAATATTCACTCATTTGGGTAGGTAGGTAGTCCATTAAATTTCAAGTTTATATCGCAAATTTATAGTCCGATAAAGTACACTTTTAAATGATATTAGCACGTGACAAACTCAAAATTAGTTTTTCGATATTTATAGTCGACATAAAGCCCACTTTGTCGTTATCACCTTGTAAAAAACATAAACTTCACGAAACCGAATTTTTAGTAATTAACGTGGAGTTTCATCATCATAAGAACTTGAATCTGGTTTTTCTTCGCTGTCTGTCTGATCGTACCTTCGCCGCAAGCATGTACAATGTACATATCTATATATGGGCACAGGGGTAGGTGGGTCGATTTTTTTTTCTTCCTTGGTAATGAATCGTGGATGGTTTCTTGTTTAATTTGTATTATCCCTCCTATAACTGTCACTTCTGTTAGTGGTTGACTCGAAATTTCTTTAAGGGTCGTTGTGAAGTAAAAAACATAGGGACGGGCTACAGTCCGCTTGGGCGAACTGTTGGATACCCTATTCTTATTCCTATCCCTCATAAGTGGGCGTGACAAAAGTCTAAGTATGGTTGAATTGTTAAGAACGCTCTACATATTTTATTATATAACATTTAAAGGATTTAATAAAAAAAAAACGAAGCTTTTGTAAAAATAACGCTCCCTAGCTCAAACTTAGGTGTTTCAATAAAATTGTTTTATTTAATTGTGGGCGTGTCAGTAGGCGGATTTAAAAAAAAAATAACACATGAGAATAAAGGGCCCCTAGAGAGTATATATTATAAATTTCAGCTCCCTAGCTCAAACTTTGAATTTTCAAAAAAAAAAAATTGTGGGCGTGTCAGTGGGTGGATTTTAAAAATATTTACACATGAGCATAAAGGGCCCATAGAGAGTATATATTATAAATTTCAGCTCCCTAGCTCAAACTTTGGATTTTCAAAAATTAATATACCCTTAGAATAGGGTATAAAAAAATTGTTTTATTTATTTGTGGGCGTGTCAGTGGGCGGATTTTGAATTTTTTTTATCCCGAGCAGTTTTAGGAGTCATAGATCATATATACAAAATTTCAGCTTTCTAGCTCAAAATTCGATTTTTTCCAAAATTTTGTTTTTTTGAGTTTGTGGGCGTGTCTGTGGGCGGATTTCAAAAATTCGTAAACTTGATTATTTCGGGACGCTAGAGAGCATATGGTTAAAATTTAAGCTCTCTAGGCCCAGTTTAAAGGCCTAATTTTTGCCGACGGACGGACGGACGGGCGGACATGGCTAGATCGACATTACTATCGATGCTGATCATAAATATAGTAACTTTTAGGGGTCTACGGGCAATATTAAGGTATGTTACAAACTATGCGTCAAAATTAATATACCCTTAGAATAGGGTATAACTAGCGGCAAGTTAAAAGTAACTTTAAATAAGCTAAAGTTACACCATGTTTTTTTTAGCTTATAGTTGCTTTAACTAGTGTTAAAGTTAAACTCTCAACCCTTTCCGTGCCATATTAAAGATTTGCGTGGCTAGGTAATATTTACTGATTTTCATATTCGTGTTTCGCTAACATTGAAGTGGGAAGACGTGGTGTCAGAGTTGCCGCGAGAACCCGATAATAAGGTTTCTTTTATATTCGTCAATATTTAAGAACACATAATATCTTATTTATTATTAATATATTAAAAATACATACATGAATATATATCCGAAAAAATAAAAATAAATTTGAAGTTCTGCAACGAAAAAAGATGCAGGCGGATCATACAAATGCAATAACACCAGCATTTGATTGGCCTCAGTAAAGAAGTGAACCGAAACCGGAAAGCATGCCGATGTATATTGAGGTCGAACTGGCTAACTACACAAGTGGACCAGTAGGGATGCCATAAGGTGGCAGGGTTTTTTTGTATGCAACTTTTGTAGATAATCAACCAATTGTTATAAGTGGTGTTCAAATTTGAGGTATCATTTTAAATTTTGAATGAAAGCCATAAATTGTGTGAAATCTGTATTTAATTTAATTTTAAATTAATGTTCATTGGTTCCGGTTATTAATGAAAAAGAATGTCGTCCAAGTGACCTCCTCTGCTAGGTCGGCACACTGTGAACCTTTAACCAACATTTTGAATCACTTTTTCGCATAATGATGGTTCAATAAGTGCTCGATGATGTTGTCTTTGAGGTGTTGACAATTTGAAGATTATCTGCATAAACTTTACCTCATAAGAAAAAATCCAGTGGTATTATATCGCATGATCTTGTTGGCCAATTCACGTCTGATCTTCGGGAAATTATGCGATGTTTAAACGTCTCTTTCAAAATATGGATTGAGTTCGTTGCTGTGTGGCATGTTGCAACATCCTGTTGAAACCACATATTCTGCAAATCAATAGCTTCCAATTGACTCCACAAAAAGTCTCTAACCATTTCTTGATATCGAGCTCTATCCACAGTAGAGGAACTTCGGGTATTTTGGTATTCATATTACTATTTTGACTATAATTGCAAAAGTGTAGCTGAATCGAGCCATATATAGCTAAAAATTAAGACTATATTATTGGCTTCAAAAAGGTATTCATACAAGTTTGTTGAGCAGACAATAAAAAAGATGATGCATAACCCAAAAAGTGGCGATTGCAAAATTGGCGGGTATAGTGGTATACTATGTATTTTTAATGTGGTACACTATACCACATTACCCGCTTTACAATTTCTTGCCACCAGAACACTTTTGAAATGATTTATATAAATATTTTTGTTTTTATTTTTATTACAAAACAACATAAAAAAATAAGGCAAAAGATTGTAAAGAAACGCCTCCTTAGCTAAAAATTAACAAAAATTAAAAACTTTTAAAATGAGATAGAACTTATTCGCAAGATTGGCAGAGAAATTTGGCACTTTTTTTTGGAATACATTTTTCGTGAGCCCAAACCATTTCACATTGCAGGCACGAAATCCATTTGGTCCTCGCTTTATACTCATTCCAAATTTGTTTGGAGAAGACGCACATAGCTTCTCTCGATGGAGCAATATCGCCGAACTCTTCATTGCCATCAGAATCATTAAATTTGTGAATTTTGATTTCATTTCAATTTCTATTTTACAACTAACAATTTTATATATTACAATATTACAATATTATGCAGCAATTCTTATACAAAGGTCTTAACCAACAGACTTTGTTCGGTGTCGTTTGATGAAAATATTTCTTCCTTTTTCCTGTTTAACTTGTTTAAGCCTTGCATTGGGTTCAATTTTTTTTTAAATTCTTTCAATGCTTTCAATCTTGTTTGTATGGCGAAGTGGTAAATATTGTTGCTCTTGATTTTCTTCCTCTGTTACTGCAGGTCTTTTCATTTTAGGCGGTGGCGATATCTCCCAGGATTTTATAAACCCTATGCTTGCACCTGCGCTGGAATTGTTTTTAGATGGCGAAAAGACTGACAAACCTTGAACTCGACAGTGGGGAATAGAGGGTGATAGCTCTTTGCTTGTACTTGCAACACATTCATCTATTAATTAAATTATCTTCAAAATAGTTTTAAATTTCCCCAGCTAGCAGCACCCGAATAAATGTTTTTATCGAAAGGATATATTCCAGTCGTTTTAAGACTATTGACGGCAATTTGGCCGGTCTGAACTTTCTAATAGGCCGTAGTGAACATTCCAACAAGATCATAAACTGCACAATACAATAAAACACAAAAAAAACTATTTCAGAAGCATAAAAAAAAACTCGAGTACAACCAATTATATATTCGACACAAATTACCGAAAACGTGAATAGCCTTGAAGTTGCCAGAACACGTGTTGGTCGTTTTTTTAAAATCGGCAGTTTTGTGTGTAACAAACATTCGGGTATCCTGCTTAGTTTTCGAAAAAAACTGCCCGTACCACATTACCCTCCTATACCACAATACCCGAACTTACTCTAACTGCATTGCCATTTTCATCTTCGAAGAAAAATGGACCAATTACCCCACCACACCAAAATCCACACCATACAGTATTTTTGTTTTGTTTCATTGGCCTTTCAAACAATCCTCTAGGATTTTCTTCATTGACATAACCGCCAATTTTAAAATGAGCCTCATCGCTGAAGATAATTTGCTTGAAAGAATTGCCATTTTGTTGTTGCATTTGGCTTTAATTTTTGTGTTAACTGTATTTTGTAAGCCTTTACATGCAGATCTTTCAGCAAAATGCTAAACAAAGTTGTTGGTTTGAGGTTTAATTGCTGTGAACGACGACAGGCATCTGTCAGTTGACTCCTGTCAAAATTTAAACTTGCTGCGTCAGTTAGTTTGTGTTTGACAGCTATTTTTATCAGACTACTCACTAATTTGAGGAGAAAATGGAAAAAAGTGAATTTCGTGTGCTTATTAAGCATTATTTCTTGCGAAAAAAAACCATTACCGAGACCAAGGCTAAGCTTGTAAAAGACTATGGGGACTCTGCACCATCGATTTCAATGGTAAAAAAGTGGTTTACTGAATTTCGTTGTGGCCGTACAAGCACTGAAGATGCCGAACGTCCTGGACGCCCAGTTGAGGTCTCTACACCCGAAACAATCGAAAAAATTCACGATATGGTGTTGGCCGACCGAAGATTGAAAGTGCGAGAGATTGTGGAAGCCGTAGAGATCTCGCATGGCTCAGTTTTTTTCAATTTTGAATGATCACTTGGGCATGAGAAAGCTTTCCGCAAGATGGGTGCCGCGTTTGCTCACAGTCGACCACAAACGCAATCGTGTAACAACTTCACAGGAAGGTTTGGCGTTGTTTAATCGCAATATGGAGGAGGTTTTGCGCCGTTTTGTAACCGTGGACAAAACATGGATCCATCACAACACACCAGAGACCAAACAACAGTCAAAACAGTGGGTTTCTAAGGGTGAATCGGCGCCAAAGAAGGCCAAGGTGGGTTTGTCAGCCAATAAAGTTATGGCGACTGTATTTTGGGATGCACGCGGGATAATCCACATTGACTACCTTCAAAAGGGAAGAACAATCAATGGGGAATATTATGCCAACTTATTGGACCGATTCAATGACGATTTGAAAAAATACCGACCTCATTTGGCCAAGAAAAAAGTTCTTTTCCACCAAGACAATGCAAGGGTGCACACATGTGCAGTTGCCATGGCAAAAAACCATGAATTGGGCTATGAATTGCTCCCTCATCCACCCTATTCTCCAGATTTGGCTCCGAGCGACTACTTCTTGTTCCCAAACCTGAAGAAATGGCTTGGTGGAAAAAGATTTGACTCCAATGATGAAGTCATCTCGCAAACAAAGGCCTATTTTGAGGACCTCGACAAATCATTTTTTTTGGAAGGGATACAAAAATTGGAGAAGCGTTGGACAAAGTGTATAGAGCTCAAGGGAGACTACATTAAAAATAAATATTTTTTTTTATCAAAAAATCTGTGTTTTATTCCAAAAGTCACGGACTTATTGACCCGCCCTCGTATGTTGCATGCAGCTTCTAATTTGTAATACATAATGCGCTATTAAATATTGGTGTAGCTTGCTTGAAAACCCCTTAATGGATTAAGGTACTTAAATACTCTCATTAGTAAGGGTACGGAAATGTACGATTAGAAATAGAAATGTTAAGACACTCTCATTTAAGTTGAAGAGATACCAACATCTTTTTGGTAGCAATAACCTGAGACTTAAGTAGCTATTTATCGTCTTATGTTGAGAAGAAGGTAATAATAAAATAAAAACTACTAATGGATACCTGTCTTGAAACGGACTTCACCCATTTGTACTCATTAGTTTTTTGATAGAAAGATAATCTTTTCATTGAATGAATTTTGTTGTTCATCCATTTATATTCCTGTTTAATTTTTTTTTTCCATTTTATCAGGAATAAAAGCAACAATGTGTAAAAGTATTTAACAAAAAACTAGCACTCGTGCCCAAAAAAAAATAAAACCAACTTCTTTGACATAACACAGGATTAGCACGCATGATGCCGGTACAAGATCTCGAAATTAATCTGCTGGATTATGACCGTAATATGTATTCTATGCTGGTTATGGAATGCGTCAATTATGGCATCCCTTTTCTAGTTAAATCTGGTATTTTAATCGTAAAACTTTCTTAAAAAATGATAAAATGAAAGTCATCGTGTGCTCTCAACTGGAACCTTCCAATATAACATTGGCTGACTACATTTTTTATCAAATGAAAAATAAGAGGGGCCGCTACCAACATTTCCTTGATAGTCCAGATTTTGATCTACAGTCTCATCAAATCTAGAGTTAAAAGCAACCCTTCATTGAATATTTTATCCTGTGTGCCAAGTCCTACCATTTCCCCTTTGTAAGCCAACATGCAAAATCCTACCCATTCTAATCCTCGTTCTTTTCAAATTTCTTGAATGAACATGTTGAAGTATAACATTTTACCCTTCTCTGGCCTATAGTATCAATCATGCTCAATTCATTTATCATATTGAATGGGTACCTATGTACATACTTCCATTGAAATTTAGGGTTTATTCAAAAGAGTTTTACATTTGAGAACAAAACTAAACATATAAATTTTCTTTAATGAACCAGGCCTGTGCTACATTCCCTGGCACACATTATTATACAACAATTGACCTACATAAAGGAACAGAACAACTTTTTCCTGTACTCTTTGTGTATACATCCTCACGACCACAAGAAACGCGAAATTACCATTGCTGTAACGCAAAATTGATTTTTGATTGCCGAATGTCTTTATTTTTGTCAGTCCCCCAGAAAATAACATTACTCCTGCTATGATTTCCATTCACAAGTATAGCATATTTATGACAATGAGCGAAGCCTGTCTAATGGAATGAATGGAATTTATGAACGGCGAAAGTCAATAAAGCCCAACTGCCAACCGGCAGCAGGGAATACATATACCACCACAATAATAAAGAACGACACCCATAAACAACACACCCAACGGATTCGAGGAAAACGACATCCTTAATATCCGGGCAAGGTTGACAACACACGTCCTTGTCGTGCCCGAGTAGCAAATTATTCAAAATTTAACCAGGCAACTTGCTATAATGCCTTTAACAGAGCGCTTTACTATCATACCACATACCATCAACGCCGCGCCGCCGTGTACTTAGAAATATATTTACGAGCTATACGCGCTCATAATCATAATGGTAAAAGATTTATGCATGCGTGCCAGCAGATAACATGACTAGATACTTTTCATTATAACAAAAATGACAACTCTGTTTGGCTGGCTTAGGATAGTTAGTGCTAGTATTTAGTCTCTGTATTTATACCGAAAGTAGTTTGTTTAATTTATATCCATTTGTTGTATGAAATATGAGATTGCTGTAAAATTATTGGGCTTTGTGTAAAGGCTGAAATTCTGTTGGGTTTGGGAAATAGCATAATTTTATAACCGCTGATAAAATCACTTTGCCAAAAAAGACAGTGCTTTTTTTGTTGACTTGCATGTTGACATGATTAGAGTAGGTAACCTATGACATATCGTTCTGTCTATCTATATATATAAAGGGTATAGGTACATGTAACTAACTGCATTGTTTTGGTCAATTTTTTTAGAAAACTCATTTTACTGTTGGCCATTAAGTTATGTTGTTGGAACTGACATATGAAGCTTATTATAAGCCCTATAAGACAACATAATTGTAGGAGCATGGATCACGAATAGTATCTCTCTCATTGCGGACGTGTTTTTCAAGTATCTCAAAGCAAGTAGCCAAAGAGAAACAAACCAAGGCATTAATTTTGCGCCACTAAACTGAATATGAAATCTTGCCATCATGAGAATATCAATATAATTGCCCTGCTTTTGGCTTAATGAGCTCCCGGAAATTACACCAGACATTTTTATTTGGTCAAAATTGGAAGAAATCAATAGGAAATTGGGCCAGACAGATGTGGAAAAAGAGCACAAAAGTGAAATTGAAATTAGCCCGGTAAATTAATATATTCTGGCCTAATTTCCTTTTTGGAGAAAAGATCAGAAAAGGTTTTTTTTTGTTTATTTTTAAACAGGGCAGCTTGTGAGTGATAAAGTAATTTAACAAATAAAAAACTGTGAAGGCAACGACGTATGGGGTGGCAGTGCTTCGGCGGAAGCCGGGCCTTCGCGTGATGGGGGTGTCAAGTCCAGTGTGCGGAAGGGAAAATTATAGCGTCCTTGTTGTAAACATATCTGGCTGAGTAACCGGCCAGACAATTAGCATCTACTCTTAGAGGAGCAACGAAGTTGCGTGAGCAGGCTAAACCATGCGAAGAAACGCGTCGATTCCGTTTACCCACGAAGTTGGCCACTCAAACACTGCTGGATTTCACATTAGTGAGGCATTAGTCCACAGTCGATATGTCATAAGTCCACACCAATTTTGTGGGACTTATAACTAAACATATAAGTTCACAATTGAATTGTGCACTTGTACAGCCCATCCAAGGCGGTGGATTGTGGATTTTTGACTTGTGCCCTTATGACCCTGTGCCGGTTCTGCCTGCATAGTTCCTTAAGCATTGTGTAACAGCTCCTGACTTTTTTCGAATTGATTGCTATTTGAGCTCTGTTTTTCATTAAACGTCACAGGTGTCATGAGTTCACTTATTTTTATTTTAAGCAATGTCCCTTCTGTGAGTGAATTAGATATCTACGAAAAACACATATCTAACATTGGTTTTTTATTTGATAATCATGATAATACCACCGACAGTATATATATTTTAGGTGATTTAAATGTCGGAAACTTTGTTTGGTCCGATGAAGATAAAATGCTTGCACCATGTAACTTAAAGAAAGATATTAAATTTATTTTAATTGATGTCCTACTCTCTCATAATTTTTGTCAAATAAGCTCAATTCTAAATTCACAAAACGGAATACTAGATCTTGTTTTTATTTGCTGTGATGAGATAAAGGCAAATACTTTTGAAGCCCCATAATCTTTGTTAAACAATTCTATTTATCATAATGAGACTTCGATTGAAATTGAGGTGTACGATTTTTTAGAAACTGACAGTAATCTGGTTAAAAAGTTTAATTTTTAAAAAAAACTGAGTTTTTAGTTTGAATGATTACCTTCATTGCATCGATTGGAACAGTAATCTGAGACACTTGTCCCTTCAGGAATCATATAATTACTTCAAGTCTGTACTATTTAATGGATTTTAGGAATTTATCTAAGCCTCCATGGTACAATAGAAGGCTCTCTCATCTTAAGCACCTCAAAAACAAGGCACAAACAAATTTCAAAATGTCTGGTAGTCCTGTACATTATGTACATTTTGACAAACTGCGTATAAGGACTTTTTTGTCTTAAGCTAATTTTTAAAGACACATTACGTAATTCAAATTGAGAATCAAATAAAAACTGACTTCAAAAGCTTCTGGACTTTCATAAACAGGAAAAGAAAATCGACTAGTCTGCCAAAATCCATGCTTTATAAAAATATTGAATAGATGTTAATACAACACTAGATTTTTTTGCGAAATTTTTTGAATCTGTACACAAAGCCTGATACACCTAGGTTTATACCAGCTACCGAATTCAGAATTGATATTGGCCTCATCCAACTAAGTCTTCACGGCATTATAGTGGCTCTTGATAATCTCAAGCCCAATTCAAGTCCAGGTCCCGATGGCATTCCCGCCATTATTTTTAAAAAATGTTCTCAAGCAATTTGCAATCCCCTCCATCAAATTTTTAACATGTCAATGTCCTACGGTATTTTTCTTGAAAATTGGAAGTTATCTTTTCTTATTCCAATTTTTAAATCTGGATCTAAGAACAATATTGAAAATTACAGAGGAATTTGCAAATTTCCCGCTTTTCGAAAGTATGATTAAATCAAAATTGGAATTTTCTGTTAAGGAATTTTTTTGTGATACACAGCATGACTCCGTCACAGGCAGGTCCACTACAACTAATTTAGCTTGCTTCTCTCATTATGCCATCAATGCTATCGAAGATGGTTATCAAGTCGACTTATACTGACTTCAGTAAGTCATTTGACTCCATATCATCTTATTTTACTACAAAAACTTGAATGTTTTGGATTTCACTCAGCAATGCTTGATTGGATAACATCTTATTTGATTGACAGGACTCAAAGAGTGAAAATTAATAATTAGTTTTCACGATCGTTCTGGTGCAGGTCTGGAGTACCACAAGGTAGTCATTTGGGTCCGCTCCTCTTTATAACTTTTATCAACGACAATCGTGTGCATTAAAATATTTCCATTGCTTGATGTATACAGATGACTTAAAGCTGTTCCTTAAAATCAAAACTTCATTTGACTGCGAGTTTTAACAATACGATCTAAGAAACTTATCTGTTTGATGCGTCAACAATTGCATACTGAATTGCACACTTGAATATTAGAAAATGCTGTATAATATCCTTTTGTAGAAGTTCTTCTCATTTTGAGTGAAAGATCTTGGCATTATAATTGATTCGAGGTTCACCTTTGCATCTCATGTTGATCATGTTGTTGCTAAAGCAAATAAGCTTTGTAGTTTTATAAAACGAAACAGCAAATAATTTACGGATCCTCATACCCTTATTTCGCTTTTTATTGCATTGGTTAGATCTCTGTTTTAATATGCTGATGTTATATGGAACCCATTCTATAAAATTCGCTCAGATCGCCTTGAAAAAATCCAGAGACGTTTCACAAAATACATTTTCCGGAAAATGAGCTGGGATTTTGAGTGTTCTTACCGGACTCGATGTCAATTGTGAGGCATATCAACTTTATGTTCTAGGAGAAAATCTCATGACATCATGCTGATAAGGGACTTGTTATGCTATCACATTAAATGTCCATTTCTTTTAGCCCTAGTGCCAATCTATGCCCCAACTAGACCTTTGAGGGAAAGAAACCTTCTTACTCTTCTTACTCATAGTATAGGCATTTTCCGGTCTAGCTCGGCAGATAAAATATCAGAGCCAGTTCCCTCCGTAGTTTTAGTGCCGTATGTGTAGATTTAAATTTCATTTGGCATTGTTATTGCATCCCTCATCATTTCTGGATATGCTATAAATATCGCACAGGATGTCAAAGTCGACTAAGGGGTTTGCGAAGCCCCCACACTTTACCAAAAAATCATCTTGTATGAAAACCATTGATTGGAAATATTTAAGAAGCCCGCTTCACAAAGGAATATTCTTATGTTGTTCAGGTTTTTTATATGGCATAATAAAATGTCATTGATGCCAACGCAAAAGGATACGAATTTTTAAAACCATAATAGACTTCAGTTTCAGATTTAAACAAGCCATTAACACTTTTGTTAGAATCAGATTGTTTTTAAATTTAATTAAGAAAAAAACACTCCGTTTTATTTGCAGACTCCTTAGGAAAACCTTCCTAGTTTAATATGCGACAATATCTTTTTCTTTTAATTACCGACGCGTCGGTGTCAACCATTTCCATGTCCAATTAAAAAAGTTTATTTAATTATTCCAACTTCAAGAAAAAACTTTTCTTTTTAACATTCTCAATTTTTTACTTGAAATGTTCTTAGCATTCTCCAACTCGCAAGGAAAAAAAATATATCCAGCCCAACCTTCTTATAAAGTAGAAACAAGACCCCATTGCTCCACAGCTTGGAACGACGTAATTTCTTCTTTGTCCTTCCTGCTTTTACACAGGATACACGCAACAAAAGAACATTTAAAAACCAGCAGCTCTAGTAAACTCATTTAAATACTAAATCCACGCCCCAAGAATTATATTATAGACTTTGTTTGTCACAATACCCACTGACAACCCACTCTGACCTGCTCCTGCCTACGGGCTACGCAGTGAGAGTAAACATCATGAATAATTAGGCAGTTAACGCGGAATATACCTTCACCGCGCGACACCACTCTGACAAAATTGCGGGACACTTTTTCCCAAAGGAGAACAAATAGGCTAAACGTTTGATCCCCATCTCCGTCTTCTACATGAACTTGTTTTCTTTGGTTTTTTTTTTTCCTAGTAACAACAAAAAAATAAATTAAATTTCTTCACAACACCTACCGCTATTTAATTAAAGCGACACTTCATAAAAAAAAAGGAAGAAAATCCAAACGAGGGGAAACTTTGATGTCGGTGACGTTGAACCAGGACCTGCAAAGGCCAACTTCCATTATCCACGCTACGCGATGTCTTGGCTAATTTAACAATTTCACATCACGCCAAACGACTGCGATGATGATGATGATGATGACGGAGCTATAAATCCCCACCCCGTATCAAATTGAAAATTCAGCCTCCGCCTCCTTAACGCCTAACTGTCACTAGCCGCCCTCTACCCCCTTCTGCCCCAAAAGCAAACTATTCAGCATAGCTATGCGTTTTTATTCAGCTCAACCTCAGTACACACAAGACACCACCCTCCATGAAGTTGTGAAAACGACGTTCCCATTTCACTGTTGCTCTTGATGATGACGAAGCCGCTGCTGCTGACGATGAGGAAGAACGCGGCGGTGTATAAGATAAAAGCCGCGCGCATTCCTTTCGCTTTGTATCTGAGGAAAACTGATTTTCTGCAGAAAAAAAAGGATATACAAAATTAGACCGTCTCCTCTAACGAAGCAGGAAGACGTAGAAGGTGAAGGTGCTCTATTCCACAACATCTACACCATATGAAGCCACTCAGTTGCACACACACTGACAGGCGGCGAGGTTAATGGATATTTACTACATCAATGCCGACATCTATTCCTGAGTTCCTTATCCATTTTTATCTGCAACTATGTATCCATTTGATGGATACATCACGAAAGGGAGAATTTTTTATGAATCACCGCCAGCGGGAAAACTACTACAACCACCCAGAACGCACTTTATCATATATCCGTATTTCTGTATCCGAAAATAACATGCAAACAGCTATTGTTGCTAAACTTGGTAGCTAATTAGTGCATAAGCTGCATGCGAATGCGAGCAGGTCGATGATTGGATGGAAATAGATTTTTAATTTTAATTTTAATTTCAAAAAAACACGCGCGAATCACAAATGAGAAATGCGTTTTGTTCAAAGTCTTGGCAATGGCGCCAATGTGCGTACTGAGTGTAAAGGTTTCGGATAAATTTTTCAAATTCATTGAGGACATTAGAGTACTAGTTGCGATTCAGAAAATATAAATTGTATGTCAGATCTTACGCGTGTGCTTGGAAATTGGGCGCCACTAAGGCGATTGTATGCTAGGAAGTGCGATAGTATCATTCAAAACTAACTTCCTAAGTTACAGAATGATGACTTTTATTTCATTAATTTTTTTAAAAATTGTACTTAGCTATAAGTTTATAATGAATGAATGAATAAATAAATAAATAAATAAAAAAATAAAAAAAATAAATAGTGCCCGAGTTTTGTGTCAGCAAAGATGAACGCAAAGAGCTTTGAGAAAGGGGATGTCAGTGCATTTTGGGACTTGGGCGCATTGCTGAGAGACATTAAACATCTAAGTATCCCTTTATGTAAAGTGGATGGTGAAAATGTGTGACGGGATTAATTACTAATCATTTAGGTGACTAGCTGAATAGCGCTGCTTCGCTATGGAGTAAGTTTAACGATGACTTAAAAAAAAGTTTTTCCTTGGATACCCGCAATATTGTTTGTTCCGTCACCCTGAAGACACTTTATAATGTCAATGTGAGCCATTGCGTTTTAAAAAAGCTTCTGTTGCCCCGTTGGTATGCATTTTTTCTATAACAATGAATTCTTTGATGCCAATTCGTGACGGAGTAAGCAAAACCATTCATTTAAAACGAAAAGTCAAGCTCGTTGGCTGTAAGATGTGCATGCACCTTCCCAATCCGGGTTTTTCAAAAATTAATGGAATACCTATAACTCGAGGAACAAATATTGGCTAATTTAGATGCTGGGTTTATTTTTTTTTTTTTTTTTGCGTGTAGCTAGGTGAAAATCGTTGAAAGACATCGCTTGCGAGCTTTGCGATAGTGTGGGACTTGAAACACCCACAAAAACACCCAGGGAAGGCATGATGTTACCATCCTTCCAAAAATCGCAGCTAGTCGTCAGACTAATCAGCAATTTTGTTTTAATATTTGCTTTTACTGTTTTTAGGAACTAACTTCGGTTTGTTACCTTTTGTTTTTTAATTCATTATTACTTTGTTCGTGTGATTATATTATAACACATATATTTCTTTCCTTTTTACCTAGTTAACTAGTTCGAAAGGTTTAACTCTACGTAATCTTCTAACTAAATTGTTTTTATTAAGTAGTTGGACTTCTTCTAAATTAGCATGGTTGCGAAACTTACTTAGCTGAGTTCGAATGCAATACTACTTTATTATTTATGTACACAGGTATGTGTTGTACGTTTTTATTCGTAAAGTTAACATGAACCGACTTTGGATATATCATGTACTGTCCTTTGCAGTTTTTCTGTAACTTCCTGTGCGGTTTTTCCTATTGCAAGTACAGCAGTATCGTCTGCAAAAGTGGCAACAGTAGTTTCGTCATTTTGTGGTAGGTCGTTCATGTTTAGGAGGAACAGTACTGGTCCAAACACACTACCTTGCGGTACTCCAGCTTTGATGTGTTTTAATTCAGAGTACTCATTCTCTTGCTTAGTTCTAAATAATCGTTGCATTATATACGACTCTAGTATTTCATGGTACTCTTTTGGAAGATATTTTTGTAGCTTACGGATTAATCCTTTGTGCCAGACTTTATCAAAAGCCTGTGTTACATCAAGGAAGATGGTAGAGCATATTTGTTTTTCTTTTAAAGCTTTTCTATTATATCAGTTATTCTGTGGACCTGATCTGTTGTTGAGTATTTATTTCTGAATCCAAACTGATGGTTTGGGATCAGTGTCTTTTCTTTAGAATCGGATGGAGTCGTTTTAGGAGCATTTTTTCGAATAGCTTAGACAGGATTGGCAGCAATGATATCGGCCGATATGACGTTACTTCACTGGGCAATTTTCCCGGCTTAGGTACCATGATAACTTCCGCAACCTTCCACATGCGCGGAACATACCTTAGTCTGAACGCAGCATTTATTATCTGTGCTATTTTTTTCATACCTTTCTTAGGCAGTTTTTTCAGAATTTATACGTTATTCAAGATGTTCCGTAAATAGATCCGCCTTTTCTTTGTTTGTTTTAGCCCAGTTACCACTACTGTTATTCACTGGCGGAATGTAGGTATGCCGTTGGTCTTTTTATTTTATTTTTTAGCCTTCCACAATGAGTGTTCTGTACGAACATCGTTTGTCAGATTTGTAAGGTATCTTTCCACCGATAAGTACGAGAGTATTAGGGCCTAACAATAAGCAGCGAATTTTATAATATGAAAGCTTAAAGTCCCTATTAAATCTCTTCAGAGCAAGGCGAGTGAAGCGTTTTTGGACCCGTTCTATTCGAGAAGAGTATACACCATAAAAAGGATCCCAAATTACACAGCAGTACTCTAATCTGGATCTTATTAAAGAGCAGTAAAGAGAGTACGAATGGATCACGAAAGTCTTCACAATTTCTTCTAATGAAAGCCAGAAGGGGAAAAGTTTTAGAGACAATGTAGTCGATATGCAAATTGAAGGATAGGTTAGGTTAGGTTAGGTTTATGTGGCTGTCGGCTGAAGCCGACACACTTAGACCAATTTAGGTCCATTGTGATACCACGTATTTTTTATCTACCTCAACTCTGTAGATGGGACTGGCCAACGACACGCGGTTGTTCTCAAGCGGTCCCCCATCTACGTACTAACCGCGCCCAACGTCGTTTAATTACGGTGATCTGACGAGAACCGATTAACTCGACGTGGTATGGTCGTTGGTTAAAAAAAAAAATAAAAAATTGAAGGATAACTTACTATCGAAAATATCCCCAAGATCCTTAACTTCAGATACTCTACTAAAAGCAACACTTCCAGCTTCGTATGAGTGAAGCATGGGACTGTGAGAACGAGAAATCGTACAAACTTTACATTTAGGCTAAGCTAAAAATCGTTTTCGGAAAACTATTATAAAAATAGGTTCATCTCAGGCTGGAATGTTAAACAATCCGAGAAGTTGGAGACTATACAAAACATTTTGAAATCATCTGCAAATAACAGACATTTGCACCTTGCGAAAAGCTGAGGAATTTCATTTACAAAGAGTTTAAACAGCAACGGCCCTAAATGGCTTCCTTGTGGTACACCAGAAGTTGCGGTTACCACGTTCGAGAAAAAACCATCAACTTCGACGATGCATTTCCTATTGAAAAAATACGAAGAAAGCCACTTCAAGATGTTAGAATGAAACCCAAGCTTGGCTAACTTTCCTATCAACAGTGAGTGATTGATTTTGTGTACAACACATCAATCTGCACACCGTCTTCGAATGAATTAAGACAGAATTTAGAAAATATGGCTAAGTTTGTCGAGGTGGAGCGACCGGAAACGAAACCTCGCTGCATAGGAGATAAATGTTCCTTTACATTGAAATACAATTTTTCCCTTAACGATTTTTTCGAAGAGCTTTGGGATAACTGAAAGCTTTCTTATAGGCCTACAGTTTTCAATTAAATGTTTTTGTCCGCTCTTATTAATAGGCGATATATGAGCAATCTTCCAATCGTCCACAAAGTCACCGGTAAAAAGTGAAAGGTTGAAAATCAATTTTAACGGTAGGAATAGTGAAGACGAACAGTTCTTCAAGAGAACGGATGAAGCAACTCGGGACCAGCACCTTTGTTAGTATTAATACTATTAAGGGCAAGAAGAAGATCGTCATCAGAGAGCTCTAAGTTGCTAACATCAGTAATGGTACTTATATTTCTAAAACATAAATTCACTGCATTTTTAGCGGGTAAAAAATTAGAAGCGAAGAATTTGGCAAAAAGTTCGCTCGTAGATTAGTGTCCGTTCGATACCACGCATTGAAAAATCATTTCTATGGCGAAACCAGACGATTTTCTTTTCAAATTATATTGGATCCAAAAACACCTACTATAAGCTCTGTTTCGAGATTGAATAGACAAAATATAGCTTCGATAAGGAAATCTATTCAAAAACCCGAATCCCCATCAGCTGAAGAGCCAGATCTTTTCATCTTTTAAAAAAAATTAGAAACATTCGACCCACAGCCGTCCCTAAGAAAAGATGGATATTGACCCTTTTTTTTATTTTTTATTTTTTATAAAAAAAAGGAAATCCAAATCCCAGAGCACTCAGACTCGGTAACAGTCCATTGTACGATATTGACACTTACTAAGGCCCCTCTGACATCAATGCAATGTTATAGTTTTATCGCCTCCATTGACAGGTAGGCTGCAATAAATTCTGGTTTCTCCTTCCTTTACGCCGAGGTTGTTTGCAGGATTACGGGGATCATAACCCTCACACTTAATTGCATACCTATTGGTCCGTCTTCGGGGTTCGCCGGTTCGACCTCAATTAACATCGGCAGTCTTCCTGGTTTCGGATCACTTTATTTGCACTTGTGTATTCTGATTTTGAATGATCAAGGAATTTTTAGTCCTGTCTTATTCTATCGATTTTGACAAGTGCATGCTCATATTGTTGGTTATTGTTTGATCGGCCTTTTACGCTATCATGCAGGTAGCTTTATGGTATTAATGTGTCGTTATGCTAACCTGAATGCTAAAATTGCCTAGATGTGATTCCTTTCTTAAGTCGTTTTTTACGACAAGCCATGATTTTTCTTAAGGGTTTTTTTCCCGGCGACATACGTTTCAATGGATTGTGGAGTAGTAGCTTTTCATTAAAACTCACCATATTCGAATACCTCCGCTTACTAAATTTATCAAGCATATTCCAGGCAATAAATGAAGCGTGTAAGTATTTCATGAACAAATTGATGACCAAAATATAGCTTTTTGCGTTTAGGGCTTTCAGACTTGACTCCAGTCCTTGCATATTTTCTGCGGAAGGAGTCTATCCCGTTCGTGAACTGAGATCGACAGTGAGATTAAACTCCCTTCCTGGGCCAAAATTATCGCTTCAGCGCCTCCCAAAAATCAGCGCTTTTCCAACGGGACAAATTTCATCTAACCAATTTTAACATCTAGGTGAGGCTAGCGGCGATGCATGCAACGTCTTAAAAGTCTCCTACAAGTGCGGAAGATCATTAACTTTCTGAACTTCGCTGGTTAGTTTTGAGCTTTGGTCCAAATTAAAATCTAAAATATAAAAATATGTATACCTCGTGAGAATTGGTCTCAATACGGCACTGCTGCAGTAATCGTGTATTCTCTTGGCAAGGCGCCGGGAAACCAGTCACGTGCACTTTTTTGGGAGCAACAATCTGTGGATTATATTCGAATACAAAAGTCGTTGCAAATTATTCGCGATTGCTTTCCCTTTTACATCTTTATCAGAATTGCGTCTAAGAACGTGCTTACTTACTTAGCTGGCTCCCGATACCTTGGAGAGTATCTGCCTGCCACACTGCAGTCTTAAATCTTCCGCGACCCTGGCACGCTGCTTCCATTCCTCTAGCATCCGCGATGGGTTGCACTTTTGAACGGAGGTTCGATCTTACTTACCTTCTCGAACCTGGGCTATGGGGAGTCGAAGATCTTCTTTGCCTAAGCATTTTTCGCCATCGCTTGATGAAATCGACGTATTTTAGCTTTTCGGACAACATTCACATCTTGGTCTTGGCTCAGCTTATAAAGCTCACGGTCGTATCTTCTCCTGCAATCGCCCTTCTTGCACATATGACCAAATATACGATGAAGAATTTTTTCAACTGTCCTTTCTGTTTATACCCGTTTGCCTTGCCAAACTGAAGAAGCAGCGGTTTCCTAGTGTAATTATTGTCCGTCCAAGCCGGTGGAAAGATGTTTGTCGATATCGTGTAGCATGTCTTGTCCGCCTTAGTTTCAAGATCAACCAATTTCGCCTGTTCTTTCTGCTCTTCAACTGGTATCCAAGAATCTCTTCAGTGATTACAAAAATCTGGACCAACATTTAATTGATTTTTATATCTTCTGGTACGACTATCAAGGAATATTGATATATCTGTGTTTGTTTGACCAATTTAACAATCTCTTGAAAACAATGAAATGCCAGTGTTAAGAAGTGTTTTCAAATACATATTTATCATTGTTGATAGTTTTATGAAAATTCCTGCTTGAATCTATTCGAATATGACACTTATTTAAGATGGAAACAAAGGCTACTAGAAGGCCCTTAATCTGTTCTTAAATTTGTTCGATTTGGACAGACTTTACAATGAACTCCATGAGTACTAAAACTCAGCGAATATTCCTCCCAGTTCATTTAGCTTACATAGTTATTCCAAGTATCATTGTGAACACCTGTAAGACATCACTGAATAGTTCTTGAAGCAAAGGAAGTTCTTGATGTAAGGGGTGGCTTGGAAGTTCTTCCCTGTCTCAAAAGACAAACTCTCACTTCCATAAACTGGCGCTTATTGGTTCATCATGAATACCTAGCCCAAAAGCAAAACTTTCTAATTTCATTAACTGCTATTTATTCAATAACTCCTGTCCAATATACTGTGTTAACCTAATACTTCATTTTCAGGGTCCTGTTTCCAATTACATACATCGTGCTTAATTGCCATTTTCATGAATCAATTCTTGATTAAATCCAAATTCATTTGAAAACTATGCTGACCTAATATTGATACTTCCCTTTTACCTGGGTAAGAGAATATCACGTGGTTTGCATTGCCCACCCAATCATTGTCCCAATTCAGTCGAATTGAATTTAGCTACTAGCTGCACTATCCAAGCGTGTTACTCCGACAACACATCCGGAATTGTGGACATTGACTCAATCAATCATCACCCAGACCCACTGGCGCACTCATTCCCGCAATAGATAGAAAGTTACAGAGCACACAACCACGCCAAGCGAATTAGATTCAATTAAACGATTTTGATAACTAGCTGCACGTACTCACTTGGCTCTGGTCTTATCACTCGGAATGGATATGCCAATAAACGATGAATTAAGTGATATGCCTTCGTTCGCCTACTGCCCACTGCCTTTCACATATCATGACATTCGAATGGATTTAATCCGTCAAAGTGTGTTCGACATCGAGCAACACAACACGATAACGACGGATCGATGGAAACATGCCGTGGATTGGCCAACTTTTCCATCAGCACTCGACGTTGACGTGTCGTTTTAAAACTGCGCTGATGCTGCAAGCTCTCAATCCATTGGCGTTCAATCAATTATAATTCTTTGTAACTTGTAATTGATTGCAAACAAATATTAATCAATGAGAAACTTAATTATGTTTCCGAGATGAGACCGAAATAGATAAAGATAGATACATAACATGCATCAATCAATATATACATATGCTCCAGATCGTACTGCATGTAAGTGCGCACTGACTGCGATGATGGTCCAACAGTGTTTGGCCGGATAAAGTGCAGCCACCTTGAAGGCATCTTTGATACTCCAAACAAGCCGGTGGAAATCTGGGACGGATGCGCCTCTCTCTTGGTCTACGATGATGTTTCTCTCGGATGACTTGAATTTAATTTCATGAAATTGCATCATGTGAAACGTATGAGTGTGTACTAAGTAACATTTAGATGGAGCTTGGGGGACTAGGAATGCCAGCGTGCTAACTTTGATTTATGCATATGAGCAAGCGAAATCATTTTAATTACATCGAGCGCATCAAATATTGATGAATCTTGAGAGGGTGCTGCATAAATTACTTGTAAGAGGAGGTTATAACACTCAAGGCCCCTTCTTTGAACACTTGGAGTGTTTCTATGGGAATTGTGGCAGTTTTCGATTTAGCCACAAGCAAATGGAAAACTGGTTGGAAAAGTGAGAATGAACTGGAGGTGGGGCAATGTGGAGAGTGGTTACATTAGAAAGGATTTCTTAAAAGGCTGAGGTTTGAATTGTTTATTCGCGTATAAATTAGTTTGATTATTAGAAAAATTTAAGATAAGCGTTTAAGTGGAAAAGATGACCATTAAAACTAGATTTTTAGATGACTCAGACCTTACTACTACACTGAAACATTGTTTGATCTGGATGGGACTCAGCCTTCTGTCCTTTTATCTCCACCCAACATAAGTGAATTTTAAACTACCTATTCTGTTGCCGGTAAGTGATCGTCTGACTGTGATCCTACAATTTTGAGAACCGAACTGTCAAGGTCAAAATATTCAGTAAGATCATTTTCATCATGGTGAAGTACACTTAGGAAAAACTCTTACAAATAATTAAAATTTACTACCAGAATTCCGAGTCGGTGGTCGCAACTTTAAGAGCGTTAACGCCAATTTACGGTCGTAATTCTCGTCCCAGTAGACAAACGATTCATAGACTAATGAAAAAATTTGAGTCAGAATATTCGCTGCTTGATGTTGTCGTACCAGTGGTGGAGAATATTGCTGCCGTAGAGGCGTCCATCCCAACCCAGCCAAATCAGTCAATTTCACGGCGTTCTTAGGAATTGGGCCTCTCCCAGACCACATTATGGCGAGTTTTGCGTTAGGATCTTGGCCTACACCCTTACAAGATCAAGCTGACTCAAGAACTAAAGCCACTTAATCTTATGAAGCGACTTACGTTCTCGAATTCGGCTCTGGACATGATGGAAGAAGTGTAGAATTTCATCCCAAAATCATCTTCAGCGATGAAGATCATTTTTGGTTAAACGGCTTCGCCAATAAGCTAATTATGAGTTACTGGACAGGTGAGAACCCTCATGTGCTTCATGAAACAGCACTTCATCCGCAAAAAGTCACTGTTTGGTGCGGTTTTCATGCGATGTCAATGGGCCGTTTTTTTTCATCGAAAAAAATTACCTTCACGTTACGATAAATAATATTCGCTACAAAGACATGTTGGAACGTTTTTTGTTGAGCAATTGCATGAATTGGACATCAGTGATATGTGGTTCCAACAAGACGGTGCCACAAGCCACACAGCGGGTGCAACAATCGAGTTATTGAATCTTAGTTCGGTGAACGTGTTATCTTGAGAAATGGACCCGTCTATTGGCCGCCGAATGGTGTGATTGAACGCCTCTTTTTTTTATGCTGCTACATTCAATTATTTGTCTATGCCAACAAGCCGGCGACGTAAGAGGAGCTCAGCGCCAATATTGAACGGGAAATACCGGACGTATCGCTCGAGTCATCGAAAATTGGGTTCAACATATCGACGTATGCAGCATACGTTCCCGTGGTGGACATATGAACGAAGTCGAATTCCATTCGTGATAGTTTTTCAAGCCAATAATTATTTTTTTGAGATATCTCAAGTAGTTTGCATTTTATTTAAAAAAGAAGTTGTCAAGTCCTTAATGAAAGACCCTTTATTATGCATCGTTGGACCGTAACTCTACTTCAGCAATCCTATACTTTAAGATTAATCTCAACTTAAACTCTTAGCACAAGGTGGTGGTTATTTCAAAGACATTTAACCCTTTCGAGGATAAAAGGATTTATGTGTGTTCATTTAGAAATCGTACCACTTTGACTTACATGCTAGTATCTCATATAAGGACTGTTGTGGCCTTTTCAGGATTTCACGACTGTTCGTCATGTTTTTGAGGCGCTCTTGCATATTATATAGTCCTTTTAGTTCCTAAATTTGATCAGAAAACTATTTGTGCTATCTATCCAGTTCAAGATTTGTGCTTGCTTGCCGATTTCATTAGTCATCTCAGCAGCGAGAGAATGTATTATAATTCATTGTAACTTGTCCCTTCCCTGAGCAAATTACAAATGTATACCTCGTACGCGTCCAGCCAAACAGAAATAGACAAAGATCTTAAGAAAAAAACTACACAACAACATCCGTTTTATGAATTGAATAGTCAACGAAACTGTTAATAATAATAGAATCTTAGATGGCTAATTAGCATTTGCCAAGTGCATAATTATTCTTCCCACAACAAACACCCTCATTTAAATGCAACTCAATCTTAGTCCTTATTTCCATCATTTCCAACGCACAGCAAATACTAATGACTAGAATAAAAATCCCAACTTGTCTAGCTGACTTGCATTCACATCTTCATGCAAAACTTCATTCACATCGACTGCCAATTTCGATTCCATTCAGGAAAAACAATCACATTCCAGCAAAAATAAACCAACAAATAAAAACTAAAAATGCGAAAAATGTTTACACTGCAACTGCTGCAATAGCCTCGAAGCCCCATTCAACAACTTCGCTCGTATGTCTCTGTTAAATTTTAAACATGAATACAGCATACCATAGCGACTTCATTCCTACACAACTGCGTGAAACCCATTTACCAAGAAATATAATAATATATAATATATATAAATATAAAAACAAAAACCTACAAAACTCTTCTGAAATAACTATAAAAAGCCACAATAAGCAAACAAAAAAAAAATCGAAAAATATTTTCCTGTTCCATGTCTTTTGCCCAACTTCACGCAGCCACCTTGCACAAAAAATCGCATTCTGCACAGAAACTTTACAGAAAAAAAAATCTATACAAATTATGCAGGTACACGCGTCCGCGAACGGATGTAGCAACAACTGCAGCATAGTAAATGACGAACAACAGAAAACTTATGTAACATTCAACCGAAACAAGATACCTGCCTACGATGAAACCAGGTTAAGAGTTTTGGTTTCAGGCTACGGATGACATTAGCAGGAAGTTGGAAATACAGCACACACGGATGCCCACAAGATGCACGACTTTTTTCGGATGAGATACGTGCTGTTGCCGATTATCTCTTTCAGATGAGATATGCGATGGCATTTCGGTGTTGAAAGCTTCAGGTTCCCCCAAGAGTGTGGCCCAGATTTTAATGGGGGCTGGTCTGCATCATTGACCAAAAGATAACAAACCACCTAGGCTATTCTTTTTCGGCTACAACATCGGCAAATTGCATGACCTGCATTTTCATTTCAGCTTGCAGCAAACATTAGTTTCCTCCATCGGGGCATGTTGCCTAGTATGGACAACCCTCACACTCTGTAGAATACTCACGTTGGACTATTTTTGTCGAAGATGCCAATTGAAAGCCATTAGCTGAAGGAGTTAGCTACACTAAAACACAACTATTTTTACTCAGCAGAAGGCACCCACCTTTAAGTGTAGCGCAGATAGGCTATAAGTGCTGGTGCCGGCTTACACTTTAGGATCGTACTCTCGGAAAGGATGCCGGAATGATTACTGCTTTGATTGTCCCACTTACGCGGCTCTCTATCGGCAAAAAGGTCAAAAGCCAACAAAATTGCTTTATAGATACTGAGTACTGATTGAAGCCAGAGTACGTGCCCGCTACAAATGAACGCTAAGTGGAACTAATGTATCTTTAAGTAATTAAAGATTTGAAATTTTGTAATGCCTCAGTTACGAAAATGGATATTTTTTTTTTATGGTAGAGGACTTATTGATTCGTCTAGCTGGCAATGGAAAGTTATGTATCTACAAATTGAATGAACGAAATAGTCAGCGGGCGATGCTGAGAACATAAAGTTTCATTTTCGGCTGCCAAAACAGAAAGATATTTTCGAAAAGACAAAAATAAAAAAATATCAGGGTGATAATTGAATTAGAAAATATTTATGCGGACATTCTGTTTGCATAATCTTTGGCAAGAACCTCGCGCCTTAGGGCGAAGTTATGCAAAACGCGATTGCGATCCACCTTCAGAATCAATGGGAAAATGCTGCACTAGTTATTTGTTTGTCATTCTGCATCGCTCTGCCAGAAGTGAATAAAAGTATTGCGAATACTGCATTGGACAATTTGTTAAAAAACGAAATGTTCGCTGTGAAACTGAACGAAGAACAAATACACAGCCGGCATGCTCTGCTTTAAAACTATACTAGCCGCAGAGTGATGTATGTCACCCTATTTTTAAACCCCTTCCAGTCGCAGAAGACGCTCTCCAATATCTATCTATTTATATTTGAACTCAATACCAACTAGCGTTGATTTATTCCGTTCATTGTGATCGATATGCTGAAATAATTTGATAACAAATTATTGCCCCAAGCCACCTCCGCTAAGTTGCTAACACATTAAGGGGCCCTTACACGGTCAATCGGTCGACATCAAGCATTGTGTATGTGTGGATTGACGCTACCCATTACACAGTTCAATCGATTGACATCAAATTTTTATTTTTTCTGAGTTTTCGTGGTGTACGGATGTGCGATGAGTGAAACGGACGATTGTATTGCAATATATTCTTGAATTGTACTGCGAGAAGCACACGGATATTCGCTGTCTTTAATGAAACTAATTTCATTAAAATACCAAAGAGTTGGTTCGCTGAAATTATCAACACCGGATCCGCTTTTGTTTAATTCATTTAAACGTTTTAGCTCGCGCCGAAAATTCGTTCTCAACGTATTTATTTTTCTGGAGACATCAGCTTTTTGCGCATCAGGATACTTTTCTTTATACTTTTGCAGTAAAACTTCATAATGTTGCATTTTTTTTGTTTCGGTCGCAATAATCTTTTCCTTTGACATCCCATAAACTCGGTAATGACCAATAGGTTTCAATTAATTCCGATACAAATGCTCGGTCTTCATCGTCTTCAATTTTCCGCCGGCGCCAGATATGTTTTCACTTCCGTGACACAAGACACAATGAAGTAATTACGTGAATCCAACCCTTACACGTATCAATCAGCATGACGTTCATCATGCAAAATCAAACTTGCTTTGATTTTCGTCAATCAGACTTCACCAAATGTGTGTGACTCATACATATACATTTTCACAAACACATGCTAGTGATTGATGTCATTCGATTGATCGTGTAAGGGCCCCTTCAATCTCGCTTCGATTGGTAATTCCGATTTGATAGATGCATCGAGTACTTGCTTGTTAGTCCACAATCATATCGGTCGCCTACAGTGACCATTTGCTTACCTTGAACTGAATAATAATTTTGGTGCTCTCTTGATATATAGGTAACTTGAACTCTAATTGGGTAAAAGTAATTAATCAGCATTGTGACATTGATAAAACGTTTGATAAGCCCCCAACGTTTCTAGTCCCAATTGCATAAGTATGTCGGCACTTAACGGAAGTGCGCACACGAGAGCTCTCAACATGACATACTTACGTATGCATGTATGTACCAACATACAGCTCGTATTTCCACTCATTCAGCGTCAATCCATCCGAAGGCAATTAAAGTCAGTAATCCATAACTCAGCGCTTCTGCACTAATCAAATCATATTTGCTCCAGTTAAACCCATTCAACGATAAACAAAAAAAAAATAAAAAAAAATCCTCATGGCATAGCATTCCGCTCCCGACATCAAATCAAAACAAATACAACTTACACCAACAACTGGGTCAAATAAGTTCATTTTAAAAACATTTCTTTTTGTTTTCACAGTTTTATTAAGAAAAAATATATTTGATTACAACAGGCATAATCCCCTCAGATACTATCTGAATGAGGGTGAAGATAGCAACGACAGCTGATGTTGTGGTCATGCGACTGACGGGAGAGATACGTAGCTCGAGAACCACTTAAGGTTGCTTCCCAAAGAAAACAGAAATCCGATACCAGTACAACAATGTCTGGGCACATCGTGTAAATTGATCATCACCATACTCAGTTTTAATTCGATTGAGGGGTTCTTCGTTGATTGATATTCAAGAAATGATTTATCTTGTTCAGATGCTGCAGCTTCAGAAGTGTCAATAATGGATTAGAAACCGAATAGTTGATTGCATGCGATACTCGGGCTGCGTATCTTGTTCTTGTGCTGATGGGACAATTCATTCTATTATTATTCTCACAATTCGGTGGCGTTAACATCTACAGATGGAGAAGTTCTAGTTCTAGAGTTTCAGTAATCAGGCAAGGTGTGGTTTAACGTAGTTTCCTTTTATTGTTTTCGAGTCTGTACATTATTTGTACGAGCAAACTCCGTCTCTACAAATGTGTTGGATATCAATGTCACTGACATTTCAATGTCAAAATAGGACTTAAAACGACGAGGCCATTTTGAAAATAAATTCAATGAAAATTCCGAATAAATCGTAAGAAGAATATAATTATATTTGACTTAAAAATAGAATATATTTAGGGACTGACATTGAACATGTAGCAATTAGATACATACACACATCAATGATAATAGGTTGGGGGAGTCGGTATTTAGGGAACTTAAAACAAATTTATTTTTGACTATTAATTTAGCTCTTGTTTTATTTGAAAAAGAAAAGCAATACAAACATCAGGTTCAGCTTAAACAGATTAAGAAGCGCGTTAGCTTATTACTCACGCGTTGAAAATAACGAAAAATGTATGCTTTATCTGGTGCGGGAAAATATCCCCATGAGAATATACGCCATGTGGGAAATCATTACACTTTTAGTGAGAAATAAAAACATGTTTTAGGTGTGGAAAACATTCTTGTAACAATTAGCTCTATTTTTTAGTGTGAAGTGGGCAATAACTTAAATTTTCTTACTTACTTAATTAGGTACTTAATTAACAGGTACCCAACCCAAGCACCCTGGTTTCAGTTGTCTATGTCCAGCGCTCTGGTTTCGCTATGACTTGGTCCTTAAAACTTAGGTTCGTTCTTACTTGCCCTTTTGAACCGTGCGCTGGGAGTCGAAGATCCTCCTGACTGGAGCATTATTGTCCTTCGCTCTATTTGGCCGAGCCGGCATTTCTTCCTATTTTCTAAGCCTAATTTCCTTAACGCCCGCACTGTATTGCTATTACATTATAAGGGTATCCAAAAATCCCTGTAGTGCGTGTACATTATAAAAAAAAACCGTTGTTGTGGACTTCTTTCGGCTTTATGTATAGTCAACTTGGTACAGCTCAATCTTGTCCACCAGTCGCGGACGTGGTGAGTATCGATGCGGCATCTTTGTAAAACGACAATATTTTGGCGTTATGCGCTCATACAGGGCCTAAAGCCAAGCTAATTCAGATATTCGTGTCATTGTAGGCACATTTCAAATTTGTATCTTTTGATAAGCCTTACATGAAAGTTTCTACTCTTATATTTTTATACTTTCGCAAAAAACGAAACAGTAAAAAAACGTTGTCTTTTTTTAGACTCCTGCCCCGCCTAGGCGAAAGAAATACGGTACGTCGACCTGAATAGATCTATTTTACCATAGGTCAAGAAAATTTTAGGCTAGTGCGTTTTCCACTTTTCTAGAAAAGGTAATAGTGGTTCAGCAGGGGACCTCTTCAAATCTTCGTTACTTAAGAGTTCTTTGAGAAGATCCTCTTTCTAATTGCACAGAGGGCAGGGCATTCGCACAGCAGCCTGTACTCTGGAGAGGCGGCTAGTTTCATTTTGTTGAGGTGGTTTCGTAAACCGTGTTGATCTGTGAGGTACCCTATTAGGTTTTTGATATCATGCCTACCTAGGTTTAGGATCCTGCTGGCATTGTTTTTGAAGGGCTGGATGGCTCGTTTGGCCTGTCTTAGACCTGGAATGTTTTCCCAGTATGAGATACATTTAGAGTGTTCCCAGCTATTTATAGCTAAATCGGTAGCTGATTTCGGTGTGAAGCAGAAGAATTCAGGTCCTGTGAAAGGGGTTTCTGAACCGCATCTGGCTAGCTCGTCAGCTTTTTCATTTCCTTCAAAACCCCCAAGGCCAGGAATCCACCAGAGTTTGGTTTTGTTTCTGTGGCTGACTTGTTGGAGGGTTTTGAAGCAGTGTAAAACTGATTTGGATTCAATTGTATGTGAGCTAAGGGCTTTTATAGCTGCCTGAATATCCGTATATATATGGATGTGAGCGCCTTTGATACCAGTGTTGGTAAAGTGGTTTGCGCATTATTGAATGGTGAACAGCTCTGCCTGGAATACACTAGGGCTTTTACCCATTGGTATTGAGACGCTAAGGTTTGGTCCGTGAAAACCAGCTCCTGTGGCCGATTCCATTTTAGAACCATCCGTATACCACTCTAGTACGCTTTGGCGGTTCGGTGGGTTATTGCTTGCCCATGCTTCTCTGTTTGGTATCTCCGTAGAGAAGCGCTTGTTGAAACATAGTGTTTTTTTTGAAGGCGGTCTGTGACCACGCAGATCATGTCAATTTCTGGAATTTCTGAGAGTAGCGTCATAAGTTCCGGATGGTCACTAAGGCATATCTCATTCGTTTGTACCACACTTGCTGAGCTGCGTATTGCAACTTTATGTCTTACCAGTGCAATTTAAACGTGGAAGTTCTTAGTCAGAAGTCCAAAGCACTAACAATTGAGGTTACTGCTTCAGTTACTGGTTCAGTTTAGGGTCCACAACTTTTGACGTAATTATATTTCTGATGATATTGATGTCATTTCCATTCGCAAAAATAAATTGGGCATGACTTCAATGGAAATGCGTTTTAACCGGATTTTAAGGGTTTTAAAAAAGAAACTATAAAGTTTGGTGCAGGGAAAAACTGCACGGGCAATAACTTCACCTCGGCTGGCAAATAATTTCACTTTTTTTTTTCTCTTCGCAATTTATGATAATTTATGAATCGTCATGATCGGCGATTTACTCACATTTCAAAATACATGCTATGGTACCTGTTGATGGGCGGAATGAAATGAGGCACCAACGCAAAATGGCCCCAAAAAAACTAAAAATGGTTTAAAAAATTGGGCTTTATTTTAAAATTTAAAAACGCCACATTCTATTTATGCAAAATTGCCCCAATGCAATACAAGATGGCCCCAAATTGTTGGAACAAAATTTGATCAAATTGAATTCCTCCTAAAAAATCAAAAATTATTATCAAATTGGGGCGCTTTTAATTTTGTATATTTTTGGGACCTTTTTTCATCGACAGTGGTTTTAATCGTTAAACAACTTGTCGAGTTTGTCTGTACAAATCGAAGCCGAAGGCTGGCAGGTGAACGAGTCGAAGATATGTTCAGAGTTTTAAACCCTTATACCCCCGAAGCGGATACAGCCTTAAACCTTTTTACCCGCGAAACGGTCCACCCAGGTACTGTTATCTGTTTAACTGTTTCATACTGTACCTCAATACTTCCAAAAGCGACATTGTGGCGTGTTTTTCTCACCGAGGGATTATACCCTTAACCAGCGAGACACAGTCACTGCTGACTTGTATTGCCGACTGATCGACGAGTTTTTGGTACCGCAACTGAAGCTGTTTCCCAAGCTCAACAACAGAACACAATTTCAGCAAGACGGGGCCACTACACACACAGCAAGAGTTTCAATGGAGAAGCTAAAGGTACTTTACCTATATAAATTATTCAGCAACTACGGAGAAATACGCTGGGACTGTGCGTTGTTTTTATGAGGATACCGAGGGCTTACAATAATCCCTGAACAATTCAGGCCCTACCAGACAATATCTACAGTGAAGTTCTGCTATTTAACCGACACTTTACTTACGCATGTTCACAAATTTAAGAGACCTATTGCAAGTGTGTGTTGAGAGGATTGAACGGCCTTTAGACGATATAGTATTGTCAAACTCGAGTTTGTATAAATAAAATATGATAACTACGCTGTAGTTTTTTTTTATTTATTAAACTTTCGATGGACACATTCCCTCTCCCGATTTGAAATAGCTTTTAAACCTACATAAACATCTTCACATTTTTATCCTATTTAACTTAAATTAAAACATTTGGAAGGACAACTGTTGGATATCTTATCGAGATTTCAAAAACACAAATTTCATTCAAAATTCAATTTTGTAATTTTTTTTTGGGTTTTCTAGTAAAATAACCAAAAATTAAAATTCTGTCAAAACGCCCCCAAAGAGTAGGCATTGCAAAATCTTTTGGTCGAAATTAAGTCTATTTTAAAAAAGGCCCCAAAAGGTAGACGTGTTAAAACAGTTTGTATTGGCAAATCGGAAAGGACGTTCATAATTAATTAGTACTGTTTTTTTAAAGTGATAACTTCTTTAGCCGCGTTGGACACTTTTTGGTAGGGGAAAATCTTATGTTTCATTGTTGTGGCGCCACGCCTACAAAAACAATTGCGGCAGGAACTTGGATATTGAAATTGAAATGTGATTGCTCGAATACGATTCGAAGTTAAAGGTTAGAAGGGAGGGATTTTGGTCATGCTTATCTCTGCCAAGAAACATCATACCTATCCAATTTGCGCGACGAAAACGTACGCGAAATTCATTTGAAAATTCACGCCCCCATAATTTGGGTGTGGCCAAAGGATAAAATACATAATTTTATCGAATTCCTTAAATTCACACCTTCAAAGTGTCAATCATTGAAATCGGTGCAGCCGTTTGCCCACAATCATTTATTGCATTTTGGTGGTTCCACTAAAATCAGCCGAAGTACCAGGCGCCCAGAATCAGAAAATTAGCAGTAGGTATCCGCAGAAATTTGAATTTTTGAAGTGAAAACGCACGCGCAGCGACCGTGTGCTGTACGCGTTAGACGCTTTTTGGATGGGTGAAATCTCATGCGTTTTTGTCATGATCTTGTTGACTCCGGGGAATAACCCCAAATGATAAATGAAATAACTCCCCAAATCAAAGATGAAATAAGTCCCCAAAATGGTATGAAATAAGTCCCCAAATAAGTATGAAATAATTCCCCAAAATGGATTTCCAGTGTTCAAGGTGTTATGACTCACTATGGCTTTCTAAAAGTGAAATAAGGCCATACGAATTCATTTACCCAAAGTGCAATAACGCTAAGAGCTAAAATAAAACCTCGCACCTACTCCAATTCAAACAGTGACCCCAAGCAGGGGGGTTGCAAGGGGCAGCATGCCCCCCCCCATACGCATTATGCTTGGGGTCACTGTTTGATTTGGAGTAGGTGCGAGGTTTTATTTCAGCACTTAGCCTTATTGCACTTTGAGGGGACTTATTTCATAGTTGAATTCGGGGACTTATTTCACTATGAAATAACCCCCCCAATTTGAAGTATGAAATAAGTCCCCAAAAACCCATGAAATAAGTCCCCAATTTTGGGGGCTTACTTCATATGAAATAAATCCCCACCTCCATACAAATTTAGGGGAGTTATTTCATCTTTCATTTGGAGGGTTATTTCCTGCAGCCGATCTTGTTCAGCCCGTAATATATTTGAATAATAAAAAACCATATAAACATGTATATAATTATTGCTCGGAGTGTCAATAGATGTGAAAACCAGATTGATGTTGATAATTTTAATTCAAACATTATGAAATTTCAAATTTTGATACTAAAAGTTCTAATACGTCTGATAATAGTGAGGTTGTTGTCATAAGATCTTTTGATGATCTATCTGCTCTCCAAGGGCAATAATATGAACGATTTCTTTGATCTTGTGCACGACAGCCTCACTATAAGAACCATTCGATCTAATTCTGATAGCATATTTAGTTGTAAATCAGGTGGCAAATCTTTTTTCGTTTTACATCAAAATATTCGCAGTTTGCGACAAAACTTTGATTTACTAATTGGGCATCTTGATGCTTTTGTAAACCTGCCAGAAATAATTTTTGTCTCTGAAATTTGGATTTATTCATGCGAAGTTAACGATTATAATATTCCTAACTATAATTTTTTTCCAAATCCTAATGATACGTACGCTGCCGGTGGAGTGGGAGTTTTTGTTTCGAACTTGTATGAGCCTGATATTAAAGTTCTTAAGCTAAGAAGCGCGGATGTCATCAAAGTTAGTTGCAATATACACAATGAACTTTTTAATTTTGTTTGTGTATATAGACTCCATTCTTCATCTCCTAACTATTTTTTAGATGAATTTTCTGTATTTTTGGCTAGTGAACGATCTGGAAATCTTGTCATCTTAGGTGACTTTAATTTAGATATTTTGGTTTCTAACCCAGTTTCTGATTCTTACCAAGCACTTATGGCTGAACACGGTCTTTTTTCCTTGGTTGAAGAACCTACCAGACCAACTGCAGGCACCTGCCTTGACCATGTTTTTGTTCGTCTTGTAAATTTTGCTGCTGATCTCCTTGCTGGAATTAAGATGGATCTTAACATAACTGACCACTGTATGACGGGAATCATTTTTGCAAACTTAAAAGGTAGTCAGCCATGCAAATCTTCATCAAATACATATTGTAAAATAAATTTTCAGGAATTGAATCTTAGACTTCGTTATGAAAACTGGGACAGTGTTTATGTTGAACAAAACGCTTCTATAGCATACGATACATTTCTCAGGATTTTGAAAAATTATATTGGTTCCTCTACTTTAACTTTATCGCGAAAAAAATCGGAGTATCGCCTTAAGCCTTGGATAACCCGCTCTTTAATCAAAAAAATAAATATGAAAAACAAATTAAGGAAAAAATGTTGGAAACATCCGTTGAATAACAGCTTAAGGAGTCGTTTTAGACAGTTTTGCAAAAAAGTGAATAAAGAAGTGATAATTGCACGGGATAGGTATTATCATTCCAAAATACTAACGGCAAGTGGGAATCTTAAGAAGGAGTGGCAAGTCGTTAACAGTATTATTAGTCGAAAAGTTATTGCTAACACAGATCCTATCGTAATTACAGACGCTGGTATTAACATTTCTAATCCCTTAGAAATATCTAATTTATTCAGCAACTACTTCGCATCCATTGGTGAATCCTCTATGTCAGGTTGTTCGCATACTTCATGTTATTGCTGCACCCAGCCTTTAACTGCAGGCATTGGCTACAGCAACAGCTTCGCTTTTGAGCCTATAACAGGATTGGAATTGCTTAAAACGATTAATTCGCTACCTAACTCTAATTCGTATGGTAGTGATGAGATCTCGAATCTGACTCTTAAGAATATTGGTCCCAATTTAGTAGACATTTTATCTTACCTTTTTAATCTCACCATTATGAGTGGAACTTTTCCAACTGAACTAAAAAGTGCCATTGTGATTCCTCTATTTAAAAAGGGTAATAAGACAGACATATCCAATTATAGACCAATTTCGTTGTTGTCGTCAATTTCCAAAGTTTTTGAAAAAGTTGTTAAAAAGAGAATCTTAGCCTATCTTGATCATCTAAATTTTTTTAGTCCCATACAGTTTGGTTTTAGGACTGGCCATTCCACGGAGGATGCTCTTTTGGACTTCTGCTCTATTTTGTATAAGGGTTTAGATGACAAACTTTTTTGCGCTGGTCTTTTTGTCGACATAACTAAGGCGTTTGATATGGTTGACCACGCGATCCTCCTAGATAAATTGTATAAGGCCGGCTTCAGAGGTTTCATTTACAAATGGTTTGAGTCATATCTTAAAGATAGAACTCAACGTGTAAAAATTGGAAACAATATAAGCAGTTCTAAAACAAATAACTTGGGAGTGCCCCAAGGTTCTGTACTTGGTCCAATTTTATTCCTTATATATATAAATTCCTTATTTTCACTTCCTTTCTTGGGTAATACTAAAGCCTTTGCCGACGACCTTGGTATTGCTTACTGTTCAGTCAGTCCATTAGATTTAATAGCTAACATAAACCATGACGTTTTTTTACTAAGATGCTGGTTTGCACAAAACAGGCTTATTGTTAGTAATAAAACCAAACTGATGTATTTCAGTCTTACTGGACATGAGTACCCAGATTCAGATATAGTATTTCATTCCCATGATTGTGCAAGTCATGAGCTGTTGAAAAACATATGCAGTTTCCAAAATGAACCATCTTTTAATGGAAACGCTGATTGCAGTAGTAACTGCTTCAAAATTGAAGGTGTTGATAGTTTTAAATATCTTGGTGTTACTATTGACCATAATTTGAACTGGTCCAAGCACATTTCTCTTTTGAAAAAATATCTTCTTTCTTCCACTCGTTGCTTTTTTCGTCTTAGAAAGTATTGCTCTTCGAATACATTGAAAATGGTCTACTATGGCTTATTCCATTCAAGATTGCAATATGGACTCTGCAGTTGGGGTGGTGCTTATTTAAGTAAGTTGCAGAAATTAACTATCATTCAGAAATCTGCTATACGAAAAGTTTGTGGCTCCCACCGTTCAGCTCACACTATGGACCTGTTCAGGTCCTTGAAAATACTTCCTTTGCGTCATCTATTTTACTTCAAAGTTCTGAAGGTCTTTTTTATGAGATGCGGCTATTGGGAAAGTCCGATTTCGGGCACTCGCAGCTTACGGAGCCATTCAAACTTTGTTGTAAATATTCCTGCTTTTCGCACTACAAGTTACAGAAACTCTTACTCCATTATATCATGTAAACTTTATAACACACTGCCATTAGAAATTCGTTCCATAAGAAATTTACGCATTTTTACAAAAGTAACGAGGTCTTGGCTTCTTGCTTTTGACCATACTGAAATCGAGTCCCTTTTGCGCTATACTGCATAATAATACAAAAAAAAAAAAAAAAGATTTGCCCACTTCTATTTATCTATTTTAGACGTAATTATTAAATATTTGAATTTATTCTTTTTTGCTTATCCTTTTTTCTTTTTGTTATAGATTGCTTTTCTTACTAAATTACTGCAATTTTTATTTTTTTTAAATTTTTTTTTTTTTTTTTAACTTCCTTTTCACGCCATCCTTTTCTTTGTATCTGACTTTGTACACCCCACACAAAGTACCAATTTCCAAATGTGGCATCATCTCTATTTGTTTTCTAAAAATATAGATGCCACTAACTATTCTGTGTGTACGAGCATTACCTCCATGTAAAATTGTTTGAATAATTTGTAAACTAATTTCTATACTATGTACATATTTGAATAAAGACAAAATTGAATTGAATTGAAAATTGAATTGAAAATAATTTTTCACTTCTATCGGCAGTCCCTATAACTGCCATTTTTTATCCTTTTTAAGGAATTTATGCTCCCAAAAAGTGTGTGTGATAAGCACTATGTATAGGCGAATTGTAAGGATAGGCTTTGCATAACTCTGCGAAGAATATAGCCTTTATTTCCATCAACTTTTTCGACAAAACTTAGCATGTAGGTGTGACAGTGGGCGGATTTGAAAAATCTTTACACGTGATAATTGTTACAAATTTCAGCCTGCTAGCTCGAATTTTAAGGCCTCAAATCGGATATAACTTTCGATGCTGATCAGAAATGAAGATACTTTTATGGGTCTACGACCGACATTTGTATGACAAGTTACAAGCCATTTATCAACATCAATGTTAATTTAGAAAAGAGTTGGTAAAAAAAACTTCATCTCATAAGTTCTCTGCAAAAACAATTCCGAACACCAGTTAATCAACCTTCAGCTATTCCTTTTACTAAAGTTAAGTAAAGTTCTTTATTCAGACTCTAATTTTGCCTTACAGTCTTTTGAAAGCAGCTAATACATTGATTTTGTGAACTTTGAAATTAAATTTTTTCTACGTCTATTCAACAATAGCTCCTCTTCACAATATTTGTGCCTGTAGGTACTCTGTTATAAGTCCCAAAGTAGGAATGAAAGTAAATAAAACAAAAAACAACAATCAAGAGGAGAGTATTTGCACCAATTATATATGTTTTAAAAGTTTAAAACGAATTTTAAAAACAACATCACTAACTGTCGGAATTAATAATCCCGCACAGGAACGTTCACTCAAAAGGAAAGCATAAAATCGTCCATCAAAGTTTGATAGACACGTTAGTGGCACCGTCAAGTACCTATAAATAATTTCACATATGAAAGGACTCAAAGAGCGTGTATTACTTTCAATGGTTAAAAGAGAAAATTATCCGATGGATATTCTAGATGTAAATATTTATAAAAGGTAACATGCTTCTAGGTATTTTTTTATAACTCTTGATGTAATAACAGGGTTAATGGTACCCTGTCTAGACATATTTAATAGTCGTGATATTATTAGTCAGACTTGCGATTAAATGCCGGTGCAATCAATTTGAAATTGTTTTTTTATTTATTAATGCTTTGATAGAACATATTTCTGGAATTAGAACTTATTAGCCGTTTGTAAGTAGTGTTTCGGCAGGTGATAATAATTATTTATTTAATCTATGTTGGAATCAACAGGTGCCATTGCGTCTGTTACCGGATTTGGTTGAATTAGTCATTTAAAAAACATACCAACAATAATGGGCAATTTGAATACAAATACATGTTAATTTAACAAAGTATCGTGTAACTTACTAGCACCTTCTGTCAGATATGCGTGTCATTAGTAGACAAAAACAAGTTTAATCCCGATTAAAAACAGAGCAATCTGATAACAAGCGTTTGATTTGAAAAAAAAAACGTTGAAAATCAGTTAGTCTTTCCTAACTAGATTCGTTGCCATTTAAATAAAAAAAAAAACATGTGAGGTTTGTGGGGAAGTGAGGAAGATGTGTACATGTTGTGGCAGATTTTGGAAGGTTATTTAAGTTGACAAGTTCTTCGTAAATAATAGAATGTAAACACATAAGCACTGGAAGTGATACCACCTTTTTTGAATAATTTACATTTTTAATTAAAAGATTATTCATTGACTTTAAGAGCCTTAAGAACATCGTCTGCTTCATCTGCATTTCCTTGGGAAAAATAACAGCTGCACAGTTATATATGTTAATATTTTTTGTAGTATTTTAGCGTCGGGTTAAAGTTTCAGATGCGTTTTGTTTTTATTAAAGCATTAATGTCTTTCCGACAACTAAATACCACGCTAAATTTATGTTATGGTCTTCTATGTAAAAGCTGTAGTACCATGAATTAATAAAAACAAAACAAAGAAACTACGATAGGCGTTTTTTTTTTCAAAAATAAAACGAACAGAAAGAGTTTAAAACCAGTTTTTAAATGGTCGAAAACATGCACAGTTCAGATACACAACTGGCAAGGTTGTAAGGTTTATCTTTAACTGAAATATGCAGATCTGATGTGCTCGAATCCGTTGATCTTCACAGCTTCTCTAATATCTGTATACTCTGGGTAAGCACTATACTATTCATGTTGCATGTTCTCTATCTTTTGTTGCATTAAAAAAAATGTTATCGATTTTTTTTTTACATATCGTCGAATCCGATACGAACTGCGCATACGAATCTCACAAACTTAAAAAGCCGATAGTCCCTCGGCCTACTAGAAGCTCTGTGGCTAACTTCTGTGAGGTAGTAGTTGTGGGGGAAGTACTCCTGAAGAGTCGGTTGCGTTAATTTGAGAGTGATTTGTGCTGTCGCGATATCCGCCCGACTCCCGATCAGGATGGGTTGATTGATGCAATCGAATCTTGGACTGATCCCATTTGACTGCGCAGCGGAGGAAGAGTTACTGCTTCCTGGTCCACGGAAAAAAAGAGCCCTTTGAGATGACTGTTTTAATCGAACCTCAAACTGCTCTTTATTCGCATTGCAGGTAATTATGAGTCGGGTGACTGGTTTAATCGAACTTGAGCATGTTATTATATACCACGGACGGGGGATCGGGATGAATCGACTGCCCAGTAATAGGTGCCTCATATTTTCCAGTGAAGAGACAAAAGTTGGAAAGGCATTCTTCGCTAGCTCCAATATTAAATCATTAAAAAAAATCTACGACTGTGTCGTGAAAGAATGTCTTTCCTTTATTAGGAACATTTTCGAACCGAATTATATGAGTATGCAACTCCCGTGCAAGGAAGGGCTAAGAATATAACTGAAGTAAAATGCGACTCAGGGGAAAAAACAAACATCTACAACCTAAGCAACTTATCGATCAGTGTGCATGGAAAACGTGGGTGACTCGACAGAATATCACATACGACACCGGTGATAAACAAAATTACTACACAATTTTTAACAATTACAAGAGCATGCACGTATCGAAATCGTAAAAGAAATATGTAGTAAGGGCCCAGATCATGTAAATTGAAAACGTTTGAACGATGCCGTTTCGACGATAGCTATCTCTATCATATCTATGGAGATAGACAGACGCCGCTATGGTTGAAACGACTAGGGACGACAGCATCAGGAAATTCAACTTCGAGAAGAATTTCCAGATAAAGCTCAGCAATAAGGAGAACTGGAGCAACGAATCCATAACTTATGGACTGAGCAACCACACAACAAAGTGGTATACGGACGGCTCGAGGACTGAGGAGGGAACTGGTGCAGGAGTGTTTGGGCCGGGAACTAAGCACTACGAATCCATGGGCAAATGTACCAGCATCTTCCAGGCAGAAATATGTGCCATAGACAGGTGCGTTCGAATCAACCTCGAGAAAAACTATAGAAATTGCAACATAGCAATAATGTCTGACAGCCAAGCAGCTATAAAGGCTCTTGACGCCTACGTTATCAAGTCAAAACTCGTGTGGGAATGCCTACAAGGACTGAATAGACTAGGCAAGAATAACAGAATCTCCATCTGCTGGGTGCCTGGCCATGTTGGCATTACGGGCAATGAGGCAGCGGACTCTCTTTCAAGAAAAGGGGCAGAGGAACCCTTCATAGGACCTGAACCATTCTGCGGGATAGGAGAACGCACTATACGCGAAGAGTTCAGGAGACTGGAGGAAGAAACAAAGGCCAAAACCTTTATCAACCTCCAAGGTCTGAGGCAAGCAAAGAAACTCTTAGGAAATTACAACCAAAAGAGATTCAAAGTTTGTATCGGCCTTAACAAAAACAACCTAAGAATCCTAACAGGCCTCCTCACGGGGCACTGCAGACTCAAGGAGCACCTGAGGAAAATGGGCATATCGGAGGACGGGCTCTGCAGATTCTGCAGTGAAACCGCCGAAACTCTAGACCATATACTGGAATCCTGTGGTGCACTGACCCACAAAAGGATGAAACATTTGGGCAGGCACCAAATAACAGACAAGGACATACAAAGCATGGACCCACAGCTCATTCTCAGATTCATCAAAGAAACTGGACTGGACGCTGTGCTCTAAGGAGTGTGACCTGCCAAGGATAAATCAGAGCAATACCTCGACACGCTTCACAAAGAAGTATCTAAAGAGGGCTCTGAACGAGGGCATGCACCTCTCCGAGGCACAAGCAAGGGGACACAATAGACCAATAGGTCGCAGTGTAATATACCCTAACCAAATATTATTATTATTATTATGGTTGAAACGATGTAGTTCGATTGTTTTCATTTTAAGTGATCTGTCCACAGGCCAGACATTCCTCGAACACACAAATTAATGCAACAATACGAGCGATGGTCTCAGTGACAAAGATCGAACCGGTGCACCAGTACGAACAAAGTAAATTTAAAATGATTGAACAAAGAAACAAAAACACCCGCAAGATATAAGCTCAAAACCTCCAATGCGAAGGCTGAAGAAATTCGTCCACAGTACAGACAGTAGTTTAGGTTAGGTCAATGGGTTGAGGAGTAGAATAAACCTATACCCGTCACACTCAGGTCAATATAGACCCATTGTGATGAACTGGTGATTATGATTCCCTTATTGTGGAACCTACGAACCTGTGAATTTCTTAGCCATCCTGAGGTTGTTATAAACGTGTGCAAGTCATTCACGAACTTGCAGAAAGTCCTTCTGGAGGGTCTTTCATTAGCGAACCGATTATCGAACTGTCAATGTCAGAATATTGAGTAAAATTAACACTTTGACATCACGGTGAAGTATACGAAGGAACAACGTTTACAAATAATTAAAATTTACTACCGAAATTCCGAGTCGGTGGTCGCAACTTTAAGAGCGTTAACGCCAATTTTCGCCCGTAATTCTCGTCCCAGTTGACAAGCAATTCATAGTCTAGTGGAAAAATTTGAGTCAGAATATCTGCTGGTTGATGTTGCCGTGCCGGTGAGACTACGTTTTACCCGAAGTGTGGAGCATATTGCTGCCGTAGGAGGCGTCCGTCGCAAGTCAGCCAAAACAGTCAATTTCACAGCGTTCTCAAGAATTGGGCCTCTCCCCAGACCCTTTCAAGATCAAGCTGACTCAGGAACTAAAGCCACTTGATCATATGAAGGGATGTACGTTCTCAAATTGGGCTCTGGACATAATGTTAGAAAATGAAGAATTTCATCGCAAAATCATCTTTAGCAGCGAATTTTTCGTTAAACGGCTTCGTCAATTGGCAAAATATGCGTTACTGAACAGGCAACAACCCTCATGTGCTTCATGAAACAGCACTTCATCGGCAAAAAGTTATTTTTTCGTCGATGAAAATGACCGTCACATTACGGTAAACGGTATTCGCTATAGAGATATGTTGGAACGCTATTTCTTTGAGCAATTGCATGAATTGGACATCAGTGATATGTGGTTCCAACAAGACGGTGCCACAAGCCACACAGCGGGTGCAACAATCGAGTTATTGAAGTCTCAATTCGGTGAACGCGTTATCTCCAGAAACGGACCCGTCTATTGGCCGCCGATATCATGTGATTTAACGCCTCTATACTTTTTTTTTGGGGCTACATTAAATCATCGGTCTATGCCAACAAGCCGGCGACTTAAGAAGAGCTCAGAGCAAATATTGAACGAGAAATAGCGGCCGTATCGGTCGAAATGTGCGGCCGAGTCATCGAAAATTGGGTTCAACGTATCGACCGCTGCATAAGTTCCCGTGGTAGACATATCAGCGAAGTCGAATTCCATTCATAAATGTTTTGATAGTTATCCAAGCCAATACATTTTGTTTCAGATATCTCAAGTAGTTTGTATTTTATTTAAAAACATAGGGACGGGGTACAGTCCGCTTGGGCGAACTGTTGGATACCCTATTCTTATTCCTATCCCTCATAAGTGGGCGTGACAAAAGTCTAAGTATGGTTGAATTGTTAAGAACGCTCTACATATTTTGTTATATAACATTTAAAGGATTTTATCAAAAAAAAACGCTCCCTAGCTCAAACTTGGGTGTTTCAATAAAATTGTTTTATTTAATTGTGGGCGTGTCAGTAGGCGAATTTAAAAAAAATTAACACATGAGAATAAAGGGCCCCTAGAGAGTATATAAATTTCAGCTCCCTAGCTCAAACTTTGAATTTTCAAAAAAAAAAAAAAAAATTAATTGTGGGCGTGTCAGTGGGCGGATTTTGAAAATATTTACACATGGCAATAAAGGGCCCATAGAGAGTATATATTATAAATTTCAGCTCCCTAGCTCAAACTTTGGATTTTCAAAAATTTATATACCCTTAGAATAGGGTATAAAAAAATTATTTTATTTATTTGTGGGCGTGTCAGTGGGCGGATTTTGAATTTTTTTTATCCCGAGCAGTTTCAGGAGTCATAGATCATATATAAAAAATTTCAGCTTTCTAGCTCAAAATTCGATTTTTTCCAAAATTTTGTTTTTTTGACACAGACACGCCTGTGTGCGGATTTCAAAAATTCGTAAACTTGATTATTTCGGGACCCTAGAGAGTATATGGTTAAAATGTCAGCTCTCTAGGCCCAGTTTAAAGGCCTAATTTTTGCCAACAGACGGACGGACGGACGGACATGGCTAGATCGACATTACTATCGATGCTGATCATAAATATAGTAACTTTTAGGGGTCTACGGGCAATATTAAGGTATGTTACAAACTATGCGTGAAAATTAATATACCCTTAGAATAGGGTATAAGAAGTGAAAGACAATTGGAAGAAGCGCCTTCAGAAGATTTTATTTCTTAAGTGCCAGAGTGGGGGAGAGTGACAGAGGAAGTGTGGACTGTCCGCAGGCTCATCCTTGTGTCCGCTACATCTGCACAGGTCATCTGTGCTAAGTTTCATTTTCTTTGCATGATAGCTTTACATGCTGTTTCCGGTGAAGACACTCACTAGAGAGGACAACGATGTTGATTATTTTTGAAACATAAAATATTAAGGTGAGCGTAAAAAAATGGCGCACAGAGTTTTTGCGAAAATTGTCGAATAACAGTCCTTTACAAAAATGCTAATATCTCAAAAAAGAGTCAAGTTATTTCGAATAAAATTTGGAACGAATTTTTACATAAAATTGTTAGAAATATTTGTTATAACTTTTTTATTTATATAAAATTTTAAATTTCACTTATCTCAGGAACGGCTCTAACGATTTAGATCAATTTTAATGCCCGAAATACGTGGGTTGAGTGTCAGAAGATGGCTTACTCAGTTTTTTCCAAAAAAAAAAAAACCAATTAACGGTACTTTAGGAAACCAAACATATCTTAAAAACTGGCCACGTCATTTGAAGCAAATTGTGGGAGATCTTCCGGAAAAAAAAAAAAAAAAATTATAGAAACAATTTTTTTGTAAAGAAACTAGCACATAAGACGACCACCCTGTAATAACTTTCACATACCGAATTCCAAGCGAGAATCGTTCCGTCTAGTTCTAAGACGTCAAATCGCAGGAAGTAGTTTTTTTTCCGCGTGGCTATCCGAGCGATTGAGAGTTTGACGAAGGGCTTTGTCTTTCTTTTTCTTTTTGGTCGTCAACGTGGTGGTCTGGCCTCTCCCGAGGTGTATTGGATTTTTTTGTAAAGTATTGCAAGTAGTACAACTCAAAGTTGTCCCAAAAAAAAAAATAAATAAAAATAAAAACAAAGCGAAATATAATCTATTAATGAGCCACGATCTATCGGAGAAGAGCAGAACACATTACGCGCTGTAATCCCTCTTGCCAGAGTTTTGGATAAGGTGACACAGTCAGAAGTTTCGCACCAGGGGTGAGAACTTCAAAACTTTGCTCGAAATTCTCCCATACAACCCAACATCGACTAAAGCCACAGCGACAAGGGGGCAAGTCCACTGTCTCCTCGAAGCATTTGTTTTTTTGGCGACGTTAGCAGAAGAGAGCGTCCGAACGGCCGCGCAGTGAATTAGCTATCTAACACCCGCTGACCAGGACCAGCACAGCTATTATAGAGCGCTGATAGATATCCCCACCACTAAGCCGTGCTCCGCAGATCTCTAAAACAACCGCAACATCACTCCCATATCTCGGCGATAAAAATGTGGTGAATTACATGAGACACTAACGACGTGATAAGCAAACCAAATATCTGCCGCGAATACCATCAGTCAGTGGCAATTGACCACAGAAGTCGATCCACTTCATCAGCAGCGAACGCCATCATCTACCCGCTGCCACCCCGATTTCATCCCGCCATCGTACCGACCATCAGAAGACAGCACTCAGTGTCAGCTACCAACATCAAGAAAAAGAGTCAGCAGTTCATGTGTCCCGTTCCCGGAAAAAAAATAATGTATTATGTAAATAAAGAAAAGACTAACTGTCAGTTGCATGTACCTGTGCATGATTGATTATATTAAAAGCTAAGTATTTTGTTCCAATTATTAGAATTATTGTAAAGTTCGTGCAATCACAAATTTTCCATTTCTTTTAATTAGTGAATTTAGATACTCGTATCATCCCGACATTCACTGTATGCTGTGCACAGGATTCATTGGAGAGAACCTTCCGCAAATCTACGAACAAGTAATTGCATAAAAAAAAAATGCATGAGTATCGGTAAGTCCATAACATTTGTTATTGAACGAACTTCAGATTTTTTTTTGCATTCAAGTGCAACCTGAAATTAGTTAAAGAACTTTTAATTTAGATTTTTATTGACAAATTAAACATATTTTAAAATTTGATGTACCTACTTAATTTAAAAGAATTGAACGTTGTCTATATCTTAAATTTAGACTACCTATTACTTTAGCTTAACGAATTTTTGCACCTACAATTTTTAGATTTAATTTGAACTACTTAACTAGAGCTATTGAAATTCGAATAATCTCAATTTATCCCTAAAGAAAATAATTGTAATAAATGAAATTAACCTCACTAAGCATGAGGTATAATACTATTAAATTCGAGCAAGTTAATGAAATAATACAGATAAATTTAATGAATTGAGACTTAGATAATTTATAGAAACATATTAGAATTACATGCACTGACAATAACCTATAGATTGTAAGATACTTTTTCCTTTATTTTAATAAAATGTGTCACTGGTTGAGTTCAAAATGAAAGGCCATGGTTTTAGTATTGAACAATGTTTTCTTTGGCAATGATTAATGAATAGTCATTAGTAGTGCGATAGGGTAGTGCAATGAAGGTGGTGAAGTGCATCGATGACGTAAGCCTGTCTTAAAGATAGCTTGCGTATTTGATTAGGGGCTATTGCAGGGAATGAGGCGATGTGATAGCCATGGATGTTCTCAACCTCTTCAAGGTTATCAGAATGTGGGAGGGTTTCGCCAAGGGAACCAACAATATCTTCGGTACCCCAATATTGTCTTTCGGTTTCAGTTGCTAGAATTTCATCGCGTATTAGGTACATACATATATGGTACGTTTGTTTGTTTTTATTGATTTGTTGCCTCTCCGTTTTAAGTTTTGTAAGGCATGAATAAAAAGTTAACGTCGGTCCGGGATGAAGTGCAAGATCCCACGCCTCCGTCGAGCTACTGTCGCGCAATATGCAAGCATGCCTGCCCGCACTTCCTCGCCAGGACAACCCACCTTACAACCCACTGATTTCTTTACAAATTCCTGTGATTGTAGAGATCAGTGGGATTGCATGAGATCGCACATTTGTGAGGTGGGAACAGCTGCTACGTTACACAGGTGGCGCCCAACGTGGGGCAACATAAACCACAACAACATAAATAAGAACGACATGTATAAAGGTCAAGAATAACACCAAATTATGACCAAGGAAAAAAGTTATGCCTTTGATAGATTCAATCCTATATCCGAAAGTTGGTCTTCTAGGAAGCATTTTAAAACATCTCTACTATCCAGTTCATCAGATGACCACGAATGTTCGGCTCATTTTAAAACCATCGTTCTGTGTTGCATCGAGTTCTGTTTAGTTGTAGTGTGATAATTGAATGTCTAGATGCTTATGCGGTTAGTCAGACGACCGGGAGCTATCGATACTTTTGATATCACAGCTCTGTCAGTAGCGCCTGCCTTCTGTTTTAAGCTGGCTTGCTTTTATTCTTCAAGAGAAATTGTTCAATTTATAGAACACAAACAAGCCGATTAATAAATAGGAATACCTTTAAGTAAACTTCAAATTGAAACATCTTAAGCTAAGCGAGAAATAAGTTATACCTAAGAGTTTAACAATCGTAGCATTAAAAGGTTGAACGATATTTAAGATAAGCAGCTAGTAAAGCGTCTAGAAGATCAGGTGAACCTAAAATCACAACTTCTAGATATGCGGAAAGCCACTCTGCTTAGCCTTATATCTACTATTATATCTTTTATTAGAAGTAAATACTACACGCATCTAGAGAATTTGAGATACGAAAGATTAATTTGTTTTGTCCTCGATGTCCTAACCACCTATTTTTCATTGCACACACCCAAGCACATTATGTATATAGTATATATAAACAATTTATCTACAACTTATTTTAATTCATTTTTCCTTATTATAAATATCGTTTTCATAATTTTTTTACAATATTTTGAACAAACGCATATACAATATGCCTCCGAAAAGGGTAAACCCCCACTATTTACGAGATCGTAACCCACAAGGGAACAGACCAGATATGAATTCGAGTGGAATTTCATTTCGTCAGTCACCTGAACGAAGACCCCAAAATGTACCTGAGGTCGAGGCTAACAACTCTAATATACAGAGCAATCAGAATAGGTCTAGTACAAGTGCGAATGGAATCCCATCTCTTCAGCCAATCCATACAAGAACACAAAACCACGTCTCCGACGGAGAGCCACGTCATTCTATCGGACAACCTAATATCTCAGATAGCCCTAGTGAACACAGGATTCTAGATAATACACAAAACCGTTCAGTTAATTTTCCGAATTCATCTCATCTGAGAAATGATAGTTTGACTCAGTATATCCAAGAAGTCGTCAGTGCTTCAATCGGTCTCAGTAAATCAGCGGATTTCCGAAAAAGACTCCATGATTTCGAAAGGGAAAGAGAAGTTATTCGTCAAGAAGTAGCGCAAACTATACGCGAGGTGCTTAACGCGACCACTCCTCCGCTAGATAACTTACTTGAACTAAATCCTATTTCACATCAAGGTCGAAACGGAGATGGGCCAAGCACTTCAAGAACCATTCCTGAACGTCAACGTGCAAGAAGCAATCCATCAGTTGAAGAGGAACCTAATCAGTTTAGCGAAAATGTTCACAATTTTGTCAACCAGCTGAATACGCTTCATTTAGATTCTGAAATCCCAAATGAACGTAACATCCCATCTAGTGCTACCCATAGAACTATAGAATTTCAAAAATGGGGACTTAAATTTGACAACCTTCATATGACAGTCGATGATTTTATTTTTCGTCTTTACAGACTTAAAGACTGCTATGGGGCGTCTTGGGATGATATATTCCTTCATTTCCACTTATTTGTGACAGGTCCTGTTGAGAGCTGGTATTGGATGTATTTGAAATCCAACCCAAATGCAAATTGGTCCACTCTCCAAATGGCCTTGTTGGAGCAATATCGAAGTCTCGAAACGGACTCCGAATTATCTCGGAGGATGTTTGATCGTCGTCAAGGGATCAACGAAAGTTTCGACGACTTTTATAATGCGATTCAACAACTTAACACTCGCCTCTACCGTCCTAAGACTCCACGAGAGCTCATTGATCTTTTAAAACAAAATGTTAAACGACGTATAGGTGAGTTGCTTATTACATTTAGTACAAACAGCCTTCCGGAAATGGTATATGTATGCAGAACGATTGAAAAATACGTCAATCAAAGCGATGGTTCACGCAACAAACCATTCCCACAACAAAACTTTAGAAGGCAGATAAATGAACTTAACTCTGAACCTGGAATTGATGATTCCCATGAAATAGAAGCCTTAAATCCCACCTTAAAGAAACGAGATACGAGTTCCTACACTTGCTGGAACTGCAAACAAAAAGGGCATTCCTTTATCGAATGTTGCAATCCTCAACGGTATTTGTTTTGCTACAAATGTGGTTATGAAAATGTTACAACACCGAATTGTCCAAGGTGTTCGGTAAACCGGAAGCAGGGCGATCCGAAAACCGGGGAGAATCGCCCTCAGATAGGGAACCCGGAACGCAATTGATTGGAAATCATCCGGCAAAAAATTCAATAGATCTACAAAAACAACCAGACCTACAAAACCCACCAGACGTACAAATCCATCCCAATATAACACCCACTCGTTCAGCTGATGTATCTATTCTGAAAAGAAATAAAATTAAAATTGAAACACCCATTACAAAATCCGAACCAACGTCGTTACATCGGAGATTAATTCGTTATTATGAAGTCCGTTCTCGAATTTTCAACTCAAAGCCATCAGAACGTATCCAGAAGCTACGCGAGCGATTCAAGAAAAAGCGAGATACGTATAGAGCAATCTGTGCCACTAATCTTTGCAGCACAGAAGATCCAAGACCCTATGCAAGTGTTTGTATCTTCGGGAAACAAGTGCTAGGATTATTGGATAGCGGTGCAAGTATTAGCTGCTTAGGTTCTGGATGCTTAGAACTGCTTGAGAACAACGGTATTTTGTTCAAGCCTTTTAGATCGAAAGTCAGAACTGCAAGTGGTCAAACACAGCCAATTGTGGGTGAAATCACCACCAAAATTACTTATAAAGGTGATACGAAAGAGATTATATTTTTCCTTGTTCCTACCTTAGAACAGAAGCTGTATCTGGGGGTGAATTTCTGGAAGCTTTTTGAGATAGCTCCTCAACTGCTTTCGGAAATATCGCCCAGTTCTTTTCAAACCAACAGCGATTCGAATGCTCACGAATTATCAATGAATCAATCAAAACAACTTGAAAATGTGGTCAGTTTGTTTCCTTCCTATGCCCATTCTGGCTTAGGGCAGACAAACCTGGAAGAACACAACATTGACACAGGAAATGCTGAGCCTGTGAAACAAAGACACTATCCTGTTTCTCCTGCGGTGCAGAAACTTATGTATGAGGAGTTGGATAGAATGCTCGAAATGGGCGTCATAGAAGAGAGCAGTAGTGCTTGGAATTCTCCAGTGGTCTTGGTACGCAAACCTGGCAAAAATCGCCTCTGCCTCGATTCGAGAAAAGTAAATCAAGTTACGAAGAAAGACGCCTATCCACTTCCTCATATAGAAGGACTGCTAAGTCGTCTTTCAGAAACGCACTACATCTCTAGTGTGGATCTGAAAGATGCCTTTTGGCAGATACCTTTGGAGAAGTCTTCGCGGGAAAAGACTGCTTTCACAGTGCCTGGCAGACCCCTGTACCAATTTAAGGTGATGCCCTTTGGTCTTTGCAATGCTGCTCAACGCATGTGCAGATTAATGGACAAAGTGGTACCTCATAGATTGAAACAGAATATTTTTGTATATTTGGATGATTTATTGATAATTTCGAGAACATTCGAAGAGCATTTGGAATTGCTGAAGTCAATAGCTTTGAGATTGCAGTCAGCAGGTCTTACCATAAACTTAAAAAAATCTAAATTTTGCTTTAAATATCTTAATTATCTGGGATATATAGTGGGAGGAGGATGTCTAAAGACGGACCCAAACAAAGTCGCTGCTATTAGGGATTTTCCGACACCAAAAACCCCACGTCAAGTACGACGCTTTTTAGGCTTATCTGGCTGGTACAGACGTTTTATCAAGGACTATTCGTCCCGCGCAAGCCCGATCACAGACACCCTTAAAAAAGGAAAATCTTTTGTTTTTGGACCCGAAGCTCTAGCAGCATTCGAAGAACTAAAACGTTCACTAACCTCAGCTCCTGTATTGGTAAACCCCGACTTCAATAGACCGTTTACGATATTGTGTGACGCCTCCTCATCTGGTATTGGCTGCGTTTTGTGCCAAAAGGATGAAGATGGAGTTGAGAAGCCAATATATTATTATTCGCATAAACTCAACTCCTCGCAACGTAACTACACTGTTACAGAGTTGGAGTGTCTAGCGGCAGTTATGGGAGTTGAGAAATTTAGGTCGTACATTGAAATGCAAGACTTCAAAATAGTGACTGACCATGCGAGCCTGAAGTGGCTTATGAACCAGAAGGACTTAAATGGGCGACTTGCTAGATGGAGTCTCAAGCTTCAACGTTACTCTTTTGAGATCGAACACCGGAAGGGAACGCAAAATGTGGTACCGGATGCACTCTCCCGAGTTTATTGCGTCGATGAGTTGGGACCCGATACTGCGTGTACTGCGACTTCTTCCGATGTTCTGCATGTCAATTTAGCAGATCCATGTTTTAGTTCAGATGAATATAAGAGACTGATGGAAACCGTTGAGACCAACTTAGGGCAATTGCCCGACCTCCTAATCTCAGAGGGCTTTCTTTATAAAAAGGTTAAGCATGTAACAGGAAATGCACAAAACGACGACCGCGTCTGGAAGCTGTGGGTTCCATCATCCCTTAGCAATCATTTAATTCGTTTGGCACATGAGCCACCGAGAGCCTCGCATGGTGGGGTTGCGAAGACGCTATATCGCCTCCGCGAACGTTTCTACTGGCCTAATATGGCGGCTCAAGTGAAAGCGTTTGTGGCGGACTGTAGCGTCTGTAAGAGCTCTAAAGCACCAAACTTCACCCTTAGACCACCAATGGGACAGGCTTTTGTCGTGGAAAGGCCATTTCAACACGTTTTCATTGACTATCTTGGTCCATATCCAAGATCAAGAAAAGGTAATGCCTTTATGATTGTTTACCTAGATCAGTTGACGAAATTCGTTCTCATACAACCTGTAAGAAAAGCCACAAGTGATGCGGCGATCAAATTCTTCGAAGACCAGGTCTTTGCAACATTTGGAGTACCGGAGTCTCTGCTTTCAGACAACGGGAGGCAATTTATTTGCAAAGACTTCCAAAAACTTTTGACTGCATACGGTGTTAGACATGTTAAAACAGCATCATACGCTCCACAAGCTAACGCAAGTGAACGAGTGAATCGCTCCATTTTGGCTGCCATCAGATCATACATAAGAGACGAACCCAATCAACTTAACTGGGACAAGCATATCCCATCAATTGCATCTAGTCTTCGATCTACAATTCATTCGGCTATAGGTATGTCACCCTTTGAAGCGCTTTTCGGTCAGTCAAAGATTGAGCATGGCGATGACTACGCATTGCTTAAAAAGCTCAATGGGCTCAACAACTCAGAGTTTGATGTGATTCCAAAGGCTGTGAAAATGAATATCATTCATAATAACATAAAGGAATCCTTATAAAAAGCCCATAAGACATATGAGAAGTCTTATAACACAAGAAGCAAAGGCGTAAATTATGCAGTTGGACAAACCGTGTACATACGCAACTTTATTTTGAGCGATGCTACTAAATCCCGAAATGCGAAATTTTGCCCAAAATTTATTAGAGCCAAAATAAAGAAAATCATTGGCAACAACTTATACGAGCTCGAAGACAATAGAGGAAATACGCTAGGAACTTTTCACGCGAAAGATATTAGAAAGTAGATATTGGCCAGGTCAGTACAGGACAAGCACAGATAAAAACTTATCTTCGGATGTAAATCCTCTATCAGGGATGTATCCACTCTTCACGAAATCTGTTTCCTTTCCATTTTCATTCGTGTGCCCTTGCGAAACTGAAAAGTTTTGTGGGAGATCTTCCGGAAAAAAAAAAATAAAAATTATAGAAACAATTTTTTTGTAAAGAAACTAGCACATAAGACGACCACCCTGTAATAACTTTCACATACCGAATTCCAAGCGAGAATCGTTCCGTCTAGTTCTAAGACGTCAAATCGCAGGAAGTAGTTTTTTTTCCGCGTGGCTATCCGAGCGATTGAGAGTTTGACGAAGGGCTTTGTCTTTCTTTTTCTTTTTGGTCGTCAACGTGGTGGTCTGGCCTCTCCCGAGGTGTATTGGATTTTTTTGTAAAGTATTGCAAGTAGTACAACTCAAAGTTGTCCCAAAAAAAAAAATAAATAAAAATAAAAACAAAGCGAAATATAATCTATTAATGAGCCACGATCTATCGGAGAAGAGCAGAACACATTACGCGCTGTAATCCCTCTTGCCAGAGTATTGGATAAGGTGACACAGTCAGAAGTTTCGCACCAGGGGTGAGAACTTCAAAACTTTGCTCGAAATTCTCCCATACAACCCAACATCGACTAAAGCCACAGCGACAAGGGGGCAAGTCCACTGTCTCCTCGAAGCATTTGTTTTTTTGGCGACGTTAGCAGAAGAGAGCGTCCGAACGGCCGCGCAGTGAATTAGCTATCTAACACCCGCTGACCAGGACCAGCACAGCTATTATAGAGCGCTGATAGATATCCCCACCACTAAGCCGTGCTCCGCAGATCTCTAAAACAACCGCAACATCACTCTCATATCTCGGCGATAAAAATGTGGTGAATTACATGAGACACTAACGACGTGATAAGCAAACCAAATATCTGCCGCGAATACCATCAGTCAGTGGCAATTGACCACAGAAGTCGATCCACTTCATCAGCAGCGAACGCCATCATCTACCCGCTGCCACCCCGATTTCATCCCGCCATCGTACCGACCATCAGAAGACAGCACTCAGTGTCAGCTACCAACATCAAGAAAAAGAGTCAGCAGTTCATGTGTCCCGTTCCCGGAAAAAAAATAATGTATTATGTAAATAAAGAAAAGACTAACTGTCAGTTGCATGTACCTGTGCATGATTGATTATATTAAAAGCTAAGTATTTTGTTCCAATTATTAGAATTATTGTAAAGTTCGTGCAATCACAAATTTTCCATTTCTTTTAATTAGTGAATTTAGATACTCGTATCATCCCGACATTCACTGTATGCTGTGCACAGGATTCATTGGAGAGAACCTTCCGCAAATCTACGAACAAGTAATTGCATAAAAAAAAAATGCATGAGTATCGGTAAGTCCATAACATTTGTTATTGAACGAACTTCAGATTTTTTTTTGCATTCAAGTGCAACCTGAAATTAGTTAAAGAACTTTTAATTTAGATTTTTATTGACAAATTAAACATATTTTAAAATTTGATGTACCTACTTAATTTAAAAGAATTGAACGTTGTCTATATCTTAAATTTAGACTACCTATTACTTTAGCTTAACGAATTTTTGCACCTACAATTTTTAGATTTAATTTGAACTACTTAACTAGAGCTATTGAAATTCGAATAATCTCAATTTATCCCTAAAGAAAATAATTGTAATAAATGAAATTAACCTCACTAAGCATGAGGTATAATACTATTAAATTCGAGCAAGTTAATGAAATAATACAGATAAATTTAATGAATTGAGACTTAGATAATTTATAGAAACATATTAGAATTACATGCACTGACAATAACCTATAGATTGTAAGATACTTTTTCCTTTATTTTAATAAAATGTGTCACTGGTTGAGTTCAAAATGAAAGGCCATGGTTTTAGTATTGAACAATGTTTTCTTTGGCAATGATTAATGAATAGTCATTAGTAGTGCGATAGGGTAGTGCAATGAAGGTGGTGAAGTGCATCGATGACGTAAGCCTGTCTTAAAGATAGCTTGCGTATTTGATTAGGGGCTATTGCAGGGAATGAGGCGATGTGATAGCCATGGATGTTCTCAACCTCTTCAAGGTTATCAGAATGTGGGAGGGTTTCGCCAAGGGAACCAACAATATCTTCGGTACCCCAATATTGTCTTTCGGTTTCAGTTGCTAGAATTTCATCGCGTATTAGGTACATACATATATGGTACGTTTGTTTGTTTTTATTGATTTGTTGCCTCTCCGTTTTAAGTTTTGTAAGGCATGAATAAAAAGTTAACGTCGGTCCGGGATGAAGTGCAAGATCCCACGCCTCCGTCGAGCTACTGTCGCGCAATATGCAAGCATGCCTGCCCGCACTTCCTCGCCAGGACAACCCACCTTACAACCCACTGATTTCTTTACAAATTCCTGTGATTGTAGAGATCAGTGGGATTGCATGAGATCGCACATTTGTGAGGTGGGAACAGCTGCTACGTTACAAAATTTAACATATTAGTAGATACAAATATGTAGAAGTTATCTTTTTTAACTTACTTATTCACAAATGTAACACCGACAAATCTAAGTTAAGCAAATTAGCGTTAGAAGATAGGGAGAGATGCCAATGCACGTTGGTTTTCAATGTGTGTAGATTATAATGGGCAGGAAAAAAGGAGCGGCGAAGAGCATTCCACATTCGTGTTGTACGGCTAAGGAAAGATTCCTTGTATTTCACTGTACGTCAAAATACAGGCTTAAGGGTCAACTGATGCGCATTTCTTGCACAGCGGGTATTGCGGTTGAAATGTTCTAGGCGTGGAATGCAACTATCTACATGTAATCGACATTGTTACAATTTTTTTTCCTGATTTAACGAGTACCTTTAGAATGGTAAATGAAAAAATTGATTCGAATCCAATTATTATATAAGCCAGAAAGTTATCGTACGGCCCAGTCGTGCACTTAATTTTCGATATATGTAATTCCAATTTGGCTTCACTAAATCTGCGAAGAAAATTATTATTAAAATAAATAATTGCATTCTCTCGGTTTTCTCGAAGAAGTGCGACAGGCTCAGTTGAAACTGTCATGTTCGAAGGGGAAGGGGGCATCCATCCGCGAAAGTGGGGCAGACATAAAAACTCCTGGTTCACACAAATACAGCTACAACAGCATTTGAATGGCATCATTGACGAAGTTGTTGGAAATCGGTTTATTTTTTTTATGTCACAACGGCGAACCCCACAGGCGGACCAGCAGGGATGCAGTGAAAAGGGAGGCTTTTGATCAACACCTTGTCATACATTCCGATAATGAAATCAAAAACGAAATCAAAACGGGATGTACTATAGATTACTTCGCAGACGTTAACGTCGCCACTTTGTTGTACAAACAATTTATTTTCAGGGACATAATTTACTTGCGAAAATTCGACATTTTTTGTATTATGGATTGCTTAGAACTAGAAAATATAAAAAAATGAATCATGTGTTGAAACTCCCCATTAATAATTGTCCGCTTCCTTTTGCAAACATTTCGGGCTAAAATATAAAACGTACCCTGAAGAAGAATTGTGCAGATTTCTTCCGTTTTCTTGATAATTATTTTTCATCATAAAAATGAGGTAGATTTTTGGAAGAATTAAAAAAAAAAAAACAGACACATTTTCATTTCAACTTCTCTCCGGGTAATGGAACGTTATCTATCATTAAGTTTATCTTTCAGCTTTTTAAAGTACTCTCCGGCACCATTTACAGGAAAAAAAACAACACATTATCTGAAATTTGAAATATCGTAGACCACTTTTTCCATGTATTTTGACATACGTTCTCTTCATTGGAATATAAAGTAAAATAGTCCATCAGACATCTTTTTCTCTATAATAGACAACGCAAGAAGCATTTAACGCAAAGCAACCCTTCGCAGATGCGGCCGGCTGATTTCGTGATTTCATCTTTACACATGGCTTTGTCTGTGAAATACAGCGAGACCGATAGCAGGCCCCCTGTGCTCTAAACTATCTTCTGCATTTCAATGGACATGATCGCCCTCTTTTTCCGAGACACACAAATACAAAAAGAAAACCGGCACACAAAAAAGAATACCATCAGCTGCAAAGGAAAACCTCTCCAAAAAATAATGGATGTGTACTTGTACACATGCACAAGTGTACACCATCGCGTCACACATTAATTCATCGTAATCATAAACCATAACTCTGGGTAGACCTTAAACATCCCCTCCTTCTTCCTCTCCCCCAAGTCGCATACAAGTTCCATTCACAAGTGGGCTAACATTAGAACGTTGTTTACAATCTTTTGGAGTCGGACGACGACGAACGCTCGCAAAACTCATACCCCACATGGTCTTACGTAGCTATACGTCCTAGTAGAATGTACGAGCATGGGTTGGCCCTTTTCTCCGACTTTGTTTATTTTTCTTAGGAAAATGTTTCTGTTATGTCTGCGGGAAAATATTTACTTCAATTTGTCTCAAAAAGGCCTTAAAAAAGAAAGATTCACAAAATAAACCTAAAAACAACAAATTCCATAAAAAATGTAATAAATTTTAATTTTCTTTCAACTCTCTTTTGTTCTTTCGTTACAGCGATGCAGATGCAGTACCATCAAGTACAGATACTTTTTATGGCAACATTTGTGTCCAGCAACATACATACTGGAGCTCTTGTCTTATCGTCTAGCAACATCGTAAAGTGATTTCCCTCATTTGGATGCAATTTATTACTTGCAGCCTTTGCGTCGTGCTTAATATTTTTGAGAAAAACGTCAGAAGAGTCAAATGATAAATGATTGTGTGTGAAAAGCGGAAGAAGAAAATAATCAAAAACAACGGCAAACTATAAAGACTGTGTAATATGTGATGGAACCGCCGCCGCCGCTCTACGGGTATTGCATGCAACTTATTATGTCACACCGCGCGATTAGACAACGTAAATGTGACTAGAAAAGTGTTAAAAATAAAAATTTAATTTGAATTGCGTGCGTGAGAAACCAACAAAAAAAGTGAACCATTTTAATTTTTCTGTAGAAAGTCATTATTAATCTTGCAGTGAAAAATAAAATAAAAAAAAAGATAAATAGTGAAGTGTTGGAAATATAAAGTGCATCTAGCTGTTTTTTTTTTAATTTTTTTCGTTTTTTTGACGCGTCTATCATTTTTTTCGTTTTTTAAAGTTCGTCGGTCTTCATCGTGTCGGGTTCAAAGTTTTCAAGTGTTGAAAAGTTTTAAAAAATCAATCTGTTCTTCGGCCCATATATTCTGGGAATGGAATGAAGAAGACGCCGCATTTGTGAAAATCATTATTATTTTTTTGTTTTTATTAATTGTCAGTGTGAATCATGATTGCAGGATTTAAGAAGAAATGGTGTCGAAAGTAAGTTTCATATTTTTAATAAATTTATTTAAAAAAAAATAAATATTTTGAGAATTATCAAAAAAAAGAAAATTATCTCGTGGAGAACTTGTACCCTCGTAGATAATCAGATCAATCGCTACAGTAATGGTTAAGCCTCCTCTTTAATAAGGTAATCCATTTGGAGAAGCTTCCGAAGAACCCAAAATATATAAGGTCCAACCCTACCTCAAAGGACTTTATTGTTTTTTTTTTGGCAGATAAGATATGATTATGTTTTTTTCTTTATTTGTTTGCTAGGGCAACCAGTGTGATAACTCCCTCTTTCCTATAACAGGCCTGCCTCGCAGCTTCGTATTGTTTCACAAGCATTTGAATTCCTTCTATCCTTTGATCCAGGAGTTGTTCCGGTGTAAATCTACCGGTCCTCTTTCTATAAAACATAATGACAAATGTTGTTATCAGGATTATTAGTTACACTTATCCCAGACTGGATATGATCGTAACTTTGGTCTGTAGGGATTCCAACAAGTTTATGTTGTCCAATTGTAATTGGTCATCGAAATAAGTAAAATACTGTACGATGTCATATTTGTCGATCGAGTATGTCTTCAAATAATCAAGCGTGTTGGGCTTTCGTACACTTTATCATCTATAGTTGTATTGTTCTCAAAATTCACTGGGTAGATGCCATTTAAAATTTCGCAATCCACGATGTGCTTTCCAGTTGGATTTCTTTGGTTAAGATTTTTTTCTTTAATTTTGTTACAAACTGTTCTTTGATTATGAAGTTACTCAGAAGAAAATGTCTGATTCTTGCTAATTTCAAAAAATGTTTATTTAAGTTCTTTCTTTCACGTTTTTACATTAACCAAATTACTGCTACAATTGATGATTTCTTTACTCAAAATTAATTTTCCATCTTACATATTTTGTTATGGGCCTATTTTCGTATAATTTACGAAACTTATAATAAAAAATACAAACCCTTAAATTAAAAACAAAACAAACAAACCGGAAGACCATACCTAATTTGAACTTAACATATCAGACATTTTTTAGTATGTCTTATCATTGTTCACTCTTCTTGCTATCACAGTTTAATTAACACATTTAAATAATTTTTGTATATATTTTGTTAAATGATAATTAAAGCTTTTCCTCTTCCAAACGTTGGGTCGAACGCAGTCGCGTATTCCGTGATGGAATACCGCCTTTTAATTTATCTACTTCATTTCTCTATTAAGCTTCCTGTTCTAGGAAGGTTTTTTGAATTAATTTATTATTATCTATAAGTGCTTTCGCAATTATATCATCAACTGTTTGTTGGCTTAAGCCGATACTTGTACCGAAATGCATTTCAATTTTATTCCTAATTTCTGATTCTATTGGATCCATTTGATATAGCTTAGGGCCTCTATTCTTAATTCTTTCCATGGCATAAAACATTTCTAAAAAATGAATAATTTCGAACAAAAAAATGTTGTCCGTGTTAAAATCTGGATACCTCATTTGTTTTCAAAGCTGGTGATCTTGATGAATTTGTATTGCTTATAATTTTTTAATTGGCATCCCCAATTTACAAGTTTGCTTCGACTTCCAATCATAGAAAAACTTTTATATCTTAAAATACTGACTACAAAACAAACTTATCACTATCTGTTATGTGGCGTTTATGACATATGAACGTCAGCATTGTGAATGCCACCTTGGTGGCTTCCTGTTTATACCCTATTCTAGGGGTATATTAATTTTGACGCATAGTTTGTAACATACCTTAATATTGCCCGTAGACCCCTAAAAGTTACTATATTTATGATCAGCATCGATAGTAATGTCGATCTAGCCATGTCCGTCCGTCCGTCCGTCCGTCGGCAAAAATTAGGCCTTTAAACTGGACCTAGAGAGCTGAAATTTTAACCATATACTCTCTAGGGTCCCGAAATAATCAAGTTTAAGAATTTTTGAAATCCGCCCACAGACACGCCCACAAACTCAAAAAAACAAAATTTTGGAAAAAATCGAATTTTGAGCTAGAGAGCTGAAATTTTTTATATATGATCTATGGCCCATAAAACTGATTGGGACATAAAATTTTCAAAATCCGCCCACTGACACGCCCACAATTAAATAAAACAAATTTTGGGAAAAATTGAATTTTGAGCTAGAAAACTGAAATTTTTTATATATGATCTTTGGCCCATAAAACTGCATGGGACATAAAATTTTCAAAATCCGCCCACTGACACGCCCACAGTTAAATAAAATATTTTTTTTGAAAAACCAAAATTTGAGCTAGGGAGCTGAAATTTTTAATATATACTCTCTAGGGGCCCTTTATGCTCATGTGTAAATATTTTCAAAATCCGCCTACTGACACGCCCACAATTTTTTTATTTTTATTTTTGAAAGTCCAAAGTTTGAGCTAGGGAGCTGAAATTTATAGTATATACTCTCTAGGTGCCCTTTATGCTCATACTTAATTTTTTTTTAAATCCGCCTACTGACACGCCCACAATTAAATAAAACAATTTTATTGAAAAACCAAAGTTTGAGCTAGGGAGCGTTTTTATTTACAAAAGCTTAGTTTTTTCAATAAAATCCTTTAAATTTTTGCCACGCCCACTTATGAGATATAGGAATAAGAATAGGGTATCCAACAGTTCGCCCAAGCGGACTGTAGCCCGCCCCTATGTTTTATAATGTTTTCGATGCACATTTTTTATGGTGTCATCGCAGCTATGTTGCTTTACGATAACGAGGTTATTTGAAGTCTTTGTCTGTTATCCGAAACACATTTTCAATGTTCTTATATTTGGCTGATAAGATATGATTAAAGTATTTTCTTTATTTGTTAGCTAGGGGAATCAGTGTGATAACTTCTATAAGTTTATAATTTATTTCGTCTTAATTTATTTCATTTGCAAGATTTTTATTCATTAATAAATTTTTATTTAAGGATGCTTCTGCAATTGCCTCAATTATCGTTCAAATCGATTGATTTAAGTCCCTTAAATTCGTTGGTTTTGTTTTATAAATTTCCTGTTCACAATAACCTTACAAGAACAAATTGTGTTTATATACATTATTGTTTAGGTCAAAATATGCCTCCTCAGACTTAAAAATGCAGCTAAAAATATATTCGTTCTTTCCCACCATTTTTTCGAAAAAGTCTGCTGGGTTGGGGAGAGTACGATAACTCAGGCGCCAAAGTTTAACGACAGATTTGTGTAGAACAGTTATTTACAAGCATTTTTTTAATATTGGAGGGGGGTCTATCTCGCCAAGGAAGGGGAGATTTAAAAAAAAAAACACTTCAAATGGAAAAAAATATTTAAAAATAACGGTAATACTTACAATTGAGTATTGCACATTTTTTTAAAGATAAAAGTCGGTTCTATCATCTTGTTTTTAAATCAAGTGATTTCCATGAATAGTTTAAAAAAAACTAATTTCAAACGCGACTCTTTTCGGTGATAAGCCCCATGTCTTGCCGAAAATGCTTTTGCACTGCCAGAAAACAGACAGCGCATTGGCAGTCTTTAGCTCAACATGTTTGGATCAAAGAAGTTTGCTATCTAGGATGACTCCCATATACTTTGCTTCATTGGAGACTGGCTGAGTCAACCCGACCAGCTTCCTCCTCCTCGTAAAGAGAACAACCTCAGTTTTAAGAGGATTGACCGAGAGCCCATTCCTAGTGCACCATTCGTCGATCGCGTTAAGGGCCGCCTGCACCTTGACAGTCGCTAGGCATGGTCCAACAGAATGCACGGCAACATCATCCGCGTACGCCTGAGCGTATATATTAGAACTGTTGAGTGCGTTCAACAGTGAGTCGACCAGCATACACCACAGCAGTGGAGACAGAACGCCGCCTTGCGGGCCGCCTCTGTTTACCCCCGCCATAACATAGCGGCCACAATCCGCTAGAAGCGACTTAGTGAACGATATTGACGGTGCCTTTTTTCGACATCGATGCTTGGCCAACAAACTGAAAGTCAAAAATAACTAGCTCTGTTTATTTTTTAGCTTTTCGAGCGTAAGCTTAGGATAACTTTTATTTCGAGGATTCGTTAAATTCTGATTGCCTCGTGGTACTATGTATATTAAATATTTTTGTCAGACAAGAGAGATTGGTGGAAGCTGCAAGTTGTAGTGAGTCTAACACGTCTTTTCTCCCGTTGGTAATAAATGCTTCATTTGCAAGAGCTATTGAGGTAACTATGCGATATTGAGTCAGAGTGCTCTGGAATATGGATTTCCTTTCAAAAAAAAAAAAAATGCGATATTGTTGGGTGCCGACTCGTAAGCTTTATATATCCCAAAGTTGAGTTAAGGTTCTTGTTAAAGTTGAGTTGAAGCTGATATGACTTTTGGGGCCGTGGGACTAGCCGAAGATAATAGGCGCTTTTCTTTGTTATATGTATCAACAACAACAACACCACCAACAACACCAACAACACCAACAACAACAACAACAACAGCAAAAACATTGTATCGACAGTAATTCTGGTGGTAGCTGTCGATAACGTCCAGAGCAGGGCTGCTTTGGATACATGCTGCAAATAAATACATACAATAATTTGTGTTGCAAACAAAAATCCATGGCTGCTCTCGATAACTCTTTAAATCAATCTTTTGCGCAACCGTGAATACAATTCACATATTAGAATAATCTAATCTTGGGGTAAAGAGTGAATGCTCCTTAAAATAAGATATTGCAATGTTTATGTATTTGTTTTTTTGCTTTGCTTTGTCAACAATGTTACGGTAATTGACCTATTCTTTCAATATGCAATCCAAAACAAAGTTAACTAGACAAATACTTGGAATACATTTCCACTTCTTTGTTATCGCCGAAATGTATGCAATACAATTACGCCCAAAAATAGCATTGCATTGATACAACATGCTGCAAGCAACTCCTTTGTGTCCAACCCTAAGAACTTAGAGCGCACTTGAAATGTTGGCAAAACTGGCTGCAACGGTGCAGCAGTAGTGTTTTCGAATACTGATTGAAAGGTTGTGTACATGAAAACTTAATCTCCCTAAGCAACTTAGATACCACCCGTGGAGACAAAACCCTACAACTGCACAAAAACTCTTCTTGCCTATCTCTCTTATTCTTTCTTATATTAAGCAGCACCGAAAAGTATGCAATGGAATTTGTCATTGCTAGGTGCTGCTTGCTGTTAAACACAAATGGCTGCGCTGTGTTCTAAGCTTCGCGGGTGGCAATGGTGCAGTAGTAGTGTATTCGCTTACGGAATGGAAGGTCGTGCGTTCGAATCCCGGCCAAGTCCATTACTTTATACCGAATACATGAAATCGTAATCTCCCTAAGTAACTTACACACCACCCGTGGAGAAAAACCCTACAACTGCACCCAAACACTTCTTTCCTATCTCTCTATTCTTTCTAATACCAAGTAGCTTACACTGTGTTCTTAGCATTATAAGGGTACTGTAACAACAGAAAAAATCCCTTTAGCGTAAGCAAATTATAAAAAAACATAGGGGCGGGCTACAGTCCGCTTGGGCGAACTGTTGGATACCCTATTCTTATTCCTATATCTCATAAGTGGGCGTGACAAAAATTTAAAGGATTTTATCGAAAAAACTAAGCTTTTGTAAATAAAAACGCTCCCTAGCTCAAACTTTGGTTTTTCAATAAAATTGTTTTATTTAATTGTGGGCGTGTCAGTAGGCGGATTCAAAAAAAATTTAAGTATGAGCATAAAGGGCACCTAGAGAGTATATACTATAAATTTCAACTCCCTAGCTCAAACTTTGGACTTTCAAAAATAAAAATAAAATAATTGTGGGCGTGTCAGTACGCGGATTTTGAAAATATTTACACATGAGCATAAAGGGCCCCTAGAGAGTATATATTAAAAATTTCAGCTCCCTAGCTCAAATTTTGGTTTTTCAAAAAAAATATTTTATTTAATTGTGGGCGTGTCAGTGGGCGGATTTTGAAAATTTTATGTCCCAAGCAGTTTTATGGGCCAAAGATCATATATAAAAAATTTCAGCTTTCTAGCTCAAAATTCAATTTTTCCCAAAATTTGTTTTATTTAATTGTGGGCGTGTCAGTGGGCGGATTTTGAAAATTTTATGTCCCAATCAGTTTTATGGGCCATAGATCATATATAAAAAATTTCAGCTCTCTAGCTCAAAATTCGATTTTTTCCAAAATTTTGTTTTTTTGAGTTTGTGGGCGTGTCTGTGGGCGGATTTCAAAAATTCGTAAACTTGATTATTTCGGGACCCTAGAGAGTATATGGTTAAAATTTCAGCTCTCTAGGTCCAGTTTAAAGGCCTAATTTTTGCCGACGGACGGACGGACGGACGGACGGACGGACATGGCTAGATCGACATTTCTATCGATGCTGATCATAAATATAGTAACTTTTAGGGGTCTACGGGCAATATTAAGGTATGTTACAAACTATGCGTCAAAATTAATATACCCCTAGAATAGGGTATAAAAAAGAATGAGGGTAACGTAACATATACAGAAATACCCCTATAGCGTAAGCTAATAATAAAAAAAGGCTTTGTATTTCGGAGTAGGTTAGCCCATATCAAAGCTATCTTATTGCTGCACTGGAACTGATATATGCGGATCAGACTTGAAAACATTTCTTGCATCGTTCATATTGTGGCCATTCCATTGAACGTTTGTCATTCACACACATTCTGATATGAAGTGAAATGACTTCAAAAACCCTTTGGTCATTCGAGCGAAATTCTGGCATTTAGTAGTGTCACTGGGTCAATTCATTACTGGTCATGCATCGATATTTGTAAATTTTATTTCGCAAAATCGACAACCACAGCCAATACATTTCTATTGCAAACTCTTAATGCAAATTAAATTTAGAAATTGCTTAACCAATACTCCCATCTGGCATGCATTTCTTTAACTCTGATAAACCTTGTTCATTGGAATTTTATATGTACTTAAGTGACAATGTTGGTTCTTCTCAATCTAGACTAATTGAGGTCTCATCTGGTGTCCCCCAAGGTAGCCACTTAGGACCTTTTTAATATTTTTATTAATGAAATTCTTTCATTGTTAAATCACTGCTAAAAACTGCTTGATGTATGCCGATGACCTAAAGATATTTATGCGTGTAAAAAATATTTTTGATTGTGAAAATCTCCAAAATGATTTAAACACAATAGCTCAATGGTGTGATCTTAATCGACTTACCTTGAACATAAATAAATGTCGTCCTTTTTCTGTGTACCATACATTAGTGCCTGTACATACTGATTATACAATTTCAGGGACCAGCCTCTCTCGAAAAACTGAAATTAAAGACCTTGGAGTGATTTTTGCCATGAAACTTGCATTTTCGTTTCACATTGATTATGTTGTCAACAAAGCGAACTCGATGTTTGGATTTCTTAAGTGAACATGTGCTGAATTTTCGAACCCATATGCTCTAAAGTCTGTCTATATATCTTTAGTAGGTACGACCTCTTCTTGAATATTGCTCTATAGTCTGGTGTCCAAAATATGCAAATTGTATAGTACGACTAGAAAGGTTACAAAAGTCCTTTACAAGGTTTGTTATAAGGCAAATGAAATGGAACCTTGATACTATGCCCTCTTATGCAACAAGATGCGCTTTAATAGGGTTAGATACCTTAGAAAAAAGGCGAAATGTTCATTGTATGCTGTTTATTCATGATGTTTTCTCTTATCGTATAGTATGTTCTGATGTACTTCAATGTTTTTTGTTGTATGCGCCAGAACGAATTCTTCGAACAAGAAACACATTTTTTTGGAGCCCTAAACATTCTTTCAATTAGGGACTTAATGAGCATTAACGAAGTGTATAAAAAAAATTAATTCTTTTTGTACTGAAATAGATTTATGTGATGATAGATCGAAATTTAAATTATCCTTATTGAATATAAATATGTCCTAAATGATAACACTACTGAATATTTTATATAATTTATGTTGAACTGTTAAAATATTTAATCCTAGTCTGTTAGAGTTAAGCTCGGTAGATGAATAAAGAATAACAATAATAATAATTTTCTTTACATTTGTGTTTCATCACCTTGGACATGGGGTAATAGATAGTAAACTGCCTTGAGCACGCAGCTATACTTTATACAGAACGCGACATATATACATATTGCGTAATAAGTTCGACACCTGTTTATTTTCTATAAATACAACGGCTGTCCCTCCCAATAGATCGGATTTCAACAACATTTTAAGACTTTTCAAAAAATCCGTTTCGCGTACGAAGAAATTTCGTAGTGTTTCGCTTAACAGAGTGCTCACGAGAGAGTAAACAAATTTCTCCATTCTGCGAATTTTAGCCCAAGATTTGTCTTTAGGTGGGCTAATTTATGAAACCTCTCATTCCCTGCAAGTTGTTTTCGTTTTTATAGCTGGGTCGTATATTTGGCTATTTTATTCTCTCTCGGTCATTTATATGTTTGGGGCGTTCTAAAAGCGGACAACTATTGGTATTTAAAAATGTAAAAAGCTACGAATTTTGGTGCAATAAGTGCTCTAGTAGATAAGTTTGACAAGGAAGAATTGGCAAATAGCTTCCATATGAATTTTCGCTCCTTACACGTTTGCAAAGACTAATAAAATCTATGTGGCCGCAGAAGTTAGTGTGTTGGACTACTAATCTAAAGGGCTCAGGAACAACAACAAAAAAAAAATTGTCCGCTTTTAAAACGTCAAAAAACGGTCATTCAAAACCGAGAGAGAATAAAATAACCAAAGATACGACCCAATAATCAAAACGAAAACAACTTTCAGGGATTGAGAGGTTTCATAAATTAGCCCACTCAAAGACAAATCTTGGGCTGAAATTCGCAGCATGGGGAAATTTGTTGACTTTCTCGTGAGCACTCTTTTTAAGCGAAAAGCTACAAAATGTCTGCGTACGTAAAACGGATTTTTTAAAAAGTCTTAAAATTTTTTTTAAAATCCGATCTATTGGGAGAAACAGGCCTTGTATTTTTAGAAATAAACAGGTGTCGAACTTATAACGCAATATGTATATATATATTCTGTATAAAGTATAGCTGCCTGCTCAACTCAGTTTAATCTAGTACCCGTGTCCAAGGTGATGAAACACATTTGTGAAGAAAATTGTCACTTAAGTACATATAAAATTGCAATCAACAAGGTCAATCAGAGTTAAAGAAATGTATTACAGATAGCAGTATTAAAAAATGTTCTGGACAAAAGATATACGAGTACTTTGTGAAGCAATTTCTAAATTTTATTCACATAAAGAGTTTGTAATAGAAAAGTATTGGGACCCGACAATATGGCTGTTGAATTTTTTATAAAAGTGTATGCCGTAGGGGCTGTGGTTGTCGATACTGCGGAATAAAATTAACAAATATCGATGCCTGACCAGTAATGAATTTCAGTGATTCGGTGACACTACCAAATGCAAGAGTTTTGCTCAAATGACCAAAGCGTTTTTAAAGTGATTTCACTTCATGGCAGTATATGTGTTAATGAAAAACCTTCACAGACGACATTTTGAACGATTCCAAATGACTTAATGATGCATCAAACATTTCATCAAGTCTAATCAGTGTAATAAAATATGAAAAACACACTCTAGAACTTTTCGTCCCAGTGACCGTGCGCGAGTATACGCGTTGCTTTTGTTGGCGCGAGTGTGGAAAGGTTAAGTTTGCTTCAAACTATGCATGAAAATGAGTATACCCTTAGGTATGGATTGGGGTGCAATTTTAATCCGAGTGTCCATTCATTGTATACACACAAAATATAAACCATGAGTATTAGTATTAAACAGGCACATCTTAACCGCTTCATGAGTTCAAAATTCTTGAACGTTTAGCTCTTCCTGCCTGCCTAGGATCTATGTCATTACTTGCGATGGAGTGCCACAAGGATGTAAACTTTGACCGTTTCTACACATCTTTCTAAGTGATACTTTTTTTACTTTGAAATTCATTTTTTATTCATTATTAGATATCTACTTACATACTAGACAAAAATGATTAAAGCTAACTTAAAATTAACAGGATACTTATTCTTAATTATTGGTCCTTATGCGGACGCTCTAAACTTAACTATCACATTATTGTTATTGCCTTTCGACCTGAAAACTATTTTACGAACTAATCGTACATATATATTCATCGAGAATATTTTTAAAATTCGGCATCAATATTTAAATTTTATATATTTACTAGCGGACGCTGCCCAAATGGTACTTTGTCTACTTTGATGACGATCGTAGGTATAGTAGTCGTTTTGCAGCCTGTTTGAAGCAGCGTGCGTTTATTTGCTGCTACTCATCACCCATGAAGTAGATTTGCAGAAATTTTGAATCGGTATCAGCCATCGGCATTAAAGAACCAATTTGATGATACACTTGGTCCTGAATCTTAAACGTTGATTGAAAATTGCGACCATCCTCATTCTGAACGATTTTTGTTGCTCCAAATGATGTCATTTGAAAGCACGAATTGAATTTGCGAATTTTACGCAAAAACAATTTAGATTGAGATGTATCTCCAGCCAATAGTGCTTTCAATGGTTCTGGCGGCGAATTCAATGGCGGCAATACAACTTTTCCAGACGCGCACCGGCCGATTCACCTTTGTATTTGAGTGCATGACAGTGTTGGCATTGTTTGTTCATAGCACCGATTACAATTTGTGAATGTGATGAATAGTCGATGTCCGACTCATATTTAGTGATGCGCGTGTGAATGCGCGATACACTTGCAAACGCTGTTGTTCACGTGTTCTGAATGTGTCGGTGACTCGTTGACGGGCCAGTCTTTGTCTCAATGCATTAGCTTGGAGGCGTTCGTTGCGTTGCTCTTGACTTTCATTAACACGTGTGATTGCAGCCTGGTTTCTTAAATTTTCATTCTCCGTCAATTGATCTTCTGCCGATCTATTTTACCGTATATAATTAATTTTTACCTTAAATCAACTTTTAAAACGCGATCAAACTGTTGAAGCGATGCACAAAATCCAAAAGCAGCACTAATGACAAACTTATTACATTAACCTGAAATTCTCGATTCACTCAATTCACTTTTGTAATACAAATCAACGCCACCTTAATTCTCGATTCACTCAATTCACTTTGTAATAAAAAATCAATTGTGTAAAATGCGAAAAATGCGAATAAATCGATTTTCCGGAATTAAATATCGATATTTTGATATATCGATATTTTGATATATCGATATTTTTTACCGAAGCCTACGTTGCAGCCCTTTCATTGCGCTCCCCGGAATATGCAGTGCGGCAATTTTAAATACCTAGATGCCGACGGAAGCGCCATCTGCCATCTGATTTGTGAATCTAAACCATCCAGGGCGCCACCCAAACGCATACAAAAAAAATCATTCAAATCGGTCCAGCCGTTTAGTAGTAGTATACGTACAGTAGAATTATATTATATATAAAGGTTATATAAAATAAATTTAAAATAAATTAAAAACTACCTATTCTACTTACTTAAATTATTTAACGTATTCTAACCCTTTCTAAGTGGTATTTGTGTGGTAATGACCGTGCAGTTAGGCTGCCAGGCGTCCGTTTACATGTTCCTACTTCCGTCAATTTGCATTGAATGGTTGAATGAACAACAACAACAACAACTTGTGATTGCTGGCACGCGAAATGCAAGATCTCTCTGAATTCGGTCGGGAGGCTGAATTCACTTAGACTTGTCTGGGTCCCGGGTCATAACGGGATAACGGGAAATGAGATCTCCGATGAACTTGCTAGACAGGGCTCAGAGGGGGACTCCTCAGTACCTGATCCAGCGATTTGTCTGCCTGCGTCCTCGGTCAGGGCTTCCATTGACGGTTGGGTTTCATATGAACACAATCGCCGTTGGCATGACTCTCCAGGGTGCAGACAGACTAAGCAAATTCTCCCCGACGTCTGTAGGAAATCCGCGGCATTCTTGTTGTTTCTCATCAGAAAAGACTGCAGATAGACTACTGGCGTTCTTACGGGACACTACGCTTTTGCCAAACACCTTAAGGTGCTAGGCCTAAGCGATACCACCAACTGCGAAGCCTGTGCAGAAAGCGACGACACTGCGGAACATTTCCTCTGTGATTGTCCTGCTTTTGCTCGTATCAGGTGGCAGGTATTTCGTCACGCGAATGGGGGGCTTGAAATAAGGGCTGTTATTACAGCGGTGTTGCACGAATTGCCACAGCCAATGATTAAACTCCTTTTTTTGATGCTGATCACAGGGACTCGAACGAAAACCAGCATCTTCTCAGAAACTCGAGGCACCCTGCGCACTTCGCCATCGAGGCAACAAGTTTAGCTCTCCCTAAATGGGGTTTAATTGTTTACTGATTGTAATAAACAGATCAAAGTTTTTCTAACCGCTCACGACTGTGGTATAAGTTCATTCGGTTGCTTTTCATTTACTTTTCATTCAAAGCCAAGTGAAGTTAACGCCCTGTAGCCTTAGGGGATCGGCTGTAAACTTCGTCGAAGTGAGTATTAGTGTCTCAGCGCAACCCATGACCTTTGTCTGTCGAATTGGCATTTTATTTTTTTAGTTCGAATTATATCAAAGTAAAATGCAGTAAAATGGGAGGACTATAATCCTTTAATCGCCGTTAAGGAAGAAGAAGTGTCAACTGGATCTATCAAGCCGCAGGCGAAATAGTAGCGTTATGCACACTATTTTCCAAGGCGGTGTCATTTGTCGGTGTGTAAAATAAAACAGACCAACGATAATATCTGTGTGAACTACCATAGGACAATTTAACAACTCAAGAAAAAAATGTGATTCTCGTTTAATCAAGCAGATAGTACAAGTGATTATGGTATCTGTTCTCTGCCTTAGTAATGACGCACCATACGAACCAATAAGAACTCACTGAGTGATCTGCGTTTATTAAATTCATATTCAAATCACTTCTGGTGCCTTTAAGTCTGTGCTCATTTTCTGTCGTTCGCTCTCCACTACTATTGGAAAACCATGGCCATTGGGAGATTGTCAGAGACATTTATATGCCTAAAAATATCGCACAACACCCTTATAGTGGCGGCTTTCGTTCGGCAGCTCACCCAGACCTTGAGTGATAGAACTCTCGTTGGTCGTGCAAACAATTTTGCAATCCACTATAGATATCTGTAGCTGCTCGAATCCCCAGCTGAATGTGGAAAACTATTTTAATATTCTAAACATATAGTCACGCGACTCCCCTACTGTGTCTTGCTGCATTCATTCTTTATTTTCTTTGTGGAGTGTCACTGACAGCGATACTTGCTAATACTACTTTGATTTTTTTTGTCCGTTCTCCTCTCCGCTTCCTTTGTGGCTGTTTTTTTTTTTCGTTTCTTGTCATGTAATCTGACTGTTAAAACAAAAGAAAAACAAATCAACTGTGCACTATCTGTGGAATTTTAAGGAATCGTAGTTGCAGATAAAAACATTCGACACGACAAGACAAGGCTGAAATGCGAAGGAGTGAGCTGCGAGTGTTGGTTACTTGCTCATTGCTCATTTATATTATTCTTTTGCAAATAAGCAGGCGTCTAAGCGCCCTAAGCGGTTTATGCAGACAGTATGACACCCACACCTTCCGTTCTGAACTTCCGTTCGGAGAAGTTAAAGACAGTTCCTTAACCTCACTTTGCTGGGCGCAGACACTTTTAATCTGACGTTTTTCACTTTCTCTCGCAGCGTTTCGTTTGGTATGACGTGCCAACAGAAATTCCAAGGAAAAAGGAAGCAGAAGCAAAAAGGAACTAAATTTTATCACATTTTCCTCACTAAAACTATCCGGAATGGGGGAGGGTTTTATTGCAGCAATAAAAGGTTTTTTTTCCATTAATTTCCTCTTCTTGCTTTTTGCGCGCGTTCTCTTGGTACCTCCTCCCACATTCGCATGTAAGTGGGGTCATAAATGTCACACAAAGCTGCCGGATTGGATTGGAGATAGATGTAGATCTGGGGGTGCTACTATAGGCAGCCATAAACCATCGGCGGCGGCGGCGGCAATCCACTTAAGCTCTAGTTCTGCTAGAGATAAATATAAGGAGAATAGATAAACGGGCTTCTCACTGTCAAATTCGGTGATGGGGGTAGCGATAGAAAACTATCCCCGCAATGACATGCAACAACAATAAAACTAAACTTGTAATTAAAATGTTTCCAGAAGGGGAGCGACTGCCACAGACTGTGAGGCTACAATCCACAACTGGAAACCGGGTTCATGTCCTGCTTTAATTCAGGCTGTTGTATGGAATTATGTACGGTACATGTGTTTGCTAGATGCATATCCATCGGGTGCTATAATTAGTCGGCATTATGTTCCGACTTTTTAGTGTTGTGTTGTGTTACTTGAATAGTTTTCTAGGGATGATGTGGTGTTGGGGCAGGAAGAGACCGATATAACCAAAATGCGCAGATAGTAGACCCAGCTAGACACTTCGGTGCGACGGTACTGGAGAGTTTGTTACGAGCGGAATTAGTGGTGATATCTTGGCTTTTAAAGATGACAATCTGAAGAATTTTCACACATTTCCTTGGCATGGTGGATGGGTTTCGGAGTGTTGACGACGGCACGATATACGGGAGGATGATGTGAACAAATCTCATTTGGCATTCATTACGGGCTACCATGGAAGGGGTATCGGTTTTGTGCCCGTTGAAGTAGAGCCTGTGCGGCGGAGCATGTAATAACCACATTATATCAAATTTCAATGTGTGTACGATTTGTAATTTTAGTATTGGATTGGATTGGAGTTGTGAGATAATTCTGGCATCGAAATGATAAGATCGACGAAATACGGAATGGGTGTGTGCGAGGATAATACTAAAAGGAATCATGAACAAAGTTCGTTTTGCTTGCCCCAATTTTGTTTCAGTTCAGTTGAGAAGTAGGAATAGTCGGGTGAAGTGATGTGGTACCTGAATCTAACTTTTAATAGCCAGTGTTCAATTACTCGCAAGTCCTAGAGTCATTCGCTTATTTGCGTTATTTACACCAAAAGTTGGTTCAGATGACTACTCCGTCGCTAGGAACTTAAGTTCTTTATATCTAACATCCTTTCTGTTGAAAAGCATATAAATGTTGGTTAAGTTGTGAGTGCGCAAAGTGTTTTTGAAGCTATGTCATTTTGGTAAAATGCAACATGCTTTCCAGCGACCAATGCAGTATGCTGGCCACAATTGGGGATCACAGTTGATATCTAGTGATGGTGGTGAACAGAGGTGGCGGTGTTTACCAACTATTATCGTGCATGATAGTCGAGTGTGCTAAGCACGCTAAACGCTTCTGATGTCTACACGCAGGCCTTTGCTGAGGATGTCACTGTTGATACTGTCGGATCATGTTTAGTAAACGTTTGTGCAAAAGCGCAGAGAGCACTGGACATGATCGATGATTGATTTACCAGAAATGTCCCTTCATTAAAAATGAAGTTGTTCTCTTCACTAGAAGGACAAAGTTGACTGGTCTGACTCAGCTGTACTTAATGGCAATTAACAACAGCTATCAAGGGAAGCTAAATACTCGTATCGAAATATCGAAAGCAAGCGCCTTTGGACCATGCATGTGAACACGAAGACATCGAAGCCAATCCTATCATGTGCATCGTTTTTTTAATTGAATAAGTTCTTACAGAAATACGATTTTGTTATTTATACCAAACTTCGAAGAATGGTACACTGGCGATCAAAAGGATGAGGCCATACATTTTGCAATCGATTTTCAGTCTTTATACCTGTTGGAAATTGTACCTATACCCGGAAACTTTTACAACATGTGAACAGGTAGGGTAGGGCGGGGCTAGTTGGGCCACTTTCCACTTGAAGTCTCATAAATATCAAACTAATCGTAATAGAACTATGAAGCTAGGATCAATGGAAAGTATGGGTATCTGGGTTCTTAATTAAATTCTGAAAAATTGTAAATATGTAATGGCAGATGTATAATATTGTCTGAAATGCACAAAGTCCAAGCGGCCCATCTGCCCCACTAAAGGGGCCAGTTCGGCCAGTGCGTGGGGTAAGTTGAACCAAGCGCTCCTTTTGCCTTTCGCTGCAACTATTTTGCCTGGTTTGCATACGGTGGATACACCAGTCTCATCAATGTTCCATATGTTTGAAGCACTGAACTTGTTTCTTTACATAGCCTCACATAATTTGTCAAAAAAGCTATCCACGTTAGTTTTGTTGAAAGAGGTGGCTCTGCCCATACTGGTAGCTTCCGGCTTCCTAATTGATAGTTGGTGGTTCCTTTTAAGAAACCCCGTAAGCCAATCTTTACCAGCGATCTTGTTTTCATTCCAGACGTCAGGAAATCGTATTTCGAATTTTATTGCACATTTGTAGGGAAGCGTGCGAACATTCTTTGGCGTTAAGCCTATGGAAGATGCTTTTATTAAATTTTCCTTTAACAAAATTTCTTGTTGCCCATCGAAAACTAGCCTTGGCGCTATGTAACCCATACAAGGATTTTCTTGTGACTCTGTTTTCTGAATATATTTTTTAAGTGCTGTTCTTGGTATTCCAAATTCAGACGCTGCTACTCGTATAGATTTTTCTTTAGCCAAGACAGATTTTGCATCTGTATTTAACTCCTCTTGACAAGCAGCAGCTCTCTCAGTTTTTCGCTTGTACTCGTATGTACGCATTCTGGAACAAGCAATAACGAGCAAAAATTACAATACTTTAGAAAGCACATGTATTTTTTTAATTCAGGGGGGCAAGTTGGTTCACCTGGCTCAACTTACCCCACATCTAGTTTGATGAACATATTGCATCATAATTCAAAATTACTCAAAACAGCTCAATTTTTCAAACGGAATACTTTAATAGAATAACATGATTTATACAAAAATTGTACCTGAATGTATATTTTGCACCTTTTTTTTATTTTTTCACTTCAATAACAAAAAATTGCATGTGGTTCCCCATCTGCTGATACAATTCAACTGAGACCGGTTTGCAAGTGTTGCTAAGTGTGCACATTTCATTCATGCATGATCTTGTTCGTGTCATACTTGCGGTTCTTCAGTAATTCGCTTGGCCCAACTTGCCCCGTGGTCCAACTAGCCCCGCCCTACCCTACATATTTTCCCAACAGTAAGTCATACAATTAAAGGGTAAACAAGAAACGACCGCTGGAATGTCCCGAGAACAAAAAACGAACTACTTGAAAAGCGTATATGTAAAAAGATGCGCCACTAGGATGAGGCCGCATGCGAAATCTTCGAAAGAAAGGAAAAAATTAATAAAATGTTTACATTTTATGGTTTAAAAACATTTATTTATTATGTTTTTTACATAATAATGATTATGGCCGCCATTTTTCGATATGACCTCTAAAAGACGGTTTGGAATAGAATCCTACACAGTTTTTTTTTTTTAAATAATTAAGAGAAGTTCGGGCCCAGGCATCCCGAATAGCTTTGATTAAAGTGTCCTTGTCTTCAAATTGTCTGCCCCCTTCATACACTTTACGAAATAACCATGCCCAAACATTTTCGATTATGTTTAAGTCCGGTGAATAGGGCGGCCATGGCAAAAGGTCCACATCTTCTGATTGAATCCAGCTTCTAAAAACCCTGGAAATGTGGACCCAAGACAGGGGTCCGAAAATGTTTTTCACTTTTGGAAATGACCGTTCCAGTAATAGTTGCTTCCGTTCATTGTTGTGGACAAAAACTGCAACTCGATTGTGCCATAGTGGGTAATAGCTCCTCACACCATTACACCTCATGTACGCCTGTGATGTCTTGCCAAAATAAGCTCCTCCTTTCTTAGATCATGGAAAAAAAAGTTGTAACCATCGGAACCGTCAAGGTTTAACTTTTTTCATCCAAAAAGACAACATCCATTCACTGCTCCAAGCGACATGTTCTCTTGAAAAATGCATTCGATGCTCCTTGTGTACTTGCCTCAACACAGGTTTCTTTTCAAGTTTTCGTCTCTGTATAGTACCACTTTTTCGTTATATCCTTTGGACCGTTGCTATGCTGGCTGATACACCGCTGCTGGCCCTTAATTTAGTCCCTGGTAGAGAAGAATTTGAGGCAAGACGTTTTTCTCGCAATGTTGTTGCTTCTGCCGTCCTTTTTTCCCAGAGTGTTGTGGATCCGCAAGATAACTGTTTACAACAGTCTTACTTCTATTTAGCCTCCTTACAATTTCTTGGCCTGAGAGTCCTAACTCCTTGAAAGCATCTATTTTTTTTTTTTTTCTGTCGCTGTGAAAGTCTTTCCGGAACCCATTTTTTTTTGACTAAATAAAAACAGTTCTTTTCAACGCTTTTTTAAATATTCTCAACAAAACTTTGAAAAAAATCGATGATGTCAACTCCTGCAACGAAATATTCGCAATGGCCACAGTGGCGCATCTTTTTATACGCTTTTCAAGAAGTTCATTGATTCATTTGATCTTGGGATATTCCAGCGGTCGTTTCTTATTTACCCTTTAATTTTATGACTTACTGTTGGGAAAATATGTACCTGTTCTCAAGCAGTAAAAGTTTCTGGGTATAAAATTTCCAATAGGTAGACTGAAAATCGATTGCAAAATGTATGGCCTCATCCTTGTGATCGCCAGTGTATGTCGATTAATTTTGGTGTGTGGAAAAATATAGAAGAATGGCACTTTTAAAAATGGAATAATTCCATATGGCTCTTTTAAATATGTGAGGGTAAGGAATTCCACAGTCTCATAACGTGAAAAAAAAACTATCGCGAAGAATTGAGAAAATTGCAGCGATAGGGTATTAAATTGGTGATTCGGGTCGAGCGAGTAAAATTAGGCCTGTTATACAAATAAGACGGACTTTGATTAGTAATAATTTTATGTAAGAATATACAGTTTCTGGCGTTGATATACTGATGCAAATCATAACCTAGCAAACCCCTAGTGTATGCAGATATATGGTCACATCTACGAATGCCGTGGATGTACCGCACCTCGTTGTTGAAAGCTATTTCCAATTTACGCTGGGATAACGAGTCTTGACTACTATATACAATCTAAGCATACGTTATGAGAGGTAAGATTAGAGTAGTTACCAGCTTTCATCGTGTTTTCAGCGGAGTAAAAAATGCACTTAGCCATAACTAGCGAAGGCATCCGTAGATACGACCAACGACCACGTTGGTGTGATTGTAGCAAGACGGATTTCGATTAATTGTGTATCCAAGAGTAGTTGATTCTACAGCTTTAATTTTACTACTACATATTTAGATTCAAATCAGATAGAAGATTGAGTTTACATTTTTTCTTGGATATTATGGAATAATCTGACATTTTGATCGGTTTATGAGTAATGCAGAAGAGAATTGGTCCCAATATTGAGCGTAGTGGCACACCTTGTTTAATCTCCATTAGGGATGAACAATTATCACTTGAAATAACCCTTTGCGACCTATCGAAAAGAAAGATGCTTATCAATGTCACTGCCCTATCACTGAATCCGAAATTGTGTTTAAGCTTCCAACACAGAATTTTATGATTTACTTTATCAAAAGCTTTCAAGAAATCCAGCAATCAAAGAAATGACACATAACCTCTATCAAAATCCTGTCTTCTTTCTTCCAGGAGATTGACCATGGCTGTGGAACAGCTGGTGTTAGCTCTAAAACCTGATTGCCGAGAATACAGTATTGATTATTGAGGGATAGTGGCGTTGTAATTTGATTTGCTATTGCTTTCTCGAAAGCCTTGGATAAGCAAGGTAAAATGCTGATCGGTCTGTAATCGGAAGGAGATGTTGGAATGGCTGTCTTAACGATAGGCAGACCTTAAGCACTATTCCAGATTGGTGTAATTATGCACCAGTTGGGTGAAATGGAAGACAATTTGCGGTAAAATAAGCTTGATAAATCATATTGGTAGCCCATCTTCACCGTTTGAATCAGACTTGATAGATGCTACTCATTGGATAATTTCTTCTTCAGTGGCTACTTCAATGTCTTGCCTTCCCGCCTAAGCAACGAGTGCAGACGGTTCTCAGCCCGATTGATATCGAATTCATTGATACTGGAATCTTCCTCTAGAAAGTAATTGTTCAATTCATCAGGATCAAGAACACATTTCCTCGAATATATTTCTGAGTCAATCAGCCATCTTCTATCGAAATTATCTCTCTGCAAAACCTCTTAAAGATGCTCCACGTTTGTTTTAAAGTTCTCTGACACTATTTTGACGAATTTAAAATTTAAAAATGTATTTCAAGTAATTCCCAATTTTTGTTTGACTAGACGATAACTAAGTACTGTATTCCATGCACGGTTACATCAGAGCTGAACAATTTTCGTCACTATCGGATTGTAATAGGGAATGAGATTTCCATGACAAATGTGGCTTTCGATAAAACTTCTATTTGTTTTCTATTCTGCGCTTTCAATTCAAGTTGATAAGCCGTGTAAGTCACCATATTGAAATTGAAATATCGCAAGGGCAATTAAACAACAACAGGAAATCGACACCATCAGCTTTTGTGGTGCTTCCTGACAAGAAATACATTAAAATTTCCCATTTCTCTGGCATTTTTTCAATTTAGAATTTGTTCACACTTTTCCTGCTCACTTTTTACTCCAAGTCGCAGTGACAGTGACGCTTAATCTACGATTGACACTGTCGGCGTTAATGCTCACATCAAATCCACTCCGCCTTCGGGTTTAACGTGTTTTCATCACTGCCATAGGCGCACGATCCCTCGCTACCGCCTGACAGAACAAACAAAACAAATGCTTAATAGCAACGCAGCGCCATATGAAGGGGGATTACTCACCTCACATTGGCGGCGTGCCACTTTAACTTGCTGGCCCTAGGTTTACAACGTAAGCACCGACATTCATAATGCGCCTGGCTTCATGTGCTGGAAACAGCACAAATTGTTTGCACAATAAAGGAAGTTAATTCACGTGCCCAGAGTACGTTAGAGCTTCTCTTCACTCAAGAAGCCTCGCCGCGCCGACAGTGACAACGTCACACATTCCGGCAGCCCATAACCAGTCATTAATATGACATCCAGATACCTTTGTATCCGGCGATACAGTAAAGTACACACAACATTCGTCTCATGCATTACGAATACCCTCGACAGAGATACGTTTTGCACGTTCTTGGAATACATGGGAGTGCGCATGTAAATTTTACAAACTGCAAACCGATACCGGGACTGGGATTTGTGGGTGGCCCACCCAGATATGGTCGTCCAGATACCGTAAATGTAAATGCGTCTGCATCTTTTTAGAATAATTTTTCATTTACATTCGTTGCGAGTTAAAGCCCATTTTTTTCTCTCTAAAGGGATCCTCGTGTAGTCCTTGTCCACTTACATCAGCGCAGTGGACAATATCAATGCTTCTCGATGGAACTTTAATTGACATTCAAATTGGTTTTTGCGACAAACAACAATGGAATGACCGACCGCGCGGCGACGACAGAGGAGAGGAGAGAAGAACCGCCAGAGTTGGCCTCTTTGGAATCACTTGGGTGGTACCAAGTTTGTTATTTATTGATAACGTAAGTCTACCAGAAAGTGGATGTTGTTCGGTATGACAATGGTCTAGATTTACCGTATTTTCCTCGGTAGCAATTATTCCGGACTAATGATTGTGTCGTTGTGGCATTGTGCACCAATTTGATTCGGTTGATTGAGTTTTTGGAATTGATCCAACAATTTAGCGCTCAGGTGGAGTTTGTGTTGAATTGGACAAGGTACAAGTAGTTATTTTATTTTAATCACTTTTGACCTTAAAGTTGTGTCTGCTTTTTAAAATTGTTTGGTTAACCATAAAGAAAAAAATTGTTGTTAAATAAGTGGTGGGCTTGGCCCAATTGAGATTTTGGACAGTTATTGTTTCTGTGAATTCGCTTTTGTTGAACAATGTGCAAATGCCAATGTATCGGAAATTGATGTAAATATCGGCACACTGGGGAAAAGTGTGCTGCAGAAATATGTATTTGCCTAGATGTGTATTTAATTGGAAAATTATAGTCAAATTCGTAGAAAACTTTCCCGCGTAGGGTCCATTTTGAATACAGAATGTAGATTCAATTTGAGTATGAACCAGGGAAGTCAAAGCAAGTTTAACGAGTTAACGAGTTCTAACTAATCTACCTTTCAATCACGATTTTATGACGGTTTATTCAATCTAGAGACAACGGTGGATCCTTTTAAATACACTGAGTTACAAAAAAGTGACGACGACGACAGGTTTTTTATTATTTTGAAACGCATAATGTCCCCGTCTTTTTGCAGTGGTTGATTTGTTTGCATCTTTTCATTTTTCTTCACGCATACATTACCAAATAAAAAAATCGCCTCTAATGATTTGTCTTGAGTTAGTAATTTATTAGTTTTTAATGATTTTTGTTGACTTAAAAGTTCAAGGCTTAGGTGATTCAGCTACTACAAAGAGTGACCCATAACTGCAGTTGAGCTATCACAGAAGTCACATCCCCTACGAGAGGCAGCTGTTAACGCTCATGGTAAGACAGCAGTTAGTTGAAAGAGATACGAAAGCTAGAAGACCTGTTCTGGTACCGAGTTGGTCGGTGTGGCTTATGCAACTCGACTGGAATCTCCATGATTTACCACGAAATAAGGAAGTGATTGCAAACGGGTCCTTTAGACCTATGAATTAAGGTTTTCCTTGCGATCACCAGATGGTTGTTATAGAGCAGTGTTTTTCAACCTTAAAATAGCAACACTCTTAGCACATGCATTTGAAATATAAAGTCTCGTTAATGTCGATCGCTACTGTATGCAGCCTGCATCTTTAAAGCGACCCGAAAAATTCGACGTAAACGAAAAAAGCGTGTATGTATTGAAAATGAACGTATCCAACAGAAAATAAAATAATGACACGTGCCCTATAGGCCGACTTGTTTCTATGTACCGTCTTGCGGTGCTATCCAAGGTATGAATCGAATTCGATCAAGAAAGTTTTAGGCCTACCATTTTCGGCGCTTGCATGTTCGGTGATCTCCCGCCGTTAGGTTAGGTTAGGTAACCAGGTAAACGGGGCAAGGGAATCCTGCGCCCGTCCCACTTAGGTCAATATAGACCCTTTGTAATACCCTGGGTGTTATGATTCCCATACTTCAGAACCAATGAAAAACCTATGCAATACCTGGAAGGCTTACAATCCATCGCGATCCATTTATGAACTTGTGCAAGTCGTTTAAAGACTTGCCAGGGAGTTCTTCTAACTCCTGGAAGAAATGTCTTTCGAGGACGTTATTTCTGATACGGCAGAGTGCAGGGCAGTGGCATCCTCTGCAGGTGGCAATGGTGCGATGGTAGTGTATTCACTAAAGTGATTGGCAGGTCGTGCGTTCGAATCCCGACCAGGGCCATGATTTTTATAAATTGAATACACACAATAAAAACTGATCTCCCTAAAACAATTTAGGCGCCACCTGTTGAGAAATAAAAAATCCCATCGCACCAAAGTTCTTTCCTATCCTTCTATTCTTTCAGTAAGTAGCACCCAAAAATAGGCAATGAATTGCTGGGAGCTACTTGCGCAACAAACTAAATGCCTGCGCTGTGGTTTTACCATTATAAGGGTACTGTGTCCCTACAGAAAAAAGAAATCCCTTTAGCGCACGCAAATTATAAAAAAAAAAAAAAAAAAAAAAAAAAAAGAGGTCATCTGTGTTGAGACCTATTTAATTGCATGGTAGCCCAGCATAATGTAATAATGCACATTATCCGGCGCATTGGAAGGTAGCTGGGGTACACCCAATCCCGAAAAAGGGTAAAGATAGGACGAACCCTGCCAATCTCCGGTCAATTAGTTTGCTTTCGAATATTGGCAAGGTCTTTGAAAAAGTTGTCAATAAAGCCCTGTTAAACTGGGTCGAGGAAAATAACGCAGTTCCGGCCAACCAGTTTGATTTCAGGGCGGGGCATGACACTATTCATGCCGCGTCGAAACTTGCAATAAATGCAAGAACCAATGCACGGGTGCTTGTCTGGTTGATTTTGAGAAGGCTTTGGACACCGTATGGTTAGAAGGACTTTTCTACAAGTTGATCAGGCGGGGGATGCACAAACCTTAGCTATATGTAATTTATTATATGCTTATGGGAAAGAAGTTCGTTGTCAAATGTGGCAACGTAGTTTCAAGCAGTCTTTGAAATTAAAAACGGTATACAGCAGTGGGCGGTGAATTCTCCGATCCTGTTTAACCTTTAGAGTACCGAGTGGGGGACTTTGGGTCCCCCACGACCACGTTTTTGTCCATATTCCGTTTAATAATAACTGTTTTTATACCCTATTCTGAGGGTATATTAATTTTGACGCATAGTTTGTAACATACCTTAATATTGCCCGTAGACCCCTAAAAGTTACTATATTTATGATCAGCATCGATAGTAATGTCGATCTAGCCATGTCCGTCCGTCCGTCGGCAAAAATTAGGCCTTTAAACTGGGCCTAGAGAGCTGAAATTTTAGCCATTTACTCTCTAGGGTCCCGAAATAATCAAGTTTACGAATTTTTGAAATCCGTCCACAAACTCAAAAAAACAAAATTTTGGAAAAAATCGAATTTTGAGCTAGAAATCTGAAATTTTTTATATATGATCTATGACTCCTAAAACTGCTCGGGATATAAAATTTTCAAAATCCGCCCACTGACACGCCCACAAAAAAATAAAACAATTTTATTGAAAAACCAAAATTTGAGCTAGGGAGCTGAAATTTATAATATGTACTCTTTAGGGGCCCCTTAAGCTCGTGTGTAAATATTTTCAAAATCCGCCTACTGACACGCCCACAATTTAAAAAAAAACTTTTTTTTTAATATCCAAAGTTTGAGCTAGGGAGCTGAAATTTATAATATATACTCTTTAGGGGCCCTTTAAGCTCGTGTGTAAATATTTTCAAAATCTGGCTACTGACACGCCCACAATTTACAAAAAAAACTTATTTTGAAAGTCCAAAGTTTGAGCTAGGGAGCTGAAATTTATAATATATACTCTCTAGGGGTCCTCTATGCTCATGTGTTAATTTTTTTGAAATCCGCTTACTGGCATAAAATAATTTTATTGAAAAACCAAAGTTTGAGCTAGGGAACGTTTTTTTTTCCAAAAGATTCGTTTTTGTTTGATAAAATCTTTTAAATGTTATATAACAGAATATGTACAGCGTTCTTAACAATTCAACCATACTTAGACTTTTGTCACGCCCACTTTTGAGGGATAGGAATAAGAATAGGGTATCCAACAGTTCGCCCAAGCGGACTGTAGCCCGGCCCTATGTTTAATTCTTTTTTTATGTAGTCGAGTTTTTTCGTATACATAATATAAATTCAGCGTGATCTTAAATTTTTTGTAGTTTTCCAAGAATAAAAGCGTAATTTACAAAGTAAAGGAGACCCCTTCGTACTTTAAGCAATTTTTTTTTTTAATTTTTTTTTACATAATTTGTAATATTCGTACATATTTTTTTTTAATGAATTTAATAAAAAAAAATCAAATTCAATTTGTTAATGTATTTATGCTACGAGTATAACCAATGATAAAATAAACTTGATAACGGTTAAAAACTGACTTTATTTGGGGGGACCTATGGTACCCCACTCCGTCTCTTAGGTCTCAAAATGTACTCGATGCTCTAAAGGTTAACATTTACACGTGTGATCTATTAAGTTTACTCAGACATGGTATAGCGTATACCGACGATTTGGTGGCACAGATCAGGTCCTTAAACCGAGAATGTTAATCTTTTGCAGCGTGACTTTGATCAAATTAAGGGATATTGCGACAACTGGAAGTTGAAAATCAACTTTCAGAAGACGGAAACAATCTTGTTCAGAATAACATCGGCTGGGGCCTCTAGGGATAACAGGAAAAACTGGAGGAAATTGGTCATTATTGGACAAAATGGGCAGCCATTGGCGGTGGGAAGCGTAGTTAGATATCTTCGTATCTGGCTTGACCAGTATCTGTATTTGCTAGGGTCAAGAAGGCTTATGCTCCGACAATGAGACTGTTTCAGAGCAGCCAACTTGTTTCCAGAATGAAGGTCATATGCTACGTGGCTCTTATAAGGCCGATATGGGTGTCCATTTTTGTTTAATATAGCGCTTAGTTATATGAAAAAGATTCGGGTTTTGGAGAGACAGTGACTTAGGGCATGTCTCCGTTTGTTTCGAAGGCCTGAATCTAACTATATTAAATACTATCCCAACAAGGTGCTATACGATAGGGCTCAGCTGCATAGTATTGACAACTTCCTCATTCAGGTGACTCGAAGGCACGCTGCAAGGGCTGATCTTTGAGGCTTACTACCCTAATGAAATGTACATAAAGAGTACGCTCCGGTCTGGTTTTATCCCACTGGAGGCATTTATCCATGCTGATGCAAAAGGGGCTGATCGGACGAGGGATGATATCCCGGTGTTATACCACCGCTACCGCAGCGCGAGAGATAAGCAGCTCATCTGAGGCAGGGACGTCGCCAATGCTCATGAGCTCCATCGTTTTAGTACCGTAATAGCGGAGAAGGATAAGTTTGATGTGGAAAAGCCATTCTCCGAAATTTGGTGTCTTGTTGAGGAGGGATGGGTCAACATGCCCTCCCAGGACGGTGCGTTACTCTAGGTAAGATCCTTTTTGTTCATAAGTTCAACTACATAAGTTAGCCAGGGCGTTTCTGGGAGCGGCCGGGCCTTTTAACTTGTGGCGGTGCTTCCAGGAGGTGACTGACGGTGTAAGGCTTCAGTCGAATCACGGCGGCGCGTGTGCTTGTTGACGACTGCCATGCGCTTGGAAAGCAATGGGGATTTTTACCACTTGTTGCGTAAGGCTGCGAGTGCTCAGAATCCTAACTAAAGTTAGAATACGTTAAGTAGTTTAAGTAAGTAGAATAGGTAGTTTGTAATTTGTTTTATTTAATGATCAATTTAAATAATGATGCGGAGTTTTATTTAATTTTCTCGATAAATATTAATGTAAAATAAGTTCGTAAAATAATTTTTAGGCCGAAAGGTAATAGTTTTATGGTTATAGGTAAGTTTAGAACGTCCGCATAAGGACTATTGCTTTAGAATAATTATCCTATTCATTTTAAGTTAGATTTACTCATTTATGTCTAGTGTATAAGTTGATATTTAATAATGAATAGAAAATAATTTAAAAGTTAAAAGTGTGTCGAAAGGTCCCCGGTTCAATTCCAGCCGGGGCCAAATACCATCTAGAATTCCACTGCCCCACCTTTTGCGAACGTCTGACAAACATCCAAGAGTATCAATTGTCATGAGAAGCTCCTCAAATTTGCCGTTCGGATTCGTCTTAAAATTGTAGGGCCTTTCCACTTCGCACAAGGAAGTGGTTGGAGAAGCTAGGTCTTAGGCCCTGTCTGGGCCGTTAATGGCTAACATTTAGATTAGATTAGATTATGTTTAGACAGGCTGAGATTTTTTGTATTTAGATAGATAGATAGATAGTTTATTCTTGCTTCATGAAATAAAAATACGTTGTCGCCCAATTTACAATATAGTTGCAAAGATTTCACATTTTTGTTTTTTGTCTTTCAACTGAATCATTATTTTATTTTTTTTTTAAAAACACAAATAAATATGAAAATTTTATGATTAATGAGGAAAATCATGAGAAAAACCTCAAATTAAAGAAAAAAAAAAAAAATAAATAAATAAAAATAATAACGATATTAAAAAGATAAAAAATATGAAAATAAATAAATAAATAAATAAATAGATAAATATAATAAATAATAAAATAAATAAATAAAATAAATAAACAAATAGATAAATATATCATAATTAATAAATAAACGAATAGTATATATTATAACAAATAAATAAATTAAAAAAATAGTATATAATTATAACAAATAAATAAATAAACAAATAGTAGATATATATTATAATAAATAAATAAATAAACAAATAAATAGATACATAAATCCAAAGGTAATTATTTGAACAGTTAAATAAATATTATTAAGTTAACAAAAACAAACAGATAAATATGAAATGAAAATATATCGGTATTTATTGAACACAAAATATTTTATTTATCACGATGAAATAAGTTGATTGACTAGCGGATTGTTGGAGATATTACATCTCAGTTTGAATGCCTCATTTAGCTTGTATATCCTGGAGGAGATCAATTCAACATTAGCTCTACCATGTAAATCTATTGTAGAATGATACCAGGGAAGATTAAGCATCATTTTTAATATTTTATTTTGGGATATTTGAAGCTTTCTAACATGGCTCTTAGCACACAATAATGGCTAATATTTATTTATTTCATTATTTCATTACAAAACAGATCAGAATAACAAGAACATTTACAACCCGACTCATCTCCTCAGCTGTAAAATTTCGTTTGAACCTCCTTACCAAAAAAAAAACAATCCCATAATACTCAAACTGCCAGAAATACAGGCATACTTAAATATTTCGCACAAAAGAACCTGTATGTGTGAAATTCGCAGGCAAGCACAGAACAATTGATTGTCAAGTAACAATACAAGAATGTAACCTTAAATGTGCACTCTCTTGTGGAAAGCACACAGCGAGTTATCAAGGTCGTGAAATATAGAAAGCCTTTAAAGCCACACGTTTTCCTACCCTTGGCAAAAAAGAAACTTCGGAACCTCAAACAACTAACAACAATGAAATCAACCAAGAAGCAAACTCCCACCAAAATGAACCCAAATCTAATTCCATCAACCGCCTACTAACATTTGCACAAGCTGTTTATACAATCATACCCAAATACCAATAAAGCACATACGCTCATCGCCAGCTAGCAATCATATTTCAAAAAAGGCCACTCAAACAAATACTGCCCAATAAGAACCAAACGAGGCGTAAAGGAACCCTAACCAAGAAACAACTCTTAACCCAAATGACGAATATGATGAATATTCCAAATTTTCTACTGACAAAAATAAATGATGTTAAGCAAATATATACTTTAAATAGTAATTTGGAATTCAAATCGCAACCTTGTGGATATCATGCTTATAACAGAATCGCACTTCACCAACAGGAGTCACCTTAAAATACGAGGGTACAATATACTCCACACAAATCAGCCGGGTGGGAAAGATCATGGTGGGACTGCAATCATAATTGAAGAAAATTTTGTATAGTATTGCAATAGTAAATGGAACGGTGCAGGCAAACAAGTCCACGGGAATTTACTCCATGGAATTTTTACTCCTGGGAATTAAAACCACCCGCCCACTTTACAAAAGGGAATCACTTGGGTTGGGAATTAACTCCACTTTGCTGTTAGAACTAAATTTTACATATTCTAGTCTTTTTTAAAAATTTAACTCATTTCGCAACGCTTTTTAATATATTTGTACTTTGAAAAACTATTTGCTAACAAAAACTGTTCTTCACAAAGCGACAACTACATGATAAAACTCTCCCAAATCACAGCACTTCAAAACGCGGCTACTTAGCAGTACTTCCTGCAAATAAATGTTTCTTTCCCACTACTTTCATTATGAGCGGCAGTAACTTACCACATCCTTGCGAGCGTATGGAAACAGCACTCTCAACACAATTGGGAGGTGGTGCGATGAACAGGCTCTTCACGAAGACTGATATGATTCTGTTCAAAACTAGAAGAAGGATACCTCATGTGAGGCTAGAATTTCGAAGGCCACTTACATTCTCTGGCAGTGCCGAAGGATGTTCAGCAGAACGGGTTACTGGCTATACACGTGCATAGTTGGGCAATACCTTATGTATGGTGCGATGGTATGCTAAGGTAGATCTCACATCCTCAAACGTCAACTGACACACAGCACCTTGCGTGCTTATTCATTAGGCGCGATTAGAGCAACTCCCACTGCTGCTGTGAAAGTGCTGCTCTGTTTACCTCCTTTGCAGTGCCTGACGGGTTCGTGGGCACACACGTATCCAGGGTAATGGAAGAGCGGATGATCTGGTCAGGAAAAGCTCATCGGTAGCCATTGGCCCACAACCATCGATAGGATGTTGCGCACCTGTTCACAAACGTGAAATGGCTGAGGCTCTATGTCAACAGCATTCCGAATTTTGGCATGACCTTGCCTTAGCAGGCTTTCGAAGAAGCTTTCCATGGTCCAAAAATCAGCAGCGCTAATTATTTGCTCGGATTGAATATCAAAGACTTAAGATCCTTGGTTGATCTCGTTACGGTTTTCAGCCCTCTTAACGAGCATCTGAAAACCATCCACGTAAGGAACTCGGGCCTATGTGAGTGTTGTCTTGAGGCGGATTCCATCGGTGAAGCTTTGCTTTCGCCAGAACCAGGCTCAACACTTTAGATAAAAAAATCATCCAGGATGATGAGTTAGGTGATATAGAGCTCGCTAGTGTCATTCGCTACTGGCAGGTTCTCCGATACTGACTCTTTATACTATATATATCTACATAAATAAATTATCTAACTTCGCGAGGGTAAAACTCGCTTGCACCGGAACCACTCTGTTTGCTCGAATGTGCGCGAGTTGTATTCGCTTAGTTCGCGCAAATAAAATCCGCTTGCACCGGAACCGCAGCCTAAAGGTCACAATCTTAAGAGAGATTTTTAGCGCTAAAACTAAAACAGCTTTAACGAAGCGTTTCAATTTATTCACTCTCCATTAGCTCTCTTTCCAAAGAGAAAACAGAAAAAGAAGAGTACACTCAGAATGAAGAAATTCGTGTATGTATTACATTCGACTCAATCCGAGCTACATACAATTCCGTGTGCGGTTTTGTGGAAACCCACCCCAAGTTCAGGTTCACTCGTATGAACATCAACCAAATAGTATCTCTCAATAATTGATTAGCAACGGCTCAATAAAAATTCCTATAGATAATTAACATACATATTTGCTACAGGTACAGACCCCGAGCAACTTAAAACCGCTACCTAAAAATGTTAATCTTTTAAAACAACAAGTAAAAAAAGGCCGTTTCCGCCCGGGATCAAACTGGTACTGGTACCGCCCGAGAGTTAGGTGAATGTGTTAACCAAATTTCAGTTTTGGATGTGAAGCTATTTAAGTTAAAAGTCGCAATGATGTAAAAACAGAGATCCTGAAAATCAGTCCTGTTTGTTCTCAACCGATGGTATCCGAAACGTACACGGAAAAATTACTCCTTATTTTCTGCATGTCTTTATAATTCCACGATTTTATACGTAGGTACTCCCGTATGTTATCGATATCCCTTTACAGTAGAGCGCAAAATTATGTTGACATCAGCAATTGGCTGATCAGAAGTTAATAATTTGTTTATCAAACTATATTTAATGTCTTACACAAATTTAAATAGTAAACCATTTGTCCATGCAGGAATGGGCAGGAATGGGCTAAATATATCACAGCAGCGCCTCCTAAAAACAGCGCTTGTCATAAAAGGTGACCAAAAAGAGAAATCGTATCTAGGATATTTTACCACTCATATGAGCATATGGACATATTTTACCACCCTGAATATCCGTGGGCAGGTACGACTGGAGATCACCGGTGTCGTTAAAGGGAGATCAAACAAGAATCAGTATTGGGGACATGCATGTGCCGAAATCGTGAAAAAAACTGAGCAGGCTAAGAAAAACTCTTCGATCACACAAATGCGAAACCATAAGTACAAATTGAGGTCGAATCGGCGAACCAAACGGGAAACAGTAGGGATGCCGTAAAGTGGGAGAGGTATGATCCCTTCAATCCTGATAATGGCTTCGCCGTTAAGGAGGAAGCAAAACCTTTTTTTCAAATTCAACGAAGAAGATAATTATCTGAACACATTTATTATCACTCTTGTAAAGAGTCAATCAATATTAAGTCGCATATTCATTGGCTTTTATAACAGCCTCACTAGCGCCGGCATTAAATATAATAATAACTTTTGTATTCGATCTAAAAGAATTCGGTCCCATTTTTTGAACTGATTTTGGCATCTTTCTCTTGGATCTAACTCCTCCCATGCTCAAAAAAGTACTAGGTACTAATGGCCCATATGGGGCATAAGAACTTTTGTGGGTGCGAAGCTATAACCTACAATTAAACGCCGATTCTTAACGCGAATTTATGAGAAGCTCTTGGATGTGTCAGACTTTCACAAGAGTTGGAGCAAATGTTTCTGGCTGAAAATCGAACAACAACGCACTTTCTTAGTACCTACTTCAAGACACTTACCACTAAGCCACTGCGCAAACACAAATGACCAGCGAGGATTAAATCCGAACTTCTACTTCGCCATTCTAGAACCTTGACTTTTTTACGTTTCAAGATATCACTTAGGTTAGGTTATGTTATGTTAGGTTGAAAAGGGGTATGCAGTTCGCACACAGAACTGGGGCCCATCGCGATTCCTATTGAACCGATTGAATTAAAACTTCCAAAGGAGAAAACCCTTAAAATCCAAACTTCCTGCAGAATATATAGATATCACTGATTTGCTTGGCTTTTTTTTGGGCTACATTGCTGGAAATACTTCCGCCCGGGCATATTTTGTTGAGCCCTTGGTAGCATATGAGTTGTCAAAATAGCGCCAAACTTAGATCAGTTCATATTGTCTTCAATTCGACGTAAAGGCCTAATTCCGTTGCGCGAAAAACATCCCCAAAACACCGGCATTTGGTATCGAACATCATATATATTTTTTTATTTTTTATAACATCAAATATACTTAATTCCATGAGATAACACGAGATTAAGCCCGCTCTCATTGCTCCACAAAACGTTAGAAAACTATGAGCTTGTCCCCGATTTCTACCATGGGAGCAATCCATAAAGTATCTCGGGGTCCACCTTGATACGAAACTAACATTTGATCAACATATTCAAAGTACGTTAAGGAAAACAGGTATTGCAATTAAGATGCTCTACCCTTTCATCAATAGAAAATCTTCACTCACAAACGACAATAAGATAATAATTTATAAAGTAATCTTCCAGGCTATCCTATTATATGGGTGTCCAATATGGGGTACTGCAGCAAGATGCCATTTAAAAAAGTTGCAGGTATCACAAAACAAAGTTTTAAAAATGATGTTGAACCTGCCCTTTCATAATTCAACCCTAGATCTCCACAGAAGGGCGAATGTTGAGTTGATCTTCGATAGGATTCGAAAACTTACTACTAATTTTAATAACAGCTGTGATAGTTCTGAGAATCCTCTCATAAACCAGCTAAATGTTTTATCTGTGATATTTTTGTGTTTGCTATCATTTATTAGTTATTAATCAATTATTTACTTATTTATTCATATAGTTATTTATTTATTTATTTATTTATTTGTTTATTTATTTTTTGTATTTATTTCTTTATCTATCTATTTATTTATATATATATTTATTTATTCATTTATTTATTTATTTATTTATTTATTTATTTATTTATTTATTATTTGTTATTTATTTTTGTATTTATTTCTTTATCTATTTATTTATTTATTTATTTATTTATTTATATATTTATTTATTTATTTATTTGTTAATTTACTTTTGTATTTATTTATTTATTTATATATTTATTTATTTGTTATTGTTATTTTATTTTTATTTTTTCTTTTTTTTTTTGTCAAATGAAGGTTTTTTTTTTCGTATTTTCCTTCGATAAACTTTTCCGATCATTCATAGTTATTTATTGTTTGCCATACAAGAAAATGTTTCAGTAGAAAGATAATGTATCAAATCTCTGAATTGTAAAATGTGCGGTCACTGACTTTTTTGAAAAGATTGTTACGAAATAAAATGAACATTGACATTGACTATGAGCTTGTCCCCGATTTCTACTGTGTTTAAAACGGAAGTCGAGCCTTCCTATTCTTCGCAGATATCAAGGGCTTTTTTGCTAGAACAAAGAGTTTTAAGAGTCTCTTCTAGAACCATTTGTGTTTGCGATATAATATTCTGGACACGACTGGAAGGGCTGTACAATTTAACGCCGATTCCTAACGGCAAGTTTTGAGAAGCTTCCCATGAAAGTTGACAGTCTTGGATGTTTGTCAGAATTTTGCAAGAGGTTTGAGCACTGGAAAAAATGTAAGGTGTTCCTGTGTGGGATTCGATCCTCGAAGCCATCGCTCAGGAGACCAGTACACTCACGTCTTATTTAAAACTCTATTCCGTGTAATAATATGCTGCCGCGACACGTTAAACGTACGAACAATTTCTGATTGCGTCAACGAGTAGGTACTATAAGTTCAAAATATGATATAAACATAAGTCACGACTAACAACTTTTGCTTCATATACCTACCTACTTAAGGCGGCGCTGAAATCCAAGTTTAATTTGGACCTCAATCAATAAATCAGTTAGACCGGTTTTCGGCAAACAGTTGCGCAATCAAAATTGTTTGAAGTCCTCTTACACTTGTTCATTACATTTAGGCTGAGGTCTCAATTTACTGCGTTGTGTCTCGTTGCCTTGCTACCCTAATATACAACTGTACTTCGAGGAATTTATGATCGGACCGCATCTATGTCTTTCATGAAACTGCTGTTTCCAAACACCGTTTTAAATACATACCATGTTCCATTTTATCATCTTTCTTTTTTGGGTATTTTGATTGGCACCACTATCTCCTGCAAGGCACACTTGACCTTATTCAACGAACTACCTTTAACCCTTTCTCCATCGGCATACTTATGAAATTAAAACCGCCAATTTTTCACTTCAAGCGTCGTTCGCAACATTAGTTTTCTTCAAGTGCGTTGCAATAAAACCGATTTTAATCTTTATCCATTTATACTTTCCCATTCGACAGTTGTTACATCAAAGGCCTTATTTCACCGATAATCCCATCAAACCGTACCTGCATTTCATAAGATTTTAAGAGGCTGCCACCAACGATTTGCACTGATTTTCTCCTCTAAAAGACTGACGAAACACGACGAACGAAGAAATATCAATTGCAAAAACAATTAAATAAAAACAACACGACGCGAAGTTAGATACATTGACCAAAGTCTGCTCATTCGTTGACTTATTAGCGACACTCCACCGATAAGGTTGTTGTCCATTAAACACCTGGTAAACATTTACTTAATTTTTTGTCCTCTCTTCTATTGGGTGTTTGTGCATGTGTGAAGTGAGCGTCAGATTAATTAATTTTGTTTTAAAGAATCCCGGTGCCTTAGATACCGAAAACTCAAAAGGTGTGCGACGAAACTCGCAGTGTTGTTCTACGAAACATATCAAACGAAGGTCATGAGAACATGGTATTTGAATATTGTAAGTGTAACTGCTTTTTCAATTGCTTTACGAGCATACGTAACATGTCATAGCGGGTGCTCAAGTGAAAAACTGAATTAATTAATACACAAGCGCTGCACCCTATAATATGTTGTGTGTCTTTTGCGCGCATATCGACCTACGCAGCAGCGGCCACATTTCGTGGCAATAAATTCAATGCTGCTCCTGTTCTGCGTTCTGTTTGTTTGGCCCGCAATTTGTTTTTCCATTTTCTCCAGGCACCACTTTTTCCGGCCATTTAACGACTCTTAATCACGTATGACTGCTGCAAAGCCATAAAATATGAAAATTTGTTCGTGCGTTTTTGTTAATGTTAATTTATGTCGGCCGAGGTGAGTTATATGCCTGATTATGTACTTAAAATTGCTAATTTATCAAATTCCACATTTGGGTGCTGCCATCGGCTGAATGGTGTATTATTTTTAGAATGCTGCCGAGTTCTACTTCCAGTTGCGATAATCAACTCGAATACTTCACGGGGGACTGTTCACTGTAAGAATTAATATCATATTAAAATCGAATTATATACATTATACATTTATGTATGTGTGAAGCAGTATTACAAAACTTTATTGAAGTGGATTTTTTGACTACAAAGGGGGTCACGTGCCGAGTGCAGAAATAGTGTCGGACTGAGCCGGTGGAGGATAACCTAATTGTACTTATTTCGGTTTTAGCTACTTTGCGATCTACTTCGAGTATGAACCTAACAATTCATTTTCTTTTACCCGAATAGGTTATCTTATCGCGCAATATAATTGGAATGTTGAGTGCTGAATATTGTACACCATTCGGTTAATAAACTTTAAAAAGCGCCACGCTATAAAAGGGAAACCAGCTTCTGAAATTAAAGTCTAACTGGACGCAGATAAAGTGAATCGGAAAAAGGCGAAAACGACGTTCATGGTGTTATGGGGAATTCCCAAAGTTAAAGTCATACCCGTCTTATCGTTCTAAATGTAAAGCATGTTCGTCAAGCAAAGCTGGCACTTGATTACTTACAGCAGTAGCGGAAATGAAACCCAGATTGATTACCATTTGGTAGCACGTTTCATAAAGTCTCGCGTTAAAGATTGCAAAATGATCCAGTGACAGGCAATCGCCCTGCAACACCGCCTCCTCCTGACAGACATTTTTATAGAAGCGGGGACGAACAAAAATAAATAATCACAAGTGTCTGCGAAAATAAAATACAATCTGGGCAAAGATAAAGGCGAAGCATTTATTGCCAATATGAAAAGTTATCACCATCATATCATCAACGAAGTTGTGGAGAAGAGAGCAGAAAACAAGTGGTGTGAAATTCCCCACAACGAAATTGCATGGATAAATCCAAATCACTGCTAAATAAAAAATAAATATTAGGCAGTAACTACCCATACAGGGCCTAAAGCCTAGCTTCTCCAACCATTTGCTTGTGCGAAGAGGAAGGGACCTACAATTTAAAGCCGAATCCATACGGCGAATTGAAGAAGCTTCTCATGACAATTGATAATCTTGGATGTTTGTCAGACATTCGCAAATCATTGCTAGGGGCTCCCAAAGGACGCTATCAACTCGGCAAAGAAGCATGTTGGTGACAGATGACGCATTAACAGTGATCTGATAAGTAACAAGGTAGCGGCATTTAAAGCTTGCTCAAAGTGCCCCACTAATAATGGTGAAGGAAAAGCTTGCCTCGAATCGAAATACAGACTTTACAAGAGACTCGGGAAGAGAAAGTGCGCTTAAGTTCTAGCAAAGTGTGTGGAGGGCTTGTTGAAGCCACATTGATGTATTCAAATGTAGATGTCGTTATCAAAACCTTGTATTATTATAGATATCACTGAATGCATATCAACTTTTTTTATTCACCATAGCGTAGCTTTGATTTTAATTTAAAATTTGTTACTCGCCCACTTTCCATTAATCTATTCTGGAGGTAAGATACACAGCACAGTTGCACGTTAGCTACCTAATTTGTTATCTAGCTAACGCCATAACTAGGTAACTAACGTAGTTGAATTAGCTGCGCTAAAAATGCAATCGATTTGGTGGTTAGCTATCATAATGACAACTAATTTTAGCTATTAGCTATTAGTTGCAGGTTGTGTAACTAAGCACGTTAGGTTGCCAAAGTTAGTTGCGGATGACAACTAAAAGTTGTTTAGCTTTTTAGCTGTAGCTTTTTAGCTGTCTAGGTAATAACTAATAACTAAATCAAAATTTATTGTTTTGCTAAAATGGCGATAATTTATTGGGATTTATTATGCATATTGCGTTTAAAACAAAAATTGATTGAATGTCCCTTTTATTTTACATCAGGTTAATTTACAAAGAGGTCCTTGGAGCCACAATAAAGGTCCTTTAATCCCGAAAAAGGATATTTTTCCAAAATGTCTTTAGAAACGGCACGGTATACATGAGTTCAATGTTATTTGAATAAGGGGTCCTAGAAACAACAAACATTTTGGAAAAATATCCTTTTTTCGAATTTTAAGGACCTTTTTGTTGTTCCAAAGAACTCTTAGTCAAATAACATTTAACACAGATATACCGTGTGGATTCAAATGATATTTTGGAAAAATATCCTTTTTTGAAATTTTAAGGACCTTTTTTGTTGTTGCAAGGACCTCTTAGTCAACTAACATTGAACACAGATACACCGTGTGGATTCAAATGATATTTTGGAAAAATATCCTTTTTTCAAGTTTTAAGGACCTTTTTTGTTGTTGCAAGGACCTCTTAGTCAAATAACATTGAGCACAGACATACCGTGTGGATACAAATGATATTTTGGAAAAAAATATCCTTTTTCCAAGTTTTAAGGACCTTTTTTGTTGTTGTTGACCTCTTAGTCAAATAAGACTGAACACAGATATACCGTGTGGGCTCAAATGATATTTTGGAATAATATCTCTTTTTCGATTTTCAAGGACCTTTTTTGTTTATTACAAGGACCTCTTAGTCAAATAACATTGAACACAGATATAAGGCGCGGTTTTCTTGGAGTTTTTGAAAAAAAAAATCGGGTTTAAGGACCTTATTTGGTGCTCCAAGGACCTCTTGGTAAATAACCTTATGACAACTAAAAGTGGCATTCTTCAATCGGCCATCGTTTACCTCTTACCTTCAACTGATGTACAACAAACTTCAAGCTATACAACCTCAATTATTCAAAACTTATCGAAGACAAATCTACTTCCACACTATTTCCCCGTGTTTCGTAAGGACATAATAATCTCTAAAATTAAACATAATTAAAACTAGAAAATGTATAACGAAATAAAAGAATCGCTCCTGTTCCTGTAAGCCTGTTCGGATTAAATTGTTTGAAAAAAATTATTAGTTGTGTTCAATCGATAGCTAAAAAGCTAAAACTAAAGCTAATTATTGTTAGTTACACTCTGGCAACTAATTTTTCATAACTAAACACGCTTAGTTACACTTCGCAACTAATAACTAATTTAGGTTCAAAATTTGTGGCAACTACAACTAAAATTATGGTTTAGTTATGTACGTGCAAAGAAACTACAGCTAATTTAGTTGTAGCTTTTTAGCTATTAGCTAAGCTAACTTTTGTGCAACTCTGATACACAGCAATAAACCATACTGGCATAACCCGAAATTCACCTACTGACTCTTTTTTTCCAATCACCCACACTCGCCCCAACAGGGCTTGTATCGGGAGTTAGAAGACATTTCTTCTTCGTTTTTTGATAGAAACCAGGCTTTTCACGAACTCCGACAATCCAGCTTGATCAGGGGCACAACCATCTTCAAAATAGCAGCCCAGAAAGGGAAACAATGGTCAAGAAATCCGTCCACTAACGTTAATCAACAATGCTCAAGAGCTGCTTCTTGTCGATGACCAAAAACACTATGCAATACATATGGTATTCGATGATTTCGAAAAAGCTTTTAATAGACAACCAAAAGATCTGTATTGGGTGGCGCTAAAATAATTATTAGTTCCAGAAACCTACCTGCAGAGGATCATCGACATGTATGAGGGAGTAAAGACAAGAGTAAGATGCCCGCTGGAGTCAGGGGGCAGTTCGCAATCAAAGTCGGTGTACACCAAGATACGAGGGCGGGTCAATAAGTCCGTGACTTTTTGAATTTCTGACCTCTTTACTGAAACGGCAACACTGCTCCTGTCAACAGGCATCTGTCAGTTGACTCCTGTCAAAATTTAAACTTGCTGCGTCAGTTAGTTTGTGTTTGACAGCTAGTTTTATCAGACTACTCACTAATTTGAGGAGAAAATGGAAAAAAGTGAATTTCGTGTGCTTATTAAGCATTATTTCTTGCGAAAAAAAACCATTACCGAGACCAAGGCTAAGCTTGAAAAATACTATGGGGACTCTGCACCATCGATTTCAATGGTAAAAAAGTGGTTTACTGAATTTCGTTGTGGCCGTACAAGCACTGAAGATGCCGAACGTCCTGGACGCCCAGTTGAGGTCTCTACACCCGAAACAATCGAAAAAATTCACGATATGGTGTTGGCCGACCGAAGATTGAAAGTGCGAGATATTGTGGAAGCCGTAGGGATCTCGCATGGCTCAGTGGTTTCAATTTTGAATGATCACTTGGGCATGAGAAAGCTTTCCGCAAGATGGGTGCCGCGTTTGCTCACAGTCGACCACAAACGCAATCGTGTAACAACTTCACAGGAAGGTTTGGCATTGTTTAATCGCAATATGGAGGAGTTTTTGCGCCGTTTTGTAACCGTGGACCAAACATGGATCCATCACAACACACCAGAGACCAAACAACAGTCAAAACAGTGGGTTTCTAAGGGTGAATCGGCGCCAAAGAAGGCCAAGGTGGGTTTGTCAGCCAATAAAGTTATGGCGACTGTTTTTTGGGATGCACGCGGGATAATCCACATTGACTGCCTTCAAAAGGGAAGAACAATCAATGGGGAATATTATGCCAACTTATTGGACCGATTCAATGACGATTTGAAAAAAAACCGACCTCATTTGGCCAAGAAAAAAGTTCTTTTCCACCAAGACAATGCAAGGGTGCACACATGTGCAGTTGCCATGGCAAAAAACCATGAATTGGGCTATGAATTGCTCCCTCATTCACCCTATTCTCCAGATTTGGCTCCGAGCGACTACTTCTTGTTCCCAAACCTGAAGAAATGGCTTGGTGGAAAAAGATTTGACTCCAATGATGAAGTCATCTCGCAAATAAAGGCCTATTTTGAGGACCTCGACAAATCATTTTTTTTGGAAGGGATAAAAAAATTGGAGAAGCGTTGGACAAAGTTTATAGAGCTCAAGGGAGACTACGTTGAAAAATAAAAAAAAAATTTTATCAAAAAATCTATGTTTTATTCCAAAAGTCACGGACTTATTGACCCGCCCTCGTACCAAGGTGCCTTGATATTTATTACAGTCCTTGACTATCGGCTTAATGGAAAAGTGACGGACTACAAAGTGAATCAGCCATTGCTTATTCTTAGCTGAGACATCATAAGCGAAGGTCAAATGTCCCTGCAACGAGTACGTGATGTATTGGGGATGTTTTGGAGGAGAATGAGTTTCGTATTGATACGAAAAAAACTAAGAACACTTTTGCTGCCCCTTCTCTGATCCACTCCTACATATTTCAGGCACTTACATGAATGGAAGAATGCTTCCCAATTGCGTAAAGTTCAAATTACTGGGAACTATGATCAAGAGTAGAACGAGTAAAATCATGCTTTAAAGAATTCAAGTTAGAACGCAATTTTTACACTCAGCTCGTTTAAAAATTCAAATTGTTTAAGCTCTGCACGTAGGTATTCTGCAGTTAATTCATTAAGTCAATTGAGTTCTTGAAAGTACGGAAACTTTTAAGATGGCTCTAAACTCACAGTGGAAATTTTGCTAGAACACAAGACCAAGAATAGCTAAATTGCATTAACTTGAAGAATGATAACCTACTTACTTATTTTGGCGGTCAGTCCGGTTTAAACATTTTCCTCAAACAATAAGCTTTCCCAGTTAGTGTGATCTTGGACAAACTGCCTTCTTTAATATCTGCACATCACCTTAAGGAGAGGTCTTCCTCTATAGCCTTTCCCCTCTGCCCTCAGGGACTCTTCTTGCTGGAGCATTGGTGTCCATGTCCATTTGCCATTTGGCGTAATGCCGAGCCATCCGATTCGCTTTTTTTGAACAAGTCGATGTCGTGGTGGAGCTCGAAGAGTTCGCTTATTTTCTTTAAAAAAAATAAGAAATTTACCGCACATAAAGGGCCTATAACCCAGCTTATCCAATCATTTGTGTGTGCGAAGCTCTAGATCTCTTCCTCCAGAACCCTTCAAAGCAAACAGGATGAAAAGACACTCGAATAATTTTGCGCTTTAAACGATCAAGGATATCTCCAACTTAGCGAAGGACGATGCCTCAGCGCAATGATGAAAGCATGAAATATAATATCCTTAGCCTTTCTTGCCAAGGCCTTATTGCTCAATCTTATCCAAGGGAAACCGCGATTGGAAAGTTCAACTCTTCGTTTGATTTCTGATAACGCGTCATTGTCACAAATTATTTTTTAATATATGTTGGAGTTCTTTCTGAAATTCTGCCTTCGTCGATATTGCGTTATCGTTTTTGTTGACAGGAAATACTTGATGTTGTCCTCATCCACAGCTAAATTCATTTCTGTTGCTTCTGTTGCAATACTTTCTCATGCAACAATAACAACTCAATTTGTACTGCCAATGATGTCAATGGCATCAGCGTAAGCGGGAAATTGCAGAGAAGTTTGGAAATTAGTGCCACTATGGTGTCGGCTCGCGACTTTCGCAAAAACTGCATTGATATGGGTCAATCAGAACCTTTTCAAAGAATGTAAGCGTTCACACAATAGGGCAGATAGGACCAATGCCTCAATATTTGTCGAAGTTTAGGGGTCCTGCTGTCTTGTGGACCGGACAAACTCTGCTGATAATATAAGTTGAAGCATGCTCTGTCGGACGCAGTGGCTCAATGGTTAGTATGTCGGACTACTAATCGAAAGGTCCCCGGTTCAATTCCCACCGTGGTCAAGCAACATCTTAAGTTTTTTTCCACTGCCCCACCTCTTGTGAACGTCTGACAAACATCCAAGAGTATCAATTGTCATGAGAAGCTTCTCAAGATTGCCGTCCGGATTCGGCTTTAAATTGTAGGTCCCTTCCACTTCGCATAAGCGAAATGGTTGCAGAAGCTAGGCTTTAGGCCCTGTATGGGCCTTTAATGCCAATATTTACCTTGCCGATAAACCACCCGGACCTGCAGCCTTTTTAGATTTAAGTTTTGATATTGCTCTCCTCATTTTATTTTGGACAAAAGTCTTAGTTTTAATTGTCCAGGTGATCGAATGCTTCGTTTTTCCTGAAGCCGGAATTTAGGTGTTCTTCTGGGTGTAACCGTCTGCAGAAATGGTTTTTCGATTATCTCAGGTCCAACTGTGACTCTGCTGCAAGGTTTCCTTATTTATCTCTACCAGTCTCTGTTTGGATCCTTTTAACTTGGAACGATCTTTTCATATTTTGGTAATCCGTAAGCTACAAAAATATCTTCCAAAAGAGTATCATGAAGTACTAGAGTCGTATATAATGCAACGATTATTTAGAATTAAGCAAGAGAATGAGTACTCCGAATTGAAACACATCAAAGCTGGAGTACCGCAAGGTAGTGTGTTGGGACCAGTACTGTTCCTCCTATACACGAACGACCTACCACAAAATGACGAAACTACTGTTGCCACTTTTGCAGACGATACTGCTGTACTTGCAATAGGAAAAACCGCACAGGAAGTTACAGAAAAACTACAAAGGACAGTAAATGATATATCCAAATGGACCAAAAAATGGCAAATAAAATTAAATGAACTAAAGTCGGTTCATATTAACTTTACGAATAAAAACGTACAACACATACCTGTGTACATAAATAATAAAGTAGTTCTGCATTCGAACTCAGCTAAGTATTTAGGCTTGACTTTGGACGCAAAGTTGCGTTGGAAAACACATGTCAAAAAAAAACGAGATGAACTAAATATACGATACAATAAAATGTATTGGCTCATAGGGAGGAATTCATGCCTCTCAATCTACAACAAACTGCTTCTCTACAAGCAAATATTAAAACCAATTTGGACATATGGCCTCCAGTTATGGGGGTGCACAAGAAAGACAAATCTTCAAAGCATACAATGCTTTCAAAACAAAGTATTACGCAATATTGTTGATGCGCCGTGGTACATACGTAATGCTGATCTACATAGGGATCTAAAAATTGAAATGGTAGAGGACGAGGTTCGGAAGGTCGCAAGAAGACATGAAGTTAGGCTTCGCAACCATGCTAATTTAGAAGTAGTTCAACTACTTAATAACAACAATTTAGTTAGAAGATTACGTAGAGTTAAACCTTTTGAACTAGTTAACTAGGTTATTAGGAAAGAAATATATGTGTTACAACATAATCACACAAACAAAGTGCTAATGAATTAAGAAAAAAAGGTAACAAACCAAAGTTAGTTCCTAAAAACAGTACATAAGTACATAAGCAAATGTTAAAACAAAATTGCTGATTAGTCTCTAGACTAGGTGCGATTACTGGAAGGATGGTAACATCATGCCTTCCCTGGGTGTTTTTAGTGGATGATTCAAGTCCCACACTATCGCAAAGCTCGCAAGCGATGTCTTTTAACGATTTTCACCTAGCTACACGCAAAAAAAAAAAAATATTTTGGTAAAACTTCTGAACAATGTTCCCGGACCCCCTACTGGCGGTTATTCATTTTTTTAAACCTCTGGCTCACCAAGGCGATTTAAAAGGGGGGGGGGCACTTCGACCTAAAGATCTTTTGTACCATATGGGCCAGAAAAAGTTTAAACTAGTAGAATTTCTACTAACCTCTTCGGGGCTCATATGTTCCCTTAAAAAAGATCTTTCTAATTCCATTAAGGGCTGGACATTCACATAAAATGTGTTCAGTTGACTCGTCGTCTTCAACACAGAGTCGGCACTCAGGAGAGTCTGCTATTTTCATTTTGTTTAGATGATATCTTAAACCATAGTGACCAGTAAGGTAACCTACTAAGTTTCTAATATCATGCCTGCTTAGATTTAGGCATTCGCTGGCATTATTGTTGAAGGGCCGAATGGTTCGCTTAACCTGTCTTTGACCTGGGAAACTTTCATAATAATAGATACATTTTCTACGTTCCCAGTTTTTTGTTGCTGCCGTTGCTGCTGATCTAGGAGTGCAGCAAAAGGGTTTGGGACCAATGGAAGCTGTTTCTAAACCTTTTCTGGCCAGTTCGTCGGCCTTTTCATTCAGCCCGATTCTCAATAACAACTCCCGGGGAATTTGTTCTCTTTTCCCTTTACTACTATTCTAAATAAAATTTCCCGGGGAATTTGTTCATTTTTTCCTTTTCCCTTATTCTGAACAAACTTCGGAAGAGAGAAAAAAAATTGCGGGAAAAAAGTAGGCATTCTAAATATAAAAAGAGGGGAGTATTTGAATTCATTTCCCGTGTTTTTCTTCCCCAAATATTTGCTTGGGAGTTTATTTAAAAATGTAAGTTTTCTTAATTTCTACAAAAGAAAATGGAATATAAGTGAAATTTATTAAGGTCTAAAACAACAAACAGGTTTCAGCTTCAAATGCTCCTAAATTTAATGGAAGAACACCGGGATATTGCGTGAGGTTTCCACAAAAAAAAACAAAAGAAGGAATTGTATTGTTTTGGCAAAAAACTGAAACTGCACTTAATTCAGCGGGACAATAAGCAAGATATTTACTCGTATAAGTGGAAAAAAGTAATAAATTAATTTCTTAAAACGTTTATTTAACTAATTTCACTTATAGGTATGGAGTGATCAAAAAAAGTATCAAATAGTATATTGAGGCAACTCCAGAGGATTAGAGCTATCGCGCAAGCATCTTCTAATAGCCCTTGCTTGTCCTTGTCGAGTTTTTTTTAACACAGTTTTTTTTAATAATAAATATCGCAATTTAATTGAAAATGTCAAATGTCAAAAAATGTCAAGCAATCATATGTTGATATCTGACATAATTCTCTCAATTTTTTTTCGAACATAACCTCCCGGGGAGAAAGATTCCCGGGGAAATCGTAATAGGGGAATTTATTTCCTGGGAGAAAATATTCCCAGGGAGTTCCTTTCTCGGGGAATATTTAGAATAGGGCTGATTACCTTCTATCCCGCCATGGCCGGAACCCACCATAATTTGGTCTTGTTCCTTAATCCGAGTGTTGAAGCAGTACATGGCTGATTTGGAGTTAATGGTGTGCGAGCTAAGGGCGTTTATAGCTACGCGACTATCCGTGAATATATGGATGATTGCGCCTTTTATGCCAGATGAATAAATGTGGCTGGCGCATTCTTGAATGGCGTGGAGCTCTGCTTGAAATACGCCAGGACTTTTCCCATGGGTATTGTAAAGCGTTTATTTGGTCCGTATATTCCCGCTCCTACCGCTACTCCGTTTCCATTTTAGAACCATCCGTATACCACTTTATGCCGTTGTGGCTGTTTGGTGGGTTATTACTAACCCATGCTTCTCTTTTAGGGATCTCCGTGAAACATCGTTTATTGGAGCATAGTGTTTTTTGAATGCGGTCTGTGACCGCGCAGTTCATATTAAGTTCCGGAAGTTCATCGAGAAGGGTCTTAAGTTCCGGTTGGTCGTTAAGCCTTATCTAGTTTAACTGTATTAGACTTGTTGCACTGCGGATCGCCGCTTTTTGAATTTATATGTGGAGAGGTGTTAGTCCTGTTATTGCCTCTTTGGCAGCTGTTGGACAGGTTCGCATGGCTCCGGAGATACCTAGGCACGCCAGCCGTTATACCTTTTTGAGCTTCTCTATAGCAATCTTTTGTGCGGATTTTGTTCACCATACTAGGGAGGCGTATGTTATAATGGGTCTTATAATCACTGTGTAGATCCAGTGGACGATCTTTGGAGAAATTTCGCAGGTTCTGCCATATGTGCCGCGAAAGGCCCGTAAAGCTCTATTCGCTTTAGTGATTTTGTTGTTAATGTGAGAGTTCCAGTTAAGTCTCTTGTCTAGGATTACTCCAAGATAATCAAGTATCAATCAAGCTTCGGAATCATCTACAACCGTGTCGTTTATTGTGATTAGACCTAGATCTAATTTCCTACTTTTGGTGAAAGGAACGATGACGGCTTTACTAGGATTTATGGAAAGATTTTCCTTGATGCACCAGTCTATGGCTTCCTTTGGAGCATTTCTCATTTTTAATGTGACTCCAATTGAGTCTTTGCCCCTAACAATGATGACAATATCATCGGCGTACCCAATTTTAGTGTAGCCCACATTGCTCATCTTGTGTCATCGATGGCCAAGGACCACAAGAGGGGTGAAAGTACTCCCTCTTGTGAGCAGCCCCTTACGGCTGCAACTGATACTGAAGTCCTTGCTGACAATGCTGGAAAATTTTCAATCTTCTCGCAGTTTTCACGCCAGGAGGCCCTTTTGGATCTACAAGCTGTACATGGTCAGCAAGGATTTATATTGTTCCCATGCGCCGGCCGGTGCGTTTGGCTTTGTTAAAAAGCTTTCTCACCATGGTTCGCTTTACCTTGCAACTACTTTTGAAGGAGTCAAGAATAATATCGTTTATTATTCATTAACATACCTCAATACCAATATGGTCATATACATATGACAACAGGTTAGTTACTCTTGACTGCCTTAAAGTAATTTTTAAAAATGACTCGCTTTGTAAAAGCACAGATTCCTTACCTTTCTAACCACCACTAAGATTGATTGAGTCTGAGAGTTCTGACATTTGTCAATTGTTTACACTTTTCTTTCGAATGCCTGCATCTTTCTTACCAAACCAATTAAAAAACAAAAAAAAAAACACTGCGCCTGACAACCACTTGACAAACATCATATGCCACAAACGAGCAAAGTGTCAATTAAAGGAGTCTTAATAAGAATGAGCGCAGGGTGGCGTAAGAAACTCTAAAATAGTTCACGCCAGCATCAAACAATTCCCCTACACTATTATTAACATCCTCTGACGTCAGTGGTGTATTGCACGGTTCCATACCGCCCATTATTACTTGTGCCGTAATGACATGTCAATCACCGCCACATACTCATTGAAGTTTTGGGGTGATGCGCGTAGCCCGGTTCACTGAACTTATACACCATGGTTCCTGTCAGAACCAAGTCAACATGAAAGCGAAATTTGTTTCGCTCTCCTGCCGAACTAGAGAATACGGAGGCGGCTGGGGCAGCAATGTTGTTGTAATTGAAGTCGTTCCGCGTGGCAGGAAATTATGATAAATTTTCATTATACACCCGATTTGGGTGGATGGAGCTCACCTTTTGATGGTGAAGATAATATGCTTTCGTTGCAGCCAGAATCGCTTGCAACCGACAGGTACGGACTATGGAGTCCCTAATACGCACTCCTGTGGTCACATTTCTCAGAATGGTGTTATAAAGCGCTGATATTGGTGCCAGTGCCAGTGCAGTTCTATTCCTCCACAGAAGAGTCCCATAAATTGTTTTTCTGTCACTTTCGTTCTTTGATCTCGTTAACAAAGTGGAATTTCGTGTTGAAAGGTGGCTGAGGTTGGAGAACGTCATCGTCGCGGCAGGCTGTGGCCGTTTTGCACTGCAGTTCGGCGAGTAATTGAAGATTTTATGCATCGCGTGTGTGGGATGAACATTTATTTTTGGACGTTTGGGATTATGAAGGCATCTTAATCGAATTTGAAAATTGTCGTCGTTACGTTAGACGATTCGAGAGGCATTTCAAATTGCAAATGAAATCCCGGAAGCCATATGGAGATGAGGGTATAATGCATTTTTTTGCACATAAACACCAGGAAATGAGGTAAATTACGACTACGTCGGGGCTGTAAACTGAATTATGGGCGCAATATGAGCAGAGACTTGTTGAAAGTGAGGTTGATTAATTTTGTCCCAGTTTTTCTAGTTGACGGTTGAATTATGGGAACTAACTATGGATGGCATTAATATGAAGAGATTAATTTAATGATGCAGGGAATAATTTTGTACTATATTTATTGCATTGGCATTGCTCCGAAATGGTATGTTTCTATTTAAGAATATAATTACCCAGAATTTGCAGAGATCTTGCGCAAAGCAACAATAGAAAAGTAGTCAGGGCCGGCCCAACCATATGTGCAAGATGTGCAAATGATCAGGGCGCCTAATTCCGAGGCTCATTGCTAGGAGTAAGAAAAATTAATTTTACCTTGCGCGGATACTGCCATTTGCATTTAAAAAACTTGTTCAAATAAGTCCAACATAGCAACATCCATCACACCTGTGCTGAATTTTTGCACATTAACTCACATCACTTATTGCACAATATTGCAACTTCAAGGAGAATCTAAGTCAAAAAAGGCGCTTTCTGTAAATCTAAGGGCGCTTGTTTGGCTGGAGCCGGCCCTGAAAGTAGTACCAGTCAAGGCGCATAATTATCACATACTCCAACCTACTCAGCTCCAGCCCTTGACGTACTCAAATTTAGTGTAAACTACATACATACATTTTTTCAAAAACAAAATTTGGTTATAGTAAGAAGTCTAAAAGCCAGAAATATTACAGCTTTGTATGAAAACAAGACTTCCGATGTTAACCTACCTTGTTTTTCAACAAAACCTTTTGACGTATAGTGTCAGAGGTCCTTTGCAGGGATGGGCTAAGAATATCACTGCAGCACCCGCAAAAACAGCGCTTGTCATTAAAGACGACTAAGGGAAGAAATCACTCACTACCAATTCCTACTCTACACCTCCACGTTTTTGGCTGCTGGGTGCCAAGTACCTCGGCTGGAGATTAGGTAACCAACCCCTTTGTAAGGTCGTTGGTGGCATCGGACGAGATAGGGGGGAGGAGTGTTTTTCACACTGAGACACTTCCTCCTGCTTCAGACGGCTGCGTAGGAATTTCTAAGATGAGATCAATGGTCTCGTCTACCAGTTCCTGTCAGGTTGAACTATTAGTGTTATCCCAATATGAGCTGCTTCGACCTAGTTGAATTCCAGGTCTTTAGAGATCTTCAATATTGAGCCAGGGTATTGGAGAAAAGTTGGTACCGGATGAGTCCTAAATGGGCCAATGGCAGCGCTCATATCCCCAAGTGGGTTACTGACTCCGTAAAACCCGGTCCCTCGTCCTATGGGTAAAAAAACGGAACTGGCCCTCCAGTTTGGAGGTTGTGCCGTCGGGGTAACTTCCCGATCACTTCAAACATAAATAGTTATGAGAGAGACGTATGAAGCCTCGGATACCGGATACCCTCATATGGCCACCAGACCCGGAACGTCGACAGACTACGATTAGAGAGTATGCACCTGGAAGATGTGTCTACTGTAAACTCCAGGTGCTACTCAAAAACTTAAGTCTATCCTCGAGCGGTACAGGGCAGATATTACCGCGATCCAGGAGATACGATGGATAGGATCAGGTATGATGAAAAGAAAAAATTGCGACATTTATTACAGCTGCCATAAAAGATTGGATATGTTAGGATGCGGATTCGTCTTGGAAAATCGACAAAAGTAATCGACTTCAATCCGATAAGTGATCCGCATCAAAGCTACATTTCAAAACATTAGCCTAATATGTACACACTACCCTACCGACGAGGTTAAAGATCCCAAAAAGGAGGAGTTCTATGATCTCCTGCACAGACAGGCTCTGGTCCAGAGTACGATGTCAAAGTTGTGCTCGGGGATTTTAATGCCAAAGTCGGTAAGGAAAACATCTTCGGCGGATAAGTTGTTAAGCACAGCATTCACAACACAACAATAGATAGCTACTACCGACTAATCGACTTTGCAGCAGCTCGTAATACAGTGATAAGTAGCACTAGGTTTCCTCAATATCCACACAGCAACCTGGCGCTCTCCAGATGGGCGAACCGCCAAACAAATAGATCTGCTAATCGATGCGAGGCACGCATCCAACATCTTAAACTTGCACACATTCTGAGAGGCAAACGTCGACTCTGACCATTTTTTTGTTGCTGCTAAATTAAGATCTCGACTGTCCAACGAGAAGAAGCTGCGAACTGCCCAACAGAAGAAATTCGACGTTGAACGCCTCAGCACACCTGGAGTAGCTAGAGTCTAGAGCGGATGAGCGAGAGACTCTCCTCGGTGCTTTCACCACCCAAAAATGCCAAAAATATGTGGAGTTGATATCGTGACAACAACAGGGATGCAGCCGAGACCACCGCAGCCACCCCAGAGAAAAAACTCGTGGTATGATGATGTATACGCTTGTCGGAAGAAGGTGACAGAAGATGCACATTTAAAAACGTTGCAGCGCAAAGCAAGGTCAGCGAGGGAGAATATTGAGAAAAGAGAAGGAAGGTGATGTAAATCATGCGTAGAAAGAAGTACGCCAGTCTCCCAGCTCAAGGAAATCGAAGAGTCTCGCGATCGAATCAAGATCCGGAGATTTTACAAGAAAGCGAAGTAACTGGCTGTTGGCTGAAAGACTAAATGTGCATCATGTAGAGAGATTGATAGGGCAAGAAGAGAATACACATCCTGTCAATGAAGAACGGATTTCGCCACCCAGTATAGAAGAGGTTGGCTTAGCTATAAGAAAACTAAAGAACAATAAGGCCGCCGGAGGTGATGTTTTAGTAGGGCGCATGCACCAAATCATCAACTAGTATAGGTGGAAGAAAGCATGAACGATGACTTGCGATCCTATGTCTTGCGGCATATCCCTGCTATATGTTGCATATAAGATCCTGTATAACGTACTGTGTGAACGTCTAAAGCCGCTCTGCAACACACTTATCAGCAAGTACCAGTGTGGCTTCCGGCCTGGCAGATTGACAAAAGAACAAATTTTCACACTAAGGCAAATCCTGGAAAAGACCAATTTTTTTAATCGAGACCCACCACCTTTGCGTTGACCCTAAAGCCGCATATGATAGCATTCATAGTCAGGAGCTCTACGTCGCGATGGCCGAATTCGGGATCCCGACAAAACTGATTCAGTTGTGTCGCATGGCACTTGAAAAAACAGAATGTGCAGTTTGGAAGCAGCTAAATTATTCCAATCTTGTGCTGGAGAATATAGTGCGAATGGCAGATGTCAACACGGAAGGCACTGTCTACTATATAGAGATCCGTCCAGCTACTGGGGTATGCGCACTTATCGACATCATACGACGTTTCCAGCTTGCCGTGTTAGAGGCTTTCACTTTCACAGCGATTGAAGAACAGGCAAAATTTGTTATCCTTGAAGCAAATGAGGACATGATGAAGTACATGCTATCAACAAACAAATAAACATATGTCCACCGCCTAGGACAAAACGTTGTAGCGAAAGAAAAGGGATTCAAAACTCCTCACTCAAAGACCAAAATGCATGATCTATCGAACCTTAAACCTGCCAGTCCTATTTATGGTGCCGCGTGCTGGACGAGAAGTAGAAAAGTTGAGCTTATATTGAGTTCTTTTGAAAGAAAAATACTCTGCCGGATATTTTGTCCTGTTTGATAACATTGGCTCGGCCACATTGAGCAAATGGACAATAATGCTCCAGCCAAGAGGATATACGACTCCAAACTGCCTGGTTGGAGAAGGCAAAGAAGACCGAACCCCCGTTTTAAAGACCAAGCCATCGACGGTGCTAGAGCGCTTGGTCTGGAGAACTGGAAGCAGTGTGCCCGGGATATCAGAGAATGGAAGGCTGCATTGTCGTAGACAGAGAGTCATCAAGGGTCGGGAGCCCGTTTAGTAAGTAAGTAAGAGAAGAAATCATTCAATGGTCTCAGGTTCAAATCCGGCCGGGGCCAATAACATCGTAAAGTTCTATCCATTACCCCACCTCTTGCGAAAGGTGACAAACATCCAAGAGTATCAATTTATTAATTGGCAATTATTAAAAGGCAATTATTAAAAAAAACCTCTTATCGGAGAATTAGATTGAAATGAAAGTCGTGTTCTTCGCAAAGTATGTGGACAAAGGGCCTTACCAATAACGATTTAAATGTGGAGTTTAAATAAGCGGCCCAGTTTTATTTATTATTATTTGTACCGGCCATAGTCTTTTTTAACAATTCGCCCATACAAAGCTTTTCCACAACCTTTTTTAAGCGGCGTTATGACATAAACTTGTTTTTCGATAAAATTCTAGAAAAACTTAAAAAAAAAACTGTTAAAACAAAATATATGGGTATACAATTTTGGGGCGTTTTTTTACAAAAAACTTTGCTTTATCGAGTTTAAAAACGAAAATAACAGTAAAAGCAAAATATGCAGACTATGTCCTTGTTAAAAATTACCCTGAACAAAGTTTTTTGCCTAGCCCACTTTTAGGGTTGTTTTGGCAACATTTTCAAATTTTATATTATTAGAACCGAAAAATGTTCCAAAATGGAGGACACTCAACAAAAAACTTACAAAATTTTAGGGGATAGGAATATGAATAGGGTATTAACTTCGTTCCAATTTCTACGTTTTAGGTACTAGAAATTCATGGCGCCAAATCAAGGTTGTTTAAACGATCATTTTTTTTAAAGTTTGCTTAGGCCCATTTTCTGTCCAATTCTGAACGGTTTTTGAAAAAAAAAAAAAATATAGATACTCGTAGATAGACCCAAGCATTTTTCAAGAAATTTTATAACAGGAATAACCCTTGAAGTTGCCTACTGATGTTTTAAAACTGCATGCTAATATACTAGTTCAATGATTGAAATGTTAACCAACCGCCATTTACACAAACACAACAATTTCCCAAACATAAAATACATTTTGATGATTGCAATCTTGAAAGCGGCTATGTTTGCTTCGTACCAGAAAAGGTTTCCTCACTATAATATCCACACAGACCTGTAAATGTTCACACAATAAAGCTATGAAAGTTAGTACAAATGCACACTTAAGAAGTTCAACAGAATCGAATTCAAAATCGTGCCCACATAAATTCCGGCCCAGAAGCGTTCATTTTATTAATCCATCAAACGAGCTCCCATTAATAAGTTCCATAAATCTAATTTAATGGAGAGAACCGCTTTATGTTTTGTTAGCATTAATTGTTAATTGGGCCTATTAGCCTCAAAACGTTCCCTATGACAATATATTTTTTCAATTAGAAATTACACAGACAGAATTTCAAAACGCATAAAACGCCATACAAAGCTGCATTGAATTTCAAACTACCAATAGGGGCGTCCCCTAATAAAAAAAAAACACCATAAAGCAACGACCTCACCTGCATATGTAAATAACGAAATGCTCCACGTCAGTACGTAATTACATTCAGCGATAAGCACAAAAGGGCCAAATAGGGCACAGTAAACAGTAAACAGAGTTCTCGGTCTTTACCCAACAAAAAAAAAATAAAACAATTTGTTTTTAAGCATTCAAAGTTCGTTTCGAAATCTCCCAAATGTCAACAACGACACGACAACTTTTTATCGTAACGTGCAACGACTTTATGTGCAACTCTCCCGCTAACAATGTTTTCTTTTATAAACATGCGACAATAAGCATGCTTCACAGGAAACTGTGAGAACTAGCACACTTCTGTTTGTTTCTTAGCATACAAAAGCCAGCAAGAAAGCAATTTGGGGTTTCTTCATTCAAAGGCGTTTCTCAAGATAGCGAGCTCACACACACTCTGGGAGTCAATATTTGCGCTTGGCGATAAAGAAAAACATCTGTGTTATCTTCTCATTTGAGATGTCCTTCAGAGGGATTGAAAATGGTCCACCCCCAGAACGGAAGTTTAACTCACTGGCAAACAGAAATAGAGGAAGGGGGAGGCGATTTCACGTTGACCACAGGAAGTCCCCCAAGTGGTTCGGAAAAAAATAAAACACTCTGGAGATTGAACTCGCAGTTGGACAAATTGGCTCTGATTAGATTGCTGGACATGGCGCTGGGGCACGTAGCGCCGCATCGTGCCGTAACGTAGGGTAACTTTGCTATCAGTCGGCCGGGAATATTGTCAAGTTAATTTGAATCACTCTCGTGGGTCGATTAATTATGACTATGAGTTTATCTGATCACGATGATGATGGTGATTTTTTGCTGTTTATGTTTTCCCTGTGGTTGACTGACACTGACTTTCCCGCGTGGGGCATTATTCTTTATGTGTGTGTTTTTGTGCGTCAAGTCAACTATGGGAAAATGAAAATTGATATCTTTGGTCACGAATGCTCTTCATTTGAAAGGAAGGAATAAGACGTTTCGGAATGATAACGATTCCATTGATTGGAGTAGGTTGGGTAACTTGCGACATGCAAGCGTTCATGGTATAATTGTGATTGATGTCGACGGTTGAGTTGAAGGCGTACAAGTCGTTACTGTAATTACAAAAAAAGAAAAACAATCTCAGACAGCCTATGCGTAAGAGTGTTCTTTAATAATTTTTGTCATGAAAGCGTGTTCCAAATGTGATGACAATTGCAGGGCCGCAAGCACAATTCAAAGCTTTGTTTTGATAAATGATGTACTGAATTTAATTACAGATTTATTTGATTGTAGCTCTATTACAAGGGACAAACTTTACTTATTGAATCCAACTTCGAGGCTTTGTTTTTTTTTATTACTTTTGGATCACCTGCCAAGTTGCAAGGATTCTAGATCCTTTTGGTCTAAGGTGCGACTTCTTGGCGGATGTAAGACTAGGTCGTCTTCGTTACTGCACGTTGAGACTCTCGCAAGGCATTTCAAAGCTTTGTTGAGCCCTTTGGTGTGTCAATCGTCTTTTCAATATGCGTTACCATACGTTTCAATTACTGTACTTGATTGTCCGATTAACATGTCCGAACTACTTGCAGCGTTAAAAAATATGAAAAACCAATAAAGCCCCGGGAATTGACGGAATACCCGTCGAAATCGATACAAACGCCACTCCAAATTTTTTTAACTTCCTGTTAGAATATTATAATAAGCTTTTGAACGCAGAAATACTCCTCGAGTTATTCTTGAAGTCCTTAATGTTTGCAATATTTAAGAAAGGTGATAGTAATCGACACGAAAATTATAGAGGGATCTCCATTCTCTGTTCGCTAAGGAAAATTTTTGCTCAAATTCTATACCACAGGCTAGTTAATTGGGTTGAATCGAACAACCGGTTAAGTATCTTTCAGGCTGGTTTTCGGCCCGGCTTCTCAACAGTTGGAGTCAAATGGACAAGAAAAAGAAATTATACGCTTTGAATCAGCCTTTAATACAGTCAATAGAAGTGCGCCACTTTACGAATTAGTAGACAAACACTAAGTTTTTGAGACTTTACCAACAGTTTGTTTCCAATACTTCGGCTGCTGTTTGTAATCGTAGCGCCTCGTCAAACTTTTTTAAGACTGAAACGGGTGCTCCGCAAGGATGCATCTTAAGTCCAATCCTTTTTGCACTGTTCATAAATAATATATGTGAACACTTGCAAGTTGGCGGTATACAGTTTGGAGATCTGTCAGTAATGGTCTTATGGTATGCAGATGACTTACTAATTCTCGCAGATAACACTGCGACACTGCAACTTATGAACAACAAACTGAAGCGATCCTGCGACCTGTGCGATCTGCAAATCAACATATCAAAGTCTAAAATTATGGTCTTTGAATCAAAATCTCGAAGGAGCCTACATGAACATTAGACTTTAGAAGGGGGACCAATAGAGGTAGTTCAGCAATTTAAATATTTGGGTTTTCTCTTGTCACACCACCTTGACTTACGTCCACATGTGAGAGAGAAATGTTCTACCGCAAAAACGGCTATCAATCATGTGTGGAGTAGCTTTCTTCCAAAAAAATATTTGAATCCCTCTTCCAAATTTAAAATCTTTGATGCTACAGTAAACTCGTGCCTTTGCTATTCTCACCAAGTTTTTGGTTTCAAGTATCTGGAGGACTCTGCTGCTGTTCAGAGATTTTTTTTTAAGAGAATTTTTAAACTGCCCCTGTCAATCACTACCTATGCAATTCATGTGGAGTCTGGTCTACCGCAGATTTACATTAGGAACCTCAAGGCCAACGACGATTACTTGTCCGCAGTTTTGCAGAGATCAGACAGCAATTTGCACAAGCCGGTTATGTTGTTTGCATTTCGATGCAAATTAACCCCATTTAAAGAGTGGTATGAGCTTGCACGACTACACGGGATTAATTTGGATTTGAATGTAAGAAATGTTAGCACTTGGGGAACATGTTTTATAGGTGTTTTGCTAGAGGGGACGAGAGTTTCTACCAGCAATGCTTAAACAGGGCGCTCACATCACCATCCAGAAATATGTACAAATGCCTTGATCATGCCTTAGGTGCTGGCAACTATTTAAGCAACAGTCTCACGGGCTATGAAATAAGCATGATTTTTAAAGCTAGAACCGAAATTTTAAGCCTCAACTATGTAATGCATAGACAAGATCTTCGAGGAATCTGCAGCCTGAGTGCTCTTACTAGAGAATAAGCTATATTAATATTGAATGGTGACTATGGATGGAATCTACTTTTCAAATATTGCAATCACGCCTTAACGTATCGTAATAAACTACTCAAAACTAAATAGGACCCACCCAAGATTTATTTTGTATTTTGCCAAAAAAAATACTTAATTGTTAAACATTATCGAAACGAAGCATTTTATTGTAGAGTTTGCATGTGCATGAGTCCTTATCAATGCATTGAACAACAATTTTACCGTTGCCTCGAAGTGAGTAGGCAAAAAAAGCCAATGGCTCGAAAAAACAGTCAATTCAAAAATTATTGCACTTGTTTTCTCAGTCCGATTCTAGCGTTGTTGCTAACTGTTACTTTCTTTAATTGTTTTTCCTTATTTCTTCTTGATTAAACGGGATTAGCATGCCCGGTTCTAGACGTCATTTGGATACTGAAAACGCAATTAGAGCGGTAAATACGCTGGAGCAAGGAGAGTCTCAAAGGGTTGTTGCAAATCGTATCGGTGTGTCGAGGCGAGCTATCCGAAACGTGTGGAAACGCTTTCGGGATACCGGTAGTGCAGCAAGGAAACCGGGATTGGGAAGAATCTGAGCCACAACTCGGCAAGACGACCGATACATTCGAATAACTGCACGTAGGGAACGTACCGTAACCGCCCGGGCTTTACAAACTCAACAGCGGCATTCAAGTCAGCGATCAAACCATTCGCAATCGACTCCTTGAAGATGGGCAACGTTCCAGAGTGTGTGCTATTCGCCCGAAACTTACAGTGGCTCATCGGGCAGCGCGCTTTGTGAGCATTCAAATTGGACCATGGAAAACTGGAGGTCTGTACTCTTTACAGACGAATGCAAGATAATGTTTTTGAGTGATGATAAACAAGTACGCGTGTGGAGAAGACAAGGTGAAAGTTTTACCGACCCGTGCATTGACAGAAGTGACCGATTTGGGGCCCCAGTGTTATGGTATGGGCTGAATGAAGTTTGCTAGGCACAACAGAGGTGGTAATCCTGGATGAGGGCACCGTTACCGCCGCCAGTTACATTGAGATGGTAATACGACCTGTTGTGATAACATTTTCACAGAGAGGTGCTGATAGGTTTGTTCTTATGCAAGACAATGCTCGCCCACATACGGCCCGTATTACCCAAGCATGCCAATATTTCACTTTTGCCATGGCCAGCAAAGAGCCCAGATCTCAATCCCATCGAGCATTTATGAGAGCAATTAAAAAGAAGCCTCAAAGAAAACCACAGCCATGTCAACACTAAACAGGAGCTGATAAACGCGTTAAAAGCCTGTTGGGAGCCCATACCCGAACAAAATGTAACACATCTGATCGAAAGCGTACCAGATAGGCTAATACAGTGCATACGGAGTAGAGGAGGCTCTACTCGCTACTAAGCAAAATAAATCAACAACAAATCGCAACAAAAAAATAGTAATATGTAAAGTTTTATTTTTCTTTATTTTTCGAAAATTTTCTAATAAAATTATTTTTGTGTGTTAATTGAATTTTGGAATTTTTTTTTTGCGTATTCATTATGTGTACTCAATTTCTGAATACTGAGCTGAAACATACGAGTATAACCAAAAAAAAATATAATCACTATTTTTTTTTTCAAATGAAAGCCAAAAAACTTAGTGGGCCCTATTTTGTTTTGAGTAGTTTAGTTTCGTGGATTAATTTGTGGCCAAACATAAATGTGAAATTAGTATTTTTTTTAAATTCTCCTACCAAATGTGCTAGTTTTTCTTTTTCTTTTTTCAACCTTTTTTTTAAGATCATATACATTTTTGTATTGAAACTATAACTTATTAAATATGGAAATCATGTAATTTATAAAATAAAAATAACTTTTCTTAACTAAATATTTCAAATATAGATTAAAGTCAATCAATGGCAGACGGCTTTTAGCCAACTCTTTTCTTTTTCTTTAACATAATAATTGTAATTATAAGCCTAAATAAAGAATTTATCTATCTATTCTAATCTACTTTGGGATCACAATGAACATTTTTCTTGTGGTCAAACATTTCGCAACCCCCATCTTACTGGCATCAGAACCGCAAATGAAAAGTCCAGTAAACTTCATAAGTCGAAAATAACTCACGTCAACATTAAATCAAGCTGACCGCTTTATCGACCACAGATGGATTTATTGCATTTATTTTTGCGTAACTTCGTCTCTTGTCCCATTTCTTCGACCCAAATTCCTTAAAAAGAACCCAGAACCACTCCCTCAACCAATCCTCTTAAAAATTAAAATTCCCCAAAATATTTAATGGGTCAAACATGACTGGAACAATCAGCAACAAACCCAACTCTGATGCTACTTTATCGCATCTGTTCCACACCGCACATGATCCTTCACCTTTCAGCCAGCCACTGCAGAATAAAGTGTGTTAACCTTTCTCGCAGCCAAAAGATGGATTGCAAGGCCAGTACGGAGTACAGGAAATACTTTACTTTGCCAACCCACATTTACCATGACCCCGGTTAATAGGGTTGACATAAGCAGGCGTGTGTGTGTGTGCATGTGACTTCTGCGAGGGTTGACAATTGGCGATTAGATTGCATGCGAATCTCAGGAGGGTCTCGCATGTTTTATTTGCTTAAAATGGCTCATAAATTCTTACCTTGGACACACGCACACGCATATGAGTACTCGAAACGCACTGGCCAGCATGTTGGGCCGCCATAGATAAAGTACCCATGAGTCGGATGTGATAAGGGCTCCCAGCACATAGGATGTCGTCGGTCGGTTCGGTGGTTGCTAAAACGGAAGCCCAGCAAAGTATGATTCATTGATGGTTACAGGCCTGTGTGTACGTTTAATGTGCTTAAATATGTAAGTGCCTCTCAGCCTAAGGCTGTTATTCAGTAGGGGATTTTGCAATAATCATGAAGTTGTGTTTGCGTTCCCCGCCTTTCTGTGAACTCCCCGCGTTAATGTTATCGTTGCGTGAGTTTGTCATTGGCATTACCCGCGTCCCATATGGGACCAATATCAGGTTTCTCTTTCTCTTTTTGGGAAGTCTGTGATTATTTGGGGTGATGAAGGGTATAACGAATGCGAATTTGCAGAGGATAAGTGGGTGGTGTTTTATTTAGTGCCTGTTGGTGCACTAAATATGATTTATATTCGAAATGGATTTTAAGCCTAGTCAGCGGTGATAAGGAGGATCTTTGGTGAAGGTGGGTGTAACTTGGGTGTGGTGCTACCATAGTGGACATCGGAATCACCTCTAAAGGTGCGCAGTTAAAAGTTTGCGATGGTTGCCTCTTTAATATAGAATAGTTGGCTGTTGCACGAATAGATTCAAAGCAGTTGAGCATTTCCAATTCGATCTGGAAATACAAATCTTGATGGTTCAAAACAGAGTCTTCAAATTTCAACTTTTATTCTGTTTGTGAGTTCTGAAGATCCACAATTTTTTGTGCCATAGCACAATCCGCTTCGCAAAAATATCCTTGTCAAGTAACTTCTCCTTCCTCCTTAATGGCGGTGAGGCTATCGTCAGGATTAAAGGGATCATATCCTTCCCACTTAACTGCATCCCTACACGTCCCCCTGTGGGGTTCGCCGGTTCGACCTCAGAAAATAACGGCAGGCCTAACGATTTTCAATCACTTCGTCACTGAGGCCAATCAAATGCTGGTTTTGCTCCATTTGTTTGATCCAGGAGTCTAAAGGCCTGCCTCCCTTTTTCGATTGTATGAACACGTTGATTGATATTGCCCTTTTGACAGGGTTCAGAGTTTGTCGGATCTTGGAACTTCTAATTCGATCAATCTTTGTTACTCTTACCAGGTGCCCCTGGGCGGAAGATTTTTTTTTTTTTGATATGTAGGTACAAACAATTTACAAAACGGATTCTTTTTTTAGTCCAACGAATTTATTTACTAAGCTTACCAACATTACCAATGCGTATCCACACACCGTTGGGAAGTTCTGCTGGGTACTTCAGAAAAAGCATTGAAGAATAGCTGCAAGAAACAAGATGGAGTTCAAGAGCTGATGCAGTCGAGAATACCTGGAACCATTATAAGGGCATTTTTAGCCTTGAAAAAACAGATGGAGGCAGACGAAAGCCTAAGCACACGGACGGATGAAGGAGCATTGCTAAAAGCATTGCAATCGTTTTCATTTCTGTCTTTTTTGGGCTTTTGGAAAGCAGTACTGCACGAAGTTAATGATGCCCAAATATACTTGCAAACAGAAGGACTTAATCTTCCTTACAGAAAAACCAGATGAATTGGTGGACGGTGCTTTTACTTATGCTTAAAATTTATGTGAAAAACTTGGAATTTTAATGAAACGTCCCAGGAAAACAAACAAAAAACATATTTTTGGTGACGGAAATATAGGTGCTGCTTTATCCTATGAAAATGAACTGCGGCGAGAATTATTTTCTTCCTTATACAGGGTCAGTGCTGAAATAGAGCAACGATTTCAACAGCTACGAAATTTGGCGACAAAGTTCGACTTTCTCACCACAGACAAACTCCTAGATAAAAACTATGAAACCAATTCAGATGTTGCACCTCATGAGGAGGACATTGATGAGGATGAATTTGAGATCGAACGCGTACGGTTAAGAGCAATTATATCTTCTACAGGCAAAACAAATGAACTCGCTAATAAAAGCCCACTCGAACTATTAAAATATATACATATTACAGTTTAGACTGGAAGTTAGTCTGCCTAACATAACAATGCTAATGCTTCGTCTTTTTCTCACAATTGCAATAAGTAATGCCGGCTATGAAAGGAGTTTCTCAAAATTGAAGTTTATTAAAAATTATTTAAGATCCACAATGAGGACTCTAAGGCTATCTAATCTGGGTATCATAGCTATAGAGCAGGAAATTACAGAAACCCACGATACTGAAAGAATAATAAGAGATTTTTCCCTGATTAAACGTGGCAAAATAACATTTTAAAGAAGTTTTCTGTAAATAAATAAAAAAGTTTCTTGTAAATAAAAAAAATGAATTACATATGTACCTAAATACAAGGTGGCGCAAAAATAACCTTCCGATGTTTTTTGGTCACCGACCGATTATTGCTCAAATAAATAGTCACCAATATTCCGCGTTCTGGAGCAGTGTAGCGTAACATTGTTTATTAACGTGTATTTCGCATGTGTTTACTACACAAATGTCAAAACAAAACAGACATTAGCGGCCAATCGCAAAATTTATAGCATTTTCTGATAGGAGGATTACTTTTGCGCCACCTTGTATATAACTTGTTTCCCTTTGACTAAAAACTGAATTAAATGCTTTCATCCTTTCATTTAAAAATTATTTTTTGAAACAAATTTTAGTTATGAAATTATTTATTTATTTTTTAATGAATTTCATTAATTATTAAACTAAAATAATTGAATGCAATTAATTTAGAAAATTAATTTAATGCACTATAATTTAATATAATTAAATTAAAAAAATTCAAAACCTAAAGAAAAAAATAAATTACAAAAAATAATCGAATCCTGTTTTTCTGAAGCATTTTAATTTAGATATTTATAGTTTAATGGGAATTACCGTTGTTTATTTGATATTCAGAGTTAGGTAATTTTTAACCGCTTAGACTTAGAGATTGGGAAATCGGAAAGTAAACAATATTTGAAAATTTTAAATTTGCGGCTTCATTTTTGCCTCACTTGCTAGAAAGAAGTAGGAACAACAGTTGACAAAATTTTGAAGAGAAATTTTACCAAGTTTATTGACATACATTACGTGAAGGTATAACTGGTTGAAACCGTAGACAAAGGTTATTTTTTGTTTTGCGTGTGAAAAAATTACTAGTGGCGGCATAAATTGGGTCTGCCCCGGGCGGCCACAACCCACGCTACGCCACTGCGCGGAAATTGTAGGTCGCTTCCATATTCTTGCCAAAAAAATGAATTCTCACATAGGCATGGTTAGAGAAGTATGGCCTCGATACCTACCTATGGCCACCACGAGACCGTTTCAGGAACTGCATCGTGGATCTAAAATGTTCCACCACTATTCGAACATTTGAGGCCGTATTTCACGATTTGTGCGCTTTTGGCTTCCAAGTCTGAGATCGTTGTTGGCTTGTCGGCATAGACCAACGACTTCAAAAACCCCCTTTGAGGACAGGCCGCAGCTCCACTTTTTCGATAATCTTGTCTTCGAACGCTTTCTTCAATAATTCGATGGTTCCGCCGGCAGTATAGAATGTGGAACCATGCATGTTCACGCAATTTTGGAAACAAAAAGTCGTTGATCATGGCTCTGTAGCGGGCGATATAGACGGTGTCATTTCGATTTTGTTCATTTTTGAAAAAGTCCGGCCCGATGATGCCGCCATCCCATAAACCACACCAAACAGTAAATTTTGCGGGTTGCATTGGTAGCTGATGGATCACTTTGGGGTTTTCCCCGATCTAAATGCACTGAGGCAGAAGTAAGCCCATCACTAATCAAAATTTGACTTCGTAAACATTTGATACTGAACATTGATTTTGGAAATAAATATCCACGATTTGTTAACACTGCTCGAGTCTTTGCAAGATGATTTGCCAAACAATATTTAACAAAAATATGGTGCCTGCTGTCGGAATACACTATCAGCTGAACGTTGAAAAAAAACTTTCTTAAAAAAACACCCTTCCTGTAGATGTCAACCTACTTTTCAATTTTAAGACAAATGCTAATTGACTAAACGTTCTGAAGTGCATTAAGACCGCTCCCATTTCTTGTCTTGTAATCGAAAATAATCCAGAGGACATAATATCAAAACCCCACGTTTCTGCATAATTATTAAATATAAAGAATTGATCTTATTGTACTATGGCAACACTTACAATAATACTGCCATCTATACTTTAAATATATCTATTACGTATTCACCTAATTCACCCTATCTTGGCATACTTATTCTTCTGTTTAATTATCTTTCACTTGAATAAAATACTTCTTTGTAAATAGACGTCTAACATTCTTTCTAAAGGACTTTTTAATCCATAGCCATCGCTAATTATCCGCTCTAATATTCTACACTAATATCAACCTTTCAATCACTCTTCATTGATCTCCTAACTTAAAGTAAAAATTTCATTATCAAAACATTGACTGGTGACATCGCCCATGCGCCACTGTCGGATTAGGTGCCTATACTCTTTGTATAATTTACAATTTAAACCATTCACAGTTTTTTGCATAGACTCAAGGTAACCTCGATTAAAGTAAAATCAACTGATTGCAACACAATAGGATAACCGATTCACTAAGGATGTAACTACAATAGATGTATTATGTCCATACACTCAGTATTAGCTCATTGATATCTGTCAGACTTCTAAACGTGAACACTCAATTGGCTGAGATATGCTATCGGACCCAACAAGAACAGTCAGCCCTGAAGTGGCAGAACAATGAATGTGCGCCTTTTAGAGATTCTTATTGCTGCAGCAGACTGCGGGGAGTTCACTCATAGCTCTTGAATTGATTATGCAAATGTGGCGCATGTTTGTGTGATACTATGCGCAGCGCTTTTACAAAAAAAAATAATTGACATGGATTTTATTCATTTCTTTGGATCTTTCAAATGTAATTAGCTCAGTTATCGGTTAGACAATTTTTTTTTCTAAGCATATTCATAGTTCCATATGTGAACAACGCCTACCGCTACATGTGGGCACCGCTTGTAGAAAATGTCAACAAGTTTCTTTTGTTTGAACGAAAATTAACATTTAAAAAAAAAAAAACAAATTATTTAAATAATTTCATTCGAATTGGGCGTTAAATTGGAATCAAATATCTAGATTTCTCTTTGGGTTCATAAATTATTAAGATTCTTCTGATTGGGGCAGATTATCCAAGTTTTGTTTGTTTAGGTATTGTTCGGAGTATTGCTTTTCTTACCGATAATTTGACAGATGACATCTATGGTATTAAATGAAATGGGAAACTGTATTTTTTGAATTATTACTGTGTAGGTTGGAGTTGAACCTTTTATAGAATTGTATTTTTTTTTTAAATATGTCACATATGAAGTCAGACATTTAGTGTCCAAAATGTTGATGAGTATTCAAAGAGTAATTCATGAGCACGACATTTAACGGAGCATCATCAACTTACTAGATGACAGGAAATGAGGTATGTATGTATCCAGTCACGTTGGCTGCAGGTACAGTATTTGTGAAGGTCTTTGATCCCTTTAAAGTTTTAACACTAAGTTTTTCATGGACTCTTTTTATTCGGCGTCTATTTCAATCATACTTCCCCAGAGCGCTTGCTGGCTTGTGTCCTAAGTTCAACGTGTTGTAGCTGACGTCTATTTTAATTGGATTGATGTCTGTTGATTGAAAGGAATCCAATTAACTTTATAATCTGCGTCATCAAAGTATTCCATATCGACGGTTCGTTGTTGGCGGAACTAAAAATACCTACACAACTATCTGATCTCTGGACCGTACTTTTAGTTTCGATAAAATTTAACAATCTATTTTATTAGGTACATAAAAAGTCTGCAGGCTTAATTAATTCTTTTTTTTATTGCGTTGTCACGTCTGCGTAAATTGTGTCATTATCATTTGAACATATTATGCAAATTTGTCACCATTGTTAGATACTAATTGCAGACGATGCGAAAGGTTGTTTTTCAAATGCAATATCGTTTTACATTTGCATTTGAATTTACTACTTAAATCAGGTTCAGAGGTGATAAACTTCCAAGTCTACAGTGCATAGGTAATTAATTGGACATAATATATTTAGATATGCATAGGTGCATATTTATCTAGGTATTTACATACATTGGCTGTCAACTTGGCATATATGTCGGCGATACGCGAATTCGTTGCAGTTGGTGTGTCATGGCGCTCTAGGCATTGTTGCAAGTGATATGCGTAACAGGGCGATAGATAAATAAGTGAGAACCTGGGATATGAATTTGTTGTGCAAAAAAAAGGCATAACAAATAATAATCAAATAAAATAACAATAAAAACTTTAAGTCCAGTTTCACAGTAGCAGTTTAAATTCAATTTATGGTTTAAACTAAATTTTATTTTATTTCTCAATTTCACCCTTCGCGTTCAAATCTTAACCTTTGTACAAATAAATAGTTCCTAAAGCCTATCCTTCGTTCAAAAACCACACAAATAAAGTGAACAGCTGCGTCGAAAACTTTCTCGCTTTTATAAGAGTTGGTTTCGAATCGCATTTTCTCATTAGCTATTTTTCTATAGTCCTTAACTCAGCATAAAAATCGTAGCAATGTACAGGGTGGGTCAAAAGAGACTTCCTAATTTAAAGTGATAATATAACTGTTATAGATTTAATTTTTTATTAATAATTTATTTTAGAATCACAAAGTATGATTTATGGAGATTTTTTCGGCTAAGTATGGAATATAATGTCCCTCAAATGAGCACCAGCTTCATGCTCACAGAGAAGGGCTCTTTCTAGAGCGTTTTCGATAACACGTCGTAGGACATCTGGGCTCAGCGTCTGTATTTCAGCACGAATGTTCTCCTTCAGCTGAGGGATAGTGGTAGGTTTATTTTCGTACACTTTACCCTTCAAATAACCCCACAGAAAAAAGTCTGGTGCAGTCAAATCCGGACAACTTGGAGGCCAATTAAATCCTGAATTTTTGGAAATTATTCCGAACCGCGTAAACAAAACGTTTTTGAGGATCTCCTGGCTTTAATTCTTGCCCAAATTGGATTTTGTATGGAAACAGCTGCAATTCGGTTCTTAGAACTCTCCGCAATAAACTGCGGGACACACCGAATGCAAGAATGCGTTCCAAGAATGAAAGAATGCGTTCCACTTTCGCTTCGATTCGAGAACTGCGAGATCTTCCAGTTCGAGGAAAATCAACTACAGTTCCTTGTTGACGAAATCGTGCCACCAGTGCCGTAATCATGTGCGCAGAGTGTGGATTTCGCACATTAAAATGACTCCGATAAGCTCTTTGGGCTAAAATAATCGAGTGATTATTTTCAAAATAAAATTCAATTAGTTTGGTCCTCTCAAAAGCGCTGTAGTTCATTTTAGTAAATCTCCCAAGTTTGTTTTATAAGTACATTGCAAAAGAAAAAAAAAATTCAAAACAAAAGAGTTATGATTTTTTCAAATTAGGAAGTCACTTTTGGCCTACCCTGTAGACTATATGGAGAAAGCTATATACGATTTGTCTTAATTTCATTAAAAAATTCAGATTAAATAAAAAAAGGATTTTTATTTTTACTTTCAAAATGTACCGGGTGAATCTGTTCTGAAATGACCTCGCAACCCCATCTTTTGTGTATATCTATACACATGTTATGTTTTTAAATGTTTTGGTATGCATAGTGTTTTTTTCTGGTTTGGCCCGATTACTGCAGCAATATACACATTTTGTTTTTTTTTCGTTCTTTATGAAGTGGAAATCTAACTCCCTAAGCACTCAAACTCAGTAACTGTCCATTGTACTATCCTCTTTTTGGTGTTGGGGTTAGACAAAACTAGGTGCCATTCGTGTCTCTCCATTAATAGGTGGCGTATGTTTTTATTTTCCATGCGGATTGGACCTGACCCACACAGGTCAGAAGCCAACACACTAACCTCTACACCGCCGCCCCCTATAGAGTATATGTATAATATTATGTTTTTACAAACCATTAGTAAACATTTGTGAATTGGTAAGTTAAAAACATCTTGAAATTTAATTTGTATCCTTTCAGCAGAAGCCGGAAATGGGTAATTAAAGCATAGTTGCATTTAAAAGGGGTGTGACGTATAAGTAGGCATAACATACGTGCCGGTGTTTATTACATGTGGGTGTTGTCATGAAAGATGTGTGCTCGATACTGATCCAGATTGTATGACTGCAATTTATACCTGATCTTATATATTCTTGTTTGAAATTTCTTACATACAATAGATGTCATGCTTTTGATTTTGTCCGAGTATTAACGTGAAGGGACGGGCTTAAAATATAACTGCAGCGCCCTTTAATAAACAGCACTTTTCGTAAAAAGCGACTAAAGGAAGAAATCCCGCAAGTGTGCCTGAAAATCCGTGGGATGACACGACTGGAGATCACCGGTGTCGTAAAAGCACTTGTCGAAATCGTTGAAAGAGGCAGGTCTAAAAATGACTGGATCGTACAAATGCAATAACACCAGCATTTGATTTGCCTCATTAATGAAGTGATCCGAAACCAGGAGGCCTGCCGGAGGTCGAACCGGCGAACGCCAAAGGTGGACCAGTAGGGATTCAGTAAAGTGGGAGTGTGAGGATCAGTCTAATCCTGATTATAACCTGTTCGTAAAGGAAGAAGAAGATTAACCTGAAGGGAAAGAGTTTTTTTTTTTAACTGACCAATTTTTATTTGCGTTTACGTAAAATTCATAGACTTATAATTTCCGATTGAAGCACCAGGGATGTTGACTTTCTGATTATGATCTTATGAACCGTTTTTAATTTGGCATAATGGCTTTTGATCTTAATTGTCTATTTGAAGCAAATAAAATTACCAAATTTCATGTCAGCTCAAATCTTGAACTTTTTTAAAATCGCATTGAAAGTACCGTTTTTTAGGTCTTGTTTAAAATTAAGTATGTCATTTTCTCACATTTACTGCAAGTATGGTTTTTGATATTTAGCTGTCTTTCTAATGTGCATATTTATTTGAGTCTTTTGCGAAAATTTCCTATATACTTCCATATTCTTACATTTACCCCAAGTATTAAAAATCCCAAAAATAATAAAAATCATTAGATTCGCTTAAAAGAAAAGTGATGTTTTTCAACATTTTAGTCACTGTTAGAAGAAAAAATTATAAAAGATTGTTAATTTTTTTTCCAGAAAATCAAAGTATATATACTGATTTTAGCTCAATATTTTTATCAAATTTATCATTTCTTTTTAAATTGCGTCACCCGTTCTTCGGGTATTGTCGGTTTCTCAAGTACCGTTAATCAAGACTTCTCGGGATAAACTGAGTAAGAAATCTTCTGACACTCAACACAAGTACCTATTGAAGACATCAAAATTAATCAAAATCGTTTGAGCCGTTTTTGAAGTGAGATTTTCGAAAATTCAAAAATCCCTTAGGTATTTGAATAAAAAAAATATTTAGAAAAATTTTTTAGTTGACCATCGACATTTGACCCTTGTGAAACCGAACGAACGTTTATAAATTTAAACTTCGACATTGGGTTAGCTAAACCGAAGTTTAAACGGTTACTGTGAAACTAGGCATTAAATAGACTGAGATATTTACTAAAAGAGAAGATTAGAAACATGAATGAAGATTTAGTTGTAGTAGCATTGAACTACCAAGAGCATTTTAAAGTTCTCATGTCATTACCGTCTACGACTGTCCGCAACAAGCGCCACAAAGGCGCTAAATGAGCCGAAACGGGTGCAGCCCATTTAAAACTCTACATCATTCACTTTAATGCTTACTCAACTGTTTTAAGACTTGTAGTTGCATTAAATTCACAGCAGTAAACTTCTTCAGCATTTCCTTTGCAATTGGCCCTTCGCTTTTTAAATTTCCTTTGATATTCTCTAAAATCAGGAACACAGTGTTCCGAATACTTCCCAAATTGAATTTCATTGATGAAAATACCCCAAAGTTAAAAGTACAGACACTCAGAAATACCATTTTTTTTTTTTTTTTTTTTGTCGAATAAAAATCTGAATTTGGCTAACTTTGCCAGCAGCGCCTGTACTTCTGCGTTTGCATTATCTTCCAGAGCACTGACGATATTTTGATTCGAGCAAAATAATCTGCAAAATATCTATGTATACATTATGCCTCAAAAACCCAACAAATTTCAATAAAAATATAGGGACGGGGTACAGTCTGCTTGGGCGAACTGTTGGATACCCTTTTCTTATTCCTGTCAATCATAAGTGGGCGTGACAAAAGTCTAAGTATGGTTGAATTGTTAAGAACGCTCTACATATTTTGTTATATAACATTTAAAGGATTTAATCGAAAAAAACGAAGTTTTGTAAAAAAAACGCTCCCTATCTTCTCAAACAGTCAAGCCTAGCTCAAACTTTGGTTTTTCAATAAAATTGTTTTATTTAATTGTGGCAGATTTAAAAAATATTTAAACACAAGTATAAATGGCACCTATAGAGCCTATATTATAATTATAATTTCAGCTAACTAGCTCAAACTTTGGTTTTTCAAAAAAAAATTTAAATTGTGGGCATCAGTGCGGATTTTGAAAATATTTACACATGAGCATAAAGGGCCCCTAGAGAATATATATTATAAATTTCAGCTCCCTAGCTCAAACTTTGATTTTTCAATAAAATTGTTTAATTTAATTGTGGGCGGATTTTAGAAATTATATCTCCCGAGTTTTAGGAGCCAAAATTCATATATAAAAAATTTCAGCTTTCTAGCTAAAAAATGGATTTTTTCGATAAATAAGTTTGTGGGCGGATTTCAAAAATTCTTAAACTTGATTATTTCGGGCCTCTAGAGAGCATATGGTTAACATTTTAAATCTCTAGGTCCAGTTTAAAGGCCTAATTTTTGCGACATACGGACGGACGGACATGGCTTGATTGACATTACTATCGATGCTGATCATAAATATAGTAACCTTAGAACCCTTAGAATAGGGTATACAAAGAGAAATTACCTGCTCTCATTATCATTAAGTGCTTTGTGTGCAAACAAACTTGGTTTCTTGCCTTCGCATCCTGACATCGAAAGCTTTAACTTGTTCAACGGTGGTGGTCAACGTGGTTTCACAATGGAACCTATAGTGGTCTTAGTGTGTCAGTCTCGATCGACTGCCACTTCAACATAAAATAACCTAACTTGGATTTTATAGAAAAAGAAAAAAACGAAAAAAAAGAAGAAGAGTTATATATTGCAGTGCAAAAAAAATGCCATTGTGATTAAATAGGCAAACAAAAGTACAAACGTATACTATTTGGTATCAGGAGGACATGGTTGGTTGGTTGAAAACCGGCCCTCGATGAGGATGCACTTAGACCAGAAGTAGGTCCATTGTGCTGCCGATGTGTAAGGTGGGTGGGTCACCCTCTTACTCAGGGAACCATTTGCTCCTCTGAATGAAGGAGCTAATCCTTGCTGTGCAGGCGTTGTTAAGATCGTTTAGATCATTGAAAAGGTATTCACCCAATGTAGCCTTCCTAGTGTTGGCGAGTGCAGGACACGTGCAAAGGAAGTGACTGATGGTCTCCTCTTCTTCCTCGTCCCTACAGCTTCTGCAGAAGTCATTGTAGGGGATGCCCAACCTTTGGGCATGTCTTCCTATAGCACAGTGCCCGGTGAGGGCGTTTACTAATTTCGAGAGGGTTCCTCTCTTATGCCTCAGAAGTCCGATGGACCTGGATTTGTTTAATGTCGGCCAGAGTAGCCTTGCGGTGTTGCACTGGTCGAGTTGGTGCCAACGATGGTTGGCTTCGTTCACCGCATTGGTATCTATGAGGTTTTTAACATAAGGCGTTGGCGCCTCGATGTCGGTGACGCTTATGATATTTAAACCAGAAGAGCCTCGTCGGGCCAGTTCGTCAGCTTCACAATTCCCTCGTATGTCACAGTGACCCGGCACCCAGCAAAGGGTGAGGCTATACTGACCGGCTATCTCGTTAAGAGATGCACGGCAGTCTTTCACTGCCTTGGATCTTGTAATGCTGGATGCAAGGGATTTGATGGCCGCCTGACTGTCGATGTATATTACAATATCTGATTTCGATATCGTATTAACCGACAGCCAGGCAGCGGCTTGGCGGACGGCGGTGACTTCGGCCTGAAAAACGCTGCAGTGTTCTGGAAGGTTATAGGAGAGGTGAATGTCCAGGTCTTCAGAGAAGACTCCGGCACCGACTCCGTCCTCCGTTTTGGACCCATCCGTACAAATTGACAGCGATTCGTGGTGTAGGACATGACGTTGTGTCCACTCGGTTCTGTCTGGGATTTAATGTTTGTAGCCCAGGTTGAAGTTGTATTCAGTGGGCAGGTGGTCGGTGACCTTAGGGAGATGTCGATACATCCATAGTAAATTGGCATGTCCAGTTTGTTGCTCTGTCCATTGTTTGGAGCTTCTCAGTCTTATTGCTGAGCTGGCAGCCAACTGTTTGCCGACGATGTCGGTCGGGAGAAGGTGGAGCATGGCTTGGAGCGCCGCAGTGGGAGAGGTTCTCAGCGCACCGGTGATGCTGAGGCATGCAACTCGTTGAGTTTTGTCCATCAAGGTTAGGTTGGACTTCTTCTCCAAGGCGGGCCACCAGACCAGTACTCCATAGAAGAGAATCGGTTTAACTACCGACATGTATAACCAGTGCATAATTTTTGGTTGTAGGCCCCACGTGGAGCCTACCGCCTTTCTGCAAATGTAAAGAGCAGCTAGGGATTTCCTGGCACGTTCGACTACACTTTCCCTCCAAAGTAGCTTGCGATCAAGCTTCAGGCCTAAATAGCTAGCGCTATTTGAGAGTGCCAGAGGAGTGCCTCTAATCTTCGGGGGAGTGAACTCAGGGAGTTTATGTCTTCGTGTGAACAGGACCAGCTCAGTCTTTGTTGGATTGACTGACAGGCCGCATCTTTCGGTCCAACCTGTCAATATGTTGATAGCAGATTGCATGACATCGGCCAGCGTCTGCGGGTATTTCCCTGTTACAAGTATCGCGACGTCGTCCGCATAGGCGATAACTTTGCATCCAGTATGTTCAATGTTCAGAAGGGCTTCGTTGAGCACTAGATTCCACAGAAGCGGAGACAATACTCCCCCTTGGGGGGTGCCTCTGTGTGCACGTCGTTTGACAGTGCTACTTCCGAAGGATGCGGTTATTACCCTGCCTTTGAGCATGTATTCCACAAAGCAGCAGATTGAGTCGTCGATGTTGAGCCTACGTAGGGCGTTGGTAATCGAATTGGTTTCAACGTTGTTGAAAGCTCCCTCTATGTCGAGAAATGTCACTAAAGCAAGTTCTTTGATAGAAAGGGATTTTTCGACGTGGTAGACGATAGAGTGCAAGGCCGTTTCAACAGATTTACCTTTTTGGTAAGCGTGTTGTGACGTGGATAGCAAGTTGCTATCAATGGTGGCCTTAATGTGAAGATCTAGAATTCTTTCTAGAATCTTGAGGAGGAAGGATGTTAGGCTTATGGGTCTAAGGTCCTTCGGGGAAGTGTGCGATGTTTTGCCTGCCTTGGCTATGAATACCACTCTTACTTCAGTCCAGGCGGTCGGCATTGTTCCTAGCATCAAGCAGCCCCTCATAATATGTGACAGGTGCTGCCCTATTATGCTGAGGGCCGCCTGAATTTGTGCCGGAAAAATGCCGTCTGGCACCGGGGACTTGAATGGCTCAAAGCTGTTCGCTGCCCATTTCAGTTTTTCCTCGTTTATGAGGTCCTGAGGTGACGGTGGGCGTGCAGCGTTTACCAGGGCAGGGTTTTCGCTAGGCACAGGCGTGCAGCCGGGGAAGTGAGTGTCCATAAGCAGACCAAGCGATGCTTCATCTGATTCTGTCCATGATCCGTTGGGATTCATGAGGACACTAGGTATGGTTGGGTTCTTGGAAAGGACTTTGCGTAGCCTAGAAGATTGAGACGTGTTGTCAATACTCTGACAGAAACTACGCCAGGATCTACGTCTGGCCTTACGAACTTCTGCTTTGAAGCTCTTAAGGCTTGCTTTGTAGATATCCCAGTCCAGAGGTAGCCTCGTTGTTTTGGCTTTGTTGAATAGCTTCCTGCTTGTGTGGCGAAGCTTGTTAAGTGCTGCATTCCACCACGGTGGACGATTGTCTGCCTTCCTCGTAGTAATGCGACAAGATTCGTCGAATGCTACGTTTAAGGCGGAAGTTAGAGCAGCGTTAAGCTCATCTAGTTCCAATTGTGTTTCTGGAGTCTTATGTACACGATTGGACAGTTTAGCAGAGAGGATTTCATTGTGTTTACACCAGTCAGTTTTCCGTCCATTGCGAAAAATTGCTGGTGAGGTGTTATGGCGTATTTCCAGTTCATATTCCAGATAGCGGTGATCGGAAAAGGAGTGGCTGTCAGATACAGTCCACTTAGAAAACACAGGGTACCACTTCATAGAGGCGAAGGTAACATCTAGTACCTCTTGCCGGGTTCTGGTTATAAAGGTGGGACTATTTCCCCTATTGCATACTATTAGGTCGGTGCCTACTAAGAATTCAAATAGGGACTCACCTCGGGGGTTAGTGTCGGTACTACCCCATAGTTCGTGGTGCGCATTGGTGTCGCATCCCAGCAAAATTTCTTCTCCTCTCTTCCTGGCTTCTTCTACCACTACTCTCACCTCCTCTGATGGAGCTGAATTGGGGTCCTCGTAGGGTAGGTATCCTGAAGCTAGCCAGATGTGGGCTTTTGCAGATTTTAACAGTGTTACTGCCAGGTCATTCGTGCTGCGGTGAGGAAGAAAGGTTAAGTTTAGTGTAGATTTAGCGAGAATGCAAGCTCGAATGTTACCTGCGTTCTTGGTGTGGTATAGCGTGTAGTGTGGGTCCCTCAGTCCCATGACGTTGTCATTTCTTATCCAAGGTTCATCAGGAGGACATGCAACGTGTTTGTTAAAAGTCGATACTGTATGAAGATTAAGCAAAAAAAAAGAATGCAATGTTAGCAAAATCCTATCCCTGGTTATAATTGTCTATGCTATGATGCGACATCAAATAAAGACAGTTTCAACATTCAGGTGAGTCTAGTGTCACTTTCGAGATCTTCATTCCATAAGGCGAAGCTTACATCAGGATTTGTAAGGTTGGAGTAAATTGGGAGGGTTACAATCCTTCAAATCCAACCATAAACCTCACCGTTTAAGTTGAAAATAAGAAGTTGACTTATAGCAAACAAGATCTAATTTAAGTATTCCTTTTTTTTTTAATCATCCTTGAATAATCAACGCCTTCATATTCTCATTGCAAAATATTACACGCATCCGGTAGTCTAAGGCACATGCTTAAACACGGTTGGGATCGTGATTTCCGGCATCGATTAGCAGTTCTTTATCTTTTTGTTCCTAAGTAGTTCTCCCTAAAACAGAGATCAAGATTTCGGCAGGCCCATCCCACATGCAGCGAACTGAATATAGGCGCAATTAAAAAAAATCGACACACTCTTGAATAAGTGCGTAGTTTGAAGCCAAATTCGAAATGACCCACGCTGTCGTCTACCACTCAACTCAACTGCGCTTAAATAAATAAATCGATGAGTGGACAACTTAGTGTGGGTGCATGCAATCACATTAAACTTCACAAATCTGATCAACTGAGAGGAAATAAATGTCCAATTCTCTACGGATACCCTACACCAACACCCACCCACTTACATGTGGATACATCTAACATTTCCTCTGGGCTCCGTAAACTTTAATCTTCAGCAAGGCAATTTCCTATATTCAAAAGCCTATATAAACTGCTCCTAAATGTCAACAAAAATCCGCTTTAACCTACCCTAAACACCGCTGTCACTCTCTGTCTATCGCTCGATGCAAATTTTTCTTCTCTCTTTTTATTTATTTTAATGTGCCCGCGCACTCACTGTGCGATGCGATGGATATCTCTATCTGTTCCATTTGAATTTATCGCATGCAGGCTCATTCATTCTCAGCGCGCCCACTAGCGATAGTGATGAAATGAGGCTGCGCGACACTCACCATAAGAGATGTGACAATCAATACGATAGGAGTCAACGCCACCCAGTCCAACATACTCACAGAACACCGATTGCACAAAATACAAACACTTTTCCACTTTTTCTCCTTAGCGAGGCATTTAAGTGAGAATATTATGACAGATAGTCGATTAAATGACAGCTAAATGGGCAACGTTCGCATTTCAAAGGCAAAAGCAAAAGCATCTCTTGCATATGTATCTATCTAGCGCTGTATATCAACACTATTAATGGATTAACGTGACAATTCACTTCCCTTCATGGGTGCGAGGGACTCGAATTGAATGGCTCGTCAACAAGCAGAACCAGATAGATGGACAGACGAACGACTCAAGATCAAAGAGATTCGCAGAGTGTTTGTGTTATTGTGCGACTGGTCTTGACTTGGCGCTTTTTTCATAATATTCCGACGCGTTGATACTGATCTCCTTTGCGACATCAATCAGTCTTGAAATGAAACAGCTTAAGCTAAAGCCAGCGTATCATGTGAATTTGCATATAAATTTGCTTGCGCCCCCGAAAGTATTTTCGCTGTTGTTGCATTTTGGGATGCGTAGGACAAACTGGATTACAATTGAGTGGCAGTTACTAGTACAGCATGAAGACAGAGATTTGTTGAGCGCTGCTGCTGTCGTGACGGTTGTGTGCCATGAGATGAACGAGATTATGCTAATAAGACTAAGACTAAGAATTCTTAATCCTTTTACTCAAATGAGGATTTTTTAAGCAAGGCAAACATCCCAAAAATTTATTAAATTGACTTCAGATTGTACCCGTGCAGGGACGGGCTAAGAATATCACCGCAGCGCGAAAAAAAACAGCGGTTGTCCTGAAAGGCGACTAATGGGAGAAATCACATCTAGGCAATTTTAACATTCAGGTAGGTAAGGCTCGTAAGGTCGATCAAACATTTAACATCTTAAAGTATGACTGGAGATCACCGGTGTCATAAAATGTCGATCAAACTACAATCAATAATATAAGCATGCATGTGTCGAAATCGTAGGAAAGGGGCATCCCTCAAAATTCCCGGATCGCATCAATGCAACAACACTAGCATTTGATTGGCTACAGTGATAAAGTGATACGAAACCAGGAAGCCTGCCGATGTTTTTTCAGGTCGAACCGACGAATCCCACAGTCGGACCAGTAGGGATGCAATAAAATCATAGGGTGATCTCATTGATCCTGATCATTACATCCCCGTAAAGAAAAGAAGAAGACTTCAGATTGTTGTCGAATCATAATTTATCTAATGAAAATATTTTGGCCCAGGCTAGATTAAGAAAATACCCGACCGTGAAGAGTCTGTGACAATGCAGCCTTCCATCCTCTGCCATCCCGGGCACGCTGCTTCCAGTTGTCCAGACCAAGCGCTCTGGCATCCGCGATTGCTTGGTCTTTAAAACGGAGGTTCGGTCTTCCTTGCCTTCTCGAACCTTAGGGCTGGTAGTCTAAGATCCTCTTGCCTGCGGCATTATTGTCAATTCGCTCAATGTGGCCGAGCCAATGTAGTCGACGTGATTAAGATTTTTGGACTATTCACATCTTGGTACAGCTCATAGAGTTCGCGGTTGTATCTTTTTATCCATTCGCCCTCCTCGCACACAGGACCTAATATCCGACGAAATATTTTTCCTTCAAGAGAACCCAATATTAGCTCCCCTTTCCTACTTATCATCCAGCACTCGCCAACATAAACCAAGACTGACTGGAAAGGTTTGATAGAGCATTTTTCTTTTTTTTATAATTTGCTTACGCTAAAGAGGCTTTGTTTTTTCTGTATATAGTGTTAAACACAGCGCACGTATTTATTGTTGAACAGTAAGCAGCACCTAGCAATGAAGTATTGTATTGCATGTTTTTAGGTGCTACTTACTATTCGAAAAAATAGGAAAGAAGTTTTGGAGCTTTTTGTGGTATTTTTTTCTACATGGGTGGGGCCTAAATTGCTTAGCGAGATCTCTATTTATGTAAATTCAGTTAAAAATCATGGCATTGGCCGGAATTCGAACGCACGACCTGACAATCAGTTAGTGAGTACACTACCATCGCATCAATGCCACCCGCATGCATTTTGTTCTTCGGGTGAGGAGGTTTGAGCCCATTAAACACCATTATGGATTCTGTAGGAAAAGGAAAGTATAAACGGCACAAACGATAAAGTAGGGACAAGCATTAAACATTTCATTTCATCAAAAATGTGCCAAGAGAAAAAAATGCCCTTAAGGGAAATTGTTGGTTTGTTTCTTCTGTTTTTGGACAGCCTATACTTTATTATTGATAAACCCTATTACATAAAACATTACATTGCAATTACATAACACTATGTTAAATCAAAATTAATGAATACTTACTTCTCTGCACCACAGCGAAGGCACCAATCTTACAAACTTATGTGCATGTGTTTATTGCAACATGTAATAAGTGGGATATGGTCATTCAATCAAACTTGCAACTAAGTAATCAATCAAAATTAACTATTGCTCTCCGATCGACAGCGGGAGGTATGATTGTTGCATACACATTAAATATATGTACCTACATAATGGTTACTGCAATGGAATAAAGCCTAGAGAAAGAATATTTTTATTCGATTAAATGTTGAAATCGAAAAAAAATTTTAATAACATTTTCCATTCATTCGAAACTCGATTGACTCGTACCAGGACACTTTATTGACCGGGATCAATACAACTCTATTAACCGGCATTCCCTCTACTATCCGCGGTCGACAATTGCGGAACACAAACTTGCTACACTTGTAAAAAAAAACGAAATTTTATATTTGTTGAATTTTTGATGCGGGTTAAATATTTTAGATGTGTGGATATGTTTTGCATTATGAACTACAATAAGTGTGCCACTGTACATTTTACAACTCAGAAATTTGATATTTTTCGAGTTGTTGTTTGCCTCCCGTCGCGTGCGGACGCGTTGCCTCTTTTAAATGCAATTTCGGTGCCACTAAACCGACAAACATAATACTCGTACCTACCGGCTCGCCAATACGTTTCGCGAAAAAAAATAATACAAAATCGCGTGTGTGTGAAAAAAGAAAAAAAAAATCCACATAGAGCCAGTGCCGGTTTTCCTTCCGTCCCCCATACCACTTCATCACTGTTGCTCTTTCTTGAATATTGCATGTGTCGTTCGATTATCGTTTGTGCACTTGCACTGCTTGGGTAAAGGCAGCATCGGGCGAATAGCGGGTCGTGAGTTGTTGATTTTGTTGGTGTACTAAAACAAATTACCGTACGGGCATAACACCAGCGGTAGATTGTTTTGGAAATCTAACGAATGTCTTCAATTCACGGCTTATGCTTAGTTAGCGTCGGAGTTGTGTTTTCTTTTATGTTTGTATTTTGTAATGTGTAGGAATTTCGTAGTGGATGTCAGCAACATTCGTGGGTTGAGGAACATTTTTTTTCATTATACGCCCATGTTTTTCACAACAAACCAGCTGTTTTGACACTAAGTGAAACCCAGGTTAGCGTTGACTCTGATTTCACAGAGTTCAGTCTACCTGGGTACAACTTAGTGCCATTATTTTTTCCCCATCGCGGTATCACCATTTATGTACGTAGTGACGTAGCCTACCAACTTCAGCCTCAATATGGCAAATGTGCCAATCCAGAATTTAATTTCATTTGGCTAAAATTCCATGTCCGTAGGCAATTAATTCACTACTGTTTTATTTACAGAAGCCCCAACTTGGACAGACATTCAGCTTATAATGAGTTTGATGCCCTGTCTGATTCTATTATAAGAATTGTGACCCTTTATCCTCGTTCTGAAATCGTTATTGCGGGCGATTTCAATATACACAATTCAAGCTGTCTTCGACATTCTGGTCAGACAACACCCGAAGGAAGGTACGTCGAGATCTTTGCTGAGGTAAATAACCTGACTCAGCTTGTAAATGAGCCGACACGAATACCGGACATTAGCAGCCAAACTGCCAACACATTGGACTAGTTACTTACCTCTCACCCTGATAAATACGCTTTGAACGTATTATCGCCTCTAGGTTCGTCAAACCATTGCATCATATCAGCAAATTTCTCGTACTCCAACCACATAGTTAAACAACAAACTCCTAAAAGAACCGTATGGCAGTACAAGAAAGCCAATTGGCAAAAATTAAACGGTTTCTTTAAGAGTTTTAACTGGTAGCTGTGCTTCGTCGACAGCGACGTGGATGCTGCTGCTGATATGGTCACAAACATAATTCACCTGGGTATGAAGACTTTTATCCCTAACAGGATTAAAAGTATCAAACCCAAGGTTAACGCGTGGTGTGACTCGAGCTGCAAAGAGGCTATCAGGTTAAAAGAGGTAAGTTTTCGGCTATTCAAAGCCAACCCATCTGAGGAAAGGCGTAAAAAGTTTAAACGAGCCAGAAAAGACTGCAATACCCACATTAATCGTGTCAAATTCTCCTATGACCAAAAGTTGAGGCAAAAAATACTACAAAGTCCCACTGGTAGTAAAAACTTTTGGTCATTTGTTAAAAACATCAAGAATTCGGCCTCGTCATCTATCCCGACACTCATTTACAACGACATTCCAGCTGTCAGTTCTACAGATAAGGCCAATCTGCTTGCTGCTCACTTTGCAGTCAGCTCAACGCTCCCAGATTGTGCTTTGTCTCCCCCTGTACTCGAGCGCGTAGAATTCTCTATGGGACCAATCCACTTTCGCACTCGTACAGTGGCTAGAGTACTTCAAGATCTTGACGTTCACAAATCCGCTGGTCCAGATGGTATTTCCCCTATCGTTCTGAAGAGGTGTTCTTCTTTGCTGGCAAAATCATTGCGTAAGCTTTTCCATCTGTCCTATTCTTCAGGACTCTTCCCGGAAAGATGGAAAACAGCATTTGTCCAGCCTGTACCAAAAAAAGGCGAATCTTCTTCTCCCTCTTCCTACCGACCAATTGCACTTACGTCCCTTCTTTCTAAGGTCATGGAAACGCTGATAAACCGTCAGCTAATGAAATATCTTGAATCGCGAAAACTTCTTAATGACCGGCAGTATGGTTTTCGCAGCAACAGGTCCACCGGTGATTTGATGACATATCTAACCGAAAAGTGGAACCAATCTCTTCACTATTTCAAAAGCATTTGACAGAGTTTGGCACCAAGCTCTCTTGTCGAAAATGCGTGCATTTGGAATCGATGATACTCTTCTTCAATGGATTAGAAATTACCTTTCGGACCGTTCAATTCAAGTTGTTTTGGACGGCTTCAAGTCTGCAACTCACCAAATAAATGCTGGTGTCCCCCAAGGCTCTGTTCTGTCCCCGACTCTCTTTCTCATTTTTATAAATGATCTACTGTCTGTTACTTCTAATCCAATCCATTCCTTTGCTGATGACAGTACCCTCAGCTTCTCATATTCGTTTCTTGGGTCACGCCCCTCATCTTCGGGTGTGGAACTGGAACGGCAACGTATGTTAAGCTCATTAAATTCCGATCTTAACAGCATAACTCAGTGGGGTAAAACCAATAGAGTGGAATTTAATGCTTCCAAAACTCAATGCTGTCTCCTGTCATTAAAGCAAAACCCACACACACTGCCATTATCTATGAATGGCACTTACATCGCTGAAACCGAAAGACTTTCCATTCTCGGTATGTGTGTTAATGACAACCTTCGTTGGAATGACCACATAATCGATGTCGCCAAGAACGCCGCGAAATGTCTAGGCTTCCTTAAGCGTTGTAAGAAATATTTCACCCCTTCTGATCTGGCTTCAATTTATAAGGCGTTTATTCGCCCGAAACTCGAGTACAACGCTCATATCTGGTCCGGTGCACCAATAACTTATTTGGAGCTACTTGACAGGATCCAACAACGCGCGATAAAACTCATTGGCGACCGAGACATCGCGAGATCGATTGACTCTCTTAGTCATCGTCGTAATGTCTCCTGCCTGTCGTTATTTTATCGTTATTTCCACCATAAGTGCTCAAACGAAATAGCCAGTTGCATTCCTCCTCTTGAACATTTCAACCGCAATACTCGCCATGCAGGGAATGCTCATCAGTCCACCCTCAAGCCTGTGTTCGGACGTACAGTGAAGTTCAAAGAATCTTTCCTCAGCCGTACAACACGAATGTGGAATGCTCTTCCCCGCTCCATTTTTCCTACACATTATAACCTACAGACATTCAAAACCAACGTGCATCGGCATCTCTCCTTTTCCTCTCACCCTAATTTCTTTAACGCCCGCGCTGTGTAGCTAATACATTATAAGGGTCCCAACAAATCCCTTTAGTGCGCGTTTATTATACAAAAAAAAAAAAATATCTTTCAACTGAAAAGTTATTATAAATTGACCACAAAATATATATGTATGTACAACCTTAAAGAACAACGAAGAGGTATTTAGAAGGAATGCCAGCATAACATTTAATATGAGAACCATCTGTCGGGTTATTTCTTGTGTTGCTTGTTATTGCCTCTGATCATTTCAATGCAATTCGTAGGTCACATATTTTTTTTTTGTTTTAAATCTTTAAACCGGGATTTTCCGTTATCCGTTATAAGCTCGATCCCAGCCTCCCGGTTAGTAAAGTTTCGAATATACTATTAACCACCTGACTCCAAGAGGAGGTAGAAGGCCAAGTTCTCTCTTAATTCTTGGGATGTGCTAAAAGTGAGGTATACTCGTAAATGCGTGAAAAAAATACATACAAATTCTATGGACAAGTAACAAGGGATTTCGGTCAAACAATCTACACCGACGGTTCAAAAATGGACTGCAGCGTGGGTGCGGGAGTTTTTTCGGAATCCTTAAACATCGCAAAATCGTACAGACTTCCGGATACTGCAAGCGTCTTCCAGGCGGAGCTACTGGCTATCCGTGAAGCCTGTCGCTAGATCAAATTTCACTCAAACATAACACCGAGGCAAAGGATCGGCATACTTATTGACAGCCAGGCTGCCATTAAAGCGATCGCTTCGGTCACTATATCCTCTAAGATATACTAGAATGCCGTATTGAGCTGGCCCTGCTTGATAAGTTCAAGGTTACTCTGATCTGGGTTCCAGGGCACAGTAACGTTTATGGAAACGAACATGCCGACGAACTGGCCAGGCAAGGCTCAGCTCTCCACTGCTCTCTGGCGGAACTAGTCCACATTCCGCTCGGAGCAGTTAAGGCAAATATCACCGCAGAATACCTCAAGAAAGCCAACCTCAGATGGAGCAGGCTGACTACACGCGTCATATCCAGAAAAACGTGGCCAAACTACAACAAGGCAAAAACAACCGACCTTCTATGTATGTAGAACCCGAAAAGATATTGCAAGAATAACAGCAATCATCACGGGACACTGGCCTATAGGTGACCATGCGGCCAAGCTGGGCATCCCATACAATACACACTGCCGCAGTTGCAAAGTGACAACTGAAAAAGCAACCCTAATTCACTTTTTATGCCGGCCTAATTCACTGCACTATCCGGCCTTAGCTAGGACCAGACTACGAACATTGGGAAGCCAATACAATACACTTGAGGAAGTCTCCGCGAAAAGTATCAAAGAACTGATAACTTTCCTGAACCACACAGGTTGGATTTTGTCTCCCCACCAAACGATAATACCCAGGTTTACGTGAGTTTGTGGTAACAAAACGGCACTCGGTGCTAATTGGGTTTGTCTTATCAAACCGCCACACCTACCTACCTAGAATGGTTTTTCTTGACGTTCTTCTCATGTGACCTTCGTCTTCAGTTCAGATTTTTTTTTGATTTCCCATACAAAAGATGTCTTTTATAAAACAAGCATTCGTTGGTCATGAGTTGCCGATTTTTTAATTTGGTCTTAATATAAAATTTTTTTTTTCAAAATTTAATTACCATTCGTTAAAAACTTGCTGATAGCCTATTACTTTTTTAGGAAGCGGCTATATTTGTAAACAATATTTTTGGCCATATTTTAGATGAAAAGAAGCGAAAATGTGGCGGCAAACATTTGTTCAGTTTGATCTCCTATCATTCCCCGCTGCATTTTTCCAACACACTATAATCTACAAACATCCAAAACCAACGTGAATTAGCATCTCTCCCTGGCTTCTAACCTTAATTTCCTTAACGCTCGCGCTGTATACCTATTACATTATAAGGGTATTCAAAAATCCCTTAAGTGCGAGTACATTATAAAAAAAAACGAACACCAGGTGTCAGAAAGTTTGCCGCGCTTTTCGATTATCCGTTAAACTCGATCCCAGTCTCCCAGTTAATCAAATTGTGCAGTACTATAATTAACATTTTATTTACATTGGTGAAGTTGAAATAATTAGATGTACATAATTGTTATTAGGCATTAACTACTCAGCTTCCTTAATTTTTTTGAAGAAATGAAAGGAACCTACAGAGACTTACAGTTTTACAACGATTTCGAACCGCAGATTATAGGTGCTTCTCATGGCTCTTTTTACTCTTTGATGTTTGTCATATTTTCGCAATAGCTGTGGCAGTGAATAAACATACATACATACAGACATACATACATATTAGGTCTTAACGGCCCATGCAGGGCTTAGAACCCAGCGCCTCCAACCACTTTCATGCGAAGTGGAGGGGACCTACAGTTTTACGCCGAATCCGAGGGGCAAATTTGAGAAGCTTCTTATGACAATTTGATACTCTTTAATTGCGTAGTTTAATTGCGGTGATCAAACGAGAACCGATTGATTCGACGTGGCAAGGTCGTTGGCAGTGAATAAACGTTGTCTGAAACTGTGAACCCTCTGACGGTAGTTCAACTTCTAACTACTGAGCCACTGCATCCACTCAGTAATAAAAATTGGGTCTTTCATTAAGGACTTTACATAAAATTCAAACTACTTGAGATATCTCAAAAAAAAAATTATTGGCTTGAATGACTATCAAAACATTTATGAATGGAAATCGACTTCGTTCATATGTCCACCACCGGAACGTATTCAGCGATCGACACGTTGAACCCAATTTTTGATGACTCGGCCGCACATTTCGACCGATTCGGTCGCTATTTCTCGTTCAATATTGGCTCTGAGCTCTTCTAACGTCCCCGGCTTGTTGGGATAGACCAATGATTTAATGTAGCCCCATAAAAAAATTCTAGAGACGTTAAATCACACGATCTCGGCGCCCAATAGCCGGGCCCATTTCTCAAGATAACACATTAACCGAACTGAGACTTCAATAACTCGATAGTTGCACCCGGGGTGTGTGTGGCTTGTGGCACAGTCTTGTTGGATCCACATATCACTGATGTCCAATTCATGCAATTTCGTAAAGAAATAACGTTCCAACATGTCTCTGTAGCGAATACAATTTACCGTAACGTGACGGCCATTTTCATCGACGAAAAAAACGACGCAATGACGCCACCAGAATGAAAACCGCATAAAACAGTGACTTTTTGCGGATGAAGCCCATGAGGTTGAGGGTTCTTACCTGTTCAGTAACGCATATTTTGCTTATTGACGAAGCCGTTTAACAAAAAATGCGCTTCATCGCTGCAGATGATTTTGCGATGAAACTCTTCATTTCCTTCCATCATGTCCAGAGCCCAATTCCAGAACGTACGTCGCTTCATATGATCAAGTGGCTTTAGTTCTTAAGTCAGGTTGATCTTGTAAGGATGTAGGCCAAGATCCTTATGCAAAATTCCCCATAATGTGGTCTGGGAGAGGCCCACTTCTTAAGAACGCAGTGAAATTGACTGATTTGGCTGGATTGCGACGTACGCCGTAGTCTCACTGGCACGGCAACATCAAGCAGCGAATATTCTGACTCAAATATAGTCCAGTCAAATTAGTCCTTAAAATAGAAGTAAGGTTACAATAATTCCCATAGAGCTAAAAATTGTTATGAATTTTCAGAATACTATTATAAATGAATTGTGACAAGTCCCCATCAATCCCCCTTGTGCAAAAAATTTTATTGATGGTGAAAGTTTGCAAAAATAGGTTTTTCGCGTTTTCCAGCTAAACGGTGAGTTTTACAGCAAAATAGTTCAGACAAAAATTGTAGATCATCCGATTCTCTACAAAAAATGTATCTACACTTTTTTTCATAAGTATTGCCATTTCCGTGATATAGCGGTTGAAAGAATTGAAAAAAATATTTTATTCGTAATATGCACACGTTTCCACACCACCTATGAGGTAGTGTGCTTGGCGCTTTTTCTTTAACGTGGTTTCCCCAGTAGGCTTATTCCACGATCCATTGTGATCCTATTGAATTCAAATTGAGTATTGAAAATGATGAAAGCTGTGTAAATTATGTAATATATAAATGAAAAAATAATTTGGAAAAATTATTCGTCGGATTCATAATAATCCAATGGAACATCTAGTTCTAGTGTACTGTCTTCGTTTTCTTCTTCTTCTTTTTCTTCATCTTCCTGCTGGATACAAATATGTTCTAAAAAGTATGCATCATAATACATCTCATCACTGATATCGTAATTATTCTCATCTAGTATCGATTCAACATTGGAGCACGACTGTCCTTGACAATTGGTGCATGCTAAAGAACAAAACAGTCCAACCTTTTTACAGCCGCATTTAGCATTGCAACCTTTTTTTGCAATTGTAAAAGATGGTGTTAAGGAGTTTTTCTGGCGCAGGTGGGACTAACGTATGAATTGGTTGCAATGCATTGTCAACTAACTTCCAACCCCAGTCTTCTGGATCCATTTTATTACCAAGCCACACTTGAACTTGATAATAGATAGATAGATAGATAGATACAGCAGAGGTTGGGGGAAGACAAGCTAATTGCACTTGTTTTTTATTATACATTTTTTTTGCAATAGATAAGTATCGGAGTTTATCCAAGCAGGTAACTTTTTTTGGAGCTCCGTACATAGAAAGAAGAAAGCGAATTCCATTAGTGATTATAACTTCTGGAGTAGAGTTACTATCTTTAAAAACTTCAGTACAATTAATTAAATTTTGTTTGTCGAACAATTTCAAAACCGTTGTTTTGCCCCTCTTGAAATAATAATACAGCGTCAACAGGAATCTTCTTATCGTGAACTTTGACAGTGCTACTCATAGCTAAAAGAGGGACTACTTTATCAGCACGTTTGAATTTAATGTTATCAAACGTCAATCCTGTTATTTTTGACATGCAAGCAATCCTAACTTCACGAGCTTTATGACAATTATTTTTGTCATCACCAACAATTCCACTGGCAATAGATACAATTCTGTTGACTTCTGGAAAAGGATCATGTAAAGAAAACCACTCTAGGAGGCTTTGTATGTCTTGAGAATCTAGAAAATAGGGGCGGAGTTTTTGACGTTCATTTATATTATAAGAATTTTATAATTTGTGTGTATAAGACATAGGGACTCATATGTTTACTCGTATAACGGTTCAAAAATGTATATTATTTATTATACATTAACGTGCATATTACGAATAAAATATTTTTTTTTCAATTCTTTCAACCGCTATATCACGGAAATGACAATACTTATGAAAAAAAGTGTAGACACATTTTTTGTAGAGAATCGGATGATCTACAATTTTTGTCTGAACTATTTTCCTGTAAAACTCACCGTTTAGCTGGAAAACGCGAAAAACCTATTTTTGCAAACTTTCACCATCAATAAAATTTTTTGCACAAGGGGGATTGATGGGGACTTCCCAATTCATTTATAATAGTATTCTGAACATTCGTACCAATTTTTAGCTCTATGGGAATTATTGTAACCTTCAAAGTCTTATTTGACCTGACTAATATGTTCACTAGACTATGAATTGCTTGTCAACTGGGACGAGAATTACAGTCGAAAATTGGCGTTAACGCTCTTAAAGTTACGACCAATGATTCGGAATTTCGGTAATTAATATTAAGTATTTGTAAACGTTGTTCCTTCGTGTACTTCACCATGATGAAAATTTTGATTCACTGAATATTTTGACAGTTCCGTAATCTGTTTAAGGGTCCGTTCACACTGAAAGTTTGAAGTTGTCAAGTCGCTAATGAAAGACCCTCTATAATCATATCAACCCAAAAAGTTTAAATCCAGTACTACTGAACGAACTCAGACGCATTTTTTTGCCCTTTGTATCGGAACGTATCGGAACCTCTCCTTGATTTAAGTGATGAGTACCGCCCGGAGATGTTGTCTTGTGATCATGCACAAAAAAAATATAATTACGGTGTCAGAACTCGAAGTCAATATTTTTCATTTTGTTTAAACATCTGAATTATTTTTTTTTTTATTTTTTTACAAAAAAATCCCTCATTCCTTGCAAACTTTCTTTCTGTGTACCCTTTGCAACTTCATTCCGAACTAAAAAAATAAAAAAATAAAAATATCAATGTTATGACACAACGAGTGCGTGGTCAATGGCACAGGCCAAAGCAAACAACCCAAAGAAGAACAAACAAGTCGTCGGAAAATCATCCAACAAAAACAAAAAAAGAAACTCGAAGCGAGTACTCACAAATGGGACGCATGTTGCTACAAACTGTGGGCCGCATAAAGAGACTGTCTGTCTTGGCGAATTCAAAACCCCATTCCACAAGCGCTGACTGTGATTGCAGTGCAGGTGCATTGCATAGCTTGTTTCATGCTTCGAACTATTCACCATTGCATGACGAGGCTGTAAAGGCCCATGTCATATAAATTATTTTGAATTCATGTCTTTGCATAGATCTGCGAGGTGGACGACGCGACGGGGGCAAACAGGTCCGCAGATCGGGGTACTTTTGTTTTTGAAATCATATCGCGGGAGGTTTTCTTGATGAGTAGGTTCCTCGCTGCCGCACCCAATCACTTTTCATGTTTTGTAGAGCTTGTTTGCATTGTATGCTTGAAGAATTTCTTAATTAAATTTCGACTTGCATGTGGCGAGGCCAATAAATACCAAATTTGCTGAGAGATCGCGCCCAATCGATCACTCACTCCAACGATCGAACGATCCGTCTAATTGAATATCATACGACGATCTTACGCACAAGGAGGCGGTTTGGGCTGTGGCACACTCTTGTATTGCATTCCAGTCATCCTGAGCGTGCACTACTTGAATTCGATTCTCTAATTATCTGGCTGGCTGATCGCGGACCAGTGATACGGGCCGCAAAGCGATCATTTAATGTTGTTAAACATTTTTTCGTCGTACAATTATGTAGTTCTGTACACGGGTAATTGAGCGTACTGCAGCATGGGGGTTCATTTAAATAATTGCCAGCCATTGCCAATTAATAACGATCATTAGTTGCATGTTGCAAAACGTGCTACGCACGATTAATTTATTTTTATTTTTCAAAACTGAAGAAATGCTAAGCCATTGATCCGTACCGTGTTGGAGCTGGTCTGCATGCTTTCTGTTCGAGTGGCGAGTATCGTAAATTTTACTTTCGTTCTTAGGAAATCAATTTATTAGCTGCTGGCTGGCGTTAGATTTCTATTTCGTGTGAATGAATTAATTATGAATTCAATACATGGGACAACGGGGAAGCAGTCGGGTGTATCGTGTTGACAAGTGTTACAATAATTGGATCTACTCCATAAATAGGTTGGTAATGAATTTTCCAATGGACGTGCTTTCTCATAGAAATTACAAGTGAATAGGCGACATGTTGGGGATACTTTCTTTTAAAGACGGTAAACACTGCCTGCATATGGTTAAACGGAAATTATATCATGTTGTTGTAGGCCGATATTGTTTTGAAAGTGACTTGTGTTCTGTTTGTGAGATTACATTAGTTGTCTACGTATTTGGCCTAATTGCATTGTGTGTTTGAAGTAGCCTTTTCCTATTATAGCCGAATTTCGATTTCGTTTGGTACGAGGCTGAATTGAACTGTTGAATTAGCTGGAATTCAAGGTTACACTTATAATTGAACTCGATCTGCAACACTGACTGATCCGTCCATCTCCGTTCCAAGACCCCGATTCCCCGTTTCTAAATATGGTATTTTCTCACATTTAGAATGTCTGTTAAGCCATTTATGGACACACGGAATATCTAAGAGAAAATACCGGAGTATTAAGCGTAACCAATACCTTTTGCATTCTAAGGAGTAGGGCTACGTTTAGTTTTTGCAACCTTAAGCTTACCAGGTTTTGCGCGATGACAATGGAGAAAGCAAGCTGCATAGATGAAAATTGAATTAAGTAACTCACTGGAACCACGGATGCAAAAAAAGGTCTAAGTTAAAGCAATCAGTTTTGAATTTTATCCTTCAATTATCAGTTTATGAAACACATCGATGATCGCTTTCGGTCGTACTTTGAAATGACCTTGGACAAAAAAGTCCAAGTACAAAACCAACATCAATCTCTTTGGACTATGCACTCCGTCACAATACTGTGACCCTATGACTTCTACCTCCATTCAACCACATTGTCATATTTCGTGGTAATCAGCCGGTCCAAGTGTTGTGAATTTCTTTTATTTTGTGATATACGGTGACTCAGGGAATGACTCTTTTTGTTAAGCGTTCTGATTGAAGTTGACGTTTGAATATCGTTTAATATGCGGAGTTCAGCGTCAAAAGACAATAGTAAATGTCGTTTAATGTAGATAGATAGATAGATAGATAGTTTTGATTTATTGTTTCATTCATTCATTTGTTACATTTTATTTCTATACATAAATCTTTAAAGCATGGCTTAAGCCGTCTGCCCGATTGACATTAAATGTTTTCGACAAATAAATAAATAGTTTGATTTGTATATAGTTAATTTGCTTGATAAAGAATTAAAAAAAATTATAAGTAGGATTAATTTGTGTATTCAATTGTTTCTAACTTAAAATTCTTCATTTATAATTTGATTTCTATAAGTTATTGCTGTTTTATAGAAGTTAAAAAGTATATTTGTATCTCTTTCGCAGTTGAGGAGTGCTATGACTTCAACCCCAGATAGAACGTTGCTGCCAAAATAACTTCTTCGAATTTCTTTAAGAACAGGACACCTACCAATAAAGTGCATGACATCTTCTCTTTCCGACAGGTTGCAAAGACTGCAGTAAATCGGTAGATCGGAACGGTGTGGGACATAATTTAGTCTAATGAGCTCTCCTCTTATTTTAAATATTATTGTTATCTTTTCTTGATTGTTAGCGTTGTTGAAGTAGTTTTTTCACATAGATTATGATTCAGAAGATTATATATCGCACGATGTACTGAGGAAGCAGCCTTATTAATACAATCTTCTCTGTATTGCGTATCCACTTTTGAAATGAGTTCGTAAAGCGTTTCCTTTGAAGACCTGCCATCGGTTTCCACAAGATTAATTTCTATTCCATAGTAGCTCGCGAGATCCTCCAATTTTCTATACCAAAGAATTTTTTTATCTATTATTTTCCTGGCAATTCTTTTTGTTAGTCTTTGTTCTGGTAGCTCTAGTACTTTCAATATGTAATCTACATGAAGTTTTAGTGTTTTCACATATAATGGTGACAATCCTGTCTCAATTATTAGCATGTAATCTGGCGTTGTACTTGGTAGCCGGAAACATCTTTTAATGTAGTACCTTAAGAGTTTTTCTACCGTTTCATGATGATTATACCCCCAGGATTGGGCTGCATACAGCATAATGGATTCTGCGACTCCAGTAAACACTCTATATTTCACGTTATGATCAATTAGTTTATTTGAAAAACATCTCTTCCACGTAGCACATATTGCAGTTTTTGCTTTTAATAGCCTGTCTTTCAGGTGGGGTTCCATATTTAGATTACTGGTAAATGTCACACCAAGATATCTATAGGTTTTGACGACTTCGATGGGTACTCTGTTAAAATGCCATTTCTCATTTCTGCATTTTCTTCCAGATCCTTTTTTAAATATAAGTACTTTCGATTTTTCTAAGTTTACAGTAAGATTCCATGTTTGGCAGTACACATAAAGCCGGTTAATCATTAGTTGAAGTGCTTCTGGAGAATGTGCGAATAGGACAACGTCATCTGCGAATAAAAGACCCTTTATCAACATCCCGGCCATATCTATGCCTCCTGGAAGAAAGTCTATAAGGTCGTTGATATAAATAGAGAAAACATTTGGACTTAACGCACATCCTTGTCTCACTCCCATTTTAATTTCGAACCATTCTGAAGCTTCAGTTCCACTCCATACTGCCGATTGGTTTCCCTCGTACATGTTTGCTAGCAGTTTCCCAAATTTGTAACTTATTCCAGAGTTATAAAGTTTGTAAAATAGTGTTCTTCGATCGATTGTGTCAAAAGCTGCCTTGAAATCAACGAAAAAAACAAATAATTTCTTATTCTGCTCAATATATGTGCCAGCGATGTTTTGCAATATAAAGATATTGTCTATGGTGGAATAACCAATACGAAAACCAGCTTGATTTTCTTGAATAAGTTTTTTGTTTTCCATCCATTGCGTCAATCGGTTATTTAAAAGTTTAGTGAACACCTTATAGCACGAATTTAGAAGGGATATTCCTCTGTAATTCATCGGATCGTCTATATTCTCTTTTTTATGAACAGGTAAGATCAATGCCTCCTTGAACTGATGTGGTATATTGCCTGTGTCAAATATTTCATTAAAGGATATTGTTAATTTAGCCTTGAGGTTAGCTGACGAGTATTTGAATAGTTCTATAGGGATTCCATCTGGACCTGGTGATTTTCTGTCTTTGAGACTTTCGAGTGCTCTCAAAACTTCATCATAAGTGAAAGGCGAATCCAAAATATCATTCGACGTAGATGGAATTGCATAGTGAATTGGAAATGAGTTCGGTATTGGATTTAGTATAGCTTTAAAATGGTCCATTAATAAACTCATACTCAATTGTACACTTATTTGTGGTTCTTTGCCGTTGAATTTGTTTATCGCACTCCAAAATTCTTTTGTGTTCTTGCAGCATGTAAGCTTAAGAGCCTCATTTTTAAGAAATTCTCGCTTTTTTGCTTTACATATCCTCTTGAAATCTGCAGTTGTTAGGATATAAAGACTTTTGAAATAGCTATTTTCAGTCTTGCGAAAAACCTTAAGCCATCCGAAGGATTTTCGCCTTGCTTTTTCGCATTCATCGTCGAACCATTTCTCTTTGAATACCAACCTTTTTTTATGGGTCTGTCTGCTTGACGGGTATGATCTTCTGACTACATTTTCAATTTCGGAAATACTTAGTTGTTCATCTGTGATTAAAATACGATCCAGATTAGTTTGATATTCCATTGCGTTTGAGTTTTTCCACCTTACTTTACGGGGGCCTGGATAGATCTTGTTTCTAGTTGTTCAATAGGTACAGTTCCAAATTCTGTTATGATTGGCAAGTGATCTGAGTATTGCTCACACAAAACTTCAAAGTCGTCTATCATGGAGATCCATGTACCCCTTATCAAACAGTAGTCAACGACTGACTGACTAATGTACATAATGTGATTACGGGATTCATCGAGTGATTTACCACTTTCATGGCGCAGTGACGACCTGGAGAGGGCGTTGGACTATTGGCCGAGGGGATCCAGGTTCATATCTCCGCTAATAACACCAACGATTAGCGGGAGGATAATGATGTAGGCTTAGTTTATTTATTCTTCTTCCTTAATGGCGGCGAGGTTGTGAGCGCTGAGAGACAGGTTTTTGTTTGTACCTCCGGCGCATAGAACAATTTATGGTTTGTCTGAACAGATAAACCGATGCATGTGTTTATTTAATTCGTTCGATAATTACCTGGATTTAACCCTACATCGGAATTGCTTTAAATGCAACGCTCTTAAGCACAATTTATTGACTCTCAATCAGCAATTTAGCCATTACCTATTTTTCCGATTTATTCACTCGCTTTTTCGCTTTTCATGGCGTATTTTAATTTTAATGAGGCTTACAAAGTCCCAGTGTTTTCTACATAATTTTGACTAAAAATATGCAATAAATTTGCTTTACCACGAATTTTGTTTCAATTTTATTTTCCGATTTTTGTTTTTTATAGAATTTTATTGAATTAGTTTGATTAGATTTACCTAATGGATTTTAAGACTTGGGAACTTTCACTTGCAGGATGTGAAATTTCGTAAAAATTTCCTCTCATATTTACTATTTAATCCTACATGATTTAATTTTGAGAAAAAAAAGGTAAGCAGTCATAGGTAGCGGATTAAGTTGCGCGGTGTACACTGGCGATCACAAGGATGAGGCCATACATTTTGCAATCGATTTTCAGTCTTTATACCTGTTGGAAATTGTATACCCGGAAACTTTTACTACCTGTAAACAGGTACATATGTATTTTCCCAACATTAAGTCATAAAATTATGGGGTAAATAAGAAACGACCAACTACTTGAAAAGCGTATAAAAAGATGCACCACTAGGATGGGGCCATTGCAAATATTTCGTTGCAGGAGTTCACGTCAGCGATTTTTTTTCAAAGTTTTGTTAAGGATATTTACACTGTTTTATTTAGTTGAAAAAAATGGGTTCCGGGAAGGCTTTGACAGCGACAGAAGGAAAAATAGATGCTTTCAAGGAGTTAGGACTCCTAGGGCATACTGATCCTTATAATCGGCAGTGTATGTACCTGGAGTAAATTATCAACGTGACCACAAGTTGGAATTCCTATAATTGATGATGATTGTTCTGTAATATACGCACCAGTTGTACAAACAACAGAGGTTCACCCTACTCGTAACCAGCTGATGACATAATTTGAATTTACTGCTTAATTGTTCATCTAAGATGTTATTGTACTCTTATATTGTTTAACTCTATCATAACGTTTATTCCATTCTTTTGGGCATATACATAATAACTTATGCTTACATTTACACTTACATTATCGCTCTAACTAAATTGCATTGCATTGCAAATTACTGAGTACGCACTCAAATATTATATGTATTCTTGCGCAAATTTGTAACGTTAAAATGTCATGTGTATTGTTAGACAGTCCATTCTCTGAGCTTCTGTATTTGGCATTCGTGGCTCTGGCTTTTTACTTTGCTGCTAACCACCGAACCATCAACACCTCTTTTCGATTAAACAATAAATTGTATTACTTTTTTATATATTGATTGTATTAATTTACTGGGCTGAATTAATTTCAAGGAAAACATAACAATGAGAAATACTATTATTTGGTTCATTGTTTTCATATGAGTGCTCATGAGGTGGGTTTGTAAAAAAACGCACACTGAATTGTAGTTGCACATTTTATAAGAATCGGATTCCCAAATGCATCAGAAGGATTTATGCTAAGCCGTAAATGCATAGTTCTAGGTATTATGGTTCTATAATGGGTTAAGGTCGTGAAACAATCACAAACAGAGAGTTTAGTGGGATCAGCGATAACCAATTACATAAAGATGCTTTAATGGAATGTTATGATGTCTTGGAAACAGTAGTAGGGATAATATGTATATATTTGGAGAGGCGGTTATGGGTGGTCAATACAAGTTGGTTCCGACTTAAAAAAATGTTTAAATAATCGTGTACGTGCATCAAATTTCAATGCAGCAGAAGAAGATTATCATTTCAATGGGTTTTTATGCGAGGGCATCAGCAGTTGACCGATTGGACGAATATAACGTGATCCAAAGGGTGTTCAAATTTGAGATATCATTTTAAATTTTGAATGAAAGACATAAATTGTGTAAATCTGTATTTATTTTTATTGGAAATTAATGTTCATTGGTTCCGGTTAATAATGAAAAAGAATGTCGTCCAAGTGACCTCCTCCGCTAGCTCGGCAGACTGTCAGCCTTTTACAAACATTTTGAATCACTTTTTCGAATAAAGATGGTTCAATAAGTGATATTTGCTCGATGATGTTGTCTTTGTTGTGTTGAACAGTTTGAGGATTATCGGCATAAACTTTACTCTTCAAGAAACCCCATAAGAAAAAATAAAGTGGTATTATATCGCATGATCTTGGTGACCAATTCACGTCTGTTCTTCGGGAAATTATGTGATATTTAAACTTCTCTTTCAAAAGATCGATTGAGTTCGTTGCTGTGTGGCATGTTGCACCATCCTGTTGAAACCACATATTCTGCGCATCAATATCTTCCAATTGACTCAACAAAAAGTTTCTAATCATCTCTTGACGTCGATATCCATCCACAGTAACTGCTTTGGCATTTTCATCTTCGAAGAAAAATGTACCAATTACCCCACCATACCAAAATCCACACCATACAGTAACTTCTTTTGGTTTCATTGGCCTTTCAAACAATCCTCTAGGATTTTCTTCAGCCCAAATGCGGCAGTTTTGTTTATTGACATAACCGCCAGTTTCAAAATGAGCCTCATCTGTGAATATAATTTGCTTGAAAAAATTGCCATTTTGTTGTTGCTTCTCTACGGCCCAATTAACGAATTGCCGACGCACTGCGTGGACTTTAATTCTTATGTTAACTGTATTTTGTAAGCCTTTGCATGCAGATCTTTGTGCAAAATGTTAAACAAAGTTGTTCGTTTGAGGTTTAATTGCTGTGAACGACGACGAATAAACGTCCTTGGCTCTTCAGCAACACTTCTGCAAACTGCTGCAATATTTCCACTCGAACGACCAGTACGGTGATAGGCTTTACTTCTCTGATCTTGAACCGAACAAGTTTCTTCAAATTTTCGAACGATAAGTTTGATAGCACGGTTTGACGTAGCATTTTCTCTACCGTATTTTGAACGAAATTTTCTTTCAACTTCTGCTAAACTTTCACCATATTTAAAATAAGTTTTAATTATAAAAACACGTTGCTAAATAGTGTACCCATCCATTTTAGCTAACGGGAATGTATTTGCTTCATACCTGAAAAAACTTCGGTGTAATCTAATAGCTGTAAAAAAAAGTGGCGGTCAATTTAAAATGGTACGTCAAATTTGAACACCCTTTAAAAAGATGGACAATTCAATTAAAATTATTATCTATATATAAACAATTTTGTTATGTGAACATTTTAGAGAGAACTCAAAATCTGGTCGAAAATTGCAACTGCAGCCACTGTAGGTTTTATCAAACAAAATCGTTAAAGGAAATCTTCATCTTCCCAATTTTGCATGTTTATTCTTTCTGCCATTTTGTATTGTCTACGCTCAACGACAAGTGTCGTTATCACTCAAATTCAATAAATATTAGAAAATATATAATAATAATATAATAATTAACATAACCCACTTTCGCAAATATGTTAAAAGACAATAACCCAATGTAATACAATACATACACGAGTTTCTTAATTCTGAAAGTGATTTTTCTGTTGTATATCTGTCAACGCTAATTGTGAATGAATAAATAGAAAAGCTCTTTTAATTCTCAATTGGCCCGAAAAATTCCTTTTATGTGCTGGATTTTGACCTGTTTTTGACCCTGCAGCCTCGATTAAAATCTCTAAATTTTAAACGAATATGAATAAATGGAATATCCAAAAGTCTATAAATTTCCCTTTCTAAACTAAGAATTTAAATTTAATTGGGATGGGAGTCAATAAATTGAACCTCACTTCTATTACTTTTGTATTCAATAACAATTTATTAGTTTATTAACTTAAATTATTATTATGTTTTGTATTTTTATAATTACTCTATACGTACCTATACTATTTTGTATGCCGAAATTGTTAAGGTGTTCTACATGGTAGAGGAAATACATAAATAAATTAAAATCAGAAGCATACTCATGGTCCGCCTATGGGGTTCGCCGTTTCGATTAATTTCAGTTTATTTGTTTCTGCCAAATAAGCCAAAAATAGTACTAAAAATACCACCGTAGCGCCCCTTAAACCTCACAGGCGAGCCAGTAAGAAAGCAGTAAAAGCCTTCGTTTCTTTCAAATTAGTTTCAGTTTCAGCTCTCCTCTCGAACTCTTGACGCCAAAAAACAGAGCTGACAAGATCAGTGTATTATACAGCTTCTACTTTGTATTCCAAGGTAGGAAAACGCCTAAACTACCTCAAAGTTGCCGCTATAAACAGTAACGTTTTATTCTAGTCGGTGAACAGATGCTTGTTTGTGTGTTGACCTACTATTGTGTTGAAATCGAAATTCCATATTTTGAGTATGATATACCTATAGAAATGCGGACTTTTGACTTCCTTATATGATATCAAAAGATTAAGTATAGCAACACCTTTAAGTATCTACATATACCTAAACTGGCACTTTAAGCTCATAGCTAACCATTATCTCGGATCGTTTTGGTCATACTTAAGCGATGAAACTTCGACACAAAAACGAAAAACAAGATTTCAATCGAATTCGTGCTGATTTATAACAGTTGGCGTGAGTCAGCATTGCATTTAAGGCTGAATTTTTATCTCTCCGCTTTGGCGAGGATAACCAAAATACTCGCTTCTAGTTCTAGCTACTTACACTTATGGTTGGTTTGCAATAACTTTTCTCTTCAATTAGTCATGCATCAGTCATCACCACCAGCTTCTTAAACTTTCCTCATTAACGAATTAGATTCCATTTAGGGATTAATTGACAGTCACGCTCACGCTGATTTTAATTTGAATCACGAAAAACAACAATTAAATCCTTTTTGTCCTTTTTTCGCTCTTCGATCCTAGCAATTAAAAGACATGATTGTAGGTTATTAAAAGACAAGGGCAAGAAAATACCCTATACCTACTTACTTACGTAGAGCCAAAAAAAAAGATTAAATCCTGTCAACACACATCCTAATTAAGCATCAAATCCTGAATAATATAAATGGAACGACAAAAAAATAAAGAAACTTGGAAAAGGAAAATGATCCCGACAATTCGTATCTCTCCCCGTTGAAATAGTTAGTACAGCCAAGGGGCCATTTACCCTTTTTTGTAATCAAAAGTATCTGTTGGAAAAGTGTAATTAAGAGATATAAAATTCCCAGTTAAGAAAAAATCGCACAGATTGAAGCGGAAAGTGACAAAAATTTGAAATGAAAGCAATCCAAAAATATTTTTTCTTGTTAAAGGGAATTTAAAATAATTTTTATGATGTATCGGAAGCGGGCTATGGGCGTCTTTGAAAGCATTGCAACTTACTTTAGGGAGCATCGGTTGAATGTTTGATCATTTGATAATTCTTGAGAATAACATTTAATCTTTGTTTCTTTTATGTGCATTTATCACTGGATTTTATATATATATACTATATACTATTATATAAAGACAATAAGAAAACAATTTGTCCGCAGTAATCTAGGCAAATACTGACCCGATTAACTTCAAATAAATTTTATAATATTACTTATTTTCTCGAAAAGCCTTAAGCTAAGTTTTTTAGTTGAAATGTTTTTTTTTTTCTACAAAAAAATTAAAAACTAAGGTTTTTTGTTCCCATGCTTATTACACTGAGGTTGACCCATATATTCACTGTTAACTTTAAATCAGTTTGAAGAATTGCAAAAACTAAAGTTGCTGCATAAGGTCAATATGATTATTGATTATACAAATTTTCTACCTTTAATCTCTTAGTTCTATACCAATGGCACAGAAGTTAGTGTGTTGGACTATACTAATCTAAAGATCTCCGGTTCAAATCCCGCCGTGGCGAAGTAACATCTAAAAGTTGTTTTCCACTGCCCGACCTTTTGCGAACGTCCAAGAGTATAAATTGTCATGAGAAGTTTCTCAAACTTGCCATTCGGACTCGGCTTTAAATTGTAGGTCCCTTCCACTGCACTCAAGCAAATGGTTGGAGAAGCTAGGTTTTAGGATGCGAAATATTTATTTTATTTTATTATATCGTCATGATGAGAAATAAATAAATAACGATTTCAAGAACTATTCAATTTTCATATGTTTTTCATCATTCAATGGGAATAACGCTGCTTGGTTCCAGTTCATCACCATACCGCGATTATCACTCATTATCTCCATCGCACTAATATTTCTATTTTGTGTGTTCCCGCCTCGAGTTTATGCGTATTATATTTACTTTCTTAAACTGCTTGCGTTTTAAGAAATGTATGCAAGTTTTCCCTGTTTGCACTAAAGTCACGCATAAATTGAGCTGACTGACTACGGTTATCGCTCATTATCTCATTATTATCAATAATAAAGATACATTAGGTCCGTTCGCGTACTATTATGCAAATGTAAATTTAAATAAACTTTCGTGAGAAACTACACAAACGTGTTCCCGTACTGAGAAAATGGTAAAAAGATAAACGAAAGAAAAATGTACTTGCGTCATTTTTCTTCGCACAGAATTTCGGCTGGTGAAAACTGTCCAAATGATGAAATCCTATGAGTTTCAAAGCAAACAAAAATTAGAGGTAGCTTCTTTTCAAGCCAAACTGTTACTTTTTTCATCTTTTTACGCAAAAGCATTCGCGTACTTTTCTTTGAAATGAGAGGATTCTCTCTTGATTTTGGAGATTTGACAGTTTTAATTTTTCTAAACACATAAAGTACGCATAAGGACCTATATATTACACAGAATTAAGGAAATGATGAAGTAGGAAGGATGATGCATTTTGGTTCAAATTGGTTGCACATTATAATTGTCAATGAATAGAGCAGGGCAGACTATAAGGTACGATTCTTTGAACCACACTAAATTGACTTAAAGTCTAACTTATTAACTTATGATGGAAATAACGATGTGAAATTCATTAATTTGGAAACTGTAAGCAATTTTCAATTTGCTTTTTTAACTTCCCAGTGGAAGTTCTTGTAATGGGACCAATTTTGTGAATCGCGGATTTTGACATATCTCCACGTTTCAAGTTCACCAGAATCCAAATCCAACGTTTTTATAGAGATGTCTGTCCGTGTGTATGGACGTATGTGCGTATGTGCGTTCGGAATTATCTTTCGCCACGATTATCTGGAGAACCAAAGATGATATTGACATGGGACCGGGTTTATTCGAAGCGTAATTACGTAACTCACACCCCTATTGCGAGTGTCAATCGACAATTGATTACTGACTATTTTCAATGTGTGCTATTGTGAACGAACGATTCTAAAGGATTTTGTCAATCGCAGTCAATTGAAAAAATGCGATTGATAAGAATATCAATGAAAATGATTCGTTCACAATAGCACACATTGAAAATAGTCAGTAATCAATTGTCTATTGACACTCGCAATAGGGGTGTCAGAACTGATTAAGTTTTCAGCGAAATCGGTCCAGCCGTTTTTTGTTAGTAAATAAATAACTAAAATAATTTGCCTTTATGTGTTCTATTTATTGTCATTTGTCATTGAGCAAATCATTATTACATTGTACTCCCTTATTTCGTATACATGTAAATTTACAGGTCTCCGTGTTGATAACAATGGTTGCATTAATATATACCACACCTCGCTGTTTAATTTCCAAGAACAATATTAAAGAGCATTTTTTAATATTAAATAATTCTTAACCATATCTTATGGTTAACGAGATAACAAAATTTACCACTAATCCCATAAATCATATTGATCCCACTGGGAAGTTAGTCGTGTGGACCTTGCGGGTCGCACCCAGACCACTTTTTTAACATTAAATGTGAATGAAAAAAAAAGTTATTTATAAACTTTAAGGGTGAAAACACACCGGATCAAACAAAACGTTTTTTTTTGTGCGTTGTTTTGAATGAACAACCATATTTCTTACAATCCACGGGAAGTGGACGGCTGGAGTTACAGTGCTGTTTCACGGTTCGCCACAACCGATCATCAGACTCATTTTTCCTATGGTACTGGTCTGTGTTTTTTCCTTGTATCTCGAAAATCCATTTACTTCCACTGGGATTCGAACCTAGACCAGCTGCTTCTCAGTCAAGTACTCATCCACTGTGCCATTGAAGCCACGAGTTTCAGTTCATCCAGTTTGTATTTTTTTTTTCTTTGGGCCTGTAAGTAAATTATGTTATTCATTCAGCGGAAAAAGGAGTCTGATGATCGTTTGTGGCGAACCGTGAAACAGCGCTGTAACTCCAGCCGTCCACTTCACGTGGTAGCAATTGTAAGAAATGTGGTTGTTCATTCAAAACAACGTAAAGGAAATTGATGTAAACAAAACCAAAAACGGGAAAATTGTGAGATACCACATACAAAACCAAGTTAAAAAAAAGTTTTTTATTTGAACACACACCAAGCGACACAGAATGTAATAAAACAAATCGTTTTGTTTTCTTGTTTCGTTTGGTGTGCATTGAAATGACACAAAATGAAATTTGCGACTTGCTATGCCAATGACGTTAAGCTAATCTTACATACAATTTTTGAAGTAATTGAGAAAAAGGACGCAAATAGCAGAGATTGTTGGGTGCATCCATATAATCTTAATCGAAATGCTGAGGTTGTGATAATAAACCTCACAGCAGAGCTAAGAACTCATCCTGAAAAATTTAATAATTTCACCAGAATGCGGATTGAAACTTTTAATTATTTGCTGAGGTTGATCGAAAAAGCTATCAGAAAACAAGATACAAACTATATTAAATAAGATACGAAAGATACGAAAATAAAAACATAGGGACGGGCTACAGTCCGCTTGGGCGAACTGTTGGATACCCTATTCTTATTCCTATCCCTCATAAGTGGGCGTGACAAAAGTCTAAGTATGGTTGAATTGTTAAGAACGCTCTACATATTTTGTTATATATAACATTTAAAGGATTTTATAAAAAAAAAAAACGATCCCTAGCTCAAACTTGGGTGTTTCAATAAAATTGTTTTATTTAATTGTGGGCGTGTCAGTATGCGAATTTAAAAAAAATTAACACATGAGAATAAAGGGCCCCTAAAGAGTATATATTATAAATTTCAGCTCCCTAGCTCAAACTTTAAATTTTCAAAAAAAAAAATTTATTGTGGCCGTGTCAGTGGGCGGATTTTGAAAATATTTACACATGAGCATAAGGGGCCCCTAGAGAGTATATATTATAAATTTCAGCTCCCTAGCTCAAACTTTGAATTTTCAAAAAAAAAAAAAAAAAAAATTGTGGGCGTGTCAGTGGGCGGATTTTGAAAATATTTACACATGAGCATAAAGGGCCCATAGAGAGTATATATTATAAATTTCAGCTTTCTAGCTCAAAATTCGATATTTTCCAAAATTTTGTTTTTTTGAGTTTGTGGGCGTGTCTGTGGGCGGATTTCAAAAATTCGTAAACTTGATTATTTCGGGACCCTAGAGAGTATATGGTTAAAATTTCAGCTCTCTAGGTCCAGTTTAAAGGCCTAATTTTTGCCGACGGACGGACGGACATGGCTAGATCGACATTACTATCGATGCTGATCATAAATATAGTAACTTTTAGGGGTCTACGGGCAATATTAAGGTATGTTACAAACTATGCGTCAAAATTAATATACCCTTAGAATAGGGTATAAACAACGGAATCAACATTTTGTTTTGCAGAAAACAACAGGTCAGTTATCGGCAACGAAATCTGTTTTTCTGTTTTGCGCTGATTTTTATGTTTCGTTTCATTTGGTGTGTATTGCGTCATAGGAAAGAAGGCAATTATCGTCAACGACACTGGTTCGAAACAGTTGTGTTGCATTCGGTTTGTGTTGCTCGTATACAATGTCATGTATTTTGGACAACCACCACCGAAACATTTCAAAACAAAAACGTGTATTTTGTTTCGTTTCCTTTGGTGTGTGTTCTCCTGTTTTACGAAACAAAAAAAATATCTAGTGTGTTTTCAGCCTAAGAAGCAACGCGAACACAGTTCCGTTGTTGTGTATTATTAGCGTGACAAAAGCACACACTGTTATTCGTCCCTAAATCGGCTGACAACTTCTCTTTACCGCACATGCGAGTGTGCGCGTTTTTATTAAATACCTTGTTCACATTCACAACTTAGTTACAAGTATGTCACATTCGCACATCTATCTCGCTTGAATCACAAAGTTAAGTTGCTCTTAGAAGTATTAATTTGGTGAAGATATTTCTTCACGTTCATCAAGTATGTACAATGTACATACCTACATATACTGACAGTTAATGTGCGTTCATTGCTTGTCTAGTAGAAATAGTCGACTTTCTGTGCATTTAAAATCTTTTTACCAGTTGTTTTATTTCTAAAGATAACAGGTTAACCATTCTTTAATGAAACTTGTCAGTTCATCAAACCTCTTCTTAAAACCAACACCGTAACACACCTCTATTTTTCCTCACGTTTTGTCATACTGGTACATTATGCTCAATGAAGTGACAAATGATTATTTATAAGTTTCAAAAGCTTAAATACAAATTAAACTTTATTTATTTCAAAAAAGAAAAAAATTTAACACCAATCAAGACACGGCGTAAACAGTTTGTCAAGAGTCCATTCTAAAGTGGGTGAACCTGCATCTGTGTATATACTCAAATTCACCTCCTTTCCCATGTCCAAAGTGTGATTTATCGAACCCCCCTCACATAATAGATTACGCATTAAAATCAAATTTATTGCAGTTGTTAATGTCAAAAGTTTTTGCAATAATATCATGTCAAGTGGGGGCGCTCCTTCAAACGTGAGAGGCATTCAGAATTGCGCACGAAATCGGAGAAATCCTCCTCCAGACATAAAACAGGTGGTCCAACCCTTAAATAGGTTTTAATTTCCTCTTTTTTCACACTAAATCCAAACGTATGGATGTATGATATTGGCGCGCCATAAATGTATGTAGGTACCTACCTAATATCAGCCTCTTCCTCGCTGCCATGAAATTCCTTTGAAAGCATCTGGAATTTATCATCACATGTATGGATCCTCCAAACCGAGACTGTAGACCGTAGACCGACTGCTGTGATGAAATCAAAGATGAAGTTTTGTTTTCTTTTCTTTATCGAACAAATTATATGCAACAAGTGTGAAATGCCTCAGGTCCCAAAAGATACGAAGAGGAGACTTTATTAGGAGATACTCGCATATGTAGAAACAAGACGGAAAAAAGAAGCAGAAACATGTCCCGCCTAAAAGTAGTATGCCACTCCGGCGTATCTCTCCCTCTCTCTATACAATTCTGATCACGTAGGTTGAATTCGTATAAATTCCAAAAGACAAAAAGTCAGAACAAATTTTCGCTTCACTTCGTCTTTCAGTTCCCGATGCCGGCCGCGCTGATGTGGCTTCGTGCGAACCTGGAATGACTGTTTTTAGCTGGCGGAATAAATCGCCATTTAGATTTCCTACCCACTTACAATTCGATTAGAAGAGTTTTGCTACGAATTGGAGTCAATTCGACAGCCAAATGGGTTGATTTACTTCCCGAAAATCACTATCTCTCATGTTCGGTGTAATTCAATGAAACACACAGCATGTGTAGCAAGTTAGTGTCAACATGTTTAAATGGGGCAGAAAGCTTTTATTCGAGGTGGCATTCGTAATACACAGAGACATTGAATAATCTATTTTTATTAACGGGATGTTAGTTGCTTTTTCTGTTTGGATGTGATTACGTTCCAATGGATGTTGTTCTTATCGTCCCTTTATTGATCAAATAATTTGCCAAGACACAAACGCACACGTATATTGGTTGCGAGATCGATACACGACCAACGAAGCCATAAGCATACACAAATGTGTGCCCAACAAATTTACGCTTCATTTCATCCTCGACTGTTTTTAGCTGGCGTTTCTGAATCTGTGCACAACTAACGAAGAACAACCTAAACACACACAAAAGTGTGGTAACGGTATCCGTTGTGATAAGAAGAAAGGTTTGCACGACCCTCTGGTAATCTTCCATTGTATGTTGATGTCTGTAGTTCCTTGGCCCGTTTTTCAAGAGGATAAGAATGTACTTAAAAAGCGGTCCAGCATGCGGGTGATATTTTTAACCGCTTCATAAGGCCTATCTCTATTAAGTACTAACTAAATATAAGAACCGAAAAACCGCAGATTTATTAGAATAGAATAGAATAGACATTGTTTATATGAAAAAAAAATGAGCATGTTCAAACCGCCGTCGGTCAAATTGACAGAATAAATGCTTAATTAATAAATACCAGGGTTTGTTTTTATTAAAAAAAAGTTAAGTTGGTTTTTAAAATAATTAAAACGACAAAATTTGAAACTCAGTAAAACTGAAATTAACCCTTTCGATCCAGATGGGACATAGAACAAAGGTGTTTTTATACCTTGGATGTCCCATCCGGATCGAAAGGGATTGCATTGTTAATATTAAAATTTGTCTGCAAGAATTCTATTTTTGTAGACCATTGCAAATCAAATAAATCTGTAAAGCTCCTCTCAGCCTTTTGGCATATTTAGAAGTAAAATTATTTGTTCAGCTTCAAAATTTGTTCTCTCGGAAAATGTCTCCTGGAATTTCTTGGAGAATTGGACAAAAGAGTATTATATTTTCTCCTTCACGTATATTAAAGATTTCACTTTTGAATGGTTGGTCTGCTCTGTGAGGTATGAAGTTCAGAGCATGTATTTCCCCTCCGGCTCGTCAAAATAAAAACATCATGTCAGTGGAGTTCATGTCGTTAAGTTGTTTAATTTGCCTAGATTAAACTCGAGCTTACTATGCAGTAGAATATCGATAATGTGAACTAATTAAAGCATGGCCACGGCCAGTTCACATTTTAGAGAGACTCACATACAACAAAAACCCTCTGGAATTGCTTTTAAACCAATTGTATATAAATTAAACATTAACAGCCGTATTAATAAATCCAAATTAAGGGTGAATTATCTTTAATCAATGAATTAAATGATAAATCTTGATAACAAACTTCTTTTTAGAGTCAATGGACATTGATAAATATAGGTTAGGTTAACTTAGGTTATGGTGGCAGCCGGCAGAAGCCGACACACTTAGACCAATAAAAAGGTCCACTGTGATACCGCACGGATCTATCTTCATCCTTCTCGTTGAACCAGTTATAGCTTTTTTATAAAGATTGAAAGACTTTTAATGTCGATGTTTACGAGATCGTTGAGATCATTGTAGAGATCCAAAATGGAGTTTTCGTCTTTGAGAAAGAGCAGGGCATGTGCAGAGAATTTGGAGTATAGTTTCCTCCTCCTCCTCTTCCAAGCAGCTTCCTTGTTGCATGCTTGCCTACGAGACAGTGTCCGGTAATTACACCAATTCTAGCACCATTGTGCAGTCTGTTCAGAGAGATCAAACACTTAGAGCGTTTCAGATCCAGCTTTGGCCAAATCTGTTTTACCGCTAGACAAGTGTTGCCACTTATCCGCCTAAGGTTAGTTCTCTCAATGGCCTCTCTCATAAACATGAGTTTGCATGTAACAATTGGAATGCCTAAGGGACCTTTATCAGGTAAAAGGGGCAGTATGGTTCCTATTCTGGCGAGTTCATCAGCCCTGCAATTCCCTGGAATATCTCTGTGTCCCGGCACCCAGGATAGGTGAATTGCTCCGCCATCTCCGCGAGAGATGATCGGCAGTCTAGGGGTACGATTTAGTTAGTGCAGACAGAATCCTGAGATTTTAGCGCACTGTGGCTGCCTGACAAATTTCTGATGTCCATAGCGGATATCACGCTCCTCTTCAGCCACGATACGACTTCTTTGATCGCCATGATTTCCGCCTGGAACACGCTGCAGTGATTAGGGAGACGAAAAGAGAGTAGATCCATCGGTGTAAAAGTGGATCGATTTCTCTTCGACAGGGTGCTTCCTCCCAGAATGTTCTGGGGTTATCTTGACTTTGAAGTTTTTGTCAAAGCGGAGCTGAAAGGTGGTGTAGTCTATGTTGCTAGGGAGTATTCTAATTTTTTTTAGAATAGAGGAGTGACCGATTTCATTCTCGAACCACTGGAACGTTGTTTTAAGTCCGACAGCCGCACTAGCAGCCGCTTGCTTACTAAATATGTCAAGGGGTGTCAGGTAAAACAGAATGTCCATTGTAGGAGAGTGAGTAGTGCGCACTGCTCCACTCATGCAGAGACAGTTGAAAAACATACAATCAACTAATTCACCGAAGAAGGTGTATTAACGCGTAATTCAGTTGAAATATGACTTACAGCATTTTTGACAACTGACAGCGAATCTTTAAATCGAATGGGACGTTGGATGTAGTATCTCCATACAATCTATTACTTAACGACAATTAGCTAATGCAGCCGTGAATAAACTTTTTATCCACATTGTAATTATTATGTGAATTAGAGACAAATGAAGTAATTTTTATTAATTCGGCTGTAAACGTATAATTTGTTGGTTAAAATAAAGAAATACTTCATATTTATTTGATAAAATGTGAACAAACATAAAACAATTTGAACGTCATGAAGGAGGCAAAGGCAAAGTTCATGGACTTCTTCATAACTTCATTAAAAACGGAAGCAAATAGGTACCAATAATATGTGGGCGCAGAGGTTAGTGTGTTGGACTACTAATCTTAAATCAAATTCAAATCCCGCCGGGCCAAGTAACATCTAAAAGTGTAGTCCACTGCCCGACCTCTTGCGAACGTCTGAAAAACATCCGAGTTTTAGAAGTTTGTGGTGAAGTACACACCTACTTGTTACCTTGTCCATGTCATTCAATGTTCTTAAGCTAACTATCCGTCCTACTGAACGAAATCAACTTCTACGACACAAAATCGTAAACCATCCGAATCGTCAAAACCAATAGGACGGGAAGACGAATTAATTTGTTTGTATTCGATCTTCACGTTCCTAAGTTGAGTCTCTTGATAGAATTTTGTTGAAATATTCTGCTATGGGACACACTAGAATTGGTTTCCAAGACTCTAGCAAAATGCTTACAGCACTTCACAAATTAAACTTGTTGCAGGAATTTGAGCCAGCAGTTATTTATTTATTTATGATACCATCTTTCAATGTAAAATTATAAGTCAGAGGAGAGCGAAAGCAACCAAGGCCGTCATCTATTTTTTTTTAGTTTTTTATACGTACGAGTACCTTAGTAGGTATGATACATTCTGCAGCTTCAAACCGGCCTACCACCATTCTATCAATACACACTTTCACTTCATTTTGCATATATGCAGAAAGTTTTAAAATAATCGCATCATCGCCTCACTATTAGGTTGCCTGGGATCTCCGAAGCAGAAATTCACAATGGTGCAGTGATTGGTGGAGGTTAGGCAACAAGAATGATGTGGAGGAATGATATTAAACGGGGACAATTGGAACACTCTTTACACCTACAAAAATGCTTAATTTGAACAATGTGCGCATGACGTGGTCTGTTTCGTTTGCGATTAATTCTGTAGATACTTTACCGTCGCTGTCGCTATGTCACATTTTGCTGAAAGGTCACATACATATTACATATGTCATCGGAACTACTGATGATGGCTACCAATTTTCAGAGTCTACCTATTTTTACAGCTTTTTACAAAGACATTGGTGCGCCAAAGTCCCCTTCTTGTCCTATACACTGTGCGATAATGCATTAGAGAATTCCAACTCTACTTGGGCGTCAAAACATCGTCATTTCCACACAACCTCTTAGATTTAATTACAAACTAAGGCTACATGGTGAAGGAGACCTCGCATGTCGGTGAATTTATAAAAATTTGTTTTTCAATTGACTCTTGGCCGCTACACGTCAATGTTACAACTTTTTGGTTTGTTTTTTGCTACGTCCACAGTCGAAATGTCAAAATAAAAACCAAGAAAATCTACAATTACCACCTACGCATTCTATAATCTGATTTGTAGATCCAAGACTAGCCTCGTCCGTAGATAGCAAGTCTGCAGCTTTATGGCGAACCGGTTCACGCAGATGCTGACCCAACCACTCTGTTCTCTATCGCATGTTGCAATTCGTTCCTTTTTTTTGTTGTATTCCCCAAACAATGCACAATGGGTTAGGTTAATTTCTTTGCATGTGAAGAACTAAGCATGTATCATTCAATCGCGTCCGAGGGTGATGAACGCCAATTCAAAAGGTCAAGGTGTTTATATTACACACCCAAGAGGCTGGATTAGCTTCGATGCATCTATTGACTGACGAGGCAACTTGGCTTCGTTCCGATCAATTATTACTCATCGCTGACGTACGCTGCTCGATAGCGAATCAACCGTTTGACACACAGAATAAACCAAAGAAGAAGGGCAAGACAATGATTTCCCTTTGATACTATTTTCGAGCCGCGCACACAGGCCTTTAAATGGATAGCATCGACAGATGCATGAGATCTCCGAGATCTCATTTGTGAGTCAGCAATTGTACGGATACAACTGAGATTTGGCGGAAATATTTTTGCGGGACCAGATTTTTAGGTTGCATTGGATTTTTTGAATCGTTTGTTTTGCATTCCGGTATTGAGTTACCAGATTAAAGTTGATTTATGCGTGCATTATAGCAGTTGACATGCTGCAATGATATGTGCATTTTTGTAAGCTCATGACAGGTTTCGTGATAATATCTGTCAGTTTGGAAGTTGAATAAAAATGTATGTTTTCTTTTTTCCTTGCCTGTAATGAACAGGAGTATGCAATATGCAGGTGTTGTCGACAGAGGAACTTAGTGAAATTGGGCTAACCAGGAGAGTGGACAATGTGTGAAACACAGCAGTCGAGTTGTCCCGATTAAGGCGCAAAGTTTTCCCAGACATTGCAGCTGTTTGTGTCATTCGACGAAGGAGATCTTATTCGGATACTGTAATGATTTATGGTTGTGGTAGATAAGCCATTTTGCTAGGCTAAGAGTGCTGTTTACTTCTAGATTTATTTCTTGTAAAACGTGTCGAAGGTTTTGATTTAAACCGTGGAGTTATGAAAGCTTGCCTGCAGTCATTATTTTTATTTATCGGGGTTTGGAGGAATGCAATGTGGTACAGAGAAGTTTCCAGTTATGTAACATACATACAACCTTGGTATGTTATCTGTGCAGGTTCCATCGAATTGAAGACTTATTTTGTACATTTCTAGTTAATAAAAACGACTGCGCACATATATTCAATGTTTGGATATTTGTTAACATATTTTCCGCCTTTTTGAAAAAAATTTGTATGTGAATTTTGTTGTGAGCGCTTTCTTTGCCCGATGCCAAAAAGTGACCAAAATGCAAGTCAAGAGTGCTCCACCCACACCGTGACTTGAAGCCTCCATTGATAATAAAACATATTAGGCCTTAACGGCCCATACAGGGCCTAGTTTCCGGCCTATACTGGGCCTAGAACCTTGCTTCTCCAACCACTTTCATGCGAAGTGGAGGGGACCTACAGTTTTACGCCGAATCCGAACGGCTAATTTGAGAAGCTTCTCATGACAATTCGATACTCTTGGATGTTTGTCAGACGTGCGCAACAACACACGTTGCCAACAACACGCCGCATTCCCAAGCGGTCCTCCATATAACTAAGGTGGTCGAACGAGAACCGATTGATTCGACGTGGCAAGGTCGTTGTTAATAAAAGCGCTCAGAAAAATAGGGATTGCTCAGTAAGGGAGCTGAAACTAGAGCTGTTGTGTCAATGCCCCAAACGCCGGATCTGCTTTCTCTGAATTCGAAAAAAAAAATACATTTTGCGTAATATATCGGACAAAGGTTGCTAATGTCGCCGTAAAGTTTCGAATGAATCTTTGATACCAGCAGCATCCAAGAAAAGCCACACATGCTTTTGTGGCTTTGGCACCGGAAAATGCTTTACAGCCGAAACTTTAGCCGGACTTATCCGAGTCCTTGTCTAATGACTTATTCAAAATACCTCAACTCCTTGAAACAGAAGTTGGATTTAGATACATAAGTTGATCGTACTGTTTGCTTTGTTTAACAGTCGGCCTCCTTTTCAAGAACATTTGAATATTCATCGAAATCCCTCGAAATCACCAGGATATAATTCAGGTACACAAACACACATTCACAGAGTTCAGGAGGTGCTACTCTGTCCATTAGACGGCACATCCTTCGGGTTGTGTTGCACAGAATTGGCCGTCGAAGCGCGTCTTTAAAATACACACCACTTATGTAGTATGTATCCCTCAAACGCCATAGCAAACCCTCTATATGAGGCAAAAGATACGCATCCTTCGTACATGGCGATGGCATTATTAGTTTCTTCTTAGCGACCATATTTTATAAATGAGCCAGAACCCCACAATTGAATCGGGAAAAAGATGTTTATATGAAAACTAAGTAAGTAATATGTATGTTGTTTTTTTCAGATGACACATTAAAAATGACATATTAATAATAACATAGGGGAGGACGGTGCACCTTGGATCACATTTTATATAAGTTTTGTCTATTTGATTGATTGCTTTATCAGCGTAGTGCCGAACCACTAACGAAAATACACGAACTTTCATAGCAAAAACACATTTCAGATTTTACCTAGGATGACCATGTCATGGAAAAATGCATCTCGATGGTCCTTACTTTACACCGTTCAGAATAAAAACGCAATCTTAAGCAAAAATAAATAATAAATTAATTAAATCAAACCAAAAAAAAAAAACACATAAGCAGGCTACAACAACGTAAACGCATTGAATGATCTTGCCAGCCTAAACAGTTCGTCAAAAGTTCGGCTATGGAACTCTTTACCCGAAGTCATAAAACGAGCATCGAGAGCCTCTGAATTCAGGACAGCTATTTTTGAATACTTTTCTCAATAGCAGTAGATTGTCTTTTCCCTATTTTACTTCTCTTTATCTTTCTGTCTTTACCTATTACTTCATTTATCCCACTATTCTCTATAGTTTTTTATGTTTTTTCTATTGCCATTATTTTATATTAAATATTCATGCAATTTCATTTTACGTAAACTGCTTTATTATATAATTTTTATAATTTATATATTATAATATATATATATATATTATAATTTTTTTAATTCGGCAGACGGCTATTTCTGCCATGCTCGTGTTCTCAAACACAAACTATGGTACATATATTTCATGAAATAAATAATCTAATCTATCTATCTATCTAGTAAGGGATTTCTAAATGTTAATTTTGTTAGTACTCTTTAAAGACACAGTCTTATATGTACTTAATGATTTGTAAATAAATTAAATTGAAATTGAATGTCGTTTTCTCCGCTAAAGACCGCTTCGCTGCTTTCATCATTTTGTTCCACAGTTTTTTTTTTTTTGTTTGGTTCATTTTTCATGTTTTTGATGTTCGGGGATTAAATGACAGCTCAATGATAACGTCGCTTTCAGATGATTCATCTAACACTTTTTCTTAACAGCATTTCGAGCCCTGCCGTTGCATTTCGTGTTTTTTTTTTGGACCGGTCCATTGTAAATTCATTAATTAAGCTGGTTGCAGCTCAGGACTGGTCTATACACTGAGGAAACATGCCAACCAACTAAGACTAACAGATACAGTGAACTCTCTCATAAGCGGACACTGACGGTACCAAGAAATTTGTCCGTTTATTAGAGGTGTCCGGTTATGAGAAAAAATATTTTATTGACAACCTTGAAAAAAAAAAAGACATGCATTTGGTATAAGATTTTATTTTAAAATGGAATGCATTTTTTGTGATAAACATTAATTGTAGGTAATATGTAAAAAGGATAATAACAAATCATAAACAAGAACAAAGCCTTTAAAAATTTATTTTTTGCATTACTTGAAACTATGTAGGTACTTATGCTTCAAATTATGCATACACTTACATACAAACCTACGTATTGCGCCACGAGAATTTTAGTCTGATAGTCGAGATTCTTTACCGTTTTTTTTTTTTTAAATGTTGGCTGGGTATCAAGGGCAAAGCGCAAAGAAAAGGAAAAAAAAGCAAACAAAATAAAAGACAACGAAGTGTGCCAAATCGTCGGTGAAACCAGAAAGTCGTGTAACTCCACTTTTAAACGAAAATGAGATTTGAATGACATCTATTAGCTCAAACCCATATCTACAACTCGGTGAAATTTGAGCCCCCTAATAAGTTTAATTATTATATTATCGGAGATTCAGTTGGTAGCATATCTTCAAAATCTTCAAAGACAAACCAATTTGTCCTTTTTTTGGCTTGAGGAACGATATGTTGTAATCAGCGTTACATATGGGACGCTGAATAATTTTGTCATTTAAATCCTAACATTGCCGCATCCGAGGAAGGCTGCACTTCAAAGAACCTATCTCCCAGAAAATGGTGCGCCACCAGCTCAGTTGGTACTGTCATGTTCAAAGGAGAGATCCTACAAACCCTGTGAAAAGGGCAATATCAATCAAAGTTTCCAAACAATCGCAAAAGAGAGGCCTAAAATCTCCTGGATCACACACCATTTTATCGGCTTCAAAATCGAAAGCCCTGAAGTCTGAGATCGAACCGGTGAACCCCACAGGCGGACCAGTAGGGATGCAGTTAAGTGGGAATATTATTAACTTTTTAATCCTGATCATACGAGTAGCTTCGCGGTTACGGAAGAAGAAGATTTAAAGTATACACATATGTACTTACGCATTCCGTTATTCCCTGTCAGCTTAACTGCCACGACTTGGCCGCTCCTTTATCAAGTAAAGGTTCTGCTTAACAAGTTGCAACTCTCTAATTGTACTGCTGAATTTCCTCATTCTTTCTGTCATCAAAACCTCAACCAAGATATTTTAATTAAAAATATATATACATGTATATTGTATATGTAAATATGAATAACATCAATACACCACTGCCACTAGCAACAACAGTGAAATTCTCAATTAAAATCAAAATTTTCAATTTCATTCATGCGTTCCATTCCTTTCGAGTTTCCTGTCGACTGTAGGATGTGGCTGTGTACGTTGTACAGGCACCTACTGACGTCGGCTGCTATGCTACACCCCGAAGAAAAACTCATCTGCATCTCCATCCCCACAGAAGACGAAAATCTGCACCTCATCTCATCCTGTGGCTTACACAGTCGGCCAGTGGTGCGCACTCGCATATGAACGTAGGCGTTCCACCATCTGGATGACTTTAAATTAACGTCTGTCTACCTTTGTACGGGAAGATATCAATTCCTTTTTTCTTTCTGTTCCTCGACTTTCATTTATTATTATTTCTTGGATTGACTTTGCTAGCGCTCCGGCCGGCGGCGCTGGCATGGCAGACAACATGCCTGCTTGAATGCAGAATGCCTCCCTGGCTCCCTGCCTAAGGGGCTAGAAGCCAACTCCATCGTCATCGTCGACCTCTTATTTTACATTCAGCTCACCGCATTCATAAACACATGGTAATGGCAAGTTGTAAGGTTTTTCTTGACGTTTTTCTGTGCAATTCATGAGAATCAGCGTATCATTGAAAAAAATAAATTAAAACCGTCACTAAGAAGATCGCAAAATGAATATGAAATCGTTTTGTCTGTCAGTGTCTCTGTCGTAGTCGTTTTGGGATTAAGACCGATAAAACACTGACCTAAATTTTGTAGTCTTTGAAGCGTTTACTTTTATTGCTGACTTTCAATGCTAATCCGCTTTAATTATTATTCTGTTTCTTCTTTTTGCAGACAAATTCTTGATATGAAACCAGAGGACGATGACAAAGAGGAACTTCAGGATGTGGCACCACCACCCAGTTATATTAGAATTTCCGATGGAAAGGTATCACTTGTCCAGCCTTTGTCATGTGAAACTGTCACAAAGGATAAGGTAAGAGGAGATTTTTTTGTTAGAAAGGAATACGTAGTATTTACGAGTTGGGTTAACCACAAGTTTGGATACGCTTTGGGGTAGTTTTCAGCTGGCATTGTGTATGGTGTAGTTTATTTAAAAAAAAAAATGGTTTTAAATTGAATGTTAGTGAACATAGAGTAGATTGAAGGATGTGGTTGCACTTTTAGTTCATCAGTAAATACAATGCACTTTTAGGCTAAGTTGATATCAGTATTTAAATACCTTGGATACTGCTATAATATTGCTTTGAGGTGGTTGGCCATTTTGTATTCGAAAAGGGATGAACGAATTTGTAAGGAAAATACACTTTAACTAGTGGTAAATGGAGTTTTGGCCTTTTTTGGCTTTTGATGCTCATCACCAAACTGATGAGAGGCGATCCAATGCCTAACCAGTGGAGGGAACGTTTTGTTCTTCCTTTGTACATATGAAAAGGCCATACGCGAGACTGTGATAATTACAGTTGAATCAAGCTGATGTTACGCACCAAGCGTCGAATGCGGAAAATAATACGGTTATCTGAAGATTAATGCTAGTTTGTCGCAGGAAAACCAACCGCAGATGCAATCCAAAGTATGAGGATCATGATGGAAAAACATCATCCTTTAAAGGATTTGCATATGGTTTTGGTTGATTTTGAAAAAGCCTTTGGCAGACAACCAAGGGATCTGTTATGGGCGGTGCTTGGACAACGGGGAGTTCCAGAAACCTACGTACAAATGATCATGGACATACACTTCGCTTCAACTGAATAAGCACAAACATTTTCTAAGCTACGTTGTCCATTTTTTCAAAACCTTGTGCCGTAATATACCATTTGATGATGCTAACTGTTTGCTTATGATGTTGACAAAATAAATCGGAAAGAATAATTCAAAAAGTACCGCTATTTTTCCCCTGGTTCCCTTGCAATCATTGAATATAGAAAAATGCGGTTTTATTTTGCGTCAACTGAATAGACACAAATATTGAAATTGGAAACAAAAGTTATTGGGATTAAATGAAACAAGTTTTTCTTAAAATACATTTTTATTGGTTAATTTTAGTAGTGGGTATTGCCGCCTTTGTTCGTAATAGTTTCGTAAATTCGATCCGGCATGGAGTCGTACAGCCTCTTTATGTAGTCCAGCGAAATTTCCCTCCAGGCCAATTTAATGGCTGTAATAAGGGATTCTCTGTCCTGAAACTGACGGCCAGACTCATAAACTTTTCGTACTAACCATCCCCAAACGTTTTCTATAAGGTTCAGGTCCGGTGAGTACGGCGGCCATTGGAGCAGCTCCACATTCCGCTCCTCTATCCAATTTCTTACTATGCGCGCCGTGTGGATGGGGGCGTTGTCTTGCTGAAAAGTTCAGTTTATTGGTTCAAAAATGCCTAAAAATTTAGGGAAATTTATTTTCAAATTTCCTTTATAACTTAATGCAGTCATTTTTGAGGTTTGGAACTCAAGCTCAACAGTGCCATAGTAGCTAACTGCTCCCCATACCATAACACCACCTTCTCGACTATGATGCCGCGCTAAAAATCGTTCTTCTTTCCTCACATCGTGAAAGTAATAATTAAACTCATCAGGGCCATCAAAATTAAACTTCTTCTCATCCGTAAAAACTATGTGACGCTATTCATTTTTCCAACTCGTATGGAGTCTAGAGAATTCTAAGCGCATACATTTCCGTTTCTCGTTAAGTGGTGGTTTCTTTTGAATTTTCATCCGTTTTAGATGTTGGCACTATTGATAAATCTGCGCACTGTTGAAACGCTTGCAGTAACTACGGTTTTCTTCTTTATTTTTGCCGCAGAGTCGCAGGAATTGGAAGCACATCTTAAAATTGCTCTTCGAACAGCTGCTGTTGTTGCCGTTTTTTGACCTCCTTTCATGTTTTTTGGTACGAATCTTTGCTTCTACATATATAAGAATAGACCACACTAAAACTTCGTCCAATTTTGTCAGCTATAGAATGCCTGGTTAGTCCTTGTTCTTTTAGTAAATCGACTTTAGCTCTTTCAACACTATTTAGAGATTTTGATCTACCCATTTTTCTTTGAAATACAATTAATTAAATAAAATTCACTTAAAGCACTTCAACTGTTGATCTTATGTGTCAATCTCCACAGAATACTCCTAAGCAGTGAAAATAATAACCTTGTGTCTATTCAGTTGACGCAAAATACATTTTTCCATATTCAATGCTTTGCAAGAGAGCCAGAGAAAAATAGCGGTACATTTTGAGTTATTCTTTCTGATTTACTCGTATTTTCTCAACATCTTAAGCAAACAGTTAGCATCATCAAATGATATATTACGGCACAAAGTTTTGAAAAAATTGACAACGTAGCTTAGAAAATGTTTATGCTTATTCAGTTGAAGCAAAGTGTATATGAGGGAGTAAAGACAAGAGTTAGATGCCCCGCTGGCGCCACCGAGGAGCTCGCAATCAAAGTCGGTGTACACCAGGGAAGCATTTTAAGTCCGTTGATATTTATAGCAGTCCTTGTTTATCTGCTTTAATTAAAGTGACGGACTCCAAAGTGCGACAGTTATTTTTTGCTGACGATGGAGCCATCATTACCGAGGATCAAACGTCCAGTTATCGAGCACTTGATGTATAGGTAGAAGTTTTGGAGGTGAATGGGTATCAGGGTATGGCCTTTAAGGTTCCAAGGGAATTTAGGTTACTCCATGGGATGGGTCGTATGGTAGGTAGACTGTGTCCTTTATTTAATTCTTTCTTCCTGTCCAACGTTGAATGGTCTCGATGACGTATCGGTTTTGGAAGTTATTCTTGTCGATTTAAGGCGCTTCTAATGTGGCCTCGCGATTTGAGATTCTGGTTGTTGTTTTGGTTACACTTTTTCAAAACTCCGGTATCAAAATGTCAAATAAAGAATTCGTATAAATAGATGGCGAGATTTTGTTCCAAGTCAGGTATAGGGGAACGTCAAGTGGGACCCCACTACCAATGCATGAATACCGACCGAGCGGAAACAAGGAAAAAATCTGGAAGACTTTCGTGGTTTCTTGGTTGACCGGCTGATTAGTTATTTAGTTTTTGGACAGAGGAGTTCTGGTGGAAGAAGAAAACAAAAATCACAAAGAAAAAAAGTAGAGAAAAGAAAATTAAATTGGAGTGACAAGTACACAAGAAAATTTGAAAAAGCAAAAATTAGCACGCCGAGAGAAGAAAACAACAAACAAGAAGAAAAACAAGGACAAGTCGGGGTAAAGAAGGAGTAGAACCAGCAAGAAAGATAGGTAGAGTGCATTTGCCAAGAGACTTCATTATGCGGTTGTGTTAGGTTCGTTGTTTTTTTTGGGCTGGTAGCATCCTGCCCGGTAATTTTTCCCTGGAATGATAGGGACACGCGACCCAGTAAAAGAATTTCGGTTCGGGACGACGCGATAGCGGGTGCAACAAATTGATTCTCTGATTCACTCCGACCTATTCCAGACATTTATATTAAATGTTTAAATAGGCTGGATTAAGTGGCGGGAAAACTCATCAATCTTTTGTGACTGAAAAATGCCGTCTAAGTTAAAAGAAATACTCTACACCGCAGTTGTGCGCCCAACTCTCAGACACAGTTCACAATGTTGGAAAGCATACAAGTGGTACGAGGACAAATTAATAGCAGCTGAGATGACGTTGCTTCGCATGACAGCAGGAGAAGCAAACATTGATCGAATAAGAAGTTCCAACATCCGAGGAAGCCTTCGGGTCAAAGAAGCTATCTCGAAAAAAAAATGGACCGCGACCCGCTCAGTTGGTATTATCATGTTCAAAGGAGAGGTCCTACGAACCGTGATAAAAATGCAGTATCAATCAACGTTTTCAAACAAACGGGAAAGAGAGGCAGGCCTAAAAACTCCTGGATCACACAAATGCAGCAACACCAGCATTTTATTGGCCTCAGTGGCGGAATGATTCAACATCGCGAGGCCTATCGCTATTTTCTGAGGTTGAACCGGCAAACCCCACAGGCGGATCAGTAGGCATGCTGTTAAGGGCGGGCTGTGATCCCTTTAATCTTGATCATAGCCTCACCGAAATTAAGGAAGAAGAAATGGGGGTGTGGGGTTTGTTAAAACCAAAAACGGTCATAGATTTTATATAGCTCGCAAAATGCTGGAGCGAAGTCCATTAAATTTCACAACGAGCATTTAACCAACGTACTAAAATTGTGTCAAGACCCCCATAATTTTTGTGATGGTCCACTTTCCGAATATAAGGACCGTTTTCACTGACAATGTCAGTGGCTTTCGCTTAATGTTCAGGGTGATTTTGTTGTTGTTTGGTTTTAAGGTGTTCTATTTTAAACAGCGCACCCGCGATTCGTGACATGTGTCAAAGTCAAACATGCTCTGATAGCATTGCCATTTCATCAGGGTAACACTGACATCCGAACAAAGCTTACGAATTATTGAATTTTTATTATCGAAATTTATGCTCTGTGAAAAGTGACTCAAAGTTGGACTCTCCACAGTGATCACTTAAAACGAAGTCGTTGTCAAAATGTACATGGTTTGCAAGCATTTATTTATCAACCAAAAAAATGTATACACTTTTGCCAATTTTCGGTTTTTTTAAACAATTAAAAACCGCTTAAAAAATCACCGACTATTATCGGAAGGGCAAAACGACATTGTTGAGTCTTTTAGTTTCATCGATCTACACCATGTTTCCTCTAGTTTCATTTACCTTCACATTCTGTGATAATTTTTTGTTTGTTCGTTCCTCGTCCTTACACGATATAGCTGTACTTGAAATAAACAGTTTAATATAGTTTCCTGAGATATCTTAACTTAAAAAATGGCTGATAGTGCTCTTACTGTTGTTGAGGATCGTTAAGTTCGATTTTTCTCTCAAAAGTGGCTCGTCCCTTTACTTAAATAAGCGTGTGAAGTAACAGACATTGCCTTAATTGATAAAATCCTAGTAATCTTCTTAAGAACCGTTGCAAAGCTCTGATGAAATCAACGACTTGCTTTTAAACTAAAAATTAGTAAAAGAAGTCACTTGAGACTCTTTTAAATCACTGAAATATTCTTTTAGTTGTAATAATCGTAGACAGAGTGTCGAAAAAACAATTCGGGGTCAAAATTCAAGTCTCAAAATTCTGCTTCTCATAACTCAGCAAGAATTAATTTAAAAATAATAATTTCGAAATGTTAGCGTAACAGTTAATTTAGTAGTTAAGTGACGGTTGCGAGCGAAATTTAAAAAAAAAGAGCTATGGACAGGTTTTCGACTCAGGTGGCAATGATGCGATGGTAGCGTATTCGCAAAAGTGATTGGCAGGTCGTGTGTTCGAATCCCGACCAGAGCCATGCTTTGTAAAATTGAATACACTCAATAATTCAAAATCTCCCTTAAGCAATTAAGGCGCCACCTGTGGAGAAAAAAAACCCTATCGCGTCAAAAACTTCTTTCCTATCCTCCTATTCTTTCAGTAGTAAGCAGCACCCAAAAATAGGCAATGAATCATTTGCTGGGGGCAGCTTGCAGCAACGAAAAAAACCACCACGCAAATTATAAAAAAAAAACTGAGAGGACCACCCAGACCCGGCAACGCTATTTGATCACCTGGCAGAATTTAATCAAAACTCATCTCATCCGGGCCCCGGATCACCGGTAATTTTAGGCAAACAAGAGCATAGTACAAAACGGTACTCGATAATGTCAGCCAGTTCAGCAAAACAAGCGAATTTTCTTTCTTTAAACCAACAAACTTGCCCCAGCTTTTTGAATACGAAGTTGGTGAAACTGTTCGCCTCTATGGTATAGCTTCTACTACTAGTTTGGATAAACAACTCATAAGGCCAAAAGCGAAAAGCCTAGTTTAGAAAGCGACCTACAGATTTACGCAATTCCGAGCGGCAAATTGACAATGTATATGGTGTTTCCGAATTAATCTTCTATACTTTGGGGAATGATTTCGGATTGGCAATTATTAACGGAGCTATTTCAACATAGCTCATGCTACAACAAAGTAAGGTTTTCTTAAATTTTTTAACTACATTTGGGTGGAACGCCAATTGGAATAAAAGTTATCCGATGTTATCAAACATAGTAACAATTTTCCAGCATATATAAATTGTTTTTCTTGATGTTAAAAAGGTTTGCGATCAAATGTTCATGCTTTTTTTTTAAATTAAATAAATATTAGGCACTAACGGCCCATACGGCCTTAAATCTAGCTTCTCTAATCATCTGCTTGTTAGAAGTGAAAATGACCTTCAATTTAAAACTGACTCCGAGCGGCAGAGAAGCTTCTGATGACATTGTTACTCTTGGAAGAGGATGTTTGTCAGATTTTCGCAGGAGGTGGCGCAGTGGTGCTAAGAGTTACTCTGCCCGGCTTAGAACCGTAGAACCTGAGACTCCTAGACTAGTAGTCCAACGCTCTAACTGCGCCAATCTCCCCCACTTAAGTTATCAGTTGTAATAAAACCTTCCCGCGGCCGTAAAAACATTTCGCATTAGATACATATATACTTAAAGAAAAAAAGTCGAACAACGTTAAATCACACGATATCGGCGACCAACTGAAGCCTCTTTAATGGGTTATGTGCACACTGCAATAGGCTTTTCGGCTGTATTGTTCATGCTTAATATTACCTCGATTTTGTTCATCCAAGGATAAGTCGTAGCATTTACTGCAATAGTGGTCCCGGTGCGTCTTCCAGAAAAGGAAGCCCAAACACGTTGAATAATTAAAAATGTCACTTACTGTAGGTGCCAACGACCTTGCCACGTCGAATCAATAGGTTCGTGGTTAGTACTTAGATGGGGGACAACTTGGGAATACCGCGTGTTGTTGGCACCTCTTGCGAACGTCTGACAAACATCTAAGAGTATCAAATTGTCATGAGAAAGCTTCTCAAATTTGCCGTTCGGGTTCGGCGTAAAACTGTAGGTCCCCTCCACTTCGCATGAAAGTGGTTGGAGGAGCTAGGTTCAGGCCCTGTATGGGTCGTTAAGTCCTAATATGTGTACTTACTGTAGGTAGCTAAGAAGGTTTCCCAATAACCATTTAATACATTTCGACCAGTTTAGTTGTAGCCTTGAAGATCTGGACGATTTTCTTAAAAAGTCGACTTCACATTTCCAACGCCCATGGTCTTTGTTTATGATCGTAAGTTTCCCTGATAGCATGATATTTATCCTACAATAAATACGCTTGCCCAGTTGATGCAAATGTTAACGGCCATACTTGCGTTTTTGCAACACAGGTTGGGTTCCATTTACCAGGCTTTCTTCCATCCGAGCATATTTTCCAGATAAACTAGCGATGCTCTTAACTAAGTCATTGCCAACTAGTAAGACATCCGCTCCTACAGATTTATTGATTTGTATTAAGACATTGCTACACCCACTTACAGCACTCTGATTCAAACCCAGCCTAAATATCTGCCAATTTTCTTCAAGAGATTATGTCCATTTGATGCCTGCAGCATTGAATTCATTCAAATGCTCAACAAAATCCTTGGATGTGACGTTTGTCGTGGTAAAATTGGCATAAACATAACTTTCAAGGTATTCAATAAAGACAGATTTCTGACCTACTGATAGTTTTCATCGCATTGTTGCTAATAATATCCACGCACCGGATGAAAACAAATGAAATTGCCTTAATCTGGTAGGCGTGAGGTTGTTTCTAAATCACTTCCTCTTCTGTCATTACGGGCAAACTAATGAACCAATGTCGATGACACAAGCGTACCAAATAGTATTCCTCTTCTCAAACAAGGTCGTCATTTGCTACTTATGCAGAACGTTGCTTAGCGTATTATTAAATTTTTCTGTCAACAATCCACCACCCAGTGTGCTCAACTCCACAAATCTGACATTCAAACTTGAACAAGTCAAATAGTTGTGATCTAACGTCATTGGCTTCGAAAAACCTGTTGCTGGTCTGTGTTTGTGAAATTTGCAACGCAAAAAACCAAAACAAAAGCTAATTTGGCAAACTTGCCAGCAGACAAACAGTATCTGCTGAAAATACATAAAAAAAAAAACAAACCTGTTTTCCACTAACTTCAAACACGTCAATCGTTTCATCTGCATTTTCCCCCTCCTTATAATTTATTTGTCGCCATTAATCGAAGTATGGATCGTGTTGTTGTATTCAATTCAATAAAACTAAAACCCAGCAACAGTAATCTCTTGCTCAACTTCGTTTAACGATCTGAGAGATAGGAATTTAAATTTTACGATCTTCATCCCGTCATTGCATACTGGCATGCAACGCTACCAACCAATCTCTAATTTGCGAGTGCAGCAACGCATCGACGACGCAGCAACAGTTACGCAATCCATTGTCGATGGGTTGTTTACACTTTATTACACTTTAAATTGAGTCTAAGTGGTATCGATTGTTCACTGACAGCTACTGTCAACATAGATTTTGCCCCCCGCGATAGGCGATACCTATGGAAACTTATTCACTCGTTTACTTGTATACATCAGACCGTATCAGAAGATCCTAATACCATATAATTCGCTGGCGATGGCGAGCCTAAGAGTATGAGTGTGCTTGAGTGCATTTCCAGGTTGGACGCACGGTTTATGGGCCCGACTGACGATGACGACTACTGGCTAACTGGAAAGAGAGATGAAGCACTTAAAGACCGTTTAAGCTGTGATTTTCGTACGATCGAACGACCTCTTCACCAGATATACCAGTCATTATCATCACAAGGTAATTAGCCGAGTGTTCACATTTGCGTTCCACACAGATGCGTATCTCACGAGTGGTATTTCCAGTGGACTTGAAATGTATGCCAAGTGTTCGTGAGTGAGGTAGGTAGAATCGAAGATACATAAGGTGGAGGGGCATTACTGCTTCCGCATGCGATATTGTGGTGTGATGTATTTTGACGTTTGATTATTCCATCGGGCTGCCGTTGACAATTCTCTAAATTTTGCATTTTCACAGATCTTTCTTTGACATGTGTCATATACATGTATTTTTGGAGCATTTTCATGTGCATATTTTTTGTGAGCAGTCACGGAATTCCCTTTAATTGTAGTGATCTTGGGGTATACATAAGATGACATAGGTCACAAAAAAAATGGAAATTGTTTGTTCCCTTTCGTGTGATACATAATAAATCAAAACACTGTCAGATTTTGTGTATTGCAGAAATGGGAAGTTTAAAAATGGTTTTGATCACATTGGTTGCAATCTGAGCCTAGTATAGGGTTTATGCAATTAAAGTGCATTAAAGTAATGGGAACATATAACAGGACTTGCGATTTAAGCAGGTCAATTCAGAGATTAATGAAGTCTTGCGCTTTAATATTATAATCTGTGCTTTAAGTGTTGGCACTTAAGTTGAGTTTTCTTTTTATGGAAATCGTAACAAGTTTAAAAGTATATATTAATTTTAGAACGATTTCGCAATCATGGTAAAAATCAAATTCTAACGAAAAGAAAAATTGTGTGCCCCAATTCCTTCCGGCGGTCGGTCTGTCTGGCTGTCTCCGATCATTCTGTCCAATGGATTTTCTTCAAACTTGTTATTGAGGGTTTCTGAGCTTATATCTTGGGCCATTTCTTTTTGTCCTTTCTGTTCTTTTAATTTAAACTAAGTTAGTTAGGTGAGGATGTTTAGCAAACATTAGAGTGGAAGAAAAATTACTTATGGAAACGCTGCTATAATATCATAGCTGAGTTTTGAGTGTGAAGGAGTCACAGTCATGTGATTTTTGAGTTGTATATAATTTTCAATCTTCGTCTGTGATGAGCACATTCGTGTGATTTTTGAGTGGTTTGTGATTTTTAATCTGTGACTATGATATGAAGTAACAAGTAACGATATTGGATGAATCACAGTCACAGGTTGCAGGAAGTGATTTTTTTCTCATCTCTGCCGCAAACTACGCTCTTATTGATTGCATCAGAATTTGGTAGTTCCTCGTAGCTTTTGTGAAATGAGTTTTTGATGCATACATAACCTTAAGGGGTAGGGTGAAGTTAGTATGTTAATTGTAAAGCTGTCTTAAAGTATGACATTAATTTATCAATAGAACTATGTGGAATTTGGGGAAATGGCAATTTGCTGCCTCAGCAAATGACATTTACTTATAACTCATCAAATAGAAAGTTATGGAATTTAGAGTTAATATTACATACGAGTATCTGGAATAAAAACTGCCCAAGAGTATTACATTAGTTTTTAATTTAATTGTTGTAGAGTACATACACATACACCTTAACCGGGACTCCTTGTACTCACAATATTTGAACTTTATCGTATCCTTAGTATACTAAAGAGAACGGTAGGTATTGCAATCGTGCTAAGACTTCGACCTCGAACTGAGTATGAGGTATGATATTCAGACTATAGGGAAGTCCGAAAAAGTGTGTCCCGCATTTCCGTCCGCCGGTCTGTTAGTCTTTCCGCCTGTAACCGAGACTCCAGCCACAATGGGTTTACGGATTTACTTCAAACTTCGTATTTTGGGTTTGTAGTCTTGTATATCACGGCCATTTATTTTGGTCTGTCGTTTTTAATAACGGTACCTACCATAAAAATGGTTTCACAATACCGATTTTCTCGAATACAGCTCTAACGATTTGATCGATTTTAAATCATAAAATGGCGCACTCAGTTTTTGCAAGAATGGTCGAATAACGGATTTTACAAAAAAATTTCATGTCTAGAAAACGATTATTTTTATAAAAATAAGCACACCAACAATAATTATTTTATTCATATAACTGTTTTTGAATTTTTGAAAATTTCATTTTTCTCAAAAACTGATGTGACGAAAAGTTTTGATGTTTTGAATAGTTGATGTGAGTGTCAGAAGATGGCGTTCTCAGGTTTTCCAAAAAGGACTCCATTAAGGAAAATTTAGAAAACCAACAATAGCTCTAAAACGGGAGAATCGATTTCAAAGAAACTCATTGCATCACTTTTCTCAAAAAGGCATCTAGTGATTATTTTGTTGGGCTTTCAATTCTTGAGGTAAATGTAAGAATATGGTAAACGAAGATTTTCGCAAAAGACGCAATTAAGAGAAATCATATGTAGCTGCATATAATCTACATTGCTACGGTTTTTTTTTCCTGTTTTTACGAGTGTAGAAAATGGCTAATGAGAAAATGTGATTCGCAACCAATTCTTATAAAAGCAAGAAAGTTTTTGTACGATCCAGGTATGGAGTGCACTTTATTTCCTTGTGCAATGAACCAAAAATTCTGTCCGTAGGTAATATGAAAGACTGTATATTAGGGGTTCAGATATACTTCAGTATGTATGCCATAAAATCAATACCAGCAGCCTGACGCTCACATAGCATTCATATTTTCGTCCATGTTGTCTATGAAGTAAAATGCGTCATTCTAATCCCATTCGACGCGTTTTTCCATGTTGGGGTTACATCTTCCACTTTTATTCGGATAATCTCCTTTAGGGCCGCCAAGGTTGTCGGGTGGTTTGTCTAGATCCTTGAAATAAAAAACCACAAGTAAAAATTTAGAAACAGTCAAATTGGGCGGCCTTGTGCACAATGATATCGAGAGACTTAGCTGATAAGAATCGCTTGATGTGGAATGCCCGCTCTGTGTGTGGTTGTATCATGCGTAGTCGTGTTAGAGACATATACTCCAAAAAAAAAACAATTCGTCAGCTTGCGGCAACAACTTTTATGTGACCTTCCATTCACAGTATAGCAGTGTTACTGACACCAGACCCAACTAACAATTTCTCAGAGGTAAACTCCGAAAACTTGGAAAAGGCGGTCATCAGGCTCTCATAACACTCTTCAACACTGTCACAACGTAAAGTAGATCTCATTGTACTCTTATTATAAGAGTATAACACTACATGAGTTCGAAAGACCTTTACTCTCCAAATAAGAGTTGTAATCTCATCCGAAGCCTTTTATAAGAGTGAAAGAGTTATAAGTTTTAAAACTGTGGTTATTAACCTAAATTTGAAGATTTATTTGTTATGACATTGCCACTCTTTAAAAAGTACTATAATGTCACTTCAGAATTCATAGTATCTTTGGGGTCTACGGCCGACTAAGTCGGAGCTGTGTGTACGGCACCGTCCGAAAATAAGCGAATACAAGGAATTTATATTGTTTTTTGTATGAGAAAACAATGCCACTCATTGCCGTTCGCACACTTTTACTCTCCAAATGAGCTATATTTAATCGAAATCAAATTTGTGTTTCTTCATAAATCAAAAAACAATTAATGCCAGACAATATTAGTCGATACCTGCCAAATGGGCCGGCCTACAGCGATGACATATAAAGGCACTTGACAAGTTCAAACTTTCAGTGTGAATTGAAATCAACATTTTCATCAAGTGAAGTACACGAAGGAACAACATTTACAAATAGTTAAAACTTATTACCGAAATTCCGAGTTGGTGATCTCAACTTCAAGAGCGTTAACACCACTTTTCGGCGGCCGTAATTCTCGTCCCAGTGGGCAAGCAATTCATAGTCTACGAGTAGTGAAAAAATTTGAGTCAGAATATTCGCTGCTTGATGTTGCCGTGCCAGCGAGACTACGTTTTACCCGAGGTGTGGAGAATATTGCTGCCCTAGAGGGGTCTCCCAGACCACATTATGGCAAAGTTTGAGCAAGGATCTTGGCCTACACCCTTACAAGATCAGTCTGACTCAAGAACTAAAGCCACTTGATCATATGAAGCAACGTACGTTCTCGAATTGGGCTCTGGACATGATGGAAGAAAATGAAGAATTTCATCAAAATATGCATTATTGGACAGGTGAGAAACCTCCTGCGCTTTTTGATACAACACTTCATCCCCGAAAGAACTTTCCAACAAGACAGCGGGTGCATCAATGGAGTTATTGGAGTCTCAGTTTGGTGAACGTTTTATCTCGAGAAACGGACCCGTCTATTGGCCGCGGAGATCGTTTGATTTAACGCCTTTAGATATTTTTTTATGGGACTACATTAAATCATTGGTCTATGCCAACAAGCTGGAAGGGTCTTTCATTAACGGCTTGACAACTTATTTTTTTAAATAAAATGCAAACTACTTGAGATATATCGAAAAATTTACTGGCTTGAATGACTATCAAAACATATATGAATCGAATTTGACTTCGTTCATATGTCCACCACGGGAACCCGTATACAGCGGTCGATACATTGAACCCAATTTTCGATGACTCGGTCGCACATATCGACCGATACGGCCGCTATTTATCGTTCAATATTGACTCTGAGCTATTCTAACGTCACCGGCTGTTTATATTACTATTTCGTGAGTTTTTTGACATATTTTTTTCAAAAAAAAATATGTTTTTGTAACGCTTAAAAAACATAGGGACGGGCCACAGTCCGCTTGGGCGAACTGTTGGATACCCTATTCTTATTCCTATCCCTCATAAGTGGGCGTGACAAAAGTCTAAGTATGGTTGAATTGTTAAGAACGCCTTACATATTTTGTTATATAACATTTAAAGGATTTTATCAAAAAAACGCCCCCTAGCTCAAACTTGGGTGTTTCAATAAAATTGTTTTATTTAATTGTGGGCGTGTCAGTTGGCGGATTTAAAAAAAATTAACACATGAGAATAAAGGGGCCCTAGAGAGTATATATTATAAATTTCAGCTCCCTAGCTCAAACTTTGAATTTTCAAAAAAAAAAATTAATTGTGGGCGTGTCAGTGCGCGGATTTTGAAAATATTTACTCATGAGCATAAAGGGCCCATAGAGAGTAATATTATAAATTTCAGCTCCCTAGCTCAAACGTTGGATTTTCAAAAAAATTGTTTTATTTATTTGTGGGCGTGTCAGTGGGCGGATTTTGAAAATCCCGAGCAGTTTTAGCAGTCATAGATCATATATAAAAAATTTCAGCTTTCTAGCTCAAAATTCGATTTTTTCCAAAATTTTGTTTTTTTGAGATTGTGGGCGTGTCTGTGGGCGGATTTCAAAAATTCGTAAACTTGATTATTTCGGGACCCTAGAGAGTATATGGTTAAAATTTCAGCTCTGTAGGTCCAGTTTAAAGGCCTAATTTTTGCCGACAGACGGACGGACGGACGTACGGACATGGCTAGATCGACATTACTATCGATTCTGATCATAAATATAAAAACTTTTAGGGGTCTACGGGCAATATTAAGGTATGTTACAAACTATCCGTCAAAATTAATATACCCTTAGAATTGGGTATAAAAATTTGAATTGCAAAAAACTTTATATAAAGGAATTGTTAAAAACGTCTTTATCTAGCTAGACACTTTGTGAAGAATATGACATTCATGTCTAATGATTTGTTTAATTTTGTAATGAGTGTGCATGTCAGTGGGTGGGCTTCGAAATTTTCGGACCTCTAGAGAGTATATATTCCAAAATTCAGTTTTCTAGCTACAATTTCGATTTTTTCAATAAATTTGAAATCGACATTACTATCGATGCTGATCACAAACATAGTCTTTTTTAGAGGTCTACGAGCAAAATTAAGGTATGTTTTTCAAATGATGTATGAGACAAAATTATATATCAGTTCTCCCACTGGTTGTCCCAGCAAAGAAATAAAGAAACAACTATATTATCTGCCAAATAAAACAACATTGGAAATGTGTTTCGGATAACAAACAAAGACTTCAACTAACCTCGTTATCGTAAACAAACATAGCTGCTATGACACCATAATAAATGTGCATCGAAAACATTATAAAAGAGGAAGACACTAAGTTCTCGGATGGCATTCACCACGTTGGCGCTCATACGTCATAAACGCCACATAACAGATAGTGATAAGTTTGTTTTGTATGCAGTATTTTAGGACATAAAAGCTTTTCTATGATTTAAAGTCAGAGTTAACTTGTTAATTTATATAATACCCCTAGAATAGTGCGAATGGTTGCCCTTATATATTAAATAATAATTCATAAAGAATATTAAAATTTGAGTACTTCTGGGGCGGTCTGATATTTTCGAAGCAAAATGTTTACTTTAGCAGATACATTTTCAGTCGCAATCAAATTTGAAGCAAATTGCGATGAAAAACGTAGTGACAAAGTCCATTATTATTATCTCCATTGTATTTATGCGTCTTCGACTTCATCATTTGTAAAATATCTTTATTTCTTTTTGACAACAACGGCAACACTTACAATAAATTACTATACCGGATTTGAAAGCCAGAAATCTGTTCTATTTTGTTCGATTCATAATTGACCACAAAAAGCCAATTTGAAAAAAATTGGTCTAAACTTTTTTTTTTTTTTTTATCAAAATTTTGAGTTTGCATGCGAATTTTTCAAAAACTATTGACATAAATAATTTAATTTAAATTTAGAATTATAGAACAGATTTGGCTTTCAAAACCGGTATAGTATTTTATTGTAAGTGCTGACGTTGTCTTTTTAATAACTTTTTTTCAATTTAAGTCTTTTTTTTCTAAAATTGCCCCTACCTCCTAAACGGGGCGAGATAGACCCCCTCCCATAGTAAAAAAAAGTCAGTTTTTGACCCTTCTATAAAAAACCGTTACCAATTTTTGGCGCCCTAGTTATTGTACTCTCCCTTATTACATATATGTCTCTCTCTTTATACCGACACTCTTTCTGACAGAAGTTATTCACTCTCATAAAACACTAGTAGTTTCCTTATGAGGATTTCGCAGCTCTTATAAGTCGAGTTGTGTTATCTTTTTAAGATGAGAAATAACTCATAGATGGGCCATTTAAAGCTCTACAGACACTTCAAGCACCTTTCGAGAATAAAATTACGAGAGGTACACTCTTTTGGATATTCCCTCATTATACTCTAAAGAGCCTTAAGAGAACAAAAATATTTGTTGTGTGCGTACGTATTAAGCACTGACAGGATATTTACCATAGCTCCTCTAATCACTTGTATGTGCAGAGCTGTATTAGACAAATAGAAGGGACCTACAATTTTACGCCGACTTCAAACGGCGACTTCGAGAAGTTTCTCATGACTATTGGTGCTCTTGGATGTTTGTCAGACTTTCGCAAGAGGTTAGACAGTGGAAAGACGTTAGGTGATACTGGGGGATTTATACCTCCAACCCTTCGATCAGTAATTCCACGCATTAACCAATGATCTACTTCGCCTACTAGGTGCGCCCTCGAAAAAGTATGAGCGAATCATCTTTACTCCGTGTATGACGAAACTTAAAAATGACTTTATTCAGCTTATTTAGGCATCCGCTTGTACATAAGTCGAAATGAAGCTTAATGGCTTCAATAAGGGAAGTTATTCTAATACGCATTCCGCCTTTTTGAATAGTATAGCTAGCTCTGGTTGGTTTACATGTATTCCTCTTATGTTTACTTCCAAAATGTCAATGCACGATGACATAAGACGACATTGTCAGAAATGAGACCAGCTTCCGCTCACTTTTTTGGCACCTTATATGTGGGTATAACGAAATAACAAGCCCACTTCAGCCTTTGGTATGGAAATATATTCTTGTAGCTCGATTACTTTCAAAATATTCAACGATACATGCTGCCGATTCTCCGATTAATAAAGTAAAAGTGCCTAAAATCGTTGGTGAACAATTTTGCATCACAGAGAAAAAGTAATTTTTCATTATTTTTATTAATTACTCTTGATGTGATTGACGGCGGTTTCCGGTGTTTTTTTTCTCCTGTTCTTCAACTAACCGATGTAGTAATTTTCGTGTAAATCTTTAAAAAAAATACTCCTGAGAGATGTGTGTCTGTATCCCCCTTTAAAATTCGTCGTGCTCGTACTGTTTGCGTGGAATACTTCAATTTGATTGATGAGTAATGACCTCTCATTTCTACCTGCCGAACTGATAGATGAGTTCGTGCAATAATTACAAAAAAATAAATAAAAAAAAAACCACGATATTTTTCCTAAAAGCCCCTCCGCGCTGGAAGATTGATTAGTAAATTGGCAGCACAGAGTAAGGAATAACAAAGAAGTTCTCAAGAAAAAACGAAGCAGCACAACCACCAAAATGCATGCATAAATGGAAAACACGAAAATGCACGCGCGTTGTGGACCGTGACTCAAGATAAACAACACAATCGGATTCCTCTCGCTATGCGGTTGGGGTAATTTTCTCTCTAATTTTCCGCCGCGCGACGATGATTCCAATTAGTCTCACTAGGAAAATCTATTCAACTTTAGCCGCTCATCAAATTGCCATCGTTCCGACATAGACAACCGAAGATTCAGGTCGTGCATTGGACAGATTGGAACATATCATGCAGGTTTCGCCATGGAGTATGGTGTCAGATGCTTGCGTTAACATTTTTCTTTTCCTTCTTTAAGTTGTTGTTCTTTGTTTGGAGGAGGGGGTGGGGTGATGGATGAGAAATTGATAGTTTTTTTAGTTTTCCAAATTTCGTCGGCATTCATCAGCTCAACACAGATTTGTCTCAAATTATGCATCCACAATGGGATCAGATGTGGAAGCCAGATTGATTTAGATTAGCTTGGTTATTTATTAACTTATCATCGGCGAAAGTGACCGGGGGATTAAGTTCTCTCTGGAGATGCGGAATGATACTCACATTTTGTTTGTACAGCCGATTTGAGGAGGCATTCTACTCGTAACTTGCCCACTTTAGTGGAAGATTGATTTTTGTTTGCCGACTTGTATATTTATTAAATTGTCTTCAGTTGATTTTCGGTTAATTTATTGAACTTGCAACAAACGTAAAAAGATATTGATTAGTCACGATTGCCTAATGTTTGAATGCATGTCATAAATTGAGTCAAATGGAGATTAAGGCCCTGTGAAAGTAATAAATTTGTTGTGTGGTGAATTAAGTGAAAATAAAGCAAACATGGTAATTGGCAGCTGGACTATATTTATAGGACATTAGGTGGGTTAATCTTGTGGGATGGTTTTTATTTTTTTGTGCGGCCTTAAATCACTCTGGTTTGTTCGGTATTTGGTTAACTAATAGAGATTTAACATTGGTTGCGGTTGGACCGGATTCCAAGGCTCTTTGGGGCTATCATTTCACCTCATACTGAACATGTCCAATCCAATTATATCTTTTGTGGCGTAAGGGCCATAGCCGGCACTCTGGAAAGTGGACAATTTTCACTTTGTTCAGGTGGTGTAAACCGTGATGTCCAGTAAGATAACCTACTAAGTTTTTGACATCATGATACTAAGATTCAGACATCTGTTGGCATTGTTATTGGAGGGCCGAATGGCGCGTTTGGCCTATCTTAGACCTGAGGTGTTCTACCGATAAAAGATACATATACTCCCAGTTTTTTATTGCTGCAACTGCTGCCGATCTATGAGCGAGCCCTTGGGTTCGGGACCTGTAAGATTTTCTTAACCATTCCTGGCCAGTTCGTCGGCCTTTCCATTGCCATCAAATCGCTCATGGCCCGGAATACGAAATTGGTTGATCTTGTTCCTTAAGCAGACTGTTTGAAGAGTATTAGAACAATGCATGACTGATTTGAAGACTATCCGTAAATATACATATGGACGTTGGTGCCTTCTATGTCAGATATATAAATGTGACTGGCCAAGTAACATGTATAGTGTCTCTTGCGAACGTCTGAAAAACATCCAACAGAATCACTTGTCATGAGAATCTTCTCAAATTTGCCTTTCGGATCCGGCTTAAAATTGTAGGTCACTTCGCACAAGAAAGTGGTTGGAGAAGCTAGGATTTGGGCCCTCTATTATTTATTTTTATACCACTTGAGGCCGTCGTAACTATTTATTGACCCATGCAGGTCTGTGACCACGCAGGTCATGTGAAGTTCCGGAAATTCAGCGAATAGCGTCTTAATTTCCGGATGGTCACTAAGCCATACCTCACTTAGCTGTATTAAACTTGGCGTACTTTATTTGGAAGCAATAATAGGCATGCAAGCCGGTACTCTTTTGAGCTTTGCGATTGCTTTTTTTGTATGGCTTTAGTCCACCATACTATTGAAGCATATGCAATAAAGGGCCTGATCATCATTGTATAGAACCCCTGGATGACCTTTGGAGAGATACCTCAGGTGCTGCCGTAAATGCGGCTAGGCCTACTTCCTTGCCATCTCGAACCAGAGAGCTGGAGCATTATTTTCGATTCGCTCAATGTGGCCGAGCCAATGTAGTCGACGTGATTAAGCTTTTTGGACTACATTCACATCTTGGTACAGCTCATAGAGTTCGCGGTTGTATCTTCTCCACCATGCGCCCTCCTCGCACATAATACAAAATATCTAAAGGAGTATTTTTCTTTCAAAAGAGCCCAATATTAGCTCCCCTTATCTACTTATCGTCCAGCACTCGGCCCAATAGAGCATGACTGGCACGATTAAGGTTCGATAGAGCATGTATTTTGTCCTTCGAGTGAGGAGCTTTGAACCCATTTGCTTCGCTAAACCAAAGTAGCCGGGGTGTCCTATGGTAATTCTCCGCCGGATCTCCACTAAGGTGGAGTTTATGTTTACTCCTATTGAGATGAACTCCTTGAGTACCTCGAAGTTATTGACTAACCAAATTCGCCTGTTCGTCAATCGCCGTGAAAACCTCTAACACGATACGCTAGGAACGGCGGATGATAGCGCATCTCCTTGCCGAAATAAGGCGCAAGTTTGGAATAATTAGGAAGAGCTGCTTCCGAACTGCACATTACACCGCGTATTCTCAAGTGTCATGCGATACAACTGGATCAGTTTTGACGGGATCCCGAATTCGGCCATCGCCACGTAGAGTTCCTGACAATGAATGCTATCATATTCGACTTTAAAGTCGATGAAAAGGTTGTGGGTCTCAACTTGAAATTCATTGGTCTTTTCCAGGATTTGCCTGAAGATTTTGTCTATTGTCGATCTGCCGGGCCAGAAGCCATACTGGTACGTGCCGATTAGTATATTGCAGAATGACTTCTCACGTTCACACAGTATGTTGGATAGGATCTTATATGCTACATTTAGCAGGGATATGCCTCGATTGTTCTTGCAAGACATATGATCGCCTTTTTTGAAGATGGTATGGTATGCACAACTTACCTCCTTAAAACATTATATTATGGTATCTTTCACTCTTAACTACAATATTGCATTACTTGCTGGATACTTGATTCAAACTTAAAGATTCTTTTCCTTGTTATGCTTAAGAAATCTGAAATGAATCCATCTGTTCCTTCTCTGTAATTAAATTGATCTGTCTATAGCGTCATGTCGTAAAAACTCTGGATTTGGACACCTACTTAGAACGGTTCAGATCAAGCGGTTGCCATTCATAGCAACAAAGCCTGGTCAAAATCGCATTATAATTGCCGACCGACACTTCAAGTACCTTTTAATGTTTGAATACTCTAATCTGTGATGAATTTCTTCATAAGCCACCAAAAGACAAAAAAAAACCATCAGGAAGAAACCAAGACAACATTCCTTTTCCAAATAAACAATAATGAAAAGGCTTACACCTTACGCTTATAAAAGCAGTAATACCACATTCCTACTTTTAATCTGATTATCAATGCCTGTCAACCTTGATGCTATTTTTGTTACTTCACATTCATCAGATACAAACAATTATTTGTAATTAAATAACAAAGTAACTACCAACTTGTTTCTTTGAAGCAGAAGTACTCGTACATTCTTTAAGCTTTCTTCACCCTACCAAATGACCTTCAATTTTAGGCCACCCCACTTGATGGCCCGACAGGCGGCGCAAAGTCAATTTAAGTTCACAAAACAATGATCTTCACTTTATTAGTTGTTTATGATTTCATGAGCGGTAAAACGAAGTTGCCAACTTAAAATTGGTTCGACTACATGATGATTGTTGATCTTTTCGGTAACAGTAAAATCCAACATAAAAATGCTTCTCAATTAACATTAAACAAGTCATATGCTGAAATAAAGACACCATACTAGCAGTTGGTGATAAAGTTAAGCTTTATCACTTTTTTAACAGTTAACTTTGAGTTTAATGCAGGATTAAGGAGCATTGGCACATTACGAGTACATGCCATAGCAAAAAAAAAACAGCAGAAATAAATTTCATACGAGCGGTTTATTTTGTATATTTAACTCAATTTAATTTAATGATTTCTTTGGTTAATAAATTACGGAATTCTGATTAAGCAGTCATATGGGATTAAAATTTAAAAAAAATGTATACATACGTAACATCGTTAAATTATGCGTTATCTATCTTTTTTTTACTGCTGCACTATAATTTAAAATGACTTGGAGAGGATAAAATCAATTTAATTCCAGTCCAATAATACTTAAATACTAGTTTGTTTGGATAGCAATAATTTCCCCATTCTTACTAGTTTCACCTTAAAATATTAACAGGTTATACGCGCTTGTCAAATGACTTTAATACAACAAGTAAGAAGGGAATTGTTATTATGTTATGAATTAAATATCGCAATATTGCCGAGATTTTTTACTGATAAATTATTAACCTCAATTTTAATTGATTTTATAATTTTTGCTTAAGACAAATCAACCGTTAATAATTGAGGGTGAGGTGTGGATGTTGGCTTTAATTAAATGGCATTTACTCATCATGACTGTTCTTTGTGACAGATGTCAAATATAAACTAAATCAATTGTAGTCACGGAGTTGTTTACCACACAAGAATGCATTTTTCTAACTCAAAGTTATTATGCAAATATGCGTTCTGTGAAAGTTACATTGCGCCAGAATCGTAATTTTTTCAGTAAACATGATGACCCTTCTGAGTCCGGAAACGGCTCTATGGCTAAACATTTTAAAGAAAGTTGCTGAGTTTCTGGTCAATATATTAACATGTACGGCAAATAAGTAAATATATGGCAAAACATCATGAAAGTCAACAATTGGACATTGCATACACCGCTTTACGCTGCGGTTGCGCAGGGCAATTCATCGAATAATCTCCACAAGGGCGTCATTTGTGGATTTAATATTTAGTGTGAGGTAGATGAACTCTTCAACTACTTGTCGCTGCCAACAATTTCCCTTTTTTTATTTAATATTCCCTAATCGAAAGATATTTTTTTATATTTTCTAGAACAACATTGAGGAAGTCGCATGAGGTTTAAAACGTTCACAGTCCTATGCATAAAATATGATACAACGAGCGTGAGCATGGCTTGTTCTTAACGTATCATAATAGGGTGTTTTTTTATAGAGGCATACAACTTTTTTTTAAAAAATAAAACACAACAAATTTATTGGAGTGACCAAATGTTGGCTTAATTAGCTCACAAATTTCATCGCATTTTATGATTAAAAATAATTTCTGGCATATGGCCTCCGCGACTGCGCCTTATGAATGCCATACAGTCGGTCCAAATTTGCACCACTTTTTCGAGCATACCAGGGCTTATTTCGAATGTTGGCTTCTTAGTGATCAATCATTGCTGGTTTATCAGCATAGACCAGAGATTTGGCGTACCCCACAAAAAGTAGTTCAAATGTGTCAAATCACACGGACGAGGTGGCCAACTCATAGGTCCATTTCTTGAGATGATTCGGTCACCAAACGTTTGGCTCAACAAAGTCATGGTTGCGCACGCGCTGTTTGTTATGTTTGGCGAACAGAGCGCGAATTTTGGAAATACATTTCTACGATTAGTAAACGTTGTTCTGGTAGATATAAGTCGAAGTCCATGGTAATTTGCCAAAGTATACTGCAAAAAATTGTAAAAAATTTTGAAATTAGTATGACAGCTAGTTTGACAGTTATTCCTATCAAAAGTTATATACCTCCATAAAAATCACCCTATATAATAAATGCTGGACCTGATTGAAAAGGCAAATATTAAATGGATCTCATGGCACTGAATTAAGGAAATCGGCATGAGCACACAAAGCATGGTTTTGGCTCTTGTCTTTGCAACATAAGTCATTAAAACATGTAACTGGTTGCCTGGTGCAGTTACAAAGATGCAATATTATGTGTCATTTGATACACAAGACATATGGTGGTTTTTAGGGTTCCGTAGCCAAATAACAAAAAACGGAACCCTTATAGATTCGTCATGTTTGTCTGTCTGTCTGTCCGGGCATGTCACAGCAACTTTTTTCCGAAACTATAAGAACTATACTGTTGAAACTTGGTAAGTAGATGTATTCTGTGAACCGCATTAAGGTTTTCACACAAAAACAGAAAAAAAACAATAAATTTTGGGGGTTCCCCATACTTATAACTGAAACTCAAAAAAAAAATATCAAACCGATAAGTGTGGGGTGTGGATAGATCATAAACATGTATAATATAAAATTCAATAAAACTTTCCTTTCATTTGCATTTCATTTCAGTTGCTATTTCTATCCACAGCTTATTAATAGTAACTTTATTACTTTTGTTCCTTATCTATCTTTATAATTATAGATAGGGCTTCTTGCCTTAATTAAAAAAATCAATTTTTCTCCATCTACGTGCATATTTGTTAAAATTTGCGCACAGAGTAAAACAGAGTATGTCCATATAATGAGTAGGGACACTCTCATATTTTTGACTGAAGGGTAATTGTAGATGTTCATAATTATTTGTAATCATTAAAAAAAAATAATCAGAAAAACCAGCCATAAACCATTTTACAAAGTACCACTGCATGTAGTGAAAAGTTATACACAACTAGGATCATGTCGATGCGCCTTTAAAAAAACATTAAGAAAACCTCCACAATCATTCGTCTTACGAAAAAAAATTTTGTTTTGCAAAAAACAACAGGTCAGTTATCGGCAACGAAACACATTTTTTTGTTTTACTTTTGTTTTTATGTTTCGTTTCATTTGGTGTGTGTTGCGCCATAAGAAAGTAGGCAATTATCAGGCAAACAGTTTTCTTGCATTCGGTATGTGTTGCTCATATACAATGGCATGCATTTTCGACAACCACCACCACCACAACAAAAACGTGTGCTTTGATTCGTTTTCTTTGGTGTGTGTACTCTCATTAGAAACAATGTTCTCTTGTTTCAAGAAACAAAAAAACACGTTTTCTTTATCCGGTGTGTTTTCAGTTTTAGGCTAAATCTGTTAAACAACCAACATATCGCTCCTGTGTGGCAGACACCTTAACTTTCGGTCTCATATTGATGAAATCATTCACAAGGCCTTAATCTGAGCTTGGTCTCGTCAAACGGTGGTCTTAAAAATTAACCAATCCTTCGTGACAGTATCTCTTTATATAACCTTCGTCCAGCCTATTCTCGAGTACGCGAGACAAGTGTGGTCACCATACCACCGGGTCCACATTCCTAGAATTAAACGTATCCAACATCAATTCCTCAGTTTTGCTCTTCCTGGACGCACCTGGAATGATTCCTGAAATAAGAAGAGATGTTGCTTACATTCAACTAATACATCGTCTTCTCATAGTTCTTTAAACACCAACCCTCGTAATTAACGATGCCCAATCGCCCGTGTGTTACAGAAGGTCAATTTGAACCCTAATCTCTTCGATTTTAATCGTAGCCGCTCCTCCTTTAAATCTGCCCTCCGCTATCTTCCTCCTTCCTCCCGATAGTAATGTTAAGTATAAGCTTAAGCCTAAGTACAAGTATTAGTATTAGTGGGCGCAGTAGGTCAGTGGTTCGTGTGTTGGCCTGTTGAAGGATCCACGATTCAAATACCGCCGGGGCCCAGTAAGATCTAGACTCCTATTCCCACTGCCCCACCTCTTGCGAACGTCTGACAATCATCCAAGAGTATCAATTGTCATTAGAAGCTACTCAAATTTGCGGTTCGGATTCGCCTTAAAATTGAAGGTATCTTCCACTTTGCACAGCAAATGTTTTTTTTTATAATAAGCGTGCGCTAAAGGGATTTTTTATTTTTCTGTAATTGATACAGTACCCTTTTGCAAGCAGCACCCAGCAAATGATTCATTGCCTGTTTTTGAGTGCTGCTTACTACGGAAAGAATAAGAGGACAGGAAAGAAGTTTTTGGTGAGATAGGGTTTTTTTTCTCCACAGGTGGCGCCTTAATTGCTTAAGGGAAATTTGAATTATTGTGCGTATTCAATTTTACAAAGCATGGCTCTGGTCGGGATTCGAACACACGACCTGCCAATCACTTTGCGAATACACTACCATCTCACCATTGCCACCTGCAAATGGTTGGGGAAGCTAGATTTTAGGCCCTGTATGGGCTATTAATGCCTCACATTTATTTATTTATTTATTTATTATTATGAATTCAGCTGCGCAGACATCCAAAACATCATATTGAAAATATTTTGGCGACCAGACTAATTTTATTTGACGTGTTTTTTACATAGTCACAGAAGTTTAACTTCTTTTGCACTTCGTGAAATAATTTAATTTAAAACTACATTAAGTGTTTTTGCAAGCGGTAATCTCAGCATAAATTGTTTTTTTTCCATTTTGTAATGTCAGGAAAATCAGAAAAGTCAATTACGGACAACAAAACTGAGCCTTTTGGGACTCCTTTTTGCAGAGAAATGCCTTAAACCAAAACTAATAACACTTTGTATCATTTAAATAACTTAATCCCTCTTGCGGATTCTATCACTGTTTCCCAAGCTGAAATGTGTATGTCAGCAATTTTAATTTACAGATGTCAATGTGCGCAAAAATATATATGCCTGAATTTTAACTATTTAATATTGAACCAATAAATCGGTCCCAATTTGCATGAACTGAAACATATGAACTGTTTTGTATCCATGTGGACTCGCACCGTCATAGGTTTAAAAAAAATATAAATTTCAATTAAAACAACACGGGTTTTAAAAACTGACACACAGTTTCCCATATTAACAAACGATGTCTTCACCAACTGCTATCTATATCGGATCCTTTTCTCAGACTTAGATTACAATTTAATTTGCTACATTTATTTGGTTTCACCTATCCGGAAGAAGATACACCCTAAAAGTACACCTGAAGTCCTAATTTTGTTTGTTTTTTTTTCGATTTTCCATCGGTATATCGCTTTCATTTACTTTCTATTCCTTTTTTTCAGCCCGCAGATTTCTCTTCTTTTTTTTCATTTCGAATTGAACTCGAGACAAATCTCCAAAGCTAGGCAAAGAAATCCATCAGAACGCTTCAAGTGCAGAGAGAAGGTGCAACGGATTCTATGAGCTCATAAGGAAAAGGAATACAGGGCATGGGCATAAAAACGTTGCCAGAAACATATAAATTGTTGGATGTTCAATGAACTATTCAATCTCACCAAGACGACTCGTCGTCGTCTTTGTTATGTTTGCTGTAGTGGTCGTAGTCGCCGTCATCGTGGTTCTCAGTGCATGTCTGGATTGCAGCACAAGGAGAAGTGGTTTATTGTAGCTTCTTATGCTGGTACGCTCCACCACCAACATCTATCGGTGTAGACTCCTCTTCTTCGTTTCCGTTAAAATAAAAATAAAACACCTGAGATTTCTTTCTACTTTTTCGTGATCAAATTTCATTTCTCAACAATAATGGGAAATGGGTAAACAACAAAGCGTTCTAATCAGATTCATCCTTACCTGAACGTCTTGTGGATGGAAATTATTTTTTTTGGATTTTGACGGGTTGTACCTATAGGTACGTGTGCTGGAAAACCAATAGGAAGTCTGTAAGGACCCAATTTATCAGAGTTTTCAAGTGTTAAAATAATTCGGGAGCTTCTTGTTTGACTGTTTTCTTATTACGAGTTTAAAAATAAACATTAAGTAAAGTAAGTGATTATAAGGTTAGTTATAGGAAATGGGCCCAAATGCGCGGCTATTGGTCCCGCTCTTTTAAATGTCCGTTGGAGTGAAAAGGACTACACATTAAGCTTCAAAATAAATTTGTAATTGTTACGGGTTAATAATTTAAACCGTTGTTTTTCCAATGAACTTTGGAAGCAGTTGTCTAAGTTGTTCGCATTTCTGGAATCATTCGCCTACTCTAAAAGCCTTTTTGAAGTAAAAAGGTTTTATCAACTCTAAGCGCCTTGCCTATCTTTGCTCTTGACATTAATTACCGAAGCCCTTGAACTTTTAATAAATCACTCCAACATTGAAAACTAATCAACTTATAACTTGTGCATGACAAAAAGATTAGCTCCTTCAAAGCGAAATTCGTAATTATGTTTAAAAGTAAGAATTGACACTCCAACCCAATTAAGGACATTCATTTAATGGACAATTTTTTATGGAGCAAAACTTTTACCAAAAGGAAAACAAAACCATTACCAACTCATCGCACAAATTATCAACATCGAACACCAATCAACAAAAAAAAATCAATAACAGAACTTCGATTTCAAGTCCCGCGCAAACAATTTGAAAAATTGATTTCATCCTCTAAGCTGTACGTTGTTATAACAGATAGAACACATCCTATTCCCCACGGATACACTGCTACTCAGAACACGGCAGTCAATCAGAATTCAAGATACCATCACCACACGCCTAAGGCAAATCGAGGAATGAGATTCAATTCGAGTGAAAAAAATATACTTTCACCACGCGTGATCGACCTTAACGGCTCACTGTTCCTCTATCCCAGTCGCAACACCCGCCCGTTTCTCATCCTGATGAGCTTTTTCACAAATTGAATTTTCCAAAGTTGGTTTTTCTTCCTTCAATTGAACGACAAAAGTTTCGCGTTTTACTTTTAGATTTGCTGAATTTTTGTATTGTTATTGCTGATTTTTTTTTCACGCGGAATAAGCCCATTTATTGTTTTTTTTTCTTTGCTTAATTTATGTTTATTCAAACAATCCTGCAGCCTATTGTCTCAGACTTAATTTGATTTTACTGTCAGATTGGGGATGGTGGGGAGCGGGGCCCCTGTAAGAAAAAAGGAAAAATGCAAAACAAATGAAATTACATACATATTTGGATTCTGGAGACGAAAAGCAGTTTAGTGGACGAACGAACAGAAGGAGCCTAAGAAAACGAAAATCAGTTGATCCTGCGGGGGGTATAAGGATGTTTTAGGGATTTAAAAAAGTTTTACTGGTTTTTGGGATTGCAAACTCTAACAATGTCATGTTTACCCGAAACTCTTGATTTGAATAACCAAATTCAATAAACAAAATAAATAACTAAATATTCAGAACTGGATGAAGTTAAACTTATTTCAGGGGACGCCTTTAGTATTACATAACTTTTTGCATTTATACTAATTTTAAGATAACTTTTATTTTGTCGATCTTTTGGGCTTTTGCTTAAATAGGAATCTCGTGCATTTTCTTCTTTTACGTCGGGGCTATGATCTGGATAAGAGAATTATTTGCCCTCTCTGCGGTGATGGAAGGTCTGTCATAGCTCTTACACCACAATATAAGTGGCTGATTCTGAAATTGAAAACCAATCTCTTTTAAACAAAAATCAAAACATCAGCCGATTGGCACACATTTAAAAATTTTAAAGTTAAAAAAAGAAAACAGCATTTAATTCTACACGAAAACAACTTCTTCTTCTAACGTTACACCCTTGGGCAGGATTTGGCTTTCTGCACTACATGCCTCCATTCTGTCTTCTGCTGTATTTCTTAACTTTGAACGTTTAGTTTTTGTATGTCGTTTGTTACACCATCTATCTATTTATCTAACTATCTATCCATCTCTTCAAAATGCTTTCAGGGTTGAATTCAAATGTTAGTTTTTGTTTTCTTGAGTCATCCGTTCTTACTCAATGTCCAAGCCACATATAATTTGGGCTTTGGCGAACCGCACTAGGTCTTCGTCTTTGAGTATTGCGTTGATTTCAATGTTCGCACGCCGTTTATACATTTCACTTTCTCATCTCAATGGCTGTTGTTAGAGACCAAACTTGAACTTGAATTGTATAGTGAGGTTTTCAGTTTTTTTAGGCATTTTGACTGCAGTAGTTTCTTACGTGTGAAAGAAACGTTGCCTGCTCGTATTCTGTCTTCATGGCAGTGGCAAGTTTTTTCATTTTTGTTTATTTTGACCTACCTTCTTTATTTCAATGCTGCAATTAACTCTACCAAACTGCGATATGTGTTAGCTTTTATGGCTTAATCGTCTGCTTTATTGTACTCGTAAACATCTCATCCGCTTCGAAGACCACATTGGTATCATATCTTCAGCGAAGAAGCGGGCTGTCACGAAAGCAACAGGGATTGAAATCCGCAAGAGACCGCATGCCCAAGCAAACTGGAAACGTCCCCAATGAATGGAGAAAAGTTGTCTTTTCGAATGAAAACCACACTCAATTTTGACGAACTATACAGTTACAATTATTATCATTTTAAATTGAATACGAAAAAAGAATAACGTTTTTTGACCCTTCAACATTGAAGACTAAAAGGAGCGATGGTATGGAGTGCGAGTTCGTATTTTTCTTTTGAATTGGTTTTCTTTCGTTTTTATAAGACCTTGCGCAAATCGTCTTTTCATTTGCTCAGAAAACTCGCCGGTCTTCAAGACTGGCTATTTGAGGAAGATAATGTTCGATTACATGTTCGTGTCGTAAAAGACATGGATTGCGAGTGAAATCATCCAATTTCCCTGAACCTTAAGATTATTGAAAATCTTTAGGCCGCTTAACTCGCAAAATGTACCAGTTTTTATGTCAGCGCCCTAAAAATCATTCGGGCTATACATAATGAAAGCTTGTTTGTTCAGTATAGTTCAGAACCCGCTTATTATCCTAACTATCCAGAGATCTTTGTTGTACAGTGCTTAACCCGAGCTAGTGTTCGTCGATTCGACGACGTCACAATCAAAATCTTGCTGTCTTTTTCAACGCCGCTACATAGTAACATAACGTCGTTAACTAACTAAGTCACCAATGCGCTCTTGCGAATGAGAGTTGTGCCTGGCAGATAAAGTAAATTTTTTTTTTTTCATGATGGATATCGGGCGTAGTGGCTCAATGGTTAGTGTGTCGGACTACTAATCGAAAGATCATCAGTTCAATTCTCGCCGGGGCCAAGTAACATCTTGAGTTTTTTTCCACTGCCCCACCTCTTGCGAACGTCTGACAAACATCCAAGAGTATCAATTGTCATGAAAGGCTTCTTAAATTTGCCGTTCGGATTCGGCTTAAAATTGTAGGTCCCTTCCACTTCGCAAAGAAAGTGGTTGGTGACGCTATATTTTAGGCCCTGTATGGGCCGTTAATGCCAAATATTTATTTATTTTGTATGAGCTATGTTTTTTTTTGAATATATAAGGGGTTGTTAACTTTAGACTGTTTTATGACAAATAAATACGAATGTGTTTAAATAAAACTAGGGGTTGAAATTCGACCAATTTATTCTATAAGTTGAAAAAAAACAAAGTCGACTGTTAAACATACTAATCGGAATATGTAATTTTTCGACATTGCATTCTCTGATTTCACATGATATAAATTTTTTCCGGCATCTTCAAATAACTTTAAGCATTTTCAAGTAACTTCAAGCATGTCCAAGTAAATTCATGTATGTTCAAGCATTATCAAGTAACCACACAGCAATGTTGTTGTTGTTGTAATTTCATCCAATTCGCTTCATTTTACCTGCTGTAATTCATAATGTATGTTATTTATGTGGATAATTTTTGTATTGTGCACTTCTATGTATTGCCCCCTACCCAAATATATATAGTGTTGGCATATCTATGCGACGTATAATAGCAAAAAAGGGGGAAACACGTTATAGGCAACTCAGTATTAATATATAGATGTAATTTCATCCAATTCGCTTCATTTTACCTGCAGTAATTCATAATGTGTGTTATATATGTGGATAATTTTTGTATTGTGCACTTCTATGTATAGTGTTGGCATATCTATCTGACGATGGGTGGAAACACGTTATAGGCAACTCCGTATTAATACTCGTATATAGACTAGGGGTCGCCCGATGGTCGAAATTCGACCAATTTATTCTATAAGTTGAAAAAAAAAACAAAGTTGACTTTTATACATATTAATCGGAAAATTAAATTTTTCGACATTGCATTCTCTGATTTCACATGATATAAATTTTTTCCGGCATCTTCAAGTAACTTTAAGCATTTTCAAGTAACTTCAAGCATGTCCAAGTAAATTCATGTGTGTTCAAGCATTATCAAGTAACCACACAGCAATGTTGTTGTTGTTGTAATTTCATCCAATTCGCTTCATTTTACCTGCTGTAATTCATAATGTATGTCATTTATGTGGATAATTTTTGTATTGTGCACTTCTATGTATTGCCCCCTACCCAAATATATATAGTGTTGGCATATCTATGTGACGTATAATAGCAAAAAAAGGGGAAACACGTTATAGGCAACTCAGTATTAATATATAGATGTAATTTCATCCAATTCGCTTCATTTTACCTGCAATAATTTATAATGTGTGTTATATATGTGGACAATTTTTGTATTGTGCACTTCTATGTATAGTGTTGGCATATCTATGTGACGTATAATAGCAAAAATGGGTGGAAATACGTTATAGGCAACTCCGTATTAATACATAGATTAGGTTTTTTATTTGGGACCTTGTTTATTTATATTTCCGAAAGAACGGTAACTATATATGTACAGTTCGTCGTTTCGACAAATGTTTAGCTTATAAGGGTTAGTCAACAACGTTACCTTTCTAAACCTTTCAAACAATACAATTAATTTAAGGCACTATTATTCTTTTTCCTTAATGGCGGTGACGCTATGATGAGGATTAAAGAAATCAGAAAACTCCCTCCAATAACGGCAGGCCTCCGTTTTTTGAATGAATTTGTGTGAACCAAGAGTTTTTAGGCCTGCCTCTCTTTTGCGTTTGTATGGAAACATTGATTGATATTGCCTTTTTGACAGGGTTCGTAGGATCTCTCCTTTGAACATGATAGTACCAACTGAGCCGGCCGCGCTACATTTTTTCGAGATAGGTTCTTTGCCGTAAAGGCTTCCTCGGATCTTAAAAGTTCCTATTGGATTCATCTTTGTTACTCCTGCTGTCATGCGAAGCACCTTCATTTCAGCTGCGGACCGTATATGAGCGGGCGCGGAACTGCTGTGTGAGCCCTTCTTTACAGCTTAAGGGACTAATCTATAATATATACCCATATCTCTCCAAAACTTCCACCCATACATCAAGTGCTCGTTGAAGGGGCGTTTGATCCTTACTAATAATGGCTCCATCGTCAGTAAAGAATAACTGATGCACTTTGGAGATCGTCACTTTTAATTCAAGCAGATAATCAAGGGCTGTAATAAATATCAAGGGACATACGACGCTGCGCTGGGGTACACCGACTTTAATTGCGAACTCCTCGGTGATGCCAGCGAGACATCTTACTCTTGTCTTTACTCCCTCATAAATGAGCATGATCATCCGTACGTAGCTTTCGGAAACTCCTCGCTGTATTAGCGCCACGAATAACAGATCTCATTTTAAGGCACTATTATTATGCACAATGTTTTTATTAAGTTTAATATTTGTAACATGCCAGTTAAATTTTTATTACATGATTTAACTTGGTTTTATATGTGGTATCTCACAACTTTACCGTTTGGTTTGTTTACATCAATTTCCTTGCCTGAGAAGACGCTGGTCTATGTTCGAATCCCAGTGGAATTAAATGGTTTTTCGGGATACAAGGAGAAAACACAGACCAGTACCATAGGAAAAAAGGAGTCTGATGATCGGTTGTTGTGAACCGCGAAAGAGCGCTGTAACTCCAGCCGTCCACTTCACGTTGTAGCAATTGTAAGAAATATGGTTGTTCATTCAAAACAACGAAAAAAATAAAAAAATTACATGATCATTTAAATTATAGATTCTGCTCATACGACTAATAGGCTTATTCCTGCAACGATTCATTCTAAGCAGTAATTCAGCACTAAGTTAAAGGCTTTTGCCCGGATATTAACGCAAAAAAAAAAATAGCAAATTAGGCGCATCTAATCTTTTAAGTACCTACTGCTGTTACTCTTGTTCAGAACTATGTCCTCATACATTAAGCTCTCTTTATAGCTTATCGCCAGTTTATAAGATATTATATCTTAATGTGTATAGGCTCTTCTTAATTAAATAAATGAAAATGTAAAATTAAATCTATGTGGCAGAATATATGCTACTGTGTCATTCCAAGAAGCTTGACATGTTGATTGTAAGGAGGAAGGTGAAATTAGGAACGACTAGGAACAACAAACTTGACATGAGATGGGGCAGTTAAAAAACCTTTAAGTGTTCTTAATGTGATGGAAATCTCGAGCTAAAAGCCACTTCGGGTGCGCTCTCTGTACAATATTTCAGGCGGTTTCTAAATTTAAAAATTCGTTTAATGAACAATCTCTGAACAGCTTCAAAGTCCTCCAGATACTTGAAACCAAAAACTAGGTTAGAACAGCAAAGGAACAAGTCTACTGTAGAATCAAAGACTTTAAATTTGGAAGAGGGATTCAAATATTTTTTGGAAAAAAAGCTACTCCACATATGATTGATAGCCGTTTTTGGAGTAGAACATTTCTCTCTTACATGTGGACGTAAGTCAAGGTTGTGTGACAAGAGAAACCCCAAATATTTAAATTGCTGAACTACCTCTATTGGTTCCCCTTCTGAAGTCCAATGTTCACGAAGGCTCCATCGAGATGTCGATTCAAAGACCATAATTTTAGACTTTGATATGTTGATTTGCAGATCCCACAGCTCGCAGGATCGCTTCAGTTTATTGATCATAAGTTGCAGTATCGCAGGCTTATCTGCGAGAATTACTAAGTCATCTGCATACAATAAGACCTTTACTGACAGATCTCCAAACTGTATACCGCCAACTTGCAAGTGTTCACATTTATCATCTATGAACAGTGCAAAAAGAATTGGACTTAAAATGCATCCTTGTAGAACACCTGTTTCAGTCTTTAAACAGCCTGACGAGGCGCTACCATTACAAACAGCAGCCGAAGTATTGGAAACAAACTGTTGGTAAAGTCTCAAAAACTTAGTAGACAAACCTAGAACTGCTAATTTGTAAAGTAGCGCACTTCTATTGACTGTATCAAAGGCTGATTTAAAGTCAACAAAGAAAGCGTATAATTTCTTTTTCTTGTCTATTTGCCTCCTAGCAATACTCGTGAGTGCGTAGATTTGATCAACCGTTGAGAAGCCGGGCGAAAACCAATCTGAAAGATAATTAACTGGTTGTTCGATTCAACCCAATTAACTTACATGTGGCATAAAATCTGAGCAAACATTTTCCTTGGCGAACTCATCAATATTCGGCTGGCAATCTGGACATATACACAATATACAGAGTTTTCTTCTTCTTCATACTGCAAAGTTCTAAACCTGCGTCTTAAAATTTGTTTGCAGGTAGATACTGTTAGTTCTTGTAAGTTTCTGGCAAATATTTTGTCAACCACTTTTCTTGGCCAGATCTCTTATATCTTGACATTACGACTTCATTTCGTTCTGACGATGGAACAGGTCCACCTGTGGTCAAAACCTCTTGATAGCTCCTTTATCGATCAAAATCAACCCATCCAACTAAGCTTAACCTTCAAATGCCAGGCAAAACTGTTTTGTGAATTTTGCAAATATTTTTAAATCGAAACCTCTTACTACACTAATTTGAAATCCTTTCCTGCATCAATGTGCTAACGATTCACTCCTCGTCCTCATTCTCGATTTAATATCTCATTCATTGAATTGCTTTCTCAATAGGTACATGCAAACATAAATAAATCGACGTCTCGTTCAATCGAGAAAATGTTTTATTTTATTCTTTCTATTTTTCTCTTTAAAATTTGCAAAAATAAGAAGAAAAATTCTAGCCATACCAAACCAGTCGCCGCCACGTTTTTCCTATAAATCTTCGTCCACTTGCTTTCAACAAGATATGTTATACTGAAGAGTTGGTTATATCTTTGGGAAGGATCGTAAGATACCCTATGGAGTGGACCTAAAAGATTTCTCTCTCAAATTGCCCTTTTTGTGTGTTTTATTCTGACCACAGTCTATCAAACTTATCAGATGGGGTAGCTTATTTTCGTTTATTTTATACCGCTCATAATTGGTTTATACAAATTAATATTAGGCATAAACGGTCCATATAGGTCCTTAAACTTAGATTCTTCGACTATTTGTATATGCCTATTTTTTTTGGCTTTATTATAAACAAGATGTTAATTTTAAAATGAAGCTATGATGATAATAAAATACAAATACAAAGTACATAGTGTACCATTAAGAGGTATGCCATCATTGGTGTCCGACTCTCGCGGACTAAACTCTCTCCGCTACGGCCTCATGACCATCTTGGAAACGGTCTTTGCATTACATCAGGATGGAACCTTTGTTATATGCAGAAGAGGACGCCGCCTTTCATGTCTTCTGTGGTCTTAAACTCTGTGACTGGACACTGTTTTGAGATCTCTCTTCGTTTCAGTCTTCTTCCATCTTTTTTATCCGAAGAACGGTTTCAATAGAAAAACAGACTTGTCTCCAGTTCCGATCGCATATTAGCGTCTTGTCATCCAGTACTTGTTTCCAGTACCCGCCACAGTGCTTCCCATCTACTGCAGGCAAAGAAGGTGCGGTTATGCGTATTCAGCTGGAGAGGCTCCATGGCATTTTGTGCTATATGTTATGCCGATTTTGTGGACGAAAGGTTGAGGTAAAAGCTTACTTCACCGTGATTACGTGCATTCCACGCGGCCACATTTTTGATCAGCTTTGCCTTCCATCTTCCTCCGCTTTCCGAATTCCAACGTCTCTCCATTACTATTTTGCGAGCTCTTTGCCTATTGTATTGCGGTATTTTTTCTAAGCTAATAAATCAATAGGCACCAATCCTGCAATCACAATTACGGCTGGTTCCAAATCCGTTTGATGCGAGCTAGCCACTCAGTAAGCTCCTCGTCCCTGCAATGCTGCCATCTGTTTTCTGTACTTCTCTTGCCGAAGTGCATCTACCCAGATCTCGCATCTATAGAGGAGAATGAAGTGCGTAAACGACATTAGTCGTCGGGTCATCTACATGTGCCATAAGTCGGCTCAAAAGAACTTTAATCTTCGAGGCTCGCTCCAGATGCGACGCCGATTACGAACAGTACATTTTGAGAAGCTTCTCCTGGCAGTGTATCTATATATTAATACGAAGTTGCCTATAACGTGTTTCCACCCATTTTTGCTATTATACGTCACATAGATATGCCAACACTATATATATTTGGGTAGGGGGCAATACATAGAAGTGCACAATACAAAAATTATCCACATATAACACACATTATGAATTACAGCAGGTAAAATGAAGCGAATTGGATGAAATTACAACAACAACAACATTGCTGTGTGAGGCAATAATCTGCCAATCGGAACGGAAAAATTTTATATCATGAAGTTACTTGAAAATGCTTGAAGTTACTTGGAAATGCTTGAAGTTACTTGAAAATGCTTGAAGTTACTTGAAAATGCTTGAAGTTACCAACAACAACATTGCTGTGCATGTTATGCAATTGATAATGCCTGAACATAGGTACTTGAAGTTACTTGGACATGCTTGAAGTTACTTGAAAATGCTGGAAGGTACTTGAAAATGCTTGAAGTTACTTGAAGTTACTTGAAAAAGCTTGAAAATACCTGAAGTTACTTGAAAATGCTTGAAGTTACTTGAAGTTACCTGAAAATGCTTGAAGTTACTTTAAGTTACTTGAAAATGCTTGAAGTTACTTGAAAATGCTTGAAAACTTGAAGTTACTTGGACATGCTTGAAGTTACTTGAAAATGCTTGAAGTTACTTGAAAATGCTGGAAAAATTTTATATCATGTGAAATCAGAGAATGCAATGTCGAAAAATATCATTTTCCGATTAATATGTACAACAGTCGACTTTGTTTTTTTTTCAACTTATAGAATAAATTGGTCGAATTTCGACCATGGGGCGACCCCTAGTACTCTTAGATATGTTGTCAGCCATTCACAAGAGCTATGACGGTGGAACATTTTTAGGTGTTCCTGGGTGGGATTCGAAACTCAAACCACTTGCTAAATAGGCCAATGCACTAACCACTGAGCCACTGCGTCCACATATAGTTAGTTAGTTATAGTATAGTTTCTTTATATTTTGCTTTAATTGGCTCTCGCCTAACTAGTAATTTTTCTGTTCTCCCGGTTTTGAGTGTGACTGTGTGGGATAACAACAACTTTAATATGAATATTGTAATAGGTTTGAAAGAAAGTGCGAGGGCTAGGTAGATAGCTAGGTAGGTAAGTGGATGCCCTTGTGACTGGTGTCACGGCTCACTTAGACCATCTTTTTGGGTCCATTGTTGGGATTTTCCAAAATTTTTGAGAACCTGCAAAGAAATCAAGAGTATGCCGCTGTTTGACAGCTCAGTGATTCGCTGGATAAGAACCACCCGGATCTATATGTAAATCTCAGGAGTTTCCTCAGCTCAATATCGGTCAGATCCTCCAGCTCCTCAAAGAAGTAGCCGCCAAGAATCTTGAATTTGTTGGTTCTAACTTCTAAGGGCAGGGCATTCACATAGGTAGGTGACGAATAGATTCTATCTCTGCGACGTCTCTATAGCTCCTGCAGTAATCGTTGTGCACTATCCTAGGCAAAAAGAAGCTAAAATTGTTTATTGGTACAATTGTGTAAAAGCTTAACTTTACCACTAACTAATAGTCGACATTTGTAGCTGATTATTAGTTATGCCTGATGCCTTCAACTCACAGAGAAGTTTGTCAGGTGCAGGGTTACTTTTTGATGTTCTTCATTACATTGGATATTTTTTGAGGTTAGCTGTCAATACACCATCAACAACATACCCTATTCTCTGTGGTATACAAATATCCTTCAAATGGGAATTCTTGTACACAGCACATTCAACCGAACTACCTACCAGTGATTCAGGTTTCCATTACAATTGCATCTGTAGACACTTTTTGTAAGAACAACAAAAAGTTCCTTCCACTCCTCTTTCTCACCCCATCATTAAATACAGGAGATGTCACAGTACCTGAAACACCTATGTGATATAGACGATGTTAACGATAGTGAGATGGTGTTCACTTGAATGCTTTGCTCTGCTGATCCTTTTGCTTTGCCTCCCCTCGCCCCCCCCCCCCCCCCCCCCTCTATTATAACTACGGGTACTTTATCTTGATTTTTTTTTTGCATTTTATTCCCATGAACGCCGTTGTATCTACCATGTGTGTGGATACTTACCTGTCTTTTTTGTGTTAGAATTTTTTGTTATTTGTAATCGCGCGTATGCAATCAAGAATTGTAGCTACGGACATCCATCTGGAAGCCGGTCGGGGTCTCGTAATCATAGTACTAACTAAGAATCCTGCACCTGTCAGTTCATTATTCTCTCAAGTTAACACACTGTGTGCACTACTCGTACTGTCGTCATCGTTGTCGTCCGTGTATTATTCTGAAACGATCGCTCGGTGAGGAGGATGTTCATGATAATGCTGGCACGGTGTGGAAGTAGTGCTGCATCCGATGACGAGTAGTAGGTATACTCTGCGGGCAAATCAAAATATTCGCATACTAAGTGATCAGCTTACAACTGTTGTTGTGGATTTTTTTTATTTTTTGCTATTAGTTTCCATAAATGAGCATTACTTGACGATGAGACAAAGGGTGAAACAGAAATTTGCCAAAGCAATTGAATGGATGGTGTAATACTGGTGGTATGAACAATGGCATAGCAAAGATGCCATGGAGGAGCTTTTACAAGTTGTGTTTTTTGTTTTTGTTGTGAAAAGTGAAAAGGTGTTTTTTGTCGAAGAGCTTCTTATAACGAATTTTTTTTTAAGGTATCTTGAAGGTTGCAAAAATGAAATTACTGTGAAAATAATGGCGAATTACGAAAAAGGGGCAGGTCTTAAATCAGTCCACTGCAGTAAAGAAAATCTCACAGCCCTCCTGGTATAACAGGCGGTTAGGGCATTTGAAAAGCTGGAAAAATAAGGCTCTTACTTGGTATATGGTACAGCTACGTAGAGCGACGTCTTGCAAGTCTAAATAAATGCACCCAATATCGAGTTTTGGCTCGATATTGCTGATTGGCTTAAGCTGGACTTGGACACTCTTCACATACACCGATTCGAAAAATTGAGCAAAGAGTTCACAGGAATATCCAACGTTGTTTGATTCCGTTTTTTCGTATTTTATTACTACCGGAATACCATGGTTAGGTTAGGTTAAGGTGCTGTTAGCTTATAGCCAACACACTTAGACCAATGAGGTCCGTTCTGATGCCACATGGATCGGGGGACTTTCGACCTCTACTCGCTAAGTCACTAAGTTCATTAAGGAAGAAGGCTCCTAGATAGAGATTTATTTTATGGGAGAGTGCAGGACATGTACACTGTACAGAGGAGATGAGGTGTAGTATCCTCCTCCTCCTCGTCCCTACAGTTTCTACAGAAGTCATTCGAAAAGACGCCAAGCCTTCATGCGTAGGTACTTGAGACAGTGCCCTGTAATGACACCTATAGCAGAGCCAATGTGCCGTCGGTTAAGTGAGATCAAACCCAAAGAGCGTCGCAGATCCAGCTTTGGCCAGATATGCTTGGTCGCTAGATACGTATTACTACCTGTCCACCTTAGGTTTGTACTCTCTACTGCGGATAGCTTAAACATAAGTTTACAAGTAGCGATAGGCATACCTAGAAAACCTTTATTAGGTAGAAGAGGTAATGCGGTTCCATTTTTGGCGACTTCATCTGCCCTACAATTCACTTTGATGTCTCTAAGCCCCGCTACCCAACAGAGGTGAATTTTGAACTGCGCTGCCATCTCCTCAAGAGATGAACGGCAGTCTATGGCTACGATGGAGTTTAAAGAGACTGAGTCCAGGGACTTTAGCGCGGCTTGACTATCCGAGAATATACGGATATCACATTTCTCTTCAGCCACTACAAGACTTCCTTAATCGCCATTATTTCCGCCTGGAATACGCTACAATAATCAGGAAGACGGAAAGAGAGAATAATATTTAATCTTTCTGAGAAAACACCCCCACATACCCCATCACTAGTTTTTGATCCGTAGGTGTAGAAGTGGATCGATTTATCCTCCGTGTATGACCGGAATACCATACATATCACTTTTATCTTTAATAAAATTCTAAAAATGTTTGCTATCTGTTACAATCTTACTCTCGAAATCCATGACATAATTTCTATGAAGAAACCTACTCAGTCAGTGTGCTTCTTTATTTATTCGGAATGTTCCGAGGATTTCCAATGAGCCATTTGCAATTCTTCCAGATAATCCATTTTGTTGGTCTTTATTCATTCTGGAATACTTGGAATGCATCCTTTTTATTCTTCTCGTTTGACAGTTGCACCTGATCAAAAAAAAAATAAAAGAAACTGCAAGCAACAAATGGGTAGACATTTATTGCTAATTTATTGTCTTTTTTATATTTTATTATGTTATATTTCAAGTTTATATCCCAGAGTATTAATTGTCATGAGAAGCTTCCCAAATTTGCCATTCGTATTTGGCTCAATATTGTAGGACACTTCCACTTCGCATAAGCAAATGATTGGAGAAGTTAATGTCTAATAATTTTTTTTTCATGTTTATTATATTCTTTATTTACATTTTCAATTTTCTTGTACAATTTCCAAGGTCAAATACATTTTTAAAATGGTCTCCTATGGACATGAAATGCCTCATGCAAAGACCTTTATGAGAAGACGATGTCATGAGCAGCTTTAGTAATAAAAACATACATTAAACTTTTTCTGAGCGAAAGTCTTATGATACTGTAGTAGGTACTTCGTTAAGAAATACAGCGGTGGACATATAAATAAGGAAAAGTCGTTCTCCGATATGTTATATTCCTAATATTGTGACCACCTAAACATCAGATCAAAATAGAAGTGTTGACTTGTTGATTAATTTGGCATTATCGTTGTCAAAAATATTAAAAGCTATCAAATTTTCAGTCAATTACAATTTCATTCGCTGTTTTTGTGTTAAAACGAAATATCGTCAGTAGAATTGTTTTTCGGGGTGAATAAAATAACAATATGTAGTGAATAAATACAATCACTGCAACTTCACTCTCATAAACCATCAACCACAAAAATGAAATTAAAATATATTTTAACGTTTAAATCAAAAGGAACGACATAACGTCAAATGAAATACTCGTAGCTCGGCACAATGACATTTTGCGTGTCAGTATTCACAATCATAACTAGATCACCACCAACGGGATCTGTGCCAGAAGCAAAAACTAATCGAAGTCCTACGACGCCAAAAGATTTTGGACGCCTTTCGAGGGACTCAACGAAATGCAAAAGCTTCGAGGACGAAAACAAGGAACTCCGCACTAAGCTTAACCAAATTGAACAGCTTTACCAAGAGCTAAAAAAAGAGCTAGATCAGCTGAAAGCTGAGAACAAAGCACTTGTTGAATCTCAACCTAAAAAACAGCCAGAAGCCAAATCATACCGCTCAGGTAGCCGCGATTATCATACAGACGAAGAAGAGCTAGGGCGCGAAACGGATTGGATCACTAAGAGGAGACCGAACAAAAAACGGAAAGCCGGCTCCTCACCAGAAGTCGTTGTGCTAAAAGATAGACAACCCAAAAAGGCAAATGCCAACGAAATAGAAACGCTAAGGAAAAAACCTCAAAATAAGGTATACCTTCCACCTCCAATTAACGTTGTCGGAGTTTCAGACTACAGCAAGCTAAGTAGCCTTCTTAAGGAAATAGCAAAGTCCACATTCAAAGTAACATCTCTGAATAATAATGTGTGGAAAATAAATGTAAGCGATCCTGAGAGCTATCGCGCAGTTTCTCAAAAACTGAATACTGAGAAGGTACAATGGTACACTTATGAAAACAAGTCTGAAAGGCCACACCGAGTTGTAGCCAGAGGGCTCCACTCTTCGTGCCGCAAAGAAGATGTTTTGCAAGATCTTAAAACTAAAGGTTTCAAAATTATCGACGCGGTTAATATACTTAAAAAAGAAAAGCAAAAAACGGAACAAGACGAGGAAATTGTTGTCAAACGCGGACTTCCGCTATTCATGCTTAGTTTCGAAAAGTCTGAAAACATTGGAAAAATATACAACATTAAAACTATCCTAAACATAGTGGTTAAAATTGAACCGATGCGCCAAAGGACTCGTCAGATTCCTCAGTGTAAGCGTTGCCAAGGCTACAATCACACGCACACGTATTGCCAAAAAGAGCCGCGTTGCGTAAAATGTGCCGGTAAACATTTATCGAAGGAATGCGCTCTAAGTAGACAAGACCTACCAACATGCATAAATTGCAATGGAAAACATCCGGCAAATCATCGCGGATGCGAAGTGGCTAAGGAACTTCAAAATAGGCGCGACAAAATAAAGAAAACTACGCTACCAATCGCAAATAAAACCAATAACAAACCTGAAAGGGGCAACAATAAAACCAATGAAGGACGAAAAAAGGCTAAAGAAATGGTCAAAACACAACACCCAAGAGAAGGAAAATTGTTTAGAAAAAAGTCACCGAAAGCTGTTCCACAAACATACGCTGAAGCTGCGTTGCAAGGACGCGAACAAACAAATAAAACATCTGATCCAGTCTCCCAAGTTTTCTCTGCAATTCTTGCCAGGCTAGAAGAACAGAGCCAAATTAATAAACGTATGTTTGAAAAACTCGACAAGCTCGAAAATCAATTTCGAAGTACACGTGCAATAATATAAATATGACGGATTTAGTTAAATTAGTGACATGGAATGCGAACGGCCTTCTGCATAAGATGGACGAGCTCGAGATATTCATTCATAAATATGAAATTGATATTTGTTTGATTTCGGAAACTCATCTGACGAAAGAAACCAGCACAAACATTCGAGGATACATTGCCTATCACGCATATCACCCTTCGGAAAGGGCGAGAGGCGGGGCATCCTTGTTGATCAAAAATACCATTGAACACTCAGTCAGTGGAACAATCGAGCTTGACAAACTGCAATTATGCACGGTGAGCGTAAAAATTAAACACATAAAATATGATTTTGCAGCTATCTATTGCCCCCCACGTGCAACGATGGAAAGAAGCGATTTTATAAGTATCTTTGACTCACTTGGACGAAATTTCGTCATCGGAGGTGACTTTAACGCAAAACATACCTTCTGGGACTCGAGATGCATTTCAGTAAAAGGTAGAGTTCTTTACGAAGCCGGTATGGAATTGGGGGTAGACTTTCATTCCTCAGGTAAACCGACGTACTGGCCCTCGGATACGGCAAAAACACCAGACCTCATCGATTTCTTCATCACGAAAGGGTTGTCGGGAAACTCTATTGTAGTTGAGGAATGCTTCGATGTTTCTTCTGATCATTCACCGGTCATTTTGACAATTAACGGCTGTCTACGAAAAAAAGAAGGTCCGCCCAGACTAACTAACATGAAAACAAACTGGGAATCCTTTAAAAAATACTGTGAAAGTAAAATCGATCTCAAAGTGTCTCTTCGAACACCCCACGAACTTGAAGACGAAGTCGATCAATTTATTAACGTCATACAATGCTCAGCCTGGAAAAATACTCCCCATAAACGGAAAATAACCACAAATTGCGAAATAAAATATAGGGACGGGCTACAGTCCGCTTGGGCGAACTGTTGGATACCCTATTCTTATTCCTATACCTCATAAGTGGGCGTGACAAAAGTCTAAGTGTGGTTGAATTGTTAAGAACGCTCTACATATTTTGTTATATAACATTTAAAGGATTTTATAAAAAAAAAACGCTCCCTAGCTCAAACTTGGGTGTTTCAATAAAATTGTTTTATTTAATTGTGGGCGTGTCAGTAGGCGGATTTAAAAAAAATTAACACATGAGAATAAAGGGCCCCTAGAGAGTATATATTATAAATTTCAGCTCCCTAGCTCACACTTTTGATTTTCAAAAAAAATGTTTTAATTATTTGTGGGCGTGTCAGTGGGCGGATTTTGAAAATTTTTTATCCCGAGCAGTTTTAGGAGTCATAGATCATATATAAAAAAAATTTCAGCTTTCTAGCTCAAAATTCAATTTTTTCCAAAATTTAGTTTTTTTTGAGTTTGTGGGCGTGTCTGTGGGCGGAATTCAAAAATTCGTAAACTTGATTATTTCGGGACCCTAGAGAGTATATGGTTAAAATTTCAGCTCTCTATGTCCAGTTTAAAGGCCTAATTTTTGCCGACAGACGGACGGATATGGCTAGATCGACATTACTATCGATGCTGATCATAAATATAGTAACTTTTAGGGGTCTACGGGCAATATTAAGGTATGTTACAAACTATGAGTCAAAATTAATATACCCTTAGAATAGGGTATAAATATCTGTTGGAAATCACTCAATTGTTAAAGAAGAAAAGGAGAGCGCGCAAAAGATGACAACAATCTCGCGCTCCACAGGATAAAACCACTCTTAAAAGCGCCACCCATCAGGAAAATCAATGGAGAATGGACGAAGAGTGACAAGGAAAAAGCCGAAATATTTGCCGAACATCTGGAAGTAACATTTAAACTATTTGATGGTCAAGCGTTGCTCGAATTTCCTGTCCTAACCGTGGCACCTGATAATTATAGAATAAAAAGTGTATCGCTACCCGAACTGCGCTTCGAAATAGAGAAACTAAAATTAAGCAAAGCTCCTGGATGTGACTTAATCACAGAACAGGTTCTTGAAGAGTTACCTAGGAAAGCTTTAATAAAGTTTGCATATCTTATAAATGCATCGTTCAGGTTATTGTACGTTCCACGACAATGGAAGGTAGCTGAAGTTATAATGGTTCCAAAGCCCGGTAAACCACTGAATGACAAAAAATCATATAGGCCAATATCTCTCTTACCGATAATGTCGAAGGTATTCGAAAAACTTTTGTTAAAGCGCCTACATCCGATTATCGAAGAACGTCGATTAATACCTGACCACCAATTCGGATTCAGGATTAAGCACTCTACAATCGACCAGGTTTACAGAATAACCAATGTAATTGAAAAAGCCCTAGAGGAGAAAAAAATATATTCTAGTGTTTTTCTCGACGTCTCTCAGGCCTTTGATAAAGTATGGCATACAGGGTTGAAACATAAGCTAAGACAAGCTTTTCCGAAACAGTTATCTGATATCCTTAGTTGTTACTTATCAGACAGACTCTTTCGTGTAAAACACGGAAATGATTACTCTGAATTTAAAGAAATCGCGGCAGGAGTTCCCCAAGGAAGCGTTCTTGGACCGATCCTATTTCTAATATACACTAGTGATATTCCTCAAGAAGAAGGCACAACAGTAGCCACATTTGCAGACGATACAGCTATATTAGCGGTCAGTAATACCGTTGAATCAGCAACTAATAAACTCCAACGTTCTATTGACAAAATTTGTGATTGGACAAAGACTTGGCGTATTGCTCTCAACGAGGCCAAATCAACGCACGTGAATTTTACTTATAAAAAGGTAGACAACTTACCCATTTTCATTGATTCGGTACGAATTCCGTACGCAAACGAGGCAAAATATTTGGGTATGACACTCGATGCGAAATTAAAATGGAAACCGCACGTCAAGAAGAAACGCGAAGAGCTCGCCATTCGATGTAAACAAATGCACTGGCTGCTTGGTAGATTTTCCCAACTCAGCATGCAGAACAAGCTGCTTTTATACAAGCAAGTACTAAAACCGGTTTGGACATACGGTATACAACTTTACAAACTTTTCAAAACAAAGTGCTAAGAAAAATAGTAAATGCACCATGGTTTATCAGAAACACTGATATCCACAGAGACCTAAGTATGGCTACCGTCGAAAATGAAATAAAATATTTTGCCCGCAAACAACAGACACGCCTTCACGGTCATTGCAATAACACCATGCTACAAATTCCAGACGATACTAACCTAGTGCGCCGATTACAAAGAATAAAACCATTTGAATTAGCGCAATAAGATGTAACCGCGTGCTTATGGCGGTATTAGCAGGTGCCTCCACTGGGAAGCTGCCTGCCAAACGCGTAATTTACAGTTTAAATAAAACTACTAGATAGGAATAACCTAGTTGTAGTATGCAGGTTTCGAAGGGAGGTGGTTTTTGTTTTCTTATCTTAAGTGAGAAAGAGTCGCATGTACGATTTTCCACCTACCCCTATTATTCGTCCGAGCCTAGTTCTGGTTCCAAGTCTCGTGCTTTTAACCAGGATAGGTAACTCTCAGCTTGCTGAGAGTAACGATAATATTACTATGGCTTGGGAGTAATATTAGAAACTCTATAAAAAAAAAAAAAAAAAAAAAAAAAAGTATTCACAATAGATGTATGATTTGTCCATTGAGACTCATTATACCGTCATCTCGATCGATTGATTAATTGTTTTGTCGTTTATCAATAATTGATCTTTGACAACCATAATAAGGGTGTAAGACTTCCGCTTAAAAAAAGCTTAATATATTTTTTTTAAACTAAGATATCGTTATTATTATTGTTTTTGTGGACTAAAAACATATTTTCGTAATGTTATTTATATATTTATTTTTTATACCCTATTCTAGGGGTATATTAATTTTGACGCATAGTTTGTAACATACCTTAATATTGCCCGTAGACCCCTAAAAGTTACTATATTTATGATCAGCATCGATAGTAATGTCGATCTAGCCATGTCCGTCCGTCCGTCCGTCCGTCGGCAAAAATTAGGCCTTTAAACTGGACCTAGAGAGCTGAAATTTTAACCATATACTCTCTAGGGTCCCGAAATAATCAAGTTTAAGAATTTTTGAAATCCGCCCACAGACACGCCCACAAACTCAAAAAAACAAAATTTTGGAAAAAATCGAATTTTGAGCTAGAGAGCTGAAATTTTTTATATATGATCTATGGCCCATAAAACTGATTGGGACATAAAATTTTCAAAATCCTCCCACTGACACGCCCACAATTAAATAAAACAAATTTTGGGAAAAATTGAATTTTGAGCTAGAAACTTAAAATTTTTTATATATGATCTTTGGCCCATAAAACTGCTTGGGACATAAAATTTTCAAAATCCGCCCACTGACACGCCCACAATTAAATAAAATATTTTTTTTTGAAAAACCAAAATTTGAGCTAGGGAGCTGAAATTTTTAATATATACTCTCTAGGGGCCCTTTATGCTCATGTGTAAATATTTTCAAAATCCGCCTACTGACACGCCCACAATTTTTATTTTTTATTTTTGAAAGTCCAAAGTTTGAGCTAGGGAGCTGAAATTTATAGTATATACTCTAGGTGCCCTTTATGCTCATACTTAAATTTTTTTTAAATCCGCCTACTGACACGCCCACAATTAAATAAAACAATTTTATTGAAAAACCAAAGTTTGAGCTAGGGAGCGTTTTTATTTACAAAAGCTTAGTTTTTTCGATAAAATCCTTTAAATTTTTGTCACGCCCACTTATGAGATATAGGAATAAGAATAGGGTATCCAACAGTTCGCCCAAGCGGACTGTAGCCCGCCCCTATGTTTGTTAATGCTTAACTGCAGTATTACCTGTGAGTTCAATAAATAGAAAACAATTGTAGGTACATACTGGCTTTCTTTTGACTTTTGTACTACATCTACTCTCGATTGACCTAAGTGGCAACGCTGGTCATGAGACAAATGATTGTCATTCTATTCGGTCCAGTCCTGTTTCTTTATTCATTCCATTTTGGATATTCCGGATACAGAGTTCAAAAAATTTGTCTTTTCTCGTATTTTAAAAGGTGCAGTTGACTATGCTTGATTCTGTTCATTCGAAACCATTTCACTGTTACCCAGGCGTACTTCAAATTGTAAATATATCAACGATGTAGTAAATAGTCTTAGCTAGAGTCAATGCCTTGTGTATGCAGACTACATAAAACTTTTTCTTACTATCTCAAGCAGATTTGGATTAGATTTTATTCATTCCATTGGAAATTAATACAATATTTATTACAATTTACCTAACTATGTAACTATGACAGTAACATTTAAAGATAAAAAATTAAATAATAAAAAAGGAAGAATAAAAAAAGAACAAGTGCTTCAAAGAATAAGTAAATTATAAGTGTTTTTCATCAGGGAATGAATAGTTAGATACATTCTGTAGTTATTAAGTTCCGAATGTATCGAGTTTTAGTACAACAAGATATAAACGTTTGTGACTATATAATTACGTTGGATAAATTATAAATCTCCTTTAAGTCGTAGTTAAAGAGCCACTGTTTTACTTTTCTGTTAAACGACAAGATATTCTGAGATAGACTTAATTAAATGGGTAATTTATTAAAAATACGCGGTGCTAAAGAAGAGTAATAACTTAAGAAGAGATGAGTATTGTGCGGGGGAACACAAACAAGACTCCTTACACAGCTACGAAGACCGTAGAGATTTGGATCATGTTTTAAAGAATACCCGCTTCTTGAGAAAAATATTTTTAAGACTTTGTAAAAGTATAGATCCTTTAAAGGCAATATAAAGGAATGTAAAAAAAAATAGAAAACTATGTGCTGTGCAGAATTATCTGGAACAGAAGACGCCATTTCTGTTCCAGATAATTCTGAGCAAATGCTTTTGTATTACCACCAAAGGTTGTATTTTGTTTTTATGTGTGGATTGGACCAGTCCATAATAAACTGCTTCCAAAAGTTTCCTAGAACAGTATAGCCTCAAATGGTACAGTATTTTAGTAGTTTTTACAAGGTAGTTTCTTAGGGAAGTAGTATGAGAGCACCAGTTTAACCTACAGTCGATTTCAAGACCGCGTGGCGGGTGGCAACAGGTGCAGTAGTAGTGTATTCGCTTACTGAATGGAAGGTCGTGCGTTCGAATCCCGGCCAAGTCCATTACTTTATATCGAGTACATGAAATCGTAATCTCCCTAAGCATCTTAGACACCACCCGTGGAGAAAAACGCTACAACTGCACCCAAACACTTCTTTCCTATCTCTCTATTCTTTCTAATAGTAAGTAGCACCCAAAAGCATGTAATGAAATGCGATAGTGCTGCTTGGTGTTAAACACAAATGCTTACGCTGTGTTACGCACTATAAGGGTACTGTAACAACAGAAAAAATCTCTTTAGCGTAAGCAAATTATAAAAAAAAAAAAAAAACTTGAAGACCTGCACATTTTCTATAACAACACAATTTGTTGAGCAGGTGCTGTTAGTATTATGCGTAACTTCAGAACGAGGGTTACTGCAAGTATCAGAACTTATTAAAGTGTTGTTGCAGTTGCAGTTCGAACTATGAAAAGTTCGAACTGCAACTGGAAACTGGAAGTTGTAAGTTCAATGCTAAAAGACATTGTTTTAGTTTTATCGCTAACGACTAACTTACGAGGGGCGTTCAATATATTCTCGGTATCGATATGAAGGAAAATGCGAATTGAATTTAAATTGTCTTTATTTTTCAATATAATTTCCCCTAACATCAATTCATTTGTTACATCTTGAGATAAGCTTTTTAAAACCCTCAAAAAAATAAATTTCCTCTTTCTCTGCAAAATACCCATTTATTGCCGACTTGAGTTCTTCATCATCCGAAAATCTTTTTCCACGAAGACATTTTTTCAAATCCGGAAACAGGAAATAATCACTAGGGGCAAGGTCTGGACTATAGGGTGGGTGTTGGATTTCTTCGAAACCACAATCTCACGCAGCAGCCTTGGAAACTCGCGCCGTGTGAACAGGAGCGTTGTCATGAAGAAACAACACACCCGCTGCGAGTTTACCCCGTCTTTTCTTTTTAATTTCCTCCCGCAAATTGTGCAAAGTGGAAGCGTAGGATGTGGCGTTGATGGTTTCACCTTTTTTTGTACTCAATGAGCAAGATTCCCTTTGAGCCCCAAAAAACTGTGGCCATAAGCTTCCCGGCAGACGGAGTGACTTTGAACTTCTTCGGGTGGTCTGTTCCTTTTTTATGCCACTGAATGGACTCTTGTTTGCTTTCAGGGTCATAGTGGTGGACCCATGTTTCGTCCCCAGTAACAATTCGATTCATAACACCGTCCGCGTTCTCACTACACATCTCCAAAAGCTCTCTACAGCATGCGATTCTCACTTTTTTCTGAGGCGCTGTGAGCATTCGTGGCACCCACCTTGCACTGACCTTTGAAAGGTTAAGATGGTCATGAAGAATGGTGTGAATGGTACCAATTGAAAGCTTGGTGATCTGTGCCATCATTTTCACTTTTATTCGGGCATCCTCAAGAACAAGTTTTTCGACTTCTTTGATGCTTTCTCCCGGACAATCAGTAGCCGGGGCGCCGGAGCGGGGCTCGTCTTCAATGCTCTCTCTGCCTCTCTTGAACTCACTTGACCACTTTTGCACAGTTGATAATGAAGGTGCGGAACCCTGGTAAACAGCCACCATCTCTTCATGAATAGTTTTTTGACTTTTTCCTTGCTTAGTGAGAAATTTAATTACAGCGCGAGGCTCAATTTTCACCATCATCGTCTCAGTTGCCACTATGATTCTGTTTAACTAGAGATAAAACGCGAATTAATAATCACATTTATATAAAATTTTACATGAATGCACTAAAATAATAGTATTACTTGATATATACGTCAATTTATATATAAAACCACAGCTTCACCCCGATACCGAGAATATATTGAACGCCTCTCGTATGTCAACTGAACCAACGTCGCAATATTTCTGAGTCGTAGTTGATATCGGCTTTCAGATCTAAAAGGGAGTTTTTGTAATAGGAACAGCCTATATCATCGACAAACCTAGTAAGTTTACCTTTCATAATATTCAAAGTGAAAATTGAATTGATATAAACTAAAAACAACATTGGCCCCCGAAAAGAGCCCTGAGGAACACCGATTTTTATATCACAGCTTTCACTAAAAGTTTCTCATATTCTAACCATTTGTTTTCTATTAGTCAGATAGGATTCAAACCATTTGAGCATAAACCCTCTGAACCCAGCTTTGCTTAAATTATTTAGCAAGATGGTATGATCAACCGTATCAAAGGCTTTGGTAATGTCGATAAAGAGAGCATCAGTTAACTTCTTGCTGTTGACGCTATCGTATAACATGTTGCAGAAGCTTAGAAGTGCATCCTCAGTTGATCTACCGGCTCTGAATCTATACTATTGCTAAGAAAAGAAATAGTTTCAAGGTATGACACAACTCTAGTTTTGATTAACTTTTCAAAAAATTTTGAAAATACTGGAAGTAGTGGGATAGGCCTATAATTATTTAACATTTTTTTATCACCTTTTTGAAGATTGGTATGACTTCAGCTTTTTTTAACAGATATGTCAAAGATATGAGCCAAAATATCAGCAATACTCTTGATAAATGCATAAACGATTTCGTTAAGCTTCAATCTGATATTGATGCGAAGTCAATCGCCTGAATCTTTAGATATTGAAATTCACGTCACAACATTTAGCAGATTCTCTAACCTACCATCGAACTCAATCGATTCTTCACAGCATTCGGGATAATAAAGTCAAAGATTTCAGTGTTGTTTTTGACTAGGCATTGACTTTCTGGGACCATTTAGGTTACAAAACGTTCAAAACTAATTCCATGATTGGTATTATTACAAGAAATACATTTGAATTCTCTAATCCTCACTCCCTGTTAACCCTATTTGCGAATCTGGCTCGATCAGTCTTGAAATACTGTGAAATCATGTGGTGTCATTTTTATCATGTGCATATTGACAGGGTGGAAAGAGTTCAGAGAAGATTTTCTAAGTTTGTTTTCTACAAAATGCGCTGAAGTTTTTCGCCGGAATATAAAGTTACATAGATGCCTACCAGTTGGCTTAGCTAAGCTAATAACTAGGAGGAGGTTTGTGAGAGACGTCCTTTGTTATCATTTATAAAGCCTATGCTTGTTGTTGTTCGCTTTAATTCCAATTTATGCACCCTAAAGGCCATTAACGGAAAAAAAAATATTTTTGTGCAACCAAGAAACAAGAGATTAATCAATGCAATGAACGAGCCTTCATCTCGCGCTGTTTCAAATATACTAGGCTTATAGGCTATAATACCGAATCAAACTCCGAGCTTTCGCGAAAAAGCTCCAAAACTACATCGAAATCGGAAGATTTGCTATACATTTGGAAGATTTCTTATTATCTTACTTTTGGGAAATTTCGATAAAATCAATCGGAATCTACATGCAATCGTCGGATTGTTTAGGTAAACACACCTTACGATACAATCATCGCTTTTCACCCAGTGCCGTATCGAGAACTTGGTTTAAATTGTGGTTTTCGAACTCTTTCGAAATTGTTATTAGCATTGTTTTTTGCGGTATATGGACTTTTAGTTTTTAATTAAGTTAGTAAGATACATCTGCAGAGAACTGTTTTTAACCAAAACCAATTAGCCTAGGTATGTCTTCTATTTTTTTTTTTGTAACATTTTGGGGAGGTTTGAGCCCATAATTCTGCCCGTGGGACTATGATCCCTCTGATCCAGACCATAACATCGCCAACAAAAAAAGAAGGTGAGGCCAACATGCATATTAAATTTATGTGTGTAAAATATTTGTATGCCTTCGAAGCCCTGGACTCCAGGCGCCTGTAACACAATACAATAAATTTGTGTGTGGGCGCAATACTCAATCTCTGGCCTTATTTGTGCTTTAGTAATTAGGAGCTGATCCGAGGTAGAGTAGTAGAAGTACAGTCAAGAAGTCGATTCTGCGATTTTTGTAACCCTTCGTTTTACGAAGTTCAGTGAAGAAATTTGTTCGTGAGCATTCAGGGTTCAGGCATTCAGAAAAATTGTCTGCTTTAATACAGAACTAAACGCTTGGTGCTATGAGCTGACTTATATTTACAATACTGGAAACTGTGTAGCTACAGCTCAGTTTCAAAAATTAAAATAAAATAAGTTTAATCACTTGAGGATAATTTCACTGTATTCTGCCTCAGAATTAACAGAAATGGGATACACAAACAGAAATAGCTGTAATCTAATGGGTGGCGACGGTGAAGAGGTTAGTGTGTTGGCTTGTGACCCGTGCGGTGCAGGTTCAATCCCCATGGGGAACAACAACATACGCCACCCAATCACATGCCTCTACACCAAAAAGGAGGATTTCTGCCTAGTAGTACAATGGACCGTTACCAAGTCTGAGTGCTCTGGGATTTGGATTTCCTTTTTTTATGAAAAAAAAAGAAAAAAAAAGCTATAATCTTCTATTTAGCCTCTGTTAGTAATTCCGCAGAAAATCTGGCTCCACTGTCCATTTCATCCTTTCAGGTTTATCATAGCATGTTACCTCTAAGCTCAAAATTGTTTGTGTACCGAGTGCGGTTGAGAGCTTCTTCAAATTGAACCCTCAACGTGTACCATATTCTTGTAAAACAACACAAATATCGCCATTAATCACTTCTCCTTGTATGACTTCGTTAATCCAGATCTATTGAACAGCATGAATCCTACAAGTGCTTCTAACTCAACCGCTCACTCAAAGCATGCATCGCACATCGCGTGCATCATGAAATCTTCTCCAAACGCCAAGTGCATCCATTGAACTTGATACTGGTGCAAAGCCCGTCTTGGTAAGATCAACCCATCCAAACGAAGTCTAGTAAATGTGCACTCACTGCACATCACGCCAAAAGGGTGCCCAAGTAACCGCAACATTTTACACGAAATGTAATCCAAGCCGACACTGAGAACAACAATTCCTTTTTGGAGCACACCAAACCCCAACAGCGTTTCTAAAGCAATTTTTTTTCGTAACGAGGCGCAGAGGAATGCAAATCGGATTTCGTTTATGAAAAGCAGCAACTGAAACGGAAGACTTATGTATTCGGGGGCTCTGTAAACGTAAAGATCATCATCATCTTTGTCATGAGTAACACAAATCAACGCCTGACATGGTCGAGAGCGTTCTGCTCTCGGACAATGTTACATGTTGTCAGTGCAGTTGCTTGTTTTGCTTTCTTGGCATTTCATGATTGTTGCTACTGTATTAGTCTCCGAGGCAGCAAATGAACGATCTTTAACCACCCCAACTGGTCGGTATGTGGGTATCTGTGAGTGAGTGCTGCTCTAACAGATTGACGATTGCTTTCTGCAGAAAAGTGAGGAAAACTTACAATGGACAACTTAATGTTGCCTGTAGATCTGGATAAAAATGGCTGCACTCGATAATTGGAAATGAATTTTCATCTCGGCACTCTTAAAAGTAAGGCTATGTCATGGAATATTAATTCACTTGACAGTTTTTCTTTTTTGGCCTTTGTAACAGCGCAGCGGCGCTAATGGACGTACGAATTTGAGGAATTCGTGCACACTTTCTTCCTCCCTGTAGAGACGACGTGTGATAAGGTTTCCTTTGCACTTTTAGTACATTTTTGAAATTGTCTTTTACTCCATAAAGAAGGAAAATTATTAACGTGGTTACTGGAATTTTAAGTGCTGCCAAGATGGTCGTTGCCATCGTCAAAAGAGTAAGCCGACATTTCCACCTTTCACTTGAAGAAGATACTTTGCAATGTGCAACGTGCAATTTACTCTGCTTCCTGCAGTTAAGCGAAGCAATGAAATTAGTGTTTTAATTACTTTCGTATATGTGTACGATGTACATTGTTAAGTGCCGGAAGGTACCTACTTTGAGCGAAAGTTTCTGACACTTTCATACCAACTGTATAAAGAGAAAAATTTGTACGACACTAGGGCTGTATACGGCAAGAAGTGCAAAGGAAATATAAATCCTACAGTGCAAGTAACTTATCACTTATTGCACACTGGTGCTTATAACAAGGCACAAATGCGCTCCTATTTTGCGTGGAGCTAGGATATTTCTCAAAGACTCTTTCGTTTGTAAAATATTTTTTTTAATTTAAAGACAAGTTTTGAAACAGACTCAAGACTAAGTTTAAGTTTCTGAAATGAGCTGTTCCTTGTAACTGGCTGAACTCCAAAACGTCAAAAAAATGCGCATTGTAAATGCACACTGCTTTTCTGATGCCAGGTTATGATGCTTTTGCGCTGCTTTGCATTTGTTATGCTTTGATGCGAACTATCGTAAAATGTTTCAAACACCAATAATGTCTAAACAATTAATAACAACTATAGTTTTTAACAGCTTAATAAATATAAATAATGTTCTTTCGTACAATGCCAACACTTTAAGGAATATTCTTTATTTAAGAAGGAAGCAGTTTACTCGGAGAATGCTTTCTTTGCTTTCTTCAATTAATCAAATGAAAAGAAATGTACCGAAGTGTATTGCCACAGCTCAACACGCGCATTTATTGAGCAAGCATTCGGTGTTTTGAAAAAGAAATTAAGAATCTTGAACTTTATACATGTGCAAAAGATTCCATTAGTTAAACGATTCTTGTGATTCTTCACAATTTTGTTATTTTGCATGAAATCCCCAATTACTCGTATATGAATCAGTGTCCCGTAGATTCACTATCAGAAGAAGATATTAAGATATTATAAGTGATGACCATTATCCAATTCCAAACAACGAGGCTAAACTAAAAAGAGAACGACTTACTACACTATACTCCGTGTTTCGTCAAACCGCCAACTTACCACTTCATTAAAACCTAATTGTGAACTAAATAAATGTTATAGGTATACAAATTTGAATTTAGCGCCTTTCCGCCATCTTTTCCTAATTTAAGCAAAATTGGTAAAATAAAATTAATAAATGGTCACTCTTTGTACCAAGATTGAAGTCGTCGCACGCTTTTAAATTCGTCCCAAATTCAATTTTTCTCGCTCAAGTAAGAGCAGTTTACAAAAATTATTGTAAATTTTCACTCCGCCTAAAGTCAGAAATAAGAGCAAAAATCGTGTTCAAACTGCATTCTGGTACTCACCAATAATTTAATGAACTCATTCGTCCACTTTTTATTACTGCAAATTAGAGTAAAATTGAGAAATTATTACAAAATATATTATTTTACTTACGACTCCGGCGATGAATCCATTTTATTTGGCGGTTTAAACTGAAATGTCAAATGTCATTTGCATCATAATCATTCACGATGCTCTGTTTGCTTTTGTTTGCGCAGTTCATGTGTTCACAATGCGTTTTAGAAAAGTATGCATTGCATCATAGTAATCCGTTTGCGTTATGGAACGCCTGATTAAGTAGTAATGCTAATGCAGAAGTACTGCGTTTTGGAATTCAGCCACTTTGTCGAGCAAAGATTGCAGGCCCCAAAGGCGCATTCTCACTGTCCACTTCGCTTTTGCAAGCAACTCATTGGTGCTCTTCGGTAACAGACAATGGCTGAGTTTTCCCGCCACTTCATCCACCTAAGCGCTTTAGCGATGATTAATGGCATCACAGGTTGCTTTACTAGCAATAACTAAAGGCAATTAATTATTTGCGATTTTATGAATTAATAAAAGCTCTTTTTTACTTGTGAATTAAAAAAATATTTAATTCGTAAGCTCTTTGTGGCTTGTGAAAGAGGGAATATTAAATTTACAAACTCTCTTTGGCTTGCGATTTATAGATTATTTAAGTCATTAAGTCTGAATCAATGTCACCGGCTCAAATCCCGACGGGACCAACTAAAACTTTGAGTTTTTCCCCTGCCCCACCTCTTGTGAACGTCTGACAAACATCCAAGAATATTAATTGTCATGAGAAGCTTCTCAAATTTGCCGTTTGGATTCGGCTTAACATTGTAGGTCCCTTCCACTTCGCACAAGCAAGTGGCTGACTAAGCTAAGTTTTAGGCCCTGTATAAGCCGTTAATGCCTAATATTTTATTTATTTTTCTCTCCTGGATCAAGGACTTTGTTTAAATTGTTTGAGCAATACTAAATACTAATTTGCGAAGTCAAAATAAAAATATAATTCTTTGAAATTGCAATATCTCGACTTCCACTCATTATGGAGTTGATTTTCCTATCCTCAAACTTGGAAAGAAAAACTACTCCACACTGTCTCATAATCTGCACTCTACGCAAAGCTGGGTTATGCTGAAGTAACGAGGCTCCTTTCGCTAACGCTAACTCATGTGAAACTTATGTCTTATTATCCCATACTTCAGACTATATCAACGTGTAATCATTTCCAATCATCGATTACAACACTGTTAAGTCGTAGCTATGCATTTATTTTTTTATTTGTCATCTACTTCCTTCGATAAAGTCACACCGTATGCTTCCGAAGAAAAAAAATATCTTCATACGAGTTTAAAACGCATTAATAAGATTTAAACGGATATGAGATGCATCTTCTCAGAACGAACTTATCCAACCCACCTGTGAGAAACCAATTACCCGTAATTTCTCACTCTAATCTCCCTCATTTGTATGTAGGTACTCGTACGCATCCAGCCATACACGACTTTGTCCTATACCTCTTCTTCTTATTAATGATAGAAAGCATCCGCGCAGTGTTCTCTCCCGGCAATTACATGCTAGTGCGCATCCTCTACATTCACTACGCCCAGCCTACTCGATCAGTTTATCTACAACCAAAAACAACACGTCACTGAGTAACTGATGCAAGTAAGTGACGCAAGAACATGACTGACTGCAATTATATCGAAATACAAATGTAATTTCCAGGTGTTATCATAGTATCGTTAAGCCCATTAAGGATGAGTTGCATCTTCGTGAGTATGCGAGTGTAACTCTGACCATGCTTTGATTTAGCGGTTGATGGGTTGATCCAGTCAACTTGATACTTTGTGTATACTCGATTAGGTCTTCCCGCACGCAGGTATGTATGTATATTATGTATACGCAAACGATGAACAAAGTATCTTGAAACAGTGGAATTGATCTGTATAGCTGAGGTTTGCGTGTGCTAAAGCGGTTAGATTCCATAATAGGATTTTACTTCCTTCTTATGGAGTTGAAAATATCTATAGGTGACTACCGCATTTGTAAGATAAGAGATAAACGGTATGCGGTAGCGATGTGCTCTTTTAAGGCTGAAAACACACCGGATAAAGCAAAACGTTTTTGATTCGATAGTCAAGAAAACATTTTTTATTTCAACACACACCAAGCGAAACAGAATGTAACAAAACAAAACGTTTTGTTTTCTTGCTTCATTTGGTGTGTCTTGAAATAAAACAAAATTGAATTAGTGACTTGCTTTTAGTGTTGTTCAACATGTGGTCGGACTCAGACGATGAAGTTGTGCCAATCTTATATACAATTTTTGAAGCAATTGAGGAAAAGGACGCAAATAGTAGAGAGTGGTGGGTGCATCCATATAATATAAAACGAAATGCTGAGGATGTGATTATAAACTTAATAGCAGAGTTAAGAACTTATCCTGAAAAATTTCATTATTTGATTAGGGAACGCGAAGGCTTGCTTCAGGAAATATATGTTGAGCGTGAAGCTATGGAATACGTACCTCAAGGAGGAACACATGATGAAAATATTGGAAGAGCAAGACCATCAAATGCTGCACGTAACATACGCAATCAGTATGTTCAATACTTTAACTCCTCTACTGGAGCAGCTCCTTGGCAATACAAGTATGCCATTTAATTTTGGTTACTTGATTTTTAAAGACAGTGTGTCAAGTATTTAAAGTAATACTGTATATATAAATATTCATAAACATTATGTACATTAATAAACATGAATAAAATTAAGATTCAATGAAACTTACCTTGGCAATTCATTTCAGTTGCTATTTCTATCCACAGCTTATCATTAGTAACTTTATTAGTATATTCCTTATCTTTATAATTATAGATAGGGCTTCTTGCCTCAATTAAAAAAATTAACTTTTCTCCATCTACGTCCATATTTGTTAAAATTTGCGCACAGAGTAAACCAGAGTATATTCATATAATGAGTTGGGACACTTATATTTTTGACTGAATGGTTATTGTAGAATGTAGAGGTTCATAATTAGGTGTAATCATTAGCAAAAATAATCAGAAAAACCAGCCATAAACCATTTTAAAAATAAAACAGGTACCACTGCACGTAGTGAAAACTTATACACAACGAGGATCAAGTCGATGCGTCTAAAAGTAAGAAAAACCCCACAATGTTTTGCAGAAAACAACAGGTCAGCTATCGGCAACGAAGCACGTTTTCTTGTTTTTCTTTTGTTTTTATGTTTCGTTGCATTTGGTGTATGTTGCCCCATAAGAAAGTAGGCAATTATCGTCAACGACGCTGGGTCGAAACAGTTTTGTTGCATTCGGTGTGTGTTGCTCGTATACAATGGCATGTATTTTCGACAACCACCACCGAAACACTTCGAAACAAAAACCGGTTTTTTGTTTCGTTTTCTTTGGTGTGTGCGCTCTCATAAGAAACAATGTTTCCTTGTTTCACGAAACAAAAAAAAACGTTTTGCCTTATCCGGTGTGTGTTCACCCTAAGGTCTACTGGGAATCAAAAATATATAAATAGTTAAACAACTCTTAATCTATAACCGACCTAAAACCAACGATCTGATTGGCTAATATCATTTCAATTGAAACCAAATATTCACACTACCGCAGACCCTGGAGAAAACCCAAGGCCCGCAGCACTTATAAGGACGAGCTTTACTAATTTTGCTGTTCCATAAGAGTCGGTAACAATGGAAATTTTAAAGGCAACTGCGACTTCCTTGCTTGTTAATCCTCTATGACTGGGCGAATGACTCAATTCTTGGATTTTTCTTCTTATAAGAGTCTTTGACGAAGGGCTCCGGGTGCAGGTATAAGTTGACACTTTTTTTTAATAAAACACTAATCATCTGTGAAATTAAAACTAGCCATCTCCAATCCAACCGATACCTTTGATGTTAAAAAGGATCACACTTAAGAAACATGGGCAAAAACTCGCAAGGAGGCATAATTTCTCAATTATTTGCCGATGATATTGGCGAAAATTTATTTATCATTTTAGCACGTGACAAATTGAAAATTTTTTTTTTTTTAAATATGGTCGACATAAAGTTAAAGTCACCTTAATTTGTATTCTCCTTCTCCAACTGTCACCTCTATGTGTGTTTGGCCGAAATTTCTAAAAAGGTTGTTGTAAAGCATAAACTACCTAGCGGCAGGTTTAAAACATGTTTATAAATTAGCAAAAGTAAGAGAATGCTTTCTTGTTTGAACTAACTTTTAACTAGTGTGAAGTTAAACTCTTAAACAGAACAGACATAATTTGCATAACACACACGCAAGGCCCCTATAGCTTTTGAGTAGTTAGGGACTTTATGCTTTGACTTCCTCGGCTTCGAAATCAGTTCTGATAATGAAGTTTCATTTCTCATAACAGCTGTTTCTTTGGCATAAGAAATCAGTATTAAGCAACAAGAGTGTGAGAAGCAACGGCAAAGATACACTTTATAAGACACTCACTATTCACGTCCAGACGCAGAGCGCAGAGGTATGCACGTTAGCAAAGGCTTTAAGGCTAAGCGTAGCTCTTTATTTTGGGTTCAAAATTCTTCGAGACTCTGATTATTGGTCCCGTTTGCAGAATATTTAACAGCGAATTCTAGGAGGCAAACATCGACTTAGACTTGATCAGAAACATGCGCATAATGAAAAGACTTCGATTCCAACACGGAAGAAAATTCCGTGGTGAATTTAGACCGCAACTTGAGGTAATTACTCAAAGAGGTTTATTATTTAGAGAGGCTTGTTGTATTATATTGTCAAAAGGTGAACAATAAAGAAATTAATTCGAACACATCATATGAACGATTTGAAGAGGAGAGGGGGCAAAAATGGCCAACAGAATTTAAATCCATCTCATTATCAATATCCAGAGCTTAATTAAAAGCTAGCTTGCCGACGTATCCCTTAGTTTCATGTACAGAGTGGAGGTGGTTTTAGTACAAATCATGAAGTTATGAAAACACTCAATTCGCTAAAAAAAAATGTCAGTTTGTAAAAGACATCCAGACAAACGTATTCGTGAGAAAAATAAAAAAAAAACAATCAGCTTGGGGGCAAAAGGATCCAAAGCGGCATGCGGCAGAACGCAATACCAAAAGGAACATTCTAGTTCACCTTCTCCATTTAGTTTCTATTTAATAGTTGTGTTGTAAGAACCACCACATGGATCATCGGAGGATCTAAGAAAAGCTATATACTCTATAGTATCTATATAGAAAGCAACAAAATGGGAAAGCAAGCAAGATATTAAATATTGCAAAAACTACCATTACTTGATGACTTTAAAAGGACAGAATTAAAGGATTTTATTTAACTTTTATACTTCGAATAAAAAACATAGTTGTATAAAATCTTTCTTTAATCTCTTTAAAAAAAAAACAAATACTGTACTCGTATTTTGCCATATTGTGTTTCTCGTTATAGCTCAGTATATCGTTTGTTAACTACATATTTCGATTCTTGACTATGAAAAAGTAAAAGGATTAAACTTTTATTTGCAAGGAATTCTGTTCGATCCTTAGAAATATGTATTTAAACATAGGGACGGGCTACAGTCCGCTTGGGCGAACTGTTGGATACCCTATTCTTATTCCTATCCCTCATAAGTGGGCGTGACAAAAGTCTAAGTATGGCTATGGTTAACATTTAAAGGATTTTATCAAAAAAAAAACGAAGCTTTTGTAAAAAAAAACGCTCCCTAGCTCAAACTTTGGTTTTTCAATAAAATTATTTTATATTGTGGGCGTGTCAGTAAGCGGATTTAAAAAAAAAATTAACACATGAGCATAAAGGGCCCCCTAGAGAGTATATATTATAAAATGCAGCTCCCTAGCTCAAACTTTGGATTTTCAAAAAAAAAGGTTTTTTTTAAATTGTGGGCGTGGTAGTAGGCGGATTTTGAAAATATTTACACATGAGCATAAAGGGCCCCCTAGAGAGTATATATTATAAATTGCAGCTCCCTAGCTCAAACTTGGGATTTTCAAAAAAAAAAAAAAAAAAAATTGTGGGCGTGTCAGTAGGCGGATTTTGAAAATATTTTCACATGAGCTTAAAGGGCCCCTAGAGCGTATATATTATAAATTTCAGCTCCCTAGCTCAAATTTTGGTTTTTCAATAAAATTGTTTTATTTAATTGTTAATTTATTTTATTTTCAAAATTTTATCTCCCGAGCAGTTTGAGGAGTCATAGATCATATATAAAACATAGGGACGGGCTACAGTCCGCTTGGGCGAACTGTTGGATACCCTATTCTTATTCCTATCCCTCATAAGTGGGCGTGACAAAAGTCTAAGTATGGTTAAATTGTTAAGAACGCTCTACATATTTTGTTATATAACATTTAAAGGATTTTATCAAAAAAAACGCTCCCTAGCTCAAACTTGGGTGTTTCAATAAAATTGTTTTATTTAATTGTGGGCGTGTCAGTAGGCGGATTTAAAAAAAAAATAACACATGAGCATAAAGGGCCCCTAGAGAGTATATATTATAAATTTCAGCTCCCTAGCTCAAACTTTGGATTTTCAAAAAAATTGTTTTATTTATTTGTGGGCGTGTCAGTGGGCGGATTTTGAAAATATTTATACATGAGCTTAAAGGGCCCCTAGAGAGTATATATTATAAATTTCAGATCCCCAGCTCAAACTTTGGATTTTCAAAAAAATTGTTTTATTTATTTGTGGGCGTGTCAGTGGGCGGATTTTGAAAATATTTATACATGAGCTTAAAGGGCCCCTAGAGAGTATATATTAAAAATTTCAGCTCCCTAGCTCAAATTTTGGTTTTTCAATAAAATTGTTTTATTTTTTTGTGGGCGTGGCAGTGGGCGGATTTTGAAAATTTTATATCCCGAGCAGTTTTAGGAGTCATAGATCATATATAAAAAATTTCAGCTTCCTAGCTCAAAATTCGATTTTTTCCAAAATTTTGTTTTTTTGAGTTTGTGGGCGTGTCTGTGGGCGGATTTCAAAAATTCGTAAACTTGATTATTTCGGGACCCTAGAGAGTATATGGTTAAAATTTCAGCTCTCTAGGTCCAGTTTAAAGGCCTAATTTTTGCCGACGGACGGACGGACGGACGGACGGACATGGCTAGATCGACATTACTATCGATGCTGATCATAAATATAGTAACTTTTAGGGGTCTACGGGCAATATTAAGGTATGTTACAAACTATGCGTCAAAATTAATATACCCCTAGAATAGGGTATACAAATTTCAGCTTTCTAGCTCAAAGTTCGATTTTTTCGAAAAATTTGTTTTTTTTTTGAGGTTGTAGGCGTGTCTGTGGGCGGATTTCAAAAATTCGTAAACTTGAATTTTTCGGGACCCTAGAGAGTACATGGTTAAAATTTCAGCTCTCTAGGCCCAGTTTAAAGGCCTAATTTTTGCCGACGGACGGACGGACGGACGGACATGGCTAGATCGACATTATTATCGATGCTGATCGTAAATATAGTAACTTTTAGGGGTCTACGGGCAATATTAAGGTATGTTACAAACTATGCGTCAAAATTAATATACCCTTAGAATAGGGTATAAAAAGTTATGAACGTCCAAAGCTTTAGTTTAGTTTCCACCCTCCTCGTCTATAATTGACTGAACAAACAAAAAGGAATAGTTTTTCTGTACGGATATACATACTTCTGAATTCTTTTGCTTAAAAATTTTAACTTTAATTTCTATTCATTTGGCCATATTCGTCTTATAAGTCGTTATATGCTATATTTTGAAATCGAGGTTGGGTTAAGCTCCAAAGTGTAAGTGCCCCAAAAATCCAAAACTAAATTGTAGGGTTAAAAAATAAATTAAATATACACCACCTTCTCCAACTATTATGTTGCCTTTTTGACGGTCCTCGTAGGAACTCTCCTTTCTTCAGCTTTCGAAACCCTTCGTAGAAGGAAACAAGGGCTAACACTTTTCTCAACCTCTAAGGTCTGAGACAAGCAAAGAAACTCTTGGGAAAACAACCTAAAAAGATTCAGATCTTGCATCTGCCTAACCAAGACTAACCTACTAGTCCTGACAGGTGGTTAGTCTTGGTTAGTCTTTCTTATGGTGTACTGCAGACTCAGGGAACACCTTAGGAAAATTCTTAAGCGAGGACGCTGAAACTCCAGACCGCATTCCGGAATCGTTTGGCGCATTGAATAAGAAGAGGATCAGATATTTGGCAAACACCAGACACCAGACAAGAGCCATGTCCACAGTGGTGCCGTGAAATAAGGCAAATTGTTGCCTTGTTTCGCCTTTTGAAAGTCAAATAAGCCGCAATTTTAACGTTTTCCATTGTTTTTTTAATTTTGCTTACCCGATATAAATAAAGAACCATCGTAAGAAATTTTACATTTTTAACGTGAACACACTTCTCAATGGCTTTGATACTTTCTATTAAATAACAATTTAGCTGTATACATAAATATGCATGTCAGTATCAAAAAAGGTGTGCTACTTTCAACGAATTGCCAACAAATTGGACACAGAATCGGGTTGTTATTTTTATATACTTCTCCAACAACTGTGTAATTATAAAACACTTTCATTATTTTTCTTGGATCGCGTCCCATTTGACTCCACCTCCAGCAATTCAAAAACTGGAAAATGAGGCCCCATCAGGCCTCAAAAGTCAACAGCTTGACAATAGTGGAACCAAGGTGTAGTAAAAAATGATTATTAGTTTCCTTAGGCGTAAAAACATTCACTCGTCTAGTTTTTTTTTTTTGTTTTTTCTGTAAATGGGAGACCAATTTTTGTGTAATAAAAAAAGGACAGTCGGACCCTTTCGCCGTTTACACTGTTAAAAAGACCCGAAATTCAACATTTTGCGACGAAATTTCATTGTCCCGTTCGCACTGAACGGAGAACATTTCATAAGACAGCTACGGTCAAAACTTCGTTGCGCGAGTTTTTTTTAAATCAGAAGTGATTACACCTATTATTTAATTCTCCAATAAAATTAAGTGAAATATGCATTGAGTGACTGGATTTGAGTCCGTTTCTCTCCACTTTCTCCTTTTTTCCAATAAACTTTTTGGTCCAGCATTGCCTTTATGTGAATAAATATTTAAATATTTGTGGGCAGTTTTCTTTCCAATTGGTTTTCGTTTCAGTGCGTGCTGGACGACATGTGGGGGCTGAAATGAAGAATTTCGTGTCTGTGCAAACGTACTGGAATCCATTTGGCCTCATTTCACTTTCGAAATTGAAATAAAGCCAAACGTTAAAATTGGCCTTATTTCAAGGCACCGCCACACCTCATTCTAAGATTCATCAAAAAAAATTCGGTCGAGGTTGTACTTTAAGGTGCATAACCTGCCAAGGCCAAGTCAGACTCAAATACAGTTCATAAAAGAAGCAGAGGACACGATAGTATATCATACTTTTTGTTTGCTGTCTAACATTGTAAACCGTATGAGCGCCGGGCGCACAACTACGGTGTAAATAACTGAGTTTTCCCGCCATCAAGGTGTACAATACAAAAAAAAATAGCAAAAAAAAAATATGGCTTAAGCAAGTAAAGCCGGAAAATACTCCCATGTCAGTTCAAAAGACCTCAGACCTATTAGCCTATGATCATTCCCCCTTAAAACGCTGGAGCGACTGATTGATATCCATCTCCGTACCAATATTAATACACAACTTCTGTCTGCGGCTCAACATGCGTACTGTAAAGGTTAGTCGGTCGAAACCGCCCTTCACTCTCTGGTACGCGCTATTGAATACTCCCTTCAACATAAGGAGTACACTTTGGCTTATTTCCTAGATATAGAAGGCACCTTTAACAATGTGAACACATCTGCAATCGCAAATGCACTAACAGAACTGAATGTGGATGGTTCGCTTGGTGAATTGATCAATCTACTGCTTACAAGTCGGATTATCAACTCAAAACTGAGCGCTACATCTGCCAGGAGGTTTGTCTGTAGAGGTACGCCGCAAGGCGGCATTCTTTCCCCCATTCTCTGGAACTTGGTGGTGAATGAACTACTGATATACCTGCAACGGAAGGTCTGCATGCTGATTGCCTATACGGATGACGATGCTGTTGCCGTCTCTGGAAAACACCTCAACACTAAAAAGGAACTCCTGCAAAATGCTCTCAACAAGCTAAAGAGATGGGCAAATCGTTGTGGCTTGGGTATCAACCCCCACTAAACCGAACTTCTCCTCGGTCGTAAGACCGATTCTTACATACGGAGTTGCTGTCTGGTGGACTGCCTTAGGTAAAGCTACAAATTGTGATAAACTGGGCAAAGTCCAACGCACAGCTTGTATGTGCATAAGCGGATTACTCTGAACCACCCCCTCCGCAGCACTAGATATTCTGTTACATCTAATACCCCTAGACATTTTTAGCAGGCAAACAACGGCCTGTACTGCTGTCCGCCTTAGGGCTACCTCGAAGTGGGTTAACAATAATATTGGCCACTCCATCATTCCGGACTCACTTCAGTCTCTACCGGGAAACATAGACTACACCATACCCCAATTACAGTTAGAAGTTCCAAGTCACTATTCCTTCCAGATCATTCTGGGGTGACGCTGTATTTGCGGAAGATAAACCTATCCACTTCTACACCGATGGATCAAAAACTAGTGATGGGGTTGGTGGTGGCGTTTTCTCCAAAAGGCTAAATTTTAGTCTCTCTTTCCGTCTTCCTAATCATTGTGGCGTATTCCATGCGGAAATTATGGAGATAAAAGAAGCCCTGACGTGACTGAAGAGAAATGTGATATCCACAAAGGACATCCGTATCTTGTCAGTCAAACCGCGATAAAATTCGAGGACTCAGTCTCTTTAAATTCCATCGCAGCCCTTGACTGCCGTACATCTCTAAGGGAGATGGCGGAGCAGTTTAACATTCACCTCTGTTGGGTGGCGGTGCATAGAGACATTCCAGGACCCTGCAGAGCAGATGAACTTGCCAAAAAGGGAACCAAAGTACCTCTTTTTTACCAGAAAAAAGTTTTCTGAGTATACCAATCGCTACTTGTAAACTTTTACTCAAGCTATCCGCAATCGAGAGAACAAACCTTAGGTGGACAAGTAGTAATACATGTGTAGCGACTTAGCATATCTGGCCAAAGCTGGGCCTGCGACGCTCTAAGAGTCTAATCTCACTAAACCGACTGCATATTAATTCCTTTAAAGGTGCCATTACAGGGCACTATCTGAGAGGCAGGCAGGCATCGAGGCTTGGCGTTTATTCAAACGACTTCTGCAGAAGCTGCATGGACAAGGAGGAGCAGGAGAATGTAATATCCTAGATATTACTTGGCCCCCGCGGGATTTGAAACGGGGACCTTTCGAATAGAAGGTCAACATACTAACCACTGAGCCACTGCGCCCACGTATGCAATCCAAAAAACAAGACTTAAATGTATTTTTGTTAATGATTAATATATGATTTGATTATTGTGGCTAATAATAAACCTCCGCAAAACAGTGTAACTTTATTATTTTCAACTCAATTTATTAAACTATAAACTTAAATGGTTCTCGGCCCAGCTTTGGTATGCACTTGACAACTAATTCGTTTGCACTTTGAAGCATCTTTTTATCTTTTCCCCCTTCAATTGCTTAAATACTCCTTGCACAGTTTATTGACATCAAGTTCTTTTAATACACTAATCACTAATTACCTTTTTGTAAAATCTATTTAGTAATGATTAATTGCTTAAAATAATCAACTATCAACACAACTCGATCCATTAACTTGAAACTTGCAATTCCATTCTCCATCATATTCTTATTCGTCCCATTGTAGTTGCACCACCATAGTATCGCTCTCACTATCTGTAAACTTTCTCTACGCCATCAACATTTAGTACTCAATTTAAGTTAATTTATCTTTAATTTGAATTTTTATTCGTTGTTTTGTTTATGTTTTTTTCTTTCTTTTTATTACAATTTTACACATACACTAACAATCGGCATTCATGACATGTGTAATCATTTTTATAGAAACGAAACGCAATTTCTTATCTCTGCAGGAGGTCTTGGAAGAGCGGATTGTCGAACTTGAAGTGGCGCTCATTCGGCTGCAGGAAAAAGTTAACAACGTGAGTAAAGTTTATTTTTGTTTTTCATTTGTTTTGATTCTTTGCTCGCGATTGCCATTAAAGATTATTTAATTTATTTTGTTTTCTTTTTTAAAGTTCAGTTGCTAAGTGCATTTCTGTTTTCAATTCGAGGTTAATTAAATAATTTGTTTCGTCCAATTTAAGGCTTTTCGCTCTGCTACTTCTTTTACTCTTTATCATCGCACGACTTTTATCAGCTGCTGCACATTATTTTTCAATTAATTCGCTTTGCTTTTTTTGTATCTTACATTCTGTGGATGAACCAAGAGCCATTCTCTGCATTGAAAGAACAGAATGATCGATTGGCGACATTCAACTGTCGGTGTTTGTTTACCTTGAGATTTCCTTGCACTCTTTTGGACGACGTTCTTCGATAATAATCCCTTTTGGATTGGCAGACGTACGTACATATATAAAGCGTAAGTCGTGTCGGACAGGTAATTCGATAAGTCAAGACGTCTTAAGGTTTGCCTGGGTCTTTGGCAAACGAGTAAAGGGAATCTACCACCACTCTGCATACCACAAATTAGGTGTGTGTATGAGAGATATGTACTTTTTATTCTCCGGGGCTAACCTTACAGATAGGCGGATTAATTAGAATCGATGGATTAATGGGGGTTTTCTTTTTTTGGCATTGGCTGGCGGACAATTTATGCCTATGCAGTCAAGTCTAGGCAAACGGAAAACGTTAACCAGCTTCGAGGAGTGGTGTCAGGTAAAGTTAAGTGCGCTGGAAGTCTATTTCAACCTGCAATAAAAAGGGTTTCTCCATTTACGTTGAGCGCATACAATTGCCATGTCGTACATGAAGTTGGTTTTAAGATATGATGTCTCAATAAATTCGTCGAATGTACATAGTTAACGAACAAGGAGTTGTAGAAAGCTAGGTGGTCTTCGAGAGTGGAAATGTAAATAAAATTTCAATTCGATCTTGGGTGGTATAGTAATTTTTGTTTGTTTTTATGTGTAGGTGCAGCGGCTCAGTGGTTACTGACCGAGGAGTTCGATCGACACAATAATACCTCAACCTTTTTTCACCGACCCACCTTTTGGGAAGTTCTGAAAAGCATCAAAAAGTATCAAATGTCATGAGAACCTTCCCCATTTTGTCGTTTGGAATCGGCGTAAAATTGTAGGTTCCTTCTATGCGTGGCAAAATGTAGCTGGCACGCAGAAATTGTTGGAGAAGCTAAGTTAGAGGCCCTGTTTGGGCTGATCCTCCTTCTTCCTTAACGACAAGGTTATGATCTAAACAATAGGTATCAATGCCTAGTATTTTATTTAATTTTAACATCTCGGAGCGCCTAGGTTGCGTTGGAGCTGGAAAATAATTCCCTGAGAATCTTCTCCACCTGGGAATTTATTCTACAAAAAAGCGGAACTGAAAATATGTCTGCACCTACTGCCTGTAGACATACAGGTGAAATACCAGGCAGGAAATATTATTATTATTATTTATTAACTTCCCATTGGAAGTTCTTGTAATGAGGCCGATTTTGTGAATCGCGGATTTTGACATATCTCCACGTTTTAAGGTCACCAGAATCTAAATCCAACGTTTTTATAGAGCTGTCTGTCTGTGTGTATGACATGTACATATGTGCGAATGTGCGTATGTACTATATTAAATAATTCTTAACTATATCTTATGGTTAACCAAATTTCAAAATTTCCCACTAATCGCAGAAATCATATTGATCCCACTGGGAAGTTAGTCGTATGGACCTTGCGGGTCGCACCCGGACCACTTTTTTATTATTTTATTTATTTATTTTATTAAAAACTTGAAGTTATACAAGAGTTATTGAAAAACAAAAAAAAAGATGTTTAATACTAATAATATAGCTTATAAGCTTTAAAATGAAATAGTTAAATACATTCTGTTATCACATTATGACAAAATTTCAGAAATCGAACTCTCGATCTTGTTTTCTCTTCTGACTCTGTTAGTACTGTGGTTCTGGAATCCCACCTCAGTATAACTAACATAGATAACAATCATCCACCCTTGGATGTATTTATTGAACTAGGCGCACATTTGTACGAAAATAGTAATTCGTATGACCGTTCGCAATCTTTTGACTTTCGGAAAGCAAATTTTCAAAGGCTTTCTGATGAAATTAACAGCTTTAATTTTAACCTTACTGCCTTATCTAATATTGAAGATGCAGTAGGTTCTTTTTATTCTTTGATGGATAACTGCATGAAAAAAGTGATTCCTGTGAAATCCTCCAAGAATCTGAAAACGTCCCATCCCTGGTACACTAAAGAGCTCAAATCGATACGAAACAGACGTAATAGGGCTTGGAAGAACTATTTAAAAAATCTCGGCCACTCAGATCTTGAACTCTATTTCACATTGTTCAATGAATTCAAATCTTTATCCTGCAACTTATATATTGACTATATAAGTAAAATGGAATGCTCTTTAAAATTGAACCCCAAACTTTTCTGGGGTTTTGTCAATTCCAAGAAAAAAACCGATGGTTATCCATCGAAGCTTACTTACAATAGTTCTACAACTGCTGATTCGCTAGACGCAAGCAATATGTTTGCAGATCATTTCAGTAAGTCATTTAGGGAGACCCCTCTTCACATTGATGATCAATATTTTAGTTATCTAACTAGCTGTTCCCAAATAAGTTTTAGTAGTATCTCATTCGATTTGGAAACAATTTTAAAATGTATTTCTTCTCTGAAGAATTACTATTCATCAGGTCCTGATGGCATTGCACCGATTGTTTTTAAAAAATGCAGCCATGCAACTGCTCCATATCTTAAGTATATGTTTGAATTGTCCATTAGTACAGGTAAATTCCCTAATCTATGGAAAAGTGCTTTTATCACACCTGTATTTAAAAAAGGCGAACGTGGTGATATCACTAATTATAGGCCCATTTCAAAGCTTTCGTATATTCCTAAGCTTTTTGAACAAATTGTTTGTGAAAAGCTAATATTTCTTTGTCGCAATATAATTTGTAATGAACAGCATGGATTTGTAAGAAACCGATCCACTGTCACTAATCTATTAAGTTTCTTGCATGATTGTTCTAATGCCTTGGAGAATAAGCGCGAAATGGATTGCATATACACTGCCTTCTCTAAGGCTTTCGACCAGCTGTCCCATGAAATAATCGAATTTAAGCTTAGGGCTTTTGGCTTCCCAGCATGTTTCATAAAATGGGTTAATTCATACCTTAGATCAAGGGTTTATCAAGTGAAATTTAGAGGATCACTATCTGTATCTTTCACAGCTCAGTCTGGAGTTCCCCAAGGAAGTCACCTCGGACCAATTTTATTTATACTTGCCATTAATGATGTTAAGGCATGTATAAATAACAGTAATATCCTGATCTACGCTGATGATATGAAAATATATAAATCTATCACTAGTCAGCAAGACAGAATGTTTCTTCAATCTGACATTAATAGCTTCGCAAATTGGTGTGATAAAAATGGTTTATCCCTGAACCCAACTAAATGTCAACATATGACATTCTCTAGAAAGACTATCCCTTCCACCTTTCAATATTCTCTGTCTCAACATATTCTTTGTAATGTTGATAATTTTAAGGATCTTGGGGTTTATTTCGACCCCAAACTGGTTTTTGCTAAGCATATTAATTCTATTATTAATAAATCTAATTCTATGCTGGGCTTCGTAAAAAGGTGGGCCAAAGAATTTAATGACCCTTACGTTTCTATGTCATTGTACAATTGTTTTGTCCGTCCGATTCTAGAGTATGGCTCTCAAGTTTGGACACCGTTCTACAACATTCATTCAAATCGAATAGAGGCCATTCAACGTAAATTTATTCGATTTGCACTTAGAGGACTTCCATGGGATGATCCATTTAACCTTCCTCCCTACAGTCAACGTATCAAGCTTCTTCAAATGTTACCCCTTTCTCAACGAAGGCTTAATACTCGTAGCGATATCATTTTTTTACAGCAGCTTATACCGGTCAAATAGATGCACCTGACTTGCTGTCGTCAATTGGCTTTAATTTTCGGAGTGGTGCCCATAATTTACGTAGTGTTGAATTATTGTTTAGCCCCCATCATAGAACGAATTATGGGAAGCATGAGCCTATTAGTCGCATGAGTAGAATCTATAATCTAAATGATCATGTGATTGACTTGCTTGTTAGTAAAATACAGCTAAAAAATATTTTGCGTAATAATGCTTTAATGTCTTAAATTGTTTGCATTATTTTGTGTCTGTGTTAGTATTTTGTAGGTACATAATTATTGTATTTTTTATTGTTTTGTCCTTACTAACACCTGCACTAAATGATGAGCCTGTGAGAGCACTTATTGTGCCAGCAATTTCAGCTCGTGATAGTTGCTTGCTTTAAGCACTCCACGACACAGAGCTGATAGTGTAATTAAAAAAAGAAAAAAAAAGAGCCGAATGTACGATTCATACTTACAAAAAAATAAATGGAATAAATTTATCGATAAGGATGCGATAAAACTAAGAAATAAAATCAACTCAAAAAAAAAATTGAAAATCAATAATATAAGTTGTAATACAATTGTTTAAAATTTGAAAAAAAGGAAAAAAATAAATAAGCTTACCAATAACTAAAAAAGAAATCATACTAATGGATTCAGTAATTCACCAATTTTAGCATAGTTTAACGAAAAAAGCCAATGTTTAACATAGGAATACTTACTTAACTCTCTGGCACCTTAGACTTATAGGCAATTTGTTAAACAGGGGTGCAGTAGTAGTATAAAATCAAGAAAAATGTTTTTTGTTTATTATAGGGACAAGAACGATATTTCTGTTGTTGACTCGAAGATTACGGTTATCATAAACTCTTGCAGAGTTATACCCGGACATTTCAAAAAATATTTTTAAAACCTTGAAAAAGTATAAATGCCTTAAAGGTAGAAATCCAAGACTTTTAAACAACTCAAAACTACGAGTTCGACGGTTTGCTCTACAAATAATACAGACAGCATGTTTTTGTTTAATTATCAAAGGCTCTATTTTACTAGAATGTGTACCACCCAACAAGCTATGCCATACTGGAGTTTAGTTTTGAGTAGACCATTATAGACTAGCTTTAAGATAGGTAAACTGCAGTATTGTCTTAGATGGTAAATATGCCTAACAACATTGTTTAGATACTGCTTTAACTACATAGTATGCTCTCTCCAACTGAGCCTATAATCCAAAGTAGTACCTAAGTTGAATGAAAAGCGAATTTACATAAATTAAAAACAGAATAGGACCCAAAACTGATCCTTGTGGAACACCTACATTGATGGGAACTTTTGCCCTCAAACAATTCCGAATCCTTACTTTCTGACTACGATTATCTAGATAAGAAGTAAACCAGTCATGAATAAAACCTCTGAAACCACAATTATAAAGTTGATTAAGCAATATATTATGGTCTACCATGTCAAAAGCCTTAGTGATGAAGAGAGTAGCAGGATTATCACAGACATTTAAACTACTATATATTTCTCCGCGCAACTTTGACAAGGCATCTTCAGTGGATTTGCCACTTCGAAAGCCGAACTGAAAATCACTAAAGAAACTTTTTTTTTTCAGTAAGACACCATTCTTGATTTGACCCCTTTTTCAAAGACCTTAGAAATCACTGATAAAATGCTATATTGGACGGTAGTTGTTTAAAGACTTAGTATCACTTTTTTTATGTAGTGGAATTACATCAACTGTTTTTAGTGAATCCGGAAAAATACCACTTTGTACACTAAAATTGAAAATATGACACAAAACATCAGAAACAAGAAAAGATATGTTTTTCAAAATATTACTTGAAATTTGATCACATGAGGTTGATTTAGGTGCTTTAAGAGATTGTATGTACGAGTATGTGTGTACTTCAAAAGGTAAAAAAGAATTTAAAAAAAAACTTTTTCGCTGGAAAGGGTCATGAGTAAGAGTGTTTTCACATAGACACTCAGAATCATTTCTTAGTGTGGAGTCCCGTAAAATCCTTGATGCATTTGAGAAATAGTAACTGAAAACAGTGGCAACTTCCAAAGGCTCAGATAAATAAGCATTATTTATATTGACGACGACATCCGCGTTCGGTTTAGTTTTGTTTAAAATTCCATTGACAACCTGCCATTCTTTCCTGGAATTACCCAAATTCTAAGCTAACTTGTTACTATAAAAAGTATCTCTTTGTTTTCAGCTCATTACAAATCTCATCATAATACCTTTTTAGACTAGAGTTGTAGGGATGATTTTGTACACGCTTATAAAGATGTTTTTTTTCTTAATTGGTTTTTTTTATGTGATACCACACAATTTTTCCTGGTTTTAACTTTTGTTTTCCGTCAATTTCCTTTATGTTGTTTTGAATGATTAACCTTACATTCGTTACCACGTGAAGTGGACGGCTGGAGTTACAGCGCTGTTTCACGGTTCGCCTCGACCGATCATCAGACTCCTTCTGTGGTGCTGGTCTGTCTTTTTCCTTCATTTTATCCCGAAAATCCTTTTTGTTCCACTGGGATTCGAACCTAGACCAGCGTCTTCTCAGGCAAGCTCTCATGCACTGTGCCATTGAAGCCACGAGTTTTCAGTTTATTCAGTTTTTATTTTGATTTTCTTCGACAGACTTGCTCCTGTAAGTAAATTATGTTATTCATTCTGACTTTTTCTTTCTATGTTTTCTCGAACCGTGAAACAGCGCTGTAACTCCAGCCGTCCACTTCACTTAGTAACAAATGTAAGGTTATTCATTCAAAACAAGGATTTTTTTGCCTGATCTTATTAATCAGAGCATTAGTCAATAGTCATCCACTGCTTCAGGGGTTTCAATTTATTACTCTTTTTAATAAGAACACTTGCGTGACACACGTGCAATTGTAATTTTTTAATAAACAAATCAAAGGCAATAGATGGATCCTGTGCTCCATAAGTTTCATCCCAAGAGTCAAGAATTAAGGCTGACTTGAGGCTGTAAATTTTTTATGTTAATACCGTCTTAATCTGCAGATCCTAAGGTCAAGTTGAGTAGTGGTTAGGCTCTGGTCACTTATTTTAAGGTCAAATATAGCGGTTCTAAAATTTTCATATTGCGATCGGATTATATCCCCGGTAAGATCGATTTCGAAATGATTAACGCATTAAGCGAACCGGTGATAGACTGGGCTGGGTGCTGGGGCACTGCGAATCAAAGCGAAATGAGCTCGCGGATGAAGTAGCAAGTAAAAGTAAAGGGGAGGATTTGATATTTTTCCCCCAATAAATGGATTAGTTTTTTGAATCCAAAAGTCTTTTTCCCGCATGGTTTAGTACACTAACGCAACTTCGTTGCTCCACTAAGGGTAGGTGCTAGTTCTGCTATTTTCTGCATTTCATTTTTTTTTGATCGATGATTGATGAAGTCATAAATCATATTTAACACTCGATAGTCGATATTCTTTGTGATTTTTTGAATAGTCGACAATTTTTTGTCGAACATTCCTACATAAACCGAAAAGGGTATCTCACGTTTCACACAAAAAAGTGGTTTTATTTATCACTAGAGGTGGTACAGAGCAGATTACTGCAAAGTTGTAGAGTTATTTTCCCTGCATCTTTGCTTGTTAGATTACTCTTTTCTAAATAAAGCACCCAGGAGAAACGTCGTTTGCACAACGAGAATTGAAGTTGACTTCTGCTCAAAAATGTATAAGATTTTTTGCAGATTTTTAGTGCCTTACCCCACTGTGTGGCACCAAAACCTAAGCACCAATCTGAAGTAAATTCATTATAAATCATCACGTTCTGGTTTAATGAAAACAAATTAAAATCCTTAGTTATTTTGCAATGTCCTTCCGCTCCCCACCCAACGCTCCTCCATACCATGGCAATTTCCTTATTTTTATCTGCAAAAAAAGCCATTCATGCCATTTATGACAAAAAACCTCATCGTGCTTATCTTCTTTTTAAAAAGAAATCTCTTTAAAGCGAACAGATATTGTCATTATTTAGAGGAAAATGTCCGGAAGTAATGTTCAATCAAATTACATGGACTGCTATGTTATGCGTGTGTAAAATGTCATCTTAAACCCCTCTTCGCCATCGACGACAAAAGTATCTATTCCATAGTGTTTATCTGTGACCTTATTCTAATGGATAGGGTATAGGGGTTTCGGGTGTCGGCTGTCTGTTTTTGTATCTGCCACCAATTCCGTTGGGTGCTATTGTATCCTTTTGCAAAATCACAGCTGATATACTGACAGGGATACATCCACAAGGTCCTATATCGAATAAATTTTCACTTCAACGCGTGTACGAGAGTGGGTGTGTGTATTTTGTTATGCCATAGAACCTTTAAGCACCCTTATGCGGTAGAAAGTATCCCCATCCTACTAAAATAAAAAGCACCAAGAGATATGCACAAGATTTCAGACTTGGTTTGCTTATCCTGCTTAGTCCTAGCACTGCTTCCACTTCTTCATTGGAATTCAATTCAATTACGCAGGAAGAAAAGTAAACATGGGCCGGGCGAAATCTATGGGGTGGCAGACACTCAGGCATCATACCATAAACAAAATGTATGTTATTCCTGTCTTGTTAATTTCCTGTGTCCCATAAAAAAGAGTGTTCAATTAGAACATGCGCGAGCGAGGGAGACAGCCCAAATCCGAAATGAGGGTGGAAGAATATGTGTACATATTTTTCGGTTAAAAAATATATCCTAACGGACTGACTGACAATTATATCCTTTTTTTCGGCTGAATAGCCACACAGCTAAAACTCTGACATGGCGTTTGTACAGCTTTTACGTATCTTCCCCGTTTTTGTTGAAACATTTAAGTCCATTAGAAGAGGGATGTATTGCACGCGCCATATTAAAATGGCAGTGGGAGCGACATCGATCGTTAAATAGTTACGACTACCTCTCTGACAACCACCCACTAAAAATGTAATTGATACGAGAACGAGCCATAATAATGTAAGTGCTGCTCCAGGGGATGAAGCGTTGCTTGTTTCTTTACTTTTTTGGGGTCGATGAGTTGTGGAGTAATCCCTGCATACAATTCGTAGGATTAACGTAGCAATGTGTATTTGCTTCCGAAGGCCTAAGCTCACATCAATGCAAACAAATAAACAAACCGACAGACAAATCGGTTAAGAATTTCAGTCCGAAACCACCTACAACATGGGTGTATCTGTATGATGATATCAATTGTATCTAGAAGCTTCTGAGCATATGTCCAAGTATTTCTTTTGACATGAGCGAATTAATTCATCTGGACTGGGATACTTGGGCGAAAGTAAGTACTGAGCCTGAACACACTAATGGCTAACATGGCCTTTTGACGCATTAAACGAGAGATATTGTAGCTAGGCCTCGCATTTGTGGGGATAGGTACATGTGTGTCTTTATCTAATATCTCTGCGGAAGCTACTTACGAACAGGAAATTGAAAACCACATGTAATAATTTAACAGCGTATGAGTCGAATGCTAGGTTGTAGAAAGGAGAGTTCTTCAGAGTTAATAGAATGCCCACTATGTGTAATGCTGTTGCGGTTGCAGCCAATTCTTAGATATATTTTATGACCGTGGTTTCAAACACACTTTTCAGGGGAGGGTTGAAACACATTAGACTGGAAAATTTCAACAATAGTCCTTGGGGAGCACCCTGGCAGCGATGTAATTGGATTTTTCAAAATGTGAATTATTACATTAAATTATGAAGAATTTGCGTGATCGTAATTTCAAAAGGAATTTTTAGACTACTTTGCAAATTTGAGGGAAGCCTTACATACGAAAGTAATTATGTGTGTCAAAGAACAACTCTCGGTCAGACAATTCAATCTATTTGCTATCAAATTATTTTATAAATTATATAAATGGTATTTTGAGGTAGTCTTTAATAATCTTAAATGATACGAGTACTAGTGATACACTTCGTTCGTAATGGCGGTTAGGCATTGAACAGGATCAAAGGGAACATAACCGTCCCACTAAACTGCAAACTCCGCCTGTGGGTTCGCCGGTTCGACCTCAAAAAAAGCGGCGGGCCTCCCGATTTTGAATCACTTCGTCGCTGAGACCAATCAAATACTGGGGTTGCTAGATTTGTGTGATCCAGGAGTTTTTAGGGCTGCCTCTCTTTCGCATTTGTATTGGATCGTTGTATATGATATTGGCTTTTTGACAGGGTTCGTAGGATCTCTCCTTTGAACACGACAGTACCAACTGACCCGGTCGCGCTCATTTTTTTCGAGACAGGCTCTTTGACGTAAAGACTTCCTCGGATCTTGGAACTGCTTATTCGACCAATTTTGTTACTCTTGCTGTCATACATAGCCTTTTCATCTCATCTGCCGTTAATTTGCCTTCATACTTTTTGTACGCTGTGTATCATTGTGACATGAAAGAATACGCGATATTCATTTTCATCGATATTGACGGTGCTTTGACAATGCGACTTTTGAGCCTGCCACAAAACACGGCGTCGACGAATCATTGGTGCTGTGGATTAAAGCAATGCTAATGAAAAGAACGTTGGTTGCGGATGCGGATTGTGGCCGCTATCTTATGGCGGGGGTAAACAGAGGCTGCCCGCAAGGCGGCGTTCTGTCTCCACTACTGTGGTGCGTGCTGGTCGACTCTCTGTTGAACGCACTCAACAGTTCTAACTTATACGCTCAGGCGAACGCGGGTGATGTTATCGTGCTTTCTGTTGGATCATGCCTAGCGACTGTCTGCACCAAGGTGCAGGCGGCCCTTGACGTGATGGACGAATGGTGCACTAGGAATGGGCTCTCGGTCAATCCTCTTAAAACTGAGGTTGTTCTCTTTACGAGAAGGAGGAAGCTGATCGGGTTGACTAAAAGGCGTCGCAATCCAATTCTCCAATGAAGCAAAGTATCTGGGAGTCATCCTGAATAGCAAACTTCTTTGGTCCAAGCATGTTGAGCTGAAGACTGCCAAGGCGCTGTCGATTTTCTGGCAGTTCAAGGGCATTTTCGGCAAGACATGGGGCTTATCAACGAAAAGAGTCCTATGGATTTATACGGTTATGATAAGACCATTTATAGCATACGCATCGATTGTTTGGTGGAATAAGCTTTCGAGTAGATACGTTACTGCTGCTTTCGTCAAACTCCAAAGGAAGGTATGTCTCGGCTGCACGGGGGCCTTCCACAACACGCCTGGCTCGACCCTGGATACATTATTGAACCTCCCGTCCCTTGATGTTTCCATCATGAGTTGCACAATCAAAGCTTTCTCACGTTTAAGAAGAGGTGGCTTTTGGTATAACTCGCACTGGAGTTTTGATGAACTTGCGCGACGGTTGTCCTTCGACTCCTGTCTTATGGATATGCCGTCCGATGCAATGACACCGGAACTTCAGCTGAAGCGCAACTACGAACTCGACTTTCCTCGTGTTTAGTACTGGCTCTGGCCAGACTCTGAGTCTGGAAAGGAATGCAGTCGAATCTTCACGAATGGCTCCAAAACCGGTGAAGGTGCTGGTGTCTTCTTGGAGACCAACAACATTCGACTTTTCTTTTCGTTTGGCAAACATGCGTCAGTCTTTCAAACAGAGACTTAGGTATGCTATCCTAATGGCCATGGATTATGTTGCGAGGAACATGTGGAGGGGACAAAGTATTTGCAACTGTAGCGACAGTCAGGCTGCGCTTAAGGCCTTGCTCAACTCCTTAACCACCTCCAAAATAGTTCGTGAATGCAAGATATCTTTGAATTCGGTCGGAAGGCTGAATTCACTTAAAATTGTCTGGGTCCCGGGTCATAACGGGATCACGGGAAATGAGATCTCTTATGAATTTGCTAGACAGGGCTCAGAGGAGGACTTCTCAGGACCTGTTAGGGCTTCCATTGACGGTTGGGTTTCATCTCAGAGACTTACTTTCCAGTCTCCTCGATAATGATGGCTCCATCATCAGCAAAGAAAATCGAGGGGCGTATCGTTAATTTCTGAGGTCGACCCGGCGAACCCCACAGGCGGAACAGTAGAGATTCAGTTAAGTGGGAGGGTTATCCTATCCTTAATTGTGATCATAGCCTCACCGCCGTTAAGGAATAAGGAGAAAAATAATTTCGTCGAAACGATTTCGTTGCACAATAGACGATAATTGAAGTTATGTGATACAAGTCTATTGCCGAAACGATATTCTCTGGCGATAATCGATTTACGAAATGAGTACTCAGTACTCGGCGTCATAAAGGAGAACTGGCAGGATTAAGGGTAGGTAGATAAAACATGCATTTTCTTTCTTCCAGTTAGGAGTTAGAAATTCTAGAACCCATTTGTTTTGCCAAACCGAAGTAGCAGTGGTTTCCTACGGTAATTCTTCGTCGGATCTCCACTAAGGTATTATTTGTGGAGTTGATGTTTCCTCCAAGGTAGATGAATTTCCTAACTACCTCGAAGTTATTACTATCATCAGTGACGTTTTGTCCTAGGCTGTGGACAAATGCTTATTTGGTTGTTGATAGCATGTAGTTGGTCTTGTCCTCATTGACTTCAATAATCCAGACCTACTTATTTCGCCTGTTCTTCAATCGCCGACACGCTAAGAACCGCCGATGATGCCAATATCATCGGCGTACCACAGTTGCTGGATGGATCTATTGAAGATAGTGCCTTCCATGTTGACAGCTCCGCTGCACAATATCTTCTCCTCAACAAGATTGAAAAGTCACATGACAGCCCAAGTCCTTGCCGAAATCCGGAACAATAATTCGGAAGATCTGCTAAAATTTTAGGCCGAATCCGAACTGCAAATTAGAGGAGCTTATCACGACAATTGATACTCGGAAATGGTGAGGCGGTGGAAAAAACTTAAGGTGTTACTTGGTCCGGGGAATTTGAACCAGTGACCTTTCGAATAGTAGTCCAACACACTTTTCACTGAGCCACTGCGCTCACCCTAACAAGATAACGCAAGGAAAACTTCTTCTGACATCAAAAAGTTCAGTAGTTTAGTTTGTTATGTTATTTTGCTTAGCGCTGATATACAACGATGGAGTTTGCAAAAGTAATGCTGGTGCTTTACAATAAAACTCTATTTGGGCTGGAAGAAAGAGAGCTTCTAGTAGTATACGACAAAGAGTCATAATATAATTTGTCATTACGAGCAGTGCCCAAATATTGAACCATTTTTCCAGAATGGTACCGTGCAGCAGTACTTCTTAACAATGACTACGCTCTGCTTCAAGTTTCCTGCGCAGAGCTCGAATTCATGCATCACTAATCCGACGATTCCAAGATGCATTTTTTGGAACTTCAGCATCTGTTTAAATCCAACAAAATTCTCAATTCCAAGAACTTCCTTATGAACACAGATTTGGTTACATTATGCAAAAGGCAATCTCCATATGTGCAATATATCCTCACTTCAAATGTGCATTCGGCAAACCTTTTCAATTTTCTCCTGCTGTCGACGATTGCCCCTGACATTCCTTTTTTTACATAAAAGCAATTCAAACTGCTTTTCTTCCTTAAACTTGCTCGTCTGATAATATCGGAGATTTCTATCTCCACCAAATCAACGAACATAAAAAGTCAGAAAACATCCAAAGACACCATCTGACAGGTTGTCCACTCATTCCTTACAATAGCCTATAAATTCTTTTCGAAAAAAGTAAGAAACTTCTTTGGAAATCACTGACCCATGAATTGATATTCGAATGCATTCACGGGGAAATAAAATCAAACCTCCAAAGGATTATCCTCGGTTGTCTGCTTTTTTCCACTCCTTCAACATTTTTTTTATGCGAATTCAAGCAAAAAATAAAAATCCATTTTGCTAACCAATAAATTATCACAATCCTTGCCTCGGCAACACCGCCCCAAGAGTGTCAATCGCATGATCTATTGTGCAGCTTTCTTTATAGGGCATCTGCAACCGTTTCAGGAGTTCTTAGTTTTTGGTTGGTTTTGTTTCCCCCCTTCGCAAGTGGTGGTAATCTTTGTATCTAGAAATACACTTACGGACGCATCTTAAATCATTCAAACGCACGCAGTCCGTGAAAATGTTTGTATTTTATTACCGAAACAGCCCCAAAAACAATCTTCAAACGACGCGACGACGGCACATTTCGGTCAGATCATAATCGTAAATCGTCCTTTTGCCCTGCGAGGTTTTCACTTTTTCCCGGTCGTTTTCAGTTAAGCTTTTCACTTCCTCGAGGATGTATGTAGGTATGAAAAATGAAGGACATAATTCTCTATGCACTCAGGTCCATTTCCGGTTTTATTTCCCTTTTTGCAATTGAGATGGAAAAGGAGATCGAGAGCCTCTTAAATGAGCTTTTAATGAGTTTGGTAGGGAGCTGGGTCCCATCAGTTCTGTGGTAATGCCAATCAATTTTAATGAGAACAAGTTTGGGGTAGACAACCTCTTTCCCCTGTCACTCCAAAGGATAACAATTCCCTTGGTAAAGTCGGATTGTTTGTTCTGCGCCAGGGCTTACCTGCGAAGGGTGGCATTTGTAAGCCCAAGCGCAAATACTTCGTCGCCCTTTCAAGTTCTTGACTTTTTCTTTTCGGAACTAAAAAAATAGAAATAAAGTAACGTTGCCAGTGGTGTCTATTAAGGGTGGCATTTTCAGGGAGGCTTTCATTCTTTGTTGGTAAAATTTTAAGACGCGTTAACGCTAATGTCCTTCCGCACCTGTCTGCATTTTATAGACTACTGGCGTGCCCATAGTTCCCTGCCATTCCGATAATGATGGCAGCGATGACTGAGTTATAGTCTGTCCAGAATAAGTTGACACAAAGCTCCATAAGAAAACCGGGTTTTTTTTCATGGAAAGCTGCAACTTCTTTTGGACGGACTATACAGCACCGGCGAGAAGGTATTTCCACCACATCATAAGCGGAAAAGTATACATGGTGTATTACTTTGCAGGTGCGATGGAAATGAATCAAGGAAAGATGTCTTTGAGGTTGATTTTAATCAGTCACCCTAATTTTAATGTCAGTTTTTCATTGTCGAGTCGCCCTTGTTGTTTTTACATTTTATGGTCAGCCTCAGCATAGGTACCGTTGGGTGGAAGTAAAAACCTTAATTTTGACTGCGTATCAGAGTCCATTAGGTAAATGGTGAATGCCTTGGTGGGGGTAGGCATAAATGATTAACAGACGCACACACACATAGGGAGTAAAACGTTTCTGTTAATGACTGGAGATGGGGTGTGAAGGATGACGGTGTGCAACCATGGTAATGAGTTCTGTAATAAATGTTACAGATCCTGTTTACTTTTTTTTGCCAGGTTTTTTTCTCTTTGGTCGGGCGAAGTGAAACAATCTGTTTATGAGGCAATTGTCGGGCTGACGAAAGGGATGTTGTGAGAAGCGAACATTTGCCAAGGCAGTAGGCATTGGTCGTGGCCAGAAATTGCTTAACGGTCAGTTTCACATGTAAATTATCGCAGTCTCCATTGGCAGGGACAAAGGGACGTAATGATTATGGTTGCTATATGTGCAATGTAGTGAAGTGATTTCAATATATTTTGGGGTTTATTGCGAACATGCTATAAGATTTCAGTTTATTAAGTAAAACAGAACTTAAATCAGTGCCTTTGATTAGGTCCTTATCCTGCGAAACGTGAATTCATACTAAATCAACCTTAGTGCCTGCGAACTTACGGGACTCAATTGTGCGTCTTAATATTCTTTAATTTCCTTCTTTGAAAAAGTCTGGGCTTTCAAGAAAGAATATTATACTTCGGGATAATGGCATGATTGTTTCGGATAAATCTGTTGTTGCTGATAAATTCAATACTTATTTTGCTACTATAGCAAACACACTGCAACCTCATTCAAGTCCTTTTAAATGTACATCTTGCAGCCTTGGGCATACTGAGCCCTTTCTTGATAGTAGTTATTTTTACGAACCAATAACTCCTTTGGAAATATTAGTTACTATAGGGTCATTGAAAAATTCTAATTCCTCTGGTTTTGATGGGATTTCCAGTAAACTATTAAAAAATATAGCCTGCTTTGTTATTGATGTCCTTTCACATCTCTTTAATATGAGCGTTTTTTCAGGAATTTTTCCATATGCACTCAAATGTGCTGATAATTTACCGCTTTAAAAAAAAGGTCAACAAGACAGCGTATATGTAATTATAGACCTATCTCGCTCCTTTCATCAGTCAGCAAAATATTTGGAAAAGTGATGAAGAGAAGATTTGTGAAGTTCCTAAAAAAAGTAAATTACGAAAAGCTCTACAAAGCTGGCTTCAGAGGTTTTGTGCTGGACTGGCTTAAATCATAATATATCTTAAGGATAGGACTCAACGAGTGAAAATAGATGAAATGAGGAGTAGTATTCAATATATAAATGTAGGAATGCAATTAAAACAAGAAAGAAATTAAATTCAATATAATTTAGTTGGGTTTAATTTTAAAGAAAAAACAAGGAGTAAGTTTGAAAAGAGAAAGTTTAACAATTTAAGGAAATAAAATGATGGTTCGATCTGCGCGCCTTCGTCGTTGCCCCACATAAATATAGGTGTACCATATGGATCTGTTTTGGGACCTATACTTTTCCTTGGGTATATAAATTCTTCATTTTTTTTTCATTTTTCATTTTATTCCAATCAATGATCACATAATCAGCATTTTATAAGTGAACTTACACTAGATATTACATAAATGAACATTGAGGAATATAAGATACATCCTGTAGTTATTAAAACTAGTGACGGATGCATTAATTGAGCCATAATTATAAATTTAAGGAAAGTAAATAACTTAAGATAAATACAATTGTTGTGTGGTGATTAAGATATATAAACAATCTGATAATGTTATACTAGAAAATGTAAGAGCATAAGATACTTTTTTTTGGAAGCGACGTTATATAATTACTTTTATTAAGTTATTAATTTCATTGAAGTCAAACCTAAATAGCCACTTTTTGATTTCTCTGTTGAATGAAAAGGATTTTTTTATACTTCGAAATTCGAACGGCAACCTATTAAATAATCTGGGTGCTACTGAAGTATAGAAATGTAAGAAGCGATAAGTATTGTGAGGTGGAATATCAGCTAAAAATCGTTCTGTGCTACGTAGCCCATAAGTAGTTAAATTCTGATTTAGTAAGCTTACACTTCTTAAGTAAAATATTTTTAAAACTTTGTAGAAATAAAGATGTTTCAGCGGGAGTATCTTTGAATTACAAAACACACTAAAACTATGTTCACGGCGCTTTTTTTTCATATTAATCTTAGAATATGTTTCTGAGATACTATCAGGGGGTTTAAATTATTTTTATAAGTACCACCATAACATACGAGCAAATATTGGAACTTAGATTGTAGTAAACTATAATAAACTGTTTCTAACAGCTTCTGAGAGCATATTAGCCTCAGGTGATACATTATATATGTTGCTTTTAGAACATACTTTTTTAGTATTGAAGTATGTATGCTCCAGTTCATATTGCTGTCAATAGTTAAGCCCAAATATTTAAAAGCATTAACATTTTCAATAGAAAAACATTTTGAAGAACAAATTTGGCTTATGTTATAAGAGTTTCTTTTGCAGTTAATTGAAACACAATTAGTATTACTAATACACATTTTCTTACAATCGAAACTATGAAAGATAGAATTAGGAGAGTGCCTATCTAGGGATGGTAAGTTAAAAAACATGATTTTAAATTTTATCACTTATAACTAGCTTGTGCATACCGAACCAATGCCTTAATATTTCCAAATCATGGTTAATATCAGCAACCAAATCTAGTACAGACGCATTTGAATAAAAGCACGCAATATCATCAGCAAAACCAGTTTGCTTACACTTTAAATGTTGGCTAAAAATAGAATTTATGTAAATTACAAATAGCAGAGGACCAAGAACGGATCCCTGAGGAACACCGATCCGAATGTCTCGACTTTCACTGAAAGAATTTCCAATTTTAACGATTTGTTTCCTATTTCTGAGATATGAAGCAAACCAATAAAGAATAAAGCCCCTGAGACCAGCCTTCTCCAATTTGATCAAAAGGATATCATGGTTAACGGTATCAAAGGCTTTGGTAATGTCTATAAAAAGTGCAGCGGCTTTTTTTTTTGCTGTTTAAACTATCATGCACCTGACTACAGAAATTAAGAAGCGCATCTTCCGTCGACTTGCCAGCTCTGAACCCATATTGGTTCGTGCTAAAGAATACATTTTTCTCGAGAAAAGCAACAACTCTGCTCCTTATAACTTTTTCAAAAAATTTTAGAATACCGGAAGAAGAGAGATCGGCCTATAGTTATTTAACTTCGTCCTATCCCTTTTTTGAATATCGGTATAACCTCAGATATCTTCAAGCTATCCGGAAAAATAGAACAGTATATGCTTTTGTTGAAAATGTGAGCTAAAACATCTACAACATTAAAGCAGATTTTCTTCAGAAAAACACTTGAATAACTATTCAGAGTAACGGAGTTTGTGTTATCCAGCAAAGTTATTTGTCTATACAACTCAAAAGACGAGATTGGCGTAAAGAAAAATCTATTTTGTTGAATTCTTTCAATTTTATGACAGCTTTCCGAGCACAAAAACTGAGACGCTATATCGTAACCAGCATCAGAAAGAGTATTGATCAGTACATTAGTAAAAAAATCATTGAAGACATTTGCCATTTCTGCAGAACTATTGATATCCCTATTTTCTAACTTTATTTTTGAATGTCCATCAAAATTGACATTTCTATTGAACAAGTTATTTATGATTTCCCATTCCTTTCTTATATTACCTTTAGCACAGTTAAATTTATTTATATAGTAGTTTTCCTTGCATATAGTAACTTCCGAGGCTACCTCTTTACAAATTTGATTATATATTACGGTCAGGTTCGTGTTACGTTTTACATTTTGCCCGTAGTTTATTTTTCTCTGCAATTCGCTGTAATAAATAATCAGACATCCAAGGCTTTAGTCTTTTTTGTTTTAATCTTTTCTTTTTTGATACTACGGAACAAATATCAACGTGACAATCCAAGATGGTACAAAATATGTCGAATGCAGTAGAGGGATTGTTTTCCCTGTATACATCGCACCATTTTTTCTGTATCAAGCGAGCATTAAGACAATTAAAATTGGTTTTCTAAGTTGATAAATCAGGCACTAAATTAATCATCAATTCTCTCTTCAGCCTTAAATTTAAAGGTGTATTAAAGGCTTTTGCTGACGATATATGATGTGCTTATGGCTCAGTACTTTTTCTTTTTCCTTTCATGACTCATCAGTTGATTTTTCAGGTATCTCACCCTGTGAGAGATAAATGTCGTTAGTTACGATTTGGATCTTATATCAAAGCACATCAGTCAACACTACACTTACCAACCTCGTCGACATGCATATATGTAAACTGAAAAGACCTTAAAGTGCGAATTAACCTCTCGCATGCAAGAGTCCGCCAAGAGTCATTTTGTTTTAAATAATTTAAAAAAAAAATGGATTCCAAAAATCCAACCCCTTAAGTCTCCTGTGACTTTCAATCTCAGTTAATAATCTACACAAAAAACAAAGGATTCCATTACATAATAGTTTTATTTTCTGCATTTTCCATATTTTCGCATAGAAGCATGTTTACAGATTAGAGCCCCGTGAATCGTCGCTTTCATTGAACGTCCGATTGCCTCTTAAACTTTGGATACCTTCCTTTCTAGGGCGTCACTCCTTGAAACTTCCACTTTACTTGTAGTCACCTGTTCTGCATAACAATTACCCTGCAAGTCCCTTTCTTCCGTTTCGTTGTAATAATTACAAGTGATTCCCTTTTTTTCTGTTCTTCTCTGATGACTTTTACTGTGCATCTTTTGTGTCTTCAGGAAATAGGTCTTATTTCCTAGCGCACAGATGAGGAGGACAACTACAGTTGACTTTGATCCCTCTTTGTTTTTCTTATCTTTGGAGCAGGGGTGCCATTGCACTCAAGAAAAAGGGATCACAGCATTATGTCACACTCCCCCTTTAGTTAGCCCTTCTCAATTCTATACACTCTCGTCTTGAAATGCATCCTATCCTTTCATCCTGCTGCCATTTCCTCCTTGCAACATTTCGTTTTCTATTTCTGCAAGTTGCCGCCAAAGGAACAGCGGCTGGGGCTACCTACGTTTAATTACCATTACCACAGGGAAAAGTCGGAAAGTGAAGAAAAATTGCTGCCACGTGGGGAGACATCCAATCCGAATCCCGCCTAAATATTGGTTCAGCTTGCCACAAATATCCGCGGCTGGTAAAAAAGAACAGTGTACACCACCACCTTCTCTTGACGTGATTCGCGCACTCATCTTATGCAAAATTAATTTGTTATTATCCTTTGCAATTCATTTCCAGGCACGTTGTGCAGACGATGGCTACAGCTCGGTTCGGTTGTGCTTCTGGAATCACACCCTGGCTAGACACTCTACGTACCGAATCTAAAATGAGCACGTGCTCATTTCATTAGGGAAATACGGTAGCAGCATTGTATGCTGCTGATGCACAGTTCTTCCTTCAGCTAGTGACATCAGGCATCCACTTGAGAACGAATCAATTTGCATTATTGAGGTGCCGCAAAGCGGGAGTACGCGCAGATTCGTGCTAATCGCGAGATTTCATTTGGAAATCTCAAATTAGCAAGCGACAACATATTTCTTGTTTTTTGTTCGCTACTGCGAGTGGGATGGGTGTCCTTTGAACCCCTTTTTGCTTTCGCTTGGCCAAATGCACAAAGGTATTAAATTGCATAACCGCTACTGGGGTAATGTAATGTCAATGTATTCTCCTGTTGTCATCCCACACTGGGTCGGTAGAGAAATAACTGACTAATCCTCGGCACACGGTGTTTGTGTATATTTTCTTCGTCCTCAAGGCAAAACGCGCGCATATGCGATAATGATGAATTGTTTGCAAATCGTCCTTCGGAAGACTTCCTCTTCAGCGAGGGTGGCTTATGGTTCAAACCAGTGCTCGACCACGATGCCAAGGACAACGCAACTCCTAGGGGAGGAGCGCAACAATTTGTGTGCATTCGTCCTTAAATCAGTTGTTATTTGCTGTTTTTTTTTTGTCGTTTGATTTACAAGAAATGTTTTGAAAATTTGTGTGTTTGTTCCTTTCAATTCGTAGGGTTGGACAATTTATCCGCGCGGTAGAAGGATCAAAACAATTCCAAAAAGGGGGAAGTAAACACTAGTCACTGGAAATAACCGGAGTGTGTTAAGTCTGTTGGAGTGGTGGTTTTGTCCGACGATTCGGCAGAATTTCAAAATGCTTAACTGTATGGGGGGATCGGCTTTCTTGATATCAATACACGCATGTAAATGGTCATTAGCAATAGCGGGAGTGAATTTGGGTTTTTAAAGTGCTCGTGGAGGTCTTATTAATTCTGAGAAACAGGGCACCGTCTGTTGATTTAAGGAATCGACTTCCAGTGCAAACGATGTAATTGAAGCCGAATGAAGCTTTTAACTAACCGGTATAGAATTTCCAACCGAAATTCAACTGCCTTGAATCATTGTCAAACTGCAGCTGGAGGGAAATGGTTTTCGAATATCTTTTGATTCTCAAATTCAGATTATGACCCTATTCCACAAAACAAATTATCAACTTTTCACTTTGCACATATCAAATTTTTCGTCAATTTCCAAAAATTTATGTTCCTCAAAACAATAAAATTTGATGAGTGAAAAGTTAAAATTGAAAGTGTTATTTGCAAAATCTTTGCAATTTTTATATTCTCTTTGCAATTTCTGTTCCACGTACGTTCTCTTGTGCAAAGTGAAAAGTTAACATTAAAAAGTGTAATTTGCAAAGATTTTGCAAATAATTATGCTGTTTCGTTCCACAAAAATTGTAAACTTTATTTTTGCAAAGCAAATTTTGATAAATTTGTCAAAAGTTTGCAAGGTAAACGATCGCCTTACAAATTCATATTGTTGTAACTAGTAAAGCTTTCAAAATGTTAAGACGTGAGTTATAACAAGAAATTATAGAGACCGAATTAATTTTTCGGGACTACAAAACTTTAATTTTAAGGAGTGCTTTCGTTTAAATCAAATTCAATTTGACAATACATAGCGCAATCATGCTTTGTCGTCTGAAAATGAACTGCTACTGTGCTTGCATTGGCTCGGAAATGGTTGCCAGTACCATGGTGTTGCAAAATCAACAGTTTGCAGAACCATCCACAGCGTTGTCGACATTATAATAGACGTTTTGTTTCAAAACATAGTGCGATGGCCCGATGACGTCAATGGTACTGAAAAGTTTTTTTACGATGGGTGGATTCCCTTGCGTGTGTTGTTGCGTGGATGGCACAATCATTAAAATTGATGCGGCTGCATTACACGAGGAAGGATATGTGGACCGGCATGGAAACCGTTCATTGAATGTGATGATGCGGGCCAGACTATACATTTTACAGTGTATGCAAGTTGGCCGGGCAGCGTTCACGACTCAAGGGTGTTACGGAATTCGGCTGTAAGTCAAAGATTTGACAATGGATGGAGACCTTTTGCGGATGCTGTTGTTTTGGGTGATAGTGGTTACGGACTTAAAAACTGGTTGATACCACCATTTCGTCGAAAAAAAAACGCGGCGCATAATTGAAAATAGTTTTGGCATTCTTAAAGAAAGATTCCCGTGTCTTAATTATTTGCGACTGAGGCCTGAGTTTGCAGGTAAGGTAGTTATTGTTTGTGCCATCTTACACAATATTGCCTGTAACATGGAGAGGAGTAGTGAAAACATGCATCCCACTGAAGACACTGACAATGAAATCGAGGAATTGGATCTGTAAAATGTTGAAGAAGAAAATAATGCCCTTAATAATATGGATCATGCGAGGGGAATGGAAAGGCTTACTTCTCTGCTGCAATACTTTTCCCAATTGTTTTGAAATAAAATTGTTTTTTTCGGCTTTCACTTTTTTCCACTGCAAAAGCGTTGTTTTTTTTGGGCATTTTTGGGGTTTGATATTAGGATCTCAGAGAATAAATAATATAAGAAGCAAAAATATGGAATTCACGTATTGTTTATTCAGAAACAAAAAAATAAAATAAAGAAAAATAACAACTACCTAATAATAAATAGGAAAAAAAATAGTCTTGTAGTCGCTGGGGTTTGATACTGATTTCCCATATACTGGAGTGAGGGTGGCACGTTCTTGTCGCCTAGCTTAAACTCGCCGGTTGGGCGGGGATCTTTCACTCACCATTCACCACACAATATAAATAAATAATTAACGTGCCTATCTGCGTTCTCGTATACCCATACTCTTCTCTTTTTGGTAGGTTATGGTGAAATTCTACCCTGTGTGGTCCCTCTCGCATACAATACACCGCTCCGTTACCATCCAGGTATCCACTTTTTGTTGAGGATGGTCCCTAGTACCTAAAAATCTTCCTACACCAGCTTACCCCAAACACCACCCACTATTCGCCTTTGGCAACTTACTCCCTTAAAGGATCATCCTGAATATAAAGAAATTCGATTCGGGTATATTTATCCAAACACATCATTTATTTAATTGTATCAAATCCCGATTATTTCTTACGCAATACAAACAATTCATATTAAAGTTAATATTTAATTGTAACTCAAATTTAAAAATAACTATAAAAACTAAAAGCTCTTGACTAGGAAAAAATGCAACAAAGTAATTTGTACGTACCTTTTTCTGTCTGCAGCTGTTGTGCGCACAATAACTGGAACATCTTCTCTTGAGTAAAAATTAAAACAATTCACTACCAAGAACCTTTTGTTCGGACTTGTAAATTTAAAGGAAATAATCTTAAATAATGTTCGAATGAAATTAATCAACAGGAAAAATTTAATTGAAAAGGTAAAAGAAAACTAAACAAGAACTGAAATCCTCGCTAAATCATAACTATACAAAGAAAAATTGAATAAAAAAACTGAAATCAAAATTCTTTATGAAATGGTAAACACAACTAGCGAAACAAAAAAAAAACACAGCTATAGTTGAGTGACATCTGACTCGCGTATGTATCAGAGATCAAGAAGAACTGTTGCTTTCTTCCCAGCTTGTGTGTTTCCAGCGCACCGTGATCGCGCCCTCCGTGTGTTGAATCTCGAACCCCGTTATGGAGCACCTTCCACGGATATGTACACTCGATGGCGTGATGACGCTGTTATGTAACCGTACTGGATGTCCAGATACCCGCCGGTCAATACAGTATTTTATTTTTGATAGTCCTAGGTTTTTTTTTCTTTTATTTGTTTTTCTCTCTTATCGCTGCCGAACACACTTTTAATTACCCGGTTTATATATATTTATGTCGCCGGATGCCGTGATCGTTCATGGATAATGGAGCTCTTGGGCCTCGTCTTCCCGAATTATTCTTTATTCTTTTTTTTGTAAACGACGGTAGCATGCGTGCTAGACCGTTGATAACTCGCAATTTTCCGAGCTCCCACACTTCAAAATTAATTGGTGCGAACTCGTATTTATGCGCGATACACTGATTTCTTATTTTCTTATTTAGAATTAAATCAGCTTTAAAAGTTGATTAAGTTAGTTCCTTTTTTTTTTTTTTTTTTATATAAAAACACTGCCGAGACAAGTGCCACGGTTACACCTCTTCGTCCGCCGGCTACCAAGAAAAAACTCAACTCCACTAAAAGCGAGAGCGAACCAAGAACGGAAATCGCCGCTTTCCCATCATGGTGGCAGAAGTCATCATGGTCCACGCTGTAAGCGAGACTCGCCGTGGGCTTCGTTCAAAGGGTTATTTTTATTTCAATGGCTAACATCGATACTGCCGTGCATTAAACGTCGCAGAATCCAGAAACAAATGAAGTTAAAAATTGGTTTCTAAGGGTGACCACTACATACTAGTTTAGTAAAAATAATAATAAATAAAACTTAAAACTCCTCAAACAACAGACTCCTCGGCGTTTCTGCCGCTGCAATTTCGCGAGTTATGGCAGAAGCTGGAAGTTGTAGCTCCCTCTCCAATTTCAGGCATTGAAGTTTCCTGTGGTAAACTTCAACCTCCAGGAGCTCCAGACGACATTTCTTTTTTTTTCTTTTATTACATATAACACTGCAAGTTTTTTTCCCTTTTTTATTTTGCGGCTCATTTTAACAGCTTCTACTAGTTTTCGGACTGTTCTCCGTTAATGCTGCTGGTGCCAACGACACGACTACCAATCAAGCAACAATTTTTTTTTAACATTCAAAAGCAAAGAGAGTTATTTTAGTACATTAGTTAGTCCCGTTTTTTAAGTTTTACTACAAAGAGGAAACTAAAAAAATATGGCGAACATTGGTTTTTAGGCGCTAATTTTAAATGTTTCGTTTTAGCAAATTAGAGTAGCGTAAGTGTTAATGTACATAGGTAAGTTAATGTTTAAGTTTAGGTTGATTATTTTGATGAATGCGAGGTTTTCTGTCGTTGGTGAGTATGGTGTGTTTGTTTGATCCAACAGCAATGCAAAGTGCAACGTGATATGACAGAAATGCAAAGATGATTAAATGCTTTGTGGAACACTTTGCACACTCACTTTGCAGGAGAGCGCAAATACTTTGCCGAAGGCGCAAAGACTTTGCATGAAAGCGCAGAGACTTTGCAAAAATTTGCTGGTGCAAAGTGAGATTTGCAAAGAATATTGTGGAACAGAAGCACTTTTCACTTTGCCAAAAAATGTAATCTGATATGTGCAAAGTGTAAAGTTGACAATTTGTTTTATGGAATAGGGCCGTGATCTGAAAGGTCAGTTGAAGATCCGTAGCTCCATGAAACATATCGTCGATCCGAGGTTTTTTTTTAAATAACTGATTTTATGTCTTCGACAATAAACAACAATCTCAGATTGTTCTTTATAGGATAATGGCAGCCCCAGGCAAAGGGGCTTACACTCAAATTGATACGCAGGGAAGTATTAGTGTGCCTGACTGCAAAAAAATCAGTCGCCACTCGCCATACAACATCGACTTGTCAATCCGAAGATCAAGCGCTAAAACTCTGTGCCTTGGAATGCTGGAGACGAAGTATATATATAAGAATACCTAAAATTTTAATCCAGACTTCGAGGCATTCGAATGCAATGAAATGGCTGATGAGTTTGCACATAAGACTTCCTCATTAATTCACTGTTCTCCCAATTACACAGGTAGGTAGGGTAGGTAGGTGTGGCGGTTTTTTAAAAACAAACCCAATTAGCACTGAGTAACTCGCGTAAACTTGGGTATTATCGTTTGATGATGCGAAGTCCCTAAATCCAACCTGTGCAGTTAAAGAAAGTCATTAGTTCCTCAATACTATTCTCGGATATTGCCTCAAGTGTATTGAAAAAGGGTTTCCTTATGCTTTCCTAAGTCTGGTCCTAGGTAGTGCCGGACAGGCGCTTAAAAATTGAATTAGTTTTTCTTTTTCAGTTGTAACATTGAAACTGCGGCAGTGGGTTTTGTATGGGATGCCCAGTTTGACCGCATGGTCTCCTATAGGCCAGTGTCCCGTGATGATAGCAGTTATTTTGGCGATGTCTTTTCGGGTTCGACATATGAGGTCGATTGTTTTCGATTCGTTGTTGTTTGGCCACATCTTCCTGGATATGAAGCATGTAGTTAGCCTTCTCCGTCTGAGGTAAGCTTCCGTGAGGTTTTCTGTGGTGGTATTTGCCTTTACTGCTCCGAGCGGAACATGGACTCGTTTCGCCTGTGGGGACAGTAGAGAACTGAGCCTTGCCTGGCCAGTTTGTCGGCATGTTGATTTCCGTACATGTTGCTATCAGGCTTGAACTGATCTAGCAGGGCTAGCTCATTTCGGCATTCTAGTACTAACTTAAAGGATGTATAGACTGAATCGATCGCTACAAGAGCAGCCTGGCTATCAATAAGCAATCTTTTGCCTCGGCGTTATGTTTGAGAGTTTGATCTGGCGACATGCTTTTCAGATAGCTAGAAGCTCCGCCTGGAAAAAGCTTGCGATATCCGTAAGTCTGTATGATTTTGAGATATTTAAAATCCCTAAAAATTGAAAAAACTGCCGTGTAGATTGTTAAATTGAAGTCCTTAGTAACTTGTTCATTTTGCCATATTGATCTAGTGGGGACTGAACGTCAAAATTCTAATTGAAAGATATTCTGGGAATGATATAGTCTGTCGAAGGTGGTACGAGTTCTCTCCGTACATAATTAAGAATAATGCTGTGGCCATAGGATTTCGCAGTCCAGCATCTGGACTCTCTGAGTCTGATCGCGCTCTGTGCTGCGATATTTGTTATTTCTAGGTCTAGAGGTAAAAGATGCACTAAGACTGTAAGCCCGTTGACGGTGTTGACAGTAGAGCGACTGTAGTACCTATACGTGCGTTTCTTTGTGCCTTATAAGTTTGGTTTTATTGCAGTTCTTCTTCAGAGCCGGCCACCATACTATTGAGTCATACGTGAGGATTGGTCGTACCGAGGCTGTGCACATCCCCAGGGTCAATAACATAACATTGCAATAAAGTTCGCAAAAGCTCCACAGATGTTAACAGACATATACTCTAGGACGAGGAAACAGCGGAACAAAAATATTCTGTGAGTGGTTCACCCAAAGAAAATTAAAATATTTTCACAAGTGCTTAACATAACCTCAGTGGAGATGGAGATGGATTTATCACATGATCGACGTAATCATTAGTTAAAGTGATTCCTCAGGGGAATATAATTGGTCTTCTGAGGTTGTATTGCTGAATTTTTGTCAATCAATATCACCCTTGCTACAAAAGAATAATTATCAAACTTCTACCATTGAAAGTAGACTTCATGTGCCTCCCACATTTTCTTGAATTGAGAAATCACTAATACATTCGTATGTACCAAAATAAGAAGTTCAACTACTTGTGATATTCTCTCCAACCATTCGTTTGTGTGAAATAAGAGCACGTACGCATGGACCTATGTCTAGTCCAACCTAGCAGAATCGTTAATTTGAAATGTTGACTAAGCATACTCCCAAGACTTCCTGTAACCTCCATGAACATCCCTGCTCCAATCCTTCGAACTTCTTAAAACATGCACAAACAATTCACACACATCTGTTTTGCACATGCCCTTTTAAATGCCGGCAGCTTTCCTTTCGCGGACTGCTTAAAATCATGCAAATTTAAGCAGAACCGTCATTTAAACGTCCGCTCCTTTATTTAACCCTCTGAATGAATGTCCCAGCACAATGCCAGCCAAATGCGAAATGACCCTCTAAAAAGCATTTTATTTTCCTTTTTTCACTTTTTTCATCCAAACGTAAGGGTCCTTCTTGTTCGCTCTCAAATGCCCATCCTCGTGTTCTCGTCGTCTTTCATTATGATTTAGCATGACATCCGAGTTTTTTTCCACCACGAGGGTTGATTATTATATTTTCTATTTTTTGTCCGTGGACTTATTTCAAACAGAAGCATTCTTGCATAACGACCGCATATAACCACTACTAGGAACGTATACCAGCGTGATGATCAACATGACTACCCTTATCTCTGCAGGGCAAACAAAAAACACGCCTGCGGCCCGCCTACACCAACAAATTCCATGTAAATAACATACCGTTCAAAGAAAACTCTGCCACCCACCTCCCACATCCTTTTACAAATAAGTTGTTCCTTCCATGCATTCGCTTCTTTTACCACGGCACTGGAAGGTACCACGTGTTGGATGTTGCACAAGAGTTAGTGGAATATTTTCATCATAGCATCATGAAACATGACTTCCACCACGAACAATGAACAACCGATACCGAGGGTGGAAACAGTGTTTGGAAACTAGGGAGGAAACAAACTCTCTGACATTTTAGCTCTCTTACCGCCAAGGGTTGTTTTTCTGATTCAGTTTTCCGGCGGCGGTTTTTTATGACACATCGTGCTGCTCCTCGGTATTGAGCTTTCACTTTTTTCCCTACTCGACGTCGGCAATTCGACGCTACAGTTTCAGTGTCTGTCGTCATCGGCAGTGTTAGTGGGGGGGATTCAGTGGATATAAGAGGACAGAGTGTGGCTGTATTTTTGTGGAATACTTTTACCTAAGGGTTAAAATGACATTGATCTTGGAAAAATAAATAAAAAGAAAAAACATGACTTCAAACGAATTTCTGCTGTGTAAAATTTAATTTCTGCAAAACAAAACAACACTTTAATAATATTCTCCACCACCTTTCCGGCGATGACGGGATGAGATGCAACCGCAGAATTCGGTTTCATTGAACAAAAAAAAGTTATGGTAAAGTGACTTGGTTACGGAATTTAATTTTGCGGATTTCTGGATGATTACTTTTTCAGGTGAAGGCTTCGCATCCGTTGTAGGTAGTTCGCTGAGTGTATTGTTGAAATTAAAATTTAATTTAATTTCGGTGACAAAATACCGCTTTATTAATTAGATTCGTTTTACCCATATCCCAATTGGTTGTAACTGCATTTTCAATATACACGTTCTCGAAATATACACATCTTCAATTGGATGAACTGCCAGTTTATTGACATTTTTATCGTTAATTGAGGTTTCCAATTGAAAGCTATGCAGGCCAGGGTATGATTTGCGCCAGCAGTGCCACATTTGTTGGTTAATAGGATTACATTAACTTCCGCTGAAACATAACGTTTTTGAAGTTTACCTATTTTACGTCCGCCGTTATGCAATTACTCGTATGTATGAATTGTTACACGTATTATGTTTAATTACGTTGCTGAGCTTTTAATTAAAGGGACCATTGGCTGAAATTTTTTCGATTGCTTCTAATTAAACAATAACTTTCAATTACATAGTTGATATTGTTCAACGCAACAAACTAGCGTTAAAGAAGGTTATCTAAAAATTGTGTAATTTGTAAGCTGTTAAAAAAGTTATCCTTTTTGGATACTGGGTTGGTGTAGAGCAACGTACGTAGGTAGTATTCTGCGTCATGACTTCCTCTGTCAACTCGCTTTGATTTCATTCTGGATTCCCCGACATATCGTAATTTTTAATGGTACTGTGCACAGCTGTTTTGTATACCCCACTCTAAATACCCATTTAGACGATCAGTTATCAGTTCAGTTGTCAGTTCAGTTAAAAGAACCGGTCATTTAGACTTCAGTCCGATGTTCAGTTCAGCTTGTATTTTACTTATGAGCAGTCGATGATGATCGATGATTTAAAATTACCTTCGGATGAGAGCCCAACCTCAAATAGCAACAAACTTCCATACGCTTTTGTAGGAGATGAGGCATTTGCTCTACGACGCAACTTCTTGAAACCATTCAATAGAAAGCAGTTGAATTATGATCGCATGGTTTTTAACTACAGATTATCAAGAGCTCGACGCATTGTTGAGAATGCCTTTTGCATTTTATCAAATAGATTTCAAATCTTTCAATCTGCTATTAACTTAAAAATTGAAAATGTGGATCTGTTGTATTGACATGCTGCTACTTGCACAATTTTTTACGGAAATATGTGGAATACGTACAATGCACCCGAAATTGAGGAATCTGAAAGAGATATAGTTATTAAGGCACAAGGGCTAGTATGCCTTCCAGCAGGAAACAATAACAATTTTCTCGCATTACCACTGAAGCAAAGGTTAACCGAAATAAATTTGTGGAATTTTTTTAAATGAGGGCCAAGTTGAATGGCAGGATGAGGTAGTACAAAACAGATATATGGTGTAATGAACTGAATTGTAAGAATTATATAATTTAAATAAAAAAATATTTAAAATGACGACTGAACTGAAACGTATTTACACATCAGTTTAACTGATAACTGAACTGAGAACTTATGGGAATTCCATCAGTTTCAGTTAAACGCTTCAATTTTTGCATTTAGACATCAGTTTAACTGAAGTCTGAACTGATAGCTCAACAGAAACTGAAACTGAAACTGAAATGATCGTCTAAATGGGCAAGGGTATTATAATTTAGACTCATATCATACCTTAATATTGTTTGTAGACCCCTAAAAGTAGCTTTTTTTGTTTAGTTTAGTTTATTTCATCAAACAAAGCTACAATAATACTTTGGTGTTTACTTGATAATAATATAATATAATAATATAAATAATATAAATAATATAAAGAAAAAAAATTACACATTGCCACCATTAAAGTTACTTAAGATTAATAGTAAATTATTTTTAAATGAAAATCTACTTAAACTAAAATCGGTCATATCGCAAACAGTATTAAATGGTATTGCTTTCTCTTAAGCACCTAGTCAATGGTTCGTTTGCAGCATAATTTGTTCTGTGGTATGGAATGTTAAAAAACAATCGGTTTCTAAACATCCTCGCAGGAACATTAAAGTTAATTAAGGCCAGAATATCGGAGCAATCAATATGATTTGTCAATACGTCACGAGTGAACATAACTTCAGAGAACTTTCTTCGAATGTTGAGAGGCAGGATACCAAATAATTTGCACCTTGTTCCACAGGAAGGTATATCCATGTCCCAGTGAAGCCTTTTCACTAACACTCTTGTAAAACGTTTTTGTATTTTTTCTATTCTGAAATAGTGAACTTCATACAAAGGGCTCCAAATAGTATTATAATTTTCAAGAGTAGATCTAACAAACGCAAAAAACAGACATTTCAACGTGTGTGGATCGCCGAACTCTTTTCAATTGTGCAAAATTACTTTAATGCGCCGGAGTGTACAAAATTTTCTTTTCCCTGAATGTGCTTGTAATGCTTCGTCAACTTTTTATAGCAGTAACGATTGCAGCAGTAATTGTTTTTTAATTGAAAAAGTTGATGAGTTTAAGTATTTGGGGTTAATCATTAATAGTAACATGTCTTTTTTAACCACACTGATGCTATGAGAACGTATTTTCGTTTTGCGTTGAGAAATTTCTTTTATTTGAAAAGGGTGTGCTCCCCTAAGCTGCTTACTACTATATATTATGGAATTGCTCACTCAAAATTGCAATATGGTATAAACTGCTGGGGAGGTACATATTTTAATAAAATACAGCCCCTGTTGATCCTGCAGAAATACTTTGTAAGAACTATTTGTTCTAAACACCGTTTGCATCACAGTTTCCCTTTATTCCGTAGTTTGAACATTCTTCCTACCCGCCATCTTTACTGTTTTAAAACGTTAAAAGCTTTCTTTGTGAGATCTGGTAATCTTAATTTTAGAGTCCTCGACGGTTATAATCTTCATACCAATTCATCGAATTTAGTTGATGTACCTGTCTTTCGGACCACAGCGTTTCGTAATTCCTTTACTATAGCTTCCTGTCGCCTATTTAACAAACCTCCTCAAGCACTACGAGTGGTATTTCCTATACTTCCTCTATATGAATTTTTGAGACAGTTAAAATCTTGGCTGTTTAGTTTTGAATTCAGTGACTTGGAAACTTTTTTGAATAACTAAGACCAGACACTTGTATCAACACACAATGAAAAACTTGCACAATTTTCTACTCTCTTTGTTTCTTTATAGACGTTTATCTATTTTCAACTGTATAAAATGTAATGATTTTTGTTTCTTATGTAAAATGTAAAAATTTTCGTAAGGGTCACCCCACCCAAAACTTTTTTTTTTGTATTGATTTATTGTATTTTCTACTCTCTTTGTTTCCTTATAGACGTTTATCTATTTTCAACTGTATAAAATGTAATGATTTTTGTTTCTTATGTAAAATGTAAAAATTTTCGTAAGGGTCACCCCACCCAAAACTTTTTTTTTTGTATTGATACTCGTATAATTTTTATTGTACTGGCATTTACCACAATTTCATTGAAATTTTTAATGTCATAAATATTTTCTCTAATTAATTAATAATTTATAATAATTGTTAAGTAATGTTTAAGTTTATGAGAAATAAATAAATAATAAATAATAAAATAAATAAATCCCAACATGGAATTACCTTGGGCAACTAAAAAGTCTATATGTTTTACGAAACCAAGTTTTTGGTCAAAAATTACCTCCAGATCTTTCTTAAAGGTTACACTTAAAAGAAATGTACTGTTTATTTTATAAGCGAAGTTAATTGAAGAACGATTCCGACAAAACGTTAAACTTTGACATTTTGCAATATTAAGGTGTAAGGAGTTGACCAAACACCAATTCGATAATCTCTCAAGATCTTCTTGTAATGACATGCAATCATGTTGAGTTTTTATACACCGAAAGACTTTCAAATCATCCGCATACATAAGGCATTTAGAGTTTAAAAATACTTTTAGAATATCATTGGCAAATAACAAAAAAAATACCGGGCCAAGATGTAACATTTATAGGTGACGAGAAAATGTTATTTATACGAACATACTGAAGACGACCCTTTAGGTATGCATTAATCCAGTTCAAGAATGTAGAGTGGAATCCTATTTTGTTTAACTTCATAAGTGCGAGTAATGTATCATGACTAACCCTATCGAAAGCTTTGGAGAAGTCTGTATAGACAACATCAAATTGATACCCTTTCTCAAGTCCGTTTAATACGTAGTTGGAAAAAAGTGTAAGGTTTGTGCTAGTAGATCTACCAGCAACAAAACCATGTTGATATTATTTTTTTGTTTTTATTTCCCAAAGAAGTATACATCTACGAGTATCTATTGAAACTTAGTACATTTTTTAACATTGAGAATAGTTTTGGGGTTGATTGACAATACAACCAGTGTGGTACCGTCATTACATTAGGATATTAGAATATGAGTTATTCAGTTAAAAATTTAATAGATAATATTTTTTTTATGGACAATCTCCTCTAATTACGACTAGGTCAGTTGGTCTCCTTATTTTTAGTCGTCTACGTCTTGATATTTCTTGGGCTGGTAGGGTGTTGATTTCATTGTTTTGGTGGAGCAGAATTTTCATATGGTGTCTTCTGCTTATGGAAGTTATTTCCTCATTGATGGTAGGGATTTCAAAGTCTCGGTGTATGTCAGCATTTGTTATATACCAATCTGCATTTATGATTGAGCGGAGGATTTTTGATTGTTGTCTTTGTATGAGAGTTGTATTAGATTTTTTTGCTGTTCCCCATAGTTGTAGGCCATAGGTCCAAATGGATTTTATAATTGTTTTATATAGGAGGACTTTATTGCTTGTCGATAGTTTTGAGTCTTTTCTTAGGAGCCAGTGGAGCTGTCTGTATTTTTCTTTTATTTGGTTTCTTTTCTTTTGTATATGGTACTTCCATGTAAGTTTAGAGTCCATATGGATTCCTAGGTATATAGCTACATTGTCGATGGGTACATTTGTATCTTTTATTTTTAGGGATCTTGGGGAGATTTTAGCTTTTGTAGTAAAAACCACTTGAGAAGTTTTGTTCTCGTTAATTTTTATGCCCCAGTCATCTAGCCACTTTATTGTTTTGTCTAATATGTGTTTGAGTTGCGTAGATGCTGTAGGTAGGTCCATGTGTGAGTTTAGTATTATTGTATCGTCTGCAAAAGTTGCAATCATTGCATTGGGAGTATCTTTCCATGGTGAGGGACTGTCTGCTGTATATAAGGTGTATAGTACTGGTTCTAGGACATTACCCTGCGGGACCCCTGCTCCTATTTGATGCAGTTTTGAGGTTTCATCTTTGCATTTTACAAAAAATTAACGATCGGTTAGATAACTTTTGAGTATTAGGTAAATATCTGAAGGAAGCATGTTTTGTAATTTATATAGCAGTCCCCTGTGCCACACTTGGTCAAACGCTTTGCAAAGTCGAGAAATACGCCAACACAGTATGATATGGAGAAAAAGTACTTTTAAGAATTTGAGTTAATCTCACATAAATCAATTTTTCAAAAAAAATTGAAATTGTATTAATCTTACAAATGGGGCGATAGTTAGAAACTTCCTGACTACTTCCTGCTTTATAAATTGGTGTATTTATAAAACACTTCCACTTGTTTAAAAACTCTCGACTTTCAAGGGAACGATTACAAATTATTTTTAAAGGTACAGTAAATACTTTCGCACACCTCTGTAAAATAATAGGAGCAATTCCATCCATATCTAGCCGTGTATCCACCTTAATCTTAGTTAAAGCTTGTTCAATTTCTGAAGTTTAAATGTTTAAACTACCAATGCTCAAATGGCTATCAGAGTTATTTAATTGATTACCAAGAGGTATACAAGGAGAGCTATCTAAATAAACGGATTGAAAATGGCTAGCAAAACAGTTGCATACAACTAAAAGATCAGAAGATGATTCTGCCATCGTGACGCATTAGATTAGGAATACCATTAGATAGTTTTTTAGCATTTATAAATTTCCAAAAACTTTTACTATTGGATTTTAAATCACTTTCAACAGCTAATAAATACTGATTGTAAAGGAATTTATTTAGAGTATCGAAATTCTTTTGCAATATTCCATATTGTTTGTAAAGTTCTCGATCATTGTCAGATCTGCGAAATAGCTTATAAACCTTTTTTTTATTATTGAGATTGATTATTCTTTTATTAAACCACACTGGTTTTGAACGACTTTTTATTTTTGCTCGCGGTGTGTATAATGCAATTGCTTTATGCACAATTTCTAAAAATGAAACGTAGCTCTCATTTAAATTTGCATTAGCAAATAATGTTTGCCAATCCTTTCCATTGAGATAATTATTGAGTCGAAATTTGTCTTAGCAAAATTGTACATACATTTAGAATCAGGAGTTGCAGGTAAAAAATACATATAAAATTCTACGTGCAGACTGAATGCGATATGATGAATTGTGTAAGGAAAAAGAGGAACCATAGAGTTGCTGATACCCACGCACAAATCCGAATCAACAAAAACCAAATCAAGGACATTATTAAAGGAATTATTAAAAATTGTCTAAGATCAAATTGTGCAAAGGTATCCACAACTTCACAGTCATGATTAAAAATAACATTAAAAGGAACAACAATTTTCTCATCAGAATTCTTTTAATATTTGACAAATTAAAATCACTCACAATAATAACTTTTTCATTATCTTTACGGTTTTTTAATATAGAACTGCAATTATTAATGTGGGCTTTATACAAGTCAAATGAACTACTTGATGGTACTTTATTGTCGATCTAGCCATGTACGTCTGCCCGTCGGTCCAGCCGTCTTCAACTTTTAGGCCCTAAAATTTGAGCTAGAGAGCTGAACTTTGGAACATAAACTTTCTAGGCCCCGAAATAATCAAATGTAGAATTCTTCAAATCTGCCTACTGACACGCCTACAATTAAAAAAAAAAACGATTTATGGGAAAATCGAAATTCGAGCTAGAGAGCTTAAATTTTGAATAAATATACTTCGTAGAGGCGCGAAATACTAAGTGTTTTTAAAATCTGCTCACTGATAGGCCCACAATTAAAAAAAACCTTTTATCGAAAATCTAAATTTAAGCACGTTGAAATTTGGAATTTCTAGGGGTCCGAAATGCTCAAGATCAAAGATTTTTAGAATACCTACACTATTAAAAAAAAAGTGTTTTGTTTAATAATTTATTGGAAATGAAAGTCCTTTGCAAAGTACATATGTAGATAAAGTCGTTTTTAACAATTCCTAGATACAAAGTCTTTTTCCATGTCCACTTTGGAGGGGAGTTTTTTAAAAAAAAACATTGCTTTTTCGATAAGGTCCTGAAAAAACAAGCAAAACAGTTACGTATAACAAAATATTCACACAATATTCTTCTTTACAATTCGCTCATTCTAACTTTTTTAACACGCCCACTTTATGGGGGATAGGAGTAGGGATAGGGTATCCAACAGTTCGCCAAGCGGACTGTTGCCGTTCCTTATTTTTTTTTTCACTGCTGTCGTTCGTTCAGAAAAAAGTATTTTGCTGATGCGGTTCGAGTAAAAAGAGTTTAGGTAAAAAGAAGCACCATTTGAAAAAGGTTTGCAATTTTCTTGTAGCAGTGGCGGCCATTTTTCAAGTGCTTCGTGAAGAAGCACTGACTCAACATTTCACTTGAAAAGTCTTAGCTGATCGTTTATGCATCACAAAGCCCTGTATAGTTTCGCGTCAGTCAAGACAGCACATACTTGCAACAGGCCAGCCACTTACAATGTATCTTTGGCGGTCCGGTTACAGTTATGTGATATAAGATTGATCTGAGGCTAGACATTTGTCTTGCGGTTGTCTTAACGTTCAGTCTGACGACATCTGCTTCCCTCTCCGCACTAGATTTCATTTGATGAAACTACCACTTTAAACGAGAAGCTTTCTCACACTACTGAACTCTTCTTTTTCAACTTTAACGGCGAGGCTTTGAGCTGGATAAGAGGAATCATTAGTTTAATATGTCTTTTTCTTTTATTTTGCATAGCGTGATATTAGCCTTGCCAAGTGATGTTTACTTGTGTTGGATACTTATTGCGCCATCGTGGGAATTGTTCGATTTCTTTGGTGTGTCCCAGACTAGAGCTTCATAAGTCCAAATCAGTTTAGTGAAAGCTTTATATAACAAAATGTTCTTTTCATGGATAGTGGTGAGTCTCATTGAAGAAGCCAGTGCTAACTGGGGTATCGCCCTCCCACTTTTTGCATCTATACTGGTCCGCCTGTGAAGTTCGCCGGTTGGAAGTCAGACAGAATCCCGAATCCAAAATCCCGAAAACAAACCCCGAAAAATTATATAAAATGACAAATTTGCCTTTTAAATTTGCATAATATATCCAACCTCGGACGTACTCCAAGTCCAACAGTGACTCCAAGCAAGGGGTTGCAGGCGGGAGGCATGCACACCGTATTGATTACTGCGTTTATGGGGTCTACTTGTGATACTTCTGGATTTTGGGATCTCGGATTTCTGGGATTAGTGACCCCAACCCTCGCCTGTTCGACATCAAAAATTATCGCTGACGCTGATGTTGTCGCATTTGTGTGATCAAGGTTCTTCAAGACTTACCCTTTCTTGTGCGATTACATGCCTTTTCGGCGGGGTTCGTAGCATCTCTCATTTGAACAGGTCGTGCTTTATTTTTCCTGAGATACGTTCTTTGATGTGAAGGCTTCTTCGGATCTTGGAACTTCTTATTCGATCAAGCTTTGCGACTCCTGCTGTCATACGAAGAATCTTTATCTCAGTTGTCGTTTATTTTAGTACGCTGTCCAACACTGTGAACCTTATATGAGCGTCGGGCGCACAATTGCGGTGTACAGCCGTCCTTTCAAATAACAGTCTTTTTTCCGGCTACTGCATCCACCCTACGCTTACTCGATGAATGATGTCGCAAGGAATAACTAATACACTTTGGAGTCCGTCACTTTTCCTTCAGGTAGATAATCCAGGGCTGTAATAAATATCAAGGGAATAAAGAAGCTTTACTGGTGTACACAGACTTTGATTTCGAACTATTCTGTTACTCCAGTGGGGTAGGTTAGTTTAGGTTAGGTTAAGGTGGTTGTCAGCTACAGCCAACACACTTGGAAAAATGTGAGGTCCATTGTGATGACACTTGTGGTGTAACTCACTCTTGTTTTTTTTTTGCTCATACGAGTGCGTATAAAAGAAGGTCTTTTCAAAATCAACCAAAACCCAATGATTTCCCATCATGATCCTTATACTTTGGGTTACATCAGCGTTAATTTACCTGCGACGAACCAGCATTGTTCATCTGAGGGCGGAATGATTTTCCGCAATCAGCCATCGATATGCATGGTTTGATAGAAAAGTAATTATCACAGTTTCGTGTGTCGCCTTTTAATCCTCCATTCATGCAGCATTGGATCGCCTTAACCAGTTTGGAGATGCGAAACATGATCAATCTGTTAGCGATGTGTCGAAGTCGGAAGCGAAGACCTTCACAATACTGTTGCCAACCCTGTGTAATATTTTATCGTCATCCGCAAGACATTGTGAATGAACTTTGGCCAATAGATTTCCTGAACGTTTCTTTTTTTGCGAGCGGCTATTTCAAAGATGATTGTGCCACTGTTTAAGCAAGTTTGTGGTGGTACGAGGATAGCCTGGTTGGTATCAGCAACCTTACAATAATTTGTTTCCCAACTCTTATTTAACTCGAATTTAGGCGCACTTTCTCTTCACGAGTCTCTTGTTTAATCTGTATTCCTGTTCGAGGCGGGGTTTTCCATCTTTGTTATTAGAGGCACTTTGACAAAGATTTGAATGCTGCTTTCTTGTCACTTATCACTACTTTAGCTTCATCTGTCCACCACAATGTTTCTTTGCCGTACCGATAGTTTCATTTTAAAGCCCCTCTCGGGGATTTTGTACTATCCATAAGCAAGGCCGTTGTAGGGATGTCCACATGTTATATGCTCTGCACTCTTCATCCTCAACTTTCTCGGAGACAGTAAAAGCATATTGGCTATGAATGCTCTGCCTTTCTTTTTTCCAGATTGTACCATTTGATTTTCGCAGACATTTTTGTTATTTTATTTTTATTCGTCCCCGTCTCCATTAAAATTTCTATAGGAGGATACGAAGTTGCTGGGCAAATTTTGAACTTTCACAGCATAAATCAATCTTAGTAAAGACCGAGCTGAATAATTTAATACATTCTGCTATCGGCTCATTGAAGCCATAATGGTAATAAGAGTGCCAGAAGGTGGCTTACTCCGTTTTTTCCACTAGACTCGATTAACGGTACTTTGTAAAACCAACTATTTCTTAAAAACGAGAACGTAATTTTAAAGGAATTTGATATATTAGTAGATACAATTTTGCTGAAGAGATCTGCTTACTCAAATTTAGAAATATTTTTTGATAACTTTTTATAATTTTTTATAGCAGTTACTAAAATTTAGGAAAATATCACTTTTCACGTCTGTAATAAATTTGATGATTTTTGGGGTTTTTAAAATACTTGGAGCAACTGTAAAAACCTTGCTTCAGGTTTACTTCCCAGGTTCGTCTATCCGTGCTACACACGAAAATTCTAACGCCACAGACCCCAAGGTCTCTATAACGTCTAGAGTTAAGAGTTTATCTGGCAAAATGTTCCGTCCCGGTTAGGTCAGATGGGCAATCGACTCATTTAAACGATTTGAAGCTACCGGAGGTGAGATATTTTCCAGCTCTACAAGTTACAACCAATTATGTATTCGACTCTCCCAAAGACAGGTTAACGTAATCTTTATCCCCAAAGTGGCAATAGGCCAAATGATCTGCCTTAATCATACACACCTTTCAGTCTAACATCTTTTGTTCTTAAATCTATGGAAAGACTCATTGATGTTCATATTAGACGCCAGATAAAAATATCTAGGCCCCTAAACTCAAGTCAATTTGCATACAGAAAGGTCAAATCCACTGAGGGTGCTCTGCACTGCCTTGTTAACAAAAGAAGAGGAAGTATTTCAATCTAAGGAAATCGTCCCTTTGACTTTTTAGACGTTGAGGGAGGCAGGTGCGATGATAGCGTATTCACAAAGTGATTGGCAGGTCGTGTGTTCGAATCCCGACCAGGGCCATGCTTTGTAAAATTGAATACACACAACAATTCAAATCTTCCTTGCAATTAAGGCGCCACCTGTGGAGAAAAAAACCCTATCGCACCAAAAATTCTTTCCTATCCTATCCTATTCTTTCAAGTAGTAAGCAGCACCTAAAAACAGGCAATGAATCATTTGCTGAGTGGTGCTTGCAGTAACAAAAAAATGCCTGCACTGTAGAAACATTATAAGGGCACTGTATCAATTACATACAAATAAAAATAAAAATCCCTTCAGCGTACGCCAATTATAAAAAAAAAAGAAAAAAAGGGTGCCTTCGACAACATCGGATATGCCTCGATTGCCAGAGCGACCAGTAGTAAAGGTATCGCGGATTCGACAAGTTAATGGATTAGAGCAATGTTGGAAAGTTGAATTATAACCTCCTTTTCTGGGGGAATGGCGGTGTCTGTGATGGCAGTCAGAGGCCGTACCGGCGAATATACAGGCGGGTTATGAGCCCTTTAATCCTGATCATAGCCTAGGAAGAAGGATCCGAATCTGTTGCCATCCTGGTAGCCGGTGATTTAAAGTTATTGCGTTGCCCCTTTTCTGAACATTCACGTGTGCGAGATTTTAATATGACTGGAAGCACTATATAGTTCCGTTCAGCTCTTCAATCCAAACAAACCTAGCCTTGCATATGCATCGACTTATAGTCATCATCAAGTTATGCAATGCAATAAAATACTGTAACAGAAACTCCATTCATTTACTGCATTTCCCAATGCAATGGTAGTAAAATATCCGAATGACAGCATCCCAAAGTTTAAATCAACAAACAAAACAAATTTAATCAAATGAAACGCATCACCCTCAACTGTATCTCCTACCACACACCAAATGCACCTTCATTCTTCTTACAATAACTCGCAATTCAATCACTCATAGTCTCCTCCTCGTATGATAATCAACTTTGAAATTCGAATCGTTAAACGATTCCAACCGCCCTTTGATGTTTCAGAAACTCAATGAATCCTTAAATTCAATACATTTATGAGAGATGGCAATGTGCAACAACGACAACGAGTACGAGGACGAATGTGTGCCCATACAAATAAAAATAATTAACAGAGAAAATGAAAACCACCCTAACCCCCCGTCACACAACCGGCAGATTCACATTGAATATTTACGAAAATATTTAAACGCAGTACGAGTATGGATTATTCAAAGGGAAGATGAAAATCCATTATACACTCGTTCCCAAGTGCAGTTGTGCATTAATAAATTAGCCATCGTTCTTGAAATCGCCCACCATCATGAAACTGGGGATGTAAAAAGGAAACGTACGCGGATTTTTGAGCGATTAACCCTTCAAAAAGATTATGAAGATGATTATTATTGTTGCTGTGTTATTTAATTATTTATTCATTCAGAACGGCGACTGCATAGTAGGGGATGAAGTGGAATCCACACGAGACATGAAATATGGAAATCTAAGGGAACATCTGCAAGAACCGTGAAAACAACCCTCCAGCTGTTCTATTCTTACCAAACATTCATTTCACTGCTGATTAAGTAGTGTCGTGAAATTATAAAGAAAACAAAATAACTTCTGGGGTAGAATGGAAAACGACTATACGAGTAAGTTTTAAATAAATCACTCAGCATGAACCGCCAAAAAACTGGAAACAGGACATTACTTGCGTGAGAATTAAATGTTCATTTTAAGCGGCTCATTCATCTTTGGCTTCAAGGGACCACCAAAACACGCGACAATAAAGCGCCTACGCACATACACAAATCAGCGCCACCGTTGTTGGGTAGTTTGCTCCTTGGAATTAACGCGAGGATTATTATTCATTAATTTTTCCTTCCGGCTCAATGCTGCTGCCAAACTGATGATGTTGAATGGCGCGTGTTAAATTGTTATACCCGGTTGACATTTGAATAATGACAGGACGTCGTCAGGGTGGAATAGAAATGGCAGAAAAAGCAAATCACCAGCAACACCCCATTACTATAAAACCACACTGCAGATAGATCCTTGAATGATGCATTATTCTCAAGTGGTTATCCCTGGCCGAAGTAAAACAGTACCTCCTTCCTCCGTGGATGATGAGTTTGGCCATTTTATTCACTTTTCAAGCAGTAACAAACCGCAAAGGACGAAATGTGGGAATGAAATTGCTGTTTTTCTCGCTGTCTGCAGAATATTATTTCATTCTATTTTGCTGGATGTGTGTAGGAAAGTACTCCACCCAAATGTGGATACGGTAACTTTGATTAAGTAAGGTCCTTTCTTTGAGGAGGAAATAAGAAGATAAGTGTTTGCTTTCTGTTTGGATAAACGCAATAATTGGAAATGGTGGTTGTAGATGTAGATAAATCTGCAGAGTGAAGAGAAATAGAGCATTTGGGGAATCATCTCAGATTTGAACTGAGATAAGCAAGTTTTTTACGGTCGCTGCATGGTGCACAGGCACAGAGTGGGGGAGCATCCACTGCAAAGTATTATTTAGATACATTTTTTGTTGGATTTTCCTACGAATATTTACTCAAAACCTTAAAGATGTTCGAAACAATATAGAAATAAAGAGAATTTCCAACTGTGGAAAAGTGGCGTAGGTGGAATGGAAAATGTTTGACATTTAAATTGTAAATTGTTATTCCGATATAAAAAAATAACCAATTAATGACTGAATTGAAGGAGAAGTACAGAATGAATGTTCGTTAAAGTCGTACAGAATTCTAAAAAAAATACCTTATTTTTGGAGCATTAATAAGAGTTTTAATTCCATTGATGCGCTTCTTTTGACAGTCATGTAAGTTTATGGTTATTTCAGCCTACGATTTACGCAACTTTAGGAAATTACATTCTCTGTTTCTCGAACAGGTTCCAGTTCATAATTAATTCTCATTGACTTATTGGTTTATTGAAAGACCTTTTAAAAATGTGTCACGTTACATTCGTTGAAGGTACACCCTTTCTGACACTTAAGAATACATGCTAGCTGCTCCAATTCACTTCTTTTGCTAACTATTATGTTCAACTGTGCTCCAAACATTCTCCATTGCATGCCAAATTCAAAGACCCTACTCAAAGTTAACCGCATCGAACAATTGCTTTGGATCTTCTTTTTATTTCTCCACCTTCAAGTACCTACTCCATCTGAAAACAAATGGAACCAAACACAGAGTATGTGTTTTGTGCTGATGTGAGGACATGTGATTTATAGCCGCAGTCGCGATGCCTGCTATACAACAAATTGTATCATTTATTATATCAAACGATAGAGGAGCAGCAAGAATTGGCGTAGAATGTCATTCAGTACTAACAAAACATATAGGGGCGCATCCGGCCCGATTACTCCTCAACAAAATAAGAAAAAAAGGATAATATGGGCGGTTTCGATTACAAAACCACTTTGGTGGTACGAAAATTCCCATTTCGCTTGAGTGAGAAATATGTCGCACATTACATGCACGCTCTGTCTCTTTGTTATCGACAGTATCCCTATTAAATTAGTCTCACTTACTGCGGTTTCAAACAGCGTATGTACAGTGGACAAAGTTCGTATTTTTTGTGGCTAAATTCAAAATTTTATAAAGCAGTTTTTTCTTTGGGTCAGAAAAACTTTGAACGCACTATTAAAGATTTGCAAAAAAAAATACCATATTAATGGATCCTTGTAACCTACAAGGGGTGATGTTTATTAAACCATCGATATTATTTTGTGACTTAGTTTTGTTGTACAATTCTTGCGGCTATTTACCTTTTACGACCTTGTTACTATACCAACTCTACAAATAATACTCATGCTTATTTTGACATTCAATTTCGAAGGTTGTAGAATTCGAAGAATCTGTATTTTGAGATTCGATCTAATAGAAAATTTATTCGACGAAAACGAATAGAAACATTTTAACGAATTGACTATTCACTCGAATCTCAAAATAAGCATGAGTATTGACGTTTAAAAGGGGTCTTTATGTTTTATTAGGCCAAGTTAATTTCCAAGTAAATGTGCCATTCGAACATTGATCTAAAAACTGTTTCTACATGCTGTTACCTCTGATATTATTCCAATTTATAAGACATTCGTTCATGTTTTGTTCCACTGTTCCACAGTGATATGAGGGGCTATAGAGAATTGATGGGATTACGATAATGATCCCTGTGATCAATGTGAGATGAGATAAGGCATGTACCCATAGCATATTAAGATGCCGTCACATGCACGCAATTCCCTTTTGTGTTGGCAATTGAAGTTCATTCATTTAAAGTTTGTTTTTTTTTTTCTTTTTTTTATTACAGAGCCAATGCGGGTCACCGACATTTGAGAGGGATCTCCGGGAGCAACTAGAAAAGTAAGTTCTAAAAATAAGTAAGTTTAATATTGAGATGGATATTTTTGTACAGTGAATGATACAACTGCATAGCAGTCTTTTCCAACATTAAAACCTAAGGAATCGATTGCATATCTCCAAGTCCTGCGATTAAAAAAAAATTATAGAACGAAATACCGGCAGTTTAAAGGTGTTGTTTGATTTTTTTTTTTTGTAAAAATTGCAATATATTTTTAATTTAAGCTGAAAGCTTACACAATTTGTTGTTTAAGCGAATTGTGTAGTATCGCTTTGATGTATATCCAAAATGCACATGCAAATGCCATTTTTTTGTGCAAACGTAAAAATTTCTATAAAATGTGCTTATATTTTTTTTGTTTTGTTTTGCTGATGGACACTGCGCCGGCGGCCATCTAATGCGATGCAATCATATACAGTCAGTGGCAAAATTATTTGCACATTGCATTGCTCGCACGTTAACCAACCTATAAAGCTGGAGAACTTTTTAAATAAGAACAAATTGTTCATAAACTTTTCTCATTTTTGATGTTTGCAGTTTTATTCAAAAAGTTAATAAACAAAGTTGATCAAATTCCAACAAGTAACTGTTGAAATCATACAAAACTAAGTGGCACAATTATTTCCACATCCATCGAACACAGGCAAAATTATTTACACAAACCCAGTTTTTTTCGTTTTCACTACATCTGGAAGCGAAAAAGAAAATATTTTTAAGTTTGAAGTTAACGGTTATTTAAAGTAACATTACTTAATAGGTTGTGTTTCCTCCTTTTGCCGCAATAACTTCTGCAAGGCGTCTGGGCATTGAGTCTATTAAGCCTTGAAGTGGCTCTACTGGAATGGTACTCCAAACCGTTATAAAGGCCTTCTAAGTTTAATCTGCAGTTATGCCAATGTTTTCAGGAATTTTAGATTTTACTATGTGCCAAAGGTTTTCTATAACATTAAGGTCAGGACTTTGCGGGGGCCGTTTTAAAAATTCTTGACCCACTTCTGCCAAATACTTTTTATTGTTCCAGGCTGTGTGTATCGGCGCATTGTCATGTTGAAGGATAAAATCGTTCCCGATATATCTCGAACCAGCTAGAGCTACCAGCAACCAGTGCAACATCATTTAAAATTTTAAAAAATTGTTACTGTTTCATGTTATCGGAGCACCTTACAAGCGGACGCACTCCACTATTTGATATGCAACTCCATATCATTATCTTGCCTCCTTTGGAATGTCGTGTGGGTTGAGTGACGGGTTGTTTGGCCTTCATTTTAGGGTTGGAATAATAATACAATGAAGAAATGTTTTTGGGTGTTATATGCGGATTTTTTGGATAACGTGGGCATTTATTCCGTTTTCTTTTAACCTTCGTCGCAATGTTCTCTCACTTATAATATATATATTTTCGCGATCTTTGTTTATGTCCATGAGTACAGTTTTAACACTTTCACGTGGGTTACTTTTGAAGCAGCGAACAAATTTAGCATCTTCTCTTTTTGATGTTACCCTTCTTCTGCCTCTACCAATTTTATTTTTTACCCACATTTGTTAAACTTAGAATTTATATTATAAATTGTTTTCCGGCTGCAACCATATTTTTTAGAGAGCTATACTGCCGAAACACCCCCTGGAATTCTGCAATAATGCCGCTCTTTTTTCAAGGGAAAGCTCCATAGTTTTTGCCATCTCGTACAAACCATCTCTAGAATAGACCTAGCAAAACTGACTCAGTATTTGGACACAACGCAAAATATCATTTCAAAACTTCTCATGACAGTTTACTCTTGGATATTTACAAAGCAATGACCAGTTTCTGCATTCCTGCCAAACTTGTTCGTCCAAACGGTATGACAATGAAGAAATCGCGCTGATGCGTCAAAGCCGACAAGAGCATCACCAACGCCTTTTAAGCCAAAAAATGATTGAGACAAGGTGACAAATGGGTAGCTTCTTTAACATCATCTTTGATATAATTGTACGAAAATCACAGCCCTACTCCTCGACACTTTTCAAAAGTTCATTCAACTGCTTGCATTATGTTCATCATGTTGCAATTTTCTACTTATACATTATTACCAAATAAAACACAAAAAAATGAACAAACAAAGCCCTTCCATGCTCTCGAATGCAATGATATGCCGTGTGTAAAAATCCTCCGCATTCTACCATGATGTGTATCCGCTGACTACCAGCTCAAAATGAGCATATGAAACGAATCGAAGAGAAACACACAAGAGAACGTTAAGTTGATCATCCGATCCCGATCTTTTAAGGCCCAACTATAATAGACGGACGAAAACTGAGGCTTATGTTATATTTGAACAAAACGTTCCCTTCCGGTCTATCAATTGCTTAAGTAACCCAATATAAAAGTATAGGAACGGAGGCATCTATGCCTGTGTTTTCCCATACAAAAAGTGGTTGTCAAATTTACGGACGTAAGCAGAGCGGATTTGTTTCCCTCCTTTCGATTTCCTCAAAAAACACCTCGCACCATCACAAATCGATGAAGAAGTTTCGTATGAACACCATTTCACTTACGTACGAACCGGCCCAAAAAGCCCGTCTGATTCGAATCCTACTGTCCCTGTTTCACTGCTTCTACGATCTAAGTTGTTTCTGCCTCTCCTAAATGTGAAGTTGCGTCAAACCAAACTATTAAAGGTCCATTCTATACAATCCGTTGCTCCATCGATACGTCGTTTCCAACAGAGAACAATAAAAAAAACAAGCACAAACGTTTACATGACCGGGTCGAAAGATCGAATTGAAACTGAATTGGTTTTCGAGGCGGGTTTTCGCTCTCACCGAATTGAGAGATTGAATTCAGTAGAATTCAGTTCCACACTTCCTACTTAATACGTATTTTGGATAGCCTTGTATTGGTGGCACCAAAAATCCCAGTCAAGTGAACATAACAAAGGAAAACAAAGAGGGCACACAAACACACTCTCACTTGATCTCTCGATCTTTCAATTTGCGTTTACATGCTGATTTTTAATCCAATCGCAGAAAATTTTGTGATCGGATTGAGTGAATCCCTCAATCTTTCAATCTGCGTTTACATGGAATTCAATTCGGATTGAATCCGGATTGAATCTCTCATGTAAACGGGATATATTACTGAGTTCCATAACAAACCGATCCATGAGCGTCAACGGATAAAGTAGGTTTCCTATCTACTTTTCTGTGTGCATACGACACACATTTAAACATTGAAGTTCACACATACTAAAATTGAAGTTTACGTATAACACAATTGAGAGAGGCAGTTGCATTGTTCGAAACAGCGCAAAATAAGAGAAAACATTGGGAAATGTGAGAAAAAACTTTCAGGCAATGCCGATTGACAGACAGTTCAGTATACCATAGCGAAACTGCTGTTTTAAATTCGGCTAGAGGGTTAGGTGAGAATAGAACAAATGTAGCATTGTGGCCTTATTAGGTAGTTGGATCATTCAGTAGTATTTAGGTAATTATAGGTTAGGCAAAAGGCATATAAAATGCGGCCAAGGTGTTTTCGGCTGACAAAGCTGGCGACGGATTCTAATAGTCGGTTCCTTCTGTTAAATGCGTTAATTCTGACGGGTGCGAAAGATTCTATAGGCTGGGCCCTAGAATTCCTATGGATTAGAAACTCATCTATAGTCCACGGAACAAGAAACAGTCTTACGCTAGTCAGTTTTGTAAAATTGATTTTCTGGGAAAGAGTGATTGCCAAAACAGCTATTTCTTGAAAATTATTTATACCTGCAGCATTTTTTTTTTGTATTTCACAACTTGTAGCCAAAACTTACCAGTATCTACTGTTGTGTCCAATTTAATAAAGTTTAAGTTGTGCCATTTCTCTAAAACCTTGTCAATTTTGTCATTGTCAAACTTAAGATCTTTGGCTGGTTCAAATATAAAACGTTGCCCTATTTAAGAGTGTTCTCTACTTGTGTGTTTCCTAGAACCGCAAAGATGCTCGTTAATCTAGATATGTTGAAATTATAAGGGCAGCTTTTAGCAGTGAAATCAATATATTGGTTTCTTAAAGAGTTTATCGCATCAGGGGTTAATCGACTAATTTTCCCAACAAAAAACTCCGACGCAACGATCAGTCATTGGCATATGCAACCAACCATACGAAGTGGTAAATATTTTCAAATAGGTAGGTTCTGCCTTTTTTGAGGGCTTTTAGTACCAGATGTGGTAGATTTTATTTTAACGACAAAATTTCCTTTAAAATCTTCGAGAGTCTTGAAAATCCGCTAAATCTAGCGCAAAATTGCCAGAACCACCAGGTGCACCAGTGATCCGCATCAGTTGTGCCAACTGTTTGCATAGGTAAAAGTGCAAATGGGTCCAAGAAGTGTGTCTGTTTAATTATCTCATACGAGAGTAATTCCAAAAGCACCAATCCTGATGTTTAGATTGCGGTATAATGACTATGGTAGAAAGTACCAACCTTAAAAAGATAAATTTGAGGTTTGAATAACCTGAGTTGTTTAGTTTTTGCTTAACAGAATAGTGTCAGCTTTTTGGGACGATCATGGGATAATTTTCATTGATTATATTCTGAAAGGAAAAACATTCATTGAGTGATGAAATCAAGAAAAAATTGCCGCTTTTAGCGATGTTGTGTAATTATTTAATTAAGAAACAAACTACTTATTTAATGTTTAATCGGCGGGGAAACGAAAAGAAAATTTGCGGCCGCCACCGTCCGAAGGAAAAATATGGAATATGGGCTGTCAAACAGCCACAGACCATCAAAATATTACACAACGAGTAACAGGTCGCTGCTGCTTCCCGGTAGCTGAGTGGGACGGGGTGGGTTCAATGAAGATGATCGCTGATAATATGAAGAAAAAAAATGTCCGCTCCAATGAATGGAACCAGGAAAATGTAACGAAATAAAGTGGGCGCCACACAATTTTATAGGAAATTGTGAAACCTTGGTACAGAACCACTGAAAATTTAAATACAATATAATTTCGAAAAGAATGAAAAGAACGAAAATTTATACAACGTTATAAGGCTCCGTTGGAGCACGGTCTTTATTACGGGGTTTAAAATCCCCTGAAAATGTAATGGTGGGTACAACGGGTCGATATGGACCGTTGGTATAACCCGCTATAACTTGTCCCGAATAACAGAAATGCAAATTACTGGGTCGCGTGTCCCGTCTTTTCTTGGGATTCTCGAAACAAAATCCTACCAGACTATCACTCGCAAAAATAATCAAACGCAAAAAAAATCACTATACTTATCTTAAAAATCCTCAATTTCTTTGTTGCCTGCTCTGTCCTCAAGCTTCCTTATTTTCTTTCTATTCGTCCTTCCGCCTGTCCTCCAAATTCCTGTCTCCTTCTTTTCCTTTATTTTTCTTTATTAATTCACTCTATTTTTTTTCTTTTCCTCTATTTTCTTTTGTCTATCTCCAACAAAATAGCCTTTACGAACTTCTCACAACTAGCTAAACCGCTGGTCAACCAAGAAGTGATTTTTCAGATTTTCTATTGTCCAAAGTCGGTCAGTGTTGGACTCATTCTCTCACACCCACACATTGACAGTGCAATCCCACTGATGGCGTGCAATGGATGTCCACTTGTGTTGGTGGCTATCCGCCATCCCACTGTCCACACCCATACAGTAAGGCGAACCAACGAGCGGCAAGTTTCAGCACATCCAAAGCTATCTTGCAATGGTGTGCGCATGCCTGCCGTTACCCTTTCGCTCTAACTTTCCATTCTCTCACCAAGCTCCGAATTCAGCGCGACTGGAAAGCCAGCTTCTCTGACCGACCTGGGACAACATTCCAATCCAGTCTGATTGGTGTTTTCCCGTCCATACAAAAGATCGCTAAGGTTACTTTGCTGAACGACGTTCCAATGTAGCTAAAACTCACTACGTAAAATTAAAATTGAAAATGATTAAAGAAAACGAAGGAAACTTTAAAAAGAAGGAAGATAAACATCGGGACGATTACAAATGTCTCGCCGCCCATTATGGCGAGTTACCTAAGCTTTGAGGTCAGACAAGGAAACAATGTTATCTACCGCGCCCACTACCTGAGTCTGGTGGAATTCTGCGCAGATTTGGGGCATGGGGATCTGACGATCCCCTCGGCCTCGGCCTTTCTGGCTCAAATGTTTGTTGGGCTGGTGTCATCTGAACTTGGCATCTGTCATCTGAACTTGACATCTGTCATCTCACATCGGTCAGTGGGGTGCCAATGTGCTCGTGGTAAGCTGTCCACGGTTATTTGGTGTTGGAGGGTGTTTCACTACGAGGGCGTCCGCCTACACTCCTCTGCTGCTCCTCCGGTGCTCCCACGACGGAGTAGAAGAAGAGAACGTCATCTTTCCCCCATCGAACATTACTCCCTACCTTTACGGTGGTAGTTCGTGCAACTGAATCATGGGAGTTATTTGACTTGGGCCGTCCGCCCACCCCTCAGTTGCTTTTTGAGTGCCCTTCTGGCAACTTGCCCGTCCGGCAAAGTCTGGTGTGCTGTGGTGTTCAACTGTCAAAGGCCGTCCGCCTTTCCACACGCACGTCATCGTACGGCCCGGTGAAATGGTTGGGCTTCGTACATGGTCGCCTTATCCTCACTCTCCTGACCGTCCGTCAGGCTGAGGTATATTTCCACTCGTCCGCGTATTCCTTATGGGCCTCACTCTCCTGACCGCCCGTCAGGCTGAGGTGACTGGAACCTCCAAGATCGTCACCCTGTGGTGGTTGCTCATCCATGAGTCGCCGAAAGTGATCCAATGGCTGTTGTGCCATGGGTGCCCCTATCACTTTCCGAGACCGTGAACTCGCAGCCGAATAAAAGAGGGACCCGGAAAGGAAAAGAATATGGACTAAGAGCAGGCCTTGTTGTGGTAATATTTACCGCAACAGCGAAAACAATACATTGTTTATTTATTAATTTGTTTATCAAGAAAATTCAACATTTCACACATTCTTCATCGCGATGGCCAAAATCAATGAGCTGAATTTCGAATCGCTTACTCATGCCACCTATTCTACAACTTTAGCTCTCTCGGATTTTTTTCTGTTTCCAAACTTGAAAAAAAAATTACTCTGTGGTAAAAGACTTGCCAACAAGAAAGAGGTAAAGTCTGCGGTTGATGTCTCTTATCTTATGAGGAGCTCCGCGATTCGCACTTTAAACAGAGTATTGAAGCTATTAAATATCGCTGGGAATAAATTCTCGAGCTGAAAGCAGACTATGTCGAAAAACAAAGATATGTTTTCCCAAATTGTTTGTGCTTTCTTTGTCAGGACTTCAGGCATTACCCTCGTATCTACGCCTATTCTGCACCGATTTGGACGAAACTTTTTTTTATTATTTAAACCACTTTAAAATAGGTACTTAAATTAAATAGTTTTTTTCGGAAATCTTGGTACCATATAATATGGATAACCTTTTTTTAAACTTTCTAGAAAAAAACAACATTTTTTTCGTTTAAATTTTTGAACGAGCTAGTTTGACCAATAACATATTAAAGCATTTGAGGAAATGGTTCTGGAGAAATTAAAATCTAGCTTAAACTCTATTACGCTCTAGCTTTTTTAATTTTTTCCGGAAGGTCCTCACATTTTCTGCAGATATAGCAATCATCCATATATTCACGGATAGTCAAGTAGCCCTTAGCTCGCACTCCATTGACTCCAAATCAGTCATGTACTGCTTCAAACACTCGGATTAAGGAACAAGACCAAATTATGGTGAGTTCGGGGCCATGACGAGGTAGAAGGTAACGAAAAGGCCGACGAATTGGCCAGAAAAGGTTCAGAAACACCTTTCCTAGGTCCCGAACCTTTCTGCTGAACTCCTAGATCAGCAGCAACTGCAGCAATAAAAAGCTGGGAACATAGGAATTGTATCTATCATTGGGAAAGCAGACCAGGTCTAAGACAGGCCAAACGAGCCATTAGGCCATTCAATAAAAACGCCAACAAATGCCTAAATCTAAGCAGGCATGATATCAAGAACTTAGTAGGTTACCTTACTGGTCACCATGGTCTAAGATATCATCTAAACAAAATGAAAATAATAGAATCTCCTGAATGCCGACTTTGTCTTGATGAGGACGAGTCAGCTGAACACATATTATGGGAATGTCCAGCCCTTAATGGAATTAGAAGGAAGATCTTTTTCAGGGAACCTATGAGCCCCGAAGACATAAAGAAATCTTCTACTGGTAAAATTATCCGCTTTACACGGAAAGTAGAAATCCTACTAGCTTAAACTCTTTCTGGCCCATTTGGTATAAAAGATCTTTTAGGTCGAAGTGCCCCCTTCTAAATCGCCTTGGCGAGTCGGAAGTTCAAAAAAAAAATATAGCGGGTAGGTCAATCGGGCATTCTCCAAATGATGGGTTGATTTTTTTTTTGAATTATACCTGTCGAGACTTTTCCAGGTCTAAGACAAGCCAAACATGTCAGCCCTACAATAACAACGGTAATAGACGTCTTAATCTAAGTAAGCATGATATTCAAAATTTAGTAGATTATCACGGGTTTCGATATCACCTTAACTTCTTCTTCCTTGAAGGCAAAGTTAGGATCAGAATGGCGGAGTTATGATCAGAAATAAAGGGACTATAAGCTTCCCAATTTACTTGCATCCCTGTGGTCCTAGTCCGGCTGTGGGGTTCGTTCTTAGCCTTAACAAATGAAATGAGTCTACTCTGTCGGGATTTGTCTTGAAGAGTGCGAGGCAACTGAACGCATACTATGTGAGTGTCCCTGTCCAGCCCGTAATAAAATTACAATGACGTTTTTTTGAAGATATAATGAAATCATGGAACTGGACGCATCATCTATTTGATACGGCAGATAGAAATCCTCCTAAATATTGCTGGCATTAATATATTATAACAGATCTTTTAGGTCGACGAAAAAGGAAAAAATAATTTCATTCCGAATTGAAGTTACTGTCTAGAAGTATAAATAAATTGTTTTATCCCTATTCAAATGCAGGAATTCACCTAATGCTCTCGCTCTTCCCGCACATTCTTTCTTTGCATTCAATTTCAAAAATGTTGGTATACTTTCTTTTTTCCATCTAACGCATACCCTTCCTTATTTGTTTATGCTCACAACCAGCAGCTTGCAATTACCCTTTTTCGTCTTTCAATTTGCTTATCCTGAGTGAAAGAGTGGAAAATAACAAAAAGCGAAACTCCCGGAAAATGCATTTCGAATTCTAAATGTAATTGCAGTGCGCTGCAATTCAGTAAAATAATTGGGGCTCTCCGAATTTTACTTATGGCCAAGCTGCATCATCACCATCAACAGCCAAACAGTACGCGCTGGCCGACCAACTTGTAATCCAGATCGCAAATGGATTCGACACCGGTCCTCCACCAACGACACCACACTAACCCACTGCAGTAGTAAAAGTTAATGCAGGAGTAAATCGATGTGGTATCGTCGACTGAATTGGCGGCATTGTTAACGAAAAAAGGTAGAAAAATTTCCATGTGTAAGCAGAACTTTTCTAGTCACGACCAAGGAAGAAGAACACAGTCGTTCTGCAGGCCACATCAACACTGACTCCCTCCTTCGAAAATGTTTTTGTTCTTGGTGTGTATGTTTTCGATTTAACCGCCTTGAGCTGGAAAATGTTTAAGTGGCTTGGAAGGGAATTACATGGCTGTGGTACTTTAAGGCACCATTTTTTTCGGGTTCGGTTTGGTTGAAGACGATTACTGTAGGACGAGTTCCCAGAATGAGTTAAAATTCCATTAAGCCCTAAAGAAGTTTTTCATGCAGCAGCCACCAACAGCACCAGCACCTATATTTGGGCTGGCATCGGGTCGAATAGCGGGTTGAGCAATTAGGGATGGAAACATGGCGAGAACCGGAGGATTAAACAATTATGGCAATTACACTACAGACACCATGTGATTGATGTGGAAGGTTTTGGTTCTTCCTTCGTTTGCCTTGGTAAGCTGGCTTAGAGATTTTTCAGGGCGGGTAGCGATTTATGGATGGGTGGAAGACCATTTGCGAAGAGAATTTCTACAATTGCTGGCAAAGTTCCCTATGCAAAGAAGCTGCTCCGAGGTGTTTGGTGGAAGTCGTTTGGGGTTAAAATGGTATGCAAATTTGTATGAAATTTACGGGAAGTTGTTTGGTAATAATTGTGACCTTAAACTGAAATTCCGCTTAAACAGAGTTATCACAAATTGGTGATGACTGATGAGTAAACAGTAAGGGTATATTGCTTAAAATCGGCCCATGAAATGCAAAGATGCACTAGTGAAGTTGTCATAGGTATGATTATGTACACGGTTTTCTAATAAAAGGTTTCGGTTTGAATATCCCGCTATACCGCCGTGACAAGTAAATAATAAAAGCTACACCATTAATTCAAATGGAATGATACACGCCTCAAGAACGCATTGAAATTGTCAAAATTGTCTAAATTAAATGGTGTACATTTATTTCACTGAAGTAGTGCGAACAGTTGAAAGTTTCCTCGGTTACGTAGTACCTTCTCGCTCAGCAATTGAGAATTTGTTCCAGAAGTTTGAGCTAATGGTACACTATTATTATGTAAATAAACAAAGTTGTGCTCATCGCGGAAGAACATCTTAAAATGTTACTTCTGTATCAGAAAAATTGGCAGAAATCCCAGATTTGTAGATTCCACACCAGAACCATGATCAAATAATTTTTATGGACGAAATGTGAAGATATGGATGTGGACATGTTCCTTTTCAACAAGACGTGCCACACAAGTAGCGAAGCTATTGCTCATTTGCAAGAACATTTTCCAGCTTCTTTAAATTTAAATTTAAACATTAAATACCTAACTTAAAAGATGACTAACTTATTTTTTTAATACACTATCAGCTCTGTGTCGTGGAGTGCTTAAAGCAAGCAACTATCACGAGCAGAAATTGCCGGCACAAAAAGTGCTCTCACAGGAATCCACTACGGCTTATTTTAGCGATCATACGCTTAAATAATAAAACAAAAAATCTGGCTGGCATTGATTTAGGATTTATAAACAGTCTTCAATGTCCTATTACATGGTCAACGAAAACGGGGAATGGATTGACTATCTTAGAAAACGTCTTAAAGCTATCTAAATGTGTGTTCGTCAAGGCAAGACGCTGTCAACGTGGTTTCTTTTGACATCAATTCGCAGCATTGACAATTTTCGTTGACCATATAGTGGTATCTTGGGACTAACTAGTTCTGCTTTTAGTTGCATTGCAACAAAATTTTGCATCTTTTTTTTCTCATGTCATGCTCTGGCATGCGCAATGGCTTGGTTTTTTAAAATGAGGCATGGTTCTGCTTATCGTCTGGAACCTGGGGACTGGGAGTCGAAGATCCTCTTTGCTGGACCGATATTATCCATTCGTACGATGTGGCCGAGCCAATGTAATCGACATGTTTAGGTTTTCGGATTATATCCACATCTTGGGACAGCTCCTTGGAGTCATAGAAAAAATATTCGAATATATCTGCCAAACAGTTACAGTGAATGGAAAAAGTGAAGTTCGTGGTTTGATAAAGCACTATCTTGTGCGTGGAGGACTGCTCCCTCGCATGAAACGGTGCACAAGTGATTCACTGAATTTCGTTGTGTCCGTACAAGCGCAAAGGACGCTGAACATCCAGGACGTCAAGCACTTACGCCAAATGGTCCATTTTTATTGTATTTCAGTAGATCTGATAATACCGCACCTTCTAGCGATAAACGTAAGACTCAAGATCCAGAACCTACCACTAGCCTTAGCAAAGCAAGGGGAACTAGCTAGCTCGATCTCGCTTAACTCATCTACAAGGAAGCAGTGTTTGCTTGAAATATCTTAAAATAAAATATCGTCTATTCAGTCCGGGCAGATACTTTTTTCTTGCTGGTTTAGAGACTGTCGATCAACTTCTCCAAATATCTGGATGATGCGATATCATACCGTACCAATATGCGGTATGTTGTAGACGTAGAACATTACTGATATAAAGTTTATAATCAGACAAGCAACATCCTGTGTATGGTTGCGGACCAAGCAAGGCTGACGATGAGTGTCCACTCTTTCTTTACCCTTTATATATACCTGTGTGCCCAAGCGCCCACTCCCACAAGAGTGAGTTTTGCTGTGCAGACGAAAAAATGCGTAGATTCTCTTGTTGATATTCCGCAAAGGTCCGCCGTGTACACCAGGCGATCAAATTTATTCACTCTGTTTTTGAACGTGTAGATAGACAGCAGGTTGGCTGTCTGAGCAGATGCATAAAGCCACTCCTTAAAAGGATGTTAGGCAATAGATAGACATTGGTTGAGTTCTAACTCTTTTTTTAAGGCACCAAATAAAAAATTTCACAAATGCTATATTTTTCTTGTAAATTGTCTATAGCCACAATTTTTTATTTTTTGATGTATCTACTACAATAAGTTATGTGTCAAGTAACTTGCTGATTCTACGTCGACTTATTATATTGACTCACAAAAATTTTACTCCTTTTGTGACCGAACAAGAAAATATGGAATACCTACGCAAGGATGTTGTTTGTTTAAGTTTGACTGGCAATTCGCGTAACCCAATTTTCTTTAAAATAATTAAATGAATATAAAGCATTAACGGCCCATACAGGGCCTAAAACCTAGCTTATCCAACCATTTGCTTGTACGAAGTGGAACTTTAAGCCAAATCCGAAAAATCAAGTTTGATGAGCTTCTCATGACAATAGATACTCTTGGATGTTTTTCAGACATTCGGAAGAGGTGCGGCAGTGGAGAAATGGAAATAGTCTCTTTATACTTAATTATTTACTTTATTCCTACCTGTTAAAGGACAGGTATTTTTATATTTTAACTGCACGATACCTTCAAGTACAGTGTACCACCCGAAAGGTTCCAGGCTGAAATCATACCGTAACACCTTGTATTTTTCCACTGCCAAACCTTTTAAGACAATCTGATAAACATCGAAGAACATAATAATTTGTCATGGAAAGCTTTTCAAAATTTGCCGTTCAGAATCAGCATAAAATGTTAGGCCCTTCTATTTGTGCCAAAAATTTAACTGCAGATACATAAATTGTCTTAAAAGTTAGGTTTTCGTTTTAGCCCCATATTAACGGCCCATCGCATAACATTTTATTTTTATTTTCCTTACGGACAAAACCTTTTACATAAGGAAAAAAGGATATATGTACTTTTTTTTATTGAAATTTGAGAAATGGCCAAGTGTGAAGTTTAAAAAAAGGGCTATACATTTGCAGTTTCAAATCGGGTTTCTTTTCACTTTGTGGGTAAGATCTCTTCTTATCAAACTTATTTCTTTTATTATCCCTTGATAGAAATATTTTAGATAGCAGTTTGTCTAAATATTTCAAATCAAAGCCAATATCTTTTAAATGACGCGAGCCCTCTCACTTACCACGGCGCTCTGGGATAGTCTTAAAAACAATCATTTCTAATGGTAAACAAAATGGTGAAAAACTACTGACACATTGATCAGAGCTCGCAACTAAATTCTAAGCTATTACTAGATTGAACTACCCAATATTTTTGAAAGTGATCTAAATAAACTGAATTAAACCGCAGTGAATAACATCAAACTGTTTGTTTTTGTTAAAAGTGAGTTCGTTTGGTTTAAAAGTTGCCGAAATATTTTCTCAAGTTGGTAAATAAGTTTTCGCGCTCAAAATCATCTGTCAATATGTCTCTCTCTCACTCGCCACGCACTTTAAGATCTAAACCACCTCAGCAAGTGTCACCCGCGATTGTTTTTTCTATGAAAGATGAGAAAATGTGGAAATCTCTTGAAATGCGATTAAACAAAAAAACTGATGATAGCACTACTGAACTGAAATCCATTATCATGGATGTAAATAAAAACATTCTTCAAAAACTGGATAATATTGTATTGGACTTTAATCGCCGCTTCGAAGTTATCACAAACACAATATCTACTTTGGCACTGCGAGTGGATGAACTTGAGCTACAGCAACTTGCATTAAAAAAGGAATTACCCATATCACCACAGCAAAATACTGAAATATCTGCACTTAAAGGAATTGTCGATAAGTTTCATCGTGAACAAATTGCAGCCGATTCATTACTACATGGAGTACCATTCACTGAGAAGGAGGATCTTGCCAGTATGTTTGACACACTTTGCTCATCGATAAAATGTCCCAAAACCCTCGTTCCCAAGCAGATTTTTCGTATCAGACCAAAGGGCAACTCATTGGATGGGGCAATCGTAATTAAATTTCAATCCGTATCAGACAAGAACACGGTGCTAAAATGCGTTAGCAATATGTACAAAACATCTAAACAATCACTTCGCCTTCATCATCTTGGACTTGGGTCTGACAGCCGTATATACTTAAATGAAAGCCTCACTCCAGTTAACCGCATAATTCTTCGGAAAGCTTTTCAGCTAAAGCGACGATGTCCCTCCCAGCTGGCTTCTGTTTACACTCGCAATGGGTGTGTATACGTGCAAAAAATTCCAAATGGAAAAGCTTTTCGCATAGATCACTCCACCTGCTTAGACTCTATAGTTGCTGCAAATGTCGGTAACAACAATGATAATGAAAGCATATCAACGTAAACTGCTTACTATTTTGACCTTAGAATTTAATTTCTTTCACTCGAATGAATGCACTTTTTTATTTTTTTGTATTTCACCTTACTTTAATATTGTAATTTTTGTATTTTTCTGTCCTATGTTTCCATTTTTTATTGCCGGTCAGGTTTTTTTGGGATGGTCGTTCCAGTCACGTTTGACAGAGTCTTTTGCCAGGGAGGATTTTCTTGTTGTTTCCTGTACATTTTTACTTTTGCGTCAATGAATGGGAATTTTTCCAGTAGCGATGGTAGAAATGATAAATTGCGGGTTTTAATTAATATTTTTTGTAAACAGCGCGATGGACTACGTATATGTCACATTAATGCACAGAGTTTGTTTGGTAAGATCGACGAATTCAGAAATCTGTTTGTTGGCTCTGACGTAGATATCGTGTGTGTTTCCGAGACCTGGTTTTCGCCTTTGGTTAAAAATCAAATATATGACATGACTGGTTATAGATTATTTCGAGCCGATAGACATGATCGAGTTGGTGGTGGTGCAGCCATTTATGTGCGATCTGCTGTTAGGTGTTATCCGGTTGAAAAGTCATCACCTGGAAGTTCAATGCAGTATTACTTTCTTGAAATACGTAATGAAAATAGTAAATGCCTCCTTGGAGTTTGCTATCGGCCGAATAGTCATATAGATATAACACCGCTGTATACGATTCTTGAAAAATATTCAACCCTATTCACACATAATAACATTGTGTGTGGAGACTTCAATTGTAACATGCTCAACAAGGGGATTTCATCTTCATTTGTTGAAAATATGAAATCTCTTGGGCTGAATATTGTAAACACGGTCGCCCCTACTCATTTTACTAGCAACAGTAGTACTCTACTCGATTTATTTGTAGCAAGTGAATGTGCGAGAGATGTCTTTTTTAACCAAACCTCAGCGCCTATGTTCTCAAAGCACGACCTTATCTTTGCCACCTTCAATTTTATGTGTTGCAAGCAATCGCTCCCTTGTGTCTTTAGAGATTTCAGGTCATTAAATCTTGATCTCCTTCATTATGATTTGCTTAGAGTAAACTGGCAGTGCTACAATGAAGTGTCGCCCGATGAACAGATTAACAAATTTAATAATATTATAATATCCCTGTTTAATCGACATGTTCCTATTAAATCACTAACGGCCAAATATAAAGTGAATTCATGGTTTACGGCTGAAATAGTCCAACTAATATTTAAACGTGACGTAGCATTTAGAAGATGGAAGCGTTTTAAGCTGGCCATATTGCACAAAAGTTTCCAGATGCTAAGAAATTTGGCAAATTTAAAAATACGTAAAGCAAAGAAAAAGTTTTACTCTAAGCGACTAGATATTAACTTGCCATCGAAGACCTTATGGAATAACGTTCGTGAAATAGGTGTTGGTGGGCGTAGCGATTTTGACTTCAGGAATACTGATCTTAATGAGCTTAACAACGAGTTTGTCAAAACTCATTCACCAGCCAGTGCTAACGCATGGTCAGTTGAATCATCTAATGATTCCAGCATGTCTGAATTTGAGTTTTCGTGTGTTGAGCCAACTGATATAGTTAAAGCTATTATGAGTATCAAATCGAAGTCTGTGGGTCTCGACGAAATACATCCTTGTTTTGTTAAGATTATACTACCTCACATCCTTCCTCTACTTACACGCATTTTCAATACTATACTCATGACCTCCTGTTTCCCAAGTGCCTGGAAGATTGCAAAAATAGTCCCCATTCTAAAAAAAGCGGGAACTTCACAATTGTCCCCTGAATTCAGACCCATATCCATTTTGCCGTTTTTATCAAAAGTTATGGAGAGACTTATCCATCATCAGATGTCATCTTATTTACAGCGTAATGCCCTACTATGTAGGTACCAATCTGGCTTTAGGTTGCAACACAGTTGTACTTCTGCGCTGTTAAAAGTGTCAGATGACATAAGGTCATCTCTAGATAAAGATCATATCACTTTTCTGACTTTGTTGGATTTCTCTAAAGCTTTTGACACTGTGAGTCACTCTCAACTTGTCTTTAAACTTAGAACTTCTTTTAATTTCTCAATGAGCGCTGCAAAATTGATTTCCTCTTACTTGTCAGGCAGGAGTCAAGCTGTCGTAGTAAATGATAGAATGTCAGATTTCATACCAACTTTTATGGGGGTACCACAGGGATCTATCTTGGGTCCTCTACTGTTTTCAGTTTTCATTAATGATCTGCCTGGTTGTTTAACTCACTCTTCAGTTCATATGTATGCGGACGATGTTCAAATGTATTTAAGCTGTAAGTACGGACTTATTGAGGATGCAGTTACTAAACTAAATGAAGATCTTGATAGTATTAACCTTTGGTCCGAAAGAAATTGCTTACAGCTAAATCCTAAGAAATCGAAATGCTTGGTTATATCCAAAAATGCCGTGGATACAGTTTGTTTACCAATTGTTAGTTTAGGCAATGATATAATTGAATTTACTAATAAAGCCAAGAATCTGGGGATTTGGTTTAACTCTCGATTAAGATGGGATGATCATGTTGGTACCGTTATAGGAAAGATATATGGGTGTTTAAGAAATTTGTCTATGTCACAACACTTTACGCCCCTAAGCACAAGATTGATGCTTGCTAAAGCCCTAATTGTTCCAATTATTAGTTTCGGTTGCGAAGTTTATTGTAACTGTTCGGCGGAAACCAAGAGAAAACTTGATATTGCATTTAACAACGTTACTCGTTACGTTTATGAACTGAGGCGCTATGATCACATATCGACATTCAAAAAGAAAATTCTTGGATGTACTTTGGATGTGTACTTAGAATATTGTACTTTAAAATATTTGCATAAAATCATTGTAACTAAACAACCTGCTTATCTGTATGAAAAACTTCGTTTTTCTAATTCATCACGATCTCTGAGCTTAATTCCTCCGCGCACTACCTGTGTAACTACTGATAGGCAATTTTTTATTCATGCTATTCGCTTATGGAATTTACTTCCTCTCGGTATTAGACGACTTTGTTTTGTGGGTGGTTTTGCTGATTCTCTCTTCACATATTTGGCTGGCAATAATAGGATAAATGGATCGTAGGGTCTAGGATAGGTTTATTTTCATAAATTTATAATATTCAATTGCACACTAAATGTAAACACCTTTTTTTTTTTTTTGTTTGTTTCCTTGTTTTTATAATCAATTTATTTAAAATAATTTCATTTTGATCACATCTACACTTTATAGATACTTAGTTGTAATCTTTTGTATATGGTTGTTTAATTAAATAAATAAATATCTAAAAATATCTAAATATCTAATAGTTCAATAACAAATAATTAATTTTCTTCTTCATTCTCATTTCAGCATGAATCGCGCAATGAAATCGAAGGACCGCAAAACGGTGCAGGCGTGTAGAGACAATAAAGCGCTTCAGGTAAACAAATTCCACTTCTCTTTAGTTGTGTCCTATTAGGCATGCATTTTGGAATTCTCCCCGGGTTTTTTTTTTGCAATTTAATTGGATGGTGACACCGTGTAGACTACTCCACCACGTGTGCTTTGTAATTTGCAAGAATGTCTCCTCCATAACGATGGGATGTGTAATCTCCGGGTTAACTACTTTTTTACCCCTCATGGATATGAGAGATGCAGAAAGACTATCGTTGTTCAAAATTGAATGGCAATGTTGATCCCGACGAAGAAGTGGTTGAAGTAGGAGTTGGAAAATCCATCCATAAACGTGAATTAATGACTTACATAGGTATGGGCTATGAGTTGACTTCGATGATGACGATGCGCGTTGTTGGTGTGGAATGGCGGGTGGGGATCTAGGGGAGTTCAAGTTGATAGAGTCCCATAAACGTGCATGTCCTTAATTCAATCTGACCCCCGGGAGCTGTTGTCGTTCTGGCTGTTCCTACTGCTAGTGTTTGCCGAAGCCTTGTGATGTATGGTGAAACATTACCAGCTGACAGAGTAATAATGGATTTTGTCAGCGAAACGCCCGAAGTGTGGATTTGGTTCTAGGTGATTTTTTTTTTAATCGAATGGGATATGTTGAAGGCGTGTTATGTCATTTGCGGTTACTGGAGTTTTCTCATAAATATTAAGTGGGGAATTGTTTACTTTCAAAACCGCTCTTAAGTGTACGGAAGAGTAAACAAAACGCCTTTCATTGATATTCTGTGGGCATGCTTAATGGTTTTCCGTTGCCACTATTCAGAAACATTTTGAATGCTTCCAGAGTCTGAGTTTTAACAGATTCGAAACTCTGTTGCAAAGAGTTGTACACTATTTGGTTTGGATGTCGACGAGTTTTCCGGGTTCTGCAGCGCGTTACAATTTTCTACAACGAGAGTCATGTTTGATGTAGAATTCTGATTGACGATAAAGAGTTTGGAAATGAGGGCAGTAGTTTTCTTGCAAGGATTGGATCAGAAAATCGGCGTTCTCTGAGACCGGGCTTATACAGTGCCATTTTTCTTTGTCTATGTTCTAATAATAACCTTAAAACAAATATTATGAAATTTGAACGATTACACTTCCATTGATCAAAAGCAAAGTAGATAGAAAGGAACAGAAATAGAAGCGGCCTTAGAGCGAGATAGGTGTTAAACTCGATGGAATCAATCCGAGTTGGAGCCGTTTTTATTATTTAAGTTGTTTCAGTATGGCGTGTGTGCCTGCAATTACTCAAATATCCTTCTTTTTCACTGGTCATCTTTCGCCCTTCATTTTTCTTTCCCTTCCATGCTAGAAGTTTAAGGGCTTCAACTGTTATACATATTCTGCCTTTACTCCAGCTTCTTTGTCTGTTTATTGTTTGGCTGCTTGGACCCACGAGTATTACAAAAGAAATTTCGATAAGTCATTTTTACGACAAGGCTCTTGATTGAATTCGGCAGCTGATTGAATTCAAACTTTTATTTATTTCCTCACAACAACACTATATTTGGGACTGAAGTATTATCAAAGCCAACGAGGCAGTTTTGGTAACTTCACATCGCAGTCTTTATAGACTAACGAAGTCTTGTCGAAAATTACACGCATTGTCTCGACTAAACGAATCAATTGGTCTATATGGTGCCGTGACATAACCCCAATCGTCATAAGCCCAAATTTTGAAATTTGGCCTTATATCGCATTGTGAAAGTGACGTAAGGCCAAATTTTAGCATTTGGTATTATGACACATTGGAAAAGCGTCATAAGGCTAATTTGGCTTTATGACACTTTCGCTTGGTGCTGTTTTCAACAATTTGCCCTCGCACCTACCCCAAATCAAACAGTGACCCCAAGCAGGGGGGGTTGCAGGGGGGCAGCATGCCCCCCATATGCATTGCACTGTTTATGGGATTAGTTGCGAAATCGCAAGTAGATTGCATAAACAGTACAATGCCTATCACTTTCAAAAAGCGACATAATGCCAAATTTCGAGATTTGGGCTTATGACGCTTGGGGTTATGTCACGGCACCGGTCTATATCAATGTCCACTTTTATTTTTATTTTCATACTTCACGGAATTTAATTTACTAAACACAAATATCAATATCAATCACGATTGCACTTTACATGCAGACCATCCGTGAATTTCAGCAAGTATCTGTGAAAACAAATCAGATCCCAATTCACGAAAAACAGGTAAAAAATAAATCACCCAGGTTTTATAAAATCATTCATGCCTTAAAGCAAGGGCTATTCAAATCAAATTAAGAGATTAACTATCAGCATCCTAGTGTGGAGTTCCTCTAGGAAGTCACTTAGGCCCAATTATTTTTACGTTAGCTAATGACGATGTTAAAGAAGTTATAAAACAGAGCAGTCTTTCGATATACGTTGATTACTCGTATATGAAAATAAGAAATCTATGAACGCAACTAAGTGTCATCATATGGCATTTTCTAGAAAGTGGGACACGCTACCTTTCAATTTTAATTGCCCCAACATATTCGTTGCCATCTTGATAGTTTTAAGGATCTTTGGGTTTATTTTAATACCGAACTGGATTTTACAAAGCATTTCAATTTGTTTAGTAAATAAGTCCAATTCTATGCTGGGCATTGATCAAAGGTAGTCCAAAGAATTTGATGACCCTTACTTTTGTCCATTGTATATTTTTTTGTTTTTATTATAACTAGCGTGCTCTAAAGGAATTTTTTTTTTTTGTAATTGATACAGTAGATATCCTTATAATGTAACCACAGCGCAGGCATTTTGTTTGTTGCTGCAAGCAGCGTCCAGCAAATGGTTCCTTGTCTGTTTGAAGGTGCTACTTACTGCATGAAAGAATAGAAGGATAGGAAAGAAGTTTGATGAGTAAGATTTTAAGACTGCAAAGATTACAAAATAAAGCAATGCGATGTTTACAAAAGTGCAATAGATACATGTCAATCCGTTATATGTTAGATTCGTTAATGTGGCTATCTGTAAAACAGAGAATAATATTGAATGTTTTAGTGTTTGTTTATAAGATTATAAACAATGTAATGCCAAAATACTTATTCGATTATGTTAATTTTATTAGAGATTTACAACCATATACACTAAGAAATAGAAACGACTTAAGACTTTCTAATTTTTTAAATGCGAACACACATAATTCTCTTAAAAGGTTTTAAGTTATATAATAGCTTGGACAGCTAAATTAAAAATCAAACGAACCTCAATGAATTTAAAAGAAATGTAATAGATTTTGTTAAGTCTAATTATTAAATAATTATAATAAGAAATCAATTATGTTTAAGATCTTATTATAAATGTAAATAGTTTAATCAAACTAAATAAATGAATACAATACAATACAAGTTGGCGAACCCGGCCGCTCTCAGAAACGCCCTAGCTAACTTAATCTAACTTATAAACTAAGAGGATGTTACCTAGAGTAACGCACCGTCCTGGGAGGGCATGTTAAACCCTCCCCCTCAATAAGTCAGCAAAATTCTTAGAGTTGCTTTTCCGTATCGAATTTATCCCTCTGCGCTATTGCGGTACTAAAACGGAAGAGCTCATGTGCATTGGAGACGTCCCCGCCGCGGATGAGCCGCTTATCTCTCGCGCTTCGGTAGCGGTGGTATAATACCGGGATACCATCCCTCATCTGGACCAGCCCTTTTGCATCAATATGGATAAATGCCTCCGGGGGAATAAAGCCACACCGGAGTGTACTCTCTATATACATTTCATTTGCGTAATAAGCCCCAAAGATCCGGCTATTGTTGCTGGCCATCGTCCTTGCAACGTGCCTTCGAGTCACCTTAATGAGGAAATTGTCAATCCTATTCAACTGAGCCCCATCGTAAAGGAACTTGTTGGGATAGTATTTTATATAGTTCGATTCAGGCGTTCGTATTCGGAACAGTCCGAGACATGCCCTAAGATATTGTCTCTTCAAAACCGGAATCTTTTTCATATAACTGGGCGCTATATTCAACTACAATGGACAACAGAGTTGTGAATGAATGCACTTTGGTACTGCATTCAGATAAGTCTAAGTCATATGACTAAAAAAATTTAATGTAAGTTAAACTTAACCATAATACTTTAACTTACAAAACAACATTCAGCAGTCATTTTGAAGATTGTGAATGGGCAGTTAAAAAAAGCAGTCAATTAAGTAAGTTAAAAGAATGCAGTACTTTGTGACTTGCTGCATTCTTTAAGTTAGTTGTAAGTCTTTTAAAGTCTTTTTTTTGCAGTCAGTAAGTCTTTTAACTGCATTCATTTAACTGTATGTCTTTTGACTCCTTTTAAGTCTTTTGAATGCTTTAAGTCTTTTGACTGATTTTAAGTCGTTCGACTGCTTTCAGTCTTCTATGGATTCTTGCAAGTTCCTATTTTATATATGTATGTACATATTATGTATATATGTTCTTTTACTAAGAGGTCCTCGCAACAACAAAAATGGTTCTTTAATCCTGGAAAAAGGATTTTTTTCCAAAATGTGATTAGAAACCGCACGGTATAATTGTGATGAACGTCATTTTGTTGAGAGGTCCTTGCAACAACAAAAATGGTCCTTTAATCCTGGAAAAAGGAATTTTTTGCAAAATGTAATTAGAAACCGCACGGTATAATTGTGATGCACGTTCGGAAAAAGTTGACTGTAATTTTAATTGAGTCACCGACTAGATTTGCGTAACGAAGAAAATTACATTTCGAGAGTACATGTTTCAATTTTTTGGGTCATAGAAATTGACCTATGGACTTATAATACCATTAAAATAGGGTATACAAATATCTCTTTAGGTAAAAACATATTCACATTATGTGTAGGTACCTATATTTTGAGAAAAAAAACATAGGGACGGGCTACAGTCCGCTTGGGCGAACTGTTGGATACCCTATTCTTATTCCTATCCCTCATAAGTGGGTGTGACAAAGGTCTAAGTATGGTTGAATTGTTAAGAACGCTCTACATATTTTGTTATATAACATTTAAAAGATTTTATCAAAAAAAAAGAAGCTTTTGTAAAAAAAACGCTCCCTAGCTCAAACTTTCGTTTTTCAATAAAACTGTTTTATTTAATTCAGGGAGTCAGGCGGATTTAAAAAAAAATTAACTCATGAGCATAAAGGGCCCCCTAGAGCCTCGGTTCTTAAACTGTGTGACTGCGGAAGAGTTTTCGGGGTTCCACTTTCTTGAACTAAGAATAGTAAAACACAAAAATAATTTTTGGAACAAATATTTATGTGCAAAAAATGTTTGACGTTTATAATTCCCTTTTAAATAAAGTGTGAGCTACCTATAATTCAAAAGCAAACAAAAATGGAGCAGTAACATCCACTTTCAAAGAAAATTACGCGCAGCAATCCATGAAGTATGCACACTATCTTATAAAGAATAAACTTTCTGAATATCTCACAAAGAATGAAAATATAGTCAGAATGAAATTGGAATAAGCATTCAATTTTGCGTCTTGTGTTTATGTTTATTTCCACATTGCTCGTGATTGCTTTTTTCAAAATATATAATAACAGTGAAAGTGAAATATTTTTGATTGATATACATAAATGTAAGTACATTGTGTTTTTCAAATAGAATATTAAAACTAAAATAATGAACTGTGCACTTGGTAATTCTGTTTTCGTTTTGTCAGACTTCTAAAACCTTAATTATTATGGATAACTGGCTTAGGACAGGACGCCTTTCACTGCAGGCCTTAATGTCAAAAATAAGGGCTGATGATGGAGGAACATCAAAGTTTCCAGAAAATATAGAACAAATTGTTGCTTCGGGGAGTAAAAAATCTATTTGAAACTGACGATTATGACATATTCTTATGTATTTAGTAGCGTTATGGGAGATTAATCCATATGTAACAAGTTATGTTAAAGCCATGTTAATTGTGAGTTTGCTTTGTGTTGTTTTGTGGTTGTGACTTGTATTGAATTTTAAATATAAGATTTCATTCAAGCGTTTTTATTCTTCTCATTTTTGTTACTCTTGAAGTGCGTTCTATGGATGCTTCACCTATACTATCCTATGTAACAAATATTAAAGGTGCCTACTTTAATTTTAAAATAATTTAAAAATCCTTACCAGAAGATAAGTACCGAGTCCACCACAACTAGGAAAGCATTTAGAATATTGGTACAATTTTTTCCGGAAGCGGAGAAGGGGTAGCATTCGTATATAAAACTGCCGCTGTTTTCTTATAATTTTCTAAAATTCTTTTAAAAAAAACTTTCATAATATAATTTTGCGTTCAATACCAAATTTGTATGTTTATGTATATACATATATCATTGGAAATAATTATTCAACCAAATTGTTTCATCATTATTAATTTTTAGGATGTAAAAAACGCCGCCGCAAGTTCAGCAAAAGATAAACAAATAAATGAAGGAAGAACCTGATGCATTCTGTCTAGCAAAAAAAAATTTAGTTAATAGTTCTCTCGCACCAGCAAAACTAAAACGACATTTCGAAACAGTTCACGAAAAATTAAAGGAGAAAGACATAAGCTTTTTTCAAAAGCAAAAAGACATGCATGAATCCACAGTGTCCAGTTTGACTACATTTGCAAAAACTGACAACGAAAATGCAACTGAAGCATCTTTCCTCCTAAGCTACAGGATAGCTCGATCTGGAAAGCCACACACTATTGCAGAGTCTTTAATTAAGCCTTGTGTGTTAGAAACAATCCGTTGCGTACTTGGAGAAGTCGCGGCAAAAAAGGTTGCAGCAGTTCAATGTTCAAACAGCACTGTGTCTGTTCGTATTCACAAAATATCTGACCACTTGGAAGAAGAAATCGTTCGCAGATTGAATGCTTGTGATATGTTTGCAATGCAACTCGATGAAAGCACGGATGTTGACGGCCTTTCAATACTTCTTGTATTCGTGAGGTATCCCTTCAACACATCTATTCAAGAAGATTTGCTCATCTGCACACCTTTGGAAACCAATACAACTGGTGAAGAAATATTCAAGGCCATAAATTGTTTTATGAATAAACACAGCATTAATAATTGGAAAAAATGTATAAACATATGTAGTGACGTAGGAAAGGTTAAAGGGGTCGTGACAAAAATTAAAAATATGGCGCCAAGAAGTAACAGCAGTCACTGTGTTTTGCATCGTTATGCACTTGTGGTGCGAAGAATGCCAACTGATTTAAAAAAAATTTCTTGATGAAGCTGTGAAGATTGTAAATTTCAGTGTGCAAAGATATGGGAAGGCAGTACGAATCACTTCTTTTGCACACGGAAATAAGATGGCTTTCCAGAGAAAAAGCTTTATTTAGATTATTTCAACTTCGTGATGTGGTGAAAGTTTTCCAACTGGACAAAAATATGTCTTCATCTGCAAGCCTTTTTGATGTATTGCATGATGAGCAATGGATAACAAAATTAGCTTATCTTGCAGACATTTTTGAAAAGTTTAACGAAACTGCTACTGCTTTGCAGGGAAAATCCATAACAGTATTTTTTGCGAGAGACAAACTGGCAGCTTTAAAAAGAAAAATTAATTTCTGGCTTACCTGTGTACAGAAGAACAATGTTGAATGTTTTCCAGTTTTACATGAATTCTTGCAATAAAACATGCTAGAGCTCAGAGAAGATATCGGCAATATGATCGCTGGACATTTGGCAAGTCTAGAAAGATCTTTATTAGATTACTTTCCAGATACGAAATCTGACATCGAGTGGGTACAAAACCCATTTCTAATGAAAACCCAGCCTACGACACTAAGCATTCCGGAAAACGAGTCTCTTCTAGATCTGCAGAGTTCTTCTCCATTGAAACATGTGTTTGATTCTGTATCACTGAACGAATTTTGGGTTGGTATTAAGAGCGAATACCCTGAACTTGCCAAACAGGCTATATTAAATTTGCTCCCTTTTGTCACAACGTATCGCTGTGAAGCAGGCTATTCTGCGTATACTTATGCAAAGACTAAGTACAGATCGAGATTGGACGCTGCCCCAGATATGCGAATACAGCTTTCGGAGATAGAAGTCGATTTAAAAAAAAATATAAATCAAACAATGAAACAGTTTCATTCTTCACACTAACCTTGTAAAAAATATCTTCAATAAAAATATTGATTTTGAAATGTGTTGTTTTTAATTAATTATATAGTTAAGAGTTGGGGTTCCAAAAAATATTTGGGCCTTGTTAAGGGTTCCGCAGCTTAATAAGTTTAAGAACCACTGCCCTAGAGAGTATATATTATAAATTTCAGCTCCCTAGCTCAAATTTTGAATTTTCAAAAAAGGTTTTTTTTTAATTTGTGGGCGGATTTTGAAAATTTTATCTCCCGAGCAGTTTTAGGAGTCATGTATCATATATATAAAATTTCAGCTGTCTAGCTCAAAATTCGATTTTATCGAAAAATTTGTTTTTTCCAGTTTGTGGGCGTGTCTGTGGGCGGATTTTAGAAATTCGTAAACTTATATAGAGAGTATATGGTTAAAATTTCAGCTCTCTAGGCCCAGTTTAAAGGCCTAATTTTTGCCGACAGACGGACGGACATGGCTAGATCGACATTACTATCGATGCTGATCATAAATATATTAGCTTTTAGGGGTCTACGGGCAATACTAAGGTATGCTGCAAACTATGCGTCAAAATTAATATAGGTACCCTTAGAATAGGATATAAAAACAGACCTTGCATACACCTGCAAGTTGTATTTTTGACACGATTTCACGGGACCTCCATTTTTATGCCGAACTGAAATGACAAATTTATAAAGCTTCTCGTAACTCTTGGATGTTTGGTAGACTTTCGCAAGAGGTGCGCCAGGTTAAAAAAAAAATTGAATTTAACCTAAAACCTCTCACTCGCAGCAACCACTGAGCTACTTCTACTACGACTTTTATCATAACTAGCCTCGAATCCATCTACTCACAGGTAGTATTAATCTTTTTACGGATGTTCCCACATAGTTGTCCTACTAATGTGGGTGAGGTAAAAGACGACGTCTGTTTATTCTTGGCTGTCACGCTACTTCACTACTTGTTTAAAGTTTGCTTTAAGCAATCAATAGTTACTCACCCAAGCCCAAGTATAATTAATGGCCCATTTAATCATTCTTTGCTCAATGAATCCGAAAAACTTAAACAAATCTCCCTCAAGCTTTCAGCGATTATGACTTCTGCCAATCTCCTTTAATCCATTCCATATGAAAGTTTACACATTCATTCATACATCAACCGACACATTTGATTATTCATTCAACGAAACATTATCTTGACAAACCGTCAAACTCAAGTCGAAGTTTCTATATATCTAGATAACTGTCAAATATTTGTTCGGGCCTTACATAGACTAAAAACTCATATCGCTTTTGCGTATCTAAAGTGTGCAGCAACACTTTGTTGAACTTGAGTCCGTGCAACTGCATGAAGATAGGTGTAACGTGTAAGTGTCGTGTTGTGCTCATGAAGAAAGATGTAAGTATCGTGCTATGTTTTATACTATCCAACGAACGAATGATGGAGTCGATATGATGAATGAAAAGATACGATGACGAACAAATTATCGAAAGTTTAATAATTGTTCAATGAAACGTAGGTATAGTAAAACTATGTGCTGGGGGAGCTGCTTGAGGTACCCACAGATAGTCAGACCTCCTCGTGCAAGAGACACTCTTACCTCGATAAA